>OX419724.1:0-1250000 GCA_948477245.1 Thumatha senex
GTCAGAGCACTTATCACCGATAGCTGAGGTGAACTCCTGGGATCTGGGGCTGCTAAGTGCGCCACACAGAGATCTGTAGCCAGAGCCAGACGAGTTCATTTACAACCTCTGTATGATAAGCTGGAATCGTCTGAGGGGCAGAAGCTCATCTATAAGTCGGCGCGCTCCAGGGTCAATGCGACACAGGATATTTCCAAGTGTCCTCACCCCAAATCAGGGACTAACGGATAACGCCTGGAGAAATCCAGACTGCTCTTCGCCAAAAGAAGAATCGCAAATCTGTCGGACCAGATGGAGTCCACATCGAAGCAAGGAACTCAATGGGTCCTCGTGGTGTGGCCACCTTAGTAAACCTTTTTAACCGCGTACTCGTTAGCGAGCTGATCTCAAACCAATATACGCTGAATATTATTACTAAAGTCTTCAAAGGTAAGGGGTCAGTGCAGGAGTGCGGGAGCTACCGCGGTATCAAGGTTATGTAGAATATATAATATATATATATATTATGTTACACCATGAAGATCTTTGAGAGGGCTATTGACTCCCGAATCCGGCAGGAGTGTACTCTCTCGGAGTGTCAATATGGGTTTCGCCCTGGTCATGGGACTACAGACCCCATTATTGCCCTAAGGGTTGACGCGAAGAAATACAGGATGAAGAATACGCCTCTGCACTGTCTATTCCTGGACATGCAGAAGGCCTTCGACTGCGTTCTTTGAGCGATGATATGGTGGGCAACGCGATCCAAAGGGGTTCCAGAGGCTTATATTGACATCTTAAACTAAACACTTGTACTGTTCCACTTATTTATTACTTTTCAAAAAATTCCAAATTTTTAATCTTGAAAATGCCGTAATGCGAAACCGGTCAGGCTTGCTACACGTCTTGAACCTTAACGTTTATAGTAGACAATGATATAGGTTGGCTTCTAATGACGCTATCCACGCCGTATCATCTTTGAATATCTAGCAATTTCAATTTCACACCCATATCACATATCATGGAACGCCGAGAGTTACATCTTGCAACTCTGTTGTTTGGTGTGGTAAGGAATGGAAGACCTAAATATTTGTACAGTAGGTTCGAATGGTCTAGCTATGTTAATAAGCATAATACTAGGGGCTCCTCTTATCTGATGTTAACTCCAAGACACAGGACTGCTGCTTTTAGGGGTAGCTTCAAGTATGCAGCAAGCCGTATTTGGAATGACCTCCCACCTCCAATACGAGCTTTAAAGTCCTTAAATTCATTTAGGAATAGATACAGGGTTCACCTGTTGAATAAGCAGAGGTGACTAAAACAAGCTTGCTTACTTGCTTGCTTATTGATATTGCTCAAGGAAGGCACTAATGCAATGCTTACTTGTGATTATGGTATCTGCTGTTAAAAGATAAAACATTGAATGTTAGTCTTCTTGTTACTCTGTTAAAAACATCTAATTTTGGCACGCTGATATACTGTTGACATCTTCTATGGTCAATAACATAATTACTATGTTTATTGCTGAGTTACACTTTGTTGACATAAATAAATCATTATTTTAAAGAGTGATGAGTTTTATTTGTTCTTTGTTAAAATTTTAATTTTTTTTTTTGGTAGTCTTCGCCCATATTGGGCAGGCAAAGGAAACTTTGTCCATACAGCCTAGTCTTCGGTATTTATATTTTCTTAGTATATAGTCCTGTCCAGTCTTTGTCGATGTCGAGTCCTCAGTCCTAGGTCCTTGTCCTTGCCCTCAGCATAATGGTGATTCTTATACTGAGGTTTTCAGTGGAGTTTTCGCGTCAAGAGAGAAAATAGCATTTCACTGCATATATATCATTGTCTATCACTATAGCACGTTAACACAACTTTTATATACAAGAAACAACAAAACTCCCACACATAAAATAAGATAAATGCACTAGTTTTAGAAAATAATATACGGCAAACGTCCGCACTTGTCACTCTCCCGCCAAAACTCTTTTAATTTGTATGGTGTTTACTGATTCTGACATTTGTGTACTGATTCTGACATTTGTGTCAACGTAGACAAGCGTCATTTTATTTTACTGGAGGCGGGACATGAGGTTGTTGTTGTTTTATTCGCCCAAAGGGCAGGCGAAAGCGTTAAAAGTTATAAATATATACATATATATCTAATATATAAAATTCTCGTGTTGCGGTGTTTGTGGTTAAACTCCTACGAAACGGCTTGACCGATTCTCATGAAATTTTGTGTGCATATCGGGTCTACATATAGTAGACCCGATATGCACAGGTATGCACGGTAGGTCTGAGAATCGTCAACATCAATTTTTTATTCCCATATTCCCACGGGAACGGGAAGGTCGAAGTATGTCACGAGCGAAGCCGGGCGGGTCAGCTAGTGTATATTTATTATTATAATTTTGTGTTATTGATTTGTAACTGTTTTAGTATCGTATTAAGACGTACCTTTTAGTATTTATGGTATCCGCCATGAATTGTTTTTTTTTATTATGTATTGCTATATTTATTTTATTTTTTATTTGTTTTGCGCCAAACTTTGTTGTTTTGTTTTATTTTTGATTTTTAATAATTTGGTGGTTGGGGTTTTAATTTTCAATTTTTGTTTATTTAATATATTTATTTATTTTGTTACGTTTTGTTTTTATATATAGCTGACTGCCTCGGTGGTGCAGTGGCGGTATGTGTGTGACTGTCGCGTTGTGGTCCCGGGTTTGATTCCCGGGTTGGAACGGGTATTTAGAAATATGTAATTATGTTTATTGGTTATCTGGATCCCATACCACAAGCTTAAATTAGCTTATAATGGGCTGGATGGCGCTTTGTTTATTTATTTATTTTTTTACTTAATGTCACTAAAAGGTGCCATCAGAAAACCAGCGCTGCATGCCATCTGGTGTGCAGCATTTATGCTGAGATGGCATCCTTTTGGGATTGCACAGTCGATGTCCCAATGTTGATACTGATTGCTGTGCATCTCAATAAATGTGTTTTCTTTCTTTCTTTCTTCTTTCTATATCACAATCTTTTAACTTCTGCAGGTTTGCAACTATCCAGAAACACTATGAATAGTCCGCCTCTTCGAGATACTCATTGCTTCTAGTTACAGACAGGGGTGGGGTCGTCCGCTCCTTTTGCTGAAGACACTATATATACACCCGCATGGGCGTACCCAGGATCTGGGCCAGGGGGGGGGCAATTCAGATATTTTATAATGTTACCTGTTTTTAAGCCCCCCCCCTCAAAAATTGGGGGTGTTAATGTTATAAGTAAGACGTAGATTTCGGTGTGTAAGTGTCTGTCTGTGGCATCGTAGCTCTTAAACGGACAAACCGATGTTTATGCGGTTTTTTTTCATTTGAAAACCCGTTTATTGGTGGTGGTTCTTAGGTATATTTTTTAAATTTCGGTTCAGCTGCGTAAGAGTATCACTTTTTTTTTTCGGAACGCGGCCCACCTGAGTAGAACCGGCAAGAAACTTAAGAATGTTTTTTTGATGGCCTATTTACAATTTAATATTATTTCACTTTGCCAGCAGATAATTTCTAGGCGTCCTTGTCCTGCTAATTGTCTTTAACAGCGTAATAACCTTTTTCATAATTTTTTTTTTTGTTATTAACAGAAGAAGAATTTGAAGAAAGAAGGTCGAGAGCATTGCGTCTTATTCCATAGTGATGTAATTTTCTGCACAGCGTTTCATGCTGAACGCAATCAAAAGCTTTGGATAGATCGCAGAATACACCTAATGCATCTTGCTTGTCTTTGGATTTTGATAAATCAAATACGTTATTTACATAACAAAAAAACTATTTTTAAAAAGTGTATCTCTTTCTGCATGTTCCGGCTAATCTCTGACACAACTGAACCGATTTTAACGGGACTTTCACTGGCACTCTTATTATATGTAGAAGAAGTGACTCCGGCTACTTTTATCCCGTTCTTTAGCTTAAACCGCTGTGCGTCTACTAGTAAATAATAAATACATTTAAATTAAAACAGGTATTATTTATATAATTTCTTAAATAACTATGTTTAGTACGCTGGATGGCCCACTGTTGTTACAGAAGCAGGTCCAAGACGGCGGATTGACCTTAAAATTTCACGCTCGCCTCACCGCCTCAAAAAGCGGGATCCAAACTAAACTCCAAAGAAGCTGGATAACGCCCAAACCATTAAAAGAGGCCGCGATGGTAGCCAAACTGTACCGGGAACCCAGGGAGGATTTGCGAGTAGTTACTGGGGGCGCCCGGTGTTAAAGTAATAGGTAGAGATCGTGAGTTTTTTAGTCGTTTCAAGTCTAGCTTGACGCTGCTAACAAACAGTTAAAAGCGACGTACCTCACGATTTTTAAAAGATGGGAATAAATTTAAATATAAATGCAAATGGGAAAAAGTTATTTTTGTACTATTATCGACAAAAGTAGGAGACCAAACCAAAGCCAGGGGGGGGCAGCGGCAACCCCCTGCCCCCCCCCCCTGGGTACGCCCATGTACACCCGTATATGTGTGACAGGACCTGGTAGAAATGTTAGAACCAAAATTTGTGACTAGTCGTAATCATAATCATTACGTTGCGTTGTCAGTGAAGCAGTTATTTTGAGGCGTAAATAATTGGCACATTGACAAAACATCGTACGATTTTTGTTTACCTAGAGCATCTCAATGTGTGAGCCACGAGAGAGGTGTGACTAAAACAACGAATCGCACGGGGAACTAATTCGCTGCCAAAGTGCACCGACGTCATCATATTCCCTGTGAAATTTATGTCGCAACTTGCATAGAACTAAAACATCATCAAAACATGTTTTCATAACAAAATCATGCTTGTTTTGTTTCAAAGTAGATAAATCTTTATGAACTTCATTCATTTATTGTTTGTCAACTCAGTATAATACGAAGCAACGGCTACGGATAGTACTGTAAAACGATCGTGTGCCGACGTGCATAATATCGAGTAACAATTATTTCAGGGTTTACGTTTCGCACAAGCTTACAGAAGGCGTTGTTTTGTTTTACTCTGTGAACGCGTTGTTTAGATTTTCTCCTGTTGGCAGCACTGTTGGTGACAGCTATCATCCGATCCTCAGACCATCCGATTTAACGTCATTCAATATTCACGTCTCTGGTTTTTTATATTTTTGCAAGTGCGAATATTTACTTTCGTCAAGGTTTTAACTAAAACCGTGTGTTACATACTTCATAGTAGTAATATATGTAGAACTTGTGTTTAACTCAAGATAAAATTATGAGTCTTTCGTGTTAAATAATAGTGTATTTTATAGTTACCAGTACCTTAAATAATTTCTTGCAATATTGGTTTATTGAACTATTAGACTAGTGAAAATGTCTTCATTGGGAAGTCAGTGGCGTATGATCAGACACTATCTATCACTGAGTAACCTCCACAGCGAGGTAGAGAAACTGATACAGAAGATCAAGCCTGCGTCTCCTGAGCAGTGGGACAGTGAGTACTCGTCATACTAATGCTTTTAACAGTTTGATTTATCCGCGGCCGTTAGCCTACTGGCCCTATTATATATTTATAAAATTTTATTATATATATAAATTTATTTAATTTTTGTAATATGTGTTAAATACAATGTATTTTTGTTTGCTATTCTTTTTCATCTAGAGTCTTCCCAGTTACTTCAAGCTCTAGCTAAATGTGACGCCTGGAGTCTGCTTTTATTTGCTGCTAGTAGCAGCTAATATGTAGCTTTTCATTTTCTGCTTTCTTGGGAGCAATAAATAGATGTCTGATCTATAGTGGGTACCAGCGCCAGGGCCTCATCTATTGGTCTCTGTTACATCTGAGATTAGCATGTTCAACCAAACAAACAAACTCTTCGGCTATATATATTAGGATAGATTTCTTGAAGATTTTGACTTTTATCACGCCCCTTTGATAAAGCTGGAGGGTGTGAAGCTCACCTTTATAATTTGTAATTATAATGTTTTTATTGTCTTTGTAGATCTGATCAACAAGTTTGAGAAGGTGGTGTCAGATCAGGTTGCAGCCGCTAAGCAGGTTACAGTGGAGAGACCACATGCAGGCACTAGTACTGTGTCAAAACCTACAAGAGAAACTGAACCTGATATAAGCCACAGTGAGCACAAATATGTGAAACAGAAACCAGTTGCTCCCGTGGCTGAGAGTATGTCTATCGACAGTCTGTGGCAGGGTTTGAAGTTGAAAAAAGATGTGCATCTGGGCAAGATATCAGAGCCCTCGTGGAAGTCCAGCCGAGAAGCAGTGTCTAAAGTGAGTTTTAACTTAGATTTCACTGAATATCAATCCTTAAAAAGGGAAAGGCTCGCGCCTAATCTGCTCTAGCTACAGGGCGATCAGCTTGGTCAGCTTAGCTAGTAAGGTGTATGCAAAGGTTATACTGGCAAGAATGCAAAAAAAGTGAAAGGTATTTATGGGAGGCTCAATGCGGATTCCGATGTGGAAGAGGTTGCATGGATCAAGTGTGGTCTCTCCGCACGATCGCAGAGAAGTTTCTGGTTATTAGCCAGAAGGTTTTCTGTGCTTTTGTGGATCTGGAGAAAGCGTTTGATAACGTTGTGAGAGAAACTCTGTGGGATTTGCTGCCCGGATTAGGTGTGGACGGCTCGCTACTGCGGGCAATACAGACGCTTTATAGGGACTGTAAGGCTTGCGTGCGAGTAGGGGGGGGGGGATATGTCACCTTTTTTTTGATGTCTGTACAGGCGTCAAACAGGGCTGTATCATGTCCGCCTGGCTGTTCATAGTGTATCTGGACAGTTGCCTCCAGAAGTTGAAAGATTGTGATATGGGTGAGAATTTGGGTGACTTTACAGTGAACTGTCTGCTGTACGCTGATGATGCGGTGCTCATGGCCTCATCAGAAGCCGACCTTCAGGCATTAGTCACTAATATGAAAGAGGAGTGTGAAAGTAAGGGTCTCCGCTTGAATGCAAGTAAAACTAAGGTTCTAGTATTTGACAGAGGCGGAGTAAGAACTAAATGCAAAATTAGGGTAAACCAGGAACGTCTAGAGCAAGTGAATGAAATTGTGTATTTAGGAAGTATGTTTAGCGCGGATGGAAGATGTGATTCGGATGTAGAACGGCGAGTAGCTGCCAGAAACAAAGTTAACGGTGCTTTGTCCTAATTAGTAAAGCGACAAAGCATCGTAATAGAAGCACAAATGGCGAATCATATTGCAGTGCTAGTGCCAACTTTGCTTTACGGTAGTGAAACCTGGGTATGTCAGCAGATGCATGAAAGTAAATTGAATGCTGTGGAGATGCGATCACTTCGAAAATTGTGCGGCGTAACTTTGGCCGACCGAATACGTAACGAAGTGATACGCAATATGGCAGGTTTGAATGAAAGTGTCAGCGTTAAGCTGGAAAAGGGCATGCTCCTTTGGTTTGGACACATCCAACGAATGAGTGAGGAACGATTGACGAAGAATATATATTGTGCGAAAGTAGAGCAGTGAGGGTAGGCCGAGACTTACATATGAAAACCACGTGAGCAGATTGCTCAAAAACGGAAAGGTCAAAAGTACTTGGATACCCAGACATGCTTGTATGAAGCAATTGATGAATCTCGCAGAAGCGAAATAAGTATGCATGGATCGCGAAGCCTGGCGATCTGTCCTCTCTGACTACCCCGTCAGGGATACAGCGTGAAGATAATTAGTAATATCAATCCTCCAACGGGGCTCCTACCTACCATCTAGATACATGCACAAGATAGACAACAAGGAAACAATTATAGCTATTGATTACCATTGTACATTTTGTAAATGAGAGTTATACATATAACTATAAAATATTATATACATTGTATCTGTATATTTTAATAACAGTACTTATAAGCACCAACCAGGTAAAAGTATAATTTGTGCAGAACTTCTAAGTTGTCTAGGCTATGACTATATTCATTTACAATACTAGTAAATGTCTGTTAGTGTTCTTACTAATTAATAGAACATGGCAGTGTGGTAATGTTGTTCAAAATATAATATTGTACATAATTACCCAATGCATTTTATACTCCAAATAAAGCTTTATGAGAGCTGTGTATAGAGAATTCACCTTATATAGATTTCCTTATTCTCCATTGTGAACACCTTATAATAGACAGAAAGATGGTGTCACATAGTGACATAAGAATTGGTAGCGGATAATATTTTACATACATACTGACAAGACTGGCTCAACAGTAATTGCGATGGTAGATGGGTACCTACACCTCTCATTGCTCAAGGGTACTATTAGGTAGTTCTTTCTTTTCTTCAAATGCCATTATGGAATCACCAATAGCGCTAGTTAGCAGTATCAACTTACCTTAAAGTGCACACACATGCTTGAAAGTATATTCTACTACCATTGAGAAATGTTAATTACTTTTACTACTTCTACTAAAAGTATACTTTATAGAAGTAGAAAAATGTAGTTTTAGAATTAATTTCAGTAGCAGAAAGCAGTACATACATACATACAAATTGACACGCCTTTATCCTCGAAGGGGTAGGCAGAGGCATACTGTATGCCCACATTTCACCGTATGCATACATTTTACCTTACATTCACACAAATTGTTATATTTTTTTTCTAAAGTTTTACTTTTCTCATAAAATTTTCTTGTTATTACAGCCTTATTTATTTTTCGTTCATGAGTTTTAAGCTCATTATAAGTTTACAATTTTTCGGGGCTACATGGACTATTCCAATAAAATTCTCGTATTCTATTAAAGTTGGCAAAATTTTCATTAGAGTTCCAGCACAATAGTTGGGCATTCCTATCTTGGCATTCAAGTAGTAATTAGAACTGTAATCTATATCTGAATTATTCTACTACTGATATTGCATTCTGGGCTCGCCACCTGTTACGCGGGATAAAAATGCATACGGTGAAATGTGGACGTTTATTATGCCTCTGCCTTCCCCTTCGGGGATAAAGGCGTGACAATATGTACGTATATATGTATACTGATGCGATGGACTCCACTCCATCTGATAGCTCAGTGGCGTAGAGCATAATATATGTTTAGGTTATGGAAATAGCTTCCTGCTTCGGTTTTCCAAGACGTCTGTATAATGAGATTCTCCAAAAATGGCTCATAAGGTTTGACAACGTGAGTGTAACAACCATGATTGTAGTGGCCACTCTCGATCAGGCGGGCCGTAATGTTGTTTGCCACCTTAAAAACTGTGGTGTAGGAAATACACTATAATACATATAATCTCGTCGTCGCAGTCGGTCGCTGCCGCGTCGCGACTTTTCGCTAGGTTAACGAAACGTGTGTTTGCTTCCGTGTCCTCGTATTTGTGTATGATACGAACATCACCTGATGTTACAAAACAGTTTTTGCGCCGCACGTGTTATCGTCATGGCCTTCGCGCCGCGAGGGGCTCTATTGTCATAATATAAAATTTTAATCTTACTGCGCATTAAACTTGTTTATTTATATTCTTCGAAAGCTTATCCAAATGTATTATTTTCGTATATAACTATCGCACGCAACGCAGTCACATCACTCATCGTATTTGAGTATTGTCACAGTCGCAGCTGAATGCTTAAACTTGCGTTCTTCTTGGCGGCGGCGCATTAAGCAAAAATATAAAAAATAAGTGCAGCTGCATATGTCATCCTGAGTAAATATTACCGTGTATATGTATAGTAATAGTGGGAATGCCACGGCCCGGTGAAACAAACCTATCTGCGTGTAGCCTCGTCTTCCATACCGCCATCTTGTAAGGATGGGTGCTCACAATACCGGGCATCCATAGGCCGTCAGCCGTCACCATCTAAATATAAAATACAGCTTCATATTATCTTGTGTAGAATAGTAAATCACCGGTAGTCAACTCAGCTTTTCTTCGAAAACAGTTCCAAAAACACTTCGTGTGAAAACAGGTTTGCCGAGAGCCACATCCAGAAAAACAATACTTAAAGAAAATAAAAATAATTTGTCGAATGAAAAGTGGTACCCTTTCCAAGGACTGAACTTGAGAAAATGCCTTAAACTTATAGATATCGTCATTCATCAGTTTTCCACTAAAATATATTATAATACATACTTATTATATATAATACATATTTAATAATTATTTTCGACTAAAATCTCTATATTATATAATATTTTAAAGCATTACAATAACTTATGCAAAGACAAAAAGTTAATTTCTAACGACAAAGATTTGAATGAACTGGGGCGTATGTGGCAACTGCCATACCCGCTGGACTTATTTAACATGCTAAAATGTTGAAGTTATTGTTCTTTTACTTCTAACGACATATGGTTGAAAAAACTGTAGCGAATTCTACGAATAATTTTTTTTCGAAAAGCACGACTAGCGAAATCACTTTGTCGAATGCAGTTCCACCCATAAAACTTCTTCGAATGAATTCTCGAAAATTCCTTCGATTCCATGTAGAAACACTAAAGAGATTTATTTCCTTACTAAATAATTAATTCAATGAAAGTCATGACGGGCGCTGTAGCAAGGTGGTAACCATAACTCTATTATCGATACAATGTTTTTTGATAAACTATCTTTCGAAGAAAAGTCTTTTCGATGAAATGTTATCGGTGGAGTGTTTTTTCGATAAACTGACTTTGACCGAGAAATTTTATAACTAAGTATTTTCGTAGTAATGTCGTTCGATGAAATGTATTTCGGCAAGGTGGTATCGAAAAACTGTAATGATGCACCTCAGGGGTCAGCAAGTGAGACATAGGTAACTTATCATCCTAATCCTAATTCCTAATTATATTATAAACGCGAAAGTTTGTAAGTATAAATGTTTGTTACTCTTTCACGCAAAATCTACTGAATGGATTTTGATGAAACTTTACAATAACGCATCAGAATAACACATAGGCTACTTTTTATCCCGGAAACAAGTTCCTGTGGGAAACGAGAACGGGAAAACTTCACCACGCGTCAACTAGTTAGTAATAGTTACATTGTGCCACAAAGAATCCGATTTAATTTTATGCAAATGCTCTAAGCGTAACGCTTAGAGCATTTGCGGTCGCGTAAATATTTCCGCAAAGTTGATCGCGACGCCAACGTTCCCTTGTTGCAGCCGTCGATCCACTCGCGGACCGCATACGTGGTGAGCGCTATAGCGAGCGCGCAGAGCGCCGAGAGCGTGCTGCGGCGCACCGAGCGCCTCGTGGAGCACCTGTACGAGTTCCCCGAGGCGCGCGACTACGCCATCAAGGTACGCGTACGCGCTTCACTCGCCGTCGCCACCAACTCTAACTCTCTACATTTTAAACTTACGAGACAATTCCTAGAAACTAGAAATGAAGTTGGACGCAGAGTCGCAGTTTTGAGTTAATATTTTGACAAAATTTACACTTAATCGCATAGGTAAATTGAACCGCATCGCATAGGTAATTGTGCGTCGTGTTCTTAGTCTCACCAGTGTACCAAACAGATACAATTTATCGTACTGACGCCCAACGCCACCGCCACGAACAACACCCACAGTTAACACCCTCGTTACCGGCGATAATTTTTTAATTTGGACTCCACTGGACGCGGCTGTCATCTAACTTTATATTTGAAAAATATATATTTATTTAGCAGCAATAAAGTGCGTAGGGACCGAGCGGTAGGGCTCGTGCGCTAAGTGCGAACAGTGAGCAGTGAGTAGCGAGGCAGTAACGCGTGTGTGTGCGCAGGAGGGCGCCGTGCGCGCGCTGCTGCAGGCGCGGCGCCGCGCGCCCGCCGCGCTCGCCGCCGACATCGAGGGCGCCGCCAACGAGGTCAGTGCACGCACACACACACCAATATACCATATCGGTATCGTTCCACTTAAGGCTCGTAGTCGTTGCGAGTGATCGTAAGACTTCCGTTACACTCACCGTCGGGGGCGCTGCGAGCGATAAGTGGAACGCGCCCAGGTCCCTAAACGTACAAGACGTGGTCGGCGGCAGGCGCTGGCGCTGGTGGGCTACAGCGCGCCGCCGCGCGGGGCGGGCGCCAACGTGCTGGCGCTGGACGGCGGCGGCATCCGCGGCCTCGTGGCCATCGAGTTGCTGCGCGAGCTGGAGCGGCTGGCGGGGCGGCGCGTGCACGAGCTGTTCGACCTGGTGGTGGGCGTCAGCACGGGCGCCATCATCGCCGCCGTGGTGGCGGGCGGCGGCGCGGGCGACGGCTCGCTGGCCGAGGCGCGCCGCCTGTACCTGGCGCTGTCGCGCGACATGTTCGGCGCCACCACGCGCCTGGCCGGCGCCGGCCGCCTCGTCTGGTCGCAGTCCTACTACGACACGCCGGCCTGGGAGCGCATGCTGCAGGAGCACCTGCGCGACTGCACGCTGCCGCACTGCTGCAGGAACGACATGCCCAAGCTGGCGATCGTGTCGTGCGCGGTGAACGCGGGGTCGCGGCTGTCGCCGTTCCTGTTCCGCTCGTACCGCGCGGGCTACCGCGTGCGCTCGGTGTTCCCGGGCACGGCGCGCGCGCGCCTGTGGCAGGCCGTGCGCGCGTCGGCGGCGGCGCCCGCGTACTTCGCGGAGTTCCGGCTGGGCGGCCTGCTGCACCAGGACGGCGGCATCGTCGTCAACAACCCGGCCGGTGAGCGCGAGCCGCACACATATTCACTCATATTTCATTTTCATTTACAAATTCTGAGTCTTATTATTCCTAGCAACGACACATCGACTGCTCAAAAACAAGAGTTTTTGTCCGTAAGTGATAAATCCATTTACGTTATTCGATTTGTCAATATCGTTGGGACAACTCGCACAACGTCAACTGATTCCAAACTAGGCAGAGCTCGTACTATGGTAACGGGATAACTGATTAATATACATATATATTTCTAAATACATACATATTAAAGATAAATAATACGAGAAGTCAATAATTGGGCGCGGCCAGGCGTGGGCGTGCACGAGGCGCGGCTGGCGTTCGGCGCGGGCGAGGCGGCGCGCGGCTGCGTGGTGTCGCTGGGCACGGGGCGCGCGCTGGCCGCGCACCGCGACTACCGCCCGCCGCGCGCCGCGCCGCCCGCCGCCAGCAGCTGGCGCGACAAGTTCCACCACGTCCTCGACTCCGCCACCGACACCGAGGGCGTGCACCTGCTGCTCGCCGACCTCATGCCGCCCGACGCCTACTTCCGCTTCAACCCGCCGCTCATGGACCAGTGCGCCATGGACGAGATCGACGAGGCCAGGATCGACAGCCTGCTCACCGACACCGCCGCCTACATCAGGTACCCTCCCACCTAGCGAACGGAACTAGACGTGTTTCGGAAAGGAGCGCCCGATGCCATAGGTCCGCTCGACTTTCGGTTTCGAACGCAGCGAAGGAGATTCCGGGGGACGCCGGCTCGTATCCGGCTCGAGGGACCGATGTCCGGGAATATTCCATAAAATAATGTTGTTCTGTATTTCTAATTATTTTAAGCGCTGGTGGCACCCTGACTCAGTGTTCTGTAAACGATTAATACGCTAAGCAACGTTCGCTATAGATGGTCATTAGAAGGTTGACCACTTTGTGGAATTTACATTTGCGAGCGTTTCCAAAGCACTTTGGAAGGAACGTTAAGCCGTTTGTCCCGGTTGTCAATAAAATTGCAGTCATTAAGCCTGGTTAAAGTCCTCATGGGCGGATTGAAAAATTTTAGCAGCAGGTCGCCACAGCCTGTGTCTCCATTTTAACACGTCAATCGACTCACCACCTGTTACGTAGGATAAAAATGCATACGGTGAAATGTAGGCGTATAGTATGCCCCTGCTTACCCCTTCGGGGATAAAGGCGTCACAATATGTATGTGTATGTAAGTATATTTCTAAGAGATAAACATGTTTTTATGTATATTGTTGTTGTATATTTTTATATGTATAAAAAATGCGTATTTTCTGCAAACTTTCATCCCATATTTTACCTTATAAGGGTAGAATTTCAGAAATTCGTGAAACACGTCCCTCTTAATTTTCTTACCGAAAACCTTTAGACAAATTTCTATGTTGATTAGTTCAGAAATAACTGATTTCTATACAAACTTTTAAACCTTATTTTTCTCCCTAGGGGTTGAATTTCAAACATTCCTGAAACACGTCTTTCTTAAATTACAAATGAAAGTCCACATACAAACTTTTATGCATATTATTTAAAAAAAGGGCGGATTTCAATACAAACTTTTAGCCCCTTTTTACTACTTTATGGGTTGAATTTCTGAAATTCCTGAAACACGTCTATCTTAAATAATGAAAGAAAGTCCATATACAATTTTTTATGCATATTAGTTTAAAAATGGCGGATTTCCATACAAACTTTCAGCCCTTATTTTACTACCTTAGGGGTTGAATTTCTAAAAATCCTTCCTTATTATATCCGCCCATATCATAATAAAAACCTCTGTGCAAAATTTCAGGTATCTAGGTCTAAGGGTATGAGTTGGGCGTCGATAGTCACCTGTCAGTCAGGACTTTGCCTTTTATATATTAGATGCGTGTGTAAATAATGATGTGAATGCGAAAACGTGTAGTTGATTTGATAACTATCCACGAATTCATCTGACGATAGAAAAGTAATCAATTGAACAATCAGGTCAGCAATATTACTCAAACATTTTGACCCTCGCTCTGGTACTACTGTAATATTTCGACCACTATGTAATCCCAAGGTGCGCCCCACAGACGCAACCAACACAAGCTGGAGCGCGCGGCGCAGCAGCTCACGCGCGCGCGCCCCGCGCCGCGCCGCCTGGCCGACGCGCTGCGCCTCCGCCTGGCGTCCGCCTAGTTGTGGGTCTCGTAGAGTGGAACCCCTCCACGGAGAGGAAAGGAACGTTCTAAGATTTGCGTCATCCCCGCCGCCCGACGTTTCGTATTCCTCGACGCGGTGAACGTCCAGGATACTAGTACGAGTATGTAGCCGATGTAGGCATAGGTTAAAGATATAATATTTTTCTTTTGTACTAGTACTATCCGTTCGACAAAAATCGCATCATTACAGATCTTCGAAAACACTTCGTCGCAACTGACGCAAATGACGAGATCTATAAAGTTAAGGCATTTTATCAAGGTCAATCCTAGGATGGGTTACAGTTTTTCATTTAACAAGTTTTCCCCTGTTTTCTTAAGACATATATTTTCCGAAATATCGCTTTTCTTCTCTCTTCGTTTTAGCGGAACCATCTTTTGAGGAAGTGCTTTTCGGTAATGTGTTATTTCGGAAAAGTTTTTTTCGAGGAAATGTTTTTTCGACGAAGTGTTTCCGATTAAGCGTTTTTCGGAGATGTGATTTTCGACGAAGTGTTTTCTACAAACTGTTTTCGACCAAATGTATTTTCGAGGAACTGTTAGTAGTATATAAATATTTGTTGTACTCGTGCAAAAAATCAAAACTCTCGAAGGTTTATCCCTCACCTAGTACCTTGTCTAGTGATATTATTGTTTAGTTCGTGTACAAGTTAATTATTAACCAGTATGAAAAGTGTTGTGTGAGTGAATGTAATGCATTTCATTGTGTTGAATGTGGTAATGTACATATATACCTACTCAACTAAAGTGAATTTAAGTAAGCGTCTAGTTGTATGTTTACAGAATCAAGAGTGCAAACTGTCTTACCAACATCGTTTTGACAAACAGAGTGTGAACAGATTAGAATCGGTGTCTTTTCTACCGGAAGAAAACTGACATTACCGACAGTAGGGCCGATGTGATCCACGAGACTTAAGTTGTGTAATGTTCTTGATCCTGACTTAGCGTAGGTAGTTTAGGTGTAATGTATACACCGACTGTAGGACGATACTACTTTAAGTAGGCAAGAGTGTATTTGTTTGATGAGATAGTTTGCATGTTTGCATCGCTACATGGGCTCCAGAGAGGCTAAGGCCCTGTCCACCACGCAGCCGGTAGACACCGCATCACGCGACGTTACCTGGGACGCGTGACGTGACAATGGCTGATATCGGCTTACTCAGCTAGCTACCACAAATGTTTGTTTGTTAAATATGGGATAATACGCGTCCAATTTGGTTATGTAGATGATACGTTCAGGTTCAGATGGAACCCGCGACATTTCCGATGCGATGTATTCTGGTTTCGTCAATAGTATTACTTACATCCCTGGCTCAACAAATCTATTTTTCGACCGGATAATATTACAATATAAAAGTTTTTAGAAGAAAATTTTGGTCGACATTAGATACTCTTAATAATACCAACTGGAAGTTTAAGAGTTAATACGGATGTGACGAAAACAGGATCAGTCAAATATTGTAAGATTCGTAAATTAGAATAAGTTCTAATCTAGTCAACTTTCAACGCAGCCGTGTGAGGCCAAGTACGTTAATGTAAAGAAACTCATTACTTCGAAGCATGTAATGAAGTGTACACAGTGAAGCCACCGATTTGCTGGAGGAAAATTTTAGAATGAAATATTTCTCTTTCGCACTCTTTTATTTCTTCCGCCCACTCACAGAAATATTTTTATATCTGCCCGGCGAAACTCTTTCGGACTCCTACAGAATACTATTTATCTCCGCTTTGCAACTGCGTTGTTGCTGAGTGCGAGTGAGTGGTCGTGAGCGCCCCTTGTTAGGCGAGTTATGTGAGGAGGGTTATGGGGTCTGCAATGTGCGAATACCTACTCATTGTTTTGTATATTACCTACTCATATGCAAAGTGTTCGTTTTATGTCAAAATGAGTGCACTCCTAGTGATTACTTTCGCGTCCGACCAAAAGCGTTTGATACCGTTATTTATATCTCGTACTTTATAATAGTTAAGATTTGAATATATTTTATGTGATCGAATTTCATATGTTATGTAATAATGAAAATAAATGAATATAATTCGGATCAAATGTTTATTATGGCTCACATTTTCTTTCGGTCTAGAAAGAATAATGGCAGTGCATCCACGAATTTTAAGTAGCTCCTATTGAAACAAATGTGTGTATATCAGAATAGTACATTAAGTTATCAGTATATGCGTGCAATTGTACGAAGGCAGAGACAACTCCTCACGTATCCGCCATCGTGGATCTCGGCACACGTAACTTCTACTCCTACTGCCAGAGTTATTGAATTGCTTAATGATCTGATGCTTGCGAATGGGGATATCGACGTGTTCTTTGACACTCCTAATCAAGTAACTGCTGGATTGCTACTGCACTTGAGTACGGTTGTAAAATAAAATTTTTGAGTTAAGTTAATTATTCTAAGTTTTAAGTTTTGGTTTTTAAACTGTTAGCTTATATTGTATACATAGTAACGTTACAATTTTCCGGGAGGGGAAAAAGGTAAAGTTTAGGAGAAAACTATCACCAGGACTGGAGGAGTTCCGGCTTAAAAGAAAAAGTAAAAGAAAAAGGAATAGGTAAAATTAATTTAATGGATGTTAAAATATAAGTATAAGGCCAAGGAAAACCGGGGTAAAGTTGAAGATCCTGACGGTTTCTTTAAAAGAGCAGGTTATCAGCACACGTAGCTAAGAAGGGGGCCTCGAGTAGGCCTCCCGTTGCCAGGAAGGGGCCTCGAGTCAGGCCTCCACGTCGAAGACCTCAGAGGAGTAGGTCGCGGTAGTGAGGGCCGGCAGAGGGCTGAAAGCCACCAGCCGTCGGCATCACAAGCCACTGCAGACCACAACGTTGTTATTTCAGAGGGCGCAACCCTCTCACTCGGCGCTATTATTCAGGTCTTCTTGCCAAGGCGAACACCAAAAGTAGACTGTCTTCACTGCCCCGGCTCCCTTCCTTTTATAGAATGGTTGACATTTCAAAATTTTAACAATGTGATTCTAGAACAAAATAAGAATAATAATTTATAACAAGGTCTAATACCTATACAACCTAACCTACTGGCAGCTCTATCAATAAATTAAAAATAAAACCAAGGTTTGTCATTATCTGACATTACAAAAGGTAAACAAACATTAAGAGAGCACTAGAAAATCTAAATATTTTGAAATATAAGGGCCTAGGAATGCTACAGATAATGGCCATGCAGATAATTTGAGAGAACATATTATAAAACATTTAATTAAAAAAGTAAGTAGAAAATGTTACATTACAACGTAAATAATAAATAAATAAATAAATAGATGATGGTTACATCACACGAGGCGGTTAGGCGAAGGCGTAATAGAGCCGAGTGAGTTTCACCAATATACGCACGTCGCACGTATATCGTACGACGTTTTTCAACACGCTTGGGAGGAACGGAATAAAAAATCAATCAAATTTTTTTGTTTTTGTACATAGGTACCAATAACATCAAAACACAAACCTGTTATTTTCACAAGAGAACGAGAACACTAGTAAAATTTTCTCTACTCGCCTTTTCTTAATTATGGTAAGTTAACTTTTTTAGATACCCTTAATATATTATATATAATAAAGCAAAAAAAATTAGAGAAAAATTGCGCGCACATTATTTTATGCCGTAGCTCCATACGCTAAAGCTAATACATAGGTACAGCCTAGTTTTTACGCTACTTTATGTTTCTAAAATAGGTGAAATTAGAACCACTTTACGAGCAAGTGTGAAAATCATATGAACGGTTTGGATTTCAAACTTATATCAGAAAACGTAGATTTCGATGAACTTTCGAAGAAAAGTTTTTTTGTAGAACTGTCTTTCGAAAAAAAGTATTTTTGGTAAAGTGCTTTTCGATAAAATATCGTTTCGGTAAACTTTATGCGACGAAGTGTTTTCATAGAAAATGTAGTTCGATGAAATGTATTTCGGCGAACTGTTTACGAAGAATTGTGTGGACAGCAATAGTCCTAAACCAAAAGACTTTACCTACTTACTACTACATTAATGCAAATTCTATTAATATTTTTTGTGCTACACATTGTTGAACTTCGTAAATCTATAGGTTGCTAGCTCGTTCAATAGAAAACATTCTAAACGCGGAGGCTCTTTAATATTAATTAATAAAAACTTAAAATTTAAAGAACGTAAAGACTTAGTAGCCCTCTCCATTGAGCGAGTTATTGAGATTGCCAGTATTGAATATGAGCATTTCATCTTGTTAAGCGTATAAAGTCCCCCTAAAGCTCCGTACATTAAATTTGAAGAAAAGCTTGAAGAAGCACTGTTCAAATGCCAATGTTCTAAGAAATCTATAATAGTTTGTGGAGATTTTAATGTTGATATATTAGAAACATCATTAACTCCATCAGAGAGAAATAAAATGAAAAATTTATTTAAATCCTTTAATCTGAATAGTACATTCTTAGAACCCGCTCGTATTACAGCCACCAGTGCAAAATGTATTGATAATATTTTTACTGATATTAAACCTATAGATAAAGGTATTGTGGATCCTGTGGAGTCAGATCATCGTGGCCAATGGATAAAATTTCCTAAAAGTAGTAACAAAGTCAGCAAAAAAACAAATTAAATATGTAACAATTAACCAAAGCCGTTTGAATAATTTTAAAGAAAATGTATTAAAGAGATTACCATATCTACCTAACTTCACTTGTGTAGACCAGTCATATAAACACTTATTTAATTTGATTAATGATGAGTTTACCTCAAAAACACTACAGATTGGTGGTCGTCCTGTTTTCAGTGACTGGGCAACACCAGGTATCTTTAAAAGTAGAAATAAATTATTTTAATTATATTCAGAAAAATCATATAATTTTAGGCAAACCTTTCAGGAATATGTTAAAAATTATTCAAAGATATTTAAACAAACGTGTCATCTTGCTAAGTCAAACTTCATTAAAAATAAAATTTCTAATTCTGTAAATAAAATAAAAATGACTTGGAACATCATTAACTCTGAATGCGGTAGATCTTTAGTGACTGAAAGGGATTTCCACTTAAAAGTAAATGGTTGCCATGTTACAGGGGACCTGGAAGTGGCGACGGAGTTTGAACATTTTTTCAAAAATGTACCTATATTGACAACAAAATCTCTCCAAGCATCTTCCAGTTCCGCTGAACTTTTATTAGAAGAATCTGTTCTTTGTTGCAGGGATGCATTTGTATTTACAGATATTTGTGCTTAGGACATTGTAAAAACATTTAGACCTTTGGGGATTATCGGTCAAAACTGCATCATGTATAATTGAGGTAATTGCGCCCCATCTAGCAACTGTGTTTAATGACTGTGTTTCTAGTGGTACATTTCTTGATTTAATGAAACACAGCAAAGTCGTTCCCTTGTTCAAGGCTGGCAGCGCTACAGAGCCGTCTAATTTCCGACCAGTGTCAGTGCTGCCAACTTTGAGCAAAGTATTTGAAAAAATAATCGCGAATCAAATGCTATCCCATTTTAATAGTCATAAAATACTTCATGCGAATCAATTTGGGTTTACGAAAGGGCGCTCAACTTCCGATGCTGGTGTTGAGTTATTAAAATGTATTCATGAAGCTTGGGAAGACAAGCACGATGCATTAGGTATATTTTGCGATCTATCAAAGGCTTTTGATTGCGTTCAACATGAAACGCTGTGCAAAAAATTACACCACTATGGAATAAGAGGCAAAGCTCTCGACCTTCTGTCTTCATATTTGAACAATAGAATACAGAGGGTCGATATTAATGGTACACGTTCTGTAGGATCCATGGTTACAATGGGTGTGCCGCAAGGCTCGATACTTGGGCCATTCTTGTTCCTCATTTATGTTAATGATTTACCATTTTATGTAGGGGATAGGAATAGGATTGTTTTGTTTGCAGATGACACCTCATTAATTTTTAAAATTAAATGACAATTAGATAACTATGACGATGTAAACAATGCAATTGCAAGAGTATTTCATTGGTTAAGCTCAAATAATCTTTGCCTTAATGAAAATAAAACTAAATGTATAAAATTTACTCTACTAAATGTAAAACAAGTTGCGGCCAATGTTCAACTGAATGGACAAGTGTTAGAGTTTGTAGAATCAACTGTGTTCCTCGGTATAACTATTGATGCCAATTTGCAGTGGGGCCCACACATAGAAAAGACAGCCTCTAGATTAAGTTCGGCTGCATACGCTGTAAAAAAGATCAGGACTCTAACAGATGTGGATACGGCTAGAATGGTTTACTTCAGCTATTTTCATAGTATTATGTCTTACGGTATTCTCCTTTGGGGGAGTGCTGCAGATTTAAATATTATTTTTGTTCTACAAAAGCGGGCTGTACGCGCTATTTATAATTTGGGCCCCAGAGTTTCTCTCCGAGAAAAATTCAAAGAAGTAAATATTCTAACCGTACCATCACAATACATTTTTGCCAATCTTATGTATGTCCAGAAAAATCTAACACAGTTTTCTAAACTCTGTGATAAACATAATATAAACACTAGAAATTAAAATAATCTTTCAGTCCACCACAGTCGACTACATAAGATTGGCTATTCTTTCCAGGGTAACTGCATACGCTTTTACAACAAGCTTCCCTGTGACCTGAGAAATTTACCATTAAATAGATTTAAAAAGTTTATTAAAAAGTTTATTTATTTAGTGCATTATTTTTCTATGGCTGGTCGTCGGATGGGTGACCACTTTGTGGCATTTACATTTGCGATCGTTTCCGTGCTTCGGAAGGCACGTTAAGCCGTTGGTCCCGGTTGCCAGTAAAATGGCAGTCGTTAAGCCTGGTTGAAGGCCTTATAGGCGGCTTAAAAAATTTCAACAGCAGGTAGCCACAGCCTGCGTCTGTCTATTGCAACACGGCAATGGGCTCACCACCTATTACGTGGGACAGG
Organism: Thumatha senex; assembly: GCA_948477245.1. Lineage (NCBI taxonomy): Eukaryota > Metazoa > Arthropoda > Insecta > Lepidoptera > Erebidae > Thumatha > Thumatha senex. Next base: position 21,660 of record OX419724.1, read on the forward strand.
AATCCACACGGTGAAAAGTGGGCATATAATATGCCTCTGCCACCCCTTCGGGGATAAGGCGTGATGGATATTTTTTTTTTTTATTAAAAACAAGCTTTGTGAAAAAGGTTTTTACTCCGTTACAGACTATTTGCAGGTCAGAGACGCCTGGAAATGATCTGCTGGCAAAGTGAAATAATATTAAATTGTAAATAGGCCATCAAAAAAAAGCCTTCCTAAGTTTTTTGCCGGTTCTTCTCAGGTGGGCCGCGTTCCGAACCGGTGGTCGTTTTAAATATTTTAAATAGTGTATTACATTTTGTAAGCGCCGCGCCGTTAAAATTTATTTTATTTTACTACAAGATAAGGCTAGAGTTTGCCTATAGGTACAACACGGTGACGGCCAAAGGCCAAGTTGTCAAGAATGTGGTGATAATATGACTGGCTGCCAGGATCCAGCACGAACTATTTGATCAGTAGGTACCCCGGTAATCTTGACGCCCACCTACGTGCACTGTGTTTAACTAGGTTAAGAAGGGTGAAAGACCGCTTTATTTAATTGATAAGGGTGTTGTGTAATGATTGAAGCTGATTATGATTTTCACTGTTCGTCTTAGCATCTTGGTCGCTTCTAACGATACTCTACTTGGGCTTAGAGCCTAGGGTCCGCTTTGTTAACTGCTAGGAGCAGTTATGATTTGGCTTTTAAATTGGGGCATCGTTGGGATGATTGACGTCCAACCTCCTTCTTAGACCCGTAAGGGCGTCCACTAGAGCCTCGTCCGTTGGCCAATAGGTGAGTCGTGCTCGGACGCCGAAGATCCCAGTAACAACATGCCAGTTATATATCAGCAGCTTCACGTCATTTATTAACTTTACAATCACTACACTTAGAACAAAGTCTTCCGCCGCGTCTGTCTGTATATAAAAGCCGCGATAAAATCAAAAACTACGGCACAGATTTTCATACTGTTTTAACAAACGGATAGAATGGTTCTCGGGGGATGTTTTAGTATATAATTTGTTAAGTTTTTGTTTACATTAGCTAAAATGTAAGGAAATCTCTCGAAGTGTCAGAAAAAATAAGCCATTTGGGAGTTTTCAAGGAAAACGCTGCCTAAAAACCCTTCGAGACATAACAAAACAATGTATGGTGGAATTGTGTATCTTATATAGGTCTACAAAAAGTCATAAGGGTAACATACTATCTCACTATAACACTGGGGCCAACGGGTACGGAAAAACTTAACGCGGCCGAATCTACATTATTATACATTACCAGCTGATGCCCGCAGCTGGTAGCCGCATCTATACTAATATATAAAGCTGAAGAGTTTGTTTGTATCTTTGTTTGTTTGGTTGAACGTGCTAATCTCAGGAACTACTGGTCCGAATTGAAACATTATTTTTGTGTTGGATGGTCCATTTATCTAGGAACCAACCTCCTTCTTAGACCCGTAAGGGCGTCCACTAGACCCTCGTTCGTTGGCCAATAGGTGAGTTGGGCTCGGACGCCGAAGATCGCAGTAACAACATGCCAGTTATATATCAGCAGCTTCACGTCATTTATTAACTTTACAATCACTACACTTAGAACAAAGTCCTCCGCCGCGTCTGTCTGTCCGCGATAAAATCAAAAACTACGGCCCCGATTTTCAAACTGTTTTAACAAACGGATAGAATGGTTCTCGGGGGATGTTTTAATATGAAATATGTTAAGTTTTTGTATACATTAGCTAAAATGTAAGGAAATCTCTTAAAGTGTCAGAAAAAATAAGCCATTTGGGAGTTTTCAAGGAAAACGCTGCCTAAAAACCCTTCGAGACATAACAAAACAATGTATGGTGGAATTGTGTATCTTATATAGGCCAAGTCATAAGGGTAACATACTATCTCACTATAACACTGGGGCCAACGGGTACGGAAAAACTTAACGCGGCCGAAGCTACATTATTACACATTTTATACATTACCAGCTGATAGCCGCATCTATACTAATATATAAAGCTGAAGAGTTTGTTTGTATCTTTGTTAGGCCGTTTCCGAGGAGGCTCTATCATATATCAAATTATTCAAATTTCACCCCAGTTGCCGTTGTTTTCAGGCGCCTGAAACATGTTTTCAGTTCGTTTCAGGCCACCACCTATCACATGCTATCATAACCTGAAAACCCTTTTTCAGGCGTTTTCAGGACCCCTTATGGACCTTTGAAGCCCACTTCAGTATATAGCGTAATTTCATGAAAGAGTGACAATGATAGCAGTATTAGAAAGAGATAGCTACATTCTGAATATTCCAGAGCTATTAGACAGGGATAGCACTATTAAAAAAGAGATAGCTACATTAAGAACATTCTAGAACTATGTGATAGAGATAGCACCAGAAGGGACAGCAATAGGTCGAGAACCTTCCGGCACATACCGAAGGAGCAACTAGTATCGTGTGGAACATTCTAGAGATGTACCCGATTGTAGGTACCGTACGAATTCACCCGAATATTCCAGAACATTACTAGGCATATATAAAGGGTTGAACTCGCGGCTACAGGACGGAGCGAGCCACGGACCGAGAACGACATCTACGCTCCCTACGTTCGCACACGCCGCACGGACCGCCCAGTTCGCTCACCGCAAGGCCTCGGTGTTTGCGGCAACGTCTAATTAGACGTGGCCGTGCACACCGAGTGCGCTTTTTGGGACTTACTGGATTTTTGTTGACGCCCGTCTAATCACAGACGAGCGGTCGCGGCCGGCCCGTCCCCAGAGGACGTCGCCATGAGTCGCACAAACAACAGCCCTTCTAAGGGCTCAAACAGCCCTTCTAAGGGCTCAAACAGCCCTTTTCAGGGCTACAGATCATCTTTGCAGCCGCAATACCCACCGAGCCTGAGCCTACCAGCTTTGAGGACTCCGAGTCCCCCGTTCACGGGTCTACGCACAACAGCAGCCCACACCTGTCCGCCCGGACAGCGAAAAAGCCCGTCGGCTCCCATCGAGGTTGAGTCGACGCCTGCCACTACCGCGCCGCGCGAGTCAGCAGCGGCCTTCCGCACCCCGGTGGGTCGGCCGCGCGACACCCGCGCTGCCCGCGAGCCTGCGCACGCGACGCGAACGTGTTCCGATGTGCCCCGGACGCGCACGCGCTCGGATGCGCCGCGAACCCCGAGAACGCCCGCAGCGCCCCGACCGGCGCCTCGCGAATCTCCGCCGGCAACCCCGGCGTGGAGTAGTGCATCCGCGCCGCGCACACCCGCACGCAAGCACGCTAAAGACAGCTTATTCTCCCCAGCGCCGTCCCTGTTTTCTCTCCAGGCGTCCGACTCAGACCTCTCATTGATGTCTGCAAGATCGGGCTCCATTGAAGAAAAAAACGAGACACCACCTCCCCCTCCACGCTCCCGCGCGCAGGAGGCAGCCTTACAATTCGCAAAGAATAAGGGAGAACTGAACAGGACAAGGTCTTTGGACCTCTTGACAATGCCCAGAGGGTCCAGACGCCCCAGGAGCCCGACGGATACAGAAGCACAGGGCACCCTAGAAAAGAGGCCCTGTACAGTCCAAACACCCCATCATGAAGCCTCCACCTCTCGAGACCCACGCCTGAACAGGCACAGTTCGGGTGGGGCCCCGTCCTACGCAACCGTCACAGCTGCTCATAGCGCGACCTCTCGCGCATCACCCCCATTAGTGGAGATTGCTGGGGAAGGCCAACAAGCCGCTAACCCGGAAATCTCAGAACAAACACAGCAGCGCAGGAGGACTCGTTATCCACCCCTTATAGTGGAATACCTCCCAAACTGGGCTCACCATATGAAGGCACTCAAAGAAAAACTCGGCAGAGCGGCCAACGCACGCCCTTATGGTAAAGGACTGCGCTTTACCCCGCAGGAGGAAAGCGAATACAGGACGATCCAATCCTACCTCTCTGAACTAGAGAGACAGGAGAATATCTCCTGGTTTTCTTACTCCCTTCCTGCGGAAAAGAGCCTGAAGGTAGCCATAAGAGGGCTGCCCAGCAACGCGACACCCGAAGAGGTCGCCGACGAACTGAGAAGTCTCGGACATAAACCGGAGTACGTCCGGAACATCAAGGCACGGGGTGAGCGACCAGGTTGCATCCTGCTTGCCATTATTAAGAGACAGAAGGATACGACGCCGGGGATTTACGAGATCACCGAGATGCTCGGTATCCCCGGCGTCAAGATTGAAGCTTGGCGCTCAAAAAGAAAACCGGCACAGTGCCACCGCTGCCAACTGTTTAGGCACAGCAGCCACCAGTGCCACAGACCGCAGGCCTGCGTGAGATGCGGAGGCGAGCATCCAGCAAAGGAATGTCCACGCCCTAGAGAGGAACCGGCGACCTGCGTAAACTGCGGGGGAGAGCACCCCGCAAACTACACTAACTGCCCGACTTTTAAAAAAGAGGCTCGCAACAAAAGAGCCGGAACGGTTGCCCGTACCGGGGAGCCGCGTCATGGACCGGCACCCGTGGAACCTCAGCCGACCGGCGAAAGGAACCAGGGGCCATCATTAATGGCCGAAGCAAATGCCCCCACCACACGTGGAACCGCCCCCAGCTTAAAAGGACGCAAAAATAAAAATAAAAAGCGCAAAAAGAAGCCTCTCGCGGATACCACAATAGCGCCGACACTGACGCCAAACCAGCACTCGGACCCAGCCGTGCCTCCAAGCAACCTAACTACCGCCCCCCCGCAAGAGGGACGGAGGAGACCAAACAAGAATCAAACGACCTCCACCCCTGGTGCAGGTATAACAGTCCCAGGCGGGAAAAGGGAAAGAGACCCTATAACCCGCATGCTAATAGAAGTCCTGTCTGAGGTCATCAGGGCGCTGGACGAGGACCGCGACCCGAAGGAGATCAGGCAGATCATTCTAAGGGGTCTGTTAGAACTTGCAGGCTCTCTCGATGGATAATAGACCCCTTAGAATTGTACATTGGAACGCCCGCGGCCTCAAAACCTCAGTCGCGCTCTTTCGTCCCCTTCTACAGGACCAACAAGTGGACGTGGCGCTGATTAGCAAGACCCACCTTGGTCCTACGGACGTCGTGAGATTCCCGGGCTTCATCATCTACAGGAAAGACGAGATGTCAGACTTCAATAGGCGATTCCGTGGCCTTGCCATCCTCGTCAGACGACGGATCGTACACCAGCTACTTCCGAACACTCCCACTAACACAGTATACACGCTGGGTGTAGAACTGCACTTGGGACGAGAACAATTGCAACTCCACGCGGTCTACAAACCTCCAGGCACTCCAATCGACACTACCGACGTGCACACTTTATTGGAAGTGCCGCACCCAGTGATCATCGCAGGCGACCGTTAAGGTCTAAACACCCAGCGTGGAACTCGAGCACCACGAACAGTGCTGGTGTACGACTACACGCCGACGCCGAAGCCCGGGAATACTACGTGCAGGGCCCAGAGGTCCCCACACGATACCCGGAAGAAATCAACCAGACCCCTGACGTTCTGGACACCGTGGTCCACAACAACCTGAAGTTCCAGATCGCTCAGGAGGTTCTGGAGGACGAGGTTGGATCAGACCATCAACCGGTTCTTTTAGTGATCAGAGAGCAGCCTACGCGGACCGTCCCTCCCGCGCCACGCCCCCTACCGGATTGGACGGCCTTCAACGCTGTATTAGAAGCGCACACGCCAACCCGCCCAATTAACTCTGCGGCCGATGTAGACGCACTCGCGGATGAATTGACAGCGTCCATCCGAAACGCCCTCGAAGCGGCTAAGACGAGTCCTCGTGCTCGTGAACGCCTACCAGAACTACCAAACTACATTAGGGAACAAATACTCGAAAAAAGACGATTACGCAAGTTGTGGCAAACCACCCGCTGTCCCCACACGAAGACCAAACTTAACCGGCTCACGGAGAAGGTCAAAGCCGAGCTGACTGCCCTTACAACGGAAAACTGGCAGAGGTATCTGGAGTCGGGCGGCGAGAACAGAACCACTCTATACAAAATCTGCCGCCGCCTGTCCAACTCCCCTGCCCCAGTACGTCCACTGGAACACGAGGATGGAAAATGCAGGTATAGAGCTGCCGATCGTGCTGTCATCTTCGCACGACATCTGGAGGGTCAATTTTCGCCTAACCCGACGACGGAAGAGGGACACGTCGCAACAGTCGAGCAACACCTTCGAGAATACCTCGCCATACCGATAGCCCCCACAGACGACCCCATTTTTTTCTCACCCGGCACCGTACACCGTGCCATCAGACGCGCCAAGAAAAAGAAGGCCCCCGGCGCAGACGGTATCACCAACTCCGCCCTACACCACCTGCCTCACAAAACCACTACAGCACTTGCGCGCCTCTACTCCGGCATCACAAGAATGGGGGTTTTCCTCAGCAGCTGGAAGGAAGGTCGTGTCATCATGTTACCGAAACCGGGCAAGAACGTGCTCAAGCCCGGGAGCTATCGGCCCATCACCCTGCTGCCTACCATCTCGAAGGTGTTCGAACAACTCCTGTTGCGGCACCTAACCACTTACATCCCCCCCCGGCCGGAACAATTCGGATTTCGTCCGGAACATAGCACCACGCTCCAGCTCTCCAGGGTACTGCACGAATTAACCGGAGTGCGCAACAAGCGCGAGCACGCGATTGCAGTATTCCTGGACATGGAGAAGGCCTTCGACCGCGTCTGGCACGCTGGCCTTCTCTATAAGCTATCCACCTCTCCGATGCCCCGTCGACTCGTCCGAGTAATAGCCTCTTTCCTGGAAAACCGGAGCTTCAGAGTGGCGGTAGAAGACGCGATCTCCGCTCGTCACCCCATCACCGCCGGTGTCCCTCAAGGAAGCTGCCTATCGCCTGTGTTGTACTCATGCTTCACCGACGACATCCCAGTAGCCGCAGAGGCCCAACTGGCCCTATATGCAGACGACGCGGCGTACATTACAAAAAGTATGAATGCTAACTACGCCGCACGAAAAATGCAGAAGACCTTGGACCTCCTACCATCCTGGATGACCACATGGCGCCTATCGGTGAACGTGGGGAAGACACAGGCGATGGTAGTTTCCGAAATCGTGAAGCTTCCGCCACCGCTCACTTACAACGGCCAAGAGATCCCGTGGAAGAACGACTGCAAGTACCTGGGGATCACCATCGACTGCAGACTTTCCATGGTGTCTCAAGTCCGCAGCGTGATTGCGCGCGTACGCGCGACCCGCGCGCTGCTCCGCCCCTTGCTGACGGCCAAGCTACCCCTCGGCGTCAAGGTGTGTGTGTACAAGCAGTACATCCGCACCCAGCTGACGTACGCCGCGCCCGCCTGGTTCTCGCTCACGAGCGAGGCGCGCCGCACAGACCTCCGCGTGCAGGAGTCGCTGGCGCTGCGGACCGTCGCGGGGGCGCCCCGCTACGTGAGGAACCACACCATCAGCCGCGACCTGCGCGTCGAGAGCCTGGACGCTTTCATCAGCCGCCTGACCACGAGCATGTTCGAGAGCGCCGACGCCTCCGCGTGGGACCACATTCGTGGCCTGGCGCCTTGGCACGCTCGCCCCCCGGACCGATACAAGTACCCGCGCGACTACTCTGCGGACGAACCGAATGAAGCCGCACATCAATAACAGACACAAACAAACACAAAAAGAATCCAACCCCGCCCCCCAGCGATGATAAAATAAGGCTGCGTGCAAATCACACTCCCATCGACCCCAGCGCCCCTCCTTACGGCACTCCTTTACGCGCCAGAGCGAGACAGCAACAACCCTCTCGCTCACCTAAGCGCCGCCCCGCTTAGTCCGAGCCTGCGGCCGGCCTAATAAATGATAACGAAGACGCACCTCCATAAACGTAATTCTTATTATCTTATAATTTATCTTTTTATCTGATTACAGTTAAAAAGATGAGTTCCGGCGCCCGCCTCGTGACCGACATGTGCGTGTAATCTCCCGCGATACGCGCACTATGTGGAAACGAGGCACCAACAAAGACGCCGAACAAACTACACAACAACCTTTACACCCAGGGACCACCCCATTAAAGTCGCCACCGCTGTCGCTGGACGCTCGGAGCTGGGCTTCCACTGGGGCAACCAGTGGTCTAACCTGGCTCGGGCGACCGCCACGGTGGCGTGAAGTGTGGACGGTGGTCCCCAACCGTCACTGAAGAGGCGAAGAAGAACACCCCAGACTCCAGCAAGAAGCAACCCAGGGACCACTCCATTAAAGCCGCCACCGCTGTCGCTGGACGCTCGGAGCTGGGCTTCCACTGGGGCAACCAGTGGTCTCACCTGGCTCGGGCGACCGCCACGGTGGCGTGAAGCATGGAGTGGACCCCTAATTGCCAAAAGAGGCAAAATTACCTCAACCCAGGGACCCTCTTCCCTTAGGAAGAGGAGCAGACATCCACAAAAGGGGGCATACGCCCCGGATTTGTTTCCACACACCCCCTGCGGGGTGTAGTGACGATTACGAACGTGCTACAGGACAGTCTCCTTTGAGGGAGCGAACAGTTCGAATCGAAGTGATCGAAGCTAAATAGTGCGATACTTTTACAGTGCAATTATCTAAGCGAAGAATTTGTGTTTAGTGAGGTCGAGAACCTTCCGGCACATACCGAAGGAGCAACTAGTATCGTGTGGAACATTCTAGAGATGTACCCGATTGTAGGTACCGTACGAATTCTCCCGAATATTCCAGAACATTACTAGGCGTATATAAAGGGCCGAGCTCGCGGCTACAGGACAGTCTCCTTTGAGGAAGCGAACAGTTCGAAACGAAGTGATCGAAGCTAAATAGTGCGATACTGTTACAGTGCAATTATCTTAGCGAAGAATTTGTGTTTAGTGTGTTTAGTGGCGATTATTAGTTTTGGTTTTATTGTTTTTATTTAGAGTAATTAAAGTGTTTCTTTCAAATTTGTGGTATTGGTAGTGGACGATCGATCCTACGATCGTAACATTTGGTGTCAGAAGTGGGATAGGAAATGTCGATTATGCCACGTGAAACCGAGCCCAAGGGGGTTCAAACCCGAAGTCAAACGGGAGCCAGTGGGGAATCTACGCCTGTTGCTGGAACATCGAAGCCGCGGACCACACCCAAGCAAGAAGTGGACTTGAGCAGCATGCTAGTCCTAAGGAGCTGGCTAGAAAACAGGACGAGAAGGCTAGAAAACAGGACGAGCAGGCTAGAAAACACGATGAACAGGTCAGAGAACAATCCGGAGTTCTGCGTGAAGTTCTAGAAAATAGTGCAGCGTGGAAAAAAGAAATGCAAGAGGTCCAGGAGAAACTTACCGACATAGACGTCAAATTAGAGACTAGATTTCACGACGTGAATGAAAAGGTGGAGACGCACGAGAACCGCCTGCAGAAGTTGGAGACCCAGGCAACAACAGTTAACAGCTCCTGTGTGCATGAGACTACCACGTCGGGAGGCGGAAGATTCAAAGCACCCCTCTTTGATGGTACATCTTCATGAACCGCATATAGGACCGAAGCCAGGGGCGTAATGAGTCCTTGCAACAGTGGGCTTTGGAAATAGAGAAATTAGTCAGGAAGGCTTACCAACGAGCTTCAGCCTCTCTGGTGGACAGCATGCTGGTGCAGGTCTTTATTGACGGGATACGGGACCTTGAGGTAAGAGCCGCAGTGCGATTGGGGCACCATCGGAGTCTTAAAGATGCAGTTGCCAACGCACTGGAAGTGGGGGCTGTACGGCAGTAGGTACACGTCAAGGCCTTTCATGTTGCGGGAAGTGACTGCCAGGCAGTGGCGTGCACAAGGATTTCGGATAGGGTATGCACTTACCTGAAAACCCTGCAAGACAGTGATCTCAATAAGATAAGCTAGCGTTTAACATTTAACATTTCAAAATAAAAAAACCAAACTACAAATATTTATCTATTTATACTTTGTAATGTATCATTTTTTACTTACTTTTTTAATTAAATCTTTCATTATTCATTCTCTCAAATTATTTGCATGGCTATTATTTGTAGCATTCCTAGGCCTTTATATTTCGAAAGTTTTTAATGTTTGTTTACCTTTTGTAATTTTTAATGTCAGTTAATGACAAGCCTAGATTTTATTTTTAATTTATTGTTAGAGCTGCCAGTAGGTTAGGTTGTATAGATATTAGACCTTGTTATAAATTTATATTCTAAAGAACTTAATTCTAAATTTGTTTAAATTTTGAAATGCTCTGGATAAGGAAGCCGGGGCCGTCAAATGAGTCTACTTTTGGTGCTCACCTTGAGAGGTGCTGGGAATAAGTGCTGAGTGTGAGGGTTGTGCTCTCCAGAAATAGTGAAGTGATGGTCTGCAGTGTTGTGTGTTCTTAACCGGCTCTGTGAAAGACGCCGACCGCTCGTCAGTTTCAGCTCTCTACCTGCCTGAGTTCGCAACCAGCTTCTCCGAGGTCGGTGACGTAGAGGCCTTGAGGGGATTTGAGGCCCCCTTCTCAGCGACGTAGAGGCCTACTCGAGGCCCCCTCTTCCTAACAACGTGGAGGCCTACTCGAGGCCCCATCTTAGCGGCTGTACTTGAAGAATCAAGACCTAATTTTACTCCCGGCTTTCCTTGGTTTTATTTTCTTAACATTTTTGTATTATATTAAATCAACTTTACCTTTTCTCCTTTTTCTTTTACTTTTCCTTTTAAGCCAGGACTCCTCCAGTCCTGGTGACAGTTTCCTCCTAAACTTTATTTTTTCCCCTCCCGGAAAATAGTAACGTTACAGTTTGGCGCCCAACTTCTTACTAACCCCCCCCTTTTTAATTATTTCAGGTTCTCTAAATTCTAAAACAAACTTGCTCAAGTTATTTTTATTTGGTAAGCTTATATTTTCACCACCTCATCCACCTCGACCTTTACAATACTTCTTTACACTCTACTTATACATCACTATACTGCATCCCACACACTTGCACACCACGGCGGTTACCCAATGGTAATTGTCATCCATTCTTCGCTTGCAAGTGTTTTTAAAACCATTCGTGGTCATTTACAAGTTGGGGTTTGGATTCTCTACGACGTACTAAGGACAATATCCTATAGTCGTTATCACCTAGGCACATTATAACACTCTACTAATACATCATTATGCTGCATCCCACACACTTGCACACCTCTGCGGTTACCCTCTGGTAATCGTACCCAGTCTTCGCTAGTGAGTGTTCTTAAAACCATTCGTGGTCTCTTACTAGTTGGGGGCTGGGACACTTCACGACGGCTGCAGGACAATATCCTGTGGTTGTTTATACAAAACTTATCATAAATTAACACTTTAAACATTATTTCATTTAGTTTGATTTGTTACTACGGCAACATTGTTACCATGGCAACATGTGGTAATAAACTCGTTTATTATTTTAAAATCTTTACAAAATTTACAAAATTTATAAAATGTATCTAATCCTTCTGGGAGATTAGCACGTTGAACTTTTCGCTTATCATGCTTTGATTTTGATCTGAAACATAAGAGAAACTGTCACCACTTTTTTTCATTTTGGAGCGGCTTAAGAGGAAAATGGCACGTTTTATATTTTGTTGAAAGTGTTGTTTTATATGTGCTGTGTTTTTATATAAAATTGTTTAATCTTATTTTTTTTTTAAACTTGAATGTTTTATCGTTTTTTTTTTTCCTGCTTGATGTCTCTAATAATATTTTTTACTTATCATTTAACATTAAGTTCATTGTAAATACTTCACAAGGTTTATTTTTTTCAAAAACTTTTGGCAGTTTTCCTTTCTGTTTTTTCTTTTTTCTTCATAGAGCGGTACACAACTCTTAAAATAAGCCATTGTGTATCGTTTTTAATACTTCAATTTAGCTTCTTGAAAAGGCAATTTTGCTTTTAGCCTTGACTACTTTTCCTAAGCTGGAAAGCTTTATTTTTAATACTTGAACTACTTGAAACTTAAAGGCTTTTCTTAAGCAATTATGCTTTCAAACCTTGACTGCTTTTCATAAGCTGGGAAAGCTTTGTAAATATTTCTTTTAATTTTAACGGGTTTTAAAAAAGGTGCGGATTACGACACCTAATTTAAATAAATAAGCCATCGTAATTTAAAAAATTTTTTTTTTTTTTCCTTGTGGAGTATGTGTCATAGAATGTGAACCATATCCCCTAAGTATGTTAGTGATGTATGATTGAGGGAGTATGAAATGTGGGTTGATGAAAGGTGTATGAAAGAGCAAGGTTTTTCTTTTACAACATCGAAATTTTCTCAGTTATTAATTTTCAGGGGTTATCGGGTAATGTAATTTTTATCTTTTGTAAAACTTTCTGTACCACTGTAAATAGTCATATAGGTTAATTTTAGCTGGTCAATGCCTTCTTTCTTATAAACAAAATTTTTTCATTACAATCAAAAATTTTCCGGGGTTGTCGGGGAAATGTAATGTATCATTTTTTACTTACTTTTTTAATTAAATCTTTCATTATTCATTCTCTCAAATTATTTGCATGGCTATTATTTGTAGCATTCCTAGGCCTTTATATTTCGAAAGTTTTTAATGTTTGTTTACCTTTTGTAATTTTTAATGTCAGTTAATGACAAGCCTAGATTTTATTTTTAATTTATTGTTAGAGCTGCCAGTAGGTTAGGTTGTATAGATATTAGACCTTGTTATAAATTTATATTCTAAAGAACTTAATTCTAAATTTGTTTAAATTTTGAAATGCTCTGGAAAAGGAAGCCGGGGCCGTCAAATGAGTCTACTTTTGGTGCTCACCTTGAGAGGTGCTGGGAATAAGTGCTGAGTGTGAGGGTTGTGCTCTCCAGAAATAGTGAAGTGATGGTCTGCAGTGTTGTGTGTTCTTAACCGGCTCTGTGAAAGACGCCGACCGCTCGTCAGTTTCAGCTCTCTACCTGCCTGAGTTCGCGACCAGCTTCTCCGAGGTCGGTGACGTAGAGGCCTTGAGGGGATTTGAGGCCCCCTTCTCAGCGACGTAGAGGCCTACTCGAGGCCCCCTCTTCCTAACAACGTGGAGGCCTACTCGAGGCCCCATCTTAGCGGCTGTACTTGAAGAATCAAGACCTAATTTTACTCCCGGCTTTCCTTGGTTTTATTTTCTTAACATTTTTGTATTATATTAAATCAACTTTACCTTTTCTCCTTTTTCTTTTACTTTTCCTTTTAAGCCAGGACTCCTCCAGTCCTGGTGACAGTTTCCTCCTAAACTTTACTTTTTCCCCTCCCGGAAAATAGTAACGTTACAACTTTTCATTATGAGTTATCTCTGAAGGGGTGGTAGAGGCTTATACATATACACGTAACAGGTGGTGAGTCTATTGCCGTGTTGAAATGGACAAGCGCAGGTTGTGGCGACCTGCTATTGAAATTATTCAATCCTTGGCATCTAACTTGGCGTAACGTCTGCCATACTAGTAACGCGTTATTTGCGAAATAAGCAAAAATAAATAAATACCATTACTTACATACTTAAAAATTATTTAAATCTGAATATCCGTTAAAGGTCCAAACTTTATTTTGATCTTGTTTAATATATTTTTTAAATAATTTATTTGTGTACACAGCTAGATTTACGTAATTATCTTATTACTTATTATTAAAAGAACATACCGAGTGGTATTACCCTTTAGATCCAAATCGTAAACTAACGTCCTTTAACATTTTTTTTTATCAAACACGAGTTTTGGATTTATTTATTAAACACACATCACCAACACAGATCTCACAGCTATAATTTTAAATATTTCACAGTAATTCTAGTAAGTTAACAAATTAATTAGATGCGCTCAAAATCTATGTGAAAAAAAGATATGTGAAGTGAAACAATATTACGACAATATTATGCAAGTAAATTAAATAGGCTTAACACATCCACCAATTATTCTGTTTTTGATAGTTACTTAAATCGGTCGCTTTGTCAAAGAAGCACTGCTTAAATCATGTGTAATAATTTCTCACACAATCGTATATTTCACTCAACAAACAAAGTATCTACTGTATTCATACGACTCCTGGGTAGGCAAGATTACATTATGCTTACAGCCGCGCGGCACGGTGGCATTGGGCTCGACGCGTGACGTACGAGTATATGTACTAGTTGTTTGTTAAGTTCGCTGAAGGACTCATAGATGGCAGGGGCACAATACGCACATCTGATAATTTTATTGCGTATTTATTATTATACAACTTGTTGTTTTTAAATAATTGATTTAGATTATATAGATTGGGCTAGGGTATGCAGTGCTTATTTACATGTATGAAGCGCCTGCTGCCAGGGACCCGATTGCTCCTCGCCACGAGATTGGACCGCGATGCTACAATTGCGGCGAACGAGGGCACATACAGTCAAGTTGCCCCAAGAGAAAGAGCAGCAGAAGAGTACGTGACTGCCGTGACGATGTCGAAGACTGGCGCTTTTCATCAGTTAACAACCATCAAAGGAGCAGTGAAGGTGGATAACGTTGGAGTACATTGGAAATGCTCCACGCCGTGACCCTGGACTGCGATGCTACAATTGAGGTGAACGAGGGCACATACAATCCAGTTGCCCCAAGAGGAACAGAGAATCTTATGACCCGGCCCCGATGACGAGGACCCCAGGCTCTGCGCATGTGAAACGAGGTACAGCCAGGACTATGGGACGAGTGCTGACTGGTGGTCAAAATTTCCCAGTCATGATCCCACAGGCGAACGACGGGAATAGTCAGGTAGTCAAAGAAGAAATTGGTGGAACACCTCGTCACCATACCATCGAACACCGTAGCGTGCATTCACACGGAAATGCAGACGCTCTCTCACGAAGACATTGTCCTGACGACTGCAAACATTGTCTAAGGCAAGAAGACAAGAAATGTGTAAGAAAGTTAAGGACCGAAACCGTGAGCGAAGAGTGGAGCGATGAAATCATGAAACAAGCACAGCAAGAGGACCTGGATATCCAACCCATTTTCAACTGGATTAACGCAGCAATACACAAGCCGAGATGTTGTGAAGTAGCCCCGATGAGCACAGTAACAAAGAGCTATTGGGCACAATGGGATAGCTTGGTCATGCATAATGGCGTACTGTGCAGGAAATGGGAGTCGGCGAATGGTAAAGATGCTCACCTGCAGGTTGTTGTACCAAAGACAAGAGTGAGAGATGTTTTGAAGAGTTTTCATGACGGAACTTCCGGTGGACATTTTGGAATGAAAAGGACGCTAATGAAAATTCGCCAACGGTTTTACTGGATTCACTGCCGTGTAGACGTTGAAGACTGGTGTAAAAAGTGTACTAGCTGTTCATCAGTCAAGGGTTCACGTACTCGCTGCAGAGGAGCACTGAAGTTGTACAATGTTGGAGTACCTTGGGAAAGAATTGCTTTGGATGTTGCGGGCCCGTTTCCAACATCAGACTCCGGGAATAAGTACATTTTGGTGGTGATGGATTACTTCACCAATTGGCCGGAGGTATTTGCTATTCCCAACCAAGAAGCGACCACCATAGCGGAAAAATTAGTAAATGAGGTATACTGTCAGTTGGGAGTGCCACTTGAAATTCATAGCGACCAGCCCTGCTATTATGTAACTTTGACAGTTCATGTCGCTTTTATTTGTTCGATAGCCACCACGCTTTGAAAGCAACTAGTAGGTTCCGTGAAATTGGTATTAAGTATTACATTTCAAAGCGACTAAGGGAAAGTGCAGCTTTCAGCAAACCTCGATCATTTTATCGACATTACGCGGCCATGTTAAATATACCTATTTAGCCGTTCTATTTGTAGAGTTCACAAACATTTTAACGTGAACGGTTTATAGTTGATAGACACCGAGAATTTATGGAATGTTGGTTATTTGCGGCAAATTTAAAAACCTTGTGGAATGTTTGGCATCCGAAATCTATTGTATTTTTGTTTTCAATTGTTTATTGAATATTATAATGTGAGTAAATTATTTTATGTATATTGTAGGCAATTTTAGTTTAATAGTAACAAGATTTTTGTAGAGAAAAAGTCGACGCAGAAGAGGAATGGTCCGAATTATAGTCAGGTATTTAGGTACAGAACTTTCCAATTTTCATAGTTTTTTTATTATACCTTATGGCAATGGTAATATAATAATCGCAAAAGACAGGCGTAAGAAAGGTGACTTGGTCTTAGAACTTGGTTTTATCATTATTTGAGATAGTTGTGTAAAAAATTTAAGAAAAAAAATTAAAAACGTTAAATTTCTATCCTTTTTATCTTTTAATTAGTAGTGAAGGAGGTGTTTGGCGGTTACAAAGGGGACCAAAAATCTTAAGTATTATTTTCAAGCTCAGACGCACCGTTTCGGAGATATGGCAAAAAATGTGTAAAAGTTGGTTAGGTAAGTATGGACCCGCTTGTGTAAGATAAACCATAGGTTAAATTAGTATTGCCACTAACAACGCAGGAGCCCTTTACCAATACTACTTGGGTCCAAATCGCGAAATATTTACATGTCTCGATAAACCTACATAACCGCCCAAAATTATGCTAAGTTTCAACTTCATATAAAATCAATCAAAAATTGCTCTAGTCTCGTTTCTATACAAAAGCGTTAATTTTTGCTCAAGTCTCAGCCTTCTCAGTTCACTATACCTACCTACTCTCCCAACTTTCTTCCTCGGCAAATCCCAAAATATGGCACGAGCTACCTTATAAGTTTATTAGTCCCGCAGATCCCCGAAGGCAATGGCATATTATACGCCCACATTTCCCTATATGCATTTTGTCCCAAGTAACAGGTGGTGAGCCCATTGCCTTATTGAAATCTAAAAAAAACGTACAGATTTGCAGTTATCACACTTGTAAATCTCTAAAGCCACAAAGACAAAGCGTGTAAGGATATTATCCCATCAAATTACAAGTACATCAATATTTATTAGTTTTTTAGGCTATTGTCAATTTTTAAATCAACCGCATAATAGTTGCTTTTCGTCAAAACTTCATATACGCATCTCTTTAGCAACCGCTTTCGGCAAAGTCACCGAGTTGCTTTGAAAACGATTTTAGTTATAAATTTGAAGTCCATTATGCTTAGGTAATACCAATTTCACGCGTTTATAGGACTATCGATACGAAAGTAGCTGTCAAATTAGAATAATAATGGATATCGCATCTATGACGTCATTTCAGTTGCCCACTGAACTTAGATAATACCAAAATGAAATGGTCGAAAGATTCAACCAAACACTGGAAAGACACTTGGCCAAAGTTGTCGAGAGTCACCAGAAAGATTGGGACCGACACATTCCGCTCTTTTTGATGTCGTATAGGTCCGCAACTCATGAAAGCACAGCTGTTACCCGTGAATTTTGGGAGAAAACTTCGTCTATCTGCAGATCTTTTAAAGGCTCATTGGTGTCGTTACATAATCCTATGCAGCGGAAAGGGAAGTCCTTAAAGCTATCCCCTAACTGGGAAGGACCGTATAGAGTGGTTACTAGAATCAATGACGTCACGTATCGAATACAGCGAAGTCCTCGTAGTCCTTGCAAGATAGTTCACTTGCCAGATATCATGGAGACAACGATGCTCGGGACGAGCATGTCTTAGGAGGGGGTAGTGTTACGCCGGCGGACTAGTGAACAACTTTAAACGTCATTTTCTGGGCCTTGGGAACGTTTTCAGCAGGCTGAAAAGCGGTTTCATCAAATTATTCAAATTTCAACCCAGTTGCCGTTGTTTTCAGGCGCCTGAAACATGTTTTCAGTTCGTTTCAGGCCACCCCCTATCACATGCCATCATAACCTGAAAACCCTTATTTAGGCGTTTTCAGGACCCCTTATAGGCCTTTGAAGCCCACTTCAGTATATTGCGTAATTTCATGAAAGAGTGACAAGGATAGCAGTATTAGAAAGAACTGGCTTTTCAATTCAGGAAATTTGATGTCTAAGATGCACGTCGCTGCTCGCCCGAATCTATGCCGTTTTTGAAAAAGTAGAGCAGGTTCGGCACATCGGTAGTTAGGTATCACGAGAGTAGGTTGACCACGAAACAGTATAGGCGCATTTGAAGAAAGCTGGGTACCTTCACTTGTCGAAGGCATCCTATCGAGGCAGTGTCGTGAATATAGATACTCACCAGTAATTAATTGAATAATTAATGAATTAAGTGAATTAATAATTACGTTAACCATATTATAACAGATTGGAATTGTTTTGCTTTCTGTTTTCTCCTCTTTCTCGTTTCTATTTGTTTTTTATTGCAATGTAACTTTATGTTTTATGATACTTTTTATTTAAGATTTTGTTATAGCTACTAAGTTTTCTAGTTCATGTGTTTTTAAGAATGTCATAAATCTCTGTAGGTAATTAGCTTAAGAATCTAAATGTCACTGTTTCCATAACTTATCAAATGTAAACAAGTCGTTGAGTTTCTAAATAAATAAATACCCAAATAAGTTCGATATTTGGGTGCCTTGTGAGCTTCGTGAACCGAACCATTTTTGAAGAAAGTAATAAGAAGTGATGAAATGTGGATCACGTACGAAACAAGGTGATGCCGTGTGTATGGTGACATCGAAATGGCATTATACATTATGAGCTGTTACCATCGATTCTGAACTCTACTGGGAACAACTGATGAAAGCAAGAAGTGGTGTGGCTTTTCATAATGTCACGCTAGAACTCACACATCTTTAGCCACTTAGAAAAAATATAGAGTGACTGAAAGGGGTTGCCTACATCCATCGTAGATATACGAGTCGTCCTGACCTATACCTGTTTCGGTCTTTTCAGAATTCTTTTGGCAGTACATACATTTATCCTCGAAGGGGTAGGCAGATGCATACTATACACCCACATTTCACCGTATGCATTTGATTTTATCTTTTAGCAGTATCAGGTTAATAACACAAACGACTTTCAAAATCACTTGTCGCGTTTTTTTGATTGTTGTCCCAAAATTTCTATAGCAATAGGATCATTTCCTAACCTACAAGATAGTAAAAACCTATTTAAATTGTAGATATAACTCAGTGAAGCGCTCCTCAGATGGGTGACCGCTTTGTGGCATTTCCGTTTACGAGCGAGCTTCGAAAGGCACATTAGTCGTTGGTCCCTTGCTAGTAACATAGTCACATTAGTCAAGTTGAAGGCGGCGCCTTGAAAAATATCCATAGTCGGTCACCAGAACCCACGCCTGTATGTTTCAACACTGCAATTGTCTCATCGACTTTTACGTGCAACATAGGTACCTATTGAAATTTGGGCGTATAGTATGCCTCTGCCACCCGTTTGGAGAAAAAGGTGTAACCGATATACCTTTCTGTACCTACCTGCTTAGGGGTTTCACACGTAACGAAAATGATAGGACCTATAGTCCAATATGACTTTGCAAGGCCTACATTGGTAAGATATCTGTAAGTAAGAGATCCATTATATCCACACCAATAGATGCCTTAATGCATTAGATGCATTAAAAAATGCCACCAATAATTGCAACGAGTACTTACGTGAGCATTTTGTTTTGTCGTACCTAAGTAGGTAGGGAAGTGTTTCATTAATTGGTGTGCATAGTCCACCTATTAAATGTTGAACGCATCAATCAATCTGGGCTCGATGCAGACGCTTAGTAGGATTTAGGTGGCGTTACAAAATGATGACAGAACTGTTTCTCAAACCATCGAGTGCAGAGCTCCGACGACCAACGCCGAAGGCGCGGCGGCGCGCGGCCCCTAACTAGCGGTACTGCGACTGGTTGAGCACTTTCACTTTGTTTACGAACAGGCGAAGACCCCTGTAGTAGTCTATTTAATCAAATGGATTTTTTGTTTTTATATCTGCACGTATTGCTTAATTACCTAATTAACCAATGGTACGGTCATTATTCCCATTACCCAACGAAATAAACCACTAATGTTAGATGCGGTCATTCGACTGCGTGTCATTAGTATTCAACGGGTGCTTTCCCTTCCACGGCGCGGCCCCGATCGTGTCGAGTCGAGTCACTAGACTAGTGTTGGAACTCTCAGCCGAGGGCTCGCACGTAAACAAACGTTACTTACACCCCTAGTGTATTAGCGAGTTGTTTGTGTTAGAATCGTGAAATTTTATAGTGGACATTTGTAGGTCAATAACAGTCGAGGATGGAGTGTCTCAGATACATTCTAGCGATGGTTAGTTTTTTTGCCTTCTCGGAGTGCCCAATTATGTGATTGTGTTGTTGTGTAATGTGTTGTGTAAGTGACCGAGTGCTACACACAAGGATCCTACAACTAGGATTGAGTTCAATCTCGGACAACTAGACATCTACTAAAGCAAGCTAAACCGATTAATTAGTACATACCTACCTTGCTACCTACTTAGGACTCTACTGACTCTAGTAACACCCGCAAATAACCTATTGCGCAGACATAATAATCGACATCTCAGTAGAACTCATGCCATGAAAATTCAATCGGCCCAATCATTTCCTCAGAACTGTAAAAACCAATAGGTATTTGTCAACAAAATATCTTTCACAATCACGTGAGCCACAACACGTGAGCACCTACCTGACGACATTTCAAGCACTCCCGTTAATATTTTCATCTATTATAATAGGTAGACCAAGCATATCAATAATCTCCGTGGCATTGACAACAAATCAGCAAGACTTTACATACCTACGGGCTAGCTTAGATGAATAGTCCTGCCGGCAACTCGTAGGCGACACTCGGGTCCGTATTCCAGAACGTTTCTCAATACTCAATCAACGCTTGCTTGAGAGTAGATTTTATAAGGCAAAATCTAGCCTCAAGCGTTGATTGAGTATTGAGAAACGTTCTGGAATACGGACCTCGGAGTGTCAAGCAAGCTACATTGTTTGGCGCTGTTGGTTAGGGCTCACACATACATGGGTAAACTTAAGGCTGGTTCAAATTAGTAAAAGTGCAAAGCGCCACACCACCCCCTACGGAGAGTTTATAGGTACTTCAGTTGGCGAACCGTACGTAGGTACCGTTATCTCGAAATCGTAGTAACAGAAGAAAGGCCATGCCGGTACATGTGGGTGTCCCGCGACAAGCTTGACTCTCAAGTATGTGCCTATCAAATACGATTAAAACCTTTATTACGTAGTGGTGATGATATTATGTCTGTGCGCGATTAACCTAGGTCCTAGGCCGGCGAAAAACCGAAGAACCTACACTTACTCAACCATTTATTTCTATTACACCGAGGAGTATTAGGTATACCTACCTACCCCTGTCGTGGTCGTTAGGATTAACAAATCAAAGGCGAGTGGTAGCTTTCCCTACTGAGATGATATTGTTTATGTGGTGTTTGTGTGCT
This sequence comes from Thumatha senex, assembly GCA_948477245.1. Classification (NCBI taxonomy): domain Eukaryota; kingdom Metazoa; phylum Arthropoda; class Insecta; order Lepidoptera; family Erebidae; genus Thumatha; species Thumatha senex. The sequence goes on from OX419724.1 coordinate 42,887, forward strand.
GAAGTGAAATAACGAATGTTCCAGCTAGCGCTTCTGACGTCGCTGCTGATGTCGGCAGACGGGACGATCGCGCAGCCCCGGGCGCCGAACTTCCAGTACTTCGAAAGGTAAGTTGGTATCGACTCGTAGGTAGAACACGTGAACTGTAGGTTAATCTGCCAGGGATGTGGTCAAGGTCGCCTGAAAGGTTTCTTTACTATATATGTATTTATTGCATACCCGTAGTCGTGAGCCAGAATACTAATTTTATATATACCTACACACACAGCTTAACTTAGCTGCCATATGCCTGCAGATTAGGCAAGTTTCTAAAGCACACTGGCACATTGCAGCATTGCACAAATGTAAGATTGCCTATAGAAGTATGTATGTTTCGCAGACCGAACTACCGCTACCCGTACTACGACGAGAACGGCAAGGGCAAGCTGCTGTACGGCTACGGCGGGCCCGAGCTGTACCAGTACAAGAGCTACTCGCCGCTAGAGGGCATCTACTAGACGTGGCGACGCCTCTGCGGCTCGCCGCTAGAGGGCAGAAACTAGACAATTGTTACAACCAGCGTGTATAAAAATAATGTATGTTAATAGGGTATTGTAATTTACTTTATAAAATTATATAAAAATAAGATGTTTTTAATTGAGTAGTAGGTAATTAATACATGTTACTTATTCCCTCACTCCTGTAGCTACACAACAAAAAAGAGAACCAGACCAGTGTCTCCCTTGCCCTCCTTTAAAGTTGTTTTATTATAAAATTAATAATATATTATAATATTGATAAATTTTATACCTACTTCACAAACAAATCCTTAATTAAAAAATAGTATAAGTACGTAATTTTTTTACGTTTTTTTGACCTGCGTCTGTCTATTTCAACACTGCGATGGGCTCACCACCTATTACTTGCGTGAGACGAAAAAGTAACGGGGAATGTGGGCGTATAATATGTCTCTGACATACCTTCAGGGATAAAGGCGTGACTGATAAAAACAATTCAAAAACCTATCCAACTTTAACAATATGGCAATCCCATAAAAATAGTAGGTATTACATAAGAATTATATTATTTTATCTGTGGTATTACCTATAGGTATCTCCTAACGTGTAGTGGAAGTAAGTACCTACCTAGGCACCCAGTATTATATTATATAGTAAAAAATATTATTTTTCTTTTGTTGGTGATTGATATCTACAAGTATATCCTTTTAGTACTAACTAACTAACTATCTTCACGCTGTATCCCTGACGGGGTAGTCAGAGAGGACAGATCGCCAGGCTTCGCGATCCATGCATACTTCTTTCGCTTCTTCGAGATTCATCAATCGCTTCATACACGCACGTCTGGGTATCCGAGTACTTTTGACCTTTCCGTTTTTGAGCAATCTGCTCACGTGGTCTTCATATGTAAGTCTCGGCCTACCCTGACTCCTTCTACCCTCTACTTTTGAACAATATATATTCTTCGTCAATCGTTCCGCACTCATTCGTTGGACGTGTCCAAACCAACGGAGCACGCCCTTTTCCAGCTTAACGCTGACACTTTCATTCAAACCTGCCAAATTGCGTATCACTTCGTTACGTATTCGGCCAGCCAAGGTAAAGCCGCACAACTTTCGAAGTGATCGCATCTCCACAGCATTCAATTTACTTTCATGCATCTGCTGACATACCCAGGTTTCACTACCGTAAAGCAAAGTTGGCACTAGCACTGCGTTATGAATCGCCAGTCGTGCTTCTTTTACGATGCTTTGTCGCTTTACTAACTGGGACAAAGCACCGTTAACTTTGTTTCCGGCAGCTACTCGCCGTTCCACATCCGAATCACATCTTCCATCCGCGCTAAACATACTTCCTAAATACACAATTTCATTCACTTGCTCTAGACGTTCCTGGTTTACCCTAATCTCGCATTTAGTTCTTACGTCACCTCTTTCAAATACTAGAACCTTAGTTTTACTTGCATTCAAGCGGAGACCCTTACTTTCACACCCCTCTTTCATATTAGTGACTAATGCCTGAAGGTCGGCTTCTGATGAGGCCATGAGCACCGCATCATCAGCGTACAGCAGACAGTTTACTGTAAAGTCACCCAAATTCACACCCATATTAAAATCTTTCAACTTCTGCAGGCAACTGTCCAGATACACTATGAACAGCCAGGCGGACATGACACATCCCTGTTTGACGCCTGTACAGACATCAAAAAGAGGTGACACATCCCCCCCTACTCGCACGCAAGCCTTACAGTCCCTATAAAGCGACTGTATTGCCCGCAGTAGCGAGCCGTCCACACCATATCCTGGCAGCAAGTCCCACAGCGTTTCTCTCACAACGTTATCAAATGCTTTCTCTAGATCCACAAAAGCGCAGAAAACCTTCTGGCTAAGAGCCAGAAACTTTTCCGCGATCATGCGGAGAGAAAACACTTGATCCATGCAACCTCTTCCACGTCGGAATCCGCATTGAGCCTCCCATAAATACCTTTCAGACTTTTCTTGCATTCGTGCCGTTATAACCTTTGCATACACCTTACTAGCTAAGCTGACCAAGCTGATCGCCCTGTAGCTGGAGCAGTTTAGGCGCGAGCCTTTCCCTTTGTAAATAGGTACTACAACTGCTACTCGCCAGTCATCTGGGACCTCACCCGTCCGCCAGCACAAGTTGCATAACAGACATAGTGTGTCCCAGACACGCGACCCACCGTACTTAATCATCTCATCAGTGACTCTGTCTTTTCCCGCAGCCTTACCACATTTCCTACTTCTTATCGCTTGTTCTATTTCTTTCATACTAATGACTTCAATGACATCGGGATCCGGAGCATCGAAGTGAGCTCCCCTTCCCGATGTGGCATCTCTGTCTTTTCTTGCATACATCTTTCCATAATATTCACTCCATCTCTGCAGGACGTCACTTTGGTCTGTTAGGACGTCATTGTTAACACTAAGCACTTTATTCATACTGCAGATTGCCGAACAACTCCGGGTCTTGCCTACCTCTTTCCAGAAGAGCTTGGCATTATCCCGGAAATTGGACGACAACCTTTCATCCGCTTTCATTCTGCACCTTTCACGAGCTTCTTCTATAAGTGCCTTCGTGTTAACTTTCTGCAGCTTGTATCTCTCTTTCATATTAAAATCATTCCGCGAGGCTAAGTAGTCTAGCCATGCTTTCTTCTTCATTCGAACTGCTTCTTTCACTTCCTCATTCCACCATGCATCACGCTTATTACTACTGCCTCTTTTCGTTTCTCCACACACTTCCACAGCGGCATTTATCATACTATCCCTAAGGTTCTGCCATACACTTTCCACATTCTCACTGCTTACATTGACATCGCCAAGCTTTTCGGCTACCCTTTCATTATATTTATCCCTAATGGATGCATCCTGCAGCTTCCAGCTTTTGATGCTATAAGTCGGCTCAGGTTCAGGACACTCGGCACGATGACGCCAACCCGCGAACAGACCCCTAATCCTAGTTATGACTAGGTAGTGGTCTGATCCCAGCTCTGCGCCTCGATAAACCCTTGTGTCCATCACCTGTTTACGGAGCCGACTATCCATTAGGAATAGATCTATCATGCTTCTCTTTGACTTACATCTCCTCGTATACATATGAATTTGTTTGTGGTTGAACATTGTGTTCGCCACAAACAAATCCTTTTCCTTACAAAATGCCAGTATTAGCTTGCCAGCGTCGTTCACCCTTTTATCCCCATACTTCCCGAGTACCGACTCAAAACCATCGCGAGCGGTACCCACCCATCCATTCAAGTCTCCACATACTATAAGTCTTTCATTTCCTTCTATCACATTTAGAGCTTCTCTCATACTCTCCCAGAAGTCCTCTAGCTCACTCGCGTTCGACGAAGATACTGGCGCGTAAGCAGCTACCAGGAAAATCTTCGTCAAACCAAGTTTTACACGGATCCAGAGGATTCTAGGACCTATCAGTTTGTACTCATACATACCGGAGGCCAATCGCGAGGACAGCAAAATTCCAACCCCCCGACTGCCATGCTCGCTCTCTGGTACTCCAGACCAAAGCGCGAGCATCCCACCCGGGAGCTCCAAGACTTCGCTGCCCTTGCGCTTGGTCTCTGTCAAGCACACTGCATCTAACTTTCTCTCATTCATAACATCCATCAACTCATTCATCTTATCTGTCATTCCTCCCCTAACATTCCACGCAGCTACCCTGCACTCCATCCTCCACTTCCCGCCGTGTCGGGCCGCGCGTGTAGGGTGGCGGTCCCCTACGCCGCTCTGGCTCACACTTTTCGCACCAGCGGGGACGAACTGGTGCGTGTCGCCTCGGGGGCACGCCCTAGCAGTAATCGCCCTGGTGGCACTCGTGTTGGAGTAGAATTGCAGCCGTAGCTGGCAGGGATGGCGACGTGCACGCTTCTACTCTTCATCCCCCTTCATCCTTTTAGTACAATGTCTCAATAGAGGTTTATGAAATACATATATCAGCTGCTTTCTACCATCGCTGTGCTCGCAACTGGATGTTTACTCTCACACTTTTCGTTCCGAGAACTCGCAAACGGTAAAGTTCGATAGGGGCTTCGTTCAGCGTACACTTGGATTACGAAATTAACTCCCTGCCTCTTTTTTCCCGGACGTCTGCAAGATTGCAGCTGATTTTGCAGGATCGGCAACCCGAATGCGACACCTCTGGTGTTGCAACAAACGTCTACAGGCTACGGCGACACTTTCGCTCATTTGAGTACTTTACTTATCTGCCACCTCATTGGTATAAAAATAATTAGTGACATCACGCTTTACTATAAGAAAAACATAACCCTCATTTACTATGCAGCGGAGTACGTAGATAAGTCAATAATGTTGCCAATGAGGTAGTAATGTTTACTTGATCACGTCGCGTCGCGCGACGTCCTTGAGCGAAGTCAACGCATCAAATAAACACATTTGCGTTCAGACAAAGTACCTGTATTAGAAGATCACTGTTGGCTCGACGACGACGCGCGCCCCGTGCTGCCCCGGTAGCCATGCTAGTGCTACACAAACTGTTTGTGGTGTTCTTGACTGTGTTGGTGTGTTGCGACTGTTTCTACATCTACTCTAGTTTTTGGGCACCGCTGTTCAACCGTAGAATACTTCGTTACCGAGTAGTGGCGCCTTTTGACCCTAACACAGGGATATCCGCCCGTGGTCGTTATGAGAAGGACTATGGCTACAGGGGAGAGAGACTTATCGCCGAGTTAGGCAACGGCGTAGACCCTGGGGTTTATGGTGACAATCACAAGGTAAGGCGGCGGAATTTTGTAAAGTACATTAATAAACAATGATAGAGATGTGAAGAGCGAGTAAACATAAGAGATGCGTCTTGAGAGCCTCCACGATTTTTGTGGTTTGCTACGATTCAATGACTGATTCCCATATTTGATTTGACATGAACATACAATTTTACCTAAGACAGGATTTAAGATTTTAAGCGAGGAGTCGTCAAATGTTTAGGTATGATAATGATATAGTAAGAGCATGGTTATAAAGTACAAGATTATAAGAATATTATCCAAGAGTTAGGCTCTATCTAACTTGCTCCGCAAGTGGGGCACTCAGGCGACATGCTGCAAGCAATCGGGATCTTACGCTTAGATAAAGAAGTATTTAAGACGGACTTGTGTAATTATAACCTTCGTGGGCACAAGGGATAGAGTAGCACAAGGGCAAACAGAATTAGATGTAATATCTAAAATCACTTTGTGTTCGTAGGCACATTACAATGTAAACTTTGTTGTGTCCTCAGATACATGACGATGTGCAGCTGTACGACACGTGACCTCGCTCACAGGTACAGCTACAGCTCCAGTACCACTAGCCATTATGTAAAGTAATTAACGGTATTAGTGTAGAGTGAGCCAATAAAACAATACAAATATCTGAAATATAGTTTAATTAAGCCTTAACCCTATGTATCACAATGACCACCAACAATCCAGTGTTATATCCTGCGCTTCTGAGTGCTAATGTATAGAACATTGTTCCCTCGGATAAATGCATCGCCATACTTGTTTTTGAGCTGGCCGTTCACATACTCTTCGGTTTGTTCTAAAGCAATGTTCATGTACCCATCCAAGCAGGCTAACACCCCTACAACAATAACAATTCAGACATTAGACTAGTGACCCTACCCTGGCGAACTTTGCACCATCTTACAATTCGGTGCCATAAGATGTTACATATGTTCTCAAGATTTATTTGCTTATTCTGTAAAGATCGCTTACCTATTCCAGAATTATAAATGTAGTAACTATAATATGTTCAAGCCCACAATAAACTGCTAGGTACCCCTTCGGGGTAAAGGCGTGACAATATGTATGTATATACAATAAACTTCAGACCCTCGTCACAACCTCACAAATCCTTCTTTTTAGATGTCTAATTTAAGGGCATGTTTTCCGAGTCGCAAAGGCTCCAGTAGGTCATCAGCTCCCGCTAACACAGATCGACGATGTATGGTCCGCTGGCGTCGGCTGTGCCGCGAATAAATGCCACAGTTAAATTATTGGCAAGAAACGCTCGCAAATGTAAATGCCTCTAAGTGGTCACCCATCCGAACACAAGCCATAGTGATAGTTGCTTCACGCAGTGATCGTTTACAGAACACTGAGTTCGCGGGGCCACGAGCGCTTCATACACAACAAAATGAATAAAGTAAGTGACAGTTTTTAATCTCAGGTAGATTAGGATTTTACCACTATCTGACCTGCTAGTAAGAGATGGAAAACAGACTAGGCCTAGAATATCACGCTAGCTAGTAGTTGACTATGTACACAATGTCTAATGTGTGCCTCAGTGGCGTCAGTGGTACGTACATACACTGTGACGTGATAGTGTGTAAGACGGTTCAGCTATTTGAGGGATAAGATTCCCCAATCGTTATGGGTCGCGTTGTTATTGTTAGAAATGTTCTTTGAAACAGAAAGCTAGGAGTTCCGCGCCAGTTTGGTCAAGATTTAAGTTGAGTGACAAGTGATAGTGCTCCAGTCTGGACACCTCGATTATAGTGACAGCGCTTATGGACACGGGGTCCCAAAAGTGCTTGTTGATCACCCGAGTGACCCTCGAACTGGGTTTGTCCGTGGAGGTCCACTCCGGGGCGTTGGTGTTATTGTGGAGACGTCCCAGATGGGTCACACCTACTTCACCTTCTCATCCGTTCATTCTTCCACGATTAGGATCGTGGCTTCGGCGATTGTGATGCATGCAGATTGCAGACACACACCTCTGGTCTTGATCTGGCAGATCCGGCCTTTTACCGGTCAGGCCCTATTATATAGGATTTTATTGGGCCCTCCGAGGGTTCTTGGAACCTGTTCCCTATCGGTCGTAGCGTAGCATTCATGGGTCCTGTCTGGGACAGGGATTCCGCGGAAGAGCAGAGGATGGTTGCTTCCGCATCTCTGGCTAGGGTTGATTGGTTGGATGAGCGAGGACTTCTACAGATCCAATACCGACAGGCTGAGTTCCGGACGACTCGTAACATTGGAGCTCAACGGAGCATTCATTCCTGCCACATCACACGGTCGTGAAGCCGTCTACAGAAAAACTGAGGACAGTTTTTGATGGATCGGCACCCACCTCTAATGGGGTCTTGTTGAATCAATTCAGATCCCAAGCTTCATGTGCAGCTGCTGTGCTTTCACGTGACCTGTACGTCGATTACGTCTGCACCGGGGCCAAAAGTATAGAGCAGCCTTCACACTTAGAAAGTTTTCAAAATCTATAAATAATAGCCCCTATTATTTATAGATTTTGAAATCTTTCACAGACAGCAAAGCGACATTGTTTTATACTATGTAGTGATGCTTAGAAAGGCACACTAAGCCATTTAGTGTTGGTTGCCAGTGACATGGTAGTAAGAACAGTTTGATTGCAATTTTTATATTGAATATTTGGCTATAGAAAATATCATCATCATCCTCCGAACATCTGTCCCACTTGCATATCACAACGCCCGGGGCCTTTTGCTTTCAGCTTCGCTTTCTTACCTTTTTTCCTCCACCTTGCACGGTTGTCAACATCCCCTGTAGTCAGACCATTGACACGCGTGTCAACCCTTACGACGTCAAGCCAGCACTCCTTTCCAATCTAATTAAATGAACATTATATGTATATATTACTATCTAGCCGACCCGCACGGCTTCGCCCATGACATTCTTCGAACCCTGTGGCACCCATTTAATCTATCTATTATTTTCACAATATGTATGAACATTTTTCAAATTAGTTGATAACTTCTCTGCTCTCCAGTACCTACTATGCACGCACGGCTCGGTCGAATTATGGATACACGAGATTAATTTCTTTTCGGATTACTTTGATTTTGCCATATCTCCTAAGATATTCATTTAATTTGCAAGCAAAAGCTTTATTATATTTTTATTATGTCTCTTACTTCTTTACACAGGTATATTATGTTTTGTTTTGCTGTCCCACAATATTTTTTATTTTGCTTTTTTTTTGTGAAGATTGAAGATGTTACTTACTCAATCACGCTCTAGCATCTGGACCAATTTGGCTGTACCTACAGATAGTGCAGGGTGCTGCTATCTGTAGGTACAGCCAAATTGGTTTTAACTCATTGGCCAATTAACTTATCATTCACACATTTGTCTCCTACATATACTTTTATTCCTTTTATCCCGGCTACTTCCATTTCTTTATTCCTTGGGCCACTTTTGATACTGAGAACAAATTCCTGTGGGAAATTACTATGAGAAAACTAGTAACTCTAATATGTTGTTTTTGCTTCCTATTACCCTCTGGATTTGTGGCCACTTTTATTACCTGTTAGAATTGCATTGCTGGGAGTAACTATCATACAAACTTTTTTAAAATACACCATTAGGTATTCTGAAATAATATAGCTCCTTAACTCCGTTTCTAAAAATAAATTGAGATGACCGAGTTATGTCAAGGGTCAATTATATATATCCATAAAACACTACAAGTGTTCCATTGAAGAACGAGGAACTGCTGCTCTCATAATTCTTATAACATTGAAACAAATAGGCACATATCACATATCTATAAGTACCAGAACACAGAGGAACAAACTCTTTATAAAATTGAAGGTTATGACGGCATTATAAAGCAACATCAAAAGCCGTTTATTTATCACAATATATTATGTACTTACAAGTATTTTACACTTGAACGCATATTGTATTGTAAATTACGATTACAGACTCATAAGTCATCGCCACCGTAAAGTATTCAAGGTAAATAAACAGTGTCGGCTAAATTGCAATAACAATAACTAACCTCTGTAGTCGACGCCACTATTCAGCTTCACAACTACCGGCCGCCCATGTATCTGCTGAATAAACGACGACAACGCTTCTTTACGACTCATTTCTTAAGATGTTATTGCTGTTAGATAAATTAAATTATTAATTTACAAATAATATAATGATAACCAATTGTTGTTGTTGTTTGTTAGTTGTCTTCGCCCATAATGGGCAGGCAAAGGAAACTTAGTCCATACAACCTTGTCTTCAGTATTAATTAATTTCTTATTATTTTGTTTTGGTCCTGTCTAGTCGTTTGTCGATATCAAGTCTTCAGTCCTAGGTCCTAGTCCGTGCCCCAATAAGGCAGTGGATCCCTTATTGCAGCCCTCTATGGAAATTTGGCACTAACATAAACAACACCGCTATTCATTGCAATATATCACTTTCTTTAACTAATGCACTTTCGAACTCTTTATTTATAATATTCCACCTTTATTAAACACAAAAACAAGAATATCTCACTAGTTTTTGAAAATAATATACGAGCAACGTACGTCACTGCTCATGATCGCGCCAAAAGTCAACTTGTTTTTTTTAAATAATTATTTTATGGCCTGGTTGCAAAGACCTTTTAGCTAAATCTTATTTTTTATATCATATTTCTTCAATCTTATCTTCTAATTAATCCTGTCCAGTCTTTGTCGATGTCGTGTCCTCAGTCCTAGATCCGTCCTCGCCCTCAGTGTAATGGTGATTCTTATACTTTTTTCAGTGGAAAGGTTTTCAGTGAACTTTTCGCAGCAAGAGAGAAAATAGCATTTCACTGCATATATATCATTGTCTTTCACTATAGCACGTTAACACAACTTTTATGTCCAAGAAACCACGACTCCCGCACATAAAACAAGATAAATGCACTCGTTTTAGAAAATAATATAAAGCAAGCGTCCGCACTTGTCACTCTTCCCTCCAAAACTACCCAAAAGTCTAATGATAACGTAGACAGAGATAACCTAATAACTGTTTTGGTTTTTTAGTGGTCTTTTTTTTTTAAATAATTATTTTATGGCCTGGTCATGAAGACCTTTTAGCCAAATATTTATAATTTTTTTTATATGTCATATTTCTTCAATCTTATCTTCTAATTTAGTCTAGTCCAGTCTTTGTCGATGTAGAGTCCTCAGTCCTTGTTCCTGGTCCTTACCCTCAGTAGAATGATGGTTCTTATACTGAGGTTTTCAGTGGACTTTACACGGCGAGATTTTTTTTTTTTTATTCTTTATTTTTAAGGACTTTGTATTTACAAAGTCCTATGATAGCCTTACAAGTTTAATACACTAAATTACATTAATACATACTAAGAAGACAGCATTTCATATATATATCTCGCCTGTTCAGAATCAGGTTTGGCCAATATACTATGAAGAGCTCCTACGTCGAATCTGTTTAAGCCAGTTTTTAAAAATAATTGGTTTCTTGCTGTTTCATAGCGAGTACACTCCATTAAAATGTGGTGTAAATCCTCAACTACTCCACAAATTTCACAATTAGGTGAGTCAACTTTTCTCATTAAATGACCGAATTTATTTGATACTATATGGCCACTCCTGATTCTGTGTGCTAATACTATATATTTTCTAGGTATCTTACAACCTTCAAACCAGGGCCTATGTGGAGGCTGACATTGAATAGTCTTGTACCATATTCCTTTTTCTAAAGATCTTAAATTAAAATACTCTTTCCACAAATTGTAACATTTTAGTTTGTAAATTGCTAGCATTTCAGAGTAGTACGGTAAGAAATCTGTATTCTTTCCATGAATACCTGCTAGCTTCGCTAATTTGTCGGCCTCCTCGTTCCCGCTAATACCTATATGTGATGGAACCCATTGCAACCTCAGAATTGTACCGCGTTGTATTAGAGTATCTTACACGGCGAGATAGAAAATAGCATTTCACTGCATATACGAGGGCAGTTTGGCTTTAGGATGAATAAAAACTTTTTTTAATAATTATTTCTTTTAATCTTAATTGGGAACTTAATACGAAGCTAAGACTGTTTTCTTTTGAAATTTGGCGTCGAAATAAACTTTTCAGTTACAAAAAGTGAGACGACTGCTAAGTATTCGTTGAAAATGGAGAAAAGAGAGTATCGTGTGTTACTTAAACACTATTTTTTACGTGGTAAAACTATTAAACAGACCGAAGAGAAAGTGAAAAATAAAATTATGGTGATTCTACTCGTTCTCATGGGATGGTACCACAAGTGGTTCACTGAATTTCGTTGTGGACGTAACCAATGGTGCCGAGCGCCAAGGAAGGCCGATTGAAGTCACCACTGAGGGTCTGTTTAGCAAAATCCACGATATTGTTTTGGCAGACCGTCGAGTGAAGATACACGAAATAGCAGATGCTGTGCCCATCTCGACTGAACGAGTTTTTTATATTTTGCATAATATTCTGGGCATGAAAAAGCTTTCCGCAAGATGGGTGCCGCGTTTACTGACAGTCGACCAAAAACGAAACCATGTAAAAAAAAAAAAAATCTTTATTTTGCATAGACCATTTTAACGGCGCTTACAAAATGTCATACACTATTTAAAATATTTAAAGCGACCACCGGTTCGGAACGCGGCCCACCTGAGAAGAACCGGCAAGAAACTTAGGAAGGCTTTTTTTTTGATGGTCTATTTACAATTTAATATTATTTCACTTTGCCAGCAGATCATTTCCATGCGTCCCTGTCCTGCAAATAGTCTGTAACGGAGTAAAAACCTTTTTCACAAAGCTTGTTTTTAATAAACTTTTTAAATTTATTTAATGGTAAATTTCTCAGGTCACAGGGAAGCTTATTGTAAAAGCGTATACAGTTACCCTGGAAAGAATCGCCAATCTTATGTAGTCGACTGTGGTGGACTGAAAGATTATTTTTATTTCTAGTGTTTATATTATGTTTATCACAGAGTTTAGAGAACGGTGATAGATTTTTATGGACATACATAAGATTGGCAAAAATGTATTGTGATGGTACGGTTAGAATATTTACTTCTTTGAATTTTTCTCGGAGAGAAAGTCTGGGGCCCAATTTATAAATCGCGCGTACAGCCCGCTTTTGTAGAACAAAAATACTATTTAAATCTGCAGCACTCCCCCAAAGGAGAATACCGTAAGACATAATACTATGAAAATAGCTGAAGTAAACCATTCTAGCCGCATCCACATCTGTTAGAGTCCTGATCTTTTTTACAGCGTATGCAGCCGAACTTAATCTAGAGGCTGTCTTTTCTATGTGTGGGCCCCACTGCAAATTGGCATCAATAGTTATACCGAGGAACACAGTTGATTCTACAAACTCTAACACTTGTCCATTCAGTTGAACATTGGCCGCAACTTGTTTTACATTTAGTAGAGTAAATTTTATACATTTAGTTTTATTTTCATTAAGGCAAAGATTATTTGAGCTGAACCAATGAACTACTCTTGCAATTGCATTGTTTACATCGTCATAGTTATCTAATTGTCTTTTAATTTTAAAAATTAATGAGGTGTCATCTACAAACAAAACAATCCTATTCCTGTCCCCTACATAAAATGGTAAATCATTAATATAAACGAGGAACAAGAATGGCCCAAGTATCGAGCCTTGCGGCACACTCATTGTAACCATGGATCCTACAGAACGTGTACCATTAATATCGACCCTCTGTATTCTATTGTTCAAATATGAAGACAGAAGGTCGAGAGCTTTGCCTCTTATTCCATAGTGGTGTAATTTTTTGCACAGCGTTTCATGTTGAACGCAATCAAAAGCCTTTGATAGATCGCAAAATATACCTAATGCATCATGCTTGTCTTCCCAAGCTTCATGAATACATTTTAATAACTCAACACCAGCATCGGAAGTTGAGCGCCCTTTCGTAAACCCAAATTGATTCGCATGAAGTATTTTATGACTATAAAAAGAGCTTTAAAATGGGATAGCATTTGATTCAAGATTATTTTTTCAAATACTTTGCTCAAAGTTGGCAGCACTGACACTGGTCGGAAATTAGACGGCTCTGTAGCGCTGCCAGCCTTGAACAAGGGAACGACTATGCTGTGTTTCATTAAATCAGGAAATGTACCACTAGAAACACAGTCATTAAACACAGTTGCTAGATGGGGCGCAATTACCTCAATTATACATGATGCAGTTTTGACCGATAATCCCCAAAGGTCCGCGGTTTTCTTAATTTCGATACATTTAAATGTTTTTACAATGTCCTGAGCACAAATATCTGTGAATTGTATCCGCTTCTGAGGAGTGCCTGGCCATTTATAACCGCAGTCCGAGTGAATTCATGCGTTGGTACGTAACAGTTGAAGAAACGTGGCTTCATCATTATACATCAGAGACTAAGGAACAGTCTAAGCAGTGGACTTCTACCGGGGAACGTGCCCCAAAAAAGGCAAAAACGGTTAATTCGGCTGGTAAAGTGATGGCCACAGTGTTTTGTAATCGATATGAATGACCCATTCAAATCAAAATCAAAATCAAAAATCTTTATTCATGTAGGTCACAAAGTAACACTTATGAACGTCAAGATTACTGCTTCTACATTTACATTTACTGCCAGATTCGCAAAGCAATAGGTAGAGCCAGAGGAAGAACCTGGCAATAAAACTCATGGCCACTCTTTTCTAACCGCCATTTGACACAGTTTGATTAACATGATATTTGACCAATTATACAGTAAAGAAATTTTACAAAAAAAAAAACAAAATAAATGTTGAGTTCATTAAAATTACACTTACATAGTTCCTTTGAATTTATGTGAGAACAGTCGACTAAACTTAGTTTGCCTTAAATTTAAATAATATTATTTGTAACAATTGCTATAACAGCTATGAGCTGACCAGTCCCAACAGACGGCACCCGTTCACGGGTATGACGCATATATCAGCCATCGCCCTATTCAACCGTATTGTAGGGAACAAGGCGACCCGATACATACGCCACCACTGCCAGGACACTTAGGCGAGCATGACATACCCAAAAACTACACAGCAACTATCATGTCAATTTCAAAATAATAAATAAGTCTACATAGTGCTCACACAATAACAAAGTCAAATTACATATAATTATGTATATTAGTTATTACCGGGACTAAACGCAGCCATACCTTTAGTTGCCTGGCGTTTCAAATTATTTATACTGGAGAATGTAAACAAAAATAAGGTAAAAAAAAAAATACAACATATATATGCAGGTTCAAGACAAGTAGATAATATATCACAAGATTCATTCGAATCCTAAATAGCTCGAGCGAAGAGCAAGCAACTCATTTCCATTTATTTTTATCATTCAAATAATCATTAATTGTGTAATAAGCCCTTCTCAAAAGGTGCGTCTTAATTTCCGCCTTAAATTTATGTAACGGCAGGTTCATAATGTCTAAAGGAATTTTATTATATAGGCGTACGCCAATTCCTGCAAAAGAGTCGTGAACCTTTTGTAAACGATGATGCGTTCCAATTAATTTATGCTTATTTCTAGTATTTATCGAATGTATGTCACTGTGTCGATTGTATAAATGTATGTTCTGTTTAACTAACATGATATTTGCAAATATATACTGTGATGCAACCGTTAAAATGCCAATTTCTTTAAATTTCTCTCTAAGAGACACTCTAGCACTCAATTTATATATTGCACGTATAGCTCTCTTCTGGAGTACAAAAATTACTTGTAGATCAGCTGCTTTACCCCACAGCAAAATGCCGTAAGACATGACACTATGAAAATAACTAAAGTATACTAGCCTGGCAGTTTCTACATCAGTGAGCTGCCTGACTTTACTAACGGCAAAGGCTGCCGAGCTGAGTTTACCTGCAAGACACGTTATTTGCGCGTTCCACTGCAGTTTGCTATCTAAAGTGATCCCCAAAAATACAGTTGATTCTACAATATTAAGGGTATCACCGTTCAATGTTATATTTGTACCGCAATTCCTGACATTAGGCATGCTAAATCTGATACATTTTGTCTTCTTAGCGTTTAGTAGCAAATTATTGGTCGTAAACCAATCTACAACTTGGGCAAGTGAACTATTAACGCTGTTAAAATCAGTAAGCGTACGATCTACTTTAAAAATAAGTGACGTATCATCAGCAAATAGAACAATGTCGCACAAGTTCTGTATATAGAATGGCAGATCGTTAATATAAATTAAAAATAGAAACGGACCTAGAATTGATCCCTGCGGTACGCCCATAGCTACAGATGCTCCAGAGGAGCGAATTTCATTAACATCAACATGTTGTATCCGATCATTTAAGTAGGAGGCAACAAGATCCAGTGCAGAGTCTTTGATACCATAATAAAAGAGTTTTCGCAATAGTGTTTTATGTTCAACGCAATCAAATGCTTTAGAGAGATCGCAGAATACACCAATAGCATCTTGTCTATTCTCCCAGGCGTCATATATATGATTCAGAAGTGTCACACCTGCATGAATGGTAGAACGACCCCTTGTGAACCCATACTGCTCTTTATGTAGTAGCATATTTGAATTAAAATGAGCTTGTAGTTGTTGCAATATAATTTTTTCAAAAATTTTGCTAATGGCAGGTAATATTGAAATAGGTCTGAAATTACCAGGGTCAGTTTTGGATCCAGACTTAAATAGAGGTATTACCTTACTGTGTTTCATTAAATCCGGAAACACTCCTTTATCGATACATTTATTAAATATTTCAGCTAGATGTGGAGATAAATTAACAATAATAGACTGTATCAATTTCACAGAAATACCCCACAAATCAGCTGTCGTTTTTGAGTTAAGCGACTTGAATACTTTAACGATATCGTTGGGGTTAACACATTTAAAGCTAAATAAGACATTGCACTGATCTACGCTGCCCCCAAGTATGCGTTGAGCTTTGATTGGACAAGAATTTAAGGAGCTAGTTGTTTTCGCGGGTATGTCTATAAAATAGCTGTTAAAAGTTTGTGCTACATCTAATTTATTATTAATCACCTTGTTATTTATAATTAACTCAAAGTTATTATCACGGGGTAGTAATCGACCGGTTTCAGTATTGATTACATTCCAAGTCATTTTTACCTTATTTTTTGAATCTTTAATCTTATTACTGATATGTAACGACTTGGCAGCAGCACAGGTCTTTTTGAAGGTCTTGGAATATTTTTTTACATATTGAATAAAAGCAGGATCAAAATTAAATTGCTTCATACCATATAATTCGTACAACTTAGCCCTACTTTTGTAAATACCTGTAGTTGCCCACTCACAAAATTGCAGGTTTTTGTTTTTATAAAATGTTTTTGATTTAAATATATTGTTGTACTCAGCTTTAATTGTATTAAATAAGGAGTTATATAAGCCGTTTGGATCTTTCTGATTAAAATCAATATTAGTGACTTTTGCTGAAACATTAACATTAAATTATTTAAGTCGATATGCACTCATTGGCCTACATACAATTTTATTTCCTTTGGAAGTGACATTAATAGGAAACGCTGCTTTTTGACCAAGATGATCTGATGGAAAGTTACTTAGTATCTCCCTTGTTGTTGTTGCACAGTTGCAGAATATATTATCTATACATTTTCTAGAATGTGAGGTGATTCTAGTTGGCTCACAAAATAAATTTTGTAAGCCAAAAGACTTAAACAAATTTATAAATCTGATACATTTCGAAGACTGCACAAGTATGTCAACATTAAAATCCCCACACACCACAACATGTTTTCTACTAGTAAACAAACGCTTCAATACATTTTCCATTACAGATTCTAATAAATTATAATCCCTTTTTGGAGGACTGTAGACACAGAGGACAATGAGTTGCTCAAGCTCAACACAGGAAAATTCAGCAGTACGCTCAATAGAAAGAGCCACAATATCTTTACGTTCTTTACATTTTAAATTATTAGATACAAATATAAGAGAGCCCCCACGAATGGCTTTCTTTCTTGAGAACGCACTGCTAAGTGAATAAAATTTATTGTTGAACAATAGTTCATGACTTTTTAACCAATGTTCTGTAATACAAAAAATGTGAACATTGTGTTCCTTTATATAAAGTTCTATTTGTAGTAGTTTTTCAGATATGCCTTCAATATTTTGGTGAACTAAGTTTAAACTACTAGAAGTATTGTTAATATACTCAGAATTATTACAACCAATATTATTATCAGTGTCTTTAAAAAAAGTAGACCGAATAGGCTCAAAAGACCTAAAACCATGGCCAGATTTTTTACCTGTTGTCTTACAAACTAGTTTTTTGAGATAATATCCCAAGTTAATAAGTCATTATTACTAAGCTCAAAAGGAGCTGGTTTATAAGCCAATAATTTGGCTTTATTCAATAAAAAACTTGATAACAATACAGCTATCTGACGTCGTAAAAATTTTGATAGTAAATAACTATCTAATGTCAAAAAGTAATTATTCTGTAATATAAGATTACAGTCAAATAATTCTATATTCCTACAATATGTGGTCAAGGTATGTAATTTTCTATTCATATTGTATCTAATGTTGTTTTCAATTTGTGTAAAAGATTTGCTATATGGCAGTGTTGACAGTATAACCTGTTTAACTTGCAAGTTTGATAACTGTTCGTAAAATTTAATGATAGTTTTAGCGTTTACATTATCTCTTCTGCCAATAAGTATCACTATTGTTGTTTGTGGGCAATGTGTACTGGTTAATACCTTATTAATTATTTGAGAGTAGGATGCCCCAGGAAATGAAAGGGTTATGACCGAATTACCCAGATGTTGAACTAAGTGATAACCTAAACTTTTGCCTATTTCATCACAATAAACAACAGTCTTTCCAACGTTTAAAGGTTGTGTAATTTTTGTTACAGGACTATTACAGCAAGTGTTATTTGTGTTTATAATATTGTCACATGTACTCCCCACAGAGTCAACCATTGGAGATGTTGACTCGTCCCGGGATGTTATAGACAAGGAAGAACATGGCAGGGATTTTTCACAGTCAGGTGTTTCATTATATAATTTCTCAAGTGAATAGAACCTTTGTTCATTGCTGTGACAAGACTCCACCAAGCTATTCAATGCCTTAATGTACTCCCCAATTGCCATTCATATCGATTTTTTGAAGAAAGACAGGACAATTATAGGGAGCTTACTCTGCTGCATTGATAGAAAGATGCAATAAAAAGTTTGTCAAGAAACGGCTCCGGCCCACTCGTCAGCAATCGCGACATCAAAACTTGTCGAATTGGGATACCAATAATTGCCACACCCTCCGTATTAGCCAGATTTAGCCCTCTGTGACTTCTTTCTCTTCCCTAACATGAAGAAATGGCTTGGCGGGCAAAGATTTTCATCAGACAAAGAGGTGGTAGCTGAAACTGAGGTCTATTTTTTAAGGTTTGACAATAAATTCTTTTTGATAGGTTGAAGAAGTTGGAACATCGATGGACTAAGTGTGTAGAGTTGAAAGTAGATTATGTAGAAAAAAAATAAAAAAAAACGAAAAAAGTGCGCTTCTTCTTTCCAAAGTCACGGACTTATCAAACCACCCTCGTATATAACTAACTATCTTCACGCTGTATCCCTGACGGGGTAGTCAGAGAGGACAGATCGCCAGGCTTCGCGATCCATGCATACTTCTTTCGTTTCTTCGAGATTCATCAATCGCTTCATACACGCACGTCTGGGTATCCGAGTACTTTTGACCTTTCCGTTTTTGAGCAATCTGCTCACGTGGTCTTCATATGTAAGTCTCGGCCTACCCTGACTCCTTCTACCCTCTACTTTTGAACAATATATATTCTTCGTCAATCGTTCCTCACTCATTCGTTGGACGTGTCTAAACCAACAGAGCACGCCCTTTTCCAGCTTAACGCTGACACTTTCATTTAAACCTGCCATATTGCGTATCACTTCGTTACGTATTCGGTCGGCCAAGGTAACGCCGCACAATTTTCGAAGTGATCGCATCTCCACAGCATTCAATTTACTTTCATGCATCTGCTGACATACCCAGGTTTCACTACCGTAAAGCAAAATTGGCACTAGCACTGCGTTATGAATCGCCATTCGTGCTTCTTTTACGATGCTTTGTCGCTTTACTAACTGGGACAAAGCACCGTTAACTTTGTTTCCGGCAGCTACTCGCCGTTCTACATCCGAATCACATCTTCCATCCGCGCTAAACATACTTCCTAAATACACAATTTCATTCACTTGCTCTAGACGTTCCTGGTTTACTCTAATCTCGCATTTAGTTCTTACATCACCTCTTTCAAATACTAGAACCTTAGTTTTACTTGCATTCAAGTACCTCGTCTTTTACTGTAGCACGTTAACACAACTTTTATATCCAAGAAACCACCACTCCCGCACATAAAACAAGATAAATGCACAAATCGAATGATTACAGATGCAATTCTATACATTCGTACCGTGCAACTTTGCTAAGTGCCAGTAGATGGCGCGTTACGTCGCCTCAATTAATCCACCTCTTTACGTCAGAGGTGGATTAATTCGTCAGTTACGAGCAGGTCACGGTGGTGTAGTTGGTAACGCGTCTGGTGCGTTGAACCAGAAGACGCTGGTTCGAGTCCAAGACGTGACTGAATAATTTTTCCACTTTAAAATTTAAATTTAGGTGAATAGACGTTTAGAACACGCAACACGTAAATCGCGAGACGCAACTTGGACGCCCGGGGTCTACTTTCCTACTTTTTCTCCTACACTTCACACGGTCGTCGGCATCCCCTGTAGTCTGACTATTGGCACGCATCAACACTTACTAGGTCAAGCCAGCACTTCTTAGGTCTTGCCCTCTTATCCGTACCTGGTGGGGCCGACATGCCTAGACATTTGTTTTCCAAGTGGCCCGGTGGTTGCTGCAAGTCATGACCATACCAGCAAGGAAACACTCTTGCAACTTATCTGCAATGTCAGACGTACTGTAGCGAATGAGAGAGTTCCTCACGCGGTTAATCCGCGTAACTCCACACATCCACCGTAGCATCTTCATTTCCGTGACAAGCAACCGGGACTAACGGATTAACGTGCCTTCCAAAACCCGGAAGCACTCGTGAATGGACGTGCCACATAGTGGTCACCCGATCCATCCGCGTGACTCCACACATCCACCGCAGCATCTTCATTTCCGTGACACGCAGCTCCTGCTTGTGTCGCTCCAATATTGGCCACGTCTCACTGCCATGTAAAAGGACAGGACTAATGATGGTTTTGTAGACCTGTCCCTTCAACCGGATCGGCATTTTAGGATCACTAATGACACCGGTCATCTCCCGCCATTTGGCCCACGCGGCAGCAATGCGTGACTTGACATCGCAATCGATGTATATCCCAGGTATTTAACCTGGTCCGTCCGCTCTACCAAATCACCGCCAATGCGGACGGATGTTGGATCTGTCGAGTTTAGTGCCAAGTACTCGGTCTTCGCCACATTTAGTTTCAGACCGCCGATCTCAAGCGTCTCCTTCCATACCTTCACACGTCGCACCAATCTGCTCCTGTCCGCGTCTGCCAGCGCAATATCATCAGCATACATGAGCAACCATAGAGGCTGCTCATGCGAGTTACTGTTGCTGTCTAACAATTCGTCTAATATTACGCTGAACAGAAGCGGACTAAGGACCGAACCCTGGTGTACACCGACGGTGATGGGGAAGGATTTCATGTTGCCAACAGCAGTCCGAACCATGGAATCGGAGTCACAGTACATGTCCCGGATGGTGTCAATATAGACCTCGGGAACCCCTTTGGACCGCAGTGCCCACCAGATCATCGCGCGAGGAACACAGTCAAAGGCCTTCTGCATGTCTAGAAACATACAGTGCAGAGGCGTGTTCTTCGACCTGTATTTCTCTGCGATAACCCTCAGGGCAAAAACAGGGTCCGTGGTCCCATGACCAGGGCGAATCCCATATTGACACCCCGAGAGAGTACACTCCTGCCGGATCCGAGAGTCTATAATCCTCTCGAAGATCTTCATGGTGTGGGACATCACCTTTATACCGCGGTAGCTCCCGCACTCCTGCACTGACCCCTTACCTTTGAAGACTGGAGTAATAATACTCAGTCTCCATTGGTTTGGAATCTGCCCGCTGAGGAGTATGCGGTTAAAAAGGTTTACTAAGATGCCCACACCGCGAGGACCTATCGCCTTCCAAGCTTCGATGGGGACTCCATCGGGTCCGACAGCTTTCCGATTCTTCATGCGGCGAAGCGCAGTCAGGACTTCTCCAGGCGTTACCGGTGGCACTAGTCCCTGATTCGGAGGGAGGTCCGGAGGCTGCACCTCTTTATGCTGTTTATTTATTTATTTAATGCATGGAAGACTTACAGCTGCACATAACTGAATAGTTATTATGTTTAGCTATCTAAAAGCCATTTACAAGTCCTCGCTTATATTTGCAGACTAATTAGGTACAAAAATGTGAGCTTTATATTGTTAAACATGTTAAAAAGAAAAAAAACACCTCGTTATTACAGTTACACATAGATCACACAAAGCAAAATTATAGGTAACTAAATAGATACACGTTATCCGTACAAAAGTTTACACACAGGTTACACAAGTTAGATTTATAAACTATCTGTGCATTTTACATCTATAATCAAATATGCATTATCTATATAAACAAAAAGGTTCAGTGACATACCTATATAGCACTATTTGAGAAGCCAAGGGTGTAAGAGAAAGAGAATGTGTGCAGAAGTCCGAAAGGCGTTGTCTGATAAGAAGAAAGCATGGTTGGACTGGTTGACTACAAAAGTCAATCAAAGAATGCAGAAGGCAACGGATGTGGACCTAAAAATGGCAAAAGAGGAGTACAAAAGGTATAAGCGTGTTGCAAAAGAGGTGATAAAAAGAAAGAGAGAGAATGACAGAGATGAATTTGATAAAAGATTATCTGATGACTTCCAACAGAATATGAAATTCTTTTGGAAGTCCATAAGAACAGTGAGGGGTCAACAGACGACATCGCATCTCAACCATATCAGAAACCACGATGGTAGTCTCGTGAAAGGAGAAGAATGTGTGTTAAAAAGATGGATGCAATATTTTGAAAGCTTGTTTCAAAAAGAGGATATGCAAGTACAGACTAGTATCTGGGAAATGAATAAAATTGGTAAGGAAGAAGTCATAAGTATGGAAGAAATAGTGGAAGCATTGAATAGCATGAAAGTGGGAAAAGTTGCGGGACTTGATAGGATCTCTGTCGAGATGCTGAAAGCGGGACAAGGCGTGATAGCTTGCCAGCTGTACTGCCTTTTTTCAACCTTTGTTGGAGGAATGGCAGCGTACTAAGAGATTGGTGTAAGGCTGTCATCGTGCCGCTTTATAAGGGAAAAGGGTCACAGCAAGAGTGCAAAAACTACCGCGGCATAAGCTTGCTCAGCATCGTCGGCAAATTGTATGCAAAAGTTTTGATAAAAAGAGTAATGAATGAAACTGAAGGAAAAATGTGGGATGTACAAGCAGGATTTATGAAAGGAAGGGGATGCACGGATCAGGTCTTTTCCTTACGATGCGTAGTAGAAAAGCTTTTGACGAAAAGTCAAAAAGTCTATTGCGTATTTGTAGACTTGGAAAAGGCCTATGATAGAGTGGTGAGGAATGAACTGTGGTCAACACTGGCCAGGTAAGGAGTAAACAGCCACTTGATACGAGCACTGAAATCTCTCTATGAGGGCTCCAGTGCTTGTGTCAGGATCAACGGAGCTTGCACAGACTTTTTTCACATTGAAAAAGGTATGAGACAGGGTTGTGTAGCGTAGCCGTTGCTGTTTAACCTATACATGGACAGCTGCCTGAAAGAACTGCAAGAGAGTACGTATGGTATAAAAATGGATGAACTGACCGTCAAGTGCCTCCTATACGCCGATGATCAGGTAATACTAGCATCATCGGCGGAGGAGTTGCAGTTGATGGTAAACATTATGCATGATTCGTTAATAAACAAAGGAATGAAAGTGAATGTAAACAAGTCGAAAGTAATGGTTTTTGAAAGAGAGGTAAGTACGACGGATTGCTCAATTCTTGTGGCAGAAGAAAGAGTAGAACAAGTGAAAGAGTAGAACAAGTGAAAGAGTAGAACAAGTGAAAGAGTTTGTATATCTGGGTACAAAATTTACGAGAGATGGAAAGTGTGACTATGACATTGAGCGAAGAGTTTTGGCAGGAAATAAAGTGAATGGAGTCATGTACGCCTTTATGAGCAGTCAGAACGTGTCTAAGAAGGCAAGACTGGCTGTACATAAGGAGTGCTGGTCCCCACACTTATGTATGGCAGTGAAAGTTGGGTATGGCAGAAGACACATAAAAGTAAAATTAATGCCGTGGAAATGAGAAGTCTGCGAAGTATAGCCGGAGTGAAGTTGATGGATAAAGAAAGGAACAGCGTGATAAGGGAACATTGCGGTATGACAGAAGAGGTAGTGACTAAGATAGAAAAAGGGATGCTTAGATGGTTCGGACACGTGGAGAGGATGGATGAAAATAGTCTGACGAAGCAGATATATGTGGCGAGAGTGAATGGGCAAACTGGTAGGGGTCGACCTCGGCGCACGTATGTCAATCAAATCGACGATCTTTTGGAAAAAGGCCAGGTCAAGAGTACCCTTAACCGGCGAGCATGTATGAAAACACTAATGAAAGTAGAAGAAGCGAAAGCTGTATGTCAGGATCGTAGCAAGTGGAAAGCCATAGTCTCTGCCTACCCCGATGGGAAACAGGCGTGATAATATGTATGTATGTATGAAAAAATCAAGGCTTAAGCACCTTCTTACCGATGACACACTAGCCACAAAGGGATCAATATCATACCGTTTACACAAGTTGCTAAAATTTTTACTAGCACGTATCATATAGCTATTTTGACTGTAGTTAGTTTTCGCCATACAGCTCAAATTTTGACCGTTCCAATTAAAAAAACATGTACATTAAAATTTTGGAAAACAACAAAACAAGATATCAATAAAGAAAATTTAAACATATTTAAAAAATATCTAAAATGCTTATCTTTCGTTAACGTTTATCAGGCAAAAGATGCAAATCAAGCCTATGATAATTTCATGAATGATTTTTTATTAATGTACAAGCTGTGTTTTCCCCAGAAAACCTTCACTATAAAAACTAGTAGAAAAAGTAAATGGATATCCCGAGGCATAAAAACATGTAGCAAAAAGCAGCGTCAATTACTATAAATAAAAAAATTAAAAATAAAAATATCTTTATTTTGCATAGACCATTTTAACGGCGCTTACAAAATGTCATACACTATTTAAAATATTTAAAGCGACCACCGGTTCGGAACGCGGCCCACCTGAGAAGAACCGGCAAGAAACTTAGGAAGGCTTTTTTTTTGATGGCCTATTTACAATTTAATATTATTTCATTTTGCCAGCAGATCATTTCCAGGCGTCCCTGTCCTGGAAATAGTCTGTAACGGAGTAAAAACCTTTTTCACAAAGCTTGTTTTTAATAAACTTTTTAAATTTATTTAAAGGTAAATTTCTCAGGTCACAGGGAAGCTTGTTGTAAAAGCGTATACAGTTACCCTGGAAAGAATCGCCAATCTTATGTAGTCTACTGTGGTGGACTGAAAGATTATTTTTATTTCTAGTGTTTATATTATGTTTATCACAGAGTTTAGAAAACTGTGATAGATTTTTCTGGACATACATAAGATTGGCAAAAATGTATTGTGATGGTACGGTTAGAATATTCACTTCTTTGAATTTTTCTCGGAGAGAAACTCTGGGGCCCAAATTATAAATAGCGCGTACAGCCCGCTTTTGTAGAACAAAAATAATATTTAAATCTGCAGCACTCCCCCAAAGGAGAATACCGTAAGACATAATACTATGAAAATAGCTGAAGTAAACCATTCTAGCCGTAGCCGTATATGGGAGTACAGGCACAAACCAAACAATGAAAATAAAATGGTTTTTAAAATTTACTCTGCTCGATATAAAAAAATATTAAAACTTACACAGAAAGCTCATAACAACCATTTTATAAACACGTCTCAAAATAGATCCAAAGCTACATGGCAAATTATTAAAAGATCAAAATTCTGTGTACCCCCAGATACAATAATATCAATAAAAAACAATAATTTATTACTAACATAACCTCTAGACATTGCAAATGAATTAAATAATTACTTTATCGATGAAATTGAAAATAATTCTAAATCTAACAATGAATTGAATATGAATTTTGAGAATCTGACATTACATTCATTCTTTATGTTACCAATATTGGAAATTGATTTAATTAGAGTAACAAGCGGACTTAAAAATACGAATACTGTTGGTTTTGATGGAGTACTGACCAGTGTAGTCAAATATGTTATTAATATAATAGCGCCTGTACTGAAACACATATTCAATTTAAGTGTAACAAGTGGGGTTTACCCGGACAATCTGAAACGAATCATTATCAAACCCGTCCATAAAAAGGGAGATAAAACGGACTTAAAAAACTTTAGACCTATTGCCAAAATACCCATCTTTTCAAAAATATTTGAGAAGCTCATCTCACAGTCACTTAATAACTACTTTAACAAATATCAATTATTCTGTCATGAACAAAAAGGATTCCGAAAAATTTTTAACATTAACATGACAATTTATGATTTTTTATGTTATGTAACAACCTCTGTTGATGAACGAATACCAGTCTGCGCATTATACACAGATATGACAAAAGCTTATGATTATGTTAATCATAAACTGTTATTAAAAAAAAATGCAGGGGTACGGAATCAGAGGAAATATTCTTAAACTAATGGAATCTTACTTAAGTAACCGAATTCAGTACACAGTTCAAGAATATGTTCATAGCGCAATCTAGAAACCATACATCACTCTGAACCTAGAATTGTCAAATATGGGGTACCCCAAGGTAGTGTTCTGGGACCGTTGTTATTTTTAATTTACATTAACGACCTTCCTAAACATACACATTGTAATATGGTGCTGTTTACAGATGATAGCACGGCAATAATTAAATGTACTAATCTTAATGAATACCAAAATGATATAAACAATTCTCTGTCTAGTATTATTACATGGCTAGACAATAATAATTTAATAATAAATCTTAAAAAGACTAAATTGATGCATTTCCATCAAAGATGTGTCATCCCAACTGTTAATGTTATATACAATGATTTTAAAATAGAGGAAACTACCACAGCTAGATTTCTTGGTATATTAATTGATAAAAAACTAACTTCGAAGCCACATACGGAACAGTTATGCAAGAGATTGAGTCAGTCTGCTTATGCTCTTTTACAACTCTCGAAAAAAGTAAATCAGGATTCACTCTTGATGGCATATCATGGGTTAGTGGCATCCATCTTAAGATATGGTGTAATATTCTGGGGGCATTCGACAGATAGGGAGTCTGTATTCAGAATGCAAAAGCGATGTATCAGATCCATGTTGGGGTTGAAAATTACAGATAGCTGTGTACCCTACTTTAAAAAATTTAAATTGCTTACGTTGCCGTGCCTATACATAATGGAAGCAGCTATTTTTGTTAAAACTAATTCCAATCTGTATACACGAGTGGCTGATGTTAGAAGAGGCCCAGTCCGAAGTCAATATAGTGAACAGTTATGTAATGCCAAATGTAACACAGCCCTTATGGAAAAATCTATATTTGGTACGGCGCCAAAAATTTTTAATAAAATACCAATAGAAATTAAGACACTGTCTGTACCTAGATTTAAAAAAGCGATACAATCATTGTTAGTTGATAAATGCTATTACTCGCTGGATGAATTTCTATATGATGATACAATATAATGTTATTTCTAGCCTATCTTATTATGTACTGAATAATTAAATTGGTAATTAATACAAATTGATAATTGTTCAATATTTAAATTAATTAATTGTTGTTGATTTATTAATGCATGTTTATTTTATATTTTTTTGACATAATATTTTAATTTCATAGACTTTAACTAATTATTATAATTTGTATGCCCAAGTGGCAAAACATAGTGAACTAATTACTATTTAAGATCATTGTATACCTATGTTCTACTAATAAAGATAAAGAAAGATTAAAGATTAACGCGAGAGGCGCATGGAGTATAGGATTGAACCGGAACGACTTACATGGAACGCTGAAATTTACTTTACTTAATAAGTCAGAACAGTCAATGTCATGATTAATAATTTTGAGGAGGAAGGTAAAGTCAGTAATTTCACGACGGGTGGAGAGGGGTAAAAGGTGGAACCTTTTACACAATTGAAGATAATCTCTTGACCGGTACGGTATTTTTTGATGAAAGCATAAATACTTTATGAACCGCTATTGTATTTTTTCAATTCTATCGCTGTACTTAGCGTAACATGGATTCCATATTTGTGACCCATACTCCAGATGGTTCCTTACATATGTACAGTACAGAATTTTAAGCGTTTTAGATGTCCTAAAAGTTTTACCCTGCCGCATCACAAAACCAAGCGACCTAGAAGCTCTCCTCACTATCACATCGATGTGTTCATCAAATTGCACTTTACTGTCGTGATGTATTCCTAGGTCACGCATAGAAGTATTTCTAGGCAGAGTTTGACCCCCATGGTATAGGTAGTATTCAGAACATGTTCTTTTCTCGTATATGTTATTACGGAACACTTTGCAGGGTTTAGATCTAGCTTATTAAGATGACAGTACTCTTGCAATCTATCCAAGTCTCCCTGCAGTGCAAACGCTTTATCGATCGATGATATGCTCGCAAATACCTTCATATCATCTGCGAAACATAACAGGTTTGATGAATGCAGACATTGGTCAATGTCATTAACGTAAATAACGAATAAAAGCGGGCCGATCAGGGACCCTTGAGGAACACCACTGGGCACAGAGACCCACGTGGATCTGTAGTTATTCATAGCTACAGCCTGAGACCTATTTTTTATGTAGGAGGAGAACCAGCGTAGAAGATCCCCATTTATTAAGCAGCTCGTAAAAATACGAGCTCCATCTCTCCTTTACCGCGAGGTCTTCGCTTAACAGGTTGCCCTCAGGGTCTTTTACATAGCGACACTTGGATATATCCTGTGCCGCTTTGACCCTGGAGCGCGCCAGCTTATAGATGAGCTTCTGCCCCTCAGACGATTCCAGCTTATCATACAGAGGTTGTAAGTGGTCTCGTCTGGCTCTGGCTACAGCTCTCTTTGTGGCGCGCTTGGCAGCCCTGTACGCGTCGCGGTCTTCCGGAGATCCGGTCGCTTGCCACTTTTCAAAGAGGGCTTTCTTCTCGCTAGTCTCCCTCTGGACTTCGTCGTTCCACCACCAAGTTTCCTTGTCACATTTGCGTCCACCCTTAGACTCACCGAGCACCACCTTCGCCGCTCCAAGGATGGCCGCCTGAACTTTGTCCCAGTAATCTTGAACTGGTTCGCCTTCAGTTGAGACAGCTGAGACGAACTCCTGGGACCTAGTTTCATCAAGCAACCACCATCTGATGCGACGCTGGCACCGCTCGATGCGTTTGCCTTTGGGCTTCACGCAGAGGTCCATGACGAGGAGACGGTGTTGTGCAGTAAGACTCTCTCCGGGTATGACCTTGCAGTTGGCCACCTTGCCGATGCTGTGTCGCCTAGTGAGTAGGAAATAGATCTGAGTTGTACACCTCCCGCTCTTTAGGTGATGAGATGTTCGGATTTCTTTTTGAAATACGTGTTCACAATGGCCAGATCGGCAGCCGCACACGTTCTGAGGATAGTTTCTCCTTCATCGTTGCGGGTGCCGTATGCAAAACCACCATGAACACGCTCAAACTCCTCACACTTCTCACCCACATGATCGTCTAGGTCGCCGCCCAAAACGATTCCCTGTGACAACGGAATGCTCCAAAGCACTCCCTCGAGTTGGCCCCAAAACGACATCTTATCGGCGTCGCTACAACCCGCCTGTGGCGCGTAGGCACTTACCAGGTGGGTTATAATCCCATCGATAAGCACCCTCACGATCATGAGCCGGTCGCTACAGCGTTTCACCTCCAAGATGCCGCTCTGCAGCCCCTCGGAGAGCACCACGGCAACCCCGTTCTCCCCACCAAGCGCACCTGTGTAATACAGCTTGTAGCCGTTCTGCAAAGGCCGGGCTCTGTTGCCCTTCCACCGAGTCTCCTGCAGGAACGCCACGTCCACCATCCGCCTGGAGAGTACTTCGGCCAACTCTACCGCACGCCCAGTCAGCGTGCCAATGTTCCACGATGTGAAGCGGGTACGGGTTGGAGCTAACTTCTTTAGCCGTGCTGGCCCGACACACGGCAGCCCTAGCCCACTTCCCACAGGAGTCGGGCGGGGCTCCTGCGCGCCGTTTTGCGGCGGCGCCCTATCCCTAGCTACATTCCGATTGTACATTTCCATTTAGTTTTGGCGGGTGGCTTTTATGGGAGCGACGCCCTCAGACCTCCCAACCCCAGAGGGGGAAGCCAGCGCCAGAGCCTCGTCCGTTAATCAGCAGGTGCACGCACTAGCACGGGAGGTTGACTTGGGCCCCAAAGATCTTGGTGGGGACCCTTACACCCCGATACTATTACACACACATAGACAGGTAGTTTAGCTTAGTTATTTCTGGTGATTTCTGGTAATGAAACTTTATCACTCTATGCACAACACATTTTTATATATTTTTTGTCTACTTTTGTAGTATTTTACAATAATTTTATGTAATATTTTCACTTCAACATATAAATATTTGATTTAAAGATGACAGTGGCGGTTGTCATTTCAAGTTTGTAGATGATTTGTAGTAGAAAAATTGGCTACCTACGCGCTGTTCACTGTCAAAGTGTGAGTTACATGTACAGGGTCTTTCATTAAGCGTGTCTTATCTTTAAATTTAAATAAAACAAAGTGTGTGTGAGATATTATCGAAAATATTTAAGTATTTATTTGAAAGATGTAGTGATGCCATTATGTTTGGAATATTACATCATTCAAATGTCCGCCACGGCTTCTCTGGGTGGAGCGCATGCGAGATATCCAATTTTCCATGACTTTTGCGCATACATCAGGCTTAATTTGACCTATGGCATGCAGCGGTTATGTTGGCTTTGAGGGCCGCTGTGGTTTGTGGTTTATTCGCATAGACCTGCGACTTAAAAAAACCCCACAAGAATAAGTCTAGCGGGGTTACGGGGTTAAGTCACACGATCTCGGTGGCCAGTTCACATCAGCTCCACGTGAGATGACCATGCCCTCAAATCTGTCATGCAGAATATTCAATGTGGCATGAGCTGTGTGGCACGTAGCGCCGTCTTGTTGAAACCACATGTGCTTGGTGTTCAGATGATCCAGTTCATGCCAAAAAAGTTGGTAATCATCGACTTATAGCGCTCGCCGTTGACAGTGATGGCATGGCCAACGTTGTTCTAAAAGAAATATGGCCCGATGACGCCGCCAGCCCAAAACCCATACCAAACTGTAACTTTTTCGGGATGCATTGGACGCTCTTGGGTCTCATGTGGATTGGTATCGTCCCAAATTCGTCAATTTTGTTTGTTTACGTACCCATTCATCCAGAAATGGGCCACATCGCTGAAGAAATATTTTCTGTGAAAATTACGGTCAGTTGCTAACTGCTCCAGTGCCCATTCAGCGAACACACGTCGTTGTCTATAGTCGTTTACCTTCAATTCCTTGGTGAGTTGAATTTTATGCGGGTGCAGGTTCAAGTCACGACGCAAAATTAGCCAAGTTGTGGTCTGTGAAAGGCCGAGTTCTTGTGAGCGACGCGAAATCGACTGCCTCGGATTCTCCTGCACTCTCTCACGGACAGCGGCGATGTTTTCGGCAGACCTTGCGTTTCGTTGACGTACGGGTGTTGGTCGATCATTTACCGAACCAGTGGACTCAAATTTATCCACCACACGACGAATAGTCCTCTCATTATAAATAAGTAAACGGGATTACTCACGTTTTTACGACCAGTAATAGACCGACCGGTTTCAGCTGTATTTAGACAGCCTTTTTCAGAGGTGCGACCCGTTCGCCGAGCACTCTTTACGTACACTGCGCGCATCCGCTCTCGCCGCTCGCGCGCTGCGCGCGTTTTGTTGTTGGGGTATTCGGTGGACGTAAGGTTGCGCCGAGGCACACGTGAGATCCGCTTCACTATCGCTCCCATCCAGACTATTTGGAGCGTCTCTGCATGCATAACTCACTGTGTTTTCAACAGACTCGCTTTCAACATAACAACGAGCACCACGAAGGCACGGCTTCCATGTAGGAGGTAAACTCCAGCCCCCATCTCTATTAAAATTCGGCCGCCTTCCTATCTCTATGGCTTCTCGAATTTTCCGGGGTACAAAGTGCTTCTCCCGCGACAAGATCTTCACCTTATCCAACCGGATAAAGTGACGCGTATCAGAGCTCAGTGCATGCTCCACCACCGCGGATCCGTTGATATCTTAGTTCTTCATGGAACGTATGTGCTCGCTGAGTCTCGTAGAAACGTTCCGCTTTGTCTCCCCGACGTAACATTTTCCACAATTCCGTTTACTTATTTATAATGTGTAATAATAACGTTAGTTTTCTAGTTAAAATAGTCCTCTCGGTAGGACGATTAACGACGCACGGTGCGTTGCTCGAACAGAACACTCATTTTGATAAAACAATTTTATCATTTGCACGTGTGGTTGAATGCTATAGCTATCCATGATGATTTGGCCATAGATAGAAGAATATTGTTGATAGAAGATTATCGTTGATAGAAGCGTTCGTGGCCTCGCGGTCTCAGTGTTCTGTAAACGATCACTGAGTTACGCAACTTTCACTATGGCTGGTCCTCGGATGGGTGACCACTTCGTGGCATTTATATTTGCGAGCGTTTCCGTGCTTCGGAAGGCACGTTAAGCCGTTGGTCCCGGTTGCCAGTAAAATGGCAGTCGTTAAGCCTGGTTGAAGACCTTATGGGCGGCTTGAAAATTTCAACAGCAGGTAGCCACAACCTGCGTCTGTCTATTTCAACACGGCAATGGGCTCACCACCTATTACGTGGGACAGGAATCCATACGGTGAAAAGTATGCATATAATATGCCTCTGCCACCCCTTCGGGGATAAGGCGTGATGGATATTTATTTATTTTTATGATGATTTGGCAAAACAGAATGAATAAATGACAACCAATTTGACAGATGCGGCTTCAACAAGATGGCCGCTACCAACTGCCAAAGTTCAGACGTGCCTATTGGAAGACCCTTTAGCTACACAGGAATAACAAAAATAGCTTTATACAACAAAGGGTAAAAGTGAAAAGATTGAAGTGTTGCTCCATAAGCAAAGGAATGTTTGGTCTGCTTACTTTTGTACGTCTGTGGTTTCACCTCAGTATAATGGTAGTTTTTACACTAAGGTTTTCAGTGGATTTTACGCGGCATGATAGAAAATAGCATTTCACTGCATATATCATTCTTTCACTACAGCATGTTAACACCACTTTTATGTCCAAGAAACCACCACTTCCGTGCATAAAACAAGTTAAATGCACTAGTTTTAGAAAATAATTTATAGCAAGTGACCGCACATGCCAATTTTCCCGCGTAGAATCCCCGTACTTTGCTTGGTTGTTGTTATTTGTCTTCGGGGCAGGCAAAGGTAACTCAGTCCATCCAGCCTTGTCTTTGTTATAGAAATTTCAGAAGAAAGTAATAAGTAAGAAAGTAATAGTAATAAGTCTTACATTCTCTCGCTCTTGTACTCAAACTTGGGTCTAGGTAAATAATAGTTGCCCGGCAACTATTTTGTCTCTTACATTCTCTCACTCTTGTACCCTTTTTACCCTTGGGTCTTGGTAGGGTTAAATTAGACAAGATTTTGTCTACCTTAATCGAACACTCTTGCACGAGTAGCCTCGATTTCATACACAAATTGTTCACAACTTTCTTCCACTGCAGACCGGGGGATATTGTAGCAACCCGTATAATAAGTGTCACCCGTACTATCACCACATCACACCCGTTTATACAAACCTTTTTGTCTACTGCCCACTTTGAGACTAAATGAATTTTTAGCGCCCCCATTTTTTCGCCTACTTAAAAACAACTATAACTTCAAATTAAATTAATTAATTGTTGTGAGCTATATTAGCGGAGATTAAACATTCATTCTAAAATAGACTTTTACTATAATCCGCAAGAGTTAACTTGAGACATGAGCACAGTAGGTGGTAATTAACGACGCTCAGGTCTCAAGTTAACTCTTACGGGCTACACTTGCCAATGTGAATGATTATTGAAACGCAACTTTATAGCATTCAGACAGAGTATCTTTTATTCAAAATAAAACCAAACATAATCGATTCTTATATAAAAACTAATGTGAAGGATGAATCTGATGCTGTTTAATAAGTTTGTTGATATCAGGTTCCAATTTACTCAAGAACAGCCGCTAGTCGCCACTTTCGGTAACATGCAAACGATTTCTCTTTTTAGTGAGCAGCGTTGCCACAGCACTAAATCCACGTTCACACAAATATGACGATGGGAATGCTATCAAGAATCGTTGAACGATTGACCACAATCCAGGGTACAATTGCGGGATCGGTTTTTGTAGCCAAAATTCTTGATAGCCATTTTTGAACTTGATTTTTATTTGCTCGTTTGTTGCCAATTCTATAATTTCTTCTTCCAGCTGAGGTGAGATTGCTGTGTTGACATTTGAAAACGGATCTAACACCCAGCCTGATATTTCCAAGTTCAAAATGTCCTGGTATCGTTTGGTGAATTCAATGTGGAGGTTTTCCAAATGTTGGCAGTAGGCAAACAAGTCGTCGTTACTGCAGGATACTGATAAATTCGGAAAATTGTAAAACTCACGTCTGCCCATATTCTTTTTGTGTAGAAGCAGTTTGGCTGCGAAAGCAGCAACGACATTTTTTGTTTTAATTAAATTTAGTTTATCGCCTTGCAGTTGGAGATTCATGTCGTTGAACAATTTATACAGGTCTGTCATGTTAGCTTTATCATTTTTTGATGTAATGAGCTTGTTGCGCAATTCTGTATCTTTAGTTTCCAAGAACTCTATCACAGAGTCAAACAGGTTGTAAAATCGAGTCAGACAATTGCCTCCTGATAGCCAACGAACCTCAGTATGAAGCAACAAACGGTTGGAATCTTCGTCATTAGTAACACAAAGCTGATGAAATAATCTATCATTTAAAGAGCTGGTACGGATTTTATTGACTGCTTTGATGACATATTGCAGTGATTGAAATAGTCGGTCACTTAAGTGCAACCAAATGTTGTCTATGAATAACGCTATGTACAGCAAGTACATGTGGAATTTAAGTATGCTATGTAGCCTTTATGGCACCCTGTCATAGCCGGAGCGCCATCCGTAGCAACTGATATAATATTTTTCAAGGGAATCTCTTTCTCATTACAAAACTTTTCCAATGTATTGAATATGGTTTCGCCTTTTGTATCGGTCTCTAAATTTCTAGCAAACCATAGTTCTTCACATATTTTCTCATGTTTAATAAACCTCACGTAAGACAGCAACAATGCTTCATTAGTAGGTAAAGTGGACTCATCGAGCTGAATTGAGAATTGACTAGTCTTCAATGATCCTTCAATGTTTCAGTCATTTCATCAATTCGTCTTTGCACTTCTGTGAAAAAAAAAAAGGAATTTTTCGGATAATATCTGCGGCCGGTTTATGAAGCACAGTAGTTATTACTTCCTATATTGCTGACAAAATTAACTCTTCTCCGATGTTGTGTGGTTTGCCTTTTTGAGCAATTAACTCATTCACTGCTGGATCCCGTACCATATGCCTTTTCTTTATTTATCGCGTTTGCGTATTTCCGCAAACGGTGTGCGATTTGGACATACGAGCAGCGCGTGTGTCTTTTTGGGACAAAGACGCACCGGGGATGCACATCAACAGTGATAATAACATAAAATTAAACATTTTTTTATTAGATAACAATATAAAGCTTTGTTTGTTGTAACAATCAAGTGACAACACAATAGGGCGGCACCTTTAAAAAAAAATCTACGTTTTTTAACAAAGACATACAATCTTTTCAACAAAAAAAAAATAGTAAAAAAAAATAGTGGCCGGCAAAATATCTATTGTTCTAAAGAAAAGTGTTTTAAAGTTATAAATCTTTTTTATATAAAAAAGGCCCGATACCAGCCATGTCGGCGCCGTGCCGTGGAGTGACGTGGTGGCCACATGTTCATATCAATTTTAGGATAAGGAAAATTATAATTTTTTTTAAATCGATTTTATTTATTGAAATCCTGTTGTTTTATAAAAAAAAAACAATTGAGTCACAGATATACTTCTTATTAATATTATGAATGCAAAACTTTGAAAGAATGTATAGATTTAGGTTTGGTACTCTTTCTCATTTAGAATAAATTAATATAAATATTGTGGGACACTTTTCGCACAGCGCCATCTAGCCCAAAGTAAGCTAATATTAGCTTGTGTTATGGGATCTAGATAACTGATAAACATACTTATATATTTCTAATTACATACATATTATACATAGGAAACACACAAACTCCGAAACACATTTGTGGATCACACAAATATTTGCTCCGACCCGGAATATAGCTTATGCATCAGAATAACGCATGATTTTTATCTCGGGAACACGGAAACGTGGTCCTGTGGAAAACGGGAAGGCTTCTCCACGCGAGCGGAGCTGCGGGCGTCAACTAGTAAATATATATTTAGGTATATCGGTAAACTTCGACTCATGTAACAAAGTGAAAAAGTAAATACTTTTGGACTAAAGTGACTAAATAGTAAAAATGGGTAAATATAAGTCGAGGTTTTTGAATTGCAAATAGTAGAGACACCCTACTATGACTACTAATATCCACTCACAATCTACATACGGGTATTAATAAATACCCGTAGGGACTGAAATCACTCCTGGTGTGCCGATGTTAGCATAACTATTGATTCGCAAAAATGTTCGGCAGCAGCCAAAGTGCAAAGAGATATTGTACGAAGCTTGAAGTCCGTCGTCATCTTGCTTAGCATCTGCCGAATAAAGTTTTGCTACACTTGGCTGAGTATTATGCTTCATCTCTAGGTCTTGAAAATATGCTACATTCTTGTCTTTCTTATCTGGATGCATTTTATTCAAATGATCTTGCAGTTCAAGGCTTCATTGCTTCATTCGAAAATGTTTTTAGACATAGAAGGCACACAAGGCGACGATGGGTTTGTGGTATTTTAATGAATCCGAATTTAATATATTCCACAGAGTATTGCCGTCTCTTCTTTTTTACTTCCGACATTGTTTCGTTTTAAGAAATACGTAAGTAAGTGTAGAACTTAAGTACTGCTTATCTATTACGCGCGAAACTGCAAATGAAAATAAAATAAATATTCCGTTGATTATATAGGATTGCATAAGCAGCACGCACCGACAGGAATAAGACAAACATGCATTAACTCGTTTATCTCATTCGACGCTCAATTGTACTCAACAAGTAAGAACAAGTAATCTATGAATCAGCCGATTGATACAAGAATGCACAAGTCGGGTATTTAACAAAAACTTGTTAAAACATGATTGCCCGCGGTCTATTATCTACGAAAATTACCTATCTAGGAATACTAATAACTATTAAAATGCGAAAGTGTGTCTATTGCCTTTTTATTTGTTTGTTTGTGTCTACTTTCATTTCGAAACGGAGCGACCGATTGACATGATTTTCCTTCTATATATTGAATAAAACAGGACAGGTACATGAACTACGCGGAGAGATATATCGAACAGAGTTTGAACAATCTCTTAATTCATATTAGTTGATGTTCACAAGTTGTAGCCGAGAGTCGAGAGCTCTGTCGGTGTCTAAGAGTCCTGCTAGCTAGATGAAATTATAAATCGCCCCCCGAAGCCTACTCAATGCCCCAATTTTTTTTCTGGGTCTCTTACCCCTTTAGGCCTGCAGCGGGCGTTATCGCCCACTTTGGGAAACGTTGATCTACATAGCAATGAATGCCATCAATGGACAGCACGTCATTGATATGCAGCAAAAACAGGGTGGGTTACACACTGAGCCCTGCGGAACCCCAGGAATTATGGCCATATAGTCCGAACAGTAGCCGTCAACAACAGCTCTGATAATTCTACCAGCCCAAAAGCTCTCCCGAGGTCAATTTCGATAGAACATCACGGTGCCAGACCTGGTCAAAGGCATTAGAGATATCGAAACTCACTGCTAGAGCCTCTCCCTACTTTTGGACGGATCGGTCCTGTCACCCTTCTTAGGCACAGGATGCACATTTGACCCTCCATGTAGCCGGGACTTGTCTCATGGAATATGAAAGCGTGAAAAGCTGTGTAAGTACCAGACACAATTCGGGACCACACTGCTTGAGTACCATCACGGTTTACCGTCTGGCCCACTCGACGAATGAACGTCGAGGGTCTGAAGCTCTCGCCAGACCTCCCGCAGAGCCCCCAGAATTTACGACTCCCAGAAAGGTAGCCTGCTAGCCGTGCACCAATTCTGACGACTAAATCGAATTTAGTCTTAAAAACTGCTCTTTTGCTGGCCCTCGAGGCGGCATTTAGTTTAAGTTTCACCTTAGAGATGTTGATATCATTATTAGCAGGATCCGTGGTCCAAGCTCTGTAGGCAGAGTCCTTCAGGAGTCTAGCTTCCCTGCAAAGCCGATTAAGCCACGGTCGCTTCTTGGCCCCTGCGGGAATCCAGCGGTAAGGAATATACTCCATGCCCGCCAAGATCACCTCAGCAATTGCTGCAGCGTAGGAGTCCACATCGTCTGAAGTGAAGCAAAGCCGCCTCCACGGGTGCCACGCAAAGAACTCTCGCAGGCCATCCCAGTCTGCTGACCTGTAGTGCCGCCACTTTTGGGCCGGGCGGTTCAGGCCCCGAGAGAGGCACTCGCGCCCGAACATGACAGTGGTCTGATGTACCTCGCGGCGCATCCACTGAGATGATGTATCCGTCCGGACGCGTAGTCAGCAGGAGGTCCTGCTATGCATCTTGCTCATTCTCCCTGTCTGGTATCTTCGTGTGAGAATTTACCGGTTGGGAGAACCCATAGGTCAGGGCAAATTCGTGAGCAGTTTTCCCCGCAAAGACAGTTTGCCCTGACCTATGGGTTCTCCCAACCAGATTCGTTCTCCCAACCTCGCGCAGACATCCCAACCAATCAACATGGTGACCGTTGAAGTCCCCCAGCATCACTATATCTGCGGAGGGATACTGCTCAATGACTTAGTCAGTCGTTTGTTGCAGGTGGTCAAAGAGGCGAACTGTGTCCGCGTCAGCGCTGTGAGACCTGTAAATGCACGCGTAGATCCGGGTAGAATCCCGCCCATGATCCACACGTAGTACCCATAATGTAGACAGTCCCTGTCTTCAAGGCTCTTAAGACGGCGACAGCAGATATCATCCCGAACGTACATACATACCCCGGCTTTTAGCCTGTAGTTGTTTTCAAGCTAGTAGCCAGGGTACATAACGTAAGATGTATCGTCTGAACATGATATCCTTGTCTTCGTCAAGAAAAATAAGGTCGGCTGCGCAGTCTCGATCTCGAGGTGGCGGTAGACTGCGTTGATGTTGGTGAGCATTCCTCTGATGTTGCAAAAATCCACATGTGGTGTGGACGTTGATGCCGCTGTGGTAACCATTTTATATTTTATAATCCAGCCATGTCTTAAAAAAAGAGAGTTTATGAATGGGAAGGTGTAGGTGTGCCTCTGTACAGGTGACGCAGGAGACTAAGCGAGGCTCTAACTCTCCAACAGCAAGAAAAGGCAGTGCGGCTGGCACTGCCTTTTCTAGTCGTGCTGTAACTGGTCTTACAGGCCGGTTACAGCACGACTACAGGCCACTGGTTCAGTCTCCTGGGGCGGAGATTAGGAGATTCCGAGGTTCGGGTCACGTACAGCCAGTCACTGCGCTGACCGCCGTACCAACATTCCGCGCCAATGGAGGCAGACAAGCCTCTGGTATCGCGGTCACCGGCACAGATTCACTCCAATGAGCTCTGGAACCCTGCTCACCGATGGAGAATATAACCCAGCAGGGCCAGGTTACTATTACCTGCCTAAGATGCCTGCCTGAGCCTAAGATATTGGATCTTAGGGCTCTTATTGAAGAAGCTAATTTCACTATGCCCTCAAGGTGTTAGCCTCGTGATGAAGTTACGTATATCCCCTGATCCCCGAGGGGTGCGCGATGTACCAGCACAGTACATAATATAAACTTTTTTACACACTTAATGTTAGGATTCTAAAATGATAACCTTACATACAATCAGACCCATCATATGTTTATTGTTACCAATTTTAAAATAAGAAGTACTTGATAAATTTAAAAAAATAATTTAATACTTAAAGTATGTACATTATACATTTTTATGTTTTCTCCTTGGGTTCTAGGGAGGTCCACACATACCCTGAGTAGTCATAAACCTCATTATCGGTGAGGGGGTATGGGCTGTTGCTTGCTTTGTAATAGTCGGAAGGGGCATGCATCACAAATTCCATCACTTCTAGTTTACGAGGAAGATCCTCCTCAGGTCCTGTAGACATAGTTAAGAAATTGGGTTAATAAATAAAAAATACTGCTTGACTTTTACATCAAGCTTTTGTTATGGCACTGCATTTAGAGCCTGCACAGTAAGCACCGAATGACAGGATGAAGAGGGGCGGCATTAATTAGAGCTGGTGGGTATGCACTCCTTTTTTGACCAGGTGCTTAAATCTCCAATGTCATTATTCCTCCTTACCATTGTTGCTTTATCAATAATTCAGTCAGATAAATTTAGTCAAGGAGAGATGGAGGCCCACATGCTACATCAATACCTGGGACTCTCCACTTTTACTATATGTTTGGGAGTCCATATTCTCTCTGGGTCAATTGAGACCACCAAGATCTCTGAATCCAAATAACCTCATTTGCTAGCAGTGAATTGGCTGAATAACAGACTTACATTGTTGAGTGGTCGAAGGGCAGTCAATCGCAACAATGTTGAATTTGAAAAACCAAACAATAGCTGCTTCTAATAGTCAAGAAAAAGGGGACCTAAACTCCCAAGTTCTGGTAGTGTTTTGAAGCAACTGAGAAAACACTAAATAGAAGAAGATTCTTTCTGAGAAATGGCCAGGACCACTAAGTTGCAGTTGATTATTTTCAAGGAACTCAGGTAGATTTAATGAGGACCCTTTCACCTAACCATGTGTAAAATACATCACTGAACAGAGGTGAGAAAAAAAGTTTAATTTGTCACCTGTTTTTGATATATCTCTTTTAATTTTTAGTTTATTTGTTACACTTTTACTTGCTTAAGCCATTTTGATACAAAAATAGATATCAGACACTGAAGATTTGGGACAAATTTTTGTAAAATAGAATTTGAATTTAATGAAATGTCTATATTCATGCGAGTGGGCATTGGCATTGACTAAAAAGTATTTAAATAATGTGAGTAATAAATGAAATTAAATACCAATAATATATGTGGCTGGATCAAAGCCCCTTTCAGGTGGCGGGCTAGCCTTAGTAGGCAAGAGCCAAGTGACTACTGCACTCTTCTCACAATACTGGTCTGTTAAGAATCCGCGGATCTGTGCATAGTAGGTGCCTCCGTCTAGATCAGTCATTGATACTATGTCACCAATCTGGAAGAAATTTATTAATTGTTTACAAAGCTGACATTATTCGCAAAGCAAGTTATTCCTGTACCCTTTGGACTACTTCCAAGACAAAACATCTCTAAAAGTTACCTGCATATAACTGCCCTTATAAAATATAGATTCACTAGTTACGACTGTGGCTGTGGCGGTTGGAGCTCGTAATGGTTGGCGTTTGAATATGCTGCGACGACCGCGGCCACGCAGTATAGTTGTCTTACCAGCCGCTGTTCCTGGCGTTTTTGTTTTATAACGAGTCGAGCGGGTACTCTTACGCGTTCCTTTGCTCGTGGCTTTGGCGGGCGTCGATTCACCTTCACTTTTACCATTCTTACTATCTTCATCTTTATCGTCTTTTTTGTCTTCTAAATCTGCTTTCTCTGAAGCATCAACTTTATCTTCTTTGGAGGCAGTGTTCGCTAGATGACACTCATTACATATCTGTCCATTTTCAGCGCTACGCCACAACAAGGAATCGTCTGAACTACACTGAACACATATAGGTTTTGGCATCTTTTTATACGTAGCCAAGTGCCAATTACATAAATCAAATACAATTATTAAAGTACATAATAAGGAACGTCTTCGGTCTTTGTTTTCAAACACACAAACACAACAACCAACCAGACCATACACATTTTTTTTACGTTGTCTTCACCCATCTTGGGTAGGCAAAGGAAACTTAGTCCATACAGCCTAGTCTTCAGTATTTATTATTTTCTTGTTATTTTGTTTTAGTCTA
Organism: Thumatha senex; assembly: GCA_948477245.1. NCBI lineage: Eukaryota > Metazoa > Arthropoda > Insecta > Lepidoptera > Erebidae > Thumatha > Thumatha senex. The sequence goes on from OX419724.1 coordinate 84,605, forward strand.
GTCTAGTCGTTTGTCGATGTCAAGTCCTCAGTCCTAGGTCCTAATCCGTGCCCCAATAAGGCAGTGGATCCCTTATTGCGGCTATCTATGGAAATTGGGCACTAACACTAACAACACCGCTATTCTTTGCAATATATCACTTTCGTTCACTAATGTACTTTTCCGAACTCTTTATGTATAATATTCCACCAATACCAAACACAAAAACACGAATTTTACACTAGTTTTTGAAAATAATAAACGACAAACGTGCGTCACTGCCACAGTCACTGCTCATGTTGGTGCCAAAAGTCCTTTGACCATAGAAACCAATGGACTTGAAATACCTACAAAAAAAACGTGCTAGGTTTGTGGCCCACAAAATGGCTGACTGCTTAGGGTTGTCAATTTCATAGAGAAAATGGCCCCGATTCTGTGCGTCATTCTCTAAACCTAAGTCGCGCTAAATTTGAATTACGAATGAAAACATAGTACATTTAACATTCCTAATTCAAATTTAGCTTAACTTAGGTTTAGAGAATGAAGCACAGAATCGGGGCCATAATTAGCAAAAGAAATTTCTATTACTAATTAAAAATAATACAAAATTTTATTTTTTCATTATATCTTATGAAATTTACTTATAATTTACATATGATGTATGTGTCATAATGTTCGATCACTGAGTAACAGCACAGGCCATCTATAGAAATCTTAAGTGGGATACAAAATGACAGCCAATGTATTAGACTAAAAATCATTTATTACAGTGTTAGGTAGGATAACGTAGTGATTTCCAATCTCATTGGGTAGGATACAATGATTGTTGCAACCTAGCTCAAATTCAAAGTCCTACATAGAGCCTACAGCACCAATCGATCGGATTTGATCAAAATACACACCCTCTTTCACAATTTTGCACAGATTATTTGCTATTCGTTTCTAAACAATATTAATTTATTAAAAAATTGTCTATGCGACACTTTTTCACACATAATTTGTCCATGGTATCTAAATCTTATATCTAAAAATATTTTAATTACGCTTTTTATCAGTAGTAATTTAGGATTACTGGAGTGTAACGGGTCAACGTCAGCAGAAAAATAATTTTCTATATTACTCACTTCACTCATAAACTTAAAAATATACAAATAATACAGCTCTGGTTTTTCTTTATCCTTTAGATGCGTTTTTATCAATTTTTCTGTATTTTTAATAATTTCATTAACGCTACAAGAGGCGTATCTCAGTCCTCCTCTTGATTTTTTATAAATACCTAGTCAGGTCATAAGTATTGTCACACAGTAAAAACTTTTCTTTTAGAATGCTGGCCACAAAAAAGTTTATTGAATTCGAATTTCGAATTGTTCATGAAAATAAAAATGTATACTTATTAGAATTTTACTCATTTTTAAATATGGAGTGGACGCTTAAAGAAGACCGTGTTGCAGTTATTGCGTTGCATCGTTGCGGTTACGCGCCAATTCAAATTTTTGACATACTGAAAAATTTGAATATAACCAAAAGATTCGTTTATCGTACTATCAAACGATACAATGAAGACTCTAGTGTAGATGACAGGTCAAGAAGTGGTCGCCCTCGGTCTGTTAGGACTCCAGCAGTGATAAAAGCTGTGAAGGCGCGAATTCAAAGAAATCCCAAACGTAAGCAGAAACTGTTGGCCCTTCAGATGGGGTTAAGCAGAACCACGGTGAAAAGGGTGTTAAATGAAGACTTAGGGCTTCGGTCATATCGAAGAAAAACAGGACATCGTTTAAATGCTCGTCTAATGGAACTGAGACTGAAGAGATGCCACGCTTTGTAGAAGCGGTACGCGGGAAAAAAATATCGGGAAATTCTTTTTTCGGATGAAAAATTTTTTACCGTAGAAGAGAGCTACAACAAACAAAATGATAAGGTGTACGCACACAGTAGTGAAGAAGCGAGCAACCGTATTACGCGTTTCCAACGAGGTCATTTTCCACCCTCGCTCATGGTATGGTTGGGAGTTTCTTATTGGAGCTTAACAGAGGTACATTTTTGTGAGAAAGGTGTAAAAACGAATGCAGTTGTGTATCAAAATACAGTCCTGATGAATCTTGTGGAACCTGTTTCTCATACCATGTTCAATAACAGGCACTGGGTATTCCAACAAGATTCGGCGCCAGCTCATAGAGCGAAGAGCACACAAGACTAGCTGGGGGCGCGTGAAATCGACTTCATCCGGCACGAACTTCCTCCAGTCCAGATTTGAGTCCGTTAGATTACAAGATATGACAACACTTGGAGGAAAAGGCGTGCTCAAAGCCTCATCCCAATTTGGAGTCACTCAAGACATCCTTGATTAAGGCAGCCGCCGATATTGACATGGACCTCGTTCGTGCTGCGATAGACGACTGGCCGCGCAGATTGAAGGCCTGTATTCAAAATCACGGAGGTCATTTTGAATATACTTTATTGTCATAAGAATCTATGTTTTGTTAAGTTCATTTTGGTATATAAATGGTTACATAATGAATAAACTTGTTTCAATTATTTTATATTAAACATGTGACAGAATTTATGACCTGACTAGGTAAGGCTATTGACATCTTCCTCTCCAAGTAATAGCGAGATGCACACGTCGCACTTAATGTTTTTCACTAATTTTTTCGTTACAAATCCCCCTATATATTCCAGGACACGGTCTGTGTACTAATCATTGTCTCTTAGAATGATTTCCATATACTTGTCATATAAATCACTATGATCTTCCGTGATCTCAACAAAACTTTCTTTTTCACTCAATTCGTTTAGAGACGTAATAGGGTTTTTACTACTACAAGTTAAGATTGTAATTTGTTCCAGTGGAGTACAATTGCCAATACCATCATCCCGGATCTCAGCTCTGACTAATGACTTTTTGTAAGCTGCTCTGAATTGGATGGCATTGGGATTATTTTTGAACCCCCCTCTTGCTCTCACCGCCGAAAAGAACAGATCAATGTGATCCTGGCTGACTTTATAAAGCAGAATGTATTTCAAAACTTTTGCGTTCTCAACTAAATACCTGTTCTCAACTAAATACCTGTAAGTAAGTCCTAGTGCACTGTTCATGTTTATTAACATGGCAATGAAACCAGTTTTTCTGCGTGAATTAATTAAAAGTTCACCTGAGGGCAGTGATAAATTTTTCAGGTAATTTGTAGCACTTTCAAATAATCCTGTTATAAGGCCAATATTACTCGGGCGCATCGCTTTCTTAAATCCTGGTGGGCGGATGGAATGACTGTTTGGCACATCAAAGATGTCGTTCATTATATTAATAAAATTAACGGTGCCCATGCTGTCTTCAAAATTTTTCATTTTTAATTCTGTTCTGCAATAGTCAAGAGCGTACGATATTTATTTTACAGAAGAGAGCTGTGAGAGCAATATACCAGCTTGGTCCCAGGGTATCTCTAAGAGAAAGATTCAAAGAAATTAATATTCTTACCGTTATATCACAATATATATATATATATATGAGAATTTACTTTATGTGCACAAAAACATAGACACATTTCTTAAAAAAAGTGATATACATAATGTAAACACTAGGCATAAAGGTAATCTTGTATTACATTCTACTCGTCTCGAAATAATCAGCAATTCTTTTATGGGGCAATGTTTACGATTCTATAACAAACTTCCCGATGAAATTAGAATAATGTCAATAAATATGTTTAAGACAACAGTCAAGGCCAAATTGTGTAACAAGGCATATTATAACATTTCAGACTATATAAATGATAAAAATGCATGGGAGTAAGTCCCTCTAACTCAACACACATAAATATACAAATATAATTAATAATAATAATAAAGAAACATTATAAATATAATGTACATTTGTTCAACATAAGTGATCTGAAACGTCAGGTTAATTAAAATAATTATATGTAATTTGAGTTTGTTATTGTGTGAGCACCGTCCACATGGCTTTTTATAATTTTTGAAATTAACATGATGGTTGCTGTGCAGTTTGAGTGCTCGCCTGAGTGTCCTGGCAGTGGTGGTGCATGTATCGGGTCGCCTTATTCCCTATAATACGGTTGAGTAGGGCGATGGCTTATATATGCGTCATACCCGTGAACGGGTGCCGTCTGTTGGGACTGGTCAGCTCATAGCTGTTATAGCAATTATTAAAAATAATATTATTTATATTTAAGGCAAATTAAGTTTAGTCGACTGTTCTCACGTAACTCCAAAGGAACAATGTAAGTTTAATATTGTAAGCCATACCTGCATTTTTAAAATAGCAGCCATTTAGTTTCTTGCCGGAGTCTTCCTCATAAGGTTGGGCTACCTTTAAAACTGGCAACTAGAAACAATCTCATTTCAATTAGATTTTGTTTCTTTTGTATAGACTCATTACTATATAATTTGTTCAAATATCATGTAAATAAAACTAATGTAATTACTGGCAGTTAGAAAAGAGTGGCCATGAGTTATATTGCCAGGTTCTTCCTCAGGCTCTACCTATTGCGTTGCGAATCTGGCAGTAAATGTAAATGTAGAAGCAATAATCTTGACGTTTATAAGTGTTACTTTGTGACCTACATGAATAAAGATTTTTCACTTTCACTTTCGTCGGGTACGGAGTTACTAAAAAGCTGGGTAGCTAGTTTTACCTTCATTTTCTGCTTTTGAAAGAATATATGTGTTTTTTTACCTTATTAGCCAGGTGTAAACCCCTTTTTTCTTGCAATTCTATTAATGCTTCTAAATATTTAAAATCAACTTTCCGCCCAAATGGATCTATAAACACTCTTAATACACCAAATGCATTCCTAATTAATTTTATTGCATGGCACGGGTCTATAAATGCGTGAATAAGAGTGTTACCTCGTTCATAACTGGTTTTGTCCTGGTTTCTTTTAATATCGCAACCAAGAGATGAGAATATGCTGAAATTTGCAACAGGACCATCACAAGTTATGCTGACAACTTTGACACCAACATCTTCACATAATCTGAGAGCAGTGTCAATGAGGCCACTCTTTTGCTCCCCAGTGAGGGATGTTATATAAAAATATCCAATGGGCATTTTCCATGTTCCGTATATGGCAGTTAGTAGGAGAACTAAAGCTTGACTTGCTTTATTAACACTATCACTATCTAGATTGTGTCCATAATCAACTCTGCCATAATATTTTTGTTTTCTTGGGTCTCAAATCAGCGACTTTCTTATAGCCAGTTCGTCAAATACTAATGACCATATCACTGGATGTTCACTTCCCTGTACTTTAATTTTCAAAGTGTCAAATGCCTCTTTTGTAAACCCTGGTTCACAATTGACATGTTGATACCATTTGCCCAAAGTTCTAGTATGTGGTAGACATGTGTTATAAGTCCGCCTTATATACTCATAGGCTTTAGGGGATAGAAAATGCAATGTTAATGCAAATTTTCTTATTTCTTCAGGATACTTATTTGGCATAGGTAACCCTTTGACTTTATCATCTGTCTTTTTAGAAAATCTTGTGGTCCTGCAAAATCTCCTATTAAAACAGCCTGTTCCATATTTATTTGAGCTTTTTGTTTAAGATCTTCTATTATATCTTTTAAATTAGCAATTTTTTGCTTTTCCTCCGTAGCTTTTCATTGAGGCATTTCAGTTTTTTCTTTTGATCAACACATTTTTCTTTGAAGACCTTAATTTTCTCTTCTAGGATAACCTGAAATTTAAATAATATATTATGAACTGTTATATGTCTGATAAATTATGTTAATACAAGAAGGTAAAATAGTAAATTAGCTCCACCCACTGAACAAAACCATGCCCTGAAACGACCTAGTCGTGTTTCGGCATGATGTTCAGTATAGCATAGGGAGACGGGTCTGGGCAACAGCTCAACTGCCATCTTTCTCTAGGTCTGTGTGCTAACATCATTGGTCGCATCGTCGCTTAATATCAGGTGAGATGGCGGCCAAACACAGATCTATAAACGATATAAAAAAAAATACATGCACATTACACTACATTTGTAAAAAGTAAAACTGTTCTCTTATATTAATATTATATCCCATATAAATACCTGTTTCTGTGCTAGGTTCACAGCTTTACATGGTATAGGCAACGGTGCCACTGCAGATATACTAGTAACATCAGTAATATTGCCTGTTTTAACAGATGACTTTTGTGACGATGCCTGAAAAGTATCTCCAATTACTACCGTTACGTTACTGTTCACCGTTCAGTGTTAAAAATGTTACAACGACAGCATGAATCACTGTATTCATTGGTGAAAACCGCATGAAAATCCGTTAACTGCTTTTTGAGTTTATTACACTCCATGTACTACCAAGTAAATCATCTATCACTAGTGATGTAAAAAAATGTACATGGATACATATTCTGCATTTTTATTATGTATGAGGTAAAACTAAGAAAGGGAACACGTTCAATAGAACTTAATTTGTGACAAGCCATAATAAACCATACTAGGTAGACATTAACAATGAAGTTTGCGAAGTTTAAAGTTTATACAGAAACGTGAGTTCGCAGTCACCTCTGACTATATCATCTTAGGTGATAGTATGGATAAATAAATAGATAACTATGATAGAAACTTTTACTTACTGGTAATATTGTAGAAACTGAGTTGTCGTGTAATCTTATTACATCAAGTGTTCTATTAAAACAGCTTTGTTCAAAATGAAGTGAGCAGAGGTACCATTCCTTATGACGAGGATTAATATTTTCCTTGCCGATAGCCCGTAGCCATTTAATCCTTAATCCTTCATTTTTTTAAATTTATAAACCAAAGAAGGAAAGGAATAATAACTATAATTTTTTAAATTTTATTGGCAATAAATATTTTCGATTGGAGCACAACCCTACTGTAGTATGAAAACAAACAATGAATGAAATAAAGAATAAACGGGTCCGTATTATAAAAAATGGTTAGATAAAGATACTTTATTTATGAAATATATAATACTGCTAAGTTTCACATTTCAATCTAAAGGTTTTCATGTGATCTAAAATTTCTATGTGATTTTACATGAAAACGGGGTACTAACCTATGAAGCGTCAATTGAGGCTGATTTTGGTTTTTTCGTGCGCCACACTGCAACACACTACAGCTAGGCATGTTGGTTTACAGTATTTTCACACTCACACTAGTTTATTAGGTTAATTCCTCGTAATTATGGCGAAAATATTCATTTTACAAAAAATAAATATTCGTCTGACAGCACAACTACCATGAAACCCGTCATTTAAGATGGCGGATTGTGGCACGCTACTACAACTGACAGTGTTTCTTGAAAGATTATGCTAAAATTAAGCAATAATAAAACCATGTTTGTCTCTTTCTCCAAAAGAAAACATATGCTAGGAAAAAAGAGACAATGCTATATTTCACGTTCTATACCATAAATGCATCACATTTGTATAAGTAAAATTACTATATGTTTATAACAGCGCCTCCATATAAACGTAGTGATTTCCAATCTCATTGCAAAAGTCCCAGACCATACACCAAAGACCTTATAATTATAACTAGACTGTGCACTACTGCGAAATAATCGTTCCGCGTGAGATGGCTCTCGGCAGTAGCGGTGTCTCTTTCTAAATAAGTGACCATGACCAATTAGAACACAGGACAAATTTCTTGAACGATTTTTCGAACCTACTGAATTTATTGTAAGTAAAAAATATAAAAAAATAACAAAAACATCATGTGTATCTTTTTTTTGATATCTATGTCGGAGATGCAGAGAGATTTCTATTTGAAATATCGTCAGCTTCCGCCATATTTAGTTATTGCACGTGGTTAGATAAAATCAGTGCGCACACTCGGCGCGGTCGAGTCATAGATGTCAACTCCGTCGCGTCGCTAACACACTGGTCTCACCTTGGCATTTGACAGATGTCAAATGTAACATGCGACGTCCATAGACAACCTCGACTCGAACTACTGACTCAAGGATAGCTGTGATTAATCGAATTGTGTACCTCAATCTTAAGTAGATGGCGCTACTAGTACAAATTACTTCACTGCTCCGACATCTACATCACCCTACACGTGGATTAAGGTTCGGAAGAACTTTCCAGTTGACAGTTATACGGTAGATTTTTTTTTATTTTTAATATCGTAAAAAGCTAACTATCTTCACGATGTATCCCTGACGGTGTAGTATGTAGTAATATCGTATATACTATATTTTTATACCACTGAGGTGGCAGACAAGCATACCGCCCACCTGATGGAAATACATTTAATTAGTACAAATGCTAGTATGTTTGTCAAATGTGAGATATTATTTATCCCACATTTTATTAATATTAAATGAGTGTTAGGTCAAATGAACGTAATGTTATATTCGAGACGGAAAAGAAAGACTGAAATTTCAATAATATTTTATTTGTTCTTAAACATTGCTGAACATTACAGTTTTACCCAATTTTTGCCGGAATGCAGCCTTACCTCCTAAGTGCTTGAGGATTAGAGACTTCCCTTAGCTACTTGGACTTAAATTTATGTATTTTTGACTAATACATTTAATTAATTCCAATTCGTGACATTATTCAGAACTTGGATGGGCTGGTAAAATGTGTTTAATTTTGGGGGAATATTGATGTAATGCAATATTAAGATTTATTTTCTCATTCAAACTCTGTAAATCAGGAGATATTACACGAAAAAGTTTTTCTATATATTTTACCACATCGAACACAAAAGATGAATATTTAGCCCTCCCCGATCTATACAGGCTGTGAAAGAAGAAAATTCACAAACATTAATGAAGTAGTCGTGATCTTTACGTCTACGAATCGTTATGAGCAAAAAAAAATTCAATTTTCCCACTTCAATTTCTGATTTTGATTCTTCGGAAAACTACAATACAAGAAATATAATTAATTACACCAAACGTCATCGGCACAAAGTCGAAGGAGACGACAACAACGACAAAAAATATTAAAATATTAAAATATTATACAGTCGGGGACCCCAGTCAAAAACGAAGTGTCGTAGGTTAAAAAAAAAAAATTATCTATCACGCCTTATCCCCGAAGGGGTGGCAGAAGCATAGTATATGCCCACTTTTCACAATGTGTATTCCTGTCCCACGTGTGGTGAGCCCATTGCCGAGTTGATTTAGACAGACGCAGGTTGTGGCTACCTGTTGTTGAAATTTTCAAGCCGCCCAGAAGGCCTTCAACTTTACTTAACGACTGCCATGTTACTGGCAACCAGACCAACGGTTTAACGTGCCTTCCGAAGCACGGAAACGCTCGCAAATGTAAATGCCACCTAGTGGTCACCCATCCGTGACCAGCGTCTATAGCGAAAGTTGCTTAACGTAGTGATCGTTTACAGAACACTACACTACAGAACGCTGGGCATCGAGCACTGCTTAAAAACGATTTTGCGATAAAAACTACTCGGGGACTGCCGCGGTAAAGCTATTGCATAGCATTTTTATCAACTTATGCAATTATTATTATTTATTTATACTGTACCTATTATTAATAGATAGGTATTTATATAAATAAAATAAATAAATATCCATCACGCCTTATCCCCGAAGGGGTGGCAGAGGCATATTATATGCCCACTTTTCGCCGTGTGGATTTTTCTGTCCCACGTAATAGGTGGTGAGCCCATTGCCGTGTTGAAATAGACAGACGCAGGTTGTGGCTACCTGCTGTTGAAATTTTTCAAGCCGCCCATAAGGCATTCAACCAGGCTTAACGACTGCCACTTTACTGGCAACCGGGACCAACGGCTTAACGTGCCTTCCGAAGCACGGAAACGCTCGCAAATGTAAATGCCACAAAGTGGTCACCCATCCGAGGACCAGCCATAGTGAAAGTTGCGTAACTCAGTGATCGTTTACAGAACACTGAGACCGCGGGGCCACTATATATAATATAATTAATATTATTTATATATATTATTAATATTATTTATACAGGTCGTCTCGATCCGTGCGAGCTTCGTACAATATACTCGTACATACCTACACGTTAAGCGAACGCTCGGCCGATCTCGGTGAAGCTCGTTTGAGCTCGGGTGTTAGGTTTTTTTGCGTAACAGAATTTCTTGATTCGGTCGCCGCGCTCAAAGCCCACAATAAAAGCTATGCAATTGCTTAAAATTAATTAAATTGTAAAAAAACGTGTATTGAGACAAAGAGGTTCTAATTTGTAGGTTCATTAAACACACGCATAGGTACACATAGCTTACGTCATTACATTATTACGACGATTTCTACTAAATAGCACCATCCGTAAACCGCTTTAAACAACTTTGTTCCAAAAATCTAAATGTTAGGTTTTTCCCTTTTGTACACTCTGAGGGTGAGCGGCACATCGCCAATTAAACAGATGCTACGTATCTACCTACCTACTACTAAGAGATAAAAAAAAAATTGATTAACAAAATTTAATGTTACTCAAAAATATGATTGTTGCTGTTACCAATTCACCATTTTTCATAATATCAATTTAAATATTTAAATATCATCAATTTAAAAAAAATCGGTACGTAAATATCTACCCAGCTACTATTATAAGATTGTAAAAATATTCGATCAACAAAATTTATGGTGACCCTAAACTTTATGCAAGATGGCGGGATCCAGGCGGATATTGCATTTACTATTACCAAACCCAAACATTAAAGTACTAAGTATTAATGAGTATTTTTTAATACTATGAAGTTATTATTAATAATAATAGGAACTGTAGAAATATTTAGAAAGTTCCAAAGTATATGAATTATTAATTTTACTAAATCATAATAAAAGAAATATATAAAATTTTCTACCATTTCTACCAGATCCAATGTTTATTTGAGCTGGCAGCGCGTTAGACAAGGACACAGCACCTTTCGTAGCTTTCTCGCCAGGACCGTTTTTAGCTAGCTACCGCGTAAAAGGGAAAAGCTACTTATAAGTGTAAGGTCTTTGCCATACACAGACACAACATCCTTTTTTTTAGTTGTCTTCATCCATCTTAGGCAGGCAAAGGAAACTTAGTCCATAGAGTATTGTCTTCAGTATTTATATTTTGATATCATTTAGTCATGTCTAGTCCTTTGTCGATGTCAAATACTCAGTCCTTGCCCTAGTAAAGTAGTGGACCCTTTACTAGAGCTTTCTATGGAGATACTTCTTTCACTTCTTGTAGATTTATCACTTCATACACGCACGTCTGGGTATCCGACTACTTTTGACTTTTCCGTTTTTGAGCAATCTGCTCACGTGGTCTTTATATGTAAGTTAGTTTTTAGTTTTTTTAGAAAATAAAATACAGCAACCGTGCGTAATGTTCAAGAATTTGCGCCAAAACCATTTTTTTTTCTATAGGGCATGCGTTAAATGACGTTGCTGTTGTAATTACTTTATTTCACTCACAGAAATATAAGACTACGTATAAGACAGTAAGATTACAGTCATCATCATCATCATCATCATCATCATCATCCGAGCGTCTGTCCCAGTTGCGTCTCGCGACGCCCGGGGTCCGCTTTCCTACATTTTCTCCTCCACTTCGCATGGTCTTTGCCATCCCCTGTAGTGAGACATGTGAAATCCAGATCCCAGGTATTTAACCTGGTCCATGCACTCGACCAAATCACCGCCTATGCGGACGAATGTGGGATCTGTAGAGTTTAGTACCAAGTACTCGGTCTGCGCGTCTGCCAGCGCGATATCGTCAGCATACATGAGCAACCATGGAGGCTGCTCATTCGAGTTCCTGATGCTGTCCGACAATTCGTCTAATATCAAGTGTGATATTAGACGAATTGTCTAAATTGTCTGTTGGCGACACGAAACCCTTCCTGACTTCTGTTCCACTGAACGAAGCCAGGAAGTGTTTTGTGTCCACTGAACGAAGCCAGGAAGGGTTTCGTGTCGCCAACAGCAGTCCGAACCATGGAAACGCAGGCGCGGTATATGTCCCGTATTGTGTCAATATAGACCTCTGGAAACCCTTTGGACCGCAGTGCCCACCAGATCATTGCTTGAGGAAGCCAGTCAAAGGCCTTCTGCATGTCTAGGAACAGAGCAGAGGCGTGTTCTTTGTTCTGTATTTCAGCTTGTGGAAGTACATTTGCCTTTATTTTATTATATTGGACTCACCGAGCACCACCTTCACTGCTCCAAGGATGACCGCCTGAATTCTGTACCAGTGCATCAGATCTTAAACTGGTTCGACTTCAGTGTCGATGCACTTGTCACCGACAGCTGAGACGAACTCCTGGGACCTAGTTTCATCAAGCTACCACCATCTAATGCGGCGCTGGCATCGCTCGATGCGTTTGCCTTTGGCTTCACGCAGAGGTCCATGACAAGGAGACGGTGTTGTGCAGTGAGACTCTCTCCAGAACCTTGCAGTTGGCCACCTTACCAATGCTGGGTCGCCTAGTGAGTAGGAAATCGATCTAAGTTGCGCGCCTCCAGCTCTTGTAGGTGATGAGACGTTCGGATTTCACAATGGCCCAAATACGTGTTCACAATGGCCAGATCGGCAGCCGCACACGTTCTAAGGATAGTTTCTCCTTCAGCGATGCGGGTGGCGTATCCAAAACTACCATGAACACACTCAAACTCCTCACACTCCTCACCGACATGACCGTTTAGGTAGCCGCCTAAAACGATTCCCTATGACAACGGAATGCTCCGAAGCACTCCCTCTTATCGGCATCGCTACAACCTGCCTGTGGCGCGTAGGCACTTATCAGGTGGCTAATAATCCCATCGATAAGCACCCTAACGATCATAAGCCGGTCGCTACAGCGTTTTACCTCCAAGATGCCGCTCTGCAGTCCTTCGGAGTGCACCACGGCCACCCCGTTCTCCCCACCAGGCACACCCTTGTAATACAATTTGTAGCCTTCTGCAAAGGCCGGCTTTGTTGCCCTTCCACCGAGTCTCCTGCAGGAACGTCACATCCACCGTCCGCCTGGAGAGTACTTCGGCCAACTCTACCGCACGCCCAGTCAGCGTCCCAATGTTCCACGATACGAAGCGGATACGGTTTGGGGCGAAAACTTCTTTAGCCGTGCTGGCCCTACACACGGCAGACCTAGCCCACTTGCCACAGGTGTCGGGCGTGGCTCCATATCCATAGCAGCATTCCTATTGTACATTTCCATATTTTTTGTTCTGGCAGGTGGCTTTTATGGGAGCTAAGCCTCAGACCTCCCAACCCCAGAGGGGAAAGCCAGCGACAGAGCCTCGTCCGTTATTTAGCAGGTGCACGCACTGGCACCTGAGGTTGACTTGGGCCCCAAAGATCTTGGTAGGGCCCCCTACAACCAAGACAGTAAGCTTGTAGTAAGCTACCACCTTACTGTAAGCTTACTGTCTTGTAATACTGTACTTAAAACTGCTCTCCGTCTGTCATTTGGATAAATAAATTATCAAAATGACAGACGGAGAGCAGTGTTAAGTTATGCCTCTTTATTTAGGTGGTACGATTTACGGTGGTACATAAGTTAGGTGTGTACTATTGCACCTTTGGAGATGCCAAAGGTAGTCAAGACGTGGCACACGACCTACACTGACACAACGTGCTCTTGCTTGCAATGCCAGCGCAGCTTCCGCATAGCTTGACGCTCCTACTGAAAAAGGACTAAGTAAAAAAAAAATTGCATAGGACTATTTCTATTTTTACATAATTTAGGTTTTTAAAAAAAACTTTATGTGAAACTGCCTGTATAATTCAAAAATAAGATAAATAACAATGCGATATATATAACGCTACTGAAACGTTTATCAAATGCTTAATTTTTAATGATCTGTTAAGTTTTGGTGAAAATAATATAGGTAAATAGGCAAATTTTTATTAACATTTTGAACTTTCAATCATTCAGAACAACGTTTTTAGTTATGTTACGTAGGATTTTGGTTACTATTCAAGTTCATAGAGCATCTTAATACGCATGTAAAAATTTAATAATAAAGATAATAAGCTGCACCAATTTCAAAATATAATGAATGGCAAAAAAAACATTTCTTTTATTAATAAAAATTAAGTCGATTATCTCGAAATCGGTTAGGTTTGGGGGTCAGGTGTTTCATAGTGAATTCAGCCAGATCCCAACAAACAATGTGGCTGCAAATAGAGCTTACTATAGAACTTGAAGTGTTATAAAGTAGTAGTAATAGTAGCTGCAATTATGATAGTTGCACAGCAGACAGACAATCAACGCTACTAGCTCTACAATGGTGTTTAATAAATCTTTTACAACACTTAACACTTAAAGGGATACAAAGGTCCCTTGTATAATTTACGGCTGAATAGTAGGGATATTTCTCCCTATAAATAGAACGTATAGTGTCAAGTATAGCCTCTATATTATTTAAGGTTGAATTATTGAGTTCGTTACCACCTTAGTACCCCTAATTGGTCATGTAAGCGGTCATGAAAGCATAAAATGGCGCTGCAACAGAGCTCCTTTCAAAATTTTCTAAGATGATGATTCCGTATGTAATGAAAGTAAAATCGCAACTGCAAGTTTTGATATTTCTGAAGGGGACAGTTATTACTCATTGAGTAGTGATGATGTGAATAATACTAGTAAATATATTATGAATCTTTCATTTTACTGAAAATTTGAGGGCATGAGCGATTAAGAATATTAAACAAACTACTATGAAAGATTTGATGTTGATCTTAAATGACAGATTTGGATTCTAAAAAAAGATTCTCGAACTATTTTACAAACACCAAAAAAATATATTGATACAAATACTAGGTGGCGATAGTGAATATTGGCATAAATAAAACACTAGGTCAGTGAGAACATTTTGTTTTATCATAAGTTAGATCATTTGTACGCTCCACAATCGATTTACAAAGAAAATTATTATATCACAATCGATTAAATCCGCGTGCAATCCAGTGGCTGTATTGTCCTTTCTCTAATGTTCTTACTATTTTGAACAGCATACTGAAATTGAAATATAATTTTAACATAATCAAATAAAATATAGTAGCGTTTATGTCGTCTTGTACTCCTATTTATTTTAGCAACCCTATTAAAAAAAATATTATGATATTATATAATGCTAATTTACTGAGTGACACTTTTAAAACAGCGTAATCGAAGCTACTTACTTAAACAAAGGTAGGTACGAGTATAGCAGTAGGTACATAGTTTTCACGCGGTGTCGGTTTATTCCTGAAATCCCCACCGACGATTCCCTACCAGTGGGGATTTTAACTTTTTTTTCCCGAAATCCCCCCAATTAAAATAAATTCAGCTTAATGGGGATTTCTGAAAAAAAAAGTTAAAATCCCCATTAGTTATTATTATTTCTGAATTACTTATTCAACAAAAAATGCTAAAGTCAAATTAATGTCTAAAAGGCAATTTATTTTAAATTTTACACATAAAAAATGTTATTATAGCAAAAACAGAGCAAGAGGAATGTTGCTCGCTCCCTCTCGCTCGTGCCTATTAAAGACGAAGGTAATAGGTAATAATACCGCGAGCCAAGTTTACGTCAAATAGTATGCGAAAATTGCATACGCGACCTATCAGTAGCCTACCATTCGTGTGAAGTTATTAGTGAATTTAGTTATAGGGTAAGGCCGCCAGACGCGCTTGGTTGTATCAAATAACACAGTTAGGCGTTTCTAGTAGAGAGCGCGCGAGTGACATTGATTTCTTGCTCTGTGATAGTAAATATTGCAAAATTTCCGTTCCTGGAAATCTATTTTACATTCAGATACATATATACTGTCGGCCCTTTACTCCCCGAAGGGGTAAACAGAGGCTTATTTTACGGCCACTTTTCACCGTGTGTATTCCTGGCCAACGTTTTAGATGGTGAGTCCATTGCCGTGTTCAAATAGACAGACGCAGGTTACGGCTACCTGCTGATGAAAATTTTCAAGCCGCACAAATGCCTTCAAATTGACAAATCGGCTGCCATGGTACTGGCAACCGGGACCAAAGGCTTAACGTGCTTTCCGAATCACGGAAACGCTCTTGAACCACAAAGCGGTCATCCGTAACTAGCCATTAAGAAAGTTGCATAACAAAGAGATTGTTTAGAGTACACTGGGTCAGCAGGGCTAAGAGAGCGTCAATAATCCACACAGATATTTATGGTGTCGACTTCACCTTTATAATGCGGTAGACCGAAATAATAAAATTCATTGGATTCAAACCCTCCCACGGTAGAAAGATTTGGTAAGATCCACCATTGGATCGCATCGCCTTTCAGGCCTTGGTTAGGACTCCATCGGATCCGACAGCTTTCCGTTTCTTAATGCGGCAAAGAGCACTAGTCAGAGATCCGGAGCCTGCACCTCTTTGTGCGATTTAGTTACATCAAATTCTCGCCCTTTTTTCCCAATGGTTTAAATTTCTAACGGCTTTGACTTGGATAGCATTAATATTAACCTTTTCAAAATTGTTCACTACAATTTGCATGTAATTTTCACAATATGTGCTTTTTACAATGATTTTTTTATTTGCGCTATTCAAGAGTTTACTCCTATCGTTTATTTTGCCTATCGACTCATATATTAAATATGGATATGTATTTTGTGCTACTATCAAAAATATAAAATTACCAATAAGCATTACTTCATTTTCCATCCTTATTTTTAGTGATGTATTTTGAATACATATGAATGCATATTATAAGTATAATAAAATATGTATGGAAGCGCTCGTGGCCCTGCCGACTCAGTGTTCTGTAAACGATCACTGCAATAAGCAACATTCGCTACGGCTGGTTACGGATGGGTGACCACTTTGTGGCATTTACAGTTGCGAGCACTTCCGTGATTCGGAAAGCACGTTAAGCCGTTGGTCCCGGTTGCCAGTAACATGGCAGCTGTTTAGTCAATTTGAAGGCACTTGTGCGTCTTGAAAATTTTCAACAGCAGGTACCCGTAACCTGCGTCTGTCTATTTGAACACGGCAGTGGACTCACCATCTATAACGTGGGACAGGAATACACACGGTGAAAAGTGGCCGTAAAATAAGCCTCTGTTTACCCCTTCGGGGAGTAAAGGGCCGACAGTATATATGTATCTGAATGTAAAATAGATTTCCAGGAACGGAAATTTTGCAATATTTACTATCACAGAGCAAGAAATCAATGTCACTCGCGCGCTCTCTACTAGAAACGCCTTACTGTGTTATTTGATACAACCAAGCGCGTCTGGCGGCCTTAACCTATAACTAAATTCACTAATAACTTCACACGAATGGTAGGCTACTGATAGGTCGCGTATGCAATTTTCGCATACTATTTGACGTAAACCTTGCACGCGGTATTTATTACCTATTACTTTCGTCTTTATTAGGCACGACCGAGAGGGAGCGAGCAACATTCCTCTTGCTCTGTTTTTGCCATGCTAACATTTTATGTGTGAAATTTAAAATAAATTGCCTTTTGGACATTAATTTGACTTTAGCATTTTTTGTTGAATAAGTAATACAGAAATAATAATAACTGATAAATTTTTAAAGCAATTATTTTTGCTAAATTTCTCATAATTTTTTTATTAAAGTGGAAAAAGACAATTTGATTCGAAACAGGGATTGAACCTGTGACCTTTGCCTAACCAGGGCAATGTTCTAGCCACCTGAACTACCCGCACCGTATCGAATCAAGTTGAAATTCTCCACCTTATTTATATCGTCATTTTAAGAGTATGACCAGAGCCATCTATCGAGCTAATGAACAACTCGATACCAATGAACAGTGTTACAACTATTTTTAAACATTGATGCAATGGACTCCATGGACTCCACACACATTCGATACGGTTCGGGTAGTTCAGGTGGCTAGAACATTGCCCTGGTTAGGCAAAGGTCACAGGTTCAATCCCTGTCTCGAATCAAATTGTCTTTTTCCACTTTAATAAAAAAAATTATAATAATAACTGGTTGGGATTTTAACATTTTTTCCCAGAAATCCCCACTAAGCTGCCTTTTATTTAAGTAGTGGGGATTACGGGAAAAAAAAGTTAAAATCCCCACTGGTGGGGAATCGTCGGTGGGGATTTCAGGAATAAACCGACACCGCGTGAAAACTATGTACCTACTGCTCTCTACCTGTGTAACCTAATACTACTCGTACCTTTGTTCACGTAAGTAGCTTCGATTACGCTGTTTTAAAAGTGTCACTCAGTAAATTAGCATTATATAATATCGTAATAAATTGTAATAGGGTTGCTAAAATAAATAGGAGTACAAGACGACATAAACGCTACTATATTTTATTTAATTATGTTAAAATTATATTGCAATTTCAGTATGCTGTTCGATTTCGATCGAAATTATATTTCTGTGTCAGTATGGTGGTGGGGATTTCGGGAATAAACCTGTCCGACCACAGCGTCAAAAAGCACAAATGTCACGTTGAACTTAGTGGAGGGCAGAGACTGAATGGTTGGTACTTATTTTATTTGCGCCTGGACTTGCTCTCGCTGTGTAAGTACAAAAAAGCTAATTAGTTCACATGCAAAGTTTGGACTATTGACGATTCGTTTATGAACTTAAGGAGTTTATGCTGGAAATAAAGTCAAACCTCCATTAAAAAAATAACATTCCATTGCTACAAATATTCAAAGGCTTTAACTGGCAGTATTTTAGTCTTTATTTTTGTAAACAGAATTATGTAGGTATTTCATTCCAAATCTCTTCAATTTTTGCAAATCAAACAATAAAAACAATTTAGCACTCGTCCAACTAGGAGATACCTACGTGTAATAGTCGTGCGTAGGCTAGGTAGTGGTTTTGAAAAATTACTACGGATCTCCAAATTCATGGGTCCACCATTTTTAGATTATGAAGTTAATAAAAAACAGTAAAACGGACTAAAAGGTATTCAAGCCGCCCATAAGGCCTCAACCAGGCTTAACGACTGCCATTTTACTGACAACCGGGACCAACGGCTTAACGTGCCTTCAGAAGCACGGAAACGCTCGCAAGTGTAAATGCCACAAAGTGGTCACCCATCCGAGGACCAGTCATAGTGAAAGTTGCGTAACTCAGTGATCGTTTACAGAACACTGAGACCGCGGGGCCATGAGCGCTTCAGCCGATAGCACTTATTGATGACCTTAGGATCTCTTCAGCTCATTTATATATCTGATCTAACTCTTATAGTAGCGCCTAATGTTAGTTGGGATAGGATGGGTACTACACGCCCTTAACAGAGCTTAAACGTCCCGGCGATGCCAGTTAAGTGATCCTATTTTAGATTAATGACGGAAAGTGTCTCGCTTGCTGTTATCAAAAGACGATTCTTCAATGATCCAGGTTGGCCAGATTGTTAAATCCTGGTGAATCTGAATCTTACAATTCACCACTTTAAGCTACTGGTGAGGTTTAAGCAAAAACGTAAACGTAACGTCGGTAAACTACCCGTAGCTACAACTGATGTTTCATTATGGAATCATGGGGCCAAAGGTTCTTGCATAGAGATTGTGAATAGTTCCCCATACATAACACACTTTGCCGGAATACAGATTTGAACAACTCCAATCGTCGTTGCCTTTTCGCTGGGGCGATATTTGTCTTCAATCATCATTTGTATACATGGCACTGAGAAACCAGTCGATTACGATAGAGAGAATTTTTTTTAAACCTAGACAGGGTTTCAACATTGTTCTCCTTTTTTTTCTGTAAAAAAATCGTTTTACATCGGTTTATAATAACTTTGGTGTTTAAGAAATAATCACACGTCTGTGGTATAATAGTTTATTTGTTGTTCGTCGTGTAGAGAATAAGTTAATTAACATCTAGTCGGAATGTGCGCCTACTACCTACGAGGAGAGTGCCGCTATATCTATTAATTTAAACAGTATGTAACGCATTATTCAATAAGTTAAATTAAATCACTATACCACAAGGACCTTCTTTTTAGGTATAAACACAATGCAAACAAATTTTATTAAACAAATTTAATTATTCATAATCCATTGGCATGAAATGGCACCTACTGACGGGAACTCTTAAATATTCTGAAACGTTTAATAGGTACCAATATTCACAAATCCGATAAATTCAAATCCTAAGGATCCGGCTATTCAAAAACACGAGATTTATTTGCCCGAAAGTCATTAATTCGTATATTTTATTTTCAGATTTTAATTAGTGCGAATAATTAAAACCCTTTTGTATCAATTGATCCAAACATCGATATTCCCAATTTCCTATTTATGTTCGAAAATACATTGTTATTATTACATTATTAAGATATTATATCAAAATATGTAAACATTGTAGAACGATTGTAGAAGCGCTCGTGGCCCCGCGGTCTCAGTGTTCTGTAAACGATCACTGAGTTACGCAACTTTCACTATGGCTGGTCCTCGGATGGGTGACCACTTTGTGGCATTTACATTTGCGAGCGTTTCCGTGCTTCGGAAGGCACGTTAATAATAATGTAGAACGATAATAATCAGCAATATGAACAAATTATCAGTCATAATAACACGATAATAATAAATATTAAAAGTAATAATAATAATGTAATAATAACAACGCGTGAAATGATTGTTTTATTACTAATTATTCCATTTGTGGTCCGATATCTTGAAACTTTAAATCATACTAGTTACATTCAGTTTTATCATTAATCTCATTTTAGGAATTTGCATTGTTCGGAATTGTGTGTGTTATTGTGACTATTTTAATTAAATTTTTCGGATTTATGAAGTGAATTAGTGTTATTTTTATATTATTTCAATGAAATAAGATGATTTTTAAATAGCGATAATTGAAACCAACGGTTTGTGCTTTGGCGGCACCCTCAAACAACAAAACTTAATTCTAATAATCATTAAAGCCGTCAATACTTACAGTAAATGAACAATCACATTTTTATAATGAGAACTAATAGGTCGGTATAATATTAAGCTTGTATTACCTTCAGTACGCAGCATTCAAATGGTAAAGGAACCCATTTACTAAATTGTGTACTAATCGGATAGTCATTCCACAGCGAGCTAGCAACGGTCGGTTCCGATTAGTCCAGCTTACACTTTGTATCAGGGGGCCAAGTCCACTAATTCAATCGCGCCAGAAGAGAATATAAATCGTCGCTCCATAGAGAGCGGATAGAAAAAAAATACAGTTTTCGTAGTGTACTATTACAATTGCACTCCAATAGAATTCTATCGGCCGGCCGATAGAATTCTATTAACACGTGTAGCGCCTGTAAGTAGCTCTGAATTTGCATTTTTGGTAGTCAATATTAATTACTTTGATAGCGAATAACAACTATTGTGTCTCTATTGCTGAAGATTGAGAAGTGTGATTGTGAAATATATAATAGTTTTAGTAGACTGCCTAGTTTGGATTAATCGCAATGGAACCGCTATAGAATAGCACGGCTTTCTTTTGGAAAATAGTAGACTTAGCCCCCTGGTCGATAACATCGTCACATTTCAGTAGTGTAGTAAGTTAAGTTCAGTAGTGTTTAAGTGAATTAGATTAAAATAGGTCCATTTAGTACCTGTTACAATACAAACGACAATGCTCTTATTGGTAGAAAATTGTTGTTGACGTTAATGGTATACTCGTAAAGTTCTGATGACTTTATTATAAGCAGCTGTGGCTTGCTTAGGACCTTTAAACTGGCATGTAAGTATCAGTAGAAATCTATTGACAAAAATACAAAATAATAAGGGTTGCATATTATTACACGTGGTAAAAATCAATTTGTAAATACTTGTTTGCATTTAAAAATGAGCTTAAAGTAAGTAGGCAAGATTTTCTGTATAAGTAGGTACTTAACACACAAACATCTTACAATCTAAATATCTTTAATCCGTTTACATTGTTTAACAGTCATGTTATCTTAAATGTCGTATAACAGTAAGTTCATATAGCAACACTTCCAGACATGCCACGTATGTCATACATACGAGTGATGCATTTTTATCACTTTCTTCGTTTGTAACAAGAATATAACGAATATTATACAAAATACATTTCTTTATATTCATTTCATTACATTATTTAGTCGTTCGTACATACGAATACTATGGACTATAATACATTATTAGAAGATGTACTTTTTGTTTACGTAGTAGTTACGGTTTACGTCTGCAGTTTCCTCCATGTTTGCTCTTCTTCGCTCGGTCCTCAGCCTTTCTAGCAGCCAGACCTATACATATCGTTATGTCATCCTCCAACACTTCAAGCTCACCGCTCGGTGCCTGCTTGATGAGGTGGCGGATGTTAATGTGTGCTTTTACCACTCGGCGATGGCACCTCTTATCCTAGCGCTTGCGGTGCAAACATTAGGAGTTGACAAGTTGCAATTCAGGAAAAGCTCGTACAACTATAAAATACGCAATTTTAGATCACCAAATACTTTTTATTGAAATGTGTTCGACCACCTTTGACGGGGACTCACTCGTAACGATCAAGTGTTAGCGGTGAGTGGCAGCGGGGTCAGTTGCAGACGTGGCGCAGGTCGCGCGCGACGCACGTGTCGCACGAGACGCGGCAGCACCAGTGGAAGCGGCAGCGGCACTTGGTCTCCGCCACGCGCCGCTCCGAGCTGTAGCCGCGCCCGCAGCACAGCGCCTCGCAGCCGTCCTCGCCTGCGACCACACGCGCGCCCTTACACCACTGGTCATCTACTCGCCTTACTCTATTTGTTTCACACAACCACGTATCTATGACTACACTAAGTACTACAGACGGTACCGGTACTACCAGATTGGTAGGCATCTGCAGGTCGCAAAAGCAGCTTCTGTATACAATTTGACGCAAACTTGGCGCAAGGTTATGTTATTAATTTCGTCTCTATTAGGGTGCGAGTGAGAGGGAGCGAGCAATATTCCTTGCATCGTGGGAAAGCGCATTACGAATAATTGAGCGAACCGAAGCGAAGCTCCCATGGAGCGACTTCAATGGCGTTTGTAACACCGGGTAGAACTTCGCCATTTCTTATCCGTTTTCGTAATTTTTTTCTGCTACGGAAATCTATTCAAATTGTGCAGGTCGTGCCAAAACCCGAATTTCAAAATTTAATCTAATAAAAAAGTTATCCGCAAAAATCATGTTGTCTATGGGAAAATACTTAGTTTGATTTAACGCTTCGCTCAAATTTATACTACTAGCATAGGTTACACCTTTGCGGCTGCGGCTACCTAGTAAATAAAGAAAATAAATGTCCCCCAATGTCGGCCGGTTCATTTCGATTAGCCCCACCCTGATGTTGGAAAGATCCCCTAGTATCGTGCGGTGCAGCAGGCTCCGTCGGCGTGCAGCGTACCTCTGGACGTCCTGTTGCAGAGCCTGTGATGCGTGCCCAGCGAGCCGACCGCCGCGTCCGGCTCGCAGTAGGAGGGCGACGGCTCCAGGTACACCAGGTCGGCCTTCCTGGGCGGCCGCCTGTGGCGCCTCATCACGGTGAGCGCGGAGGAGCCGGGCGGCAGCGCGACGAGCTTGGCGCGGTCGAGGCGGGCGCGCAGCGCGGCGGCGGCGGCGCGCAGGGGCGGCAGCGCGCGCCAGCAGGTGCGCACGGCGC
Organism: Thumatha senex; assembly: GCA_948477245.1. Lineage (NCBI taxonomy): Eukaryota > Metazoa > Arthropoda > Insecta > Lepidoptera > Erebidae > Thumatha > Thumatha senex. The sequence goes on from OX419724.1 coordinate 108,086, forward strand.
AGGAGCCCGACACGCCGTGGCACTTGCACTCGCGCCGCACCAGCTCCTTCACCACCTGCGACACCGACACCCGCCGCCATTGTCGCACCACTACACACTGGTGATCCTTTCACACAACGTCGCGTCCTCGTCTAGCCAACGCTGTCAAAGTATCATAAATACATTTTGTACATAGAACACACCTAAAGTTCGAAATCGATCAATCGATCATCATAAAAAAGGTTTAATCCGGAATTGGAACGCGAGACGTGGACACGGCAGTCGCCTACACTTGCCACTGCGCCAGCGAGGCAGTCAATGCAATACTAAAAGTAATTGTTTGCGCCGGTATACGATTCGAAAGTTGCCGCGTTATTTTTTCTATGTTGCAACGCCGATCTCCATTTGTTTTTAATTAATTAGTTGTCGACACTCCCACCTCTCTTTCCTTTATTCCATTTCTCTTTCGCACCTATCTTGTCTCGCATAAGAGAAGAGCGAGACAGCTGTGTTATCGCAATCTAGCGGTAGAAAACTCCACCGCAGCGCTGTCAACACACAGGCAGCGAAGACGCACTGAAAAAGTAGAACGGCAATGCCCGCGCGTGCAGGGAAACCAGGAATCTAAGTCCAGGGACGCCCCCGGCAGCCTCTACCTCAGCATCTCGCAGCAGCAGCAAGGTAGTGTACCCATTCCCGTTTCCGTTTCTTTTTCGTCGACAACCGCGTGTAAATTTCATTTTTGTCTTTCCCCGCAAATACAGTCCACTTCGAATTTATTTATCTCGCCCGCTCAACCATTTTCTGGTCCCCACCTATCCGGATTTTTGATCCATTCGCTTTAGTAGTTTGCCAATAGAAACGCAATAGTTTTTATTCCATAGGGAATAAACGCATAGGTATAGGTTATAGTTTTTATTCCATTCGGAATAAACGCATAGATTAGGTAATAGGTTTTATTCCATAGGGAATAAACGCATAGGTATAGGTTATAGTTTTTATTCCATTCGGAATAAACGCATAGATTAGGTAATAGTTTTTATTCCATAGGGAATTAACGCATAGGTATAGGTTATAGTTTTTATTCCATTCGGAATAAACGCATAGATTAGGCAATAGTTTTTATTCCATAGGGAATAAACGCATAGGTATAGGTTATAGTTTTTATTCTAAAGGGAATAAACGCATAGATAATAGTTTTATTCCATTAGGGAATAAACGCATACTTACCTACTGTTTCTCGCATAGGTAGGTACTAAATAGTTAGTAGTTTCGACTGCACCGCATAGTAATAGGTAGGTACATATTTGTGCGCGGGTAGGTACCTAGGTCCGCTCGCACAAGTACCTACGCTCGCTCGCGTCGCGTCTCGCTGTTAGTCACCAATTCGAAACCCGGGCTAGCCGGTTTTGATTTGCTGAAACGGGACCGACCTAAATTACCGCCCATACAAATACCCGAATTTGATGGCGATATTAAAAATTGGCCTTTGTTTTTCGCTAGTTTCGAAAATACGATCCATAATAATAATTCATTATCGGATCACGAAAAATTACATTACTTAGTTAGTGTAGGAGGTAGATGTAAATTGAATGTAAATACCTGTACCTATATAAGGTGTGAATAGTGGAAATAAAGGGATTGTTTATCGTGTCAGCCAGTGTCTCATTTCTGATCCTTAATAAACAACCATTACAGTTAGTAAACTAACCGGGAAAGCAAAAACCGTTTGCGCCGGAATAACGCTTTGCACCGAAAATTATAGTTTGATTTTGAATACTTTGAAGGTCAAATACGAAGACAAACGCTTAGTAACAACCGCTTATTTGGATCAAATATTTAATTTGAAAAATAGCTCATCGTGTATTGAACACGACGTAGAAGAATTCTTAGATATTTTTGCATCAGCTGTTCGCGCCCTAAAGAATCTCAAGGTCAATGACCTCTGTGACTTAGTGTTTTTGTATATAGTGGTTTAGAGAAATTGGATTCCGAAACCGTTCGCTTATTTGAAATGGATAGACGTGGCCATCAGATACCTAAGTTCGACGATTTAGAAACTTTCGTTCGTCAACATATTCGAATTTTGCAACGAACTTCGTTAAACCACGGAGTAGCGAAAAATAGTCCGAGTAATCGTAGTAGTAGTAGTAGTGAGCCCACGAGGTCCACGCACTCTTTTGTTAATTTTGAACCCACATCTTCGCAATCGCAAGTGTTGCATTCGAGAAATTGTTCTTTGTGTCAAGGTCACCATGACCAACTTTATAAATGTTCGGAGTTCAATGAACTCACTCTTAGCGATCGCTATAAATTTGTTCGTTCTAGTAATTTATGTATCAATTGTCTCAGTGAGAAACATCGTGTTTCATTCCATAATTGGAATCATTTTTGTCGCAAGTGTAATGGTAGACACCATTCATTATTATACTTCGAAAACAATAATGCCGCGTCCAATTTAAACGCAATTTATTCGCTTGTAGTTAGCAATGCACCCGCCATGTCCGGTAGTTCGTCCGTCGAATCCGGCTGCGCGAACTTCGTGCCTAACAGTCTCTCTCGCTCTCGCGTGTTTTCGTCCCCATCCGCGCCTAGCGACGGCGGCGCCACTGCCTCGCGCCTTCAGCCGAACGATGTCGCTTTGTGCTCGCTGTCGAGTTTGCACACAAGCCCTACTACGGTACTTCTGGCAACCGCTCGAGTTGTTGTTTACGATTCGCATGGTAGGGGACATAGTGTTCGCGCACTTTTAGATAGTGCTTCTCAAAGTAATTTGATTAGTAAAAATTGTTGTGGTCGTCTTGGTTTGCATATAAATAACCGCCCCGCCTGTAATGTTGTGAAAGGTATTGGGGGTTCCACTAAAGCCTTTCAAGGTTCTGTAGGGATTAAATTCCACTCGCGTTTTGATTTTGATGTTAAGTTTTTCGATGGATTCGCTAGTCGTCGATAAGGTTACCGAACTTTTACCGACTGTCGCAGTCAATACCTCATTATTGACTAATTTTCGAGATTTGCCTTTGGCCGATGATACTTACGCCGTTCCAGGAGAAATTGATTTGTTAGTTGGCGCTTCGATTTTCCCGCACCTCCTGTTGCAGCATAAGGTTCAAGGTCACGCATCGCACCACGCGCCGCTCGCCTTAGAGACGGTACTTGGTTTTGTTATTGTTGGTTCCGCACACGCTTGTTTTGATTGTAACTCGACAGTGTCATATTGTTGCGCCGTCGAGCCGCTGGACTCCGCTGTCCGTAAATTCTGGGAGATGGAAGAGGTGAACGTCCCTCCTATTGTAAGCCCGGATGATAAACTTTGTGAAGAGTTTTATAGTCGCACGACTACTCGCGATAGTGATGGTCGTTATGTTGTCGCACTCCCCTTTAAGGGTGATGTTAATTCGCTTGGAGATTCTTTTCAGTCAGCCGAAAAACGCTTCTTTTGTTTAGAACGGAAAATGCAGATATCTCCAAAGTTGAAGGAGGCTTACGATAGCGTAATAGTAGAATATTTGGATAAAGGTTTCATTTCACCCGCGCCTCCCGAAACCGTAGAGACGAGGCATGCTCCTTCGTATACCATACCGCACGATGGAGTTGTCCGCGAGGATAAACTAACCACCAAGTTGCGCGTTATTTTAGATGGCAGCGCCAAAACTAGTTCGAATGTTTTTGTAAACGATATTTTGCACAGTGGTCTAAATCTTCAAGGTAATTTGTTCGAAATTATAGTTAACTTTTGCTTATTCGCTGTCGCGCTTTCAGCCGACATTGGACAAATGTTTCTTTGTATTGGTGTTCGCAAATCAGATCGCCGATTTTAACGCATTTTGTATAGATTTTCGCCGCAGGAAACTTTACAGGTTTACGAATTTAATCGCGTTTGTTTTGGACTTAAATCCAGTCCCTTCCACGCTCTTCGCACTGTCAAGCAGCTCGCCGCCGATGAGGGCGACAGTTACCCGAAGGCTAAGGAGACTGTAGAAACTGGTCTGTACATGGATGACTATATTTATTCTGTGCAGACCGAAGATCAAGCTGTCGCAACGGCGGCTGAAGTAATTGATCTCATGAAGACTGGTCATTTTGATCTCGTAAAATGGACTAGTAATTCGCAAACGGTCTTGGATTCAATTCCACCGTCGCATCGCTTGTCGACTGTCAAGGAGTTTGATAATAATGATACGCACAAGGTTCCCGATTTGCGTTGGTCACCTTCGTCCGACATGATGTCATGTTTAGTTTGAAGGTGTGTCCTACACCGTCAACCTGCACTAAGCACTCCATATTGTCGTGTGTATATGGGATGTAATGGGATTTGTAGCATCTGTCGTCTTGTACGCAAAGCTTCTCATAAAAGAACTTTGGCTGTCCAACTGTGACTGGGATGACACTCCTCCTGACCACATCATTAAATTGTCGGACCGCTTTAGAGCCGAGCTTCCTATGCTCGAGCAAATTAGAATACCGCGCCATGTTGGCATCTCCGATGATAGTATTGTAACTGTTTTAGGTTTCGCTGACGCTAGTAAGAAAGCGAATGGGGGTGTTGTGAACTTCCACGTTCGTAACCGTGATGACATTTCATTTCACCTTATCAGCGCTAAATCTAAAGTAGCCCCTTGTAAGGTAGTCTCTCTCGCACGTCTCGAGCTGTGCGCTATATTGGTTCTAGCCCAGCTCATTAGTTCGATTGTTAGTGTTGTCGCAACCGCATTAATATACATAGAATTTTCGCATTCTTGGACTTAACCGTCGCTTTGTGTTGGACACATTCTTCGCCCCATCGATGGGATACATTTGTAGCAAATAGGGTGGCAAAAATTCAGTCAGAATTGGCGCCGCAAAACTTTTATTACGTCTCAGGTACGGACAACCCTGCCGATTGTTTGTCTCGTGGGTTAACACCTGCACAGATTTTAGATCTTCCGTTGTGGTTCCATGGCTCTTCCTGGTGCCAAGCCCCACCTGATGAATGGCCTGTCAGTCCTTTCAACCCCACTACTGTGTCCACGCCGCCAGAGGAAAAGAAAACCTCTTTAGTTACTACCGCAATGCTAAAAATCGCCTATCTTAGAGCTGAGCACCGTGCTCACTCATGTCGAGGCCGTAATGAATACGCGTCCGCTTTGTAGAACCTTGTCTAGTGATCCCTCGGAGCCACTTGCACTGACTCCAGCGCACTTTTTGAATATTACACCGTTAAAATACTTACCCGCTTTTGAAATAGAGGAAGATCGACTTCATCTTCTCTCGCGTCATGCCTTATTGGATAAACTCGTTCAATCGTTTTGGAAGCTTTGGAAAACAGACTATTTGCATACGCTACAGTCACGTCAGAATGGAATACTCCATCGAACCCTATTACTGTCGGTACTGTCGTAGTTATTTTAACTGAAAATATGCCTCCATTACATTGGCCTCTTGGGGTAGTAGAAGAAGTTTTCCCTGGGTCAAATGGGATCACCCGTATAGTTCGCGTTAAAACCGCAACTGGTTCGTGCTTGCGACCAGTTATTCGTCTTTGTCCTTTGCCTAATCAACAGTAACTTTAATAACAAATTTAGCTTGTTCGATTAGGTTTAGTTTAGTTCGATAGCATTTTGTTTAGTTAGCAGCTAAAGCTTAGTGGCAACTGTATAGTCAGTTGTTCCTTTTTTGAAGGTAACCCTTCAAGCCGGGGGGAAATGGTTGCGCCGGTATACGATTCGAAAGTTGCCGCGTTATTTTTTCTATGTTGTATCGCCGATCTCCATTTGTTTTTAATTAATTAGTTGTCGACACTCCCACCTCTCTTCCCTTTATTCCATTTCTCTTTCGCACCTACCTTGTCTCGCATAAGAGAAGAGCGAGACAGCTGTGTTACCGCAATCTAGCGGTAGAAAACTCCACCGCAGCGCTGTTAACACACAGGCAGCGAAGACGCTCTGAAAAAGTAGAACGGCAAAGGCCGCGAGCGGCGCGCGCGCGCTCGCATCCACTTTTCGCAATAGTTGTGTTTCCATGGATAAATAGTGTTTTCGTGAAAGGAAACCAGGAATCCAAGTCCAGTGACGCCCACGGCAGCCTCTACCTCTGCATCTCGCAGCAGCAGCAAGGTAGTGTACCCATTCCCGTTTCCATTTCTTTTTTGTCGACAACCGCGTGTAAATTTCATTTTTGTCTTTCCCCGCAAATACAGTCCACTTCGAATTTATTTATCTCGCCCGCTCAACCAGTAATATACAAAAGCGCGTCCTCCGATTTCTCTAACTAACTGTAAGACCTCGAGATCAATCATGAAATAAAATGAAAATTATGGAGCACTGAAAAATTAATGGATGAGGTTAAATATGAATTAAATATATGAGTAAAATCAAAACTATTAAAATAGATACTTGAAAGTCGATGAAACTTTTCAAACAGGAGCCTTAAATAAGCACTAAGAAAGGAATTTCTGGTATGAGAAGTACGCGTTTGAAACCACACATACAAACACAGTATTGGACTTAGAAACATACAATTTGGTTTGGTTATTCTATATGTACCATATAGATAAGTATCTCAACTAAGGAATGTCCGATTGTCAAGTGTATCGTGGACATGAAATCAGATAATCCCTGTAACGGCTGGACTTTCACTGGCTGATACCTGATGTTATAAGGAATAATTAAGGCTACATTTAATTCCCATATTCCCGCGGAAACAGGTGCACGACTCGTGTGGTTCCGCAGGATGTCTGCTTTTCTGTTATTACTATTTTGACCATGATTGTATCTTCCAAATCTTATGACTGTTTAGATAACTTTATAATTTTAAAAAGTGGAGTTTAAACATGAGTTTAAATTTTTTAAATTGTTTAATTTAATTTTAATTGTTGAATGATTTTAATATGGGTGTGAATTTGGGTGACTTTACAGTAAACTGTCTGCTGTACGCTGATGATGCGGTGCTCTAGGCCTCATCAGAAGCCGACCTACAGGCATTAGTCACTAATATGAAAGAGGGGTGTGAAAGTAAGGGTCTCCGCTTGAATGCAAGTAAAACTAAGATTCTAGTATTTGAAAGAGGTGACGTAAGAACTAAATGCGAGATTAGGGTAAATCAGGAACGTCTAGAGCAAGTGAATGAAATTGTGTATTTAGGAAGTATGTTTAGCGCGGATGGAAGATGTGATTCGGATGTAGAACGGCGAGTAGCTGCCGGAAACAAAGTTAACGGTGCTTTGTCCCAGTTAGTAAAGCGACAAAGCATCGTAAAAGAAGCACGAATGGCGATTCATAACGCAGTGCTAGTGCCAACTTTGCTTTACGGTAGTGAAACCTGGGTATGTCAGCAGATGCATGAAAGTAAATTGAATGCTGTGGAGATGCGATCACTTCGAAAATTGTGCGGCGTTACCTTGGCCGACCGAATACGTAACGAAGTGATACGCAATTTTTGGTTTGAATGAAAGTGTCAGCGTTAAGCTGGAAAAGGGCGTGCTCCGTTGGTTTGGACACGTCCAACGAATGAGTGAGGAACGATTGACGAAGAATATATATTGTTCAAAAGTAGAGGGTAGAAGGAGTCAGGGAAGGCCGAGACTTACATATGAAGACCACGTGAGCAGATTGCTCAAAAACGGAAAGGTCAAAAGTACTCGGATACCCAGACGTGCGTGTATGAAGCGATTGATGAATCTCGAAGAAGCGAAAGAAGTATGCATGGATTGCGAAGCCTGGCGATCTGTCCTCTCTGACTACCCCGTCAGGGATACAGCGTGAAGATAGTTAGTTTTTTTTTAGTTAGTTAAAATAAAAGTGTAAAAGGCCTGGGGGGTGAGTTAGCCCCGGTGAGTCGTAAACGTGAATGTGCAGTAATGATATCTATGGTTCTCGCACACCACTGCGGGCTACAATAATTGCGACTAATGGAATGGTATGTGATTATAGTCGGCGTACGAATTATATGTTGTGTTATTGAGTCGTCATTAGCGGACTGACTCCGTGTGGCCATTATGTGTTATGAGTGTGGCAGGTAGCAATTAGTAGACCGAGCTACGTACCACATGACCTGCGGCGCTGAATTTCAAAAGGTATCGGTATTCATTTCAATATAATGAAGTCAATCACAAAACACTTTATATCATGTACGCTACAAAAATGTTGAAAATGACAATAAATGGCTCAGTCGCTGATCCTATTAATTATTAGTTCAAGGACAACCTCTTGATTTATCTCGTTGGGACTACCCAGTAGTTTATTTGATTCAATTCAATATGTTAATATATGTAGTGAGAGAGGAATATATATACGTGAGAGAGGTTAATCTATCCATCACCAACCCAATCTTATCTGTTTATTTGAATGAATTTCCCATTCATATTTTTGACGCGACGGAGTTGAAAATTGGTGTGCGATGTTGGTCTATCGTAAAATAGGTTTTCATATGCATTATTTAAACTAAATTTTACATGCTAGATATCGTTTTAAATTGCAAACCATTTACTATCATATTTGAAATAAATGTCAACGGCCAAACTTCTAATTTCGACTAACTAGCTCCGGTGGCAAAATGACGTTCTACCTACTCACTAAACGGACCTCTGTCCGAATCCTAAAGGCAAACGTGGCGTGTGGTGCTACATTAGATGGCGGCCACTAAATAAAGCTATGTCCCAAGAGTTGTCCTCAGCTGTTGGTGTCAAGTGCAAAGACACTGCAGTTCAATATTACTGGGATGCCTACTAGGACGCAAATGGGACAAGGAAGGAGAGTTCAGAGGGAGACCACAGAGTAGAGTGCGCTCTTTAAAACGTAGCAAGCGTATGGATCTGTTAAAAGACGTGTAAAGAGCTGCAAAGCGCCCCACTAAGAAAGCTGTAGGCAGAAGTGACCCAAAAAAATTCTATATAATTAGTTGAAAACGTCAGAGGAACAGAAGCTTGTTTTTAAGTAGGTGCACTCCAAGGTCAAAGCAGCACAGGATATCTCCAAGTGCAGCTGTGTAAAAGATCCTGAGGGTAACATTGTTTGCGAAGAACTCGCGGTAAAATATAAAAATATAGCATTCGTACCTTCACGAGCTACTGAACAAGCAGCCTAAGGGCTTCCCTCCCAATCTAGGACTATTGCCACCGGTGGAAGTTGCAGAAGTCTACACTGCTCTTCTGTTTCTTATTCTTCTATTTTTTATATATTAAACATGTCAAAATTTTGTCGCCCGCCGAATGGAAAGTAAAGTCGACGGACCGTGTTTGAGGGCCGCTATCTCAGCCAGCAAGGCTCCGATAGCGACCCTCATTTCGACAGCCCAGAAATTTGCCTTTTCATGCTTCTCTTTAAGGACCCAGGATTGTGAGGGAGGAAAAAACGGGCGCCGACAGAGAGTTCCATTCTTATTTATTTATTTTATTTATTTATTTATCTATCACGCATTATCCCCGAAGGCGTGGCAGAGGCATATTATATGCCCACTCTTCACCATGTGTATTCCTATCCTACGTAATAGGTGGTGAGCCTATTGCCGTGTTGAAATAGACAGACGCAGGTCCTGGCTACCTGCTGTTGAAACTCAAATCCGCTCATAAGGCCTTCAACTTGACTTAACGACTGCCATGTTACTGGCAACCGGGACCAACGGCTTAACGTGCCTTCAGAAGCACGGAAACTCTCGCAAATGTAAATGCCACAAAGCAGTCACCCATCCGAGGACCAGCCATAGTGAAAGTTGCGCCGTATGAGTATTATTGCTTCAGTCTTTGAAGTCAAAGGATTGGTACAGATATAAAGATCCTACACCATACAATTTTAAACCTGTTTAGGACTAGGTGTCAATAGTCCTGACTATTGACACCCGAATTTGACAGAAGTGCACTTTTCGGAAATATCAATTTGGTTTAACTTAAAAAACTAACTATTTGTAATGAGACCACCGACTCTATTATTGCCAAAGTATTTTCGTGGAAAAATTCAGGACGAAAAATACGCCTGTGCACTGTATGTTCTTGGGCACGCAGATGACATTTGACTGTTGCACTTGTAGACTGCATCGGGTGATGCAGTGCTGTCCAAAGGGGTTCCAAAAGCATATATTGACCATATCCGGGACATTTGTCAAAAGTCTAATTCCGTGGTTTGTATCCGCCAGGTTTAAGGGTCAGATCGATAAAACGACTTAGGCCTGTTATTTTACAGGACTGTGAGGCGTGATGGTGAACTGAAGATTCAAGAGTGTCGCCTTTGTCGGTGTAGTAATGTCTTACGGCAACTGCCGGGATACGTAGGGCACAAACGTCTGGCCATGCCATCCCCGCCGGGTTCCGGTATATTTGGAAGAGTCAAATAGCTTAATGGCGTAAGGGATATTATGAGTGCCAATGGTCTTACTATCCTATATGCTGGAGATTATGCGAAGTGGAGAAAAAAGAACGTGGAAAAATAGTGTCGTGAGGCACGTCTCGGGTGATGGTGATGCAACCGGAAAGACAATTATAAGAATTTATGTGCTAATTGACTAGGATTGATTCTTATATATATATATATTTATATAAGATGACCCCCACAGCCTCGGCCGTGGCATACGGCACCTATTTAATCCCGTCGCTTATAAATTCTACAATATTGCATAATAATTTGCCCGATTTGTCGACATTTATGACTACTGCTCTACTCCCCAGAGTAGTAGCGTGATGATATATAGCCTATAGCCTTCCTCGATATATGGGCTATCTAACACAAAAAGATTTTTTCGAATCCGACCAGTAGTTCCTGAGATTAGCGCGTTCAACCAAACAAACAAACAAACTCTTCAGCTTTATAATACTTAGTCAGGTCATAAATTCTGTCACATGTTTAATATAAAATAATTGAAACAAGTTTATTCATTATGTAACCATTTATATACCAAAATGAACTTAACAAAACATAGATTCTTATGACAATAAAGTTTATTCAATATGACCTCCGTGATTTTGAATACAGGCATTCAATCTGCGCGGCCAGTCGTCTATCGCAGCACGAACGAGGTCTATGTCAATATCGGTGGCTGCCTTAATCAAGGATGTCTTGAGTGACTCCAAATTGGGATGAGACTTTGAGCACGCCTTTTCCTCCAAGTGTTGCCATATCTTGTAATCTAACGGACTCAAATCTGGACTTGAGGAGGGCCAGTCTTCCTGCCGGATGAAGTCGATTTCACGCACCGCCAGTCAGTCTTGTGTGCTCTTCGCTCTATGAGCTGGCGCCGAATCTTGTTGGAATACCCAGTGCCTGTTATTGAACATGGTATGAGAAACAGGTTCCACAAGATTCGTCAGGACTGTATTTTGATACACAACTGCATTCGTTTTTACACCTTTCTCACAAAAATGTACCTCTGTTAAGCCCCAATAAGAAACTCCCAACCATACCATGAGCGAGGGTGGAAAATGACCTCGTTGGACACGTGGAATACGGTTGCTCGCTTCTTCACTACTGTGTGCGTACACCTTATCATTTTGTTTGTTGTAGCTCTCTTCTACGGTAAAATTTATTTCACCCGAAAAAAGAATATCCCGATATTTTTTTCCCGCGTACCGCTTCAACAAAGCGCGGCATCTCTTCAGTCTCAGGTCCATTAGACATTTAAACGATGTCCTGTTTTTCTTAGATATGACCGAAGCCCTATGTCTTCATTTAACACCCTTTTCACCGTGGTTCTGCACAGTTTCTGCTTACGTTTGGGATTTCTTTGAATTAGCGCCTTCACAGCTTTTATCACTGCTGGAGTCCTAACAGACCGAGGGCGACCACTTCTTGACCTGTCATCTACACAAGAGTCTTCATTATATCGTTTGATGGTAAGATAAACGAATCTTTTGGTTATATTCAAATTTTTCAGTATGTCAAAAATTTGAATTGGCGCGTATCCGCAACGATGCAACGCAATAACTGCAACACGGTCTTCTTTAAGCGTCCACTCCATATTTAAAAATGAGTAAAATTCTAAAAAGTATACATTTTTATTTTCATGAACAATTCGAAATTCGAATTCAATAAACTTTTTTGTGGCCAGCTTTCTAAAAGAAAAGTTTTTACTGTGTGACAATACTTATGACCTGACTAGGTATTAGTATAGATAAAAGAAAGTCGTGTTAGTTACACTATTTATAACTCAACAATGGCTGTACCGTTTTTCTGAAAATTGGTGGGGAGCTTAGAGACAGAAGACGGACCTAGGCTTTTTATCCCGGGAACAAGTACCTGTGGGCAACGGGAACGGGAAATATTCTCAAAGCGGGCGAAGCCGCGGGCGTCAACTAGTTATTCATGAAATTGGTGAAATACCACTTTTCTTTTAATAAGTAAGGGGAAACCGGTCAGGTTAATAAGTCAATTTTGTCGAACAGTGTATGTGCTTATATTATAAAAAAGGATGAGAATCATTAAAATTACGTCTTTCCCACCTTTGCCTGGATGTACACATAGTTGTTTGGAGACCTGCAAGGCAACTAGGTGTAAATCCTATAGAAAAGGGGAAAGCACTACGTTCATAGTATATTACGGATCTTGTGTAAGCTATGTTTGTATGGCAGAGGCGTGTCAAAGTAGTAAAGCGGGTGTGTGGCGACCTTGCGTCCGACGCGGTTGTTGTGCAGGTTCATGAGCGCGCGCGCGTCCCGCTCCAGCTCGCGCGCGTCCAGGAAGCGCCGCGCCAGCCGCGCGCCGAACGCGCCCTCGCCGCACCCGCCCCACTCGAACTGCTCCGCCGCGGCCGCCGCGCGTCGCCTGCCGACACACACACGTACAGTCCCGCTGCCGCCGCCACCACGGTCTGTCTGTCACTCGCGGTGTTCGTACGTACCGGCTGGCGCTGCACTGGCAGGCGGGCAGGTCGCCGCGCGCGCACGCCGCGCTCAGCGCGTGCGTCACGCCCGCCGACGTGATGGCGTACGTGAACGCCGCCTCGCGGCTCGCTGGAACACCACAAAGCACCTGTGTTATTGTTACTCTACAGTTCTGGAGAGCCACCGCTGACGACTATACATGTGGCTATTACACTACACATATTTAAGATTTCATAAACCGTACCATACGACTTGTTGTACAGGTTGACGAGTTGTAGAGGCAAATGGTTATATCGAATAGCGATACTACAGGACATCTTACTTTCCGTGGTTCCATTAGGACCACAGTTGAAAGAATTTTTCCGTCGTTCCATCAATGGGACCACGGAATGGAAGCGAGCGGGAGTAGACGACTTGATGATGATAGACAATTCACGTAACCATTTCTCTTTTCAATAGTCCATTTAAATTCTATCAAATGTAAATCATCGACTCTATTAAGGCATTAAAAGTGTTGAATACGACACTCTGGCGACATTGATTGAAATATTACCTAATAAATAACGCATAATGTTCCATAAATAAGGTTCTTTACAAAACGGATGCGGTACCGACACGATTTTAATAGTAGCCAGCTGCTCTATAATGGATGATTGTTACTCTTTCACCAAAAACTACTGAATGGATTTGAATGAAACTTTACAGTAATATAGCTTATACATCAGAATAACACATAGGCTACTTTTTATCCCGGGAACAAGTTCCTGTGGGAAACGGGAGCGGGCGTCAACTAGTGTAATAATATATTAATTCCATGGCTCAACTGGGTACATAGGTAGTTAAAAGTAATATGTGGAAGTGTCAACAGTTCATCATTGGATGTTTTGATTCTATTAGAGAGAGTTAAGTTGCGGATCATTAAGTAATGCCAACCAGAATGAGTACATAACCTACATATCTTTTATTTAAAAATCGAATGTAAAAAAGTCGTAGGTGACATAAAAATGAGAACTAAGTAGTTACATTGGCAATGTTAGGGCTGCGCTGCTGTGCTGGCGTATTTGAATGTCGATGTGAGATGCAAAAAAAGTAACGTAAGTACATAATTCTTCTATACGTGTTCTTTTGATAAATCTTTATACGTGTATGGTATGTAAACCCTTTGATTGATCTCAAACTTTCGAACCACAAATAGCATAAGCTCTCACTAAAATTCTAATAATTGTAGGTTTTGTTAGAAGACGATGGTACGTGTAAAAGGTAATCACGCAAACGAAATTGCCCTACGCGTGCACAAGGTTATGGCACAGTAAGACTGGAACCGTTTAAGTTGGTTGTGGTATTTCATCTGTGGTTATAATGGGATGACATCAAGATACCGCTTTCACACTTAAGAGTATCAATTTCTGTAACGCTTTCATAAATACAACGTTTCAACCAGTTGTTACATTAAGTACATACAAATTAACATGCTAATTATGAAATAATTCTGAAATCTCTTGTATATGTCGTTAAATACCGTTAGGAATAGACTACAAACCAGGAATACTCTTAACACATTATAATTAGAATAGCCCCCACATATGACGTTCCTACAAACTTGTATTCTATTGCTATTCTATAAACATATTAAATTATTCAGCAGCAGCAGACACTTAACAAGTACACTGATAACTTGCGTATGATATCGACTAGCTTCGGTGGATCTGATCACAATATTATTGACTGGACTGTCTACGGATCGTCGCACTTCAATAGATACTAGATACATTTAACCTCGGGGGATATTTAAGTGCGTACATAGAATGCTTTTGACACACTAATATTGTTGAAAATGTGGATAACGATATTAATTAACCGCTGTAAAAATAATAACAATTTTTTGAACTTTACACACCGCCTTCTTTTCTTTAATAAATGCGTGAGCGGTGTCACTCGACCCTTCGCCCAAGGCCGTAAATTAGTTGGGGCGCCCCGAAGCTCTGCCCGGCTTCGCCCCGAGATGCCGGCTGGACGGGGGCGTCGCTCCCGCACCCTCAAATTCTCTCTTTTCGTAATGACGTCGCTGAAAAAGGAGGCGACAGGCATTGCGCGGCACATCCCAAGCCGTACACACGGCGAGCGTAACATTTTCTTTCCACTCTCATAAGTCCCAATGTGGTTCATTTTTTTAATACCCTATGTCCATTAACGTTAAACGCAATCCAACGGCACAGCCAGAAACAATTTTTTTCATGAGTTATAGCTTTCTACAGCATGACAGCTTCGATCAGTTAGTATTATACACTGTTTAATGACGACCACGGACGATAAAAATACAAGAGGTTGGGAAGTTAGACAGCTATTATATAAATTCTAACAATGTCGAAAAAAAGTTAGCCAAAACACAGCTGGTGCTGGTAGAGTCAATAAAGGTTAACCTCGAATGAATGGGTTTTTGAATTTTTGTTCAATCACTAGCAAGCGGAACTAAGTACTCGTATAGTTAAGGAATCGATTATGCGATCTAGAGCTTCGAGTTCAATTTGTGACCACTAGCGGACGTAACTCATAAGACAATATACTTAAACAGCTATTAGACTTACCTTTATGTCAGTACTTAGTACCATTGACTAGACGTAGTGGTCCTTTAGATTAAAGAAATAAAAGTTGTATAGCAAGTGTGAACAATTTTAGTTCATTATAAGGTGTTAATTGACACCTGTAAGTTTCGTATACGATGCTGTATGAGAGAAAGAGAGAACGCTAGGTGAAATATATACAGTCAAATTGTATTTTTGGATTTGGACTCTGAGCTTCACAATTATTAGGTTGCTAGGGGCAACTATTGTTTGGCTCTTCATTTTCAGCGTCGTTGAGCCTGAATGCCGTTTGACCTTCTAACCTCACGAGTCTGCGTCTAAGGTCGTTTGAGCCCTGGAGATTTCACCGACAGCACAATGATATTGATAGAAAAATATTTACGATAAATTTTATCGAAATCGTAAATAATGTCGTACACACACAGGTTACACAGAAACCCGTAGGTTGCACTGGCGCACAATCACAGGCACACCTGCCCGAGGTACACAAGGTAAAACCGTATACAGTAGTAAAGGAACGCGGTGCGCGGCTGACACACAGACGAAGATACAAATAAGTGGTGATGTTACTGAAGGCCTTTACTATATACGATTTATACAACATTATCACCATTAGAATTTACTGTAAATCAAAATGTTTAGGGTTATTTGTGAGGTTAGATGTGATTTTCAGAATCACTTCACAAAAAAAGGAAATATGCTGTTTTCTACCTTGTGAGAACCCAAACCTGCTCGATCTATCAACCGAATATAAACCATGTTTGAACCATGAATGCAATTAAACAGTCTCAAAATTGCATAGCAGTAAACATCTACACGACCCGGATGTACTACGGAGAGTTTCCTTCGTATCGACTCATAAGGGATACGCGCTGGTTTCTTTCTCCTAGCCGATACTTAGCCTCATAGCACCCAGGCTTACGTTGTTGATACTCTCAAGTACTAACTAACTGCGCCCCCTGTAAATTAAGGTAAATCGGATACTTAACCTTATCCGCCTTTTTTCACTGCTTTCGATTAGCGCGTTTCTTTAGAAATACATATTGTCACGCCCTTATCCCAGAAGGAGTAGGCAGAGGCATACTATACGCCCACTGTAACGTTGTAAAACGTCACATTGGAACGTTATTGTTAGTCTTAGGATTTAGAGAGAGAAAAGAGTAGATTGTTGACTCTTTCTCCCTACTTGTCATCGAATTTATATAATTTACGTTTTCAGTAGGCAGAATGTTTTTGAATGTCTTAGCCTGTTCTTAGAACAAATGAATTAAAATAGTTCTGTCAATTGGTCAATGTCTTTTGACAGTGGTGACGGAACGTCATTCGCCTAGCAACGATCGACGAAGAAAAATGTCGGTCGTAAATATATTTTTTAAACTTCGCTAAAAAGAAGTAATCTTTTATAAATTGTAAATCGAAGTTCACGCCTGTGACTTCTTATCAATGTTTATACCAAAATAACTATGTATTTCGGTAAGATCTTTGGATTTTTGGAACCACATTTATAACCTCGATGACATGGTATGTTTGACGAAAGATTATGCGTTTGTTTACAGCTAATTACGCTTGGAGCTTAAAAAAGCTTGGAGAGGCGTTAATGGAATATTTGCCTGCTTTTCAAGACTTATTGGGTTTTCTTTAAAAAAGTAGTAAGTTCTCTTTATGTGTTCAAATCACGAATAAATCTCCCATTGTTTTTTCAAATCTAATGGAACTTATTTCTTTTTTTTGCAGCTGAAAAGCACTTTTTTTTATATATTAATTCTATTGTTGGATAAAATTTGCCATGGATGCTGAACATGTGGTTACGGGCTCGTCATTCTAGTGGAGACGACACCTGTCGCGGTCTGCAGATGTGATTTCGAATCCCGTGGTAATGTAACCGCCTTTAGGTACTTAGTTTGAATTATTTTTGTGTAGATTAATCTAATAATGATGCACGACTCATGATTAGGCCCATGTAACGACTCAATGATCAGGCCCATGTAAAGACTCAATGATTTGGCTCCTGTTTTGAATCATGTTACGATATATATTTTGAAGCGCTCGTGGCCCCGCGGTCTCAGTGTTCGGTAAACGATCACTGAGGTATGCAACTTTCACTATGGCTGGTCGAGGGATGTGTGACCACTTTGTGGCATTTACATTTGCGAGCGTTTTCGTGCTTCGGAAGGCACGTTAAGCCGTTGGTCCCGGTTGCCAGTAAAATGGCAGTCGTTAAGCCTGGTTCAAGGCCAGATGGGCGGCTTAAAAAATTTCAACAGCAGGTAGCCACAATCTGCGTCTGTCTATTTCAACACGGCAATAGGCTCACCACCTATTACGTGGGACAGGAATCCACACGGTGAAAAGTGGGCATATAATATGCCTCTGCCACCCCTTCGGGGATAAGGCGTGATGGATATTTATTATTATATATATTTTGACTTATAAGCTGGCATTATGCTGGGTATTCTAAATTTCACGCCTCAACCCTGTGAATAGTTAATCTTTGGCTTACTAGATCACTGGAATAAATTATACCAATAGTAATAATGTTTATAATGTATATTCAATCAATTCGCCTATAAAAATATAGAAACTTTCTTCTAGAGATGTATTCTATTATTTTTGGTTCCTGCTCTTATGATTAGAGGCTCAATCTCTATCGCTGATATCTGTGTGCATAAAGTTGGTAGGACTTATCCTCCTGGCGCCTGAAACGAGTTATATCTTTTGTTAGTTAGTTTGTTAGTTCATATCCCCATAATAAGAGATCTATTATTATTTCAAGACTCATCGCCATTATTAAGTAACTTTATTAAATATTACACCACATCCCACCGTATGCATTTTTGTCCCACGTAACAGGTGGTGAGCCCATTGCCGTGTTGAAAATAGACAGGCGCAGGTTGTGGCGACTTGCTGTTGAAAAGTTTCAAGCCGACCATTAGCCCTACAACCAGGCTTAACGAGTGCCTTCTTCTTTAGTTAAATAGGCTATTATAATTGTAATTGTTAAGGATTTTAAAAGATTATGTGAATAACTTACAATTATAAGTAAAGTTACCGGGGGCTGTAAGGATGTATCCTTACAGCCCCCACATCTTCAAATCGTGATCGCCAACGTAACACACGTGACGACAGCGACACGACTATTGTATATAGGTTGCGTCGTGAGTAGTGTGATGTAAAGAGACTAATCGTTATGCATTGGAGCGCGGATGTCAATCAGTGCCGAATGTAAATCACACTCATTGATGTAGGTTGCACTTAGGGGTGATTTTAGAATAATCTTTTAAATACTCCTTTGTGTTGCTCTCTTTACTGCGACTTCTTTCCGAGGAGTTATATGGGGCGACCCACAATAGACAGATAGGCAGGGACTGTGTGGTTTCAGTCGGTTCGAGTCCGGCGCGACACCAACAGGGTATCCACGCGTTAAACAAAAGTGTTGCTCTCTATCAAATTAGTTACTTTTAGTAGTTTCTCCGTTCCGAAAACAGATGCCATGTAACTATTGAGGCACACTTCTGCAGTTGACTGTTTAATAAAACCCTCTGACAGCGCCCAAAATATATATAAATTATTTAAATATTATAGGAATTAAATAAAAATTCACACCTAACTATATTATTGTTTTTCAATTTACATAATACATATAATTTCATTAAAAAATGGGATAATAAATTACTTATATTACTTAGATATTAAAGAAAGTACATATAAACTAACTATGTTTATACTTATATGGCAGGTTTGAATGAAAGCATCAGCGTTCAACCAATGGAGCACGTTCTTTTCCAGTCGAAAACGGCGTGCTCCGTCGGTTTGGACACGTCCAACGAATGAGTGAGGAACAACTGACGAAGAATATATATTGTGCGGTAGGGTAGAAGGAGTCAGGGTAGGCAAAGACTTACATATGAAGACCACGTGAGCAGAGCGGAAAGGTCAAAAGTAGTTGGATACCTAGTATGAATGAATCTGCAGGAAGCGAAAGAAGAATGCATGGATCGCGCAGCATGGTGATCTGTCCTCTCTGACGTCAGAGGTACAGCGTGAAGACAGATAGTTAGTTAAAAAACGTATTTATTTATCATTTCATAATCGTACTTAATATAAGGTGTGTGGCAGCCCTGACGCCGCGTTGTAGCACCCGTGGCGCGAGCGCAAATACTTCGGTTAGGATCATGTCGATGTTCGTCTCTAAAAGTGCACTGATTTGTGGTAACATGAGATTCATGATGGAATTTATTTCAATTCCTCCGATAAAGCATTTTATTTTAAATTTACAGTTAATTAAACCAAATCCAATGTCAGCAATTAAATGATAAAAGATGTTAAGTGCAAGGACTGACTCGCCGTTGCTTTTTACAGAAATTATTGGATAGTTAATTATAGAAGCGCTCGTGGCCCCGCGGTCTTAGTGTTCGGTAAACGATCACTGAGGTACGCAACTTTCACTATGGCTGGTCGTCGGATGGGTGACCACTTTGTGGCATTTACATTTGCGAGCGTTTCCGTGCTTCGGAAGGCACGCTAAGCCGTTGGTCCCGGTTGCCAGTAAAATGGCAGTCGTTAAGCCTGGTTGAAGGCCTTATAGGCGGCTTAAAAAATTTCAACAGCAGGTAGCCACAACCTGCGTCTGTCTATTTCAACACGGCAATGGGCTACCCACCTATTACGTGGGACAGGAATCCACACGGTGAAAAGTGGGCATATAATATGCCTCTGCCACCCCTTCGGGGATAAGGCGTGATGGATATTTATTTATTTTATTTTATTTATGTTTTTATTACTCGAATAATCAAGGTGTTTGGCAAACTGGTAGGGGTCGACCTCTCCGTATGTATGTCAATAAAACCGAAGACCTTTTGGAAAAAGTTCAGGTCAAGAGAACCCTTAACCAGCGAGCGTGTATGAAAACACTCATGAAAGTAGAAGAAGCGAAAGTGGTATGTCAGGATCGTTGCAAGTGGAAAACCATAGTCTCTGCCTACCCCGATGGGAAACAGGCGTGATAATATGTATGTATGTATCAAGGTGTTTCATTGGAGCACCCACCTAGCGGCATGACGTGTCCGAAGTGGTGCGCGTCGCCGACCCCGGAGCAGTTCCAGCGCCGCCCCGCCAGCTGCCAGCGGCACTCGGCGTACGCCATCCTACGTGCACAGGGTACATATTTGATATTATATTTGTTTCTACAAAGGAGCAGACAGAACCATAACACACGCCTCCACTTCGCTTGTTATGTTAGGTCCCACATGAATAGGTTTGGTGGATAGGATAGATGCGCTCAGAGCCCACAACTCAGTGTTCTGTACACGATTACTGCGTTAAGCATCTTCCGTTATGGCTGGACCTCAGATGGCTGACAACTTTATAGCATTTCCATTTGCGAGCATATGCTTCCGAAGGCAACTTAAACCGTTGCACCCAGCCGACATGACAGTTGTTAAGTCAAGTTGAAGGCCTTATGGGCAACTTTAAACATTATAACACGACAATGGCTTCACCACCTGTTAGATGGGACAAAATGCATTCCGATGAAGACGTGACTATAAGTGCGTACGCGTGACTATATGTGAACAAGGTACCTGAGCCCGTCCCCGATGGCGGCGACGGCGGCGGGCGAGGCGCGGCACATGGCGCGCTGCCGCTGCGTGAGGCCGGCGGCGCGCGCGCACACCAGCGCCGCGCCCAGCGACTGGCCCGCGCTGCAACACACGCACGCTACCATGACTACCGGTACCGCACGACACACTTGAGCGGTGATAAGCTTACGACTAGTGATTAGAAGTCCGTCTACTTGTTAGACGAGGAGTTCAAGAGTGCAAAAGATAAAAAGCAATGGTATCATAAAAAGTCTATAGATATACCAGGTTGCCTAGCTGAAGACAGCAGTGGAAGAACATTGCGTGGTTTGAGTCAACGTTGCTATTTAAAGTGTTTATGAACTTGTTTATCTCCAGCGTCATAACCATATCGGATAATTTTATTAAAGAAAGTCATTTTACTAAATCCATAGCAACAATTTTCAAATTTACCAATATGCATCGCAATAACTAATTATATGAACATGAATGTGTAAGCACATTGTTGTACGACAATCGACGAGCCGTGGTTCCGCCGCGCCGTGGACGTGTACTGAATATCGCGGAAATCGCAATTATATAAAGAATAGCAAATAAACCGGTGATGTTTCCTGTGTCGCCGAAATTATGGCAATTTGATGTCAGACTGAAGGCTATTGTGTTTTAACTGGTTTTGAAACTGGTGGAGAACAGGTAATTTCATATTTGGGTTATCATCAGGATTTATACCACTTCCTTGAGTGGGTGAAGGGCGTGCGTGCAGTTCTCACACCACGCCACCGACCGGGGCCTGCTTCTGTAAGGACGGCGAGCAGCCCACCCGCCGTCCCCAGGCTCCCGGTCACGGAGGCCGGTAGTCGTGGGCGAAGACAAGTCCGCGGCGCCCTCGCCGCAGACTGCGGAACTCGGGAGGGAGAGTTCTCTCCCGCATCTCTCCGCCGCCTCTGCATCAAACGCCGCTCCCGCTGGAGCCCATAACTTTCACCATAGTCTCCAGCGTGAGAATGTCACGCCCAGACCCACAACGAGGACCCGGCGCTGCAGCTTCCATGCTGGGCACTCCGCCAGTGTATGCAGCGCCGTATCCTCGCTGCTGTTCGTACAGTGCTGGCACTCTGGTGCTACCTCCCGGTTTATACGCCATAGAAAATCATAAGGCAATTATAAAGTATAAAGTTTATCTTTTTAGACTAGCAGAGCGATTCACAATTTTGCAATAAATTTTTGACAGAACTACATCTTGACCGGCATCGGGCGTCGACATGGTTGATAGATAGTGTAGTGAAATACTTGATAAACATAAGTAATTATTTTTATTGATGGCGCTTGGTGGAACTTGCTACACATATTAAATAACACCACTTGTACTGTTCCACAACATTTACTTTGTAAACGTGACCGGTTTCGCCTCACGGCATTCTCAAACTCGACTCAGTCGTCATATTGTGTACCTTAAATTTTTCCTGAACTTCATTAAAATTGAACATTCATAGAAATTCTCTACCTGACTGTAACAGTCTAATGTATGTCCCTACTGTTCCTAAGTATGGAAATACATTAGACTGTTACAGTCTATTATATATTATATTATTATTATACCTATAATGTGCTATTTGTTAAAAAGTACTTCTCGACATTGAGTCGCACGCTATGAATACACTAACCATCTACAAGATGTTAACGCTGTGGAGGTTCCAACAATAATGATCTTGTTCGGACATCTCGGTAACTCATTACCATTTTAGCACTGGGAAGTGACGTCAGAAAAACAGTCACTATTATAGTTCTTATTTTATTTTAAAATCAAGTTTAATATTTACATTTCCAATATTTTTATTTAAAACCATGACAATGGAAACTAGAAAGTCTGTAACAGTTCACATTTTTTCGTAACTAACTAACTAACTAACTATCTTCACGCTGTATCCCTGACGGGGTAGTCAGAGAGGACAGATCGCCAGGCTTCGCGATCCATACATACTTCTTTTGCTTCTTCGAGATTTATCAATCACTTCATACACGCACGTCTGGGTATCCGAGTACTTTTGACCTTTCCGTTTTTGAGCAATCTGCTCACGTGGTCTTCATATGTAAGTCTCGGCCTACCCTGACTCCTTCTACCCTCTACTTTTAAACAATATATATTCTTCGTCAATCGTTCCTCACTCATTTGTTGGACGTGTCCAAACCAACGGAGCACGCCCTTTTCGAGCTTAACGCTGGTAATTTCATTCAAACCTGCCATATTGCGTATCACTTCGTTACGTATTCGGTCGGCCAAGGTAACGCCGCACAATTTTCGAAGTGAACGCATTTCCACAGCATTCACTTTCATGCATCTGCTGACATACCTAGGTTTTACTACCGTAAAGCAAAGTTGGCACTAGCACTGCGTTATGAATCGCCATGCGTGCTTCTTTTACGATGCTTTGTCGCTTTACTAACTGGGACAAAGCACCGTTAACTTTTTTTTCATATTAAAATCTTTTAACTTCTGCAGGCAACTGTCCAGATACACTATGAACAGCCAGGCGGACATGACACATCCCTGTTTGACGCCTGTACAGACATCAAAAAGAGGTGACACATTCTTTATTACAGTATTATTCTTACAGTCCCTATAAAGCGACTGTATTGCCCGCAGTAGCGAGCCGTCCACACCATATCCGGGCAGCAAGTCCCACAGCGTTTCTCTCACAACGTTATCAAATGCTTTCTCTAGATCCACAAAAGCGCAGAAAACCTTCTGGCTAACAGCCAGAAACATTTCCTCGATCATGCGGAGAGAAAACACTTGATCCATGCAACCTCTTCCACGTCGGAATCCGCATTGAGCCTCCCATAAATACCTTTCAGACTTTTCTTGCATTCTTGCCGTTATAACCTTTGCATACACCTTAATAGCTAAGTGGACCAAGCTGATCGCCCTGTAGCTGGAGCAGTTTAGGCGCGAGCCTTTCTCTTTGTAAATAGGTACTACAACTGCTACTCGCCAGTCATCCGGGACCTCACCCGTTCCCAGACATTGTATCCCAGACACGCGACCCACCGTACTTGATCATCTCAGCAGCAACTCTGTCTTTCCCGCAGCCTTACCACATTTCATACTTCTTATCGCTTGTTCTATTTCTTTCATACTAATGACTTCAATGACATCGGGATCCGGAGCATCGAAGTGAGCTCCACTTCCCGATGTGGCATCTCTGTCTTTTCTTGCATACATCTTTTCATAATATTCACTCCATCTCTGCAGGACGTCAGTTTGGTCTGTTAGGACGTCATTGTTAACACTAAGCACTTTATTCATACTGCAGATTCCCGAACAACTCCGGGTCTTGCCTACCTCTTTCCAGAAGAGCTTGGCATTATCCCGGAAATTGGACGACAACCTTTCATCCGCTTTCATTCTGCACCTTTCACGAGCTTCTTCTATCAGTGCCTTCGTGTTAAATTTCTGCAGTTTGTATCTCTCTTTCATATTAAAATCATTCCGCGAGGCTAAGTAGTCTAGCCATGCCTTCTTTTTCATTCGAACTGCTTCTTTCACTTCCTCATTCCACCATGCATCACGCTTATTACTACTGCCTCTTTTCGTTTCTCCACACACTTCCACAGCGGCATTTATCATACTATCCCTAAGGTTCTGCCATACACTTTCCACATTCTCACTGCTTACATTGACGTCGCCAAGCTTTTCGGCTACCCTTTCATTATATTTATCCCTAATGGATGCATCCTGCAGCTTCCAGCTTTTGATGCTATAAGTCGGCTCAAGCTCAGGACACTCGGTACGATGACGCCAACCCGCGAACAGACCCCTAATCCTAGTTATGACTAGGTAGTGGTCTGATCCCAGCTCAGCGCCTCGATAATCCCTTGTGTCCATCACCTGTTTACGGAGCCGCCTATCCATTAGGAATAGATCTACAGATCTACATTTTTTCGTCCTTTTACAATATTCCCAGGGTCTTAAATGGTGAATGACTTTAACGATTATTAATAACCCAACCCTATGATAGTGTTTCCCAACCTCGGGACGTGGCCATGGCCTTCTATCAGGCTTACGATTTCATTTAGAAGTGTTAAATAGTTAACCAAATAGTAGTAGTGTTGGCCCTAGAGCTATAAATGTGTAGGTATGTGTAATAATTCCGAGAGCGCCAAGCACACGCGCATGCGCTCATCGCTAGTCGTCCATCGTCGTAAGTACTCATTACACAAGTTTAATTAAAACTATATTATTGCCTCACTACTATTAAGTACATTTGTTTCAATTAATATGCAAATTGAACATTTTCCATTTTTACTTTATAGATGTTAAAGCTCATAAGCGTAGATGAGAAACGTTCCTAACGAGGGAATGACTCATAAATAAGTCCGTGGCCTCATTAAACTGTGGGGTCTTATGTCTGTAAGGAAGGTACTCTGGCGACCGTCGACCGAACACTATCACTCATGCTTCTACCGCTTCCTGAAGATTCATTAAGCGTTTCATGCATGCTTGTCTGGGTATCTGAGCACTTTAATTGACCCTTCGTTTTTGTGCAATTTGTTAACGCGATCTCTATTTTGAGGTAATACATATTCTTCGTCAATCGTTCCTCATTAACATTTTTTACTCTTATTTCGATATTATTCCAAATACCACACTGTCTACACCAAACAAAATTATGGTAGAGAGCATAAAAGTATTACTTTTATCAACATTACATTTTTGACTAGATCGAAGCAGGGACTGTAACTTTCTTAGCGGTGAATGCACAAACTGGAGTCTTGGGGGGATTACAATAATCGATTACCAAATACACGTGTTGTTCGAAATGGATGTTCGTGAAAGACGTTGGCGTTAAGTGGAAGGAAACTTACAACTGAGTTTAAAGTGATGGTGCCAGCCCTTATTACCCTGTCTCAAATATCCACTCTGTTTACAAATAGGCAGAGTTATTTTCGCATGTTTAATATGTGTGCAAATAACTACGCGCTCCCTTAATACAACCTATAATCACATATAATAAGGAAAATTGTAGACATACGAGTACGTTCATCACTGTCATTACCCACACAAGTCGTGCGTCTGCGCAAGCTTTTCATTAGCTGCCATTTATTTATTCGATTTCACTCGTGACTGCCCGAAACTGCCAATCTATGTTGCTTTCCCACACTGCGCTATATGAACTACATAGTAAATCACATCACAAAACTCTATCCATATTTCCTTTCGGCCCAAAATCTTCCTTATGAAGTTGTATACAAAGTTGAAATTACAATTTTATATCGAGCGCTGAAATGCTTTTCTTTTTCTACTGTGTTCTACCGGCACGTTTCATTAATACGTCAACGATAATATGTCGCGCCAATTAGCCGTAACTCGCGACTTGTGGCGCCCACGCTGTCTCGACAGACGACAATCTGACAATACGAACAAATAAATAAAAATAAAAATAAATATCCATCACGCCTTATCCCCGAAGGGGTGGCAGAGGCATATTATATGCCCACTTTTCACCGTGTGGATTCCTGTCCCACGTAATAGGTGGTGAGCCCATTGCCGTGTTGAAATAGACAGACGCAGGTTGTGGCTACCTGCTGTTGAAATTTTTAAGCCGCCCATAAGGCCTTCAACCAGGCTTAACGACTGCCATTTTACTGGCAACCGGGACCAACAGCTTAACGTGCCTTCCGAAGCACGGAAACGCTCGCAAATGTAAATGCCACAAAGTGGTCACCCATCCGAGTACCAGCCATAGTGAAAGTTGCGTAACTCAGTGATCGTTTACGGAACACTGAGACCGCGGGGCCGCGAGCACAATACGAACAATACCTTATTAATTAAGAAAACAAATACGATCGTGACAGACATATTGTACGTAGGTACTGTTTTGTTAGAAAACATGTTAATTTGTGAGTTTTCTTTGAGAGTGATAACTTTCATTACTTGTGGATGACAATGTTGCCTCTAGCAGCCGCGTTGCAACCGTTGGACCTCTAAACATTACGTTTAGCAGGAGGACGTGAACTCAGGCAGGACTGTGTGCTGGCCATTTTGTGTATATCTGGTGCTAATTGTCGACAAGGATATACTAAATATGGTGAGGGTTTTAGTAAATGAAATTTTTCATAAAAGAAATACAACAGTGTCGAGACGGGAATTTAAATACAGAGCTGCAATCGCGTGCAGTGCTGTGTATCATTAGCAATAAGAAACAATAAAATAATTATGCTTCACTTTTGTATGTACTAGCTAATACCCAGACTTCAAACGCGTTAAGTATGCAGGTACAGGCGCCATAGCATCGTGTGCGTTTGCTTCGGAGCCCACGATGCCGTGTAGTATTTATCTCCCTCCACTTTGCAATCTTTGTTTATCACGTTCAGTTATGTTCTCATGTAACTGTCCTACTGGGACCTGTTGTTGATATTTGTACTGTGGACAGCCTGTTCCGTAAGATCTTATTGACGTAGGACTTGACCGTAATCAATCACAAATCCCCCTCACACAGTCGACCCCAAACATCACTGCAGTACATCTACTCGTATCTCCAACAATAAACACCGCTCTATTCTCTGAGTTACTCTGTTAGGTGAAGGTAGCCAATTGTGTTACCTATATTATCCATTGTTATATATATCCTCTACATATAATTGTATATTATCTCCGACTAACATGTCAGGGATACAGCGTGAAATTAGACAATCTCAAATTTAAAACAATTACACAACCAGACGAAAGGACATTCAAGACTTTACATTTGTGAGTTTATGGAGCATCTCACAGTGAGTGTGGAACATTCAGAGAGTAGTAACACACGTACTCGCCGAGTACAGCTGCATTAGAGGAACAAATGATGATGGTGCCGCTACGTGGGGAGCCATGTCGACGATTCCCGCAGGGCAGAACTGGTGAGCCGTGAGCACCAATCACCGGCTCTCGTCTCCGGCATACTTTCTAATTCAAATAACATAACTAACATTTGATCGAGTTATTTATCGATAACATTGAAATCGAGCTGCGTTATGCACATGTTTCTACTTGTTGTAGATACCAAAATTAAATGAGAATCCATTTTAAATAGCTAGCTTTCATCACACTTTATTAATTAGGCGAGTAGCTCCACATGCCTCACTAACTAGCACGTTTATCACCTCACTGTCTGTGAAAACATGTTTTATATTATTAAATTTTTATTTTAAGTATATTTGGCAAACCCTTTAACAGTCAAATGTAGCGGGTCTCATATGTTGAAAGTCGAATCTTTATGTTGGTCTTTATTTTTGTATTGGTTGTAGTTTGATATCGAGGTGAGGGCAGTTTTACGAACATCAACCCACATACAAATTACACAAAAACTCATTCACATCATCATCCTCTTGCCCGTGTCCCAATTTACTTGGGGTCGGCGCGGTATGTCTAAATTCCATACTGCAAAATGTTTTGACTTGGTTTTTATGGTCCGCCGCCAGCCTGACACCAACCCTCCTTGGGAATGCTATCGTTTGGTGGTTTGCCCGCCACCACACGGGTGCCTTTCCAAGCCTTTCAGTACTCCTCCTTAGCAACTCACTCACATAACAAACCGAAAATTTTAAGTTAACTACCTTTATGATGTCAGTACCAACAAATAAAGAATTCATCAAAATTCTACCCCTAAGACTCGTACATAGTATGTCTCAGGCGAAGTTGAGGGGCACAGCTAATCAAATAATAATAAGCTAGATCGCTATTTCAAATCCAACAACCGTAACTTGGTGATATTCAGAAACAAACATGACTTCCTAAGGACTGCTTTCATTGAACAAGTTGTAGTCGCAAGTTGTGAATGTGTGACAAACATGATAATAGCTGTCTGTATTGATACTTGGTGAGCACCGGGTGTACCTACAAGTTTTATTGCAAATAATAATGCTAGATGGTGTTCTGATAGCGAGCACTAGTCCAGGAGAGCGGAGCAGTATTCATAAATGTCAACAAATCGGGCAAATTTCCATTCATCATTGGAAAATTAATGGACGACAGTATTAACTGGGTGCCATGGGGGTTCGTATATGATGGTCGTGGGGCTGTGAGGGCTATTATACCATTAATAGAGTATGTTAGTCCACATTTTTTTGTATTCAGTAGAATTGAGCCATACTCATGGGTGTGATATGTGGTTTCTAATTAAAAACGGAATCTAATTGTAATTACACTTACTTACGTAATTACAATTACACTTACATTTACTCCTCACACACTGACTGATCAAGTCCATATTACTGTTACCCTGCCACCCATCACACCTTCTGGCAACATTCAGAATCGTCATAATATGTATAATAAGTATGAAAATTACAAAGACAGTCTTCGCTTGAATACAAGTAAACCTAGGGTTCTGGTATTTGAATGAGAATACTTAAGAACTAAGTGCAAGATTTGGGTAACCCTGGAACGTCTAGAGCAAGCGAATGAATCCGCCAGGAATAGAGCGTAAACACAGATAATAGCATTTCTCACCTTCTTTCGATGCAAAAATATTATTAATTTATCTATCACGCCTTATCCCCGAAGGGGTGGCAGAGGCATATTATATGCCCACTTTTCACCATGTGTATTCCTGTCCCACGCAATAGGTGGAGAGCTCATTGCCGAAAAAAAATACCCATTTCAATTATGTATTAAGGTACCATAAATAATATTCAACAATAAAAGTATCATTGTGAGCAAATCATCGGCTAGCGTGACACACTGACCGAAACACGGCCGTGCATCACAAATAAAATAAAATATCAAAATCAGCCATGGATACATTTTTAAAGCAATTATTTGCTAAATTTCTCTTTTTTTTTTTAATAAATGGGTAATTAGCCATACCGTCCATGAGTCGGTTTGAAGTTCTATAAGCTTCATTGCCAACAACTAAAAAACTATCAAATAAGAAAAAATGTACTTATCGTCTAGAACCTTGTAAAGAATAGAGTTTCTTGTCAGACGATTTGGAAGGTTTTAACTAACTGTCTCACTAAATTAAGATTTCACTGAATGGTGAAGATCTCATAATTTTTAAAAATATCTAACAAACTTTTCAGCACTTGAACCTCCTTCGTCTCTCTATCAACTTCATTTATTTTCGTAAAAATAAGATGGTATACGTTTTTATTATCTAATTTGGATAACTGACTATACATAATAAACACACTTACTCCTAAACAAATGTTAACGGATCTCATAAACACTTCTGAATCAAAAGGCTCGTAGCATATAAATTGCTTTAAAACTGCGTCCACTACTGATGCAGTTTTCTAATGTCTATCCTTATTGTATATAGTGAGAATATTAACTTCGTATCAAATATCTACTAAATATCAATAAACAGTTGGTTGACGACACTGTCTGTATGTCACCAATAATAAAAAGCGGTGCGCACGACCGTTCAACTACACTCATTTTTTGTTTATCGACTAAATTTGTATTAGAGATAGTTGTTAAATTAAGTTACTTATTAGTGATCGGCCCGGGAGGAATGTCGGTTCGTTTACGTGAATTGGTTGATGTGTTCTATGCGATACAGCTAATGGAATTATTAGTATTGGAATGGTTAATGTTTTTGAATATTGTTATTAGGATAAGAAGTGGCGTTTTGACAATGATCGTTTTGAATTGATAATGGTTAATTTTTTTGTGCGAATGAAGTTTCGGTTTTATGTTACTCGGCAGTTCAATACAGACACCCGAGCACGAGAAAATCGCGATTTGACTCGGATAGATGATACGGTATTATATTACAGTATCTGGTAAAAATTTCAACTAGCTAGGTCCAGCCGTTACTTAAAAAAATCGATGGTGACACACGGACAGACAGACGGAGAAGAAAGTGATCTTATTAGGGTTCTTATTTTACTTTTTGAGGTGCAGAAAACATTTCGGTTTCTCTATACATTTTTCAATAAAGCGATTTGTATTTGGAATATTAAGCTTTGTAGTATAAGTGGACAATTTATCTTATTAAAGAAGATATTTATTTTATTAAAGATATATTTCTACAAATTACGAAATAATTGTATTTTAAGCATTCCTACATTGTTTCTAAGCCCTGGATGATGTATCGCTGGTTTGTATACCACAATTACCACATGGGATGAAGAAAAACATTTTTTTAAAGTCCGATTATTTGGTCATCTGGGCGGCTATCGCTTATTATTTAGGCATATTCATTACCGATATTGGAAAGATATCTAAAGTCACGTTGTGAAGCGGAATACTTCGAGCTTCAACAGGCTGGAGGAAGCGGTCCGCTAATCCTTTATACTTATTTCTTTCCTTGTGGCGTTAGATTTTCATTACTTTCCATTATAACAAGTTGGTATAATACTTAGCTGATCTGATTTGGACATTGACAAACGGAGAGTGTGGGATCCCTTAAGCTGTCTCAGAGTAACATTATCCTGTACAAAACTATAAATCATGGCGCGTGGGGGTTATGGGCTCTGACTACCAATAAACACATCTTAATCACATACCAATCAATTCTGTGGTATGTCGATATGTTATGTAAACGTTCCGTGAGTGGGCTCCGCATTTATCTAATTTATTGAGGCGTTTGGAATTGTTGCTAGTTGTTATTGGAGAGGTTCTAATAGGCTTCTTGAAACTTGGAGGCTTCTGGGTTTAAAATTTTATTAATTTACACTTTCCTGTTACATTTACTAGCTTTAGACTCCAAGTGGGATGATTTGTTTTGTGTAAATTATACCAAATTGGATTTGAATGAATGAAGCTTATCAGCATGATTTTTTGAAAAAGTAGCTGTGCCTGCATCTTGTCTGTTTAAAATCATTTACCACTTGCCACTTGAGGACCATTAATGATGTAGCCCTAACTATGATAGTGACGTCATTATGTCATGCTAAAGAACACTATAGGTATCGTAGGAACTACTTAAATAAAGTAGGATTGAATCAAAACCACAACATTGTAAAACACTAAACTGTGACGGCGGGACACCCGACACCGCACACAGTAGCCACACAATACCCGCGGGTACTGTTCCCCACAGATTACATTTCCTAGTGTCTGTCCGCGTTACGACACAGAGGCGGCCATTACATGGACGTCGAAACAAAAGGAATGTTAAGCCGAGAGCCGAGAGCCAGTGACCACCGGCCCATGGCATGGCGCGAGGTGACGCTGGACGGGTTTGCCCTAAATTGTAGTTTACGATTTATAATCACACTTTATACAACATCTTGCCTCGGCAAGTAAATCTCCAATTGCATTGAAATTAATACTTACAGTTATATTCTATCATCGCCAGAGGTATAATTAATTACGCTTAATCTTTACAAATAGAAGCTAATAAGTACGATCTGGATCCAAGGCAAAGTAAGGGTCCACCACTAGTCGTTATTAAAATTTTACGTAATTTTAAACTGTCGATAATTTATTGTGTTTCGGAACTCGATACATTATCATTAGAACTATATATTTCCAATAATCGGATCTCATTAACGTGCCTCGCGTGATTTATGAGCGCGCCGCTGGCGTGTCGTATCGTGCTCGTGTCGCCCTCGTGCTGGATGTGTTTATTTTCCATTTCTGTAGATACGACGTAGATTATGGGAATATAGTCGTAGCGTTGTAGGAGTATTTTATCAACTATTTAATTGTAAGTAGAGAGTCAATCAAAATTACCTACCTGTATAGAATAATTATATCGGACAATGATATTAGAGGTATAATATATGTACCTACTATACGGGATTGTGGATATGTATATTTTGTAGAATTATAATGAACAAAGACAGTTTTGAGCAGTTTGTTTACACAGCAGTTTATCAGCAGCAGTCCATTTCAACAGGGTAATGCGCTCACCACCTGTTACGTGGGATAAAAGTTCGTACGGTAAGACGTGGACGTTTAGTACACCTTTATACACCTTCAGAGATAAAGACGCTTATAAAGAAACAATAAAAATCAACATTTATTAAGAAACTCATGTTTTAAAATACATTTAAGTACATCGTTAAGCAGAATAGTATCAACTTCGTAAGAAAATGATTACAACATTCGTCACTCACGCCTTTGCTCCCGTAGGGATGGCAGAGGCACACTATACGCCCACATTTCCCCGAAAGCATTGCAGTCCCAGGGGGTGTAGTAGCCTAGGCGATGTAGGTTGCCATTTAGAAATGGACAGGCGACTAGCTGTTGAAATTTTTCATGCTCTTCAACGTTTAAATGAGGCGTTCAACTTGACTTAAGGATTGCGATGTATTGGCAACCGGAACCAACGCCTTCATTCACTTTCCGAAGCATAGAAATACTCGTGAAAAGAAATGCCACAAAGTGGTCTTCCATCCGAGGACCAGGCACAGCGAGAGTTGCTTAACGCAGTGATCGACACTAAACACTGAGTTAGCGGGATCACTTTAAAAAATTCAGACCACAAAAAATAAATCCTTTAGATATTTTTACAACCAGCCATGCAGTCCGAATTATGCGAATACGTGATCATTACACAAAGATTGTCCTGAGTAGGAATTGAACCCTCGACCTCTGGTCTCGTAGTCACGATGTCTAACTACAAGACCAGACCAATAAAATGGTTCACTCAATCAGTTCATTTTGCTAAAATTAATAGAGAAATGTGACTGACAATTCACGCACTACAATTAAATAAGTAATGAGAGACAACTTGTCTATTAGGAAGAGATCAAAGATGAACCTCCTAATAGGCGAGTCTAATCGTGTACAAATGAGCTAATGTTGCATGTAACGACGTGATAATTTACAGACAGAGGTCCCGCTCGCCCGAGCGCCACGCCACACACAGATTCATTACATAAACACTTGACGTTAACAACTATATTAGGTCTATTTTTAGCTGACTCTGATACAGTAGGTACTAACTTAGATTCCCACTTATATTTGAATGGAAAAGAATCACAGGTGCAAAATTCCGACACGGTCAGGTCCATTGATATATTGGGTAACATTTTTTACACAACGCCATAGAGCCCAAAGTAAGTTACTATAAACTTGTGGCATGGGATCTAGACAACTGATAAATATACTTACATAAAACTAAGGGCTTACTTTGGGCTAAACGGCGCAGTGTAAAAAAAATGTCCCATAGTATATTTCTAAATACAAACATAATATACATAGGAAGCAACAAACTCCGAAACAAATATTATACATGTATATGACACGGGTCGTAAAAGTCAGGTGGGAATTTTATAATATTATTTTAATTGCACAGTTATGTAAACTCGATTCGAGATACCACTTAAGATAATTTATTTGGGTTGTTTTCAAAAATTGAGTCTACTTGTTACCGCATGTCAATTTGAGGTACAATAGTTGCTGAGCTCACTAACAAATTTAACTCAGGATTGATTTTAGAGATCGCATCGCCTTAGAACCAGATTTCAAGGAAAAAGTATGAAAAAAGTAACGTTATGCATCAATTTGATTTTCTGTTCTTCCTAAGTAAGAACCACGCAGGTGGACCACGGGCAATAAACGGTAATTTATATTAGAAGTAAAGACAAAGCCAACACATCAAGGATCACATAAAAAGTCTATGGTTTTTACAGTAGGTACCTATTAATCAACATTTAATAATGGACACAACGGAATAAAATTTTAATTAGTTTTTCATGTGAAAGTTGAAATTATTTAACGTCTTAATACAAATAAAATATTTCAGGATAACATAAGAGCTATAACGATACGATATCATGGAATAAGTAATACAATGAAGAAGCTACTATCGCTTATTAAACTACACGCTTATGTTTCTACATAATAGGTACCTATCATATAATATCATTAAACTAATGAGCAGCTGGAGTCTTCGCTGGATTATATGCGAGTGGGTAGTCCAGTGGTAAGTTGATATATGTAATTGTAATGATACTAGGCGTGTCACTTCAATGCTTTAGAAAACGTACTCATTCGTATTTGAGATGGACCGGCCGCGGCATTCGCTTCGGGACTTTGTAGGATTTTAAATTAAATGATATAAATACATTTCGTTTACTTTCAAGCCGTACCGAAGTGAATGGCTTACAGATGGCTTCTTTATGTAAATGTACATGTTAAAGTTGCGTTCATTGGTCTTAGCGTCTTTGAGATACCATTTAATCTGTGATTTGTCGTATAAGCTACTCTATAATAATTATTGTTAGTTGTAGTTGTTGAATGGTGCTATTGTGGAAACCGTGCCTATTAGGAAACCCAATAAAGGGCTAAATAAGGGTTACCCACACTGGTTTACCAAAAACACTATTGACCTTAACAAGTTGAAAAATGATTACCACAGACTCTACAAACACACAAGTGACCAACTGTACTATGCATTTTTCACATATTACAGGCGCTTGGTGAAGAGGAATTTAGAATAAGATTTTTTAGCATTCACTAACCGTATACAGGACAACATTAAGCGAGACCCCAAAACATTCTGGAATTACGTTAGGAGCAATAGGGAAAATAATGAACGCGCTGCCTTTGGGGAACTCAAGTGGCTACGGCATTCTCAAAATATTTCAGCAGCGTGTGTTTAGTTAATACCCCAGCGCTGGATGTAGACGAAGCCTGTCTTTCGTCGAACATATATGCAAATAATAATATTCACGTCAATATAGCACACATTACCGAATTGGAAATACTTAAAGCCATGTCGCGACTAGCTCCAAAAAACACTCAGGGTCCTGATGGTATACCACAATTCATAGTTAAAGATGGCAGCAGAATATTTGCAAAGCCTCTTCAACATATCTTTAATCTCTCTATCAAGACAAACATATATCCAACAGTATGGAAGATCTCCAAAGTACTTCCAGTTCATAAAAATGGTCCTAAATCTGATGGTAAGAACTAGACCTATAGCTGTCCTATCCATTTTTGGTAAAATTTTGGAGTCCATATTTTATAAAAAAATTCGTAACGACATGCCTGGGTGGTTTGCTGAAGAACAACATGGATTCCTACTTAATCGTTCTACGACATCGATTCTTCTTAATGTATCTACTTTTATCGCGGAAAACTTAGGCAATAAAAGTCAGGTTGACATAGCTTATTTCGATTTCCAAAAGGCGTTCGATAGGGTGGATAATGATATGCTACTATATAAAATGGCAACGGCTTGTTTTTCGAGATCCTTACTGCAATACTTTGCTAACTATTTAATGGGCCGTGAACAATATGTTAAATACAAAAGCGCACATTCGGACCGCTATCGTATCACTTCAGGCATTGGACAAGGCAGTAGCCTGGGACCGTGATTGTTCTTGATATTTATAAATGACCTTCCAAAATACATAAAATATTCCAATGTCCTAATGTATGCAGATGACGTTAAAATTGCCGTCCCAATTAATGATCCAAATGATACTGAAAAACTTCAGGAAGACATTAACATAATTCACACCTGGAGAACAAGTAATAGTCTCAATCTCAATGTCGAGAAATGTGCGGTCATGTCCTATTCCAGAGCAACGCAACCGATACACAACATTTACACATTAAAATAAATAAATATCCATCACGCCTTATCCCCGAAGGGGTGGCAGAGGCATATTATATGCCCACTTTTCACCGTGTGGATTCCTGTCCCACGTAATAGGTGGTGAGCCCATTGCCGTGTTGAAATAGACAGACGCAGGTTGTGGCTACCTGCTGTTGAAATTTTCAAGCCGCCCATAAGGCCTTCAACCAGGCTTAACGACTGCCATTTTACTGGCAACCGGGACCAACGGCTTAACGTGCCTTCCGAAGCACGGAAACGCTCGCAAATGTAAATACCACAAAGTGGTCACCCATCCGAGGACCAGCCATAGTGAAAGTTGCGTAACTCAGTGATCGTTTACAAAACACTGAGACCGCGGGGCCACGAGCGCTTCTCACATTAAACTCAGTGGCCCTAAATCGTGTTTCTACAATACGGGATCTGGGGACACACTTTGATCCACACCTTACGTTCAACCAACACATAATCCAAACCTGTAACAGATCTCGTAAGAACTTAGGGTATGTAATCCGACAAGCCAAAAATTTTAACATCCACCAATCCATAACCACTCTCTATAATTATTATGTTCGAAGTGTACTGGAGACAAACTGCGCAATCTGGAATCCACATGAAAAATCATATACGCTGCTAGTGGAAAGAGTGCAAAAATCATTCATCCTTATTTATACCTGAGGGTGTACGGATACTATCCCTACATGTACCCCACACCTTTTGTGCTTGGAATGGTTTCTTATCAAAGCTTTTATTAGATTTCTGTCCGCAGCTAGTCTCTATCTGGAGAGTGTTGCCACTTCCAGTACTATTACCTAGTCACCCCTACATTTACCTAAATAGATGATAAGCATATTTATATTTGATTTTGTTATTATTGTAAAAAATTAAATTTTATTAACTAACTAACTAACTATCTTCACGCTGTATCCCTGACGGGGTAGTCAGAGAGGACAGATCGCCAGGCTTCGCGATCCATGCATACTTCTTTCGCTTCTTCGAGATTCATCAATCGCTTCATACACGCACGTCTGGGTATCCGAGTACTTTTGACCTTTCCGTTTTTGAGCAATCTGCTCACGTGGTCTTCATATGTAAGTCTCGGCCTTCCCTGACTCCTTCTACCCTCTACTTTTGAACAATATATATTCTTCGTCAATCGTTCCTCACTCATTCGTTGGACGTGTCCAAACCAACGGAGCACGCCCTTTTCCAGCTTAACGCTGACACTTTCATTCAAACCTGCCATATTGCGTATCACTTCGTTACGTATTCGGTCGGCCAAGGTAACGCCGCACAATTTTCGAAGTGATCGCATCTCCACAGCATTCAATTTACTTTCATGCATCTGCTGACATACCCAGGTTTCACTACCGTAAAGCAAAGTTGGCACTAGCACTGCGTTATGAATCGCCATTCGTGCTTCTTTTACGATGCTTTGTCGCTTTACTAACTATTTATTAATTATTTATTTATTTATTTTATTAATTGTATTAATGCTGTAAATGATTTTAAATTTTTAATTACTTAGCAAATTATTATTATTTTATATCTATTCTATTTTTATTTTATTTTTTGACATCTTTATTTTAACATTGTATAATTATAATGAATATTACTAGGATAATGAATGAATGAATTAGTTAAGTGTGATAATAATAATGTTTGTAACCTATAACTTATATGTATGGTATATAATGTATGGTAAATATATATGGTAAAATATGGTATAAAATAATGGTATGTAATATGGTACTGTCAAAGACGTTGGGCGTTGACATCTGTGACAGATAGTGTAGTGAAATACTTGACAACAGATATCGAACTGGACTTTAGAGTAACTCCCTATTATTTCTACCTCAATGCACTGGACACATGCGTCATTACGAGGTAGGCGCACTCGCAACAGATACATCACCGACCAAAGTTAATATAAGTGAATATTTCGATGTTGGTGATAGTGTGAATAAGGCACTGACTTTTTAGCGATCGTTTGACAATATCATTGTAAATATAATTTTCCCTGCGGTTCTTTTGCTAAAAGAATTACCTTCCACTCTTTACTGTTTGAGTATCGTTCTAGCTGGAGGTTCAATAGGTTGGTCACTACCAGATCCTGGGGTACCTCGGGTATTTAAATGGGAAGGTAGGTTTATGAATACTTGATTTTGGGAACTTACTATGTGCAGATTCTTTGGGAATTTGCTGGTCTTAATCACCAGGGAAGGTGTCACACAAAGAGAATACTTTGTTCAAACTTGCATCTCCAATCTTGATGTTCTTTATCATCTTAGTGTATTCTCAGTTGCTTTCAAACCTTACATGGATTTAGAGCTTAGGTTTCACTTTTATTTGACTGCCAGGAGCTGTTGCTTGACATTTGATTTTCGGCATTATTGGGTGCGTCTGCCGTCTACCGTCTGTCCTCTCAACCCCGTACCGTAGTCAGCAGGTGCACCGCTACCAAATGAGCTGTTCGGGGCGCCGAGTGGCGCCGCGCGGGGTGGAGCCACACACTACCTATCTAGTAGAAGTCTATCTATAATGTAACCTTCTCTAGTAGTAGTGCTTCTCTCATCGTACTGTGAAATTTTAATTGCATCAACAATGATCATTTCGAAGCAACTAATCTGATTTGATTAGTATTGCACATTGCTACTCCCAAACTCGCTTTACGATGTTCGTGGAATTAGCAACAGTTTTAACTTTAATGAAAGTACTCAACACTGGTACACAGGCGTCAACATTGTCTGCCACGCCGTGGACCATGAAACATTGTCTGCGGTTACGCGCGTCACGCGTCACGCTCGGCCACGGGCTGACGACACATCAGCTCGATGATATTGATGGCTTAATTCTTTTCCTGACATTATTAAACACAAATTGGTTGGTAGCTCAACACAATTGGTAATTTGTTTATGAAGTTATAAATAAAGAGCTGAGAGTCTGTCGAGCGCACACTGCGGATAGTTACTGCGCCGGCGCCCGCTGTCTCGGGCACACATTCAGTCACGGCGCACCCGCTCGGTCACGAGTGACACACATTTTCATTAATTTCATTTATTTCCAAACTTTCTCAAACTCTGCAATATAGGTACATCCATCATCGTTATTCGAACGCTGATACCGGTTACGTCCCGTGGTCCGTTGTGTAAGCAAACATTGTGGATTGACTACGGTCACTCTTATTATCTGATGGGTAAATGCATCAGATCAGTCGATCATCATTTAAGTTACAGCTTTTATAATAACTTTATCTAGAATAGTGTTAAGGAATCAATAAGTAGGACTAAGAAATAAAATTATTTTAGAGAACAGCTGCGGGCATCACTAAACCACTCGATGCTCGTGCAGTGTGTTGCAATGGAACTTCGTCGAATAGAGACCGCGTTGGTTGGAGGCTTATTTTCTCTGCTCCATACTCGTATATCGGTGAGCGCGCTTCTATACCATACATACATAATGTTTCTGTCCAGAGCTAACGACGACCGGCCCGAACTGTTGATTCTCGGTTTAACCCTTAGTTATCTCTGGCGCCCAACGCGTCGTCTCTGGAGTCTAGCGACAAAACTAATGACATCAGCGCATAAAATAATGAATTACGCTAATTATGTGGCGACAGTAAGTACACAGTACCATTTACTCAATGCTGAAGTTATAAATTGGCTAATTTATATTCGCTACAAGTATGGGTTCGTGCGCAAAATAGTAGGCTGAGCGATTCGAATTTCAATTTCTTGTTGAAAATATAAAATTGGCAAACTATTAGTTGACAGCTAAATAATAATATTTCAAATTAATTATCAACAAAAAATATTTTTATTTAATTATCAAAATCAGAAAAAATAGTATTTTTGAAAATGTAGTATTAGAATTTCAATT
This sequence comes from Thumatha senex, assembly GCA_948477245.1. Classification (NCBI taxonomy): domain Eukaryota; kingdom Metazoa; phylum Arthropoda; class Insecta; order Lepidoptera; family Erebidae; genus Thumatha; species Thumatha senex. The sequence goes on from OX419724.1 coordinate 148,392, forward strand.
GAATTCTAATATCTATTCGTAATAATCATCAACCGGAACATGTATTTTAAGAGGGATTGATAATATATAATAGTATCCATTAATAGTGTCCATTTCCAAGTTCCCTCGTCTCAATTTATCATGATTTTTATTCTTTCCTTAATCGCTACCGCTTACACTCTGCGGCGCGTCCGCGGAATTAATGCAATACGCGCATTAAAAAACCAAACGATTGCAGTAATGGCAAAGATAATATAATAGTTGGTAATGGCGAATGTCAGATAACTTATTATCCACCACGTTACTGAGAGATATGAACATGTATCACAAGGATCTTGTTACTCACATTTATAAAAAACATATTATTTTGTCTTAACTTTAAGATCGATTGTTTGGGGGTAATAATTAAGCAGGGGAGAGGAGGAAAATTCCGTACACGTCGGTTCATCCAGACTAAAGATCGCAGCCGTTACGGGTTTAGACGAATCCACGTTCTCAAGTAAATAAATATAGGACAGGTAGGTAATGAAGCGCTCGAGGCCCCGCGGTCTCAGTGTTCGGTAAACGATCACTGAGGTACGCAACTTTCACTATGGCTGGTCGTCGGATGGGTGACCACTTTGTGGCATTTACATTTGCGAGCGTTTCCGTGCTTCGGAAGGCACGTTAAGCCGTTGGTCCCGGTTGCCAGTAAAATGGCAGTCGTTAAGCCTGATTGAAGGCCTTATAGGCTGCTTAAAAAATTTCAACAGCAGGTAGCCACAGCCTGCGTCTTTCTATTTACGTGGGACAGGAATCCACACGGTGAAAAGTGGGCATATAATATGCCTCTGCCATCCCTTCGGGGATAAGGCGTGATGGATATTTATTTATTTATTTATTTAGGTAGGTAATAGTCTGCCCAAGAACTTAAGACTGCTTGGCAGCGATTATTTAGGCCTGGTGCGTTATGTGCTTGTTTATATATTTGGACTGCCTAGAACTAGGACTTAGGGCTAGACATGATCCTATAAGAGCCCACTCAGAAAGCTACTGTCGAAAATATACTTCTTTGAGTTCAAACCAGTAACCTTACAAGTCGAGTCCGCATCAAATGGTACAATTCCTCCGTTGAGATCCTGTTTACGCCACATTCCTTCCCACCGCCACGGGCTCGTGTGAAGCTCATTATAAGCGCCGTACAGATATCGTTGTGTACTTATCGAGCTCATTAGTACATCGCACTATCAGTTATTACTAATACTTATTGCTTTTGAGGTAGGAGTACGGGTAAGTGCGGTACGGTAAGTGAGCGGTAAGTACGGGATTTTTTAATTACTAGTAAAATGAACTGATTTGGTGGTAAGTTTATTATTAAGACAGTAAACAAAACTGCCGCATTCGAAACATTGTGTGCTGTGTTCGATGTGGCGTTCAATAACATGGCTACCTATTTATGGCATTTCCATTTATGAAAGAGAAAATTTAAAATTTGCTCAGCTTGTAGCCACCACCTGTCTCTGTACATTTCAACAGGCTTACCACCGACAATTATGGGTAACGGACGTGACTGTTTATGTGTGTGTGTGCGTACATGCGCGCGTGTGTGTGTGTGTGTATAAAGTTGATATCCGTGGTGTTAGACAAACAATAACAAAAAATTATATGTGATTGAAAGAGAAAAAGTTTAGATCTGAAAGCTGTTCCGAGAGTTTGAACACCACCGGAACTAATTCTTAAGCTCTGTATATGTCAACCTCGATAAACATAAATAAATTTACATTTGAAATACAATGTGTTTATGTAAACGAAGCATTTTACAGCTACTTCGTGATAGAAGCCCGCTATTTGTGCGACAACCTGCCCGGTTAGTCGACAAGTTATCACAGTAAATGTTTAGCACTACACAAGTGTATCCACCTTGCAAATGCCATGAACTTGTCGACGGTTGTTTTTGGAGAATGCGAACTAATTTAAATGATACTCTTGCTGAGCGACGCATTGAGCTGGCTTTACAACTGATACTTACAAAACACACATAAAAAATAATAACTGATATGTAGAGTCTTTAATACCGGTAAGAAACATTAGATAATGGCTGTCTCGGTCGTTTGTGCCCGTCCCTCCAACTAAGTTTCACTGCGGCCAAAGCGGACCTCTGCGGCCAAAACGGACCTCTGCAGCCGAAAGCATGGTTTCATACAAACCGATGAAGATTATTATTTGCTTAGCTCATGGATCATTAGAGCATAACACTAAACTTCCTTTGTCACGTTACTTTTTAAGCTGACTCACGGCCGAATACTGAAAGGTCACTCAAATATATAACGGCAACTTAAATGTTTGCGTAGCACCTAAATACAAAATTCGTATTCTCAAACATCAAATTTAAGCATGTGATAAATTTAAGATGAACTCAGGTTAGTTGCGCTCAGACGCCACTCAATCTAAAATTCGTATACTGGAATGCCACTTAATTTAATTTAGCTGTCAAATGACCTGTCAAACTGATTTGAATGTCCCCTAAATGTAAGAGTGGTCGAGAGGTCTCCTAAATCTGGAACTGAATATATTGAAGCGTTAATGTGTTTATCTTCGCTATCTTCACTCTCTGACCATGGAAGACCGACCGTCTGTCGACGAAACCTACACAACCTAAAAACATTCGAAAAATGCAACGATGCGGAGTTTCCTGCTCGGTTCCGTATCTCCAATGAGACAGTTCTATATTTGGATAATTTATTCCATGGGCGTACCCAGGGGAGGGCAGAAGGGGAGCTGTCCCCTTCCGGACATGGTTTACGACTCCTACTTTTGTCTATAAAATTTAGCCTGGTAGAAATCGCTTTATGTGATAAGGCTGCCCATTGTACTTTTTCCACAGCTTTTAATCTCAATGTACAAATGTATTGCCTGGCGCATATTATGTATTGCGTACGTGAAATTCTCACGTAAAGCCGTCATCTTAAGCCTGTATCTGTAAGGAATGCGGGTAACCCATCTACCGTACTTTTAAAATAGCCAATACTAGGTGAGCCCCACGGCTTCGCCCTTGACATACTTCGGATTTCGGTCTCACCTATTTAATCCCGACGCTTATATATTCTACAATAATGCATATTTTGACCGATTTGTCGACATTTATGATTACTGCTCCGCTCTCCAGGGCAGTAGCGTGATGACACATAGTCTATCATCATCAAAAATATACTGAATGGATTTAGATGGAACTTTAAAATTATAGCTTACACATCAGAATAACACATAATGCTACTTTAATCCTGGGAGAAAGTTTATAGCAATTTATTTTTGAAAAATGTTTACAAGTCACGCTAATGTCACTGGTTTCAATCAAATTGAACGTTTCGTTCTACGACAATTGGGTCAGCAAATGTTTACGTCCAATTTCGGAATAGTTTTTAAGTTATATATTCTTATACTTAACTTAAAAACCTATCTTTCAGAACATTATAGAAGTTACATTGTGTACCAAATAAAATTATTACTATTTTCTATTATTTTAACGAAATTAAGTAGCATTGTAAATATTGTTAAGTCCAAAACTGTCGCGTAAAATTAGGCATCGTGAATGTTGCCATAACGCAAATTATTTGGCGGCTGCTTAGCTGATTATGCCTGCAAATCGTTTTAGTAGCCTTTGTGTATACCACTTAAATTTTGAGAGATACTGAAATCTGAGAGCCCTTCCACTGTGCGTTGTATTTAAGTGACGTTTCAGTATTCGGCCGTCAGTCTGTTAGAGATTATGATATCAATAAGTACTTGTGTTTTGTTCTTTTGTTTTGCTAATACCGCACAACATACTGTCAGTGGTAAAAACATTATTTGATTCTAAAGATATTATTGAGTGCGTTCAGTTAACTACACACCGATCTGTGTTCGTGTAACAGACTACAGATAGCTTCTGCGACTGCGACAACAGTGTATCGGTGGCGGCACGATTATGTACTTAGAGAGCGGTATCAAGTACGCGCCGGAGAGTAATGCACAACGCTGGTGTTATGGGTGCGGTCTGTCGCGTATACTAGTCGATGCCCAGGACTTAGTACCAGTTTGAGAAAAGTTTATACAATAATTCCAACTATGTATTTCGACAGCACACTTAGCTTGTTTAGAACGTCACTATAATCATAATTCAAGCGTCAGTCCAGATTGCATCGCTTCCAGTTGGGCTAAATCTATAATTTAGTCCAACCCGAAGTTTAGGTGTGATACGAAACACCTCGCGTCGCTTATTGGTCCACACGGCATCTCTGCGCGGCGCAACACTCATTCTCAGTGACACTCTAGATCACTTCAATATAACATCTGCTTTACTTTAGAGAAGTCAAGATAATAATAATAATATAATATTTTTGGGACAACCCACACAACGCCATCTGATTCCAAACTAAGCAGAGCTTGTACTATGGTAACCAGATAACTGATAAACATACTTATATATTTCTAAATACATACATATTATAGATAAATAACACCCAGACACAGAATAAACCATCGTGCTCATCACACAAAGTTTTATCCTGGGTGGGAATCGAACCCACGACCTCTTGCGTAGCAGGCGGATGCACTCCCACCGCGCCACAGAGGCAGTCAAAGATCTTAATAGATTGATTGACACAAGCTTATATTTATAGTGTAAATAGTAAGAGTTTAAGATAACAAAGATCAGGTTTCTGTATAACTGTACAAACGCGCTAGATCTACATTAACTTATTTACATCCATGTTCACACAAAATCGAATTCAATTCCAGTTGAAATAAACAAGACCACTTGGTTAATTAAGATAACATGGCTCATTCATTAACTCAATATAGCCTCCTTACTAATTAATGAACACGAACAAGACACATGTAGCAGCTACGCCGTAGCCCGTAGTAGCGCCTACGCTGCTACTAAAGATACAATCGATAACATCATGTACAGGCACATAATCGATTGTTGATGCAATAATCGATACTGAGACATGATTACATCACACGAGCTTTTGTGTGGAACTAAGGCCTTGACCATATTTATGCCCACGGTGCAAAAAGAGTTTTAAGTTTTACCGCTGTTCTTGTGTCAGTGTCTGTTTGTAGCACCATAGCTCTTAAGCGGGTGAACCAATTAGTAGTTATAACTACGAGTAGTTAGAAATATATTTTTTTACTTTTCATACCCTGAAAGTGCTTATTTGTGCAGGATATATGCTGCACAAAATCGAATATTGTGCTCAAGTGCATTAACGTACCTACTCATACATAAATGCACCGTTTATGTGCCGGGAAAAACAATTTGCTTCAGTATTCAAAACTATACTAACTTTACTTTGAATTTGAATTAAAGAAATGTTATGTTAGACTACTGTTTTATTTCCTCGCAATCGAAGTGAAAAGCAGAGTTTATAACTCGTACACAAAACCATTTTATCTTCGACATTACTATCAGCCCGAGCCGTATAAAAATGGTTCGTTTTGTGCACTTGTTGTAAAATCTACTATTAAATTCTTGTGTTATCCCTAGCCTATACCTGTAAGAAGTTACGTGTCTAAATAACATAAAAATTTCTATCCAATTTGTACGTACGGAATTTCCACGAACCCACACACCAGAGCGAATGGTGAGGCCCCGTTGGACTCAAACCGAAAACCATATCGTGGTGTGTGTTAGCTAGGACACTCCATAGGAGCTCGAAAGAAAATCCCGGAGGTCCTAACCTTTTCTAGTCTCCCGCCTACTGTGTAGGCTACTCTCAACTCCCTCTTTTTGCTACATCAATGTGCGAACCCGCTACTTCGAGAATAATCAACATTAGTGCGTTAAAATCAAAGAACGAAATTCAGCAAATGTTGAAACAAGTATTTATAATTTTTGATTGGGATAAGTTTTTGTTCCCTATACAAACTTTAAAACCCTCAACTACCACCATATTATTATATACGGGGCGGCCCATTTAAAACGGTCAGTATGGACAACTCTGAAACTATTAAACATAGAAAGATCTCTTCTAAGCCATGGTGTGAAACCATGTCACTGATTTTGATGAAAAGAAAAACTGCATTCATAGGTTTAAAATAAAACTTGTACACGAGTCGGGAACAGAACCCGGAATTAACGTGAAATAAAACTTGCATTGTTTTAAAATGAATATCAATTGAGGAGATCTTAAGCAGTAAATATTATTATGAAACATCATATCTAAAATGAATAAAAGTCATTGTTTTTCACGTCATTCGCGTCCACAGCGCGGGCACTCCCTTATCTATATGAGTTTATAAGTATACTGTTATTAAGTGATTAGCATTAATGGCACCATTACACCTAGCCTGCGCGCAAACAGGTAAACCGTTTTAGATGATTTATTGTCCGGCAAGTCGCGCACTTACTACACACTGATGGGTTTATTATGGCCGTTTGGCCACGCCTTGTTAGACGACCGCAGGGAAATGTATCACATGTTAATGTAGTAAAACTTTACACTATTAATATAGCTGGCATATCGGTAGTAGCGTAATGGCTGCTCTAGTGCGATTCTACCGGGTGGCTGAGACTAAACGTTACTAACTTCACTCTGCTGTAATTTGTGTAGTTGTTATTTTCGCGCGTCCATTTTATGACAGATTGTTTGGTTAGTTGTTTACATGTGGTCAAACAAGAATTGTTCTAAATTAATATCTTCATGAAAAAAATGTACTGGAAATCAAACGCAATAGTGTAATTGCACTGTATTTGACTGGAAATTCACAAACAGCAATAGTTATAGTTTAAGTTATAACGGACAGTTTCAGTCAGTTAGACACTTTCAGTTAACAGTTTCAGTCAGTTAGACACTTAACGTGACTAATAGATGAACTTATGAATCATCGTTAACAATTTCGACAACTCTTGTATCATCATTATTATCATTAAAATTAATACAATTAGTTCACAAACAGCAATAGTTCGTCAGCGCATTTTAATGTGAATAAAATGTTTGTATATCGCACCATAACTCGTGATATAACATATTATAACATTTGATATCGGGTATAACATATGATACAACGAAACTGGTAGCATCGCCAAACGCAACAGAGATGTTCCAAAAAAGACAGCAACATCAAAAGCAATGATACGAAAAGTGAAGAAACGAATCCAACGAAATCCTCGTCAAAGTGCCAATCAATTAGCAGTGTACGTCTGCATGTTTCACGATACAGCATTCAAACCATATTGAAAAATGAAGTACACTTCAAGCCCTACAAGATACAAAAAGTTCAAGATTTTACAGAGGCACAAAAAAAGTTAGGCTTGAAAGAACACGAACATTGAAGGCTTTGGCCGACGTGATGAGATTCCAAAAAATGTCTTTTCTGATGAGAAATTTTTGACCATTTAACAGTATGTAAATAAACAAAATGATCGTGTTTGGTTAGAGCACAAGTCCAACAATAATTTGGACGCAAGTGTTGCCATGCGCAAGCAATCACCAGCTTCTGTTATGGTTTGGGCTGCAGTGACTGCGGATGAACGCATGGACTGATTCTCATCGAACAGGGAGTCAAGGTAAACCAAGAGGTGTACCACCAAAAGATCCTAAACGATGCTTTGCTACCTTGGGTACGTATACACTTTGGTACGAACCGTTGGACATTCCAACAGGACTCGGCACATTCACACAAAGCTCGAGCGATACAGCAATGTTAACAAAATTGCGTTCCGCGACTGATTTCTTCGAAAGAATGGGCACCATATTCACCGGACTTGAATATCCCATAGATTTCTCCAAATAGTCCATTTTGGAGCGTTAGGTGTCCACTACAAAATACGACAGTGTTGATGCATTGAAGTCAGCTCTTGTTCGAGAATGGAATAAAATTCCGCAAAACCACGTTTGGTCAGCATGCAATGCTCTTCTATGGAAGACTGTATCAAATTATCAGAGCCAAACGAGGCAATATCGAGCAGTAACATGTTTATCATAAAATATGTTATGTTTTTAACATATTCCATGAAATTTCAATAAAAAATAATCAAAAATAAAAAAATTACAACGTTTTCATGTGTCCTGTACAATATTGCAGTAGTGAATATTCGTATTTGCAAGTAATTAATTGGACCTTGGAGCAAGAAGAGTGCATGTACGAGTGAATTGACATTAGAAAACGTAACGACTTCTATCTTTGAGGGTGGTGGGAAATTAGTCGAGAGGAAGTAGACACCGGAACCACTGCCATCAAACGAAATTTCAAAATTTGCTCAAGAGATATTATAAACCTCCAACTAATATTATAAATGTGAAAGTTTGTCATTATGTTTGGATGTTTGTTATTCAAGCACGCGTTAACTCCTGAGCTAACTTGTTTGAAATTTAGTATACACAGACACCAGGCACCCTGGATTACCACGTGAAGGTGGTTTGAGGCGTAAATGCTCAGGTCTCCACCGCCCGATGCGACGGAAGCAGATAGGATCAGCGCCTGCCTCTTCCTCACTGAACCTTTCAGGCGATGTACCAAGACCTTCGCGAACCAAATTAACCTTATTTTCTCTGGTGTGTTACCATCATATCTTAAAGTTTATTTCAATATTACTGTAACTTTCACAGAAGCACTCGTAGCCCCTCTGACTCAGAGTTCTGTAAACGATCACTGCGTTAAGCAACATTCGCTATAGGTGGTCCTTGGATGAGTGACCACTTTGTGTAAAATAGATTTGCGAGCGTTTCCGTGCTACGGAAGGCACGACTTCTATCTTTTATTTTTTAAATTGTATTAGATACTATTAATTTGATCCTGCAACATAACAGTATCAAATAGATCACAATCAACACTATCAATTCCAGTGTAGTAGATACTGAAGTCGCAGCATGTCACACGAAGGTATTTCACGTTTTGTAATCTGTCCACACGTCTCAATCCAGGTCACGTCCGGCGGACTCTAAACAAAAAAGAGGACTGTAGTTCCATCTCAGACACAACAAGTTGCTTTTTGTTCAAGGACCTCCCGACAAATTATTTTTATTAGGATTTTATTCGAGAACCCCCTCCATAATGTAGCAGGCGCTGCGGCGCACTGGACACTAATAAGATAATGCGGAGTTAACACTACACAGATAACGAGTTTACACTTTAATAAATTACAAGTTGGGCGCGTGGATGCGAGCCATAAACGGTTGTTAAGCAAGCGCCACACTGCAGGCGATGATACATCGCATTCATATTCTTTAATAGTTAATAACAGTATATCTCTATATAGACGGCCTTGTGAAGTTGAAAAAGCAAAGTAAGAAAGCAGAAGTGAAGCTCCAAATTAAAAAACATGGTTGGAACTACCTCGGTGGCGTAAATGGTAGTGTGTGGGACTTCCGCACCTTGGACCGGGGTTTGACTTACAGCTTAGTTTGGACTGGATGACGCTGTGTGAAAGGGTCCCACAATATTTATTTATTAATAAATATCCATCACGCCTTATCCCCGAAGGGGTGGCAGAGGCATATTATATGCCCACTTTTCACCGTGTGGATTCCTGTCCCACGTAATAGGTGGTGAGCCCATTGCCGTGGTGAAATAGACAGACGCAGGTTGTGGCTACCTGCTATTGAAATTTTCAAGCCGCCCATAAGGCCTTCAACATGGCTTAACGACTGCCATTTTACTGGCAACCGGGACCAACGGCTTAACGTGCCTTCCGAAGCACGGAAACGCTCGCAAATGTAAATGCCACAAAGTGGTCACCCATCCGAGGACCAGCCATAGTGAAAGTTGCGTAACTCAGTGATCGTTTACAGAACACTGAGACCGCGAGGCCACGAGCGCTTCTATATTATATATTTATTAATTAATTAATTAAATAGGACTAACCATCGGTTGACTCATTTTTTAATAAACAATGGTGCTAAGTTACTATAAAATGGCAGTTACTATGTAATTCTGCGACAGGTTTTTTCACAAAGCCTTTGTAACAAAACTACTACACAGCTATACTCAGCTCTTTTTGTTTGTTTAACAGTAAACTACCTGGTGATACAAATATAAAGCGTGGCACACGTGTTACACTTACTAGATTCACCTGGCCATAGACAAATGGAGGGGCACCGTGTGGGTTTTAGTCGGTAAGAGTCCGACATAGAATCCATGAGGATTTCATCACTTAAAAAGACACCAAGTAGATTGAATTAAACTTGAGCAGTTCGGTATCATAGATATCAAAGCTTACTTTAGCGTGTTAACAAAAGTTTTATATCGCAGCATGCAGTGGGCAACCAGCCCCTGAGTCGCGTTAAAGGTTTGTCTGACATTTAAGGCTCTTAATTCGCGTTGTAATCGTCCCGATGTGTCGTAAACACTCAGCGGTCTGTCTGTTCGTCCGTGGCCAGGACGCGTAAAGCACGACATTTTAGAATTCTTCTATACACATAGATAACGAATAAATCCGACTTATGTACCGCAGGGGATCTTTACTAATAACCGTGTTGTGTTTAAAATTATGTTTGTGAGTACTTGTTTTAGCCAGAGAATCGTAATATGTTTATTGTAATTATGTATTTAATTTATGTTAATAGCATCACCTAAATCTATTAAGGTAAGTATCACTCAGGGATCTATCAATGTACCGCTCAAACCACTGACCGGACGGGACTGAAATTTGACACATAGGTAGGTATCATTATGTCCTACGTAATAGTCGGTGAGCCTATTGGCGTGTTGAAATCGACAGGTGCAGGTTGTGGCGACCTGCTGATGAAATTTTTCAAGCTAACAAGGGGACTAAAGTGTATACGGTGAAATGAGGGCGTATAGTATTTCTCTGTCTACCTCTTGGGGGCAAAGAGCGTGACTGATAAGTAAAAAATATTTTATGTTAGTCGTAGTCGTGTGCCATTGCCACCTTTCCCAACACAGCGACCTTACCGCTAGTCAGCACTACATCAGTAAGAGATCAGACAGGAAGCTGCACCAAGAACCATAACTATCGAAGATTATCTCAAAAACAGACAAAAATAGAGCTTACACGATTTTATACCAGGTGTTATGAACTGTTATGTCCTGAGATGGGTAACCGTTTGTAGCATTTCACATTTCACGAGCGTTTTCGTGTTTCGGAAGGCACGTTAAGCTGTTGGTCCCAGCTGCCAGTAACGTGTGGTTTATTATTATATATTTCAATTCAACAGCAGATAGCCACCGTCTGTGTCGGTCAGTTATCAACACGACAATAGTGTCGGCGACTATTACGTAGGACATAATGATACCTACCTATGTGTCAAATTTCACTCCAGTCAAGTAAGTATTTTGTGGGTCGTATGATTATCTGCCACCTTAGTTTACCAACTTAGTATAACCAAAATAAGATGAAGAATAAGCATGGGATATGTGCTTATTCGTCACATAATTTTAAAAGGAAGATGGTCATTGTAATTTGTGAACGTCTGTACCAGATGTGTTACAAATAAATTGTTCAAACATCTAAACTAAGTAAACGGTGAAATATGTCAGACATCCTCTGTTTGTTCATCTGCTTCGTTAAATTATAACAAAAGCTTCAAACCACAGCCAAAAATAGAACAAGATTCCCAGCATCGTTCGCCTTGAATTAGATAAAATTTAGATGAGTATAGTCTGTGGTAACATCGAGTCTTCCCAGAATCGATCACAATACACTTAACGAGACGCCCGCGGCTATAAACTCCTATAAGGCTTCGCCAAACTACTTAGAGCGCCCCGAGAGAAGAATTTCGGACACGACTCCACTACACAATTTGTGTTTACTACTTTGGCATATATTAAAAGACGCTTTACGTATCAGACTTGACTTATATGACTTGGTGAAATACACACTTGGGTAAAAGCTTGTTTCATAACAACTTGCTAGCTTTGTGGAAGCGTGAGTCGTGATAACTTCAAAAATAACATTAACGAACCCACTAAAGTATTTCGATGAGAAGTCGGCATTCATGTAAGCCACCGTTCTTTCCCACACCACTCCACGGATTTTCGTGGCATCTGCAGTGTATTATAGTGAATGTATATGAATCTTCATATACTGCAGTCTGGGACAATGCAGGCTAAATCCATGTAAGGTTCAGAAGCAACTGTGAATACAATCAGATAAAAAGAGAGATGAGTATATGTTCACAGATGACAGCCCGGCATTTACAAGTTTTATAATAGGAGAGAGTATACACAATATACCTTTTATTGAGTAAGGACTTGAGGTGAAAAAAAACAAAGCTATGAGACAAGAAGTAGATTGCAAACTGGAATGATTTCTCATTTCTATTGGTATTCGTATACATAACATTGTATACACAGACAAAATTATTATCATATACAATGTGCCAAATTATAACGGGTACATAGGCGCTTACTTGTGAAAATTATTTCATCATCGACATTATAGAGCCGTAATTGGATTCCACTATTGAATCGAATCGACGACGTACGTTCGGCGGTACAGTTAATTGTCGGAGCACAAAAACGTCACAGTGCACCGCTGTAATTACATATATTGTTGACCCGCTACCTTGCGCAATCCCTGTGTTAACAAAACACCATTGTAATGCAATCCTATTTATCTGTATATCACAAGTTAATATTGAGCAAAAATATTGAATTGACTGATACTTTGTAAAAAAATTACATCCATATAACTTCTTGAGATTTTTAAGATGAATGATTTTTTCTTATCCTTAGTAGATTCACTTGAGCGCCCGCGTGTATTGATTTATGAAATATTGATATTGAACGATATTGATGCATGACCATTATCACTGACAAATAGCGCGATGGATGCTTGAGACTGATGGTGATAGGTTGCGACCTATTTAATGGATTTCATCCTCACTAATTTGACATTGACTGAGAAGAGCGAGGGAAAGTTCCACAATAAAGAAAGAAAATACGTTTACGCAGGACACACGACAACAGTACTCGTATCTTCTATAGATTCAATAGTAGCTAAATGTTCCTCATGTCAATTTGATACTGACGGAACTGAGTATATTTTCTACTGGCTGATGCCCGCAGCTTTGCACGCCGCGTGGTGAAATTTTTTTATTTGACGTTTCGTACGAACCCCTAAAGTTTTTGAAAATTCAATATAGCCTATGTTAATCAAGAAGAATGTGGCATTTTAATGGTGAAAAAATTTTTAAATTCGGCTCAGCAGTTCTGAGCCTATTCAGTACAAACTTACAAATTTTCCTCTTCATAATAAAATAAATAAATATTGTTGGGACAACTCAGACAACAAAAATAATAATATAATATTAATTAATATTTTATAATATTAGTATAGATTAAAATTAAAAATGACTATTCCACAAATCCGTGAATACAAAGTGCCTTGTTAATGCATCCTGAATTTGATTATGATGAATGTGTACTAACGTCAAGGTGACTAAAGATTCACACGTTTAAGTTATCACGCCTCAACTATACCTTTTACAACCGAACGTTAACTGAGACTTTAAATCAAAAGGCGTTTTCGGACTCGTGGGCGAAGGGGCGTAGCTCTTCAATTCGAAATCGGAAATGATCGACTCGACTGTCATCTTCACATTTTCCTGTAGCGTATAATAAACCTACGATCTTTCAGAATAATGTTTAGATTCGCTTGTGTCGATAATCCAATGGTGTATTCACACTGCTGCTTAAGGGATGGCATTAATGATGGGTTCGGTTAGTGCCGTATTACATCACTTTCAAGATGTTCTTATAATGTGCTGTCCAATGTAGTAAATGCCTAGTAATCACTCGTACAACGTTAACAATCCTTAACATTATCCTCATTAAAGTCTGTAACTTAGGGTTATGCAGTGAGCTTTCGTTGTTTTGGAATGACTACAGTACAGTGGAGGTCTACAAAAGGTGCATCAGGATTCTTATACAAGGTCTACAACGCGCGTACAATCCTCTAGCGTGTCACGTTGAGCTGCTCACGGTGAGAGAGAGAACCTCCTAATCAAATTTAAAATTAACAATGACTGAGAGAAATACTCTATTATAAAACCTGTTGCATTCAGTATCACATTTAAAAATGTCATCTGTCCTGCGACACTTGATGGTGAAACGACTGCGCAAGAGATACCTACTTGCTTTTTACGTGTGATAATGAAAAACAAAAATTATCCTTAAATTAATATATTAATATTATACAATCATTGAGTGCATCGGCTTCCAGATTAGAAGTAAGTAATAGTAGTAATTGCTAATTTTTATTAAAAATGTTTAAAAATGTATGAAGCCATTAATGAATCTTAAGAAAGCGAAAGATGTCTGCATGGATCGCGATGCCTGGCGATCTGTCCTCTCTGACTACCCTGTCAGGGATACAGCGTGAAGATAGTTAAGTTAAGTTAAAATGTTTAAAAAAGGTACCTACTTCTTCCACAAAAAAAAAATGTACATTTTCAAGTGAAGCTCCTCCTGTAGGATCACATATGTTTTTGAGTGCGATTACCGGGACTGTCATAGTTGAGCTGATATACTCGTATTTAATTATTGTGATTTTGATTTATTAAAACTATTTTATCTTTTTGTGTGTACCCTCATTTTGCAATTGCATTTCTTTCTGGCTGCTGCTGTGCGATTATCTCCACGCCTCTGACTTGATGGTGATTGCGCAGCGGTCGACAGAAAGCGATGGGACCTCCGACAGAGACCCCGATGGTTTCCAGTTCTGATCTGGAGGCCTATTTTATTACACATGGCTCTTTTACTGAGGGCAGTGGCCCAACGCCGTACAATAACCGACACAGCGTGCCGCCAGCAGTGTGATCGCGGTCGTCGGATGCGCGTCTGCCTCTCCCTCTCCTACCAGGCCAGTGTCTCTTTCTTTTTCCTGCGTAGATATACTGTGTGTTACCATCTATTAAACTTATTGTAATAAAAGCCATATAATTATTTTTTCAATACACTTACTCATAATATGGCTCTAATCTCACCCCAATTAGGCGCATAATGATACATATTATCAAACTGTGGTTTTTTGATTGTTATTATATCACTAGTGGGATAATAGATTTTTTTTAATGGACTGGTTGAGATGCATTATTCCTAAAAAAAAATCGATACAAAAAAGATCGCGTTCAATAGAAGAAATAAATATTTTTTATTTTTCATTAATCTCACCGTCACGCATATATAATATGATTTAACATAAATCTTAGTTAAAAAAACAATTAAAACTATACCTAAATAAAAAAAAACTACCTAACCTATTTATTAAAATTTAGACTGGGTCCCCTCGGTAGGGTACCCATGATGCAGGCAGCATTCCCACGCTGAATAGCTATGGAAAGCCTTTGCGCGAGAAAACTACCTGCACGAGGATCGCCAGTTTCTTCCCTCAGACGCTTACTTAAAGCCGTAAAAAGACCATGTGCGCCGCGACCCCATGGACCTAGTGTCTCGACACCAAATGGAATGAATTCATATTGGGTACCGAGACAACTGTACTTGCCAACCTTCAGCCGCTCGCGAAGATTTACCGCAGCGCTTGCTTTTTTGCTAGTAGCCGGGAGATAGGACGTTGCAAGAGTATCGGTGCAAGTGGCATCCCATACTAGTGCACGTCCCATTCTCCAGGGTACTAAAGACATCCCGTCGGGCCGCTTACCATCATCTCGTATAATTTGCGGTTCAAAGACCGCGGGGACATTTATACTGACAAGGGCTCGTCTCAGGATATCATTTAGTGCAGCGTGATGGGAGTGACGGCCAGCGGCAAAAGAACAGGCAAGCCCATGATGTCCAAGGTGGCTCACATAAGCTCCGCACGATACACAAGAGTGTTCAATGCACACATCAGCACCCAACCGGAGACAAACTGCTATGCGGAGTGTAGTGGGATCAATGAAAGTGCCAGTGTTCGGAGAAGGAAAGGCGTGAAGCCATTGCCCAGACTCTGATCGAGATACAGCTAAAAGCCTTGCTCGATTAGTACCGGAAGAGTTTTCAATAAGAGTATTGAGAAAAGCAGAAGAAGCTATTGTGTCCCAGGCCCTTTGCTTTTTGAGCGTCGGGGGTAAATTTGGACTTGGTCCAGCTAGCCAAGCATTCAAAGCTTCGTCCAGACTCGCAATCTCACAGTTTGAGGCTGTAGGAGCCTTTAAGACTTTACCTATGAGGTCACGAGTGCTGAAAATCGAAGACAGGAATGCTGGTAAAGCTATACTAGAAATTTTTCGGGTCCCCAAACCACCGAACCTTATAGGTAAGGAAGCTTGGGACCATGCTTGCTCATTGAGATGAATATTCAGAATAGTTTCAATTTGGGATTTTAAAACATTTTCAATGGGTAACATCAGATTAGGAAAATTCCAAATAGGGCAGCAACGAAGCAAGTAAGTAAATTTGGGCACAAATAAGCAGAATTTAAGGATAAACAAAGCGCAGTGACTACTAATTTTGACAATGCGGTCTGAATATTGATTGAATTTTGTTACCAACTCTCCTAAGAGATGAGGAATGGCGTCATCGAAAATGGGAGATCCCAGGAGATATAGGCTGTTCTTAGATAAGTGTACAGCAGGGCACCGTGAGGAGCACTATTTACCCCGCTGTAGTGTTCGGTGGGACTGGGGTTGGTGAAGTACTAAATGAAAACCGCAATGCCAGATCGTGCTTGACCGTTTATTCTTGCCACACAATCTGCCACAGTGAATTCTTGCTAGAACTATTCTTCTGGTCCAGGATTTCTTCAGGATTCTTGAGGATTTCTTCTGTAGTGGACTGTTCTGTTCCTGAGGACTGTTCCTGGTTACTGTTGCCGGTTGACTGTGTCGATACCCAAAATGGGTCGTGTATTTATTCAATTTTCGCATTATTTATTATTGGACAAAAATACAAGTCCAATCAGAATGTCTACATTTTAACCAATAGTAATTACACAATATTTACAAATTTTTACTAAGCTACTTCGAAACTTTACCGTAACGAGAGCCGCGGCACATTTTTGTCGATTTTCTACCTTAAAATCTAATTAAAAGTATATAAACTATGTATTTTCTTATTTACTACGTTATTACACATCTATAAAAAATATAAAATCAACAAAAAGACCATATAATAAATCATGTAAACAAAACAAATCGAAACCACAAGTACTGTACGTACTAGTCTATAGATACGTAGGTATCATTGTACTATGCGATCTTCAAGTCGTCCCGTACATCTCTCCCGCCGTGCAACTATGTTGCATTATCTTCGAGTACGGGCGCGACGTCTGTTGACACGGGTAGTACTATCAGCTTCTTCACCGGCCGCCGCAGGACGCCTCCTTTGGTCGCGATGTCCACTGTCCGCACGATGTTGTCCGGTCCAGGGTACGTGGCGATGACTCGGCCTCGTATCCACACGTTGCGAGGAAGGTTTGCGTCGACTATCTGCACGAGATCGTTGTTCTGTACTGGCTGTCCTCGTCCGTGGGGCTCCCGCCGGTGTTGAAGCTCAGGGAGATACTCTCGTAACCAGCGTGTCCAAAAGAGGTCTGCTAGGCGTTGTGAAGCCCGCCAGCTTGACCTTGATACTGTGTCTTGATCGGTGAATGACCCAGGCTGCGGTACTCGCCCTTGGCCCCCCAGTAGGAAGTGATTGGGCGTCAGGGCTTCTGGATCCTCTTCGTTTACTGATACATGTGTCAGTGGGCGACTGTTGACTGTGTACTCGACTTCTGTTAATAGTGTGACGAGTACTTCTTCTGTAGGAAAGCGTTCATGTAACGTTGCTGTTAAGGCCGTCTTCACTGAGCGGACCATTCGTTCCCAAGCCCTCCTCATAAATGGGGCTCCAGGGGGGATGTAGCGCCATGAGATTGTCTTCTTGGCTGCTTCTGCCTGCGTTGCTTCGTCGATGCCACGTCGAATTTCTTTGTCCGCTCCCTTTAGGTTGGTGCCGTTGTCTGACCAGATTTCTGTAGGGCAACCACGGCGTGCCATCATTCTTCTTAGGGCCATCACTGCAGAGTCCGTGTTGAGCGAGGCAGCGACTTCCAAATGTATGGCTCGGGTGGTGAGACAAGTGAATATTGACACGTATCTCTTCTGGTGACTTCTTCCGACGGTCACTGTGAGGGGACCAAAGTAATCAACCCCTGTGTATGTGAAGGGTCGCTTGTGGTGAGCTAGGCGACACGCCGGCAGGTTTCCTGTTCTCGGGTGAGGCGGTGTTTGAGTCTTCATTCGGCAGAACAGGCAGCTTCGGAGTAGAGTGCGAGTGATGGGTCTTATTCTTAGCACCCAATATTGTTGTCTGCACTCGTTCACTGTTGCTTCGACTCCAGAGTGATGTAGCTGACGATGTACTGCCTGTACCCAGAGTTTGACTGTTGGGTGTGCACCGTCAAGGATCATAGGGCTTTTAAGTTCTTCTGTGATGCCTTGAACGGCTTGGATACGGAGATCTGATGACTCCGCTTTCATACACGACGCTCAACTGTCGAAGACGACTCTCCTTGTCGATCGGTTTTTTATTCTTAAGATTTTCTATTTCGACGGCGAAAGTCTTCTTGTGAGGCACGCATTAATAATTCTTCGGCCAATCTGAGGTCTTCTGCGGAGGTTCGGAGGAACTGTTTATTTTGTGATGACGCTGTTTTCTTCCATTCAGTCTGAGTGACGGAGGGTTTGACTGTTTTCTTCCATGTTGAATCCTCCTCTGTATTTTTCTTGGTCCTCTTGTAGCAGACTACCTGTTTATGTGGTCTGCAAAGTCGAATGAACTGTAGGACTCTTGCTGTTGTATACCGAAGTTTATCCCAGTTTGAGAAACGAGAGACGTCCGGTAGGCTATTTGCGAGCTTCTTTTCTGTCTTCAGTTTGATGTGATGAGTTTTCTCTTCATCAGTAGGTATCTGTTGCTCCGCTGTCTGTGATTCAGTAGGCCAAAGATCTTCTGTCTCGTAGAGGAAGTCGGGGCCCTTGTACCAGCGATGGTTCTTACCGAAATCAGCCGGGACGTCGCGAGTGGCATCATCTGCCACGTTCTTCTTGGTAGGCACCCAGCGCCATTCGTTGACTTTGGAGCTCTCTTCTATAGCTGCTAGCCGATGAGCAACGTAGGGTTTATACGACCTTGAACCGGTTCGTATCCAGGTGAGCACTGTTTTGCTGTCTGTCCAGAACACCTTGCAGTCAGGCTTCCTCTCGTGCTCTTCTATTACTGTTTCCGCAAGTCTTGTCCCCATAACGGCTGCTTGTAATTCTAGTCTTGGGATCGATGTTAACTTCAACGGTGCTACTTTCGCTTTGGCCATAACTAGCGACAGGTTGACTTCGCCGCTGGCATTCTCCGTTCTCCAGAATAGGACTGCGGAGTATGCTGACTCGCTGGCATCGGTAAATACGTGAAGCTGTAGCGAAGTAGTGTCACTGTAGCTAAGATACTGTCGTGGGATTGAAACGTTACGTAGACTGTTCAGATGAGCCATCCAATTTTTCCATTCTTCGGCTAAGTCGTTGTCAATCTCGGTGTCCCAAGCTGTCCCTCTGCGCCATACTTCCTGTAGCAGTTGTTTCGCTCTTATGGTGACGGGTGACGCAAGACCAAGCGGGTCAAATAAAGACATTACTATCTTCAAAGCTTCTCTTTTAGTTGGTATTTTTCCTTCGAGAAGTTTCGATGGGATGCGGGTGAGGCTGAGGTTGAAACTGAGTTCATCTGTATCGAGCTTCCAAATAACACCCAGCACCCTTTCTGTTGCTTCGTCTGGTTTGTAAAGTTCCAGATCTTCTGTATGTCGACATTCGCCGAGTTCTTCGAGCAGAGCCGTTGAGTTCGACTTCCACTGTTTGAGCTCAAAGCCGGCCTTTGTGTGTACTTCTCTTACGCCCGTCGTGATACGTGTGGCGTCCTGTATCGTCTTGAAGCTGTCCAAGTAGTCGTCGACGTAGTGCTTTCCGATGATCGCTGCTGCTGCCTCAGGGTGACTGTGCTCATACTCTTTAGCGTTCAGGTTCTTGATGTAAATCGCTGTTGATGGAGAACTTGAAGCGCCGAAGATCAATGAGGTCATTCTGTATTCATCTGGTGGTTGGTTATCTCGTCGGCTGCCGCGCCATAGGTACCGCAGTGTGTCTCTGTCTTCCTTTCGTATCTTGACTTGCATGAACATTTCTTTGATGTCTGCTGTCACGGCGATCGGATGTTGACGAAAACGCATGATGACACCGGGTAGCGACTGTAGAAGGTCTGGGCCTTTAAGCAGCATGTCGTTCAGAGATACGCCCTTCGTCTTGGCTGCAGCGTCATGGACTACTCGTAGTTTGTCCGGTTTCATTGGGTTCACGACGGCGAAGTGAGGCAAGTACCATGTCTTGCCAGGAACTGTATTCTTCGGAGCGAGTTCAGCGTATCCTTTAGAGATGAGAGCTTCCATCTGTTCTGTGTATTTTCTCTTGAGCTCGGGTTCTCTATCTATTTTCTTTTCTATACTGAGGAGACGCTTCAACGAGTTGTCGTAGTTATCGGGAAAGTTTATATCTTCCTTACGCCAGAGTAGACCGGTTTCATATTTGCCTGTTTCCGTTTTCTTCGTGGTCTTCTCTAGGATTTGCAGGGCCTTGACTTCTGGATCTGACTTGGGCTTCTTAGGGTTCAGACTCAGCGCGTCCATCTCGAAGTACTGTCTTACTAAATCTTCAAGGCTGTCTTCAGCTTTTTCTGTGATGTGCGATACGACGTTCATGGTTCTCCCAAAGGTGTTACTATAGGTTCCGTGCAGAACCCAACCCAGTGGTGTGAGTGAAGCCACTGGTTGGTCCTTTCCACCTTTCCTTGTTTCCGATGTCAGTAGGAGATGCCAGTTGTCTTGACCTATCAGCACTCTCGGTTTTACTTCTTCATAAGTGAGCTGTCCTCTGATGTCTTCTAAATGTCGGCATCCTTTGAGCAGACTCACTGGAACTTGCTGAGACGAGACTTGTAAGTTTGTGATGGTGCGTGCTTGTATTCTTTCTTCGTATCCATTACGGCCCCTAAGTTGAACGTTGACCCTTCTTGAGGCTGTTTCTGTTGTCTTCAACTCGTTGATGGCTTCTATCTTGAGAGTTTCCGTAGGCCCTCTTGCTCCGATGCGGTCGGCGATGTTGCTGTTTATCAAAGTGACTGTTGACCCATCGTCCAACAAGGCGAAGGTGTCGACTGTTTCTTTGGGTCCTTTGATCTGTATTGGTATGACCTTCAGAAATGACTGTTTCTTTCTATGAGTCCAGGCTGAGTTGATGGTTTCTGTTGTGTCTTCATTCTGTTTGTTCATTGTCGGCCTATCTGTAGTTCTGTTGTAGTGCAGCATCTTGTGATGAAAGTACTTGTAGCTGTTGACACCACACGGCTTGACTCGACAGTGATGCGTCTTGTTTCTGTAATGAAGGCACCGGAAGCAGAGACGCTTGGTCTTTGCTATATCCCATCTTCCGTTTTCATCAGCGGACTTGAACTGTTCGCAGTCTGTTGAGGCATGTCCCTTTTCTTGGCATATAGGACATCTTGAATCACCTGTTTTTTCTGTAACATTGTGTATCTTCTGCGACCTCTTCTGTAGTGGAGTATGCGGTACTATCTGTTCAGGTAGTGCATACGGTCCGCATAGCTCGGCTTCTTTCTTCAGGAACTTTTCTATTTTCATTAAATCTGGTTCGTCCCTTGGCAGAGTTGTAGCGAAGTCGTAGAATCTGTATCGCAGCGTAGGTGTGAGCTTGTCGACTACGGTCTTCGAGACTTCCGGGTTGTACATGTAGTTGATGCAGCCCAGTGTCTTCAATGTTGCTACTATGTTGGAGACCTTCGTGGCGAAGATGCAGATGTCACGTGCTGATTCTGTTAATCGTGGTAGACCTCGAAGTGCTTCCATCTCCATTATTGCTATGGATTCTGGTCTTCCAAATCTTGACTCCAGGGTTTTCACTATTTCGGATGGGTGAGCGCTGGTGATAAGTAGGCCCTCGACCGCTTCTTTTGCCTTCTCTTTAAGGTTTCTCCGTAGTCTGTTGGTATTCTCGACCGCTGAGAACATGTGCTCCGTCTCGTAGTAGGCGGCACGGAAGGGTAACCACTCTTGATGTGACCCGCTGAAGAAGGGCAGCTCTATAAACTTCGGGCGCTGTGCGGCTTTGACAGCGCTGGTGATTGCTGCGGCTAGTCCTGCGAAGTCAGGCTGGGCAACCGTCGGTGGATGCCTTGACTGTGAGTACGGTTCCTCTTCTTGCTTCTCTGCGTCTTGTCTTGAGACTACGGGAGTCTTGGCTGGGTGGTCCGTTTCGTTAGTGACCGTAGGCTTGGGTGGTTGTTCATGGGTCTTCAACCAGTGGTCGACACGTTCGTTGGCTTCTGTTCTGCTGCTCGATGAGGTCTCGTTGTCCTCTTCATCCTCGGAGTCCTCGGCTTCCATCGTGGCTATCCGCGCTGTTGCTAGTTCAACTTGTAGTCGCAGGAGCTCTTCTTTTGCTTTTGCAATTCTGTAAGTCTTGTTCTTGCTGCGAGTTGACCCCCCCTTACCCCCTTTTCGGCTGGTGGCGAGGTGGTCCTGTTGTCTGCTTGGGCCCAGCAGACCGGGTGCTCCTTTATTCTGTTCCATATATAAAGGTGCTTCTGTTCTGTACGTTGCCGGCACCCTCCTTTCCGCAGTTGGTTCTTCTGTATGGGCGGAGAGCAGGGCGGCGTCGGTGACAGTCGAGACGGCGGCGATAGTTCTGGCGGCGGCAGTGGCGGCAGACCGGGTGGCGGCGGCGGCGGCGGCTGTGAGGACCGAAGCGACGCATGGCGGCGGCGTGGTGATGGCTTCAACCGGGCTTGATGTGGACTCCAATGCCATGGGGGTTAATAATCTTGTCTGTTATGTGACTCCCGTGGTGGTGGTCCCTGTGACTGTTGCTCCGGTTGTACCGGTCCTCGAGGAAGCGACAGTGTCCCCCGAGGATGACGGCGTCTGTTCCACGTGCTTGCGGCTTCTTTCCTCCGATCTGGTTACTGGCATCTTGGAATCTTCAGTACTTCACAATCCGGCTCGACCAGGACCAAAATGTACAGCAGGGCACCGTGAGGAGCACTATTTACCCCGCTGTAGTGTTCGGTGGGACTGGGGTTGGTGAAGTACTAAATGAAAACCGCAATGCCAGATCGTGCTTGACCGTTTATTCTTGCCACACAATCTGCCACAGTGAATTCTTGCTAGAACTATTCTTCTGGTCCAGGATTTCTTCAGGATTCTTGAGGATTTCTTCTGTAGTGGACTGTTCTGTTCCTGAGGACTGTTCCTGGTTACTGTTGCCGGTTGACTGTGTCGATACCCAAAATGGGTCGTGTATTTATTCAATTTTCGCATTATTTATTATTGGACAAAAATACAAGTCCAATCAGAATGTCTACATTTTAACCAATAGTAATTACACAATATTTACAAATTTTTACTAAGCTACTTCGAAACTTTACCGTAACGAGAGCCGCGGCACATTTTTGTCGATTTTCTACCTTAAAATCTAATTAAAAGTATTTAAAATATGTATTTTCTTATTTACTACGTTATTACACATCTATAAAAAATATAAAATCAACTAAAAGACTATATAATAAATCATGTAAACAAAACAAATCGAAACCACAAGTACTGTACGTACTAGTCTATAGATACGTAGGTATCATTGTACTATGCGATCTTCAAGTCATCCCGTACAATAAGAGTTTAATATTTGGGCAAACTTGGTTAAAATTTTGATGAATCTGAGAAACTAAGGATGTGTTGATTTTGTCTGAAATAAATAATTCACATTTATTAAAATTTAAATGCAAACCAATAGTGTTAAATTTGTCTATTATTAAAGTTAAATCTGCAAGAACAGTCTGTGAATCACCACCTAAGGTCCCATCATCGAGATACCAAATATTTAATTTTGAATTTAAATTATGAATTATAGAATTTATAACCAAACTAAATATAGCTGGACCAAGGGGATCACCTTGCTGACAACCCACGGCTAAAATAAATTAATATACGTATCTACTTATTGCTTTCTCATTTCATGCAACTTCGATTTAAATAGAAAATTTTATCTTGTACGTGTATAATGAACAAAACTTTCACTCAAATATAACTTTAGTTGTCTCTCTGTTTAAAACTTTATATGAAAAAAAAGAAACCTCACTCTATGCTCTGTGGTTAATGCGCGCGCATTAATAAAAACTAACTAACTAACGCTGTATCCCTGACGGGGTAGTCAGAGAGGACAGATCGCCAGGCTTCGCGATCCATGCATACTTCTTTCGCTTCTTCAAGATTCATCAATCGCTTCATACACGCACGTCTGGGTATCCAAGTACTTTTGACCTTTCCGTTTTTGAGCAATCTGCTCACGTGGTCTTCATATGTAAGTCTTGGCCTACCCTGACTTCTTCTACCCTCTGCTTTCGCACAATATATATTCTTCGTCCATCGTTCCTCACTCATTCGTTGGACGTGTCTAAACCAACGTTTTCCAGCTTAACGCTGACACTTTCATTCAAACCTGCCATATTGCGTATCACTTCGTTACGTATTCGGTCGGCAAAAGTAACGCCGCAAAATTTTCGAAGTGATCGCATCTCCACAGCATTCAATTTACTTTCATGCATCTGCTGACATACCCAGGTTTCGCTACCGTAAAGCAAAGCAACCGTGAACAGCCAGGCGGACATGACCCAACCCTGTTTGACGCCTGTACAGACATCAAAAAGAGGTGACACATCCCCCCCTACTCGCACGCAAGCCTTACGGTCCTTATAAAGCGAATGTATTGCCCGCAGTAGCGAGCCGTCCACACCATATCAGCAGCAAATCCCACAGAGTTTCCCTCACAACGTCATCAAATGCTTTCTCCAGATCCACAAAAGCGCAGAAAACCTTCTGGCTAATAGCCAGAAACGTCTCCGCGATCATGCGGAGAGAAAACACTTGATCCATGCAACCACCTTCACGTCAGAATCCGCATTGAGCCTCCCTTAAATAAAGGTATTTAAGGACGGAAGGTATTTAAGGAAGACTTTTCTTGCATTCTTGCCGTTATAATCTTTGCATACACCTCACTAGCTAAGCTGACCAAGCTGATCGCCCTGTAGCTGGAGCAGTTTAGGCGCGATTGTAAATAGGTACTACAACTGCTATTCGCCAGTCATCTGGAACCTCACCCGTCCGCCAGCACAAGTTGCATAACAGACATAGAGTGTCCCAGACGCGCGACCCACCGTACTTGATCATCTCAGCAGTAACTCTGTCTATTCCCTCAGCCTTACCACATTTCATACTTCTTATCGCTTGTTCAATTTCTTTCATACTAATGACTTCAATGACATGGGGATCCGGAGCATCGAAGTGAGCTCCACTTCCCGATGTGGCATCTCTGTCTTTTCCTGCATACATCTTTCCATAATATTCACTCCATCTCTGCAGGATGTCAGTTTGGTCTGTTAGGACGTCATTGTTAACACTAAGCACTTTATTCATACTGCAGATTGCCGAACAACTCCGGAGTTGTTCGGCAATCTGCAGTTAAGAAGGCAGGTAGGCAAGACCCGGGTCTTGCCCACCTCTTTCCAGAAGAGCCTGGCATTATCCCGGAAATTGGACGACAACCTTTCATCCGCTTTCATTCTGCACCTTTCACGAGTTTCTTCTATCAGGGCCTTCGTGTTAACTTTTTGCAGCTTGTATCTATCTTTCATATTAAAATCATTCCGCGAGGCTAAGTAGTCTAACCATGCTTTCTTCTTCATTCGAACTGCTTCTTTCACTTCCTCACTCCCCCATGCGTCACGCTTATTACTACTGCCTCTTCTCGTTTCTCCACACACTTCCACAGCGGCATTTACCATACTATCCCTAAGGTTCTGCCATAGACTTTCCACATTCTCACTACTAACATTGACGTCGCCAAGCTTTTCGGCTACCCTTTCTTTATATTTATCCCTAATGGATGTATCTGCAGCTTCCAGCTTTTGATGCTATAAGTCGGCTCAGGTTCAGGACACTCGGTACGATGACGCCAACCCACGAACTGACCCCTAATCCTAGTTATTACTAGGTAGTGGTCTGATCCTAGCTCAGCGCCTCGATAGACCCTTGTGTCCATCACCTGTTTACGGAGCCGACTATCCATTAGGAATAGATCTATCATGCTTCTCTTTGACTTACATCTCCTCGTATACATATGAATTTGTTTGTGTTTGAACCTTGTGTTCGTCACAAACAAATCCTTTTCCTTACAAAATGCCAGTATAAGCTTGCCAGCGTCGTTCACCCTTTTATCCCCATACTTCCCGAGTACCGACTCAAAATCATTGCGAGCGGTACCCACCCATCCATTCAAGTCTCCACATACTATAAGTCTTTCATTTCCTTCTATCACATTTAGAGCTTCTCTCATACTCTCCCAGAAGTCCTCTAGCTCACTCGCGTTCGACGAAGATACTGGCGCGTAAGCAGCTACTAGGAAAATCTTCGTCAAAGCAAGTTTTAGACGGATCCAGAGGATTCTAGGACCTACCAGTTTGTACTCATACATACCGGAGGCCAATCGCAAGGACAACAAAATTCCAACCCCCCCGACTGCCATGCTCGCTCTCTGGTACTCCAGACCATAGCGCGAGCACCCCACCCGGGAGCTCCAAGACTTCGCTGCCCTTGCGCTTGGTCTCTGTCAAGCACACTACATCTCACTTTCTCTCATTCATAACATCCATCAACTCATTCATCTTATCTGCCATTCCTCCCCTAACATTCCACGCAGCTACACTGCACTCCATCCTCCACTTCCCGCCGTGGCGGGCCGCGCGTGTAGGGTGGCGGTCCCCTACGCCGCTCTGGCACACACTTTTCGCCCCAGCGGGGACAAACTGGTGCGCGTCGCCTTGGGGGCAGCCCTAACATTGTTCGCCATTGCGGTGCTCGTGTTGGAGTAGAATTGCAGCCGTAGCTGGCAGGGATGGCGACGTGCACGCTTCTACTCTTCATCCCCAAAAACAACTAAATACTCGTAATTGTTTTTCCTCCAGTACCAAAAAGTTTTACATTTCGTTTACCCTGTTGAAATTCAAGTTATCAGTCAGTCATCAGTCATATTGTCACGCCTTTATCCCCGAAGGGATAGGCAGAGGCATATTAAACGACCACACTTTACCGTACGCATCTTTGTCCCACGTAACAGGTGGTGAGCCCATTGCCGTGTTGAAATGAACAGGCGCAGGCTGTGGCACCTGCTTTTGAAATTTTTTAAGCCGCCCTTAAGGCCTTCAACTTGGCTTAACGACTGCCATTTTATTGACAACCGGGACCAACGGCTTAACGTGCCTCCCGAAGCACGGAACTGGGGTGAGTCTCAAGGGCCGAATTAATTTAATAAAATGTGTCTATTTTAGATGTTAAATTTGAAATAAATTATGAACCCGTTGCCTTTTTAGTGAGGTGGTAACAAAAAGGCTAAAAGGTCTTATGTACTAGATACTAATTAGCACGACCAATTAAAGTCCTGGTAGTCTCGGTAATTAAAGTTATATATTAATTAAAATATCTACAAGTACTTGTTATGAAAAAAACGATTTATGTAGTAGGTACCTACACCGCCCAATTCAAGATGTGAAGCCCTTAACTTTATAGAAAGTTTACTACCTGAAAACTCCAAGGAAAAATATCTATTTGTTTTATTTAGTATTTAATATTCATAAGTGTATTGAAAAACGTCGTATGACACACGTGTGTATTGTTGATTACCGTCTTCGGCTGTCTTTAGCGCTCAATAGCGCCTCAGCGGTAATCCACACCAACTTTACACACTTGTACCATAATCTACCTATACTATTCATAAAGTGGAAAAAGACAATTTAATTCGAGACAGGGATTGAACCTGTGACCTTTGCCTAACCAGGGCAATGTTCTAGCCGCCTGAACTACCTGAACCGTAATGAATCAAGTTGAAATTTTCCACCATATTTTAACCGTAATTTTCATCATCTTATTTTTATGAGAAATTAAGCAAAATAATTGCTTTAAAAAATTATCCATATAATTATTTTCTAATTTTATCCATTCCCTCTTTTTACACATATTTTATAAATTTAATGTACAGGCTTCCGTGTCACCCCGGAACCCACGTGACAGGTGTGCAAGAGTTGTATAGCCCAATTTCCATTAGACGCTCGCATATGACAATTTGCCACATTAATGAAATATGCAACACGTCTTTCAGGTACTTATAATATGTACAACAAACCTACTTACATTAAATTTACTTAGGCAAGCAACCTGTTTCAATATTCCAGGATCTTTCCAGGAGTTGCTAGACTGGTAGCGTGGTCTTGCTTGAACTTGCTCTTGCTCTTAAGAGCAAGTTCTGCTTTTTAATGTAATGGATTATATAATTCATTTTTTATTAAAGTTTTCTAACATTCGTGCGCTAGTGGCCCCGCTGGCTCAGTGTTCTGAAAACGATCACTGCGTTAAGCAACATTCGCTATAGGTGGTCCTTGGAAAGGTGATCACATTGTGGAATTTACATTTGCGAGCGTTTCCGTGCTTCGGAAGACACGTTAAGCATTTGGTCCAGATTGCAAGTAAAATGGCAGTCGTTAAGCCTGGCTGAAGGCCTTATGCGGCTTGAAAAATTTCAACGGCAGGTCGCCACAGTCTGCGCCTGTCCATTTCAACACGGCAATGAGCTCACCACCTGTTACGTGGGACAAAAATGCATACGATGAAATGTGGGCGTATAGTATGCCTCTGCCTACCCCTTTGGGAATAAAGGCGTGACAATATGTATGTATGTTTCTAATATTAGCACTAGTTAGAATCTCAAAGATATTAAATGTACAATTTCTAATATTATATAATCGAGTTCAAACTCAAAAGCTCTTTGATTCAGTTTGTGTCCCAGTACTAATATTTAAGGTGAGATTTAATTTTAAATATAATTATTGTATCTAAATATAATTATAGACTCTTATATACAAATATATAGTAACTGATCGACTTGTTAAAATTAAAATATGGAAATTTGACGAGCATTCCTCAAGCACTGGTCTCACTACCAGCGGACAAAAGGTAGAGGTTTTTAAAATGTTCTTAAGCCCAATATTAATTCGCAAAGCACTTACAAATTAATCTAATACAAAATAACAGTCCGAGACTACCAGGACTTTAATTGGTCGTGCCAATGAGTGTCTAGCACATAAGACCTTTTAGCCTTTTTGTTACCACCTCACTAAAAAGGCAACGGGTTCAAAATTTCTTCCAAATTTAACATCTAAAATAGACACATTTTATTAAATTCATTCGGCCCTTTAGACCCACCCCAGTTCCGTGCTTCGGAAGGCACGTTAAGCCGTTGGTCCCGGTTGCCAATAAATTGTTAAGCCAGGTTGAAGGCCTTATTGAATTTGAAGGCTTAAAAATTTCAACAGCAGGTAGCAACAACCTGCGTCTGTCTACTTTAACACGGCAATGGGCTCACCACCTATTACGTGGGACAGGAATACACATGGTGAAAAGTGGGCATATAATATATACGCCTCTGCCACCCCTTCGGGGATAAGGCGTGATAGATAAATAATAATTATAATTTTGTGGTGAGGCCACTGGAATATTAACAATAAATTTAATTCAACAAAGAATTAAGTAAATTATTATGATATTTTAACTCAAAAATATTTTAAGTCGCTTGTGATATAACAAAATCTTTATAGTTACAGCAGTGCATTGAATACAAGCAGGTACGAGTTTAAAAAAACTTTTAACAAGCACCCATTTCGAGTACAAAACGTTCATAATTGGCCCCCGAGCTCCACAGCGACCGATGGCAAACCAACGATCAGTTTACATTATACGTCCACCAACAAATATTAACCGTTGACGAATAAAGCTCTATAAACGTCAACACACAGACTTGACGGGTTTGATGTTCACTGAGATTTTGATCCGGGTTTTTGTGCGTTTTGCGGATTTATTGTACGTAATTATGGGTTGTAGTATTTTGTATTCTATAGCAACCTTTTGTGATTTTTTTTTATAACGGGCTAAATTCGAGGCTACAACGAATTTTTATGAACGTAGTTTTTCTGGTAGTTTTTTTGTTAGTAGATTGTAAGCAATTTGTTATAACTACTGTGGTGCTTTGTGTGTGAATATATTTACATAGAATTAGCATGATTATCATGTAGTATATTAGCATGTAGAGTAGCAAGTTAGACGGGTCAGTAAATTATTCATAGCTATACATCTCCAGACGTCTTAGTCACAGTTCATATAATAGGCTAGTAAGGAAACTAGGCCCAAATGTGAAATTACTACAAAAATTAAAATTTCTGTAATTGACATGCAATCGAGTGTTTAATTATATAATTAGTTAAGCTCTAGTCTAGATAGATAGCACTAGCACAAAAACACTTATATTTTAGATTAGGGTTAGGATTGGCACTCTCAATATTTAACTATACTCATTAAATAATACTCAATATAATGTAACACTGCGACAACTCCAATTAGCCGACTCACGCTGCAATGTTGGATTCTGGAGCCAATAGACGCGTGGGTCTTTGTTAGTAACCCATTTCGCACGTTTGTATGAAGTTTCATTACTGCTCACATATATGTACTGTGTACTAGTCGACGGTCAGTCGTCTAAAACAGACTGACAGTGGCTGTGGGTCGTCAAGTTGAGCTTCACAACTAATAGTTGGTCTGGTGATCAACATGTATTGATGATTTGCGGGGATCATGTTAATCACATCTATCTATTATATAGCTGCATGGAACAAGTTTCACTCAGAGCTGAGCACTTTAATCCTTGTCAGTCCTTTCCATTTTTTTTGATGAATTTGCAATAACTTGATATTTATGGAAAAATAATGTGCTAAATTTAGTAGTTAAGCAAATTAACCTTTAGCATTTTGTATACTTCCTTTCGGACCGTTTTATTGTTTGCCAAATTCTAACGTTTCTGCCATATTTATCTACATCCTTTTCTTCTCGATTGATAATACAATCTAGCTAGCATACTAGCGCATTTCATTTCAATAAAGCCGTTTAGGCTTTTGAATTAACTCTAACAATCAATGATGTTTTTTTTAAAATTATCAATGTATACGAGTAGATTAACTCATTTAATAGTAATTTGAATTGGCACATTTTTTGACATCAATATACTTACATAAAACAAAGTCGCGTTAGTTACACCATTTGCAACTCAAGAGCGGGTTGGCCGATTTATATATTCCTTCATTTGTTGGATTTGTGTCTACCCCAAATAGTGGATTAAGTTACAATTACCATAATGAATGACAGTGTTCTCTTTTGATAATATATTTTTAAGGAACCTGATATTAGGCGGCGTCGGCGGTGCAAGACTCCCTGTTTCACTAAAATATCACTTTATTGAAAAAATATGTCTATTAAAGGCCCTGTTAATGAAACTGCATTATGCTTACAAACTAACTGACTGTAAAGAAGAAAAAAAGAAGTGCATAAACCTATTTTTATGTAAAAAACGAAACTTTAAAATTAAATTATGTAAAAAAATGAAACTTCAAAATTAAATACATAATGGTCTAATTTTGAGGTTTTGGCGACCTCTAGTAGGCCTAAATCATCAAAACGATTATGAAAAATATTAGCGAAACCCCAGATATGGCTTTAGAAACAATTTTGGGCTACTTTTTTCCGCGAATGAAGGCTCAGTTCCAGCTAGTTGTATTGCTGTTCTGTTATGATTGGAACTTAGGGGTTATCGACATCTCATATACCTACTGGCAATGTCCGAACACCCGTTAGCCGTCATTTAAAAGTAATCGTTAATTCATTAAATATTGAAATGTAGTATAGTATATGATAAGCAAATTTATTCAAAATCAATAAACTACTGGTGTCAATTTTGTGTGAAATGTGATGCGCTAAATTAATTAATACCTTTTTAACTTTGTTATGTAATAGCTGACCCACATCTGACAAATACTGTACTAGTGATTTTCTTTTATTCCAGGCGGGTAGACTTCGTAGCAAAATTTCCTAATTGATAAACATGACATGGGATGAAAACTTTCTTAATAGTATGATCGCCAATTCTTCTTATTTTAGTATGGTATCTAATGTGTATTGTCTAAAGAGGAGAGCATCAATTTCAACTGGCCGGTGGTCGCAAGTGTACGACCACCGGCCAGGTGCAATGAGGTTGAGTAATAGACTAGGTCAGCACAGGCGCCTGTATTGAAGTTTGGAAGAACAATGCAGTGGGGTTCCTGGGCTCTAAACAAGTAGAAAGAAGATGCGATGTTCATGGCCTCATCAGAAGCCGACCTTCAGGCATAGTCACTAATATGAAAGAGAACTGTGAAAGTAACTGTCTTCGCTTGAATGCAAGTAAAGAGATGATGTAAGGACTAAGTGCGAGATTTGGGTAAACCAGGAACTTCTAGAGCAAGTGGATAAAATTGTGTATTTAGGAAGTATGTTTAGCGCGGGTGGAAGATGCGTTTTGGATGTAAAAGAAACACGACTCGTGATTCATAATGCAGTGATGGTGCTAACGTTGCTTTACGGTAGCGAAACCTGGGTATGTCATATGCATGAAAGTAAGTTGAATGCTGTGGAGATGTGATCACTGCGAAAATTGTGCAGCATAGCCTTGGCCGACCGAATACGTAACGAAGTGATATACAATATGACAGGTTTGAATAAAAGTATCAGCGTTAAGCTAGAAAAGGGCGAGCTCCGTTGGTTGTTCACTCATTCGTTGAACACGTCCAACGAATGGGTGAGGAATGATTGGCGAAGAATATAGGTATATTGTGCGAAAGTAGAGGGTAGGCCGAAACTTACATATGAAGACAACGTGAGCAGATTGCTCAAAAATAGAAAGGCAAAAGTAGTCGGATACCCAGACGTGCATGTATCAAGCGATTAATGAATCTGTCCTCTCTGACTACCCCGTCAGGGATACAGCGTGAAGATAGTTGGTAAGAAGACATAATAGCCAAAAGAATGACAATATAGAAGTATAAAATTAATTTGCAGAGAGGTATGTACAAAAATGTTTTTTTTAAAGTAAAATTTTGTTTAATTAGGCGCGTTGGAAATTTTGTAATAGGAATAAATAATTCAACTCACGACACTTACTGTTACCGACACACATAAGTATCTACTTACATTATTAATCAAGTTTTCATTTCTGTCGGCACTCCCGGAATACCACTGCTTTTTTTATTTATATTATTTATTTATCTTATTAATGCTTACCTGATGCAGTGTAGACACAAGAACAGTAGCAGCACAACCCTCGTAGCCGTGGTAGCGCTGTTGGTCCGAGGTATGGTGCGGGGCGCGCGACTGAGAGGGCTCGGCCGTGGCACACATCCCGACATGTTTCACATCGCACACTTCATGACATACACTTATCTTTGCACACACATTTTCACACTTTTGACACTTGGTCACTATTTAAGAATAATTCCGTGACACATTTTGATGGTGAAGTTCAAATTAGAGTATAAATTTTTACATAATTTAAATACATCTTTATTTTACGTATGTATTCCTTAACACTAGAATGAGAATTCCTCGAATGTCAAACTGTTTAACAAAATTAGTTTATGAGAGTGTTATTTTTCTTAAATGTTTTTTTTTTGTGTGCATATATTTGTTTTTATGATATTTGTTGAGTAAAGTAACAATAGGATTTGATTTAATATACTTGCGAGCAGTTCACGAATTACACTTTGTATACCTTCTGACTCAAATAACTTGCGCAGCTGCACCTGAGGACAATAATATAATAATTATTTTTTCCTCATTTATAATGAGTAAAGGGGGCTATACCCAGATCCCTTGCCCCAGCCTACCCTGTAACTTGTGCACAAACTGATCGACGGATGAATCCATGTTGCAGGCATCTTGGCGCAGTAAGGAAGTCAGACGGCAGTCGCACCCAATAATGCCAAAAAGAAATAACACCTAGACCTACGAGATCTCGCATGTATGATTGCCTATCGCACAATATAACTCGGTACAATGAGAGTGGACAATAGTCATATTACTCTGTATTTTTGTACTATAAACTATTAAAGCATTAGAAGACGAACCGACAATGTGGCTGTGCTTACAGCCTACATATTTTATATACTACTCGAGACTTCACGCGATACAATTTTGTACTTACATTATTTATTATTTACATCATTACGTACAGCCTACATTTAAATAAATGCAGCCTTGTTTATTTTACATACACCTATAAATATTTTCATTTCTGTTAATTATAGTTATTTAACAACAATTAACACATTGCAAACATATTAAAACCACAACTGCATTCATACATTCCGAGTCAGCAGGAAGTTCAACAACTGCAGCTACAATAATGAGTATTCCCAACACTGTTTTATACCTGACAGTGTCATTATAATGACGTCGCAGTCATCGGCCAGCTGTCAGCGTTCCGTCAATGTCATTAGCGGGTGTTATATGACCACTTAGTATGCAACGAATTTTACTTTCCCCGGCCGATACAGGCACATTGGTTGAAAACGAGAGTGCAAAGTATTTATATGTTTAATAATATTATACTAGCCTGCGGCTTTACTTGCGATGAAGTACTCTAGATGTTTGTACACTGCGCACCATACGCGCATTCAAATCTTTGTGAAGGGGTGATATAGCGCCAGCTCACGTTCGATTTTTAAACTAGATGAATTTTCTGTGTGAATACCCTTTTCCTGAACTAGAAAAAAAAACGTATCGTAACTTCTGGACCCGGTAATGGGCCGACCCATTCGGCCCAGGAGTAAATGCTTAATTACTGTTTATACTGATGATTGATGGCACTTAGTGGTCTTACTTGCTAACTACGCATGTTAATTAAATTTACGTTATTAGTTGGTAACTCCGGGTGAAACAGGCTGAGGATGATACAAAGGTCACTGATTTTAGGGATGTTCAGTCAGTTCAGATATAAAGTTAGAATGCAGCGTATCTCAGCTTCCACAACAAAAGTAAATTAGTTCGCAGCACTAAATCAATCGTGTGACATGCATAATATTCAAATACTCCGAGTGACGAGCCAGTAACGCATTAGACACGAGCCTCAAAGATATTGTATAACGTTCCTGCGCCGTGTCGAGGATGTGGGGCGATGCGGCGCGCTACACTTGCAAGTATTTGTGCAATATACGCGCGTGGGTAGGGGCACCACGCTTCGGTATTGGTGCAATAAATACTAGATTTATTTTTCGATTTCTAATTTAAAAGAACGGTTGTCCATATAGATGTAGCGAATCAATACTAGAAATGGTTTTAATACTGTCAATTGTGGACGTCTGCTACCCCAGGGGTTACCGACCCCGTAATACCTTATTATACTAGATCCCCTATTAAAGTTGTAATAAAATAATGAAATAGTTATTGTAATGTTCAGTTCTGAACTAAATTTAACTGATAGATGTTTTAGTATGAAGACTTAACAACCTATCTTAACTGGCAAATTACTGCATGTTACACAAAGTTCCTTTCTTTTAGTGCAACAATACGGCTAAGATTATCTGGAAACCCTATTTCAAAACTATTTATTGGTCATCTAAAATTTTACGAGACGGCGCGCGCTCGGCCGTCTCCGCAAATACCCGGACACTTCCGACTCCACACCAACCGCAATACGAATGTTTGACACGGTCGCGCGCGTGGACACGATCCACGTGTGGGGATCAATATTGCTGCTGCTATTCCAGATATCCTTTATATTGCACGGGTTCATTTTAAACATGTTATGTTACAGTTTGGTTACCTTGTCAGGGAAACAGTGTGCTTATTAGATTAGGTCAATACAAAATATTAAATAATTAGATAAGATTTGTTAGAATTTACTTAAAAGGTAATATTAATATTTTTTAAAGCAGTTTTTAAACTTATTTAATACTTAATCCAATAAATATCAAATAGTACAGAATAGTGTGTAACAAAATAGACAACTCGTCTGGTTTCTGCGACGGCTTTCATGTTATGTACCAGTTGCAGGAAGAGTTTCCTGAACTGAAAGGTGACTACCATCACAGTATGGTGTGGGTAAGTGTCTGATCATGCCTCCCTTGCCAGTTACAAACTGGAGAGACAGACGTAGTTCTGACGTGACGGTGTGGTGGATTAAGATAGCGAAGAATGTAGAACTCCCTCCCATAGGTCATACTTGACAGCATGATGTTGAACGATTTTAATAATTATTGCAAGAAAATGATTAGATTTTTATGAGAGCAAACTCATTGTTCTACGTCATCAATAGACCCTGTGAAATGAGACAAGCTAGTGTGTCAATCATGTCTCGTCCTTTACTCTGTGCAACATTTACAACAACCATTATCATGTCCGCACAATCGCTATTGCCCACAATGATCGATAACGTGACATCAGAACTATTAGTTACCGCGTTATGATGACCAGCAGTAGTAGTAGACCTCGGTACTGTGGCCAACAATTCGTCATTTACTCAATTATGTTGTACAGCAGTCGGTATTGCATCCAGGGCCGTATGACCCTTACTTTGAAATTATGTTTAGGTAGACTTTACCTACTGACTTGTAACTTGACTGACGTAAGAAGTAAATAAAGTTAGTAACCGTTTTACACGAACGTACTCCCAATTTGTAATTTTAATTATTATAACTAACTAACTTACTAACTATCTTCACGCTGTATCCCTGAATTAATTATTATGGTTTCAGATAAATTATCTATTTTGAATACATTTAGCCTGTTCCAGCAATTAGCATTCTAACTTCTCCTGGGATTTCTCGAGATCGAGCTCGGTGTAGTTTTTTTGATTTTAGCCATGGCTGTAGATCCTGGTTTACAAGAGTCACAGTTGTGGGAATGTGGGTGGGATTATCCTAAAAAAAAATATAGAATAATTACTAGAACAGGCTATGTGATATATATATTCCTAGGAATAGTTTTACCTGATTTTAGATTGATTGCTCTAAAACATGATAATATCGACCGATCGCATTTATCACGCGCCAACCTGCGCTTGGTGACGTGTTCACATAACTTCGCTCCCTCTGCATACCTGCGTGTTACTAACTATGTCTCCGTAACTTTGATACCGGCGATATTTTTAAACTATTGGTACTTCAGCATAATTCAAGTACTCCATATGCGACCGAGACACGAGCCTCGACCAAAAATAAATACCTAATTTAATTTTGAATTCCAAAAGTCATATATACAATGACTGCAAGGGAAAACAATATAAAAAAACATTCATAAAATATACAAACAGTAAATCCAATAAGATTTTACAAAATATTATAGTTATTTCAAACTCAGCACCGTTACACAAATCATCAAAAATGAACCGACCCACGCGATGCCTCGGGGCGGAACTAGTATTTATTTACGCCCGTAAACTCACCGAAAAGCCATTAAAACAAATAGTTTCGAAACACCGGATTCGTTTCGAAATCGTTATCAACTGATTGCTTGATTATGTTCATAAAGTTGGTTTTTAATTGATGTACGGTTAGGTACGTCCTCAGGCGTTCTGGTCACTTTGGGGGACTGGCTATAATAAACTCATGGGGAGCACACGGCTTTTCATCCTTTATTCCCACTGTGTTTTATTTGCAAATATATCTTCTTTATCGGCAAAAGTTTAGTACGTGAACGAGTATAGCCAATTTGCGGTGAATGTTTAATAAATAAAATAACCTGGTCTTAAATAAAATAACCCGGATTATAATATCCGTTGTTATGAGCTATTTCACTTCAAAAATAAAAAATATGAAAATGTTAGCATATCCCTAAAATATGAGGGTTTGAAAATATCGGCCTTCATTCACTCGCTATATTCAAACAACGTGTTTCGAGGTGACAGACTTGCACATCTCTAAAGTATAATAGATGAGACATGAGAGGTAAGTTTAGTGTACCTCTATGTCGGAGGCAAGCAGTGCTACGCTTCATCTATTTAAGTTGCGGCGAAAGGGTGCAATTGAAAAAAGACGTTATTAGTGGAACAATGGCAGCTATGCGCCTCGCTCGGCCGTGAATTGCCGGCTCGGCATTGAGATTTACAACTCTCTATTGGTCGTACATCTCCAACTACAAACTTACTGGGTTATTGATTCGGCTTAAGAGCTCCATCTAAAAGAGTTATTTGACTTTCTTTACCATAAAGTTATTTATTTACGCGGGGAATGTGTTTATGCGCCTGCTGCAGAGGCGGAAGGAACGGTGTGTTCTACCCACGGTGTTCTATCTTCTCCCAACCGGGTCGCAGGATATGCTTGAGGTCTATTCACGGCGACCCGGATAAGGGAACGCCCCAAAATGAGTTTCTCCTCGTGGGGCCAAATGTGCTGCCCCCACAATCTCCCTGAATAGCTTAGTCTGTGCCCGTTTCAAGTCGCCCTCGAATGTGCCTATTGGAATTGACTTTAGCGGTAGCGTAATAATAGTTTTTCATGTACCTAACTAGCAAATTTTCAGAAAAATAACATATTTTGAAATACCGACCTACTATAACGATTTCAATATAATATATTATAATGAATTTGAGTTAAAATCCAAAATTATTATAGGTATATGCAGTATCCGTATACTTTTTCCTATTTTTAAGTAGTTTAAATTTTTATATTTTTATTGTAAATGTCGAAATCTTTGCAACTCAATCCTATAATTACAGGTGTAAAGATTGTTTAAAGTAAGAATACATTTTTTTATGAAAATTGTATTTTATTTGTCTAAACATAATCATAAAGTTGCATGATATAGGTTTTGACCGAGCAACACACAGCATACTTTTTAACCTCATTTAAATGTTATTACTGTATTTTTAAGAGAAGCAAATTTTATGCAACTGGAGCCGCGGGTATAGAATAGTTAAATATCCAATTATGCAGTTCTCCTAAATGACCGCCAACGCCCCAGTATAGAGTTACAACAGTAAATCACTTGGAACACTCCTGCATTATAAACAGTAAATCAACGCGGAGATGTGCCTCTGCCTCGCTGCCGATTGATTTGCGACGTTGTCTGCCGCCGCCTATCACGTAGCTCGCTAACGAGATTGCATAAATTAGGCCGCTATCCTATCCTCAATCAATCACTTCACAAATTGCTCTATATAAAAATAGTATCAAGTTTGCATCGTGCAGTTGATACGTGAGTCAGGCGTATTGCAATAGATTTGTTAGAAAAATATATCATTTTTTCTAAATTGACTTGCCT
The DNA here is from genome assembly GCA_948477245.1 of Thumatha senex. NCBI lineage: Eukaryota > Metazoa > Arthropoda > Insecta > Lepidoptera > Erebidae > Thumatha > Thumatha senex. Next base: position 187,555 of record OX419724.1, read on the forward strand.
ATCTGTTTGTTCAGGTTAATCTCTGAATGGAGTAGACCAATTTTAACGGGAGTTTTACTTGCAGAAAGCTGATGTTATAAAGAGTAGCTTAGGCTAATTATATCCCCGTGAACGGGCACCACACAGGTGTAACCGCGGGGCGACCGCTATAGTAAATATAATATAAAATAATTGAAATAAATATGAAGTCTATATTTATATCTATTTCCAACTAAGAGACTATTAGGTTTAAACTATTATGTCAACTAATGTTCTAGTGAACAAGTTTATAAGTTTATAACTATTATCTCAGCCCGCAGCCGGTCGGCAAAGTAATCAGCAATTAAGCACAACATGGGAATGTTGTCACTTAAGGGCCGGTAGGCCAAGTCGCGTAGGCACCACAACGCTTCCTCAGCCCCCGCCAAGATAGATCGACAATGTTTTTCAGCTGGCACGCCACAGTAAAAATGATTGGCAGTAGCAATCGAAATGGAACATCTCTGTTATTGTGTTGGATTTTATTTTAGGTTTATGATATACTAGTTGACGCCCGCGGCTCCGCCCGCGTGATGAAGTTTTCCCGTTCCCGTTTTCTAACGGAACTTGTTTTCGGGATAAAAAGTTGCCTATGTGTTATTCTGATAGATAAGCTATTATATATAAAATATATAGTTATGGTAAAGTTTATTTAAATTTCATTCAGTAGTTTTACGTGCAAGTAATAAACATCCATACTTACAAACTTTCGCGTATATAATATTAGTAGGAGTTAATGATGATATATTTAATAACAAATTTAGGCTTTATGTACAAGTACCAAATAAAATGTCCCGTACTCATTATACTTTTTTTTTTAAATAATATTAAAATCAAAAAATCATAATGTTATGTACCTGTCTTTGGCAGCTAGTCATGTTGTTCTTCAGAACATATCTTCCGTCCGCGCTAAACATTCTCCTTAAGTACCTACACAATTTCATTCAATTGCTCTAAACGTTGCCGGTTTACCCAAATCTTGCTTTTAGTTCTTACTTTTTCTTTTTCAAATACCCGATTCTTAGTTTAACACGCAGCGAAGACCTTTACTTTTTTATTAGTGACTAATGCCTTAAGGGCGGCTTCTGGTGAGACCATCACTACCGCATCATCAGCGTACAACAGACAATGTACTGTAAAATTTCCACAATTTTACAACACATCATAATCTTTTAACTTTTGCAGCCACACTTTTGCACAACTATCCAGATACACTATGAAAAGTCAGGCGGACTTACACAACCCCGTTTGACGATCAAACAGAAGTCAAAAAGCCAGGTGAACATCCCCCTTGGTCGCACGCAAGCTTTACAGTCCGTATAAAGAGACTGTATCACCGACCACACCATATCCTGCCCGGATATGGTGTAGACGGCCAGCCAGGCCACACGGACGAGTACCACAGAGTTTCTCTCACAACTTTATCAAATGCTTTCTCCAGATCCATTAAAGCGCCATTAAATAATTGAATGAATGAATAAAAAATCTTTATTCATGTAGGTCACAATGTAACACTTATGAACGTCAAGATTATTGCTTCTACATTTACATTTACTGCCAGATTCGCAAAGCAATAGAGGCTGAGGAAGAACCTGGCAATAAAACTCATGGCCACTCTTTTCTAACCGCCAGTAATTACATTACTTTGAGTTACATGATGTTTGACCAATTATATAGTAATGAATACAAAACAAATACAAAACAATAAAACAAAATCAATGTTGTGTTTAAAATCATATCAAAATTAGAGCTATTCTAGTTGCCAGTTCTAAGGGCAGCCTACACTTTAAGGAGAAGAATCTAGCAAGAAAGTCAATGGATGCTCTTTTAAAATGTAGGTAGGGCTTACAACATTAAAATTACACTTACATTGTTCCTTTGGATTTATGTGAGAACAGTGCTATATTATTATTAATTATTTAATTATTAGTTACATGAAATGTCATACATTTTTTAAGGCTACTAACATAAAGTAAAAACATAAATAAAAAGCACTCGTAGCCCTACTAACTCGGTTTCTGTAAAAGAACACTGATTTAAGAAACTCTCTCGAATTTTGGATGGATGACCGTTTTGTAGCATTATCATTTACCAGCGTTTTCGTGCTTCGAAGGACACATTAAGCTGTTTGTCCCGGTTGATAGTAACGTTGCAATCGACACTCGTTAAGTCAAGTGAATACCTTTTGAGCGACTTAAAAATTACAACAGCAAATCGCTACAATCTGAGCCTGTCCATTTGAACACAGGCATTGGGCTCACCACAATATGCCTCTGCCACACCTTCGGGGATAAAGTCGTGGCTAATAAATTTATAAATATACTTAAATAATTAATACTGAAAGCATAAAACAAAGGCACGACCTTTACAATTACATACAATTTTAATTTTTTATGCGAAGCGAAGCTTCAATATAACAACTGCACTGATTATTTCAGCCAGTGGCAGTCGGTATGTTTAAGCTTCAGAATCTATTGATCAAATTTATATGTAGGTAAACATACATTGACCGGCCCACTGGCTCAGTTGGTTAAATAACTGTCTTCTAACCTGTGGGTACCGGGTTCGATTTTATACTACTTACAGGGATAATTCTAACGCTTCTGTGAAGTGTAGGTACTTTATTTTATATTAAAACTCTCATATATTTTATTAATCTATCACGCCTTATCCCCGAAAGGGTGGCAAAGGCATATTAGTATATGCACACTTTTCACCATGTGTATTCCTGTCCCACGTAATGGGTGGTGAGTCCATTGCCGTAAATAACTCTCATATATATACACTATATAAAGCTAACTCCGGGCGTCGCGAGATGCAACTGGGACAGACGCTCGGATGATGAGGGAATGCTGGCCTCAGCGTCGCGAATCTGATATTATTTAAACATTTGTTCTATAAAAATCACTGTATATAGTCAAAGTAAGCCATTATGTCTATAAATATTTAGTATCTATAGTTGTGTATAAAAATATCATTAAAATTATCTGTAGTTTAGATTTGGCATTGAAAAAACATTTCGAAAAGGGGGCAACTTTGGGATGTTTTTCTATCAAGTGAAGTTTATAAGATTTTGTAACAGAAAGCCATTTTGACTAGCTTAAATCCTTAACTAACATATATCTCTTTTTCAGAATCAAAAACCCTTTATTCTACGATTCGCATTGTTTTAAAAAACTCAAAAGAGCGCATCGGCAGGAATACCAAGCCTTAAATAAAGGAGACTATAAACATTGCTCACATTTGTAGGAAGCTTTGCTGAGCTTCGTGCGAGTTTCTTGACGTGGGAGCAGTCGCGTGATGTGTCCTCGTTCATTGAAATTACATATCTGCTTCTTCAATTCATTAGTTGCTAATTTTAATCGTTCGCACTTTAACCCTGCGGTTCTGTTTTCCGTCGTTGGTACGGTGGGACTGAGATGGTAGTGGTTTCATGTAGGATTTATTAAAGTAGGTTAATTTTGTGTTGAAAGAAACCATGTCTTTTGACCATTCGCTGGCGGCAATACGACTCATTTAGTATATCAAGTCCAAGTAATACGAAATATTAATTATATTAGCGGAGACTCAAATCACAGAATGTTATAGCTTGCGAATGCTCACCAAAACTTCATCAATAGGTGTTTTTATACGGTGGGATATATTACCAAACTAATTTTATATAAGCTGTGGTTTGGGATCTAGACAACTGATAAACATACTTATTAATTTCTAAATTTACACCTATCATATATTAGAAGGAAGATACCTTAGAGAAAACATAAGTTGTTAAATTAAAATCCTACTAATTCAAGCTATGGTATGTGGCGAACGGAGTTATGAGTATGTCATCTGCACATGAGTTGGCAAACGGTTCTCGGAATACAGGTGTATTGGTACACAATTTATTTAAGCTGGAATTTATTGTAGGGACAGATAATTAAATATAACAAGCTTTCAATGAAATCACACTGACAGACGACCGGTCGAAACCAAGACCGGTCGTCTTTGTATTGCATATTTTGATAATGTTAGGATAATTCAAGAAGCATTAACTGTTATTCTGAAATAAGTTCTTACTGATATAAATGCAAAGTACGCAATGTTTTATATTAGTAGATCTCGGTCTCGTGGGAATACGGGAATAAAATATAGTCCAAGTTACTTTTTATAACACCAGCTGCCAGTGAAACACCCGGTAATATCGATCCAACAGATTCAGGACAGACAAAATTTTTATAAATAGTTATTTTCATAAGCATTAAGTGAAAATCTGTTGATTTGGAAGTACAAACAGACACTTCAATTATTTAATCTGTATAAATTATACGTATAAACTTTCAGCTTATTCTGATCATTAATATCCGGACGGACGACCACTATTCACACTATTCGATTCACACTGAGCACCTTAGAGAATATATTGCTTTATGAGATGGTGGTAGCCCATCTGATATAATAAGAAGTCATTTGTATAATTGCTAATAGTTACTTGTCAAACCTCGCCCAGCAACGTGACTCAATTAAAACTTATCACGTTACATTTGCCACGAACTCAAATTGACTAAAATTGCAATTATCGACACAATTTATCTATCCAGTTGTTGTTACAAGTACAAACAGGCCCATTAACATTGCTTAGCTACTATGTATTATTGATACGGACCGGGTTAGCGTCACATAGACCCTGTGGCATGCTTGCCCTACCTCTTTGCTACAATTGGTACACTACACTTATAATATCTATGCCTTACGTGGCAACCTTGCTAGTTCGATGACGTGGTTGTGCATAGTTTACTTTATTATGGTATTCTCCAATCAGAAAGAATTTCCGAAAAGTCCTATCCGCGGGTCTTAGTGCGCAATCGATGTATGCAAAGCAAGCAGTAGATGAAACTGGCTCCGATGAACTTTGATAATGCAACTGCCTCCTGACTATCGGGCGATAAGGGATGATGGCTGACGCCAAACTGTTGCTCGTAGTCTTAGTTTCAGGTCCTTCAGATAACCTCAGGTCAGTAGGGGATAATAATTGGTGGGTAAAAGTAAAAGAAAGACATTCTGGCAGAAAATTAATCCCTAAAAATGATATCAAAAAGCTAGTACAGGTAAAATACTAGAATCTTCATACAAGAGTATCGCCAAGATTTTCTTTTACTTGTAAATTTTATTTCTATAATTCTATTTGTAAATATCAAATTTTTTGGGGTTTATATCGAACCATGTCATGTCCAACATTGCCCGCCATGTTTGTTTATGTTATGCGGGCAGTCTGACCATAGATGGTAGACGAACGACGCCACTGGGCAAGGCAAGTAATCACTACGTTTACTATGCGTCGATTCGGTGAGCGCAGTTAGACCCGAGTTCACCAACTACAACATAATCATTGATTACGTAACCGTTCTGTTAGCATTAAACAGTTGTTTAACCCAACCGCGTTTTTTTCGAGTTCACCATTTATTTCCAACCAACGGTTAGCTAACCAAACGTTTTTGAATGAGTGAGTCGAAAATGACCGAATGATGGAATGGTTTAACATTTTATTGTGAATGTTGAATATCTTAAATGTCAACGTCAATCAATTTTAATTGTCAAACTCAATTCATTATTTTTACGCGTCGTGTTTGTTTTCTTTGTATTAATATATATTGTGAGTGTATATGGAAGATAAACGCAAACGTACTGTGAATTTCACCAGTGACGAGAAATCTGTACTTACGGAACTCGTAATAAAGTACAGGGACATTATAGAAAATAAAAAATCGGACGCTACAACAAATGCCGAAAAAGCAAGTGGTTGGAAGGATCTGGCTGGCGAGTTTAATGCTCTGAGTGCTCACTGCAAACGTACTCCTGAGAGCTTAAAGACTTGCTGGGAGAATATCAAACGCCAAACAAAAAAACAATCAGCAAGTCGGAAACGGGAGCTGTTTATGACTGGTAAGTAAACGTGGTCATTAAATAACGAAAATATTTGGTTGTTCCGGATTTTCGTGGTATTTATAACATAACATTATTTTTAGGTGGTGGAAGACCACCTCCACTTCCTCCGGGTACTGGAGTGGATCACGTGGTTGAGGCAATACTTGGACCTGCTTTGGAAGGACTAGAAAACCCATATGATGGTGATGCTCTACTAGATGTAAGAACTGAATCTTGTCAACTTTTTAACTAATAACATTAACTTTAGATATTACTAGCTTTTAGAATAATAAGCGCTGATTAGCCCTAAGCTTGTCAGGCAACGAACCTGGGCTCATACAGCCTTTTCTTTTGCAGAGCACTGTTAATTTTTTTGTTTTTTTATTTGGAACTTAATTTTATTATTTTTGTTTTACGTTTTTCTTTATTAATTTATAATTGCGTTCCTGTTTATAAAAAAAAAAAAAAAAAAAAAAAATAAGGTTACTTTATGGGACAAGTTTTTTTAGATTAAGGATTATTGTTTAATTATGAAATTTTTAACTGTCGGATTGCCGTTGTAAGTGACGTCCCTCATAGGCGTCAGCTGAAAATCAGCGCTGTCTAACTTTTTTACATAGTTGGTGCAGCTTGAGCTGAGATGGCGCCTTTTCGGGCGCGCACAGTGTAGCGATAATTGTAAAATTATATTTATACCAGTATTTGATTTTGTGCGTGTCGAATAAACGGTTAATTTATTTATTTATTTAAGATCCGAGAAGAAGCGCTCGTGGCCTCGCGGTCTCAGTGTTCTGTAAACGATCACTGAGTTACGCAACTTTCACTATGGCTGGTCCTCGGATGGGTGACCACTTTGTGGCATTTACATTTGCGAGCGTTTCCGTGCTTCGGAAGGCACGTTAAGCCGTTGGTCCCGGTTGCCAGTAAAATGGCAGTCGTTAAGCCTGGTTGAAGGCCTTATGGGCGGTTTGAAAATTTCAACAGCAGGTAGCCACAACCTGCGTCTTTCAACACGGCAATGGGCTCACCACCTATTACGTGGGGACAGGAATCCATACGGTGAAAAGTGGGCATGTATGTGTGGCATGTATGTGTGATGTGTGGCAATATGCCTCTACCACCCCTTCGGGGATAAGGCGTGATGGATATTTATTTAAGATCCATTGGCTAATTGAAACGCGCCGGCAGATGGAACAAACAATGACTTGTTAACATGTGGAGCAATTGTAGGTTATGGAGTAATTGTTTTATCTCATCGCGCCCACCCGCTTAGGAACTGATGGCCCGCTTCTCTAAATTGTTTACATATCGAACTAAACAAATGTGAACGTTTATGCAGTGATAGGATTATTGTCCAGGAGGAACTTTCGTAAGAGTTTTTCATTATTACTAACTAAACTGTTTACTCGTGGGTAAGTTTTGTGATAGCGCAACTAGTTTCAGTTTCTTCAAGAGGTGCATCAATCCAGAAGTGGTGATTGCTGTATTGTTAACTGAGCACGCCTACACTGCCATTACGTGCTCTTGAGAGGCTGCTGGCTACGTAGTACAAGCGAAGTCTCCAACGTAGCTTGACGCATCTCTTGAAAAAAGACCTGTGTTAGGTTCGGAACTAGTCGGGCTATCCCGAAATTCACTCATGAATAAAACTGTTTTAACTCCACTGGTACGGTTAAAATTCTATGGATGTCCGACCGTCCGTCCATCCGTTCATTCAGTCTACAGGTCCCATTTTTCCTCCATTGAACTTGGCATGGACAATCTTTGATGTAGATTTTGATATATATAATATTATATATCTAAATCTACATAATAATGGAGGCAGGCGAGGTGAAATGGTCTCGTAGTGGTTGGCAAGACCGCTCAAAACGAAAATAAAAAAAAAATTTAAAAAAAAAACTTCAAGGTCTACGGTTTACAGAACCAGTAGTTAGACCAGTCCTTTTACATGACATTGAGACGTGGCCGATATTGGAGCGATACAAGCAGGAACTGCGTGTCACGGAAACGAAGATGCTGCGGTGAATGTGTGGAGTCAAGTGGATGGACCGCGTGAGGAACTTTGCATCCGCGGCAGTCTTCACGTTCGTTACATTGCAGATAAGTTGCAAGAGTGTCGCCTGCGGTGCAAAAGTCACGTCTTGCGACAACCGCCGGGCTACGTGGGAAAAAAATGACTAAAAAAAATATCTTTATTTTGCATAGACCATTTCAACGGCGCTTACAAAATGTCATACACTAAAACTAAAGAAAAAATAATATATTTAAAGTGACCATGTCATGTCATCTGGCCATGTCAGCCCCGCCGGGTCCCGGTAAGAGGGGAAGACCCAAGAATTGCTGGCTTGACGTCGTAAGGGATGATATGCGTGCCAATCGTCTCACTACAGGATCCGACGACCGTACGAAGTGGAGGAGAAAACGTAGGAAAGCGGACTTCGGGCGTCGCGAGAATTAACTGGGAAAGACGCTCGGATGATGATGATGAAAACCGATTCGTTAGTAATATATTCCAGGATATATACCGTAGTAGATATCAGAACAATCTGATTGGCCCATCAAAGTCCACTGTTGGACGTAAGCCTCTCCCAATTGAGTATTAAGAGTGTGCTTGGTCTTACTGAACTAGGCTGGCCAGACGGTCTTTAGATAAGTTTCAAACGTTCCTTCTCTTCACCATAACCTTGTCCGTTAGCCACTAGGAGTACCACTTGCGAGTGAGCTTGATTTAAACCCCGCATATCTAGGTAGGACCCCATGGCATCGTGAAAGTTGAATCACAATAGATAGACCAACCGTTTGATAAATATTTAAAGTTTATCATCAGTGACATTATTATAGTATGATTTTAAGCGCTTGTGGCCCTGCTGACTCAGTGTTCTGTAAACGATCACTGCGTTAAGCAACTTTCGCTTTCGGTGGTACTTGAAAGGATGTCCACTTTGTGGAATTGCAAATCTATGCGAGCGTTTCCGTGCTTAGGAAGGCACGTTAGTCTGTTGAAAATTGAAGTCGTTGAAGCCATTATGGGCGGCTTGAAAAATTTCAACAGCAAGTTGCCACAGCCTGCGCTTGTCCATTTTAACACGGCAATAGGCTGACTACCTATTATATGCGTATAGTATATCTCTGCCTACCCCTTCGGGGATAAAGGGGTGACAATATGTATGTATGTATGTTTAAAGCACACCGGCGCAATAACGGTAATATAAAAGAGAACTTATAAGATATCAGCGTAATATTTAGCGTTGATTTTAAATAATATTAAGTGCCATATGCGAACTCTTCCTTAGTGCAACGCGAGTCAAATGTCGAGTTAATTTTAGCCTCACTTCCCGGTTCGTTACTGCTCGCGGTATGTACTGTTTTGAGAAAACTGTGACAGAGTGTCGTGGCGAACATCAACACGTTTGTGCACTATTCAGTATGAAGTGCATCATGTGCAATATGTCACCCTGACACATCTGAGCGTATGCCGAAGTTCGTAATGTAAGTCGACGTAGACCATTTTAGAAGGTAATTGGAGCGTCCAGTGGTCCAGCTGAATGACTAAAATTAAACCGATTCGCAATGTTGTTGAGACACGTGGCAAGTGTAAGATTTAACGTTGTGCTTGGGAAAGAGTTTCAACTTGATAGTGAGTTTTTTATTAAAGTAAAAAAGGCAAGCCTGTTGAGATGGAACTTGAACCCGTGACCTTTGCCTACCCAGAGCAATGCTGTAACAGAGCCACAGAGCCGTACCGAAATTCTTCACTATATTTGTAAGCGCCATTAAATAGTAGGTATAAGGTCAAAGCTATCTATCTAGCCACTTAGCAACTCTAATTATCAATGAATGATAAGAAATTATTTTTTATTGATTAGATTTTACCTTTGCCTTTGTGACATGAAAGATAAATCAAGATAAAAAATTAAAAGCATTAGATTTTTAAATTCAACCCACAATATGACCAAATACCCCGGGGGCGCAGTAGTAGTATATGCGATTGGCTTGAATCCTGGCCCACAAAATATTTAAATGATCTGCAAATGTTCATTTCATAGTTCGGGTATAAGTAGTAATTTTTAAATGTTTAAATATTAAAGCACAATAAATGAACAGACACTATCACAAGTTTTCTGAACACAATAACCTGCGCTTAAGCTTGGGGCACACCTGAACCTGGGGAATACGGAGTCACTAGATATACGTGGCTTATCTTTATGAGTGCAACATTTGGTAACTGGCGAACTTGCTAACCATCCGTCAAAAGTGAGCACCTCTTCCTTATTAAACGTACCTATAAAAAAAAAAAAAAAAAGACAAATAAAAAAAAGGTCTCAAAATCGTGGTAAAACACGAAGTCAAGTGTAAAATGCTGCTTTGTTCATAGACCGATCTCGGTGGTAACTATTTTGTTCAATACATTGAATTTCAGTTATTCCTCACATGTAAAATATTGAAGGGATGAAATAATCCCATTAACAAGGAATATGATTTGTCTAGTCATTGCATGCACGCTGGAGTTTTTAGTGAAATCATGATTTAATATATTTCTGATCAATAAATGTTTTATTAGAGCAAAAATACATTTATCCAACCAATTAAATGTTTTGGACACTCATATTGCCTACAGGGGGCGCAGTATGTTGCCACCATTACACGTTACAAGTATTGTTGGGTGAGGTGCACCGGTGACCCAATGACCAGCTAGTGATGTGTTCCGGCTATAAATTACGATTAGTGGTGCGCGGGCTGCAGTACCGGTCGGCGGTCGCCAGATATTTATTACTCAGCGAGTGTCGGTGACTCATTCACACTCAAACAGTATCATTAGACCAAAACGCACTGACGAGTTGTTAACGTACTTTAAGAAAAGTAACGATGTTACTAATAATTAATCATTATAAATATTGTGGGACACTTTTTACACAGCGCCATCTAGCCCAAATTAAGCTATAAGCTTATACTATGCGATCTAGATACCTGATATGCATACTTATATATATATATTTATCTATCACGCCTTATCCCAAAAGGGGTGGCAGAAGAATATTATAGTATGCCCACTTTTCACATACTTATATATTTCTAAATACATACATATTATATATAGGAGACATCCCAACTCCGAAATAAACATTTCGGATCCCAAAACATTTGTTCAGACCCGGGAATCGAACCCGGGACCTAAGGGTTGCAGTGACATACACTACCACTGCGCCACCGAGGCAGTCAATTTATACTTAGTGAAGAATTTCAGCTTATTTTGGTACGAATTTGTAGCTAGCCTAGCAAGAGCCACGTTTTGACCACCGTCCAACATTGTTGTTGCCAGGCATGGCCACGGGTCTAGTGCTATCGCAGTCAAGTTCTCTTATTTGCACTTAAAATAAAAATAATGTTTAAACTTATCCACAAAACAAATAACAGAGGAAATAAAGGTGTGACAAAATAAATTGTTTCCATAATTACTTACCACCTGCTAAGTGGAACAAAAAAATGCCTACGGTTAAATGTGGGCGAATAGTATGCCTCTGCCTACCCCTTCGGGGATAAAGACGTGACAATATGTATGTTTGTATAATTACTTATAACAAATATTTACCTATTTTATAAATACTTATTTGACTACTTGAAGAGAATATCATTAAAATCGGTCTTGTCGTTCTGGAGTTGTAAACAATATACTTACTACCTGATCACTCCTATCAGTAACACCTTTATCCCCAGAAGGCGTAGAAAGATGTATATTTGCCCTACCGACATATCACCGTAAGCATTTTTGTCTAACGAAACAAGTGATGAGCATGTTGCCGCGGGGTAGGACAATAATATGCGCACAAAATCTATACTAATATTATAAAACTGAAGAGTTTGTTTGTTTAGTTACACGCGCTAATCTCGGGAACTACTGGTCGGATTTGAAAATTCATTTTGTGTTAAAAAAGCCCATTCAATAAAAAAGGCTATAGGCTATATATATTCACGCTACAACCCTGGAGAGCGGAGCAGTAGTCATAAATGTCGACAAATCGGGCAAACTTTTTGATGCATTATTGTAGAATCTATAAGCGACGGGATTAAATAGGTGCGACGGGTGTTGGAAGTGTGTCACGGGCGAAGCCGGGATGGGGAGACGGGCTAACCTAGTAATAAGACAATTCACTGAAATATTTAGGTCTATTAAAACTTCAGACATATAATAACAGATCCCATGCGATATATTTTAAGCTGTAAATCTACTTTGTTTATCCGATTATTGTACATTAGTAGACGCCCGCAGATCCACACACGTGGTAAGTTGTTCCGTTCCTGTTTCCCACAGGAATTTCTTCCCGGGATAAAAAGTAGCCTATGTTTTATTTTGATATCAATTTAGTATATATTGCGTGAAAGAGTAACAAACATCCATCCAAACTTACAAACTTTCGTTTATAATATAAGTAGGATGTAATCATAAAAGGTCTATCGAATCGTCTATTACTTAAATACATATAAAGCTGAAGAGGTTGTTTGTTTAGCGCTATTCTTAGAAACTGCTAGTCTGAATTAGTTAAATCTTTTTGTGTTGAATAGCCCATTTATCGAGTAAAGGCTATGGGTAAGATCGCAAGATACTCGAATTATATCGAACATAATCCACTAGCCGTAGCCGCCCAGCCTCGCCCGTGACCTTCTTCGATCCCCGTTGGCACTCATTTAATCCCATCGTTTATTAATTTTACAATAATGAATGATCATCTTCCGATTGATGAAGTGCTCGTGGCCCCGCGGACTCAGTGATCTGTAAACGATCGCTGAGTTACGCATCTTCACTATGGCTGGTCTTCGGATGGGTGACCACTTTGCGGCATTTACATTTGCGAGCGTTTCCGTGCTTCGAAAGGCACGTTAAGTCGTTGGTCCTGGTTGCCAGTAACATGGCAGTTGTTAAGCCAATTAAGTTAAAGGCCTTATGAGCGGCTTGAAAAATTTAAACAGCAGGCTGCCACAACCTGCGTCTGTCTGTTTCAACAAGGCAATGGGCTCACCACCTACAGTGGGACAGGAATACTCATGGTGAAAAGTGGGCATACAATATGTATGCCTCTGCCACAATATAATGCAAATATATAGATAAGCGGAGTATTCTTAAATATCAACAAATCGGGCAAATTTTCTTACATTATCGTAAAAGTAATAAACGACGGGATTAAATGGGTGCGACGGGGGTTTGAAATATGTCACGGGCAAAGCCGCGGGTGTCAGCTAGTATTTAATACATCCGATTTGGTCCAATTAATATATAATTGTACAAATGTACCTCCACGTAAGAGGCGGGTCGCACGATAGCAACCGACGTTGTCTAATGACTGCCTAGTTTTTATGTCTACCGATACATAACTACACCGGTAGGCTAGTGACTGTCAATCTGTAAATGGCAGACCCCAAAGTTTTCATATTACTTATATATATTATACATTAAATGGATATAATGAAACTTTACAATAATATAGCCTTCACATTACAATAACTCATACGCTATTTTTTATTCCGGAACAAGTTCCAGTAGATAAGTGCACCATGCGGGCAGAGCCGCCAGCGTCAACTAGTTAATAATAAATTGTTCTAGACAGAAGTGACGCCTTGCCAGACAATATTATTACACGGTATGAATGTCAAGGGCGGGTTCGATAGCGGGATAATAAACGGGTGCGTTGATGTCTGAGCTAATACTAAGATGTAATTATGTGTCCGTGTGATTTGACCGGTCCTGTGCTACAAGCGGTTTACGGAACGAGCTTTTGTTGCCATTTCCAATTAGGAAAAATTATGATTATACAAGATGATGATATTTTGTTAATTGTAACAGTACGTTTCAGTATACTGAAGACCGTGTAAAGTTGAAAGAAAATGGTAGAAAAGGAGCCCCAGGCTCTCAAACGAATGATTTGGATGTAACTGAGACTAAAACTTGGAGTGTTCTACGTTTTGATATTGTATGTTCATAAAAATTACCGACAATGTTATATTATTTGATAATATAAGACCATGTCAAGTAACGCATAAGACTGTATCATATTGAGGTCATAAATCCCAACATAAACCGGCTAATTTTCATTTTAATGGCCTTAGGTTGGGAATACACTTAACTATATCACGAATTTTTTTGAAGTTATGAAGTCATGTTCTTTACATTTTTACATATGAGTTCAATCAAATCAACTTATTGCCATCGATGAAATGTAGTGAAAGTAAATAACATTGTGTTGAAAGAACGCTGCGAGTTAAAAGAAAATGTTCTACCCATTGTACAAAACGAATGCTCAGGTAGTTCGGATACGTTGAGTGGATCGATGATAGAAGAGTGGAACCGATTGGGTATACTTCCAAAAAGCGCATACCGCCGATCGACCTAACATTAGGTATACTAACGTATTTTGACCTCCTGATCACGGATATCATAACGAAAATTGGCGCAAACGGCATTTTGAATAAGAAAATCGGAGGAGAACCTCTTTTCGTTCGGTGTGCATGATCGCGCATTCCTAACCGATTTAGACTATTTTTTTTAGCTTTCCCCAGAAAGGGTTTGTGTGTGAACAGCGGAGATTAGGACTATGGGGCGTCACTCCCACATTTTTAACAACTCAATACCCTCTCCGCATGTGTGTGTTTTATGTACCTTTTCCAGGATAGCAAGTTTTAATATCCGCGATCAGTTGGGTGAAGGGGTACAGGACAATGGTTTTCGGGGTTGTAAAGAGGGTGTCTTCATGAGTAAATGACAAATAAAAAATGAACACCCTTTCGACCAACCCTGTTAAAAATGTTGAATCCCACATGGACATAATAATTGTTCTCATGATGTAACTTACTTAGCCAGATCGAAAAGTTGGTTAGGTTAGGTTTGAGTAGTGACCACAAACGCGCGAGGCGAACGATCGTAGCGAAAGTGCCGTGGCAGCGGCCGCCGAAGCGTCAGAAATGTTGCTCAACAACAACACGCACACACACCACACACACACACACACACCCTTTGTGGGGAAGGCTAAAAAAAAAGTCTAAATCCGTTAGGAATGCGCGATGATCGCGCACACCGAACAAAAACAGGTTTTTCTCAATTTTTCTTATTCAAAATGTCGTTTGTGCCAATTTCCGTTATGATATTCGTGATTAGGAGGTCAAAATACGTCATTACACAAAATTTCAGATTGATCGGCGGTATGCGCTTTTCAGAAGTTTAATCAACCGATTCAATAGTGCATAAGAATTAACCAATTGCTTTTCTGGTCAGGAGCACCAGTAACCGATGTAAACGTATGAAAACTTTCAATAAATTAGAAATGGCGAAAGTAGCAACTAGAAAAACGTAGTCTCCACCTACTCCTATGAAAATTTTAATTTTTTCATTAAAACACGATAAAATCTTGCTAAAATACTAAAATATGACGTCTTATGACACGAATAACTGAACGTTGTTTACATAGGATTGATTTCAATCTCAATTTTTTTAATTATTTAATGTTGCTTGCATGTACATACAAATTCTACAAATCATACATATTTCCTCATATTTCCATTACACATCTGACATTGGCAGAGTCGTCAATTCAATTCTTATTAGGCAGTCTGATTAGTGACATGTTGACATCGCCTGCCATAAAGAATAAAACAGAATAGAATACTCTATGCCGCCAACTGTCATCAAATCAATCAAAATTGTCAGTGAAATATGGCCAGATAAATTAGAAGTGTATTTATAAAATTTATGTAATTCATTTAGAAATTAATAAAGTACTTTTCAAAATTCTCGAAAACAATGTGATCTCTAAAGAGAACCCGCATGCCAGTATCGTGGAATCCACAACAGAATTCGCATGTAGGTAAGTAAAACTTTGTAACATCTCTGTCGACAATATAGCAAGTTGTAATAATAGGGCATAAATTGGCACATTAAATAATCGATAAGCAAGGCGCATTGGAGGTTTATCAGTCGCTGTTTAAAGTCACAAAACGTAGCACACCTTGAATCAAACTAGGCATTAAAATAATATTCATTTTTGTCAATGAATTCCTTTTTATAGCAAATAATGTTTTATCACGTGCAACAAGTTATCCTTCTTTAATTTTTTTTTGCTGTTCCAGGTGGAATATTCTGTGAGTAAGGCGCAAGACTACGACCGCTAATATGTGTATTTTCTTATTAGTGATGTTGCTTGTGCCGGCCTGTATTTTGCTTTGTTTGGCTTTTCTTGTGTAAGTATATTGTATAACTATTAGGTACGTATTTTGTAGGTATCTAAATAAGTTTAGATATAAACCTAGAATAATACTTGGATGATAAAATCCTGATGAAATGATGATGTTTACCCACACTTCTGTCATTACAGGTATTGTTGTTTGGACGAGCGGTCGCAGAACGCTTAAAGAAGCAATGGAAGTATTAGATTTGAAAAATTCAACCGTTGCAATAATGTATTGGTCTGAAAACAATAAAGTGTTTGTATCATGTTAGTTTTTACTTTACAATTAGCATCCTGTGCTAGATTAACCTAAAGCTGCCAGTTTTTTGTGATATGTTCGCCTCGGTGCCATTTGCTTGGGTCACCACGGGTAAGCATCAGGATATTCATTGTTCAAACTGTGCACCAGTGTGTAATTAGTAGATCTTAACATTGTGAAGGCGAAAGTTTGTGTGTGTTTGTTATTTCTACAAGCTTAACTGGTACCCTGGATTATCACATAGGCTACTTTTTATTAAGGAGACTCGTTTTTGTAGAAAATAAGGGAAAACTTCGACTCGCAGTACCATATATATATATATATATCATTATCAATTTGTGTGTATGTTTATTGCTTCTTCAAGCTCAAACGGCTATATAACGAATACATTTGGTGTGGAGGTAGCTGACAATCTGGATTAACAGAAAAGACAAGCAATTGCTCCCAGGCCTTTACAGAATTCTCTTGGACGACAAGGCGTATGCAATTTGTCAAATTGCAATCCAAAGAAGACAGGGAATACTTTTCAAATCCGGAATTGTTTTTTCGACCTCTCAAGTGTAGACTCAAGACACAGTGTAGTATCGGGCTCGGATTGGTAAAGGAAACAGCTAACGCATTTGTATGACCTTCTCACGTAAAGGTGATTGCACTCGTCATTGAATAGCTTCAACAATTCACTGTTTGTGTATTTTTGTATAACGGGACCCAATTTGGTTCATTATCAGGGCTATTATTGCACCAATTGAAATAACTGGCGAACACTCTCGTATTTCATTTGAAATATGGGTAGGGAGTACCGCATGGTACTATTTTAGATCTCCATAACCTAAAATAAAAGATGGAGAGAGATTACTGGAGGGTCGTCATGTCAAGGTAGATTTAACCTACCGGTTTCAACATTAAATGGAGTCGGTTTTGTACCGACAGCCTCTGCAACATTATGTGGTAGTTGGTGTGGTAGCCATATACATTTGGCATTTTTTTGCACAAACTAGCTGTCCCGCCCGGCTTCGCCCGTGACATTATTTGAACCCCGTGGCACCCATTTAATCCCGTCGTTTATTAATTTCATATGACTTCGCCCGCGTAGACAAGATTTCCCGTTCCCGTTTCCCACAGGAACTTGTTCCCGAGATATAAAGCCTATGTCCGTCTCCTGGCTCTAAGCTACCTTCCCACCAATTTTCAGCCAAATCGCCGTTGTTGAGTTATAAATAGTGTAACTAACACGACTTTTTTTAAATATATTTAAGATTAAGATATTGTATTCTATTCTATTTTCTTATGGCAACTTTAAATTTTTTTGAAAACTCATTGATGTCACTGTGAATGTGAAATAATTTGTACAATGCATCTCTAGCACATCTGTGGTAACTTTTATATTCTGTTAGAATTTCCTTTGTCGTTTATTATTTTAATCGTTTCAAAATTTGTCGTTTTGGTTTTAATTTATTTATAAACAAAGTTAAATAAGCAATGAGACTTAGCATGTAATATCAATCATTGGGGTGAACGTTTATTTTAATCTAATGAATACTTAGGCTTGCGGATTATGGAAGAAATAGTATCATAGTTTGTTTCCCATATTTTGTGTGTAAGTAGAAAGTCTATAGTGTAGTCAGCTTAGGCGACGATTATATGTGTTAAAATGAAAAGGGGACAAATGGGCAGACTGCCATGCTATATCTACATCAATTTTAATAAGAGAAAAACATTGAAAGGGTTAGCTACTGCTTTTGTAGCTGATTTTAATATGGAAATGAGTAGCGTGAGTTTTATTACATGCATACATCACAGCTCTATCCGATTCGTTAGTACATGATTAAACTTTCATATCTTATGTCCTGGGCAGTCGCAAAATTCAAACAACAAAGTTTCTACTAACATTCTACGGCTTTGGCCAGACAGCATGACCTTACTAGTACCATACTACTCTACCAAGCCGTATCCAGTCCACATACTACGTAAAAAAGCAGATTCCCGGGCGTAGCAGAGTTTAACTTTCGTCCCAAATATCTTGATTGGTGTATTTTTTCAATATTTCAACAATACAATATTTTCAATAAGTGTCCCACAATATTTATTTTTTATGTTGTTACAAAACTTCAAAAATGCTAATGGTTGTTCCAGATTATTCCACAAGCTTCTTTTTTGGAAAAGTAAGATGCTTTTTTGCTTCAACACATTAGGTATGCTTATCATTCTGATCGCTACCTGCGTGCCAGTCTGTACCAGGCACTATATGAAAGGCGAAAAAGTAACCCCCGTTTCGGACTGTACCCCTGCTGGTTAAAAGTTTGACTGAAATTTAGTTAAAGCGTAAACTATAAATAGTTCCCCGGAGCGTCTGTATAGGTATATAATTTTCTATATTTCAAAAACAATTATTTTTGAGACCTGCAGATGTTGCCATCAGGTTAAGGTGATCGTTTTTTTTTTCAACTTAATTGATAAGATTGATTTAAAAAATATATTTACTGAACTTTAACATGTTTTTTAGAAAAACTCGCCGTCCGCCGCTACGGTCCGGCCGGAGCGGAAGATGAGATGGGCATGTCACACACGGACTATTAACATCTCATTCCAGAAATGACATAATTTTTTTTATAATTTTGAGAACTGCGAAGGTAGAAGAAGCATACTATGCGCCCACATTTCACTTTGTGCATTTTTTGTCGATATAAGTGTGGTAATCCCTAAAGAATATTTTCAGACTTTAAAATACGGATCGGAAACGGATTTTTTTCGGATTTACTTGCTACTCAAAGCACAGAAGAATTATTTCCACAAAATACTTTCCGACCCAAAGTGCTAAGTTGACGCACACTGATAATTATTGTGTAATAGCTTCTAGGTTATTAAATTAATAAATCATACCCGGTGAGAGTCTTACTGCACAACACCGTCTCCTTGTCATGGACCTCTGCGTGAAGCCCAAAGGCAAACGCATCGAGCGGTGCCAGCGCCGCATCAGATGGTGGCTGCTTGATGAAACTAGGTCCCAGGAGTTCGTCTCAGCTGTCGGTGACAAGTGCACCGACACTGAAGGCGAACCAGTTCAAGATTACTGGGACAAAGTTCAGGCGGCCATCCTTGGAGCAGCGAAGGTGGTGCTCGGTGAGTCTAAGGGTGGACGCAAATGTGACAAGGAAACTTGGTGGTGGAACGACGCAGTCCAGAGGGAGACTAGGGAGAAGAAAGCCCTCTTTAAAAAGTGGCAAGCGACCGGATCTCCTGAAGACCGCGACGCGTACAGGGCTGCCAAGCGCGCCACAAAGAGAGCTGTAGCCAGAGCCAGACGTGACCACTTACAACCTCTGTATGATAAGCTGGAATCGTCTGAGGGGCAAAAGCTCATCTATAAGCTGGCGCGCTCCAGGGTCAAAGCGGCACAGGATATATCCAAGTGTCGCTGTGTAAAAGACCCTGAGGGCAACCTGTTAAGCGAAGACCTCGCGGTAAAGGAGAGATGGCGCTCGTACTTCCACGAGCTGCTTAATAAACAGCACAAAGAGGTGCAGCCCCCGGACCTCCCTCCGAATCAGGGACTAGTGCCACCGGTAACGCCTGGAGAAGTCCTGACTGCGCTTCGCCGCATGAAGAATCGGAAAGCTGTCGGACCCGATGGAGTCCCCAACGAAGCCTGGAAGGCGATGGGTCCTCGCGGTGTGGACATCTAAGTAAAACTTTTTTTACCGCATACTCCTCAGCGGGCAGATCCCAAACCAATGGAGACTGAGTATTATTACTCCAGTCTTCAAAGGTAAGGGGTCAGAGCAGGAGTGCGGGAGCTACCGCGGTATTAAGGTGATGTCCCACACCATGAAGATCTTCGAGAGGATTATAGACTCTCGGATCCGGCAGGAGTGCACTCTCTCGGGGTGTCAATATGGGTTTCGCCCTGGTTATGGGACCACGGACCCTGTTTTTGCCCTGAGGGTAGTCGCAGAGAAATACAGGTCGAAGAACACGCCTCTGCACTGTTTGTTTCTAGACATGCAGAAGGCCTTCGACTGTGTTCCTCGTGCGATGATCTGGTGGGCACTGCGGTCCAAAGGGGTTCCAGAGGTCTATATTGACACTATCCGGGACATGTACTGTGACTCCAATTCAATGGTTCGGACTGCTGTTGGCGACACGAAACCCTTCCCCATCACCGTCGGGGTACACCAGGGTTCGGTCCTTAGTCCGCTTCTGTTCAGTGTAATATTAGACGAATTGTCGGACAGCATCAGAAACCCACATGAGCAGCCTCCATGGTTGCTCATGTATGCTGACGATATTGCGCTGGCAGACGCGGACAGGGGCAGATTGGTGCCACGTGTAAAGGCGTGGAAGGAGACGCTTGAGAACGGCGGTCTGAAACTAATGTGGCGAAGACCGAGTACTTGGCACTAAACTCGACAGATCCCACATCCGTCCGCATAGGCGGTGATTTGGTCGAGCGCACGGACCAGGTTAAATACCTGGGATCTGTTTTTCACACGTCCAGTGACATCGATTGCGATGTCAAGTCACGCATTGCTGCCGCGTGGGCCAAATGGCGGGAGATGACCGGTGCCATTTGTGACCCTAAAATGCCGATCCGGTTGAAGGGACAGGTCTACAAAACCATTATTAGACCTGTCCTTTTACATGGCAGTGAGACGTGGCCGATCATTTCCGAGACATAAGCAGGAGCTTTGTGTCACGGAAATGAAGATGCTGCGGTGGATGTGTGGGGTAAACTCTCGCATCCGCGGCGGCCTTCACGTCCGTGACATTGCAGACAAGTTGCAAGAGTGTCGCCTCCGTTGGTATGGTCACGTCTTGCGGCAACCGCCGGGCTACGTAGGTAACAAATGTCTGGCCATGTCAGTCCCGCCGGGTCCCGGTAAGAGGGGAAGACCCAAGAAGTGCTGGTTTGACGTCGTAAGGGATGACATGCGTGCCAATGGTCTCACTACAGGGGATGCCGAAGACCGTGCGAAGTGGAGGAGAAAATGTAGGAAAGCGGACCACGGGCGTCGCGAGACGCAACTGGGACAGACGCTCGGATGATGATGAGCTTCTAGGTTATTAAATAATGTAGGAAAGCGGACCCCGGGCGTCGCGAGACGCAACTGGGACAGACGCTCGGATGATGATTATGAGCTTTTAGGTTATTAATACGGTCCTTAAGTATCTATTTGGCCACCACTGATTATAGCCTTGTAGCTTCTTTCAAGCTTCGATAGCTTTTAGGTTATTAATACGGTCCTTAAGTATCTATTTGGCCACCACTGATTATAGCCTTGTAGCTTCTTTCAAGCTTCGATAGCTTTTAGGTTATTAATACGGTCCTTAAGTATCTATTTGGCCACCACTGATTATAGCCTTGTAGCTTCATTCAAGCTTCTTTCAAGCCCCAGACCATCAAACGGTACAATTTATTGTAAATTCAGCTCTAGCAGCTACTCGTCAATTTTCGTTTAGTTAGGCTGATTCTTGTCAATGAGTTTTAAATATTTTTAAAACTGGCCTTAAATATTTTCGCTTTTAATGTCACATTTGAATTGTCATCGGGTTTTAAAGTCTCTAATTTAAATAAATTATTAGAAAATATTTAAAGTACAAAAATATAACTATATATTTAAGGGTCATGGAAATCTAAATACAAAGTATTCTTCAAAATGTTGGTTTTTAACTTATAAGTTTATATCACGAATGTTGGAAGTGGTTCATAATTCATATGTAGGCGGAGTGATAATATTTTTTTATGGAAGATTAATTACAAGAAATATAGTCAATTGCCAAAAACAGAACAGTGGAGTGCCTCCAGGTACACCAAGCCCGTTTTTACAACCTCGATATGTATACATAGCTCTGCTAAGTGCGGATTTAGTAGAATAACAGAATACTGTTTTAATCAATGGAAACAAAAATGTGTCATCTTTGCGATTGCATAATGTGCATTGGAGCGATGCTTAAACTGGATTTTACTACAACTCACTCGCACTGGTCTGTTAAGGCGTACCAGATACTATCATCAAAAATAGGTTTTATGTGAAGGAATGAGAGGAGATGTTCCTCCGATACAAATAGGGTCTCTGACTAGTCAAATTGATCACGCATGGCGGGCTGCGGTCCAACAAAGTTTCGATATTCATTATAGAAATCATGTTACTGAAGCTCATGATATTCAGTTCTGAAATTCAGTTTTGTTTCAGGAAAAAATCCAGTAAGTCGGTGAACCTGCGCTTGATGTCCGGCATATCGAGAGAAGCATGGTTTGCCCCAACACAGTCGCCATCTTAGCTATCGTGTTTATTGTGTACGTACTTGTTCCTTGGTAGTGTAAGATAAAGCATAGGCTATTAAAAACTTTAGGGTTGGGTATACACATAAAGCCCAGCCACTTAGCTGCAATTAAAGTCCAGCAAGTGAAGACAGTTTATTAATAAAAATGCACCTCACCCTGCCAACATCATGATATACGGTGACTACTTTCCATCAGGTGGACCGTACGCTTTTTTGCCACCCCAGTGGTATAAAAATATGATTTTTCAAGGTCTATCGTTTTCTCGCCGTCTAAAGTTCCCCATTTATGTATAGGGGTGACATCAGTTTTCAATGTTATTTTTAAACTTTCGCGGTTTATACTCATATTTTAGGCGTGTATTATAAGCGCCCGTGGTATAGCAACGCGCTCGAAACGTCGGTGAATGTAAGTACAGAATTGTTTCGCGTGAAGTCCCGAGTACTATATAGACCTTGTAACATACTGTCTGAGAAAGCAATATTCTTATGACAGAAACAATTTGCCACCCAGGAGCAAACACCGACTCGCTCGGTTTATCCGTTTTTAGTCATACATGCGTATTTAGTGGAAGCTTATAGTTGAAACATATGGCTATTCATTTGTAAAATAAAGACTTAGTTGGACACAAAACATTTTAGCAAATTTTATTTACATTGACACATACGACATTACATTACATCAGACTACTTCTTTTTCCTTCGTGACATAACATACACTGAAAACAGTTCTCGCTTGATGCTATGCAACCTCTAACAAAATCTTGGTCTACGACGATGTCAACGTAGCACGTCCTTTTCGTACAAAATACAAGTAATCCCACCAGAACCTTTAGTCTAAGTTCAACTCGCACTCCAACGCATGACAGGTGCACAGGCTTAATGCCGTCAATGTATTTATTTATGTTACACCCCAGGGGTTAGAACCCAACAGAAATCATCGCCAATACCAGAAATAGTTCAATAAACTATTTTATATCCATTTTTCAGATGCTCATGTTGCTGTGGCAAGCGCCGGTTGTGGTGAGCGGTGATGTACGGCAATGCTATTCTCTAGCAATATTGTAATATTTCGAAAGTTGCATGTGCGGTGCTATTTCAAATATTTTGTGCATATTTGAAATATCACCGCGTGTCGCTGCATGTGTGCAGCTGCGTGTAGCTGTCGAGACATTAAAATCGTCTAGAATAGTATCGCAGGTCTCTAGTATGGGGTTCAAAAGCCCGTCCATCAAAGTTGTTCTGTGGGAGCTTCGTCACTAA
Source organism: Thumatha senex (assembly GCA_948477245.1). Taxonomy (NCBI): domain Eukaryota; kingdom Metazoa; phylum Arthropoda; class Insecta; order Lepidoptera; family Erebidae; genus Thumatha; species Thumatha senex. The sequence goes on from OX419724.1 coordinate 211,489, forward strand.
AAAAGTACTGTCATGTTGAAATATTATAAAAAGTGTTAAAAGTATCAGATGTTTTATTATAACGAGTCCTAGCTCATAAATACATTATGGTACATAATGTATTGTATTATATTGTACCATAATGTCCATTTTCTAAAATGTCCACTTACCAAAAGGACCACATCCCAGTACGACCACTCCCAAAACGACGAACTCCCGTTATGACTGTTTCCAAAATGACCAGTTCCTAGATTGTCTACTTCCCAATATGCCCATTTTAGTTAATTTCATTGCAGTGGTCGTTTTGGGTAATGGACGAAATGGGAAGCAAATCTGAGAAAGTAGTCATTACGGGAAGTGGTCGATTTAGGAGTGGTCGATTTGGGAGTGGTCGATTTGGGACTGGTCGTTTTGGGATGTGGTCCTTTTGGGAAGTGGACATTTTAGGAAGTGGACATTATGGTACTAAACGATATATGATATCTATAAACGATAACTATTTATTAATCTATCACGCCTTATCCCCAAAGGGGTGGCAGAGGCTTACATATTGTATGCCTACTTTTTACCATGTGTATTCCTATCCCGCGTAATAGACGGTGAGCCCATTGCCGTGCTGAAATAGACAGACGCAGGTTGTGGCTACCTGCTGTTGAAAATTTTCAAACCTTCAACTTGACTTAACGATTGCCATGTTACTGGTAACCGGGACCAACAGCTTAACGTGCCGTCCGAAGCATGTAAACGCTCGCAAATGTAAATGCCACAAAGTGGTCACCCATCCAAGGATCAGCCATAGTAACTTAGTGATCGTTTACAGAACACCGAGACCGCGGGGCCACGAGCGCTTCAACGATAACTACGTAAAGAAAAAAATAAAACCCCTTAAACGGCCGAGGCCTATGTCGTCTGGCATGTGGTGCTTTACATGCTTGGGAAGTCAGACGGGAGCCCCTTTCCGCTACTAATAAAAGGGTCTGGGCTGTGACCCTCATGCTACAGAGGGATAGTACGGCGGGTTGAATGCGATCTTTATTACTTAAGAACGTTTGCAACACGAGATGCTGTACTCACCGCTGCTGACCCTGACCGCAGCGCTTGAGAAGTTTGACTATGCGTCAGAGATACCATGTTGGAAATTTTTAACTTGGACACTATGTGGTGCGTCACGGCGAAAGAATGCCTGGCGGTATAAAAACGGATCCTGCCGAGAGGCTTACAATGTCACATTATATTTTTAAGATAACATGCTGTTTAAGATTTGTCGCTTTGTTTCGGGAGTATGCACTTCATCACTCAAAATAAAAAATAGGGTTAAGATCAAGCTTTTATTAACAAATGAGCATGGTGGCCGTGAGTCGGTCCGGGAGCTCATCAGACTGGCGTCATCACTTGTACTCGTTGACGGAGCAGCAACATCTGCAGTTCACAAACATGGAACATTTCAAACGAAGGCTTATTCACATACGGGATGCCCTACGGCACTATGTCACATGTCTTTTGCGTAATTATATCTTTTACACAATAAAAAATTGTCTTGCGCAAGTTTTTAATTTTTCCAAACAATTATTGATCAAATATGCTAATGACTCGCGGCTTGCCCGCTACAATAAATTGGATCAGCGTTACATTCCTTCAACGCAGGAGTGGATTTCCTACCTTGTATGAGCTATTAGTTTCTTTTAAGCTAAATCTTCTAAATCTTTTTAAGGGTCATTTACTCCACTTATTTGTTCAATTCGTTGAAAAAACAGCACAGTACTTTAATTTGTTCAACCAGTTTAGACTAACGTGTTGTACGTTTCAAGGGAATATTAATTGAAAACAACCATTACAAAGTCCAACAGTCACAGTCTCTTTTTGAAAACTAAATAGTAGATTATCTATTACTGGAGATTCATCTTTAAGATATTTTATTTTTTCCCCTGAAAATGCTTTGGCATTTTCCCGTAACAAAGTAATATTCTTACTTTTAAATATTTGTGATACACGATCTTCTAGTTAAGTGATCTTCATTATGATCTCTTATCATAAACCATAAAATGGCAATACGTTTATTACAATCCACGGCAGAAAATAGAACAAGGCTTATGACCCTAGAAAGAATATTCACTTAATGTACTTCGGTGATGAAAGCAATTCCACTTTTTTGATTTGTCGGAAAATCATGGGATAACCAACCAAGACGAATAAGGAGCTACTTGAGTTCCGCGAAAATGAGAGACATGATCTTACTTTCGGAGATTATAAATAAATCGAATACATAAGTTTATCTATTAGCTCCTCATTGGCATCCAAATAGCAGGAGTCCGCATAGTCGATAATAGGTTGAATTAAAGTTTGCGCAAGGAAAAAATATTCTTACAGATTCTGTTAAAAGGCTTCTTAGACCTTACCAAAATTTAGTTATAATAAATGGATACGTACATATACAATACTATGCCAACCACGATACTTATGGGGGTCCAAAACATAACTTGCAAAATCCAACACATCTTGACTTACCGCCTCTACACTGTAATATTTGTTCCTGAAATAGTTATATTAATTATTTTTTTGCACATTCCTCACTTCGTCGCCTGACATTCAGAAACAGTTTAGTTATCCAAGTATACAACCTTGACGTATGTTGTTTTAGACTGCTCATAGAAGCAGGTGTAGCAACGAGAGACAACAGATGTGTATTCTCATCATGTAAAACACAATCAACTATCTGATTCAGGGCAAGATTCTATCCACATTATGACGGTGAGAGACGTAGTGGTAACTCATCTGAAGTTAAGAGACGTAGACGTAGAACCGTCTGGACTTTCGGTAGTAGGATCAAACGTGCCGAAAGTATCTCTCTTCTTGGCGCAAAGTGTTGTTTGTTTACAAAGCATTGGGATCTGCCTAGAATGCTAAGGTTACTAGCCTGTTTCTTACTTACCTACATACGAATCATTTGGCGTTTCACCATGATCCACACGTAGCTTACATTTAGAGATTACATATTTGTGTACGGTTAATTTTTTTTGTAATTTTATCAATTTATAAAAAAAATATACTAAAAATTTAGCTTATGTCATGTTCGGTGAAAAAAATTAAATACTGACAGTGACTTTGTCAAGAAGTTGAGAAAAAAAATAATATTAAGATTTTCATGTGCCAGTTCTTTAATTCTCAAAAAAGGCTTTGTGATTGGATTAGTAGGTAGCAAACAAGTAACAAGCACACTTTATTCAAAGAGATCACGGTGAAACTCGCTTTGCCGATCCTTTCAAATCTGTTCGCATAGGGTAACCGTATCAGGGAGCTCGCGTCCAAGATAGCCTTTTGGTCTATGGTGTTATGGACAAGCTGCTAGAAAGTTGCCTAATCTGGTATGGCGTACGTGCCGTCATGGCATAACGATGTGATATCCTCCTCGCCGACTTTGGAGACTGGAGTCCGTTTGATGTCTCGAGTAACTGTGATTACAATTTTTTTGTACTGTTGGAAGTTCGTGCTGTCTGACTTTCCATTTTTTGTATCTTACATAATTAACTTCTAACATAATATATCATTTAATATTACTTATATCTTTAAGGCTTTTAAATTATGAGTCGTTACCCAATAATCACCTGACAACGGACGCTGTCACTATAGTTATATTTATTGTTTATCGAAACGAATCAGATATGTAATTTGTGGCTTTATTTAAATTTGATCCGATCGACCTGACGATATCATTACTGGTTGTCGGCTAGTTTTTATGTAGATACTGACGTGTACTTTTTGTTGGGAAATGATATACCACGGATATAAAAAAATGTCTGTTATGATATCCTTGTTGTAATAAATTATGCTGTTTAGTACAAAAAGCCAGTATGAATATGTTTCACATCGTTGAGGCTGAGTGGAATAGGGTCGCTTATTGTTGTTTTATTATTTGTATTTTGGCCTGGGTGCGCCTGCACGATGGTGCAAGATGGTGGCGTGGCGTGGCGAAATTATCACAGGATCCACTTAGACGAGTGATGGACCTTAGAACACTCCTTGAGAGTTCGATCCACTTGTGGAGCGTATTAAGAAATGAAAGTATCACATGATCCACCCAGAACAGACTTTTATTTACAAACTCGACTGATAACTATTTCCTATAAACATTGAAGGATCTCTTGAACAAGCTTGGACATCTGCTGAATTTGGGAATACGATTATTTAGTGAAAATGACAACGCAATATCTTTATTCATGCGGGTCACAAAGTAACACTTATGAACGTCAAGATTATTACATCTACATTTAAATTTACTTTTGCAATTAAATCTTTATTTTATTCAATGTTATATTATTCAATTTAGTCTTCGCAAATACGACCGATCTAGAAATATTGCTCGTAATTCGGCAGTATAAATTAAAGGTACAAATAAGCTGCGCATCATGGTTACACCCCTTATAGATTCGTTTATTCTCTTACCTTTATCTAAGGAAGTCTGACCAATTTGTTAAACCATAACGTTAATTATCCTTATCCTATTGTCAATAAACATGCTATTTAGCCCATTAAATTTCTGAATTTAGATTAGTAATTCCTGAGATTCAGTGCAACAGACAACAAATTCTGTCTCTTTATATTGTTAATATTTTACATATTGACACAACGTACTGTAATTTAGAGAGTTTTTTTAACTAGTTAACTAGTAAGGTCGAATGCTTGTCTGCCAACACAGTAGTATAAAAAAAATTTAAAAAAGCAAACATTTTGATTTCGGCTGAATGTTTTTGTTGTTATGAAACGATCTATTTTATACAAATACATTGTCAACGCTAGAGCTTCTGAATAAATTTTTCCGTTACCTTATATTTTATCACAATTTATGTCAAAAACAATATTTGGTGCCATGGACCAGATAAGTGTATCCACCCAAACCTGTCCACGAGTGCGCGCCGACCGTTAGGTTAAGGTCAGCGCTAATGCGTGCAATAATTTCGCGTCCAGTGACTTGAGCTGGTGGTTTGATTATCACGATTGTGTTAAGAGATTTACACACTTTCTAATGCATTTCATAGATATTTACTAAGTCATCCCAGCAAGGGTGACTAAAAGACCAATGCTTTAGTCACTACGTACAATCCCAGTGATTTATGTCCTTCTACTCTCATACATATAAAACTATACTAATATTTGGAGAGGTAATATCAAAAGGTTTATCATGTTTTGAGGTTGTAGGGGATAATATCTGAATCTGCTGAGGCAGTTTTGGAAATTCCTTCACTGTTTGAAAGGTGTATTATCCCTGAGTGCTATAGGCTACTTTTATTGGGAAGATGTTACAGTGGGACATGGTAAAAGGAAACTTCCGCCAGATGGGCGGAGTCGCGGGGATTAACTAGTGTTTTTATAATGCGCGTATTTGAAAATTCGAGACTCTACTTTATCTTCGTGTCTGCCCAGCTGCTTCACACTCTACCTGTATTTTAAATCTGGGGTCTGTCTTTATTGAGACATAATTCTATAGTCCGTAAGGTCGCCTGGGTCAAACTCTCAACTTTTGATGTTGTTGCGTCAAACTCTGCAGGTGGAAAAAAATAACCCTAGAGATCACCCTTTCAGATGTAGCAATGCACGAATCTTCTTACACAACAAAGGTAGCGTTACTGGTGCGTTGTATATTTGTAAATGTATAGATTCAGTAGCTTTACAATATGGAGAGCTGTGAGGTAAGAACCACTACGAACATTAATTTAAAAATTGGACCAAACGGGAATTTAGAATTTTGGAAAAGCAATTCTTAAGAGACCAAGTTATACGGAATTGTAAATTAATTAATAAAATAATGTAAAGAGATGAAAATTATACCAGAGTCGCAATAAAAAATTACATCAACTTCAGCAATTACACAAAAATTCTGAATTTTAATGAGTATATGTGGCGGCTTTTCTAGATGATTTTTCAGAACGTGTCGAGTTGAGGAATTGATTCAGCCTGGAGAAACCGACATATTAAATCCATTGCTTGTCCAGTTGAATGTGAGTCGTCCATTTTATGCCGATTTATTTTAAAATTTCGTCTATTAATCCTTCAACATATTTTACTGTTAATGTGATTCAGTAACTTCATAGCGCCCCAGGTTATACCCAAAGTACAGCAGCTAATGTAGTGGTTGTGTGACGAGCCTAATCTCTGAAAGGATTAAGTCAACTGCCACGGTGATTTGTTTGCGACGTGCTCTGATGTTGTTTATTGCTAGTTTGATCTTCGCTGCCGCTTGGATACGTTTATAGTGATGTGAAATACGGCGTCTGCGCAGATGGCAGGCACGGCCTCCGGACTACTGTTTGAGGCTCGAGGGTTATACGATGACTCGTGTCGTTGCATGTTATTGCGTGTCGTTCATTGTGTATGATTTGTGATTTTGTGCTTTTCAAACATATATATCATTCGTAATTATGTATAGAATTGATTGATGGATCTGTTTTTAAATTCGTTCATTCCACTATCTATGAAGATAGTGGAATAAACGCTTGACCGGGTTCTCCGAAATGTCTACTGTATGGGGTTCTTTGAAAGCGGTTGGTAGCAAAAATGTAGCACCTCAAATTTTTCTAACAAATGTCCAAATGCAATGCAACACAATGGTCCATTCTCGATGCGAAAGACTGTATGTCTTAGTTGTAAAAAACAAGTGAAACAAACAGTAAGCTCGCTCTTCTTGTAGTAGTGTTTGATGGTGTACCTAATAATGTAAGAGTTGAACATCAGCAGGTTTCAGCGTGGTCCTCAGTGAAATTTAATTTCTTTCCATTAAACAAGTCAACAATAAATTGTAAAAACAGCACACAAGTGATGTTGTGCAGATTCCAGTTCCATTTCCAAACAATTTGAGTAGGTCCTGATTTCAGTTAGACCATACTATACAGTTTTTTTTTCCATAATCACAGAGTAATGATAATCCTGGCCCAGACTCCCTGAATAATCTTTTGCATAATATCAGATTGAAATAATTTATTGCCAAAATATGGCAATAAATTATTTCATCATATATAAATTATATCATCATATACCTTTTCCGACATCAATGTAATTGAGCCTTTGTTTTGGAAGCAAAGAGCGCGGCGCGTGGGCGTGGTGTCGCCATTGTAATTGTGTTTAGAATAACAACACGCTTTATGATGTCGTTATTTTCATCTTATTATATCGCTGTAGTATAAAGATTTGGATCACTTAATGCTACGAATTTTTAGTATGTGTTCCACTTTTGCTTGTAATAGTATAAATGAAATAACTATTTTTAACGGTTTTGTAGAACTCGTCCTCCCCATGAGCCTCCGCCGTCTGTATTTCGACAAATGGAGCTAACTTGCCTCTTCATAGTGGTTACTGTGGAATAATATGAAATCCTATTTATCTCACGAGATGCCCATAGATTATGATTGTTTACCGACTTTTGTTTTCATGACAAATTATATTGTAATATGGTGGAGGGAGTCATTTAGTAATCTATTTGTAACTGGTAAAAGCACCTTTTCATCATAACTCGTCGACGCGTTTCATCAGATAACGTAATCTGTGCGTGTTGTTACCTATGCAAATAGGCAATGAATAAAACGGAAAAATGAATGTGTTATGCTTTTACTCACAAATGAATTTATTGTATTTTGGTACAAAGAGTCACAGGGTCATTTGGTTGAGTGAATTCATAAATGCAAGGTAAGCACAATCAGCAAATATTTGTACCGGCCTTTCTTTAGGTGTGTTTTTGTATGTACTTATCGGGTTGTTTAACTTAACTGTTTTCACGCTCTATCCCTGACGGGGTAGTCAGAGAGGGCAGATCGCAAGGCATCGCGATCCATGCATACTTCTTTCGCTTCCTGTAGATTCATTAATCGCTTCATACATTTTAAATTATATAAGCACATTAATGAGTTGTTTAGATCCCATAATATAAGCTTAAAATTGCTTTATTTTGGGCTTGATAACACGCCATAAAAATACTACAATAATATGTCGTAGATATTGTTGCCTGGTTCTTTACCAGGCTCTACCAATTACCTTACAAATCTCGCAGTAAACTTGGATGTAGAAATATTGCTCTTGACGTTCATTAGTGTTACTTAGTGACCTACATGAATAAAGATATTTTCATTATTTCCATATTTGGTAAAGGTATGCTGTTCTTTCCTAATATTTTCCAACGTACTTAATTAATATACACTTAAAGATAATGGCCATCGTTTATTAAAGAATAATTAATTGATAATTCCATAACTGTCATCATCATCAGCCCATTTACGTCACATCAGTGGGTGAGTGACGGCTCTGACAGTAAATAGCGTAAATAACAGTCATTTGACATTTTAGAAGTGATACAAAACGCGATGAGGGCGCGGCCATAGCCCACGCGATTAATGTAAGCGCGTTTTATTGGACGTTAATAAACACTCACATACACCCACTTAGATATGCATATATATTTGTTAGGCCGAGGCCGCACTAGCGAGGCGATACGGACAGTTGTCAAAACGAACTATATATAACTAGTGAATGTATTCGGTTTCACCTTTGTAGAGTTTTAGATCCATTGATAGCATCCATTTGTAATCTGTTTTCTTGCATTCAGATAGACAGACGTCTCAAATAAAATAAACATATGGTTACACGTTCCTGCGCCTTCCGAATCCAGCCCCTCCCTGCGACCCTTTCCAGGTCGTCAGTCCATCGGGCAAGCAGATATAGCAGGAGCATTATTTTATAAATATGTTCATGAAATTTATACTAAAAATACTATTAAATAGTAATAACAAACGAATAAAAAACAAAATAGGAGTAAATAATGAGAAGTATAGTTTATCTGCTCGTGTTGGCGCTATACCGACCTATTCAATGTTAAACTGTTAGTGTGACCTCGGGCTTATTTTACAATTTGCGAGCACCTCAGGTTGTTTTGTTCACCGTACCTAAGAAATCCTAGCGTACGGTAATTCTACTAATGTATATGGCTGCACTTCATTAGACCTAAAGATTTGCTGAAGTACCAACAGGATCATAAAACTGCTAAAGGTATATTGAGGCGCCCACTCAATCGTTATCTCATGCGCATATAGAGGAATACATGTTTAATATTATTATTATGGATGCGCACACATATACATACACCTGAATACTAATTAAATACCAATAAACCGTTTACTGCAGTCGTAAAATAATGAAAATGTATAAAAGCTAATGGTTGAGCCAGTTACGGTGCACTATACTTATTTGGGCGCCATTACAAGAGCGAATTACCGCGGTGTACTGCCAATTAGACGCGAGACTCCTGCGCATCTATAGAGCGCGCATCATCAGAAATAGAGGCGATAAAGATTTAGTGTATTTACAGACTAGCGTATGCCTCGTTGTTAGACCCGCGAAGTGACCGTTTCCTTGGGAACATAAATACATACATACATATTATCATACCTTTATCCCAAAAGTTGTAGGCAAAGGCATACTATACGCTTCTTATTTCGTGTACCCTCGATCACGGGACGTCGTCTCTGCTCTCCATCAGATAAACGTGAATGTTAAACATACAATGTAAATCAATTTTCTAGATTCCATACCACAACTTTATATTAGCTTACTTTGGGCAAGATGGCGGCGGCGCTATGTTAATAAGAATGTTCCTTAGTCTTTTGATCGTCCTGGGGGCCGCGACTACTATTTACAAGCAGTAGAATAGAACCATAATCGCTGTTTTTAGCTGTCAAAATGTTAGTTAACTATCAAAAAGGCAACTGACTGGCGGCTACTGGCGTGGTACGTGCTCTTAGAAGTCTATTGTAGTACAAGTGTAATAGTAGACTGCAAAACACTGTCAAAATTGAACCGGTGGCTTTCTGTTGAGCGACGATTTCGATTATTTATCGACACGATTGAGACTCGGCCTCCCTGATCGTGTGCCTTCCTCGAGAGTGTGCGCCAACATTTTCGTCAAAATATTTATGTACTGTAATACTCTCAATTAATCTTATTATTTCGCTCTCGAAGGACACTCTTCTAAGGTTTAATTTCTACGTAGTCTGAATCAAGTCAAAACTTTTTTAGTATTGTAGATTTTCAATTAGGTGTGTTATCAAAAGGCAATATGTTATTTTTAAAAACTATTGATAATCACATCTGTTCAGTTACATGTAAACACACCTTTAGAGAGAAAATATAATATGTAAACTCGTGATTTAGCAGTCGTATTCGGCGATAATCGTTAGTTTATTTTATTAATAAAGTAGATGATAAGTCTAATGAACATGTTGTGTGCCCACGGCCGGCCGCGGCGCGACGGGCGGTCCGCCATTTTGAACAAGCCGACAGTGGCCATCGTCGGAAGTGACCTCTGGTTTTAATTCATGCTAAATCAATTCGATACTACTGCAATAAATCTCAAATTTCTATCGATCGATCCGGTACCTCCAGCTTAAGAATTGGAATTAAATTCTCTTCAAACTATGAGATCTGACAGGGGGGTACGTACTTTCATACTTAATCGTTATTTGTTTAACGATCTCCGTGCCCAAGATTCTGAAAGAGAATGCGGTATGGGTTCATCATAAGAAGCCTAAGAAGGGTCCTGCAAGATTGATAAAGTAAAAAGAACACTGCTGGGTTGCGAATGTATATGTGACTACTGTCCATCAAGTCAACCGTTTGCTGTCTGTCACCTTGTTTTGTCGTACAAAAATCCAATGATCAACAATTATTACCATGTATCTTTCCATAATTATTATGGAAAGATACTCATAATCGTGGCGATTTATAAACCATTACTGTAACTTTATATCGACACTTGATTAGCCATAAATTTATATTTATGACATTATTTTCGCATTTAATTAGAAAATATGAATTTTAGAGACACGTGACATATTTTTAAGTTTACGCTCGTTTTGATTGTAAGTGATATCAAACATTATGCCTCATTTAGTAGAAAACATTAATATAGTTTAAGGCCCAAAACTACTATATAATTAAATATAAATATATATTGTTGGGACAACTCAAACAACGCTATCTGATTTCACACTAAGCAGAGCTTGTACTATGGTAACCAGACAACTGATAAACATACTTATAAATTTCTAAATACATACATATTATAGATATATAACGACCAGACACAAAATAAACCATCGTGTTCATCACACAAAGTTTTATCCTGGGTGGAAATCGAACCCAAGACCTCTTGCGTAGCAGTCCGGTGCACTCCTACCGCCCCACAGAGGCAGTCAAAATGTAGTAAAAAGTATATACTACTACAGTGCTGCGTCGATAGGCAGTGCGTTGAAATTTTGTAAGCCGTATAACATTTTTATTAACTTTATCTATCAACCTCCTTGTTAGTTCCGAAGAACGGAAATGCTTGTAAATAGAATTGCTACAAACTATTAGTGACTTTCTAAAACGTATCTTGTTTTGCGTCAGACAAGCGTACGGCCCACCTGATGGAAAGTTGATCACCATAGCCTTTGGACGTATTCTCAAACTGGAAAAACCTTCTAAGATCCCTCTTGGAGAACCTATACTGTAGACATTTAGGAAAACCCAGGTAAGGAATTGATTCCACAATCTAAGCGTACGGGGAGGAAAACTCCAATAGGACATGTTAATTTTTCATTTTAATTGAAATAAACTTGATATTCTCAAACATTTTCGAGAATATGCAAAGTCTGAATTCACAGATTACTGTTGATTAAAAGTGGTCTGCTGCTTCCCTGTGTGGTGAAGATTCCCATACCAATTTCCGTCACGTTAACTAATATAAATAAATAAATAAATATCCATCACGCCTTATACCCGAAGGGGTGGCAGAGGCATATTATATGCCCACTTTTCACCGTGTGGACTCCTGTCCCACGTAATAGGCGGTGAGCCTATTGCCGTGTTGAAATAGACAGACGCAGGCTGTGGCTACCTGCTGTTGAAATTTGTTAAGCCGCCTATAAGGCCTCCAACCAGGATTAACGACTGCCATTTTACTGGCAACCGGGACCAACGGCTTAACGTGCCTTCCGAAGCACGGAAATGCTCGCAAATGTAAATGCCACAAAGCGGTCACCCATCCTACGACCAGCCATAGTGAAAGTTGCGTACCTCAGTGATCGTTTACCGAACACTGAGACCGCGGGGCCACGAGCGCTTGTAATATAATTATAAGCTCTTTTGCAAAAAAACGGGCACTTAAGCAAAGAACTATTTTATCGTTACTATTAGTTTGTTTGTCAATTTTAGGTATTGTTATCCTCAGAATTTTATAAATTAATTAGAAAGGAATAGTTTTCATCAGTTTTATCATAACATTTTGATTAAATTATTGAGAAATAATGTTTAAGCTCAAAACACTATTATTGTACCTTCTCGCTAAATAAAAATGAAACGCGTTAATTTCTTTGATTTTCTTGAATACATTAAAACCAGATAAAAGTTTAGCATTGAGTGTGGACGGCTTGCATTCGTCTGGGCATGCTAGCGAGTATATCTTTAATGGTTTCTTAGGGAATACGTTCCCACTCCGCGGTAATCACATTCTTTAGCTCTCTGATGGTCTGGTCTCACTCGTAGCTTCAGAACGTCCCAGACATGCTCTATGGGATTGAGGTCCGGACTTCTAGCTGGCCAGTCCAAACGACGAATTCTGACTTCTAGCATATACGCTTCCACATCGCCAGACCGGTGGGCGCGAGCGTTGTCGTCCATAAAAATTGAGTTTTCGCCAAAAGCGGTTAAAGCGGGTTGTGCATAAGGAATTAGAACTTCCGTTATGTATCGGTGTCCAGTCAGTGTACCGTTTTCGATGAAGACTAACTCCGTACGATCCATAGAATTTATTACTGCCCAAAACATAACAGAGCCCCCTCCATAAGGTGTGATTTCTTCAAAACATGCCTCTGCAAAGCGTTCTCCTCGTCTACGTAGCACTCGCCGACGTCGGTCTTCACCATGCAGAGATATTCTGGCTTCATCGGAGAACAATACCCTATCCCAGTCTTGTAACGTTACTATTTTCCGGGAGGGGAAAAAGTAAAGTTTAGGAGAAAACTATCACCAGGACTGGAGGAGTCCTGGCTTAAAAGGAAAAGTAAAAGAAAAAGGAGAAAAGGTAAAGTTAATTTAATATAATTTAATAATGTTAAAAAAATAAAACCAAGGAAAGCCGGGGGTAAATTAAGGTCTTGATTCTTCCTTTAACAGAGCTGGTTAACAGATCACGCCGCTAAGAAGGGGCCTCAAGTAGGCCTCCACGTTGCTAGGAAGGGGCCTCGAGTAGGCCTCCACGTCACTAAGGGGCCTCAAGACCCCTCAAGGCCTCCACGACGCCGACCTCTGAGAAGCAGGTCGCTAATTCAGGCAGGTAGAGGGCTGAAAATAACAAGTCGTCGGCGTCTTTAACAGAGCCGGTTAACAGCACACAACACCGCAGACAATCACTTCACTATTTCTGGAGGGCACAACCCTCTCCCTCAGCACTTATTCATCAGCACCTCCTCTCAAGGTGAGCACCAAAAGTAGACTGATTTGACGGCCCCGGCTCCCTTCTTTTACAGAGCATTTCAAAATTTAAACAATATTATTCTAAACATATTTTCTAAATTTATAACAAGGTCTAATATCTAACAACCTAACCTACTGGCAGCTCTAACAATAAATTAAAAATAAAACCTAGGCTTGTCATTAACTGACATTAAAAATTACAAAAGGTAAACAATCATTATGAGAGAACTAGAAAATCGTAAGTATTTCGAAATATAAAGGCCTAGGAATGTTACAGATAATGGCCATGCAGATAATTTGGAGAGAACGTATAATAAAACATTTAATTAAAAAAGTAAGTAAAAAATGTTACATTACAGTCTTCATGAGTCCATGCCACACAATTTCGAGCGAAGCTAAGCCTGGCAACTCGATGTCCACGGAGTAATTTAGGTCCGCGTGCCGGGCGATGACTGGTATATTAGCAGCGAGAAGCCTCCTCCTGACCATCCATAGACTAATTTGCACATTTCTTACTTCTTCGAGGCTGTTCTTGAGGCCCACATAAGAAGATTTGCGATTTGTCAAAGCTTTACTAACTAGAAAACGATCATCCCGTGGTTCGGTACATGTCCTTCTGCCAGAACCAGGCCTTCTCTTGACGGAACCGGTCTATTGATAGCGCTGCCAGGTCCTTTGAACTGTCAACCGACTCACATTTAGCCTCTGTGCCACGAAGCATTGGCTGCAACCTTCATCAAGCAGTGCAATAATTTTGCTCGCTTTTATCACTTTATCTACCATTTTCGAGATTGATAAACAGCAATAACAATACTTTTAAATGTCAAGGACATCAGATAATTTAATAAGTATTGACAAAAAGTTAATTAGAGTCGATATTAACTATAGAGAATTCGCGCCACAAAATGTAGTTAAAAGTTGTTTTCTTTGAAAACCAGGCTGTCAAAAATTTGAATTTGGAATGTACTCTTATAAACATTATGGCACTTTTATAACTGGCCAGTAACATGTTCAAATGATCAAAACCTTTTTGGTATTTTATATTTTTCAGCCAGGAAGAAAATCGAAACCGCACGTTTTTTTTGCAAATGAGTGTATATAATTTGAATTTTTGTAAATTATTGTAATTTGAGTTTGTTATTGCGTGAGCATCGTCCACATAGCTTTTTATAATTTTTGAAATTGACATGTTGGTTGCTGTGCAGTTGGAGTATGTCATGCTCGCCTAAGTATCCTGGCAGTGGTGGTGCATGTATCGGGTCGCCTTATTCCCTATAATACGGTTGAGTAGGGCGATGACTGATATATGCGTCATACCCGTGAACGGGTGCCGTCTGTTGGGACTGGTCGGCTCATAGCTGTTATGGCAATTATTACAAATAATACTATTTATATTTAAGGCAAATTAAGTTTAGTCGACTGTTCTCACGTAACTCCAAAGGAACAATGTAAGTTTAATATTGTAAGTTTAATATTGTAAGTTTAATATTGTAAGCCATACCTGCATTTTAAAATAGCAGTCATTTAGTTTCTTGCCGGAGTGTTCCTCATAAGGGTGGGCTACCTTTAAAACTGGCAACTAGAAACGCTCTCATTTTGATTTGATTTGGTTTCTTTTGTATAAACTCATTACTTTATAATTTGTTCAAATATCATGTAAATAAAACTAATGTAATTACTGGCAGTTAGAAAAGAGTGGCCATGAGTTTTATTGCCAGGTTCTTCCTCAGGCTCTACCTATTGCGTTGCGAATCTGGCAGTAAATGTAAATGAAGAAGCAATAATCTTGACGTTTATAAGTGTTACTTTGTGACCTACACGAATAAAGATTTTTCACTTTCACTTCCCATTTCCCGGTAAAAAGTATTATATGTTTTCTTCTAACTACATACCAATTTTCAGTCGGAATCGGTTCAGAGTTAGAGTGTGATTGAAAGACAAACAAACCAAAACATTTTCGGATTTATAATACTAGTACGGAAATTCGTATAATTGTCTGAGCATATTGTGTGTCGGTCACCCAGAGCCCGTGTG
The DNA here is from genome assembly GCA_948477245.1 of Thumatha senex. Classification (NCBI taxonomy): domain Eukaryota; kingdom Metazoa; phylum Arthropoda; class Insecta; order Lepidoptera; family Erebidae; genus Thumatha; species Thumatha senex. Next base: position 226,993 of record OX419724.1, read on the forward strand.
GACACGTACGACCTATGTTACGTCGCGTTCGTCGTCAAAAACGGCTTCATTATATTTTTTTGGACCAAGACAGAAATGTTTATCTCTAATAATAAATAATAATATATGTCTTCTGTTATGTTCCAATCTGATGCCATGTTTGTAAACTCTAACGATTTCTATAATTCATTAAGGGTCCATTTTGCGCCTAATAATGATTTTTTAAACTTTACTCATCTCTCTACGTTTATTGCACTTGTTAATACGGCTATTGCAATGTAACCGAAACGCCGAGAGATATGCAAAGTTTCAAAAAATTTAAATAGACACAAAAAGGACCCGCAATCCATAGCTTCTTTTTATTGAAAAGGGCATTTCTTATCAATTTTTTTATTAAGTAGTAATCAAAATAAATTTTGAAGACTTCCATACATTAATGAACGCCTGATATTAATAACTGATGCGACTAGGGGTTTGCAGCAGGTGTACCGCGGGTGTAGCTGCGGTATGTAGTATGTAGTACGGTATGTGATAATATTTCTCTCCGCCTTTTAATGTGTGAGCCACATTTCTAGTAATGCCACTGCAATGTTCTTGTACAGTGCACTTAATTGTATTAATTGAATGTTTATGTGTTATGAAACTTGGTAGTTATGAGTATACAGAGGTTTTTAAATGACTGTTTGTGTGTAATGCTATATAATTTATACCGCAAATAGTTCTAGATGCTTTAATAATCTTTGCGCTGGTATATCACTAAACTGTGTCAATGGCATAATTTAGTATTAGATTCTATAATATTGAAGAACATTTGCAGCATTAGAACAATAACAATCAAGCTGCCGATCCTGTACAAAAATTCTAAGGATCAGCCTTTTCCTCCACAGTTTGGAGTAGCTGCCGCCCTAGCATAAATCTTCTTTATAGGCTCCTCTCTATGCAACAGGCTATGGAAGAAATAAAACGATGGGGGTTCTACATTAAAAAAGGTCCCTCTTGATTAATTTTAAGCTACTGCTATCAGACTTCTCAGAGTGCTTACGGCAAAGCCTCTTTTAATAACATCGTAAGACCCCTGAAAATCAAAGTGAGGAATCTCTTTTCCTAAGAAGAATAAAATTGAATCACTCGATATCTTGTCTCGCTAATACGTGTCGCTACAAGCAATACGGAGGCCATTTTATATTAGTCTTGGTTTTATATGCCGCGTCCAATCGATTTAACGAAGTTCTGTTTCCTTGACGATCTACTTTTACGGTACTTGTTAGGGCAGTTACACGCTTGTTAAATCGGAATTTACCGGTTTTGTTTTAAAAAGAAGTCATTTTGTACATTTGAAGAAGTTGTGAACTCTAAATGGACAAAATTGGAACTCTTAGGGTCATTCATACCTATAGCCAATTTGCTTTGAATATACGGAACTTCGGAAGGCATGTTGAGCCGTTGGTCCCGGTTACCAGTAACATGGCAGTCGTTAAACCAAGTTGGAGACTTTATGGGCGGCTTGGAAAATTTCAACACTTGGTCGCCACTACTGGCACCTGTCCATCTTAACTCTGTCAACCCCTTTGGGGATAAAGGCATAACTGATAAGTATGTATCTAAATAAACAGAACTGATTTACTTCAAATTTGGTACATATCCATTTAATATATATTTCTAAAGCCAAATACGAAAAACATAGTTCAAAATTTTTAACATGCAAGTCAGTTTCGGGACATTACCTTCTTTGGTACGTACTCGAAGAGAGAACTTTGAGGCCCAAAATAATGTGGTCTAGTTGCGTACCTGCTAAACTGACTACTAAAATCAAGGTACACAGAAGCTCTTTAAAAAAAAAATGGTATACTTTTATTCAACATGTGTAGAACCAACTTTATGTAGAGGTAGTAATGTTGTTCTAGGCTCTATATCGAATTTGACATGTCATAACGTGTGCGGCACCGTTTTATAAAGGAATGTCACTTATTTAGTTCTTGTTAGAATTGTTCGTGTTTATTTAGAATTTATCGATTGAAAGATATCGTTGTTATTTATGAATTTGTCTATGTTGAACAGAGGTACATATTAACGGTATTATATTGACCAAAGTTCGGTAGATCGTAGATCGATTCGGTGGGTATGTCGGCACAAATAATCCACGATCATAATTTTGTCCCTTTTAATTAATTAACTTAAAATAACAGAGGATATATAATATTCAAGTGGAGATCAGTGACCATAGAGGTAGGAGCCAGCTGTTTATTTCGATAACTTTTATAAGGTCTACTGTTAATAGAACGACTAAGCATTCCAACAACCAAATTATTGGATTATTGAATTCCCTTTACATACAAATTATTTCAAATGGATTTCTCAAGAAATTTCAATTTAATCTATGTACGGTCAATAAATCCGGAGCACCACTGAGTAACTCGATGTAATCCCACACTGTTTAAACACAAAGCAACAAATACGCTCCGCTCCGGAATCAGCTGCGATTAGTTGCGAACAAGTTTATGTTTCCGATAACTGTTATCGTGCACTTTGTCCGGCGTAGTTTAGTACGACATTATTGAATTTATTAACTTTAAAATTAATTATCGTCTTTGTAAAACACAGAAAGTTGTATTTGAACAATATAAAGCACAGGCGCCTTTTTGGGGTTGGAAATTCCGAGAGAAGGTGATCTTAAATAAACTTATTTTTAAATTAAGCTCACTGACGAGTAAAGATTTATTTTTAATTCAGCTAAGTATATACATATTTTACCACTGAGTCATCATAAACGGCCCAGACGATGACAAGGCTCTTTTGGTGCTAGGAGTTAGCAATGAACACTCCAGGAACTAATGGTGATATGACGAGCTCGCCAGAAAAATAATAATTTTTTTAAATGTTTGGCACGTCAAAATTGCGCTGCCGTTCTGATGGAAAGCAGACATGACAACTCTGGATTGTAGGCCGCTATAATAGCCAGCGGGGCTCTTAGATCGACATTCTAAAAATAAATTTTCACAAAAACCCGGCCTACAGCCGCTGAACTCCGCACATTACTCAACGGTAACTTGGGGCCTTCCCGTTGTTTATGATGGTTACTGCCCAGGATCAAATAAATGTGTCTATTCTCCAGTTAAGCCAATTCACTCGCGTTGGAACTAGGTATCGAACTTAGGCTGTGTGAACTTAAGTCTAATGCCTCAACAACTACGTTACTGTATCTTATGTATATTTATATGAGTATAATAACCTCATAGTACACTCAACCGGTACTAGGTGGGATTCAGGTTCATGGATGCAGCAACGCAACAAATTAAATTGTATCAACGTAATTGATTCAGTGACTCCGTCGTTGACCCGCGGAGGTGGACTCGCGCTCACCACGCCACTGAGAACTTGCTAGTTTTAGCACAAAGTTTCAACTGGTTTCTTTACGGTTCTGAAGCGCAGCTGGTCTGAGAGCTGCGCTTGATATGCAAAGGCCACTGTTTCTAGTTCCTTCCACACCTAGCTGTTGTGCTATTTCTCTTTAAGTAGTAGGGTGGAACAGAGGTGTCTCGCCCATATATTGGGCTGAATCGTGCCCTTCAACTTAAAGAGTCAAATAGGCTTTCTTCCGCCTATGTTTTGCAAATACAAATATCGAATTTATAACCTTTGCTGCTTCTAGGCTAGCGTAAAAACACATATCGTAGGGCCACTGTCACGAATCTTTCAGGCTGTGAAAGTGACTCTAAATCTGTAGCTAGATAGAAAGGCGTGGCAACGCCTTGTTATCAGGCATTTTAACGAGCTAAATGTATAAAAAGTGGTTTGGCAGAAAACTAGATTTATAGTTTAGTTGTTAAATAAAAATGCAAGCGGATGTCATTTACTTGATGTGTGACTTCCTTCGATTTGAACACTTAAAGCACATTTTAATGACCTTGTTTTTTTTATTATGACAGGTATGTTTATGCCGAAGCATTCTTAAATGTACCAGCAACGCCAATGTGTAACAGTGACGTGGTAATCTAAAAGGCATTGTGTGAATTACCACGGCAATACCGTGTACCTACGACGTGGGACCAAAAGTAACTGATGAGACGAAGACACCTGCTTTTGTTGTTGCAGTTCAATTCTTGTCGAAAAAAGTAGAATATTCTTTTATAGATACAATGTTTATTGTAGCTACCAGTCTACCTTAATATTTAACTCAATTTTACTTTTGTATCTATGATTAAATTATCCTATTACGTGGGACAGGAATACACATGGTGAAAAGTGGGCATATAATATATATGCCTCTGCCACCCCTTCGGGGATAAGGCGTGATAGATAAATAATAAATAATAATAATAATAAAATTATCCGATAACGATTGGTGTGTTACTTACCCTTAGATATCCTTCCGAGGAGTTAGTCGGGGTCCATAAACGGTCCGGGGGACATAAACGGAAAAAATAAAATCTTCATTATCACGCTGTATTTTAAAAGTGATAAAAGTGATAAATGAACTAACAGTATTTAGTGTCTCCCACGAGAACCAGCTCTGTAGCTTGCGTCAGGAGTGTGTTATATGTGACCGCGGTCACAGCGTAAAGTAAATGGTAACGTATTTAGTGTCTACCTCCAGCTCTGTAGCTTGCGTCAGGAGTGTGTTATATGTGACCGCGGTCACAGCGTAAAGTAAATGTTAACGTATTTAGTGTCTACCTCCAGCTCTGTAGCTTGCGTCAGGAGTGTGTTATATGTGACCGCGGTCACAGCGTAAAGTAAATGTTAACGTATTTCATTTTTGTTATTAGTAGAAAAATAAACTGCTATTTATATCGCATTTAATGCCATTTTGCATGTCTTTTATTATGCAAAAAAAATGACCTCATTAAATCTAAAACTGATAAGAGACGTCGAGAAAGTGTATAAAGGTGGACACAGATACTACACATTTAACAGATCTGACTTTTCAGTAGGTACCTTCTGGGACTGGGACTACGTGGGACAGGAATACGGTAAAAGTGGGCTTATAATATGCGTCTGCCGCACCTTCGAGGATAAAGCGTGATTGATAAATTTTCTACCAGATTTAAGCTTTCTCTACTTCTGGAGGTATTTTAAGTCTGTCGCCCCGACTGTCAGTAACATGGCCATTGATGATTCAATATAATATTGTTTTAAAATAGTACTTGTTTTACCAACTTGGTGGTCTGAAGAGCGGCTTGTAAACAACAATAAGTTTCCTCTGTCTGATTCACCACAGCGACACCAATTACGTAGCACGAAATTCATGGTATACCTCTGGCTACTTTTTCGGGGAAAATGATAATATCGTATGTACACATGATGTGTGCGCGCGAACGTATGTTTGTGTTGTATTGGTGTATGTAGTATATGAAAACTAAGCGGGATAACGAACCCCAGGTGAGGCCGCGGTGGTAGCCAAAGTCTACCGGGAGCTCTGGGACATCTTTCCGAGGAGTTACCCGGGGCGTCCGGCAATAGACAGTTAGGCGGGGACTGTGTGGTTTTAGCCGGTTCGAGTCCAACATGACATCCGTGGGGATTTCCACACGTTAAAAAAAAGGGGTTTGTAGCATAAACTTCTAATGACTTTCTTTTTAGGCGTGATCATTTACAAATATACTAAGTGCAGTTTGGAATAAATTATTGATTTCTGTGAAATCGTGTAAGTTTAGAGTAATCCTTTATATTTAATCAAAATAATACAATACCTAGTATCTTCAATTAAGATCGCAGCTAGCCCTATACGGAGACACAACAGACAAATACCTCGAGCTCCCGGGTTCAGACTCGGGCTGGACAGATGTAGAATCGAAGATACGAATGACAGCTGGTCACGACTTTTGATACTGTATACAGATACAGGTACTCCAAGCGAGGACCTACTTAATAGTAAATATATTATGGAGATCATAGACATTATCTGTTCATAAATAGATCCGAGAGTAAAACAAAGCCGAAAATCTACCCGCTACAGTTTCAGTAAATAATTTAGGTTTTTATTCTGTTTGATTTAATGTGTCTGGAATTTAAAAAAAATATACTTAGTTATCCTTAGGATTCCAGGCACTCTAATACTGTACCAACGTGAAGTCTCTCTTTTTGTCCTGAGCGTATTCCCAGTTGTTTTACAAACGGAGGTTTGACAGACTAGGGACCCGCCGCAGCTTTATGTTGGTACAATATTAAAGTGCGTCGACTGTGACTTACTTTGAAATCTGTTGCATCCATTTATTTCCGTTGTTTATTTTCACAATAATGTAGGAAAAGATGCCCGATAAGTTGAATTTTTTTTTACTGCTTCGCTCTGCTGGTTGGTAGTGTCATGATAATAATATATAATAAACTAGATGACCCGCCCGGCTTCGACCGTGACATACTTCGAACCCTGTGGGACCCATTTAATCTCGTCTTTTATTAATTTCCCAATAATGTATGAACATTTTCCAAATTACTTGATTACTTCTCCGTTTTCAAGTACCTACGCCCGCACGGCCCGGTCGAATTATGGTAACACTAATTTTTTTTTGATATTGCCATAACTCCTAAGATATTCATTTAATTTACATAGTGTAAACTAGTGTAAAGGGACAAATTAATCTTCATAAAATGCTGAAACCAACTAACATATTAAAAATGATAAGGATTAATAATATATTTGTGTAAATAACCTTCAAATAATCGCTTTATTATTGATTGTTTTTTAAGTATTAAAATGTATAATTTATAAAGGGTCGGCAGCGCGAGTGCTGCACCTTTGGGGTAGCAAACGTCCATAGGCTACGGTGACCACTTTTCATCAGGTCCGTACGCTTGTCTGCAACATCAGTGGTATAAAAAAATTAGTATATATCCTTAACAGATAGACATAATATATACCGTCGCGGACTTTTTTGTAGACCTATATTAGATACACAATTCCAATATACATTATTTTGTTATATCTCAAAGGGTTTAGGCAGCGTTTTCGTTAAAAGCTCCCAGACGTCTCATTTTTTCCGACACCGCCAACATATATCGTTATAATTAAGTTAATGTATATAAAAACTTAACAAATTATACATAAAAACCTTCCCTTTGAATCACTCTATCTATTCAAAAAAAACTGCTTTGAAATTCGTTGCGTAGTTTTAAAGATCTAAGCATACATAGGGACAGATATAAAAAAACTACTTTGTTTTATAATATGTAGTGATATAGCTTTTGGCATTTTTCGATAAATGGGCTATCCAACACAAATAATTTATCAATTCGAAACAGTTGTTACTCAGATTAACGCGTTTAACCAAACAAACAACACTCTCTTTCACTGAAAACGATAATTTAGACTATTTGTCATTTTGAGCTCAATCGATGCAAAAACGAACATAATAATATTTTTTATGTGAATAAATAAATAAAATAAATATCCATCACGCCTTATCCCCGAAGGGGTGGCAGAGGCATATTATATGCCCACTTTTCACCGTGTGGATTCCTGTCCCACGTAATAGGTGGTGAGCCCATTGCCGTGGCTACATGCTGTTGAAATTTTTTAAGCCGCCTATAAGGCCTTCAACCAGGCTTAACGACTGCCATTTTACTGGCAACCGGGACCAACGGCTTAACGTGCCTTCCGAAGCACGGAAATGCTCGCAAATGTAAATGCCACAAAGCGGTCACCCATCCGACGACCAGCCATAGTGAAAGTTGCGTACCTCAGTGATCGTTTACCGAACACTGAGACCGCGGGGCTACGAGCGCTTCTTTATTTAATAGTTTTTTATGTAATGGTCGTAAAATTACTAGAAATGTAATTTTTCAAGTCAAGAATAATTCAAAATAGTATAAAAAATGTCATATAAGATTTTATGACATTTTTTTTATCGTTATAATTTTTCATATATTGATTGAATGCAGAGGCTAAGCTACTCGGACCGCATTCCTGAATATTTCTGTAAATTTATAGTTAGCATCGAGGTTTTAAAAAAATACTTATAAGGGGTTAATATGGGTGTTGTATGTTTATTTTGGAAATTCTTCGTATTCAAAGATGGAGACACCAAATTCATTTAAATATATAAATAAATATTGTGGGACAATTTTCACACAGCGCCATCTAGCCCAAAGTAAGCTAATATTAGCTTGTGTTATGGGATCTAGATAACTGATAAACATACTTACATATTATTAAATACATACATGTTATAGATAAATAACACCCAAACACAGAATAAACCATCGTGCTCATCACACAAAGTTTTATTCTGGGTGGGAATCGAATCCACGACCTCTTGCGTAGCAGTCGGATGCACTCCCACTGCGCCACAGAGGCAGTCTTTACATATTTACAGTATTTACATATCCGTCCCTGTGATTAAAAATAAACAAAAAATGTTTCAGACTTTTACAAAATTCTAACCCTGACAATGTCATTCAAGCTTTTATCACCGAAGGAATGACGAAGAAGAGACTAATTAAACCGTAAAATGGGGGATCAATAAAAAAATATGTATGAAAATGTTTAAAAAGTGTTAAGGTAAAAGGGTTAAAGTATTTGAGTAGTAGGGTGTAAAGAGAGTTTGAAAGGTGTCGTATTAACTTGTATTTTATACCAATGAATTATTTAAAAATTAAACAAAGAAATAAATATTGTGGGACACTTGTCACACTGCGTCATCTAGCTTAAACTAAGCTTTAAGCTTGTGCTATGGGATCTAGACAACGGATAAACATACTTATATATTTCTAAATATATACAGATTAAACATAGGAAATACGCAAGCCCCGAAACAAACATTCGTGAATTACATAAAGTTTTGTTTTTGTCATTCCAACTCGGTAATCGAACCCGGGACCTCAGCACGGTGATCACATACTCTAACACTTACACCACCGAGGCAGTCAATTAATAATCAAAAATTCTGTAGTGTTTTTGGCAAAACCAACAAATCGGTTGAATTCCTTCCGTTTTATCCGTTATTAAGTATTAAGAATCGCTGACGAATTCAAATTACGTAAATCATTTTCATGAAAATCTTTTGAGAAATGCTACCGAACAAAATATAATACATGAACGCCGCGCTTCTCAATAAACAGAAATATTTATTATAAACATTCAGTTGAAAATTACCAATAAATTAAAGTTTTTAACAGGTAATAACATATTCATAAAAAGTTTACAGAAAAAATCATTAAGTATAAATATTTTTATATTTTTTTGTAAATTCGTCTTACTCATCTGTGGTACATGATGTTTACGTTAATTATATCCGTTAATATAAATGGAGCCTGCCTTGAAATAAAAGTGAAACGAAAACCGTTCTTTTCAACTACATTAACTATCGCATATAATTATTATAAACGTTACTCACATCTAACGTTATATTTTAAAATAAATAGAAATAGCCAACTCTAATACAATATAATCGATTCCAAATGGATTTATGATACTTACTGACTTATAACTTCAAGTCTCATACAAGGACTTTTCACATAGACCAGGTATTTTTATCCCGCATGTTTAAATCGAGCTTAACACGTATTTTTTTACAAATCGAAATAAATTTATAAGTAAGTATAAAATTAAATTAGCAGGTCATTAAAAAAAGAAACTATAACTTACCTCATAAATAGTCAATAGAACACCTAAAAAGTCACTCACTGTTACAACAAAAATTTACAAACTTTTTCGTTACGAGATTCACACGGCACATAACTCGCGTAATAGTAGAGATTCGGAACGACGCGACCGCTCTCACCGGGGTCGCAGCATCCACTGACCAAGAGATACAAATGATGGACCGGCCGCGTCTCTCCAGCACGGAAACCTTCAGATGATTTGATGAGGTTTACATAGGTACTTATTTAGTACTGCTTACAATTTTCTTTCGGGAAGAAAGCTCAATTTAGTGTTAAGCCCAGCTTTGTAATTTTCACTTAGTATTAAGTGAAAATTACAAAGCTTTTTCAGAAGTTAGGTTAAAAAACTTAGCGTATCAAGCAAACTCAGTCTAGACGTCTTCCGATTTTCGCTCGAGTATACAAGGTCCTGTGCCTTCCGCATCCAGTCCCTCCCTGAAAAACATAAACCGTCCTACTCGGGAATACTATTGTATAGTATGATAGATCTTTTTAACATTATTGTAGGTTTGTTAAAACAATATTTCAATTAAGGAATCCATTAGTGAAAAAAGAAACCAAAAATTACAAATAATATTTTAATAACCCCCTTACCAGTTATTAAAAAATCGTAGTATTAAGATAATTAAGAAATTAAAAGGAAATCTATCACTAGATACGTTGGCTATACATACCACTATACAAGTAATTGACGACCGAATGAGAAAATGTACTTTTTGAAGTGAAAAGGTTTCTTAAGGCATATTTTCGTACAAGTTTCGAACGCTCGTTATATGATGTTATAAAAATCGTGATGATATTCATCCTATGCTGTATTTTAATTATTTTAAAAATATTATCATAATCTGACATAATTCTTCGTGACCAATCCCACGCAAATTGTTTGTAACTGAAAACACGTGGTGCAAGGCAGAGAAAAAAAACATTTAGGGGTCTTTTAAATTTAATGTTCAACTCCTAATAACTCTGAAATTGTAAAAGGTTCCTCTTATTGAAGAAAACTTTTATAGCTGTAAAAAAATGTCGTAATGAAGTTTCACTTTTTACCTGTGTACTGTGTACTGTGTACTCTGGTACACACACATATTTTTATTTGTATGTAGCTCGTTAAAATGTCAACGCCCGTATGAAGGAAACTTCATTTTGGTTGTTAGTAGTGGCCCTCTGGTTGACTGTTCCAATTTTTTTTTTGCATAACATCCTAATCGTATTTCAGTCTTCTAATACAGTGAGTAACAACAGCAATATTTCTCATATTTTATTTTTTAAAAAGTCGAAAATACAATTTGATTCGAGACGGGGATTGAACCGGTGACATTTGCCTAACCAGAGCAATGTTCTAGCCACCTGAACTACCCGAACCGTATCGAAACAAGTTAAAATTCTCGACCATATTTTAATCGTCATTTTAAGAACATGATATTGCCCTGGTTGGGCAAAGGTCACGGGTTCAATCCCCGTCTAGAATCGAATTATCTTTTAACACTTTATTAAAAAAAAATGAGAAATTTAGCAAAGCAATTGTTTTAAAAATTTATCAGCAATATTGGTTTGGTTTCTAACAGTATCTAGATTAATTTTATCTTTTAGTTTGATGTTAGGAATGCTCCGTTCCATACTGTGTTGGCAAGTTTCCAATTTTCATAGCTTTGTTAAGCTCCATATTTGACAGCCATACGTCATTACAGGCAAAACGCACGAATTAAATATTGTAATCTTGGCTTTCAGTAGTACCAGAGGGTTTCTCATAATCCTATTGAGGGTGCCAGTAAAATGGCAGTCGTTAAGCCTGGTTGAAGGCCTTATAGGCGGCTTAAAAAATTTCAACAGCAGGTAGCCACAGCCTGCGTCTGTCTATTTCAACACGGCAATGGGCTCACCACCTATTACGTGGGACAGGAATCCACACGGTGAAAAGTGGGCATATAATATGCCTCTGCCACCCCTTAGGGGATAAGGCGTGATGGATATTTATTTATTTTTATTTCTATTGAGGGCCCAGTATCTTTTCCAAGCCAGATTCGTTCTGTTGTTTATTTCCTTACGCGTACCCGCCTCGCGCCGCCTCGCGAACTCATTGTTCTGTAAACAATCACTGAGTTACGCATCTTTCACTATTGGTGAAGGCCTAATGGGCGGCTTGAAAATTTTCAACAGCAGCACCACCTATTACGTGGGACAGAAATACACATGGTGAAAAGTGGGCATGTAATATGCCTCTGCCTTCGGGGATAAGGCGTGATAGATAAATTAATAAAATGTTGCTTTGTTGTGAGGTTCAAAACCAATACTTCAACAATGGTTGAACTACCGAGGCAATTCTGGAATGAGTTTAAATTATAGTAGTAGATATAATTATATTTTTATGAATCAACGGAATGGAGGTTATAGAATGCGAGATATTCGAAGGAAGGCAGCGCCGCGGCGTGTTCCTATAAATAGAAAGTAATTATTGATGTGAAGCCGGAACGCGAGCCGATTGATTCTGCCGTCAGAACATAAATGCATCAATATTTATAAATGTTGCTGTTAGATGGCCAAATATGTTTTACGGTAATGTTACTAATGTTTTTAGTAGCTTTTAGTTAAAACATTTTATTACCATGACGCAAAATTAATTATTTTTTAAATGTAGAATCAGGTATGTGAAGAATGGGTATTTGAATCATTGAGTTTTAAATAATTTTAGTGATGGTTGACCCGACTGCCTAGGATTGATAAATCGAGGGTTTGCCCGGTTTCTTGGACTTGACACCCTCGGTAGCACCGGAGACATGGTGAATTTGTTTTCTCTCCTACTTAACTATTAATCTATAATGGATTTCTTTAAAATTTTAAAGTCCTATTATAATGTGGTGGAATAGGACAAGTGTATTATTGGTCTCAGAGCTACACCAATAGGACAATGGGACTTGGGCTAATGAGCAAGGCTTCGAATGCAACCACTTTTAAAGCTCAGTAAATATTATTTTGCATCGTGAATGAAATATAAAGGACTGAGATAGAATTTTTGTGAATAACCGGATTTTGTTAGGTCGTGCAGCACTCGCGCAGGTGACGTCGCGATGCGGTTTGTCTGGAAATAGCACATCTTTGAAGTTCCTACACGCGCAGTCATCTGTCGTCTACTAACATTAATATACACTCGGTTTATTAATTCAGATTGAGATCTTGATTTAAATATTGTTTTGATTTACCGAACTAACCGGGAATTTGATACAAATATATACATCACGGGCTGAGCCTGAGGTGAGCCCATTGCCGTGTTGAAATGAACGGGCCTAGGTCGTGGCTACCTGCTGTTGCTTTTTATTCAGCCCCCAATAAGGCTTTCTTTCCTTAACGACTGTCATGTAACTGGCAACTGGGAAACCCGACTTTCGAAGCTCGCAAACAATCTAAAATGGAAATATTACAAAACGGACAACTAGCTGATAAACAGGCATAGTAAAAGATGCTTAACGCTGTGATTGTTTACTAGAAAGGTACAAGTTAGTTGCTGCTTTTTTGACTCATGTTCGCGAGTGTGGTTAGATGAGTTCGGGGTGTTTAATGTATCGGTGCACGAATGTAGCCGGCTCATTATAGTTAGGACTACAGTATATATATATATATATATTCAGTCGCGGCGTGCGGTCGCGTTGCTTTGTTTGTTTCATTTTTATGCTTTTATAAATCTCTGCCTAGAATTCGTTAACGATCAAGCATTCTTCCGGATGGAAGTTTAGCTTCTAAGAGCAAATTTCTTGCGGTCCCTTTGAAATAAACCAAAAAAATATTCGGTCTATTCTTTTTCAGAATTTTTAATAATTATGTACTACCTCGGCGCAGTGGGTAGTGTATGCGACTGCAGCGACTGAGGTCCAGGGTTCGATTCCTGGGTCGGAAAAATATTTGTGTGATCTACAAATGTTTGTTTCGGTGTTTCCTATGTATAATATGTATGTATTTAGAAATATATAAGTATGTTTATCAGTCGTATAGATCCCATAGTACAAGCTCATACTAGCTTACTTTGGGAAGACGGCGCTGTGTTAAAATGTCCCACAATATTTATTTATTTTATCTATATATTTGTTTTTATTTAATGGGTTAACACATTCTGTCAAATTCGAAAACAGGGTGCCCCTTACACCCTGTGTGTGTGTGTGGTACTAACACAGTGTGTGGGTACTAACACAATCTGTCAAATTCGAATTTGACAGATTGTGTTAGTACCCCACTAAGTTCTCTAGAGCCCAAGCGAGCTCACTTCCTCACGACGTAGGTACTCTGTAAGGTTTGACAGGTCAGATGGCAGTAGCTACCAACAATACTGAAAATGAAAAGCCAAACTATATATGCTCCTAGCAGCCAAATAAACGTGGGCCCCAGGCTCTAATTCCAGGTTTGGTTTGGTAATATATTTACTGACGTAATCAAATTCTATTGTAAATATCTCAGGGAAGTGATGCTTGACGAGAGAAGGTGTCTCAATCCATTTGTGTGGACTGCAGCTGCGTATGATGTATGTGTGTGGATTTCCTGACGGGCCACCATGCCAATTTTTTAAATACATTTACAGATATTGTTTTGATAATAGTTTTTAAGTTACTAATCTTGTTACTGTCACTAATAACATATTAATTAAAAAACTTATCAAAGAACGACAAGAACCAAAGGAAAAGTAAGAAAAGTCAAAATAAAAAAGAACTCCAGTACATATGTATCGAAATATTTATGATACTTTAATAGCATCAACACAGCCGCACGAATTATCATTTTAAAGTATAACACAAGCAAAAATATAGTGTTAGATTGCAACTGAACGCGTTGATGTCTTTTACGCTACAAGTTTGCCTGCCATACTTAATCTAAGGTGTAACTTAATTTTTAGTTTTAGTGACTTGGTTGTATATATGTTTGATGGCTCGTTATTACTAAAACGAATTTGTTCTAATTTTAAAACACCTCAAAAATTGGATTTGGCTGGTTTTAATTTTGTAGGTAGCATCGATTAAGTATTTCAGCAAATAGTATTTTTGCTATATTTGCTTATTTTACGTAAATGTTCGATATATATTCGGTTGAGTAAATGATAATTAAAAGCAACTGCCGTTGAACCCCGACCCCCAGCACATAGAGAATAAATAAATTGCACCACGCGTTAATAAATTAGCACCAAACGCGTTCCGTTAGCAAATTAAGTATGATTATTATTACGGTCATTTAAAGCTCTCTGAGTACTTCGATGCAATCTGTACTTTATACAACTTGTTAGCTTTGATTAGCTTAGTCACTTGCGAGGTATGACAGGAGATATAAACACACGCTGTTAAGTCCTATTGAGCAGGTTAATACGATTGTCGTAACGGGAATCAAAGCCTTTATTTATGCGTTATAGGCTCTCATTATTAGTGATGTTTAATAGATGAAGCCTTTATAAATTATCCTTATTTGTAAATTTTTTTTTTTGAACACGGTTTTAAAAATTTCTTGCAAGAACAAATAAAATAAATTTGTTTATTTTCGTACTTGGAATTTCTGTTTGGAAGCGAGTGGCTCCTGACATCTTGCAATAGAGATTGGTTTGGTCAAAAAATTCATCTCACTAATAATAAATTCATCGTTCCTAGTTACCAGAGATAAGTTCTTAGGCACTTCTTCATCAGTTCTCCTTGAAAGTCCTTCTTATCGGTCCAACAGTTCTCGTTTACTGTATTTCAAGTGCAATTAGGGAATTCACTGGCTCTGTCGCGTGCTTCTTGACATGTGTTCAATAACAGTAAAAAAAATGTATCTTTCTCTAATTAGATATTAAAAATATAAAAATTTGATTTTAAAAATATCTTAATTTAAATAATGAATAAATATTAGATATTACGTGTAACTTGTAATATGTAGTTCCGCGATTGAAGCCGCGATGTAGAAAAGTTTACTATTTGTACACCTAACTACGAGTACATATATACAATTCCAAATTCCAACCTTGACTAAAGGGACTCCTTTTAATAATATATTTTAGTAAATGTATCTTATTTTTAAGGTTATATGTGTATGTATAGAATGTATTCCCAAAATAACTTGACTTTTTTAAATGTTTCACAGATTTAATATTATCGAAATAATGTGAAAAGGACCTTGCACTCTTCAAAATAAATGCGTTTTTAACGGAATATAGTAAAATCCAAGCCTATTCCGCAACTGCATTCTTCAATTACCTGCTTATCTATGTATCTCTGTGTATAGCTTAACGAATACACGCTACAAGTAGTACCTTTCTCATTAAAGATCATTGTACACTAGAGGGTAAACTAGACATCTCGCTGATAACAAATATAGCTATTTGTGACAGCGTCGATCAGTCGATCAACGCCGACGAGAACATGTTTGCTATTTGGAGACCTCTTTTAAAGTTTATCACAATGCGACCCCAATACCTCACCAACTGCATCTCCAAGTTTTACGTCCAGAGCGCTGATATACAGTAAGACCGAAAAGGATGTAGGGACACACTGCTGACGCAGGAGTTTCATATACCGAGGCGCAAGCACTCGTTATGCGCAGCAGTCGTCTCCCCGCACGCTATGGGTTAGGTCATATTGTATGGTATTATTATTGTGTACTGGTACCAGAGAATTATTATATTTTTCAAGATGACCTGCATTTATATGTCCCCATATCAGAAGACCCCACATTTGTAACCTCTACAATTGATGACCCCGACGTGACTTTCTTTCACTTACGCTTGGATTTCGGAATGAACTTTCTGTCTCGGTTAATCAAATATCTTCTGTATCAGATTCTTTAAGAAGGGAATTAGAATGTTATTACAGGGTTGGCAGTGCTATCACACACTACAGTGTATACACACGTATACACTGGTATCACAACTGGTGTTTCAAATGTTCCATAGACTACGGTATTGTGAGATTCTTTTTTTTACCAAATTAAGCTAATATAAGCTTTGCTAAAGGGTCTACTATTCATAAACCTATTTTTATGTTTCTAACGACATACACATTTTTACATATATCTAACATATATCTAAACTCCGAAACACGCATTTGTATTTTTTCTGATTTGAGATTCGAACCTGTAACCTCAGCGCTGTAATTGTATACAATACCACTTACAAGTCATCGAGGCAGGCAAACTTTTTATCAGGTGGAGCCTTATGCATGTACAAATGTCTGTCAAGTACAAACACGCAATGCTCACGCTGCTCAGTGTAAAAGCTCCTTTATACTAATGCTTAGATTCATTAGAAACTCGAGCCCAGGTTATCGCTAAAGCCTAATTAATGTATTACAAGGAAAGAGGGAATACACAGCTATCCCCTCCCTTACAGAGCTTTCAGGCTTTGAACCGTTAGAATGGGATCTGTTTCAGCCACCGACCGCAGTTTGCTCTAATATCTGTGTACGGTCAGTATAAAATTTAGTTATATTTGTTCAGTAATTTGCGTTGATCCCGGTTGCCAGTAGCATGGCAGCCGTTACGCCAAATTGAAAGATATATGGGCGGCTTGAAAATTTAGCAAACAGGCTGTAGAAACTTGCAAGTTTCAGACGCAGCTTGTTAACTGCGTCTGTCTATTTCAACACGGCAATGGGGTCACCGCCTATTACGTAGGACAAGAATACACATGGTTAAAAGTGGGCGTATAAAACCCCTTCGGGGATAAGGCGTGATTGATACTAACGTGCCTTACTCTATGGGTTTAGCGTTTAGTGTTTTTAGCCAAATTAGCATATGCATCGTAGCAGCTGAAGAATGAGATTGGCCAATGCAATTAAAAATTCTAATTTTAAATTCTTAATTAATTAATTGATTGTAATTGAATTTGATTAATTGATTCAGGACTCGTGAAGGAAAGTAGATGAAACTGCGCGAACAACATTTTTGATTTAACCAAGTCATTTATATAAGTTATGATCACAATGCAAACTTGACAGCTAAGTGTTGTAAGCAAATATGACGTGCATTTTTACAACTGGTGACAAGAGTTTCTTATACCAAAAGTAACTTTATTGCGCTTTCTTCCCTCTAACTGTGTTTGGTTTCATCTTTAATGCAGTCACAACAACTATGAAGGTAAAGAAGCAGACGCTAAAGTCCATACAGTAATTTAAAAAACTAATTGCAGGCTCAAACGAAATTTAGGTTCTTTTCTACAATTTTTCCCATCTACTTAGGCTCACACTAAGACAGAGGAAAATACTCGTACTGCTTATAATTAATTGTATTATTATAATTGTTTATTGGCTATCCTTACCTAATAAAGGTTAAATAATAATACAATGTAACTAAATACGAACAGAAGCAACATGTCTAGTTGAATCCGATGCGGAGCTGCACTACTAAGGGTTGGCACGGCACAAGTTTGTTTTTATTCAGACGACCATTTCTCGTTGTTTTTTGACGAAAAGAAATTATATCGTATATATCGCTATAGTTTAAAGTAGGTTTTAAAAGTGAAAATATTAATGAAATCATAGTCAACCGCTTTGGGAAAACCCACCATTCATTTTTCACCCTCACCCTCAATTCATCAATTAAGTAAAGAACGAGTGTAAATAACTTGTTACGTAAAATCATCTCAACTAATGCATTGTCGTCAGTAAGGAATGTAAAAACGTAAAAATTAACTGCAATAAAAGCAATCAAGCTATATTAAGACAACCCGAGCACCACGGCTAGTGCAGGCTGGTCACGTCGGCTGGTCACGTCAGCTGGTCACGTCGGCTGGTCACGTCGGCTGGTCACGTCGGCTGGTCACGTCGGCTGGCCACGTCGGCTGGTCACGTCGGCTAGTCACGTCGGCTGGTCACGTCGGCTGGTCACGTCGGCTGGTCACGTCGGCTGATCACGTCGGCTGGTCACGTCGGCTGGTCACGTCGGCTGGTCACGTCGGCTGGTCACGTCGGCTGGTCACGTCGGCTGGTCACGTCGGCTGGTCACGTCGGCTGGTCACGTCGGCTGGTCACGTCGGCTGGTCACGTCGGCTGGAGACAAACGTAGAGAAATGTGATAGTGGCGCTTGTCAAGCTTTGGAACTATTACGTACTTATACTATTAGCTAAGAAACAATATAAGATACGCTGTATAATGAGCCCGCTAGCTCAGTGTTGTGAAAACGATCAACACGTGATCTGTGCTATGATTTGTCTTGATGGGTGAGTTTTTGTGACATTTCCATGTAGTGTGATTTCAAAAATTTCGTCTCAACTGCACCTGGCCATTTCAACACCAAAATAAATATTGTGGGATATTCAACACCGCTATAAAGTATGCTAATATAAGGGGAATATAATGGATTAATATTATAAACATAAAGGGACTAATATAGTGGGATCTAAACAACTGATAAACATACTTATATGTATACTAGCTGACCCGCGCAACTTAGTTTGCGCCACATAAGAGAAACAGACAAAGAAAGAGACATTAGTTAAAGAGGGTGGCGCGGAGGCTATTTTTATGAAACAACTTCTGAAGTATTCGCTTTTTACAACCAAAAATTGAATGAAATCGGAATACTTGTTGATAAGTTACTTGCAACTGAATAATATACACGCGGGCGAAACTGCTTGAACTGAAAATCCTGTGCGAGACATTTTCTGAACTAATACATAGGGTACCTACTTTATATGCTGGGAAAACTTCCGCAAGAAAACCTTTTTGTGTACTAACGACTTCATGTGAGTTCAACTTTCGGTAATGTTCTAGCTATATACAGATTTTCATCAAATTCATCAACAAACTTTTGCGAAACCGCGATACACATGCCCATTTATTTGTAACCAGAAACAGGTGTACGTTAATTCATGTTTCTATCTTTGAAAATGACGAACTTCCACACAACCGTTTATTACGCTTATTTACTTTCTTAGTGGTACAATTCCGCAAAATCCTTTCTTAGGGAGCACTACGTTTTAAAAGGAACCCACATGCGAAGTTTGGGCTTCGTAGCTTTGTAACTTTTATAGGTTTCGTGATCAATGAGTCAGTTATTATAACTCCTGTTTTACCCCCTCAAGGGTAGAATTTATCAAAATTACTTAACAGGTATTTTTTATTTTTATACAGTAGCAGGTATAAGAAATTTGGTGTTGCTATGTTTAAAAATGAAGAATTTTCCATATAAACTTTCAACCCTTGTTTACTCCCTTATAGGTAAAATTTAGCAAAACCGCGATA
Organism: Thumatha senex; assembly: GCA_948477245.1. NCBI lineage: Eukaryota > Metazoa > Arthropoda > Insecta > Lepidoptera > Erebidae > Thumatha > Thumatha senex. The sequence goes on from OX419724.1 coordinate 246,754, forward strand.
CACGTGCCCATTTATTTGTAACTAAAAACAGGTGTACATAAATTCACGTTTCTAACTTTGAAAATGACAGCATGGCAGCCGTTTTACACGAACTTCCATACAACCGTTTATCGCTTATTTACTTCCCTAGGGGTAGAATTTCGCAAAATCCTTCATAGCCTTGGTAGTTTCAGAGATTTCGTGATTAGTCAGTCAGTGATTTTGCCTTTTATATAGATTTAAAATAGATATAGACAGGAAACATTAAAATCAAACTCCAAATCAATCATTTGTGAACCTCACAAATATTTGTCCCCACCAGGAAATCGAACCCGAGACCTCACGCATACGCTACATATGTCCCCGAGACTCATGATTTTGGGCTGTTTAGTATATGCGGAATGAGATACATAGTGACCACGTTGGTGTAGCACGGGTCAGAAACCATTTTGCGCTTTGTCCAGTTGACGATTTTATGTTGGACATTTGTCTTGGAGAACTACTTTTATAACTAGGCTACATGTATAATATATATATATATGCCTCTTGAAAATAAATACTTTCTGAGTAGCTTATAACTGTTTCTTACGAAGCAACAGTCCATTACTTTCAGTGAGTTTCTACTAAATACATATTTCATTAGTGATGTTAATTGCAGAATCTCACGGGAGCTCAGGAATTCGCGGGTCAGCAGCGCACCGACCCTGAGACGGAAGTATTAGGTACGGTAGGACGTGGAATACTATATATTATGTTGGACAATACAATATGTTGGATGTTGCGAAGCGTTCTATCGTTCACTATACTATACTGTACACAAGTGGAGGCTTCAGATCACTTCAGATGGAAGTGAAACTTACCCAAGTGTGTGAGGAGGTTGTTTGTTTGTCCTTCATTCATATGCAACGAAATAATGGATAACATGATTACTATGTTAATAGTTTTGTAACTAGAGAAGGAGTCTTTTTTTATCATTCAACGCCTTTCTTCACAAAGGAGTGGCAGAAGTATATTGTACGCTACATTTCATGGTAAACTTTTTTATCCCACGTAACAGGTTACCACGCATAAGGTAACAGGTCACCGCCCATATGGCCTTCAACTTGGCTTAACGACTATCATGTTACTGGCAACCGAGACCAACGACCTAACGTATTTTCCAAAGTACGGAAACGCTCGAAAATAGAAATGCCACAAAGCGATCACCCATCCGAGGACCAGCTGTAGCGAAAATTGCTTAACGCAGTGATTGTTGATTGATTGATTGATTGTGATTACAGAACACTGGAATAGTGGGGCCACGAGCGCTAGAGAAGGAGCAGAGGTGAATTTCAACGAGAGTGCCACCGCGGAATATCTGGAGTGTTCTATATTATTTTGCAAAGGTTGATTTGCGGGATGTTGTACTAAAACCATTATACTAAGAACACCTCCCGTATACAAAAAAGGAATATAAAAAGATCAAATGCGGGTCAACAAACAATTTATTATTACTAATTACAGTTCAAGTTGCGTGGGAAAGAAGAGTCATACACACTGACACGGTAATAGCTGTGTAACGAGCGCCGCCGCGGGGCACGCTAGTGTAGCCTGCACTTTGTTTATGGACCCGCGTCAATTATGTCTCATTATTATAAAACCAGCTCAAAGATGGATGACGGTGTAGGTTTGTTTTATTTACCTTGGATATTAAGATATAATGAACCGGAAAATGTTATACTTTATAGCGGTCTTATTTCTTATTGAAATTAATGTCACCCACGCTTTTTCTCTAATTCTGTATGGTTTGATTAAAAGCCGTGAGCAAAGTGACAGATCCAAAAATTGGGAGCTTGACATTTGCAACCAGTAGTTACATAATAAAAATACAATATGGTGATGGTCTCACTTAAGTAAATCTTGCGAATCTTACGAATTGTAATCGAACTTATGGATCCTCATGAGGTGTCCTAATTGGTAGTCGGCCGCTCATATCGTTGAAACGCTTGAGTTCCTGTTGGTATTATATTATAATACTAGGATCGCATCGCTTGTTCCGGCAATGATCGCGATTAAAATCACCATATTTTTGCCCACATTGGACGCAAGACTTTCGAATACTTCCATCTTCAGGAACAGGAATGACCAATATAAAAAAATCTCTTCAAAATCTGCAGCAACTTTAATACAACAATAATTTAACTAAATACAAAATCTGTACGATCAGCGTTAGGCACTAAAACGTGCAACTGCGGGACAGTTCCGACTGGACATGACACTAATATGCAATAAAACGCACAAACATGACTACTAGACGTTAATATAGCTTAAAGGTACCGCACGATATTAAATAGAATTCAATATTTTGATTATAAATCGAAAATAAATTTATCTTTGTGGCTTATTTTACAATGAAAACTATACAACAACTAACTGAGACTTAAAAAGCATGGAATAAATAACGAAACGATATAGTGTGAATTTACGGGTTTGGAACAATATTAAAATAATAATAACGGGTCAACCATCCCATAACTGACCTCAACGTACACCGCTTACCAGTGATTGTAGATCGAATACTCGTAACGTGAGGCTACGAGAATATTTTTGAGAAATAAAGGCTCCCACTTTCAAATAAAATGCAATATTGAAAGTGAAAAAATATATAGGTAGTAATTAGTTTCACACTAAACGTCGTTGGTATCAATACAGGACGATCTTCGCTCCAATTAATTCGTTAACAAATAGCGGGGACGAGACAATAGGAGCAACGCGAAGTAACAAGTGACAAATACCTGCGACCCTTCGTGACGTCACTACTCACCACAGGGCTGTCCGCACTGATTTATGTGGAGATTTAACTTATTTGAAATAAGTGAGCTTAAAAAGGATTCTGAGTAGTTAAATTGTTGCCTTCTATTTATAAAGTAATACATATCTTTCTCATTATTATAATTTCAATAATTACTTCCACTGACCTAAACACACATGTGTTATTTCGCCGCGTCAAAATAGATCTTCTTGGTTGTTATTTAAAATGCAAGTTAAGTAAACTGAAAATAGAAAGTATTGGATTATACATCTATTGAATAGATCTAAACTTGTTTACACCGGCAATCGTTGATAATTAAATTTTAATAAATAAATTTATTTATTAATAGGTAATCACGCTGTCTGTAATGATTTCTGGTGATTTGACGCAAATCAACCTCAATAATTAATAAGCTGGCATATACAGGTGATCTCAAAATTGTTTAGAGTTCAGACGGCTCTCACTCCCAACTAAATTTTGACTTTTATCTATTGTTATTTACTTATTATTAATAATATTATGTTAGGGACATTGATTTCAGAAGCGCTCGTGGCCCCGCGGACTTAGTGCTCTGTAAACAAAGGCACGTTACGCCGTTGGTTCTTGTTGCCAGTAACATGGCAGTCGTTAAGCCCAGTTCAAGGCCTTACGGGCAGCTTAAAATAAATCAACAGCAGGTCGCCACAACCTGTTACGTGTGACATTAATGCATACGGTGAAATGTGGGTGCATAGTTTGCCTCTGCCTACCGCTTTGGCGATAAAGGCGTGACTATAGGTATTTATGTATTGATTTAATATTTGTAAATGTATGGGTTTTTACCTGAAATAAATAAATTGACCTGTCTTTCAAGTGATTCTTTGCTTGTTTGCTAAACATTTTTAAAGTAGCTGAATTCTTGACTCCGGTGTTACAGCTTAGGAACCATTGCGATATAATTCTAACATCCGATGATGGTATGACAACATTGTATAAACATCACACATATTAGTATCAAAGGTATTACGTAGTTATTGATTTATTGCTAACATCTTAGTGTTAGAATTCTTGCAATACACAATATTTTAATTAATATAACAGACATAAAATGTTAAATGTCAAAACTATTAATATTTATAACCACAGAGTGTCATAAATCAATTTGTCTAACGATACAATGTTAAATCTGCGTGAAAATTATTTTACAAATTGAAGTCCTTTTTATTAATCTAGTCTAGTGTCACGAAATGGGATGATAGAAGGCTGAATCGGCATTATCCTAAATTATCGGAAACATAACCCCATACAACTACACTTGCTAACGAGTGCGGAGGTCGATCAACTGACAAGATTGATGTAAGCATCTCCACCCATCATCTGTAAATGAAAATCAAATGCCAGTTAATTAACAATTTGCTACAAATTACTCTTATCACGTTTGCAATGAGTGCGGCAAATGGTGCGACATTGGTGCTGTAAAAGGCACGTACAAACTTCACCTAACTTCAAAAGCCTGAGCTTCTACACTTTAGACATACATCGAAAACACAACCACCAACCACAACCAAATGGGCATGATTCTGGTAATGTAGATGATAGGTTTGCTCATCTGCATTTACAGGTGAACATCGCGTAGATAATAAATAGGTAGTAATAATTTTGTCCTATTTTTACATAAATATTAAGTTTACTCTGCCTATCGTTTTCGGGCCGCTTCCCCGCTTTTTATATGTTTTTCAGCTAGTTGCCGAATAGTTCGACTGCCTCTGTGGCGCGGTGGGAGTGCATCCGACTGCTACGCAAGAGGTCGTGGGTTCGATTCCCACCCAGGATAAAACTTTGTGTGATGAGCACGATGGTTTATTCTGTGTCTGGGTGTTATTTATCTATAATATGTATGTATTTAGAAATATATAAGTATGTTTATCAGTTATCTGGTTACCATAGTACAAGCTCTGCTTAGTTTGGAATCAGATGGCGTTGTGTGGGTTGTCCCAAAAAAAAAAAAGTTATGTTCATAAATTCAACAAGTTTCCATTGGTTCTAAGGTCTAAATTGGTTAAAGGAATTTACTAAACACTACTATAAAAATTACAAAATATGTTTATGTTTTCAAAGTGTAAGAATTGGCAAAATCTGGTGATATTTTAATATATTAGGAGTTACGAATACTTATTGCTGTTAGGCTATAATCGCACTTAATTGTCTTAGATTCGTGTCATACATAAAATTCTGGGATGTTATGGAATTTATCTTACGTCTATTTTATTTATAACACAAATACAAAAAAGAATTTGCAAAAGTATCGCCATCGCTGGTATAATCATCTTTTGCGGCAAACGCCGAGCTGCGTAAGAAACTAAAAATGACTGGCCATCTAGGCTCCGCTGGGACTCAAGAAGTGTTGGTGCCAATGGTCTTACTACATAGGAAGACAATCGTACGAAGAGTACCGGTCGTCGCAACTGGGATAATCGCTCGAATACTGGTAAATCGCGAGTACCGAATACGAATAAGTGTGAAAGGCCTTTTATTGGTCAGCATAAATTAATTTACTTTCAAGGTACTAGCTCATGTGAAAGATTTTTCTTAACCCGTCACCGGAAATGCATTGATATATCACGATGCAAGTCAATTAAAGTTAAAAGTGCCTTAAACAGCAATTGATTTCTTGTTATCGGTAGTGATGTAATATCGTATTACATCTCAATCAACAAAATTCTATTAACATTAATTATTAGCAGTTGGTTGTCTATCATAAATTATAGTTTTTATAACTGTTTGTATTGGCGCAACAACTAGCAATTTCAATTCCATGCTACTAAATATGGTAAGCTTACAAAGTTTATTACTTACTAATGAGTTCTAAACAAATTATTAAAATAGTTATAACTTTGTTCGTCAATGGTCGTTTCGTCTTTAACCTTGTCTAGTTCTATGCTTATTATTAAGGATTTCTCTGTTTCTGTGTTCTGTAATATGACCATAAAAATTCCGGTTTAAGTAAAACGATTGTGGTCTGAACTCCCAAACACTTTACTGAAGATTGATTGTGCCAGAAACTGACCCGACATTCTACTGGAGACGCCAGCATTCAGGTTAGCTTAGGCTCAGAACATGTGTCTCAAGCAACACCTTTCAAACGCATACCGGGTTCACTGTCCACATATAGCAGTGAAATAGCACATTCTAGTTTTAATATACTCATATCATCGCTTACTTCGTTTGTAGTAGTCTCGAGAGCTTTGCATAAGTACTAAAAACTTTAAAACTTTAGTGGTAATATTAGTGGTTGTTACATTGTACAATGTGACAACCCTAAGAGAGTTTGCTCCTACTGTCACCGCTGTTTCAACTGTCACCGGTAGCGATCCGTTAGACATTTTATTGACTGAGATATGTATTGTGACGTATTTATTGCTCTCGGCGCGACAACATGGCTAATTCTTCCGATAAAAGGTGATCAAATTTTTTTATAAAGGCGATACTTTTTATATCGCTTGGTATACAACCGTTGGTAAGAATATAGCGTTCGAACATTTCATTGTAAGTATCGAAATTATATTGGTCTGAGAGGTAAATTGAAATTAGTTCAGTTATTTTAGTTTTGTTAAAATGTCAACTGAGATAGTTTTTATGTAGTATGTATGTAGTACGTACGAAAATCTCCGTGACTCACCGGAAATAATTGCTAACGTCAGCTTTTTAACGAAATTCACCACTCAACAAGTGTGTTTGTAATAAAAATATTTTAGTCTTGTCTCTCCTCTGAATAGTTTTGTTTCAATCGAGACTTTATCTATACTAATATTAGAGCTTTGGTTGTTACTTTGTTTAGTTGATCGCGCTAATCTCAGGAAGAACTGGTTCGAATTGGTAATTTAACATTGTGTTGGTGTGGTTGCTCAAATATTGACTGAGATTACCTAAATCTTGGGGAAGGTTATTAACGTGATCATACTCTTCCGTTTTATCGATTGTGCACATAAATGTAATTTTATGATAGATTATCGTCGGTAACATTTTAATTGGTGCATTTTATTATTATTTAGCTAGACGTGCACATTTGAGTTTCATAATTATTTAGCTAGACAGACAGACGTTCTCATAATACGCTTAAAGTAATTATTAATTTATAGTTTTATGGGGTTGCTAGCCTCAATATTTAATTTGTTTATTCAACATTTGACACTTTATTGTAGTCGTATATCAGTGAAGTAAGTAGCCATTTTGGTGTTCAAGATTAACATAATTTACAATTCACAAAACTTACAAGTAATTATTTCAAATTTTAATATAGTTTTTATGACAGATATAAAAGTTAAAATTAGTGGTGCTATTAAAATGTGTTTATATATTTATAGATTAGAGCTTTGAACATTTTTTTTAGAGTTCGTTTTCTTCTTTTAGATAGACAATACATTAATTTTTCAAACAAATCAGTCTATTGCAATCCCGTGCTGGACGTAGGCCTCTTCCGATATTCGCTTTCCGTATGAAGAGGTATTTGATGTTCTTGTACCACTCTGTTCAGATAGGTTGGCAGGTCCTTTAGTCAGCAGGTGCACCACTTGTACTCGTAGAACCCTATTACTCTCAACATACATAATATAATCACATCTCATTCCCCGAGGTGCCAGGCAAAGGCTCCATGAATTCAATAGTTTAAATATTGTCGATTCTTGATGTAGTGGATGATTGACCTTTATTTATCATTGAAAAATAGAGTCACCAAGAGAGACAGAGGGAGTTTACTGTAACGCTATCCGTCAATCGCTTGGATTCAAATTTAATGGAAACATCAAATACATAACTTTAAGCAAATTAAGTACTATAGAAATAAAAAGAATAAGGAAGTTTCGATATCTCTAGAAGAGCTCACTCAGAACTGAGATACTAACTCACGTGGATACAACACTTCCACACAACATTACTACTAGGGCTCTTAGGGGGCCCATTAAGTGAAAATGTTCCACTACAGCCCACATGTAATTGATTTCAAAAGCAATCCAGTTGTAATATTATTGAAATCGATGATAACTTCTTATAAATGACGACTGTGATTGTCGATAATGTGAGCAAGTTGCTCTCGATAGCAGCTAAGACAAATATTTACGACTATAGGCTATTTTCACCATATTTACATTGAATTTAAATGCGATTATTATAGGCTGGCTTTATAAATGCTTGACAATTTATGGTTTATGTAGCCGCGATTTGTATGATTAGGTAGGAAGGCGTGAGGTTTAGTTATTTATTAGTTGGTACTATTAATATCTGATAATAGCTGTCCCCGTCGGAGGTGCCGTTACACCCCTCAAGGTTTTCACATTTGAACATTCTTTCAGAGGTTTGACGATACGTTGATAAATCAGTCATCAGTCAGGAGACTTCCTGTGAACACGGCTCTTGCAGTTAGCAATATAGCCAAACCGATGATATAAGTAAAATTCAAAAATATTAATAACTTAACTTAACTAACTATCTTCAGGCTGTATCCCTGACGGGGTAGTCAGAGAGGACAGATCGCCAGGCTTCGCGATCCATGCATACTTCTTTCGCTTCTTCGAGATTCATCAATCGCTTCATACACGCACGTATTTTGACCTTTCCGTTTTTGAGCAATCTGCTCACGTGGTCTTCATATGTAAGTCTCGGCTTACCCTGACCTCTTCTATCTTCTGCTTTCGCAAAATATATATTCTTCGTCAATCGTTCCTTACTCATTCGTTGGACGTGTCCAAACCAACTAAAATAAAAAAATATAGATCCAGAAACAGTTTATTTAAACAATCACGCCTTATTCCCGATGGGGTGTCAGTGTACATTTCTATCCCACGTAATAGGTGATGAGCACATTGCCATGTTAAAATAGACAGACGATCTTGATGCACAGGTGACTCGAAAAAATTCAACAGCACGTTGTTGAAAATTTTCAAGTGTTACTGGCAACCGAGACCAACAGCTTAACGTGCCTTCCGAAGCACGGAGACGCTCGTAAATGAAAATATTACAAAGCGGTCAGCCATCCGTAATCAGCCATGGCGAAAGATGCTTAACGCAACGATCGTTTACAAAACACAGTTAGCGGGGCCACGAGCACTGTATAGTAACATCAGTTAGAACAGAAACAGTAATGACATCTCACTAACCTGACACTGACACCAAATGCATTAATACTTGTATATGGGATCATATACTAGTAATAATGCATTTGGTGTCAGAAGTTATTTTAATAGTTATTAATCTAAAAGATATGGCGGTGATAGTGTAGACATCACTCTCGACCTGCAACACACGGAAATGTGAGGCTTAAGCCCTTCAATAGAACTTCGTAAATAATTTATTTGGTTTTGGAGTCTTTTGTGCGTATTACGCTACTGTCACGAGGAGTTGACTACTCGTGACCGCCGACTGTCCCAAGTTGGGCAAAGTTCCATTTTAGTTATACGCAATACTCGTAATATGTACTTGATCTTGATTTTAGGGTTGACACTTACAATATTTAATGATATTTTCTTGTACTCCAAAATCTGATTTTATTATGCATTTTATGTTTTTCGGGTCTTTTTCGCGTAATAGTTTTAACTTTTTCTCACCTTTCGACGTTTCAGCTATATTGCAATAGCCGTGGTCACGAGTAGACTGGGGAAAGCAGCGGGCGTCATCATCTTGAACGTTCGTCAGGTACCCACATTTCATTCATAAACAGTCATTAGGGCCGCGACACACTACACTGACGACATCCGAACGTCCATTAGGCGGTTTGTCCCGACACTTGCACTTTTTAACTACCGGATTTCAAGTGGAGGAAAGTTTGTACCCACCTTCGCGGTTGAAATTCTGATGCTTCTTAATTTCAACCGCCTCACGAACAATCCGAGGGTAGTAACGGCGTTCAGTGGATAGAACTTCTGGTGCATGTAACTCCAGTAATTTGCACCCGATAGCAACAGATGCTCCGCGATGGCAGATTTCTCCGTTCGGTGGTTTTTGACAGCTGCTATGTGCTCCCTCTTATTTACTTTATTTATTTATTATTTATGTGCTCCCTCACACGTTCTGCGATTGTTCGCTTTGTTTGACCGATGTAGGAGCTTCCACAGCTGCAGTTCACTTTGTAGACGCCCGGTGTCTGGTAAGGAATGGTGTCCTTTAGTTTTCTCACTTGCTGAGACACCTTTGACATGGGAGTAAAAATGGTGTGTATTGAGTATGCCTTCAATATTGTACCAATTTTATCCGTTACTCCTCTGATGTAGGGTAAAAATGCCGGCAGCCTGGAGACGTCAGGTTGTTTTTCTCTATACCTTCGGATTGGACGTTCCCCTCTCACACTATACCCATTTTTTAGTAGTTCATTCCGTATGTGGGACAGTTCATCATCCAAAAACCCTTGGTCACATAGTGCATGAGCCCTGTTACTTAGAGATGTCTCCACAGAACGTAGGTGTCGGGGATGATGGTGCGACGCAGCGTGAAGGTACTTGTCGGTGTGCGTTGGTTTTCTATAAACAGTGTGCTTTAGGGATCCATCCTTACACACCATAGCCTTAATGTCCAGAAAACCTTTCACTCTCTAACTCATACGTAAACTTGAGGTTAGGATGCAATGCGTTTAAATGCTCCAGGAATCGCTCAACCCCAGATCCTTCGCCTTTCATGATGCAAAACACGTCGTCCATGTACCGTTTCCATAGGCGTACCCCATGTGAGTGGTAATCAATAAGGGTTTCGACGTGCTCCATCCATATATTCGCTATGACAGGTGCTATATGGCTTCCCATGGCGACGCCATCCACTTGGAGGCAATGTTCTCTATGGTATACCAAATAGCTACCTACCAAACATCATCATCATCCGAGCGTCTGTCCCAGTTGCGTCTCGCGACGCCCGGGGTCCGCTTTCCTACATTTTCTTCTCCACTTCGCACGGTCTTCGGCATCCCCTGTAGTGAGACCATTGGCACGCATGTCATCCCTTACGACGTCAAGCCAGCACTTCTTGGGTCTTCCCCTCTTACCGGGACCCGGCGGGGCTGACATGGCCAGACATTTGTTACCTACGTAGCCCGGCGGTTGCCGCAAGACGTGACCATACCAACGAAGGCGACACTCTTGCAACTTGTCTGCAATGTCACGGACGTGAAGGCTGCCGCGGATGCGAGAGTTACTCACGCGGTCCATCCGCGTGACCCCACACATCCACCGCAGCATCTTCATTTCCGTGACACGCAGCTCCTGCTTGTGTCGCTCCAATATCGGCCACGTCTCACTGCCATGTAAAAGGACAGGTCTAATAATGGTTTTGTAGACCTGTCCCTTCAACCGGATCGGCATTTTAGGGTCACAAATGACACCGGTCATCTCCCGCCATTTGGCCCACGCGGCAGCAATGCGTGACTTGACATCGCAATCGATGTCACTGGACGTGTGAAAAACAGATCCCAGGTATTTAACCTGGTCCGTGCGCTCGACCAAATCACCGCCTATGCGGACGGATGTGGGATCTGTCGAGTTTATTGCCGAGTCTTCGCCACATTTAGTTTCAGACCGCCGTACTTAAGCGTCTCCTTCCACGCCTTTACACGTCGCACCAATCTGCCCCTGTCCGCGTCTGCCAGCGCAATATCGTCAGCATACATGAGCAACCATGGAGGCTGCTCATGTGGGTTTCTGATGCTGTCCGACAATTCGTCTAATATTACACTGAACAGAAGCGGACTAAGGACCGAACCCTGGTGTACCCCGACGGTGATGGGGAAGGGTTTCGTGTCGCCAACAGCAGTCCGAACCATTGAATCGGAGTCACAGTACATGTCCCGGATAGTGTCAATATAGACCTCTGGAACCCCTTTGGACCGCAGTGCCCACCAGATCATCGCACGAGGAACACAGTCGAAGGCCTTCTGCATGTCTAGAAACAAACAGTGCAGAGGCGTGTTCTTCGACCTGTATTTCTCTGCGACAACCCTCAGGGCAAAAACAGGGTCCGTGGTCCCATGACCAGGGCGAAACCCATATTGACACTCCGAGAGAGTACACTCCTGCCGGATCCGAGAGTCTATAATCCTCTCGAAGATCTTCATGGTGTGGGACATCACCTTAATACTGCGGTAGCTCCCGCACTCCTGCACTGACCCCTTACCTTTGAAGACTGGAGTAATTATACTCAGTCTCCATTGGTTTGGGATCTGCCCGCTGAGGAGTATGCGGTTAAAAAGGTTTACTAAGATGCCCACACCGCGAGGACCCATCGCCTTCCAGGCTTCGATGGGGACTCCATCGGGTCCGACAGCTTTCCGATTCTTCATGCGGCGAAGCGCAGTCAGGACTTCTCCAGGCGTTACCGGTGGCACTAGTCCCTGATTCGGAGGGAGGTCCGGAGGCTGCACCTCTTTGTGCTGTTTATTAAGCAGCTCGTGGAAGTACGAGCGCCATCTCTCCTTTACCGCGAGATCTTCGCTTAACAGGTTGCCCTCAGGGTCTTTTACACAGCGACACTTGAATATATCCTGTGCCGCATTGACCCTGGAGCGCGCCAGCTTATAGATGAGCTTCTGCCCCTCAGACGATTCCAGCTTATCATACAGAGGTTGTAAGTGGTCACGTCTGGCTCTGGCTACAGCTCTCTTTGTGGCGCGCTTGGCAGCCCTGTACGCTTCGCGGTTTTCAGGAGATCCGGTCGCTTGCCACTTTTTAAAGAGGGCTTTCTTCTCCCTAGTCTCCCTCTGGACTGCGTCGTTCCACCACCAAGTTTCCTTGTAAAATTTGCTTCCACCCTTAGACACACCGAGCACCACCTTCGCCGCTCCAAGGATGGCCGCCTGAACTTTGTCCCAGTAATCTTGAACTGGTACTAATTTGTCTTTCACAAAAGACAAATTAGTACCCACCAGTGGTTGCAATACCGACGCAACATGTTTCGCTAATTTGTAAGTCGGTGAGTCAATCTGACTCACAATTGGTTTCAGTGGAACGCTGGCCTTATGTATTTTGGGTAGTCCATAAAGTTTCGGTGACTGCACTATACTCGGTTTATATGGTTCCTCAAAGATGTCCTCTGCGAAAAGCTTGCTGAGACACCTTTTACTCCCATGTCAAAGGTGTCTCAGCAAGTGAGAAAACTAAAGGACACCATTCCTTACCAGACACCGGGCGTCTACAAAGTGAACTGCAGCTGTGGAAGCTCCTACATCGGTCAAACAAAGCGAACAATCGCAGTACGTGTGAGGGAGCACATAAATAATAAATAAATAAAATAAATAAGAGGGAGCACATAACAGCGGTCAAAAACCACCGAACGGAGAAATCTGCCATCGCGGAGCATCTGTTGCTGTCGGGTTCAAATTACTGGATGGAGTTACATGCACCAGAAGTTCTATCCACTGAACGCCGTTACTACCTTTGGATTGTTCGTGAGGCGGTTGAAATTAAGAAGCGTCACAATTTCATTAGCGAAGGTGGGTACAAACTTTCCTCCACATGGAATCCGGCAGTTAAAAAGTGCAAGCGTCGGGACAAACCGCCTAATGGACGTTTGGATGTCGTTAGTGTAGTGTGTCGCGGCCCTAATGACTGTTTATGAATGAAATGTGGGTACCTGACGAACGTTCAAGATGATGACGCCCGCTGCTTTCCCCAGTCTACTCGTGACCACGGCTATTGCAATATGGCTGAAACGTCGAGAGGTGAGAAAAAGTTAAAAATATTACCCGAAAAGGACCCGAAAAACATAAAATGCAGAGTATAAGTCGTGTGAGTTTAAAAACGTTCTGATTTTATTGTAGCCTAATTATCTTGGGCAGATTTAGTTCGATTTACTGCAGTTTGAACTTTTGTGCTGACTGTACCCTCTACAGGAACGTCGTTAACTAGAACAAGAAACTAGAAAGATGGAAAGTATAATACCTGTCTTACTCATAGTGTTTTTTTTTTGCATTTAGACACGTGACCGCCCAGCAGCGGGGGCTCTAAATGATACGGCAAGAAACCACTATAGTGTTCCGCCTCGCCTCTATCAAGTCAAAGTTATGATGAGATTTGGTCACTGAGACTTCTTGCTTGTTACACATATATCTTTTGTGTACTGCTAGAGATACTTATGATGAAATATCTTAGTCTCTAAATACTTCAGTGGAAATAAATAAATAATGTGCAGGTAACGTTGGCGCCATTTTGATTCATAAATAGTGTTTTTGTAAGTGTGATTTATATTGTGTTGGTTCTATGAATCTTCCTACAAAGATATCTAAAACACTGTCTCAAAGGTAAGATTACAAAAGTAAAAATCGTAAATCAAAATAAATAGTTGGACTTAACCCTTGGATGCTCACCGGCCCGCCAGTACCCTTATAACACCGATGACATGTTTATGAGAGGAACAGCGTCATCTATAATGGACGCATTTTGTTCGACATAAAAAAGGTCAAAAGCAAGAAAAAAGTGTTAGATTATTGTTTTTTTTGTTGATTAAAGATAAATGAGTATGTTTTACTAAGTAGCTGTAATTTGGATTAACAATTTACTATCATAAAAGATTTTTTTTGTGTAAGAAACTAAAAAATGAAACTGTGCGTGTGTATATGTAGCGAGTTTTTTTTTTTCACCTTAGCATCTTGTCAGTTGCTCCAAACCCCTATTTAGATTTGGAGCCTTGAGTCTTGAGAAGAAGCTATAATTTGACTATTTATTGTTGGGAGCTACTGCCGACGACCCAACCGTAAAGGCGCCTTCTCCGCCCATTGGTAAGATTTGTGAGCAGGTATATCACTTGCAGAAGAATTTGACTTAGGCATCGAACATTTTTATTTTAATTATGTTCACGAAAACTAATGTATTTCCTGGCTATTAAAAATGAGATTTAGGGTAGGCCGAGACTTACATATAAAGACCACGTGAACAGATTGCTCAAAAAACTTTCTTCCTCAGGTAGAACCTGAGAAAGAGCCTATAGCTTTGCGAATCTAACAGTATATATTAATATAGAAGCAATAATCTTGATGTTCATAAGTTTTACTTTGCTACATGATTAAAAATATTATCATTTCATTTTCATTGTTCATTGGTGGGGAAACTCAGATACCTGATGCGCTAGACATTGCGCGCGTATTTGTATCATTTACTACAATGTGATTTGAATTTTTTTGTCTGGTTTTATCATCATCAAATAATTATCCTTTTTCAGATTTTAGTATTTACTTGAGATGACATAATCATATAATATGCTAAAATCAAATGAATCACAAAACCATTTTTTTTTAGAATAGTTTGATATATCTCTTGATCTTTTGAAAAAAGGATAGGTCAAGAGTTTCCTTAACCGGCGAACGTGTATGAAAATACTTAATAAAGTAGGAGAAGCGAAAGTTGTATGCCAGGATCGTATAAGTCGAAATCCATAGTTTCTGCCGACCCCAATGGGAAACAGGCGTTTGTAATCAAGTGGTTAAAGTAATTATAGAAATATCGTTAAGCATTTTATGTTTGACACACACGATAGTGTTGATATAGTGCATTTTAAATTCATTTTGATTGCCTTTTATGAACTCAAACTCTAATTCAATAAACGCACCATATTTCAATGTGTGCTGCAATAATATAAATGGAAAAGATGTGTAAAGATCACAATAACGATGGGGACGCAGCAAGAATATTGCGCATAATTTATGCGTCACGACGTTTACGCACGGTCATACAAAAAAGCGTACGAAACTCGCAGGGTAAAGGTTAAGTACATTCAGAAACGGGGCACAGGATACAAATATTAATATTTTCAGTATTATCAAAACCGCTGTAACACTGTTTGCACAACGAAGTAAAACGATAGATACATTAATTAATAAAATAAATACTATAATTTTTTTTTACATAGCGCCATCTCGCCCAAAGTAAACTTGTTGTATGGCGTCTAGACAACTGATAAACAAACCTAATTTAGAAATATAAATTCCTATTATACCTACATAGGCAACACCCAAACTCCAAAATTTGCGGATCACACACATATTTATATTGACCCGGGAATCGAACCGGCAATCTTAGCACGGCAGTCACATAAAGATTAGATTCGATTTAGAAATAAAGAGTGTTTTTGTACTTGCTTACGTTGTTTTAGTCTATTTTTTGTGTATATGAGTACAAGAAAATGAAAAAAAAAATTCTGTCGTATATGACTTTGCAGTGTTTTTTTTCAAACCTCTACCTCACCTGTATTACAAGGACTAAATGTAATTAGCGTAACGCATACTTCACACAGCTGGTTTGGTTTAAAGACATAATTGTAAGCAACAACAAATGTAAAGCAACGTGTCGACGATTACCACCAAATGTTTATTTTAAACCATATTCTTTGTGAGCAAATAAATGATTTATGATTTATATTTTAGAATCAGGAATATTTGTGAAAAAAAAAATAGAAGTATTTGACAAACTGAAAGGTAGCAGGCATAATTTAAAAATTAGGATAACGCCAAACTCGACAGCATATTTAAATAAAAGCATCTTCTGTGTGGCTCCAAGAATCTATAATCATCTACCAAAGGCTATTCTTGAAAAATCAAATCACAAGACTGTAAAAAGAGAATTGAAACTAATGCTTTTACAGAAATGTTATTACTCTGTTGAGGAATATTTAAATGATAAACTTTAAGTTAGGACGCTAGAAATAGTCTGATTTTGGTTGTATGAATATTAATTTTTTATCATTTTGTACTACTGCGTAATTTGACATTTTAAGCATTAAAATGCATAGCTGTACTGATTTGGACTACATTTATATTACTTTTATGTTTTATAATGAATTGACATGCGATCTTAAATTAAGTTATGTTTAAAGTATGTTTTTGATAGTCTTAAATTTAATATTGTTAAATATTGCATGCCGCAAGGTTAAATATGGTGATACCTATTATAAAATTACAACATCTTTGTACACCTGTATTTGCAATTATAATAAATATATAAATAAATAATTTATATAACAAAGACCACTAGGAAAGGATTTCTCTCATAAAGAATACTACAATCTGTTCAGTTCAGTCTGTTAAAACATTTTTAGAAATCAGTACAACAGGCGTAGCTATAGAGACATTTTTTTATAGAAAACATTAGAAAACATTTTATATTAAAGCGTCCAAGCTCACATCCTTTGCACCTACACATAAATTACTTCCCTTTTTATGATTATTTCTACAATCACGTATATTTCATGTTAAGTTAATATACTTTTACTCGTAATTTCAATTCTATTATACTACACAATAACAGCTCACAGAGCATCTTGGTGTACCTACTATGTAAGCACACTTGGGTGCTATACGAATGAGTAAAAAATAATTATACGGAGGCCGCGTGGCTGTGTGGTCTTGATGCGCTTGTATAGACTATTGTTACCATCGACGCATGCTCGTTATATCTTCCGACACGAAATCTGAAATAAGCACTGCATTGTTTTTGGAATGAAGTTCCTAATCGCGCGTTGCGAAAGGGGGCTAGACGGAAAAAATTAAGACCAAAAGTTGAAACGGCTTGCGCGTGTCTCTCTCTCTCTCTCTCTCTCTCTCTCTCTCTCTCTGTCTCTCTCACAGAAGCAAGCCAGTTATTTTCGTTTCGTCTTTCATGTTTTTTTTCTTTTTTTATATTTCTTCCTTTTTTTATATTTCGTTATTTTTTTTTAATATAATTCCTTGTGGACAATATAACTTCGTTCGATCCGGGTGTCCCTTGACACCTCTCAATTTTTTTTTTGTATTTTGATATTTGGAAGTTTTGAGGTTAGTCTTTTAATGAAACTAAAACAAGACAAAAAAAAACATTTAAAGGATGTTATGTTTACAAAAAATATACCAAAGTAGTCTTATATTGAAAAATATATATTGAGAAGTTAAATACCTCAAGTTAACTTGAAGACTATATTCTAATAGAATAATTGAAATACCATTAGAATAATAGAAGAATTGAAATACGTTTCGATTCTATGTCAAACTCTTTTTCTTTGAACTGCAGACTGTCACTTTGAAATTCACGAGTCTCCTTCCTTTTTTCACCATTTAAGTTAAACATTTATCATCACTAATATGACTTGAAATTTTAATTAGTACACTCATAAATATATTTTTACGTTTTTGTAGCTATAAGTAGTTGGCAAGATAACTGGTTATCAATAAATTAGTATCAAAGAATATTGACTTGACAGACGGGCGTTAGAGAGCCACACGAGTGTCAAGCCCGGTTGTGATGTTATGCCACCAATTGTCATCGTCCTGCTGAGTTCTTTTTAGTCTGCGTTATTTTAACTTTGTACTTACTACTTGCATTCTGTTATTGAATGAGAATTTTAGAAGCAATTCAATGCAACATTTTAAGTCAAAGATCATCAAGGAAATAACATCTTGGGAGGAAACGCTATACAAGTCCGCAACAGCTTTACGCGATCGTACATAATAACGTGCTACAATGGAAATCCGTCCTCTTCCCCGCTTACTCTCATAACTATAATATGTGACACCTAATACTTCCTCTACCTTAAGCCTTTGAGTAATACCTCAACGGGCTCAACGAAACGCATTTGTTTGAGTTATTTAGTTTTTATCTATTCGGGGTCTCTTAGACCCTGTTGATATATTGACGACTTTTTAATACTGTCCTCGATAGAGGGTTGATCTATGACGTCATAATTAACACTATAATGATGTCGCGTATTTTATTGTATCGGTTTTTATTATTAGTAGGGTTAAATATGAATGGTTTTACAATAGTGATATGGGATATTAGGAGTATTAGTTTTTTAAATAAAGGTATTCGGTTTTGAATGAATTCATATTTATTATGATAAATAATGATTATATATAAAGAATCATAGTTATTTATGTTGTTTTTTTTGTACATAAAACTAGTAAGTAGAGCTAAAGAAGCCCTCGTAGCCCGCTAACTCAGTGTTCTGTAAACCATTACTGCATTAAGCTTCTTTCGCTGTGACTGCTCCTCATATGGGTGACAGCTTTGTGGCATTTTCATTTACGAGTACAAGTGTTTAGGTGATTCGGAAGGCACGTTAAGTCGTGATCCCAGTTACCAGTAATATGGCAGTCTTTAAGTCAAGTTGAAGTCTTTATTGACAGCTTGAAAGTCGGATCACGAGTTATTCGTGGGACAAAAATGCGTACGGTGAAAATGTGGTATAGTATGCATCTGCCTACCCCTTCAGGGATGAATTTGTGACTGGTAAGTAAGTAACACAGATTAGTAACAAGACAAATGCATAACTTTTACTCGGCTTGACTTGTGGAGAACGACATGATTGCCAGTGATACTACTAAAGATTGAGATCAGTTACAGGTACAATAAATAGGACCACAGATTTCGATGCGGGATTAACTCTCTGATGATGATCAGAAATCTGTTCCTTTATGAGTCTTTACATTTGAAACGCATGTTTGATTCTCAGTAGTGTTCAAATCACGTACTGATTGAAAATTTTGATTCTGTGATACTTTTTTTCGTGACAAGCTCCCCATAATGAGTTGATTCCAGTTTTCGAACTCAGAGAGACAGAGAGCGATGCGTTACAAAAAGTTGAGGACAACGACATGATGTGGCCCGTTTGTGGCGGCACCGCTATTGTACTGCATGGTGAGAAAGGGATTTTAGGGAATATTATAAATTATGAGAATGAAAACGAAATATATCGTGTACTTGATAATGTTTACGTACTTTATTACCTACCAGCGAAGCCTCCTGGTTTCATCGGCGTTCCAATCGGAATACAGGGATCAAATATAGACCTAGTTACTAGCTTTCAAACAGACACACAGAAAACAATCGAAATAATTTTTCCTTGTACTTTGGAACGAGGGAAAAGTAATTCAAAGTTCCGTTGTTCCCAGGCGAGTGCCCGTGCAGCTATAATGCTATAATGGACGGCGTTACGGCTGAGTTATTTTACTTCATGATCAAGGACCTGGCTGTAGTTTACATAGCACATTATTGTATTAGCAATTTGTTAGTACCAATCTGCTATTAGTTAGTATGTTTAATAAAAAGGGTGAAGCGTAGCAGGCACTGTGCACTCTCTGTTAGTCGACCAAGACGACAATTCGGCAATAAGTCACTGTAATTCCGCTGTCACCGTGGATGTTGTTATAGTTATAAATATAAGATGTCATGTTAGTGTGCGCCACTGGTAACATAAGGTTCAGCACTAAATTCAATTTATTTCGACCGAATACGTATCGAAGTGGTACACAGTATAGCAGGTTTAATTGAAAGTGGCAACATTAAGCTGAATACAGGGCGTACTCCGTTGGTTTGGACACGTCCAACGAATAAGTGCGGAACGATTGACGAAGAATATATATTGTGCGAAAGTGGAGGGTACAAGGAGTCAGGGTATGCCTAGACTTGTATAATGAAGACCACATAGGCAGATTGCTCAAAAACTTAAAAGTACTCACATGCCCAGACGTGCATGTATGAAACGACTAATGAATCTGCAGGCAGCGAAAGGAGTAGGTATTGGTATGTATAGGTTTGAATATAAAGTATGTATAGGTTTGCGAAGCCTGGTGATCTGACGTCTCTAACTACCTTGTGGGGGGATACAGAGTGATGATAGTTCGTTACAATAAGAGTTATATTATATTATCTTTCCTTGTAATTTGTCTTAGACGTGCAATTTCCTGTACAGGCACATTTTTTTTGTACATGTCATTATTTAATACCTTTGCAAAATTATTGATCCACACATTATATAAGTTTACTAGGTAACCCCCACGGCTTCGCCCGTGGCATGTTACGACCTCGCGTCGCACCTATTTAATCCCGTCGTTTATAATTTCTACAATATTGGATAAAAAATTGCCGGATTTGTCGACATTTATGACTACTGTTCCGCTCTTCAGGGTATAAGTGTGATGATTTATGGCATAAAGTCTACCTCGATAAATAGGCTATCGAACACAAAAAGAATGTAAAATTCGACCAGTAGTTCCGGAGATTAGCGCGTTCAACCGAACAAATAAACTCAGGTCTAAAATATTAGTATAAATTACCAGCGACGTAACCCGGCTTTGAAAGAGTGCAATTTAGAAACTCATATTCATGTAGGTGTATTAAAAACTAACTAACTTACTATCTTCACGCTGTATCCCTGACGGGGTAGTCAGAGAGGACAGGCTTCACGATCCATGCATACAAATAAAACTTCTTTTTGAATCTAACTCTAACTATTGTTGAAAACTGCATTAATACTATCTTGTATTGTTTAAAAGATATAAGCGAACCGACAGCGTAAGAGACTTCATTTTATACCATGTAAGGATTTTTCAATCCGAGTTTCAAATCAGTCGAACAGTCGATACGGATCACGGCGCACTCTTATCATATTTATAGGACATACTATTGACTAGGTCTAGATCGTTAACTAAATTGCGCATTGTGTTGCATCTGAATAGAATGGCTCTGTGAAGGACAAGTTTAAGGGTGTGTATGGACTAGGTACGTTCGTTTACAAAAACAACAACATTACCCGTGTATATGTAAGTCTATGGATTTATCGATGGTTTCTTTTTTCCTCAGCCATAAATAGAATTAGTTAACTAAGTAAAACTAACTATCTTCACGCTGTATCCCTGACGGGGTAGTCAGAGAGGGCAGATCACCAGGCATCGTTATCCATGCATACTTCTTTCGCTTCCTGTAGATTCATAAATCGCTTCATACATGCATGTCTCGGTATCCGAGTACATTTTACTCTCCGTTTATGAGCAATCTGCTCACGTGGTCTTTATATGTAAGTCTCGGCCTACCCTGACTCCTTCTGTCCTCTACTTTCAATAAGTTAACAATTTCATTAATTTTTATAGCCTTACCATTTTAATTGGCTTATTTTTAATTGGCAATAATGGTATTTAACCTATTTATTAATTTAAGAAATAGTTTAGCTGTTTCCTGCGGTTTAACTCGCGTGATAATGTTCGTGATAAACACGAGTAGCTTTATTTCAATCACAGCCGAATAGACCTCTACTAAAAATCAAACAACCTATTGTTGGAGGGCGCGAGATATTTCAGTCTAAGCAATACATACTTTTGCAAAAGTGTTTTCTTAGTCGTTTTTACGACACCTACCGCGGGGTGAATAGGGATGGTGATTGTGTACTTTATCCCATCATCACATGACTGTACTATTAATTTTATATAAAATAACTAAATCTGTTAATAAGATATCGTGTAAAAGATTTATGTATACCTTTGAGGAATTCAAGAAATATTTGCCGCATCAAATAATTTAATCAGAAATTCAACTTCATTCAATATCTTAATAAATGTAGGCAATGTAGCCTATCTAATAGAAAAAACTCATATCTCATATCGTACTTGCAAGTGTAGGCGTTGTTCCCACATAAACAGCACTCACTGACAGCGTAATGTGCCGTAATGCTCCATAACGTCGATAATACCATAATGGACGATAACCATGAGTCTAGTTAACTATGGAGATTTATCATCATTATATCATGCAAAATTGGCAATTGAGAGTTAAAGTTGGTGTAAGAACTCATAAGATTACTTTATTTAGGCGTAAAGTACCGATTGCATCCAACAGATCCACCTTGAGGCATGACATGCTATTCGCAGCAGTGCTGTGATTTAACATTTTTCTCTATCTATGAGGCCAAAAGAACATTGCAAAAATCTTCTTAATTAGGGTTGTATGTCCGCCTGGCTGTTCATAGTGTATCTGGACAGTTGACTGCAGAAGTTGAAAGATTGTGATATGGGTGTGAATTTGGGTGACTTTACAGTAAACTGTCTGTTGTATCATGGCCTCAACAGAAGCCGACCTTCAGTCATTAGTCACTAATATGAAAGTGGAATGTGAAAGTAAGGGTCTTCGCTTGAATGCAAGTAAAACTAAGGTTCTAGTATTTGAAAGAGATGAAGTAAGAACCAAATGCAAGATTAGGGTAAACCAGGAACGTCTAGAGCAAGTGAATGAAGTTGTGTATTTAGGGAGTATGTTTAGCGCGGATGAAAGATGTGATTTGGATGTAGAATGGCGAGTAGCTACCGGAAACAGAGTTAACGGTGCTTTGTCCCAATTAGTAAAGCGACAAAGCATCGTAATAGAAGCACAAATGGCGATTCATATTGCAGTGCTAGTGCCAACTTTGCTTTACGGTGGTGAAACCTGGGTATGTCAGCAGATGCATGAAAGTAAGTTGAATGCTGTGGAGCTGCGATCACTTAGAAAATTGTGCGGCGTTACTTTGGCCGACCGAATACGTAACGAAGTGATACGCAATATGGCAGGTTTGAATGAAAGTGTCAGCGTTAAGCTGGAAAAGGGCGTGCTCCGTTAGTTAGGACACGTCGAGCGAATGAGTGAGGAACGATTGACGAAGAATATATATTGTGCGAAAGTAGAGGGTAGAAGAAGTCAGGGTAGGCCGCTCAAAAACGGAAAGGTCAAAAGTACTCGGATACCCAGAAGCGATTGATGAATCTTGAAGAAGCGAAAAAAATATGCATAGATCGACTACCCCATCAGGGATACAGCGTGAAGATAGTTAGTTTCTTAATTAATTTTAGATATTCCTAATAATTTCTCCAGCTAAAAATTATTCAATGCTTAAAAAAAAATTCTTCAGCTAAAGTAATGTTAATAGTGGTTTCATAACCGTAGTGTTACAACAAGAATCGAATCTGCGATTTCGTCAATCAGCTGCCGACGCTACTATAAATGAAACTATATGTATTTGTTTTTTTTATGGTCTTCTTGCCTCGATGCCTGCGGCTTGGTAATGCGTAAAGTATGCTACGGCAAATTGTCAAACCCGTATTTAGGTGGTCTCCGTAAGAACGTACCAGCGGAGGTAGCTCTCTGCTATACTAAAAATAATATACTAGGTATAATACGCTGGTTTTCAGTACTGGTATCATAATATTTAATATATCATCTTAAGCAATTTAAAGCCAGGGAGCTTTTGTTTTGTGTACCTGACTACTATATATTTAATACTATTTTAAAAACAAAGTTGCACTTACACAGTGTACAAAAAAACTGAGAACAAGTGTACATGCAAATGTTTGTAGTTAATTTACTGCCAATTGTCTTGTGCTGTGGTTGTGTTCTTTTTGCCAAGCACTAATTAAGAACGTGCCAAATATGGGAGAAGTTAATTATCTCGAGTGCGGTTTTTGTTATAAATATTCAGAGGTAGTATTTGTTATTGCTGAAACTATATTTTTAGAACTTTTTAAATGCATGAATTTTACGCCTATTTTTTCGTAAGGGTGGGTTATATACTTAGACATAATATACACATTTTAGAAGTTGTTTGTCATAGCTACACACGAAATAGGTGGCGATATCGAAATCTTACTGTCGATTAATTCAAGGGCATACCCTTGGATTAATTATCATAAATGAATTACAATATAGCAGTGGATGAAGGCTACTCCTCGCCATGTCTTGGGCAGGAATGATGAAAAACTCAGAGTGCTTAGCATTAACAATATAGCAAAATTGTTGTTCCAAATACACCTATTGCTTGAAGTTTCTCTACTGGGACCGAAACATCTGATGAAATGATATTATACTCGTATTATATTATATTATAGTATGCCTCTGCCTATCCCTTTAGTGCAAAAAGTGTTTTCAGACTAAAATTAAAATGCAATTTAAATGTATTGATGTATATTACTCAATACTATACTAAAAAGGCATTAAATCAAAATGAGTTAAATTTAATCAGGGCAGAATTAAAGTATTATACACTGTTCGAGCTCGCGGCTTCGCCTGGGACTTACTTCAGACCCCCGCGGCACCCATTTAATCCTGTCGTTTATTAATTTTACAATGATATGACTCATGTATGAAATTTGCCCGATTGTTCACATACAAATCGTTGATTTTATAAATATGTTCGGACAACTCGCACAACGCTATCTGATTCCACACTAAGCAGAGCTTGTACTATGGTAACCAGATTACAGATAAACATACTTATATATTTCTAAATACATAAGAATAAACCATCGTGCTCATCACACAAAGTTTTATACTGGGTGGGAATCGAACCCACGACCTCTTGCGTTGGAGTCGGATGCACTCCCACCGCGCCACAGAGGCATTACTGTTCAGCTCTAAATTTTATTTGAATGCATTTGTGATAAATTCGGCCTATTTGTTTATTCGTTCTATTGATCATGAAATACCTTCACAAATTTATAGATTAGGTACGTATGGTGGGTTCTGTAATGGTATTCCGTGATGTCACGCCGGACTTGAACCGATGAAACTCAGACGGGTCCTACTTGTCTGCCGAGCGCCAGGCACCCCGGATAACGCCTCGGAAATATATATGGAACGCTTGAATACATCTATCAGTCACCTATCAAGATATCGGTGGATCAGATAACAAAAAATTGCCATTCATTACATTGTTATTAGATTTATTTTATTTTATTTATTAACTTACAATTTTGAACAGGCACTAAAGAAAACGTGGTTGGTGTCGCGGGCATATTCCAGTTATACTATAGTTAATTATTTTGGATAATACTGAGTTCCAATGTTGGTGTCCAGATTAAACCTGCAGTCCTGGCCTTTGGATAAATCGTGTTGAACAGCTGAACACGGATTCTCCGAAGCGTCTCGGGTATCACAACATGACATGTCTCACTTGTCCCAAGGGCACCGCTATAAATTATCAACTAAGCTGACCTTTCTAGGTGTGTTCGTTTTGGTACCTTTGAATGATTGCGTTTAAGTTAAAATCTTAAAAAATATTACTTTAATGTTTTTTCGAGGTTTCTTTTTTTTGTAAATGACCTCGACCTCATATAGGTGAGGCGCAGCCTTAGTCTCCATACGTCTCGGTGGGGCCCCAATGCAATGCAGTAAATACTATTCACGATGTTCCTGAGGCACCGCCATAGTACGTAAGAGTAAACTGCTGATACCATTTTATGACTCATAAATCTTTATGGCCCCTTCTTTTTGAATGCGTAATATAGTCACAACTTTTTTATCGGAGGGTAGGCAAAGTCTTAAAAACTACTAGATAACTGGCAGCCGAGACCACAGGCTTAATGTGCCTTCAGATGCACGGAAACGCTCGTGAATGGCAATGTCACAAACGGTGCCCCATCGTAGGACAAACTATATCGCAAGGTACTGATCACTTACAGGAAATTGTGATGATTACCGCTGGCTACTAGTAATATTTAATATTATACAGTTGAAAACTTGTAAGAATGTATGGATGAATATTTGTTACTCTTTCACGCAAAAACTACAAAATGGATTTTGATTAAACTGCCGTGGCGACTGCTTTGGTGAGGTCCCGGGTTCGATTCCCAGGTCGGAAAGAATATTTGTGTAAAAATATTGATTTCGGTGTTTTAGTGTTTATAGCAAACACTATATAGCAAACAAAATACATACCTAGTATACTGTTTATAGCAAACAGTATACTAGGTATGTATTTAGAAATATATACGTATGTATATCAGTTGTCTAGATCCCATAGTACAAGCTTTATAGCTTGGTCTTCAGGGTGATGTGTTAAGTGTCTTAAATATTTATATTTATTTATTTACCGCAGCCCGAGGTTCTAGAAATAACTAATAATGTGATACCACCTGTGAAAATTCCTGACAAAATCGGTCTAAAATACTAAAAACAAATACTAAAACTATTTGTTTGTTTATCGAAAACACCGGAGTCGGTAACAAATGATTTCCTCCGCGTCCGGTGCTGCTTCAATCAATATCGACAGTCGTTAACTGTACGCTCCGTAGAACGTGATATTTTCTATTATAGTGAAGTCAGTGCAGTGTCCAAACTTGATAAAAATGTCGTCGATATCTACACAGCTGTTTATTTCAACAATCTTGACTATTATTTCAGGTATCTAAGTCTTAACTATAAAATTGTCTATTTAAAACGATTAGTGATAATAGATTTTACCAGATTTTTTTCCTCCAAGAGATTTACAGCTAATGTACATTTTGAAACCTAATTGGATTGGTAGATAATCTCTTTTAAATAATCGCTCCACTCTGTAATTGCTAACAATACCAAATTGAAGTAGAACTTTTAGTTGAATAGTTTCTAAGACTACTTAATATATTCATGGTTAACCGATTTTTGCGAAATCTTTTTCTTCGAAGAGGTGATTTGTTGGTGGATATTCTAAATCGAAGTACTTCTAGTTCCAGGAAGAGACAATACATTTTGCGACGACTCTACGACAGGTGTAGTGCGCGAAGGTAACTTGGGACAGACGAGCGTTTTCTCCTGGCTAGGAGTATTCAGAATTACCCTGTGTAAGCACTTTATATTTTACCTATTTTGTAAAACCCGCTCTCTTAAAACATTTTTGTATACGAGTAACATACACACGTATTGTCAATCCTTTATCCTCGAAGGGGTACGCAGAGGCATACTATACGTCCATGTTTCATCGCATACATTTTTAGTCCCACAGAACAGGTGGTGAGTCCATTGCCGTTTTGAAATAGACAGGTGCAGGTTGTAGAGGCTGTTGTTAAAATTTATCGCGCCACCCATATAATATCTTTAACTTGAGTTAATGCCATATTTAGTTAGCATCCGTGACAAACAGCTAAATGCCTTCCGTAGCACGCAAACTACCGTATATGGAAAGTCACAAAGTGGTTACCCATCTGGGGACCAGCCATTTCGAAATATACTTAACGCAGTGATCGTTTACAGAACACAGAGTTACCGGGGCTACGAGCGCTTCAACTTCTTTATTGAGTTATTAAATAATTTGTTGTCTAGTAGACAGATACACGAGTCCTTCCTCACATTTGTCCGTTAGTCAGCAGGCGTACCATCGTAATAGGTACATTTATTGGCTTTTATAATTTCTCATAATTTCCCACTGTAGACAACCGTGATCCTCAGCATCCAGAAATAGCGCTGACAGGCGTGGTGCTCATCAAAAGGGAATACGTGCTTATCAACGCTCATGATGTGTCCAGTGTTCCACTATATAGATTAAAGTAAGTTTTCTTTGGGAATTTATATATTGCCTGCTTCCTTAATACTCACTTAAGTTTTAATTTTCTTACTCTGACTTAAAATTAAAGATTAGGCCTACTCTGGAAGGTGGTTATGATAAGTCCTATTCTGGAAGGTGGTTATGATTGGTCCTGAGAGATATAGAAGAATTGCTTCCGGTGAGGTTTGTGTTGCTAAGCTGATAAGAACGTTCCTCGTTGAAGGCAAACGTTTACTTCACGTAGTTCAGCAGGTTGTTTATTTTGATTATAAATAAATATGTCATGGAAGTTAAGTCATGACAAAACCTTAGTAAATTAAAAAGCGCCGAGATTGAGAAACAGCTCACCGGGTCCGTATTGGGTATAATTAAAAAGGCATAATTTAAATCTGCATAACGTTTTTTGCCATACTCTTCGTTTCGCATAACGTTTAAACAGAACAAAGGCACACTTTATTTTCCCATAACTTCTTTTATAATAATGAAATACCCGCATAAAATGTTCACGCATATTTTTTTTTACAATAACAATAACATTTTTTACAATCATAACATTTATTGGCAACATCACTCTATGGCATACAGACCACAATATAAAATAAAATAAAATATGTACCCGTTAACATTATTTTATTATAATGTTAACGAATACATATCTTTATTTTTATATCTAAACTTAAACTGTCTAAGATTGAAATGCCGGCTGATTAAAAATGTCGATATTAACTATACTGAAGTTTAAAATGTCAACACTAATACTATATAGAATGTAGGTTATAATATACTATATATAGAATATAAATAAAATACTTAATAAGTAGGTAACTAGATTAAAACAAGCGATTCACAAGTAACCTAACACTCGTTACCTCCTCGCTTCGTTCGTCGTCGTACATATTTACGACTTTGCCCAAGACACCATTATGCGTTTTGTATTTTTTGATAAATTATCTTTAGGCGTATTACAATTATACCCGTTACATTTATGCTGATTAAAATTATGATAAATTAAATTAGAGTAAGTTAAAGTTATGCCAATAAAACCATTCTGCGTTTATAATACTCTGCTTATCATAATTTATGCGAGGAAACTTTATGCTGAATCTGTTATTCCAAATAACATTATGCTGAAAAAGATTATGCGATCGAAAGGGCCCACCGATACATTTTCTTGCCATGATTATGAGGCATTGGAATATGTTCCAGAGAGAACGGACGCGTCATGTTCTTCGCTGATACTGAGGTACCCTGGTACTGCAAGCCTAAATCTTATCACGTCCACCCCGAATACGGACCCATTACTCGCAACACCGTCGCCGTGCTACAATTGGACCTAGACGAAGCCACCGACTGTGAGTGACTGTGGTCGAACTTGTTTATTTATATATTCCATAAATGTACGGCCAACCTCTGATGGATGGTGATCACAGTAGCCTATGGTATTATTTTTGAAGTAAAACTTCTTTAAGCGCGCATGATTTGAGGAGTTAACTGGTGAATGCTTTACGATAAGTGTGATCAGGCGAGGAGGAATAAAGTTAAAACGGAGATTTAAGTTACTAACAATAGAAAGAGAGAGAGTTACGTTTCGTATATTACCTACTATAGGGGCAAGAGAGAGAGAGGTGAGTACAAATCTTTTTTCTCGTAGTTGGAGTTGTGTGCTCTAAAGCACACTCGATCTTTGTTTATAATATAACAAAGATCGACTGTGCTTTACAGCACAGAACTCCAATCAGTTTGGTAGGTACCGCGAATAAATGTTCAATTCTCTCTCTTGTTTTTAGTAATTTTTGTGCATTCGCAGTTGCTTCCAAACCTTACCTAGATATGAAGTTTTTGGGTTCACTTTTATTAGGTTGGTACTATTTTCGGTTATTGTTTTCGGCTTTTATTTTCGGCATTGTTAGTAGTGACTGCCATCTGACCTCCCAACCCTGAGACTTTGCCTTGTCCGTCGCTTAAGCCTGTAATACGTTATAACCAAAATATTATGTTTATTTCTTTTAAAAATCCTTTACATTTTAAACATTTTTTCATGCAGCTTTCAGGAGTTGGTAAAAGTGAAACCTCTCATCAAATCTTTGATTTTGGGGAAAATACAGAAATCACAGGGTGCTAGGTCGGCGCTATGCGCAGGATGGGTGAGTTGTACTTTTTCGGAAGCCAAAAATGACTTTGTTTTGTTGGCGAAGAAGCGTTGTCATGATGTTGGAGAACGCGGCTTTTTGGTCGTCTTTCGCGAACCTTATCTAACACCCTGGGTAAACAAATGGTAGAATACCACTCGGCATTAACACTCTTTTAATCTTCAAGTGGAAATGTACAGATGAAACCCGTAGCAGAGAAAAAAAACGCGATCATTTTTTTACCAACGTTTCTCTCCTGTGTCACTTTTGCTGACCTGTTCTCATTTTCAAACACCCATTCCAAAGTTTGCTGCTCCACGTTTCATCTCCTGTAACAATGTCATAAACAGCGTGAGAATGTCCGTGGTCGTACTTCAGTAGCATCTGTGAGCACCATTCCACGGCAGCCCGCTTCTGCTCCACTGTCAGTTCATGAGGGATCAAACGACAACAAAGTTTCCGAACTTTCAATTCTTCGTGTAATTTTTTCTGAATTTGGCTCATACCAATCCCCAATAGTCCTCGAATTGTGTCATAGGTAATTCCCGGGTTTTGTTCAATTAGTCGCTTAACAGTAGCCACATTATTTTCGTTGACGGCAGTTGAAGGCCGCCCTTCACGAGATTCGTCATGTAAAGAAACTCGACCCCTCTTAAATTCAGATAACCATTCATGACAAATGATTTCCCGCCAACTGTTTTTTTTCTTATTACTAAGAAGGATGCAACGTTTCAAAAAATATAACATTCGAAATTCAAATAGTTCCCATTAGCTAGAAGTGCAAAACTTTTTACCCCATGTAAATTTCCAAGTGAATCTTATGATCGTACGACAATGGGCTCGTCAAACGTTTTCATCGACAAATCTGCAGTAAATTATTGCCAGAATATTGAAACGCTTCTTTGATTAAATTGAACACGATTTTAAAGTTTAGTAGGCTAGAAACATTGACGAATACTTGAAACATTATTTTTGGTATTTATTTCTTCAAAAGAGGTCTTAGAAGGCTTTTAAAGGGTCGGCAGCGCGAGTGCTGCACCTCTGGTGTTGCAAACGTCCATAGGCTACGGTGACCACTTCCTATCGGGAGCCCTTACGATCGCATAATCGTTTCAGCATAATGTAGTTTGGCATAACAGCTTCAGCATAAAGTTTTCTCGCATAAATTATGATAAGCAGAGTGTTATAAACGCATAATGGTTTTATTGGCATAACTTTAACTCACTCTATTTTTTTTTATCATAATTTTAATCAGCATACATTTAACGGGCTTTTGGGCACATTTTGAACTTCAGTATAGTGACTATCGACATTTTTAATCAGTGGGTCGACGTTTTTAATCAATTTCAATCTTAGACAGTTCAAGCTTAGATATAAAAAAAATGTACTTGTTAACAATATGGTATTCTATATGTATGACTTGTAATCTTTATCCGAGGGTGAGTGAGATGCCAATAAATGTCATGATTAGTAATCGTTATAGAAAAAAAAAAATGCGTAAACATTTTATGCGGGTATATCATATCATAAACAAGTTATGGGAAAAGAAAGTATGCCTAATGATTTGTTCTGTTTGAACTTTATGCGAAACGAAAATTATGCCAAAAAACATTATGCAGTTTTAAGTTATGCCTCTAAAATGTATGCAACCCAATATGGACCCCTTCCTATCAGGTATGCTTGTCTGCCACCTAAGTGGTATAAAAAAAATGTTACCTAAGAACAAACCAAATCATGTAACTATTATGACTTTGTGTTAGCTGACATTTCCGTTGTTTGCTTATTTACTTAATGCGTTATTGTAGGTGGTACCTAATGTTGTTACGGTATCCTCTATAATGTAAAAAAGTAAAGTAGTTTTGTGCTTGTCGGAATACATACCGACGAAACATGTGAAGTCTTATATATTTTGACACGTCTGTACATTCATTGTTCAATGTTCCTGCAAATAAATAACGTTCTATTCTATCCCAAAAACTGACATTTTAATGTATCTTTTTTTATATTGCAGATCCTTTAAGACCAATATGCTGGTCAAGTCGACCACTTAATACTTCTACTTTTTTGTATGTTGCTGGATATACCGATGGTGATTATCATTAGATTTACTGAATGGATTTATTTTCTTCTTCACGCAGCCTTATATCCTTCTGATGTACTAATCCGATTTTTTTAAGTTTAATTATAAGGCAACTTAAGTCTTAAGTTGATTTTTTTGGACAGTTCCATAAGAAATTGACACTTGCGAACTCATGATTTCTTGCTTATTGAAAGTTCAACTGATATATATTTATATAGAGATACTTTGAAATAAAGTATACGGCAATAACTAATGCTGAGTGTCTGTTAAGATCGATTTACGCGAAACACAGAGAGATCACTAAGACAGGCTCATCACCCTATACAAATAACTGCTCCATTATGACATCATCTATATTATACTCAAATTCAATAAGCATATCACATTTTAAATCACGATCGTAACCGAAATTTATCGACGTATAATTTACAGAGCTTGATAAGTACCAATGGTATCATATATTGTATTTCAGAGAACAAGCTTCTAGAGAAGGTAATATATAAAGTGCAGTACACCGAAAAAACAGCTTGCTCCGAGTTCTACAACAGGGCCAAGGCGAGTGTCACTCATTTATTTTAAATTATAATTTATTTTAAAGGACAAGGACAAGGTTTATTTTTGAGGAAATTTTCAAAACTACCTAAGTATGCATAATGTGTGGCATAATCCTTCTTTGTGCAAAAAAAATTGAAACTCGATCACACCAACACGGCTAAGCGATCTAGATGAATTTTGTCAAAAATAATATTCAGAGTCGGAAACAGGATGCTTTTACTTGGTTTTTGGGATACTGGCTGGCACAGAATAATGCTTTTAACTCAAAATTGAATCACTCAGAGACAAGCAGACCTAAACTAATTATATATTTATGTGACATTCAGTTAGCGGAGCGATCTCGTACGCCAGTGTACTACGTCTGCGCCCACGCAGCGTCCAAGAAGACTCACTGCATCTGGGACAACGGCATGGTGCTCATCTCTAATGCGTCTGAGTACTTCTCACTGGTGAGTCTTCTTACGCGATGCAATCATCACGCACGCTCGGATAGTGAGCGTTAATCTCGTTTGCCTCCAAAACCCAATTTTCTGTTGTTCACTTCTCTCGTTCCTCAGCCCAATTTCTATTCTAATGGTAAAACAACTACAAATATGTTCTCATCTTCAACTTTAAACCATTTTCAGTGCTCGTGGTCAACGTAGATCGGTTTGCATTCTAAAATGTAACCATGCCTGCAAATTCGACACTCTTGTAGTTTTTTGGCAACGTTATGTACGTAACGGTTGATGCGGATGTGGGAGTTCCTGGGTCAACCCGCATAACTATATAGGATTGTTGTGGCATCTTATCCAAAGCATTTAGATGAACCTAGACATAACTCTTAAAGTAGGATGATGATTTTCTTCTGAGTCATTTCTTGACATATCACTTTCGCTTCTTCTACTTTCATAGGTGTTTTCATACACGCTCGCCAGTTAAGGGTACACTTGACCTGGCCTTTTTCCAAAAGGTCCTCGATTTGGTTGACACTGTTCACTGGTATGAAACTGGTAGCAGTTTGCCCATTCACTCTAGCCACATAAATCTGCTTCGTCAGTCTATTTTTATCCATCCTCTCCACGTGTCCGAACCATCTAAGCATCCCTTTTTCTAATAATAATAATTTCCCCCTTTACATATCCCTAAGTCTTTAATAAAATATACCTACAATTGGAACCTGGTTTGCAGATAGGGTTCGGCACGCAGGGCCCAGGGTGTGCGGCTCCAGCGCGCTTCATCAACTTGCAGCACTACTACGAGTGGATGGAAGACGTGACCACCGACAAATACGAATACGACGATTACCGTAGAGATGGTGGAATTGAGGAAATTCCTTTGCATAGTCTGTTCAGGTAACTGGATTAATGGTAAAATCCAACACTTATATCTTAATAACTGTGCCCCACTACTACTTACATATATCGTGTTTTATGATTCCCCCATACAAACTGCGAAACGATGTTACAGTCATACAAAATTTTAGAAACACATTTTAGTGAAGCTTTATTTATGCGTATACCATACAACAATGTGAACTGTATGTCGGTATCATCACGGCAGATCTATGGACGCCTGTGACAAATATTAGTCCTTCTGTCAGCAAGTGCACAATAATGAATGGTCCTTCTTTCGCACGAAGCGACACGACCAGGACAAAAAGAACCGTATAGTTGTTTGAGTAAGACAGTGTGGAGTACAATTTTGTTGATAAGCATACGCATCAAATCAAGTCACTGAACTTGTTGTAAGAAGTGATCTATAAGGAGTTAGTAGATTCTATTGCAAGCAGGGGGTAATAGTATCGTATTTATGTACATTGCAAACATTATCTGCAAAACTTGAGACGACTTAGTTTGTTTGCTAAGTTGATTAATTGTATAATTTATTGGAAATTTCAGAAACAAACCAATGCTTCGACAAGATGAAAACGTTACTGTGTCCAAGTCGCTGGACATGCCACATTCCCTGTACCACGCGGACGTTGAGTCTCCGAGATATTTCAACATCGACGAGGAGGAGAAAGGCGCAATCAGTGTATTTCCATGTAAGCTTCTATAGTATCAAAACATTTTTTTTATTACAATTCACGATTAACTATTCAATGTCTAGGATTTTTTTTTAGGAATGTTTGAATTCTTCTTTTAGGAATGTATTCACGTATCATGTCACTATCTGTTTTGTTTTGTGTATCGCTCTCTCAAATACGCAATATTGTTTTGTATTTATTGTGAAACTACCCAATTATGATAATTTGTATGTTATGTTAAAATAGATTGATCTATTTTAACATACAAAGTATTCTAATAACCAAATTCTACATTTTGATGTGATTAATATAGTTTTACAATATTTTTTATAGCTAACGAGTCTCAAACTACTAAAAGGTATGTCGTTATTGTATCATAATAGATTTACAGAATGTGACACTAGGTTATTATAAATTTTGTACGAAATAGAAAGACTAGATACTATTCACATACAGTTGGCAGCAGAAGTCTGTGTACAAGTCAGAGGAAATCATTAATTTCGATTTTGGAGCTAAGGTTCTTAATTTTGTAATTTGTCTAGTTAACGAAACCTTCGAAGCTTACGATAACGCCTGCAGCTCATGGAGAACTCTGATGTACCGCGAATATTTTGAACTAAACGCTAAGGACCGCACTGGTTCAGCCGTGTATAAGGTTAGTATTGGTTTGTCATATATTTTACTTTGATTTTCCCTTCTCATCCTTTTAGGATTTTTGCGAAAGTATTCCAATAGTAACCTTTTACGATACCGACGAGATCACTCCCATGGCATGATAAAGTCATAGGAGTGATCAAGATCAAGACATCTACAAATATACAGCCAAGCACCCCTGATATTCACTACAGATGCTGTGGATGTTATTAATAATGATCTGGCCAGTGTAAGTGCTTGGAGCGAATCGCATGGGCTCAAAGTGAACCCCTTAAAGACACAAGTCACAATTGTTGGCACAAGTCTTTGAATGGTTTCAAGGATTGACTGGCCACTACTCCCACCGGTTATTTTCAACGGTACCGTCATACTATTTAGTGACCGGATTAAAAACCTGGCAATACATATTTATCTCTCTCTCTCTGAATCTCTCCTGGGTCACTCAAATGCAAGAGACCAGCCGAAGACTGTTGCAGCTGCGGGATCTATGAAACATTTGCGAACTTTCTTACCGACTGCCACCAAGATTGCGTTTGCAAACACCCTCCTACTCCCAATTCTATACTATGCAGACGTCAGCTATCCAGATCTTACCGAGCGCCAGCTAGATAAATTCGAGCGTCTTCAGAATTTTTGTATCAGATTTATATTTGGACTACGCAAATATGATCACATCACTGTTTTTCGGAAAAGACTCGAGTGGCTACCAATTCGCCGGAATGCTCATATTCTTTACTTGTTATACAGTATACTGTTCCACGCCTACCTATCTCAAAGGACGTTTTAAATTCCTTCATGATACTCATTCGAAGTGCTTAGGATCATTGGAGAATCTGAGACTAAAAATGCCGTCACATTTCACAACATTCTTAGGAAAATCCTATACTGTTATGACAATAATGTTTGTGGAATGCGCTGCCATTAGATATACGTAGTGCGAAGTCACTTGCCATCTTTAACAACTTTCTGTACTTAATTTTTTTAAACTTTCTCGATTGTCACTCATATTTATGATATTTCGGGTCTTATTCGCGACTTATATTATTAGGTACAAAGCCTACCTTATACTTCCCGACGTTTCGACCGGATTACACCAGCCGTGGTCACGGGTTGACTGATGCATTCAGCGTCGCCTCCTCGAAGCGCGAGTACTTTTCTCAACTACCTGCACTTGGTCGTCACAATTTTGATTATGTGTTCTAAAGTCGGAGTGCGTATAAAACCTAGAAAGGACATTCCATATTCGGAAGAAATTCTAAGAAATGCCAGTGTTCGTCTCCTAAGGCAAATGATTCGAAACTATCGGTTAAAGGTAAATAGTGTTCAATGTGAGTTATACGAGTTACATAAGGAAAGCAGTGTAGTGTTGTCTGTGAGTGACTTCGACCTTTGTGACCGTGAATCGTATTACCAAGCAAGTCGTATTTATGATTTGTGTTGTACTTGACAAGATGCAAAATTTCTTAAACTTGAGCGTCGCGTGCATACCGTCAACACAAAAAGTAAAGTACAGTCGATGCCAAAACCAACGGTCATAAATTTATCGAGTGTCGGTATGGATGGCGTTACCGAAAGTATACTTGGGAAAGGGTTG
The DNA here is from genome assembly GCA_948477245.1 of Thumatha senex. Taxonomy (NCBI): domain Eukaryota; kingdom Metazoa; phylum Arthropoda; class Insecta; order Lepidoptera; family Erebidae; genus Thumatha; species Thumatha senex. Next base: position 283,558 of record OX419724.1, read on the forward strand.
AACTACGCTATAACACCAAAGCGGGTTCCGTATACTAATAATAATAAACCCCTCGAGGACAGTCGTTATCTTTTATAGGATTAACGCAACCCTATGAGGGCATAGTAGATTCGCTTTTTGAGTCATCCACTTTCTGATATCAACAAAAAATGTATCAGCAAGTTATTGAAAAGCTCACATCCGCAGGGCAGCTTGTGGCGAGCTGAATGTGCGTGGCTACACATCGGTCCCGATTCCTCAGAGTTTTGTTGCCCTTCTGCACCGGTTAGGATTTAATGGCCTAACGGGAGAGCAGTGAGAGTGTTTCTCCCGGGAGTGCAGCTCTGGCTTGCCTTAATTGAACGGTCAGAGGGAGGGAGCCAGAGCTATATGCTCGGGGGTGGAAGTGTCATTTTCAAGGGCATAACTACGGGGAAGCCCGCTCCGGGCCTGTCCCGCGAAGGTGAAACCGGCGCCGCACCTCTCGACGCCCCAAGCCGCTCACATCGGTGTTGCCCTCTGTCGCCTCACAAGCTTATCATGCCTATGGTGATTGTATGGGGGCCTATCTAGTGAGTTGGCGAGTCACCGTCTTCCAATAGTTTAATAATAATATATTAAAAAGGCAGACGCCGTTTTCATCAATAGCTTAAATCACCCAATCCATTTAACACCCAACCCAATAGCCCATTTCATAGTTAGCACATTTCACAATAGTTTAACTCCCATTGGAGGTGATCCATTACCGTTCTTCTACATAAGGCGGGCGTGGACTATCTGCAGTGAGGGTCCCATTCCCTATTAGATTAAAATTCTCAAAGGGCCTCTGCGTGTTGGACCTATGTCTCCATGTAAGCTTACCAAAAGCCGGGGTATCTTCAAGAAAAAAAAAAGAAGATACCCGAGAAAAGAAGAGACATAATAATAATAAATAATAATAATAATAAACTATTAATAAGCAACGTGGAAGAGGTGATAACGCGTAACAAGATACTTTCTGCGGATGCGGAAACGATCAGACAGTATGTTGCCGTTATTTTACGTAAATCTAAGGCACCGAGGTCCAATATTACTACGGAAGAGCGTCAAGCACTGAGGGAACTGCGTGACAACACCGATATCTTAGTGCTTAAGGCTGATAAAGGAAACGCCACCGTGATAATGAACAGCATTGACTACGAAGAAAAGGTGCGGCACCTCTTGAGTAATACGTCTGTTTATAAACCAGTGACATATAACCATACTGCCAGAGTGACCAAACGTATACGAACACTAATAGCGGGTCATAAACATCTGTTCACGGATGATGTGTTTAAGCGTCTTCATATGCCAAAACCAGTACAGCCGCAGAAACTTTACGGTTTGCCAAAGATCCACAAGAACGACGTGCCTTTGCGCCCAATCGTAAGTCAAGTCGACTCTCCTACCTACGAGCTCGCAAAGCACGTAACACACGTACTGCAGCCGTTAGTCGGGCGGAGTGCTTCTTTAGTCCGAGACTCGCGCCATTTTGTAGCCATCATCAAGGACATACAACTGGAACCAGATGAAATAATGGTGAGTTTTAATGTAGAATCACTGTTCACCTGTGTTCCTGTTAAAGAATGCCTTGAAGTCGTCGAGCGCAGGATAAAGGACCACGATCTACCTACTGCATATATTGTTCTGCTTTCAAATTGTCTAGATGGCAACTACTTCCTCTACCGCGGGCAACACTATCTCCAGATAGACGTAGTGGCCATGGGTAGCCCAGTGGCACCGATTATGGAGAACATCTGGATGGAACATTTTGAAGAGCAAATAAACTTACAGGCGTCCCGTGTCAGACTATGGAGGAGATACGTTGACGACATCTTCTGTATAATGCAGGGAAACAGGGAAAATGTGAAACAATTTAATAACCACCTGAACTCCATCCACCCACAGGTTCACTTTTGAGATGGAGGTGGACAGATCGTTATCTTTCCTCGACGTAAAATTGACAGTAAAGCAGAACGGAACGCTGGGATACACCGTTTACCGGAAACCTACACACACGGATAGATACTTACATGCTACATCACACCACCATCCACGCCACTTGCGATCCGTCGTTAGCTCATTGACCAACCGAGCCCACGACTTTTGTGACCCTGAACAACTAGAGAGTGAGCTCGCCCATGTTCAGGAGGTACTTAAGCGCAACGGATACCGAAGAAACCTGAAGCGTTCGAAAAAGAAGTTGGAGCAACATGCGGTAAGCAGAGCGCCGGCTTTCCTACCTTATGTCAAAGAAGTAACGGACAAAGTACTGAAGAAATACTCCATTAAGACTGTATGTAGTCCACACTCTAAGGTAGCCCAATGCTTGAGGACACCGTAGGATGTAGTAACCACTACAAACGCCTGGAGTTTATAAGGTGAGCTGCAGCTGTGGTAGTTCCTACATCGGGCAGACCAAACGCACAATAGCGGAACGAGTTAAGGAACACGTAGCAGCGGTGAAAAACCTTCGAACGACCAAGCCGGCGATCGTGGAGCACATACTGGAAGCAGGTCCAAACCACTGAATAGAACTCCATGCACCAAAAGTCCTCTCCACTGAACGGCATTACTATTCAAGAATAGCACGTGAAGCGGTTGAAATCAAAAAACACAAAATTTCAACCGGGAAGATGAATATCGGTTGTCAGCCTCATGGAATCCTGTCATTAGCAAGTGCAAAAGCGACAGTACGAACGTTGTACGCGAGTGTACAGACGTTGTAAGTGTTGTGTTTAGGCCGACCGACTTTAGAACACATAATCAAAATTGTGACGACCAAGTGCGGGTAGTTGAGAAAAGTACTCGCGCTTCGACGAGGCGACGCTGAGTGTATCAGCCAACCCGTGACCACGGCTTGTGTAATCCGGTCGAAACGTCGGGAAATATAAGGTAGGCTTTGTACCTAATAATATAAGTCTCGAATAAGACCCGAAATATCATAAAGATCACTTTCTGTACACTAAGTTCTACTTGTATTTCTTTATTTTTATTCCTTTACTGTGTACAACTTAACTATTATTCTCGCTATTATATTCATCTGTAGTTATATATTATGTAAGTACGCCATCAACTACCTCTTTCTGTCTTTCCTGGTCATTTATTTCCATACTAAGGATGTATGGAAGAGATCGCTTTTAGCGATAAGACCGCACATTGTACTCTCAGTGTGTGCAATACAGAGTTATGTTATCCTATCTTAAAGCCATCACACATGGCATGTGTGATGACCTTATCGTGTATGGGAGTGAAAATTCACGTACCTAATAGTAATACGAAATATTAACTCAAGGTATTTATTCTGAAGTACCCTTACATGGAAAATGGGAATAGCATTCTTCATCGCATTTAACATCGAATAGACTATTGTCATGAGCCCAAGCTATTGATATCCTTTGAAATCTCAATTAATGTTAAGCCTGATATTATTATTGGAACTTAGGATGTTAAACGGCCTAAGCGTGAATAAATATAAATACTAAGATAAAAAAATAAATTATTTTTGTTTAGACTGAAGAAAATTGCCTTAATTTTTCCTATATCTATCGTATTCAGAATAAATATTATTAATTATTGGTAGGTTTGAATGAAAGTGTCAGCGTTAAGCTGGAAAAGGGCGTGCTCCGTTGGTTTGGACACGTCCAACGAATGAGTGAGGTACGATTGACGAAGAAAATATATTGTGCGAATGTAGAGGGTAGATGGAGTTAGGGTAGGCCGAGGCTTACATACGAAGACCACGTGAATAGATTGTTCAACCGAATAGTACTCGACGTATGTGACGTGAGACTGAGACGTGCATGTATGAAGTGATTAATAAATCTGCAGGAAGGAAAGAAGTATACATGGATCGCAAAGTCTGGCGATTTGACCTCTCTGACTACCCCGTCAGGGATACAGCGTGAAGATAGTTTGTTAGTTAATGCGATTAAAAACAATATACGAGTATCCTAGATAATACTAAAATTTTCATTTAATACACTTGCAGATATCTCTGTACGACCTCCTCATCAACAGATGCACGTGTGTTAAGATCATTGTAAGTCCTGTCAAAATTTATAACAGTACCAAATTCAATTACGTTAATGATTAGTATTTTTATAATTTCGACATTAGGTATTTTTTTCGTGTTGAAATCCTCATGGATGCTATGCTGGACTCCTATCGACTAAAATCACACGTTGCCCTTACATCTGTTTATGGTCGGCAGTCCCGGGTGAGCCCTTGGAAGGATAGTCCCAGGGCGCCCGATAATAGACATAATAAAACTTTGCGTCTATAATCGGGAGCCCTGGGACTATCCAGAAGATAATAAAAGATTGGTGTAAAGAGCCCCACTAAGAGCTCTGGGGTCCAAGCGACCTCACCTGCTAGCGATGCGCCTGCTAATTGAAGAACGAGCCAATGACGCAGGTGCACTTATGGGGTCGGTAGACGCTAGTCGCTCCTAACAATGCCAAAAATTACAAGTCAAACGTTAGTTGCTCATAGCAGATAAATTTAAGACCCCAGGCTACAAATTCAGGAAAAGTTTTGTAGCAACAGGGAATACACTACAAAGAAGTTTGATAAAACGTTATTTGATAAATTATACGTTTTTTGAATACCCCCAAAATCCCAAGTAAAATAAAAAGTTTAAATCTTTAATTTCTCAGATGGACACCGAATCTCACTCTACCGCCATATTATCTATAAAAGAACAAATAGACCTTAACGAAGGTGAAGCACTAACCTCTTCTGAGGAAATGTATGATAACCTTTTCAAGATTAATCCAATCAAAGAGTTGTATACACGTGAACCACCTGCAAAGGGTGCTCCGTGGAAACCAGGACCTCATATGAAACCGGTGTTTATAGAAGAGTACTTTGGCATAAGGGAGGTACCAAATTACATTCTATACATACGTTTCGAGATTAAAGATAAAGCTATTATGAAGATTGAAATGTATGGTGAGCCTCACGAAATTAAGATTAACTTAACCACAACGACAATTAAGACTACAACGACAACTACTACAACAGCAAAAATATCATCTTTGACAAAAGAGGAAGAAAAAGCAGAAATAAGAAAACAAAGAATAAAACCTGGGATGATGCCAAGTCAAGCGAGGAATAATAATAATAAACTTACTAGTACAAAATTAATCAAGTCAGGTTGGGTCAAAGGGTTCCCTGACTCCAGCATTAGGACACATTTTGGTAAAGCACTTAAACCTATATCTAAGACTATGACGACTCTAAAAGCAAGTAAATTGCAACGTTTCTTTAAGCCAGATTTCAGTGAGCCACTTTCAACCAAAAATATTAGAGATTCTGCAAAATATTACAATATTACTCGTCTTTGGCCTAAAAAAGGTTCTAGAAAAAAGGTTACACCTGCGCTAATTAAAAGTACAAATCTTCATTCAACCAGACGACGCGGTAAGAATAAAAAAGTACGTTTGCAAAAGCAAACTTTATTTGCCACAAGTACGCCATATCCAACTGCTCTAGTTGAAACTGTTAGTTCTGTAGCTGGATCTCCAAAAAGTATTGCTGCCATTCAAAGTACTTTAATCAAAGTTATATTATTTGATGTATTTCTGTCTATATTAAATTTATAAGTTTTGTCAATTTTATTTGCTCTATCCCTCAAAATCCTATCGCCTAAGAATTCTCATACTTATTAGAGAATTGTACATTTCATGGTTCATTCGAACTGATAAACGAAAGTGTTATATGTAATAATACTTTTAGTGTTCTAAAACGAAAGAACAAGAATGATAAGACGATAGAGAAATAAGTTTTTATATTTTTATTTCATCTTGGCATTCAACTTCACTGTCCTTACCGCGAACACTATAATCACTTCACATGCAAATCTTCATCGATGTAAACGTTGTAGTGTATGTTTATTCGGTGTACACTGCGCGGGTGTTAATTACGTTATGTGGACTGACAGGTTTGCGCCGGCAATGTATGGCCTCGGGGAGCTGTCGGCAGGGTATGTTGATGAATCAATACTCTGAGAGTAATAAACTTTACCTTTTTATTTGGCTCACACAGCTGCCTCTCGATAGTGCAATTTTGTCATAGAAATCTAATAAAAGATGAACGTGCCGCTAACACGAAAGAGAATGGAACTTATATCCTGCTTCTTTTTTCACAATCTCTATCACAATTCTTTAACAAACAAAGTATAACGGAACCAATATAATAAATCCCTGAAATAGACTGTACATTAGATTGTAAAGGCAGAACCGTCTATTTAATTTATCTTAGAAGCGCTCGTTTATGTTTTATAAACGATCACTGCGTTAAGCATCTTTCTCTATGACTGGTCCTCAGATCGGTGGTCGTTTTGTGAGCGTGTACATGTTTCGGTAGGCACGCTAAGCCGTTAGTCCCGGTTGCCAGTAACATGGCAATCGTTAAGCCAGGGTTGAAAAGTTTCAACAGTAGAACGTCACAAACTAGTCCTGTCCATTTTAACGCCGCTGTGGACTCATCACCTCCTTCGTAAAACAAATATGTAGTTTCGGGCTTGAAGGCGAGACTGTGATGTAAGTATATTATTAATAAATTTTTAATAAAACTAACTAACCAACTAACAAAAAAAAAACAATACATTTTTAATAAAACTAACTAACGAAAAAGACAATTCGATTCGAGACCGGGATTGTACCCGTGAATTTTGTCCAACCAGGGCAATGTTCTAGCCACCTGAACCAATGAACAGTGTTACAACCATTTTTAAACATTGATGCAATGAACTCCACTCAGTCTATGGATATTTTTTTTAAAGCAATTATTTTGCTAAATTTCTCGAAAATTTTTAATAAAGTGGAATAAGACAATTCGATTTGAGACGGGGATCGAACCCGTGACCTTTGCCTAATGAGAAATATAGCAAAATATTGCTTTAAAAAATTTATCCATATTATTAATATTTATTTATTTATTTTAGGAAGGCTTACAGACTAATAACAATATAAATTACATCTATATTTCACAATATCGCTAATTACAAGCCTACACATATAGATATATATATATAATTTAACTAGTTGAATTAGACAATCAAACAATCTCAACGAGAATTATTCAATAACAGATTGTTGGAAAAATTAATAAATATGAAAAGTAACATCTACCATAACATCTAACTTCAATAATAATTATTATTTATAGCAATAAATATATACTTAAACATATAACTATATATACACAAACAAATATACACACGTACATATACATATACCACAACATATATATCTAAATACATAAATATAAAAATAAATATCCATCACGCCTTATCCCCGAAGGGGTGGCAGAGGCATATTATATGCCCACTTTTCACCGTGTGGATTCCTGTCCCACGTAATAGGTGGTGAGCCCATTGCCGTGTTGAAATAGACAGACGCAGGTTGTGGCTACCTGCTGTTGAAATTTTTTAAGCCGCCTATAAGGCCTTCAACCAGGCTTAACGACTGCCATTTTACTGGCAACCGGGACCAACGGCTTAGCGTGCCTTCCGAAGCACGGAAACGCTCGCAAATGTAAATGCCACAAAGTGGTCACCCATCCGACGACCAGCCATAGTGAAAGTTGCGTACCTCAGTGATCGTTTACCGAACACTGAGACCGCGGGGCCACGAGCGCTTCTTCTAAATTAGCTACTACATTAATATTACATTTTTGTCCTGATTTTAAGTTTCTCTAAAGAACTCATCTCCCATACGTTTCTTAATTATGCTCGTGCTGGTACAAAACAAGTCAAAATCTAGGGTTAACGCGACTTCGTTAAAACTTCTTGCACTACGGATATTGAAAGCGTTACGCCTATAATTAGTCGAAACTGTGGGGACCCACAACACCGGTCGCTGCCTAACAGGTTGGTACGGAGACCTATGTTAGAGAGGAGTTCAGGGCAGTCTACAGCACCATTGGCTACGTTGGCTAGATATCAAATGTCACTACTTTGCGCCTATATTCTAGTGGAAGAAAATGGTACCGTTTGCATCTTGCAATGTAGTCAGATGAAAATTGTCCACATCTAAAGTCTAAGTAGCGTAGAATTTTTTTCTGGACTCTTTCTATATGGGAAATATAAGTATAATACTGAGGATTCCAGACTTGCGACGCATACTCCATGTGGCTTCGAACATACGAACAATAAAGTATTTTCACGGGTTTCAGTGATCGGAAACATACTGAAGCTCTCATGACAAAACCCATGGATTTTATTGCCTTATTGACAATGTGATCTATGTGTTTGTCATACACAAGCTTATTGTCCTGGATCACGCCTAGGTCACGAATGTAGTCCACTTTGCTAATAGATTGGTCATTTTAAGCATACCTACCCTCTATAGTATCAAGCTGCCAAGTAAAGCTCATATAACAGCATTTGGAGATTCAGCTGCAGCTTGTTTCGAGAACAGTACGTAACAAATCTGTTGAGGTCTTCTTGTAGTAGAGCAGTCTCGTCCAAACTATTTATTACGTTCAAAATCTTCATATCGTCAGCGTATAGTAAAATGTTAGAATAATGAAAGCAGTTTTTAATGTCTGCGATAAAAATATTAAACAATAATGGACCCAAAAGCGATCCGTGAGGCACGCCGGAAGGTACAAATGTCCAGCCAGATGTGTATCCATGAATTACAACAGCCTGTGTGCGGTTGTCAATGTATGAACAAAACCATCGATACAAATCACCGTGAATGCCAGCTGTACGCAGCTTCTGCAATAGCAGTACATGACTGATTCTATCAAACCATATCTGGTAATCCGTATAAACTACATCCAACTGTGCACGTTGTTACATCCCCTTTAAAATAAAATCATTAGCTAGGGCTAAATTAGATGTAGTGGATCGTTTACATATGAACCCGTGCTGTTCATCATCGAAAGCTTGCCGCATTGATGAGTAGACCGCATTGTAAACTATTCGTTCCAATATCTTGGCAAACAAACGAGCTTTGATATAGGGCGGTAATTTTCCACGTTACATTTGCTGCCCTTCTTGAACACAGGTGTAATAAAAGCAGATTTCCATATTTGTGGAATAATGCCTTCAGTGATCGCTTAAAAAGTTTACAAATTGGAATAACCAAACAATCGGCACAATTCACTATGAATACAGGTGATATCCCGTCCGGACCTCCAGACTTACTTAAATCTAATGTCTTCAACAATTTAAGGATACCTCCTTCTGATATTACTACAGAACTGATATGATTGATGCCAGAGTAGGTATCCTCCTGTTTATCACTCACTTCGGAGTCCTAACCCCGAAAAATGGACTGAAAGTAATCCGAAAAAAGGTTACTGATGGCCTCCCCCGTGTCTGCAGACATATCCTTGTAGTAAACCTCATTAGGAAGTCCAGAACTTTTCCTACCGCTTTTCACAAAAGACCAAAACATCTCAGGGTTGCTTTTAATAGATGATTCTATATGACCAATATAATTATCAAAAGATTCTTGTTCTAACCGTGCAAATCGTTTTGCGTAAGAAAGCGTCTTACGCAAAAAAGAAAAAGTATTGTAATCCGACAGATTTCGATATTTTTTAAATTTATTGTGAAATTTTTGTTTTTCATTTAATATTTTCACCAATGCAGAATTATACAATGATTGTTTTACCGACTTTTTAGGAATATGTTTGTCTCAAATATCTTAAAGCGTTTTATAAAAAATATCAACGGCGTGGTCCAACGATTCAGTATCAAGCAAGGTAGTTCCAATCAATTTCGTTAAGAGCAGACTTAATGGTGTCATAATCACCCTTATAATAAATATATTTACTACGGATATTCTCTTTTAATGTTTGTAATTCAGCGAAATCGGCACAAACAACAATAGTTCTGTGATGATTATCTATTGGTACCAGCAGATCAGAGCATCCGGTTACAGTAACCGATCCATTGGACAGCACTAAGTCTAATGTACGGCCAGTTGTATTGTTTCTATTACTATTGAACTGAGACAGACTACACGTATTGACTGTATCTAAAAATCCGTAAGAGTACTACTAATATTAATTGGAGATAAATAGGTCACATCAGCATTGATCTTCCAGTCCACCATCTTATTAAAATTAAAATCACCTACCACTATAAATTTGTCCAACAAGCGTGATAGTATTAAGTTACTTAGAGAGGTTGTAAAATTTTGTAATTGAACTGTGTACGAATTCCCTAGATTTTCAGCACATAAATATAGGGCGCAGATATGAATATTGTAACTTACCGATGGTCTTGACCTCTTCAGTGTAATTGATACCCAAATGTCCTCACCCAAGGTCCGAATGGCCGAACTACGCCAATCGGACCTTTCAACCACAGTCAAATCGGTTCTCACTGCTATTAGAACGCCACCACCCTTCTTCTCCAAAGTACGGCTATAGTCACGATCACGTCTATACACTGAATATCTCCCATAGAATAACTCACTGTCCTTGACACTATACTATAACTATACTACAACATGTTAAGTTATATTTACGTTTTTTGTAAAATTATAGTAGAGACTGATTATTTCAAGCAACGAATTGTCCATCTTGCATGCTAATCTGAGTTCCATGTGTTAACATTTACATTCCAAATGATGTAAATATATTATGTAAAAAACCTCGTCAACGCCTGCAGCGGATGCGCCATGACGGATTTCCAGGAACTTAAATTAGTTCCAAAATAAGGTAGTGCGTGCGGCGAAAATTGTACGACCGATGTTACGGCAACTGGTTTCGTTTTTGTGCTTGTATTATAATGATGGGTGGACGACGGGTTAGGATTCCCTGCTCCAAACATATGAACCCTATTTGTTTGTATGTAACTTCAAAGGCCTTTTAATGAATGGCACCACTCATAAACAAAACAAAGCTACATGCATACATATTGTCACGCCTATATCGTAGACAGAGGCATACTATACGCCCACTTTTCAACGATGCATACGGTTTGTCTCACATTACAGGTGGTGAGCTCATTGTAGTGAAAACAAAATACATTACAAAACAAAGAAAATTACAGCATATCATTCTTCAAATGTGTATGCCTCTCTTTACATTAGTTACTTGTACTAAACATCGGATAAATATATAATATAAAAATCAGTTGAATTAATGTTGAACATGTTATGAAGAAAACCTCTATTAAGTATGTATATAGTTTTTAAATAACTCTTATTGAATAAATAACTATACTATTGAATAACTCTCGGCACACATTGCATATTCGTATAAAACAGGTTCAGAAGGTTTGTTAAACAGACAAAACATTTTCTTTGCAACGATTTTATGAAACGTTAGCATTAACATTGATAGAATTGTGTGAAGATGGACCTCTATAAAACTAAAAAACAATTTTACTGAGTCAATTAAAACAAAACAATAACTGTATCAAAATATCCTATCCGTTTAAGAGTTATCATGTCAAAGACTGATTACACCACACAAACATAACTCAAAGCCATACCACATAACCCTCTTTTTGCGACAGTGATTATAAAACAAAATATTTATGACAAGAGATGATTGTATTGACCTTGTAAAAATAACATCCAAACTAAAAGGTCCTGCTTTACTTAAGGTAGTCGTGACGCAAGAGGCCTTGCTATACTGGTCCTTTATACAGATAACCTTATCTAAAACCTTTTATTAAGAGCATGTTATCAGAAAATATACTTTAAAAGTTTAAAGCTAAGGTTAATTGTTGTAACATTTTGTCATAAGAAGTTGTCGATACATTAAACAGTTTCGCTGTTTCCAACTGAGATCTATTTTCACACGGTAGAGACAGTAATATACGAGTATGAAAGAAAACAAGTATTATTCACCTCACTATTATATCACTGAGAGATAGGTAGATTAGGAATCTAGAGATATTACGCGTACAAAGCCCCTACAGAGGCCTTGAGATGGTAAACAGTAGAGATCTGTAGTAACATAAACTTAAATATACCAAAATCCTTTTATGAATCCAGAAATACTTACACACGGTTTAATCTTAAACAATTGTGTTCCAGTAATCGATCAATAATATTAAGAACTTAGGGCCTATTTCATAAAACGTTAGCAACTTATAAAATGAAATGAAATGAAAAATCTTGATTCATGTAGTACCACACACAAAGGAACACTTATAAACGTCAAGCTTTCTGCTTCTACATTTACATTTACTGCCAGATTCGCAAAGCAATAGGTAGAGCCAGAGGAAGAACCTGGCAATAAAACTCATGGCCACTATTTTGTAACCGCCAGTAATTACTTAATAAAGTCTAATAGAAAAACCAACTTTTTATGTTTTCGCCTTCTCGTTGTAATTTGCTTTTGTATTGTAATAATTTTTCGCGGGTTTGGTACTAATAAGGAGATTGCGAGTCCCACAGGTATTGATATGGGCAGTGATTTCAAATTACCTATTTCAAAAAATAAACAAATAGAAGTACACAAGAATTTCAGATGCTACAGCGACTTAATGCTAAGATGATGAAACGGGCCTTTAGACAAAACCCGTCACGTTTTAGTAATCGTGGTATTATTAAAACACAGAGTCGTTAATCTAACACGGTGTCACTGTTATCAGCACTTCAAACGTCTCCAGAAACTTCGAAGAATCATTCATCAGTGCGACGCTAACTTCGAACGATTTGTACGACTTGAATGACTCTGAAATTTAAATAGAACTATTTTGTTTAAAAGTGTCAAAGTGTTGTGGTTTAAAATGTTTCTGAACGAGAAAGAAATCGTATTTTTATTTTTCTTCATGGCTGCGCTGTTGTCGGTGTTCGTGTATCTGACGGTCTGCGACTTCATCGTTGGGAGGTTTATTTTTAAGATTTTCAGTAAGTACCTAGGACTGGCTGCATATATACCATCTTTAATCGAACACCTGTTTAGTTGTAGGTCAAAAGTGTAAGGCAATGTTTTCAGATCATTATATAAAGATAACATTTTCAATTAGGTACTTAATCAAAAAAAATCTGCTTGTATACACAGAGATGATCAGCGACATCACTATAAGGAAGAAAATCGATTGTATATGGTCCATTCAGATGAATACCCTACTATTCATCACTCTTTTCTGTCTACAATTTTACACACGTACTAACTCTCAACTTTAGTTAAGTAATATATAATTTTGTTGAACTATTGTGTATCGTCTTGAGGACATCCTAACAGGGAGTCGATAGGTTTTCAGGCAGCAGAAAAGAGACCAGAGCTGTTTAGTCGGTTCGAATTCGATTTGCTCAAATCGCCGATAGTCCAACGTGGGTAAGTTTATGAGGAAATTGCACGAAAAGACTAATTTCTTCGATAGTATGGGTTAGAATGACATTGAAGGATTTTCGAAGACTATTAGAGCAGTAAAATCTGCAGGGGATAGTCGTTTCACTACCCGTATGTTGCAGATAGGAGGGTGTTACTGACTAACCTGATGTCTCTCTGATAACGACACCTATTACGAGGTACTTTATATAAAAGGTAAAGTGTAGGTACGGCGATATTTCCCAGGAGGGTAACCAAACGCATCTAGTTACCTTTTTGGAAAATATAGACATAGTTTAATATACAAGAAGAATCTGACAAGTAAGAGGTAATATGGAACACTTAGCAGGTGACCATATCCGCGTTTAACCCCGTAAAAATATATACTCGTATACTTACTTGTAGTATAAGTTTAAAGTAAGAGAAAGTAGACAACGGCGCTTGAAGTATATATAATAAGTGGTTAATGTCAAAAATGTCAACGATGTCAAGTCCTTGAACATCTAAACATTATTGTAAACAATTTGGAGTGATGTTCTCACGTAGGTGTTTGCAATCTTGAGATAAAAGGATATTTTAGATAGTATTGTTTTGATAGAATTGGTTATGTTATAAAAGATATCTGTTATTTCATTCATTATAATCAATTGAAGAGGCGTTTGCTAAGTGTTGTGACTGCATATAGACTATAGTTCGTCCACGTTATTAAATATGTGAGTAACAGTTACTCCTTCTCGCAAACACTACTGAATGGACTTTGATTAAACTTTACAATAATATAGCCTGCACATCCAAATAATACGGGATCGGAAAAACTTCACCACGCGGGCGGAGCAAATATTATCAGACTAGGCTAGTAGCGAGGCGCAAAGGCCGCGAACGCAACTGGGAAAAGCGCTCGGAAGATGATTTTGATATTAAGTATATATCAAAAACTTTTCCAACACTATTTCATTAATTCAAAAGTACTTAATGAAACTCAGTCGGCCACCACATCACGTGACAGTAAGCCAGACCCTTCAAAAGTTAATCTTCAGCCCATGGCCGCGTGCATACACCAGTCCCTTTTAGTACAATCCCTATCTACTAATTAGTTGGTATCAAAGCTCGCCTATCAGATTATCAGCCGTTAGATAAACGTGAACTGAAACGTCAGTTAGTGTTTAGTTGTTTTGTTTTGTGGCTGTTCGGGAGCGCCACAACATGGACTTTAGCATTCTGCTGATGCCCTTCGTGGTGCTTATCGTGATGTACTCCATCACATGTATCTGCCTGCATTGCTATAGCATTTTTGGTAAGTTTAAACAATGTAAGATGCTTTGGAAACTGTTTAACTAGGTTCTTCAGGATATATATCAAGCTGTTACTAAATCTATACATACTTATCACTATCAGTTACGCTTTTATCCCCTAAGGGGTGGCAGAGGCATACCTACTATACACCCACATTTCCCCGTAACCTTTTTGTCCCACGTGGTAAAAGTTCATTATAGTATTGAAATGGACAGGCGCAGGTTGTGGCGACCTGCTCTTATACTTTTCCAAGCCGCATAGGCCATCTTACTGGCAACCAAGACCAACGGCTTAACGTGCCTTATGAAGCACGGAAAGGCTCATTCATATCGAAAGCTAGTTAACGCAGTGATCGTTTACAGAAAACTGAGTTAGCGGGGCTAGGAACGCTTCTTACTGTTGCTGAGGTATCATTTCTTATTTGATTCTCGGCTCGGACTAAATTATCAGAAAATTTTTATTTAAAAAGAAAGGGGGGGGGGTATATTAATCTCAATCCTACAGTAAAACCATATTTTATCTTTATCTGGGCTAAATGGCGATATATTAAGAAGTTCCGTAATATAATAGAGTTATATTTTAAAAGTCAAATCCCTCGGTAAGGTAAGGCATTTCCTTGCAGTCTCTTGCTCATATGCGGATCTGCAGAAGGTCACAAGAAGAGACTGCAAGCGGTACGTGCAAAGCCTCGCGTTTTGGATCTAATTGTGTGGGGATTATATCCAATTACGGACTAAAATAGCTGATTGTATGTTGTGTGTTTATACATGGAATTTCCCTAGTAAGATTACTAGATGTGTTGGAACGATACCGTGGCGTGGCAACAATCTTATCAGTAATTCAGCGACCGCGATACTCTATCACATTTATAGAGATTCACCTGTTCCTGATTTATACAGCATCTATACAATAGGTACATTAGCATTAAAAAATCAATGTTTAGATTACGTAATCAGGATGACACTAAACTGCATTAAATGCAGTCGCACCTCATGACTGCATTGCAACAATTTGCAATCAACAACACAGGTCCGTATTCCGGAACATTACTCAATATTCAATCGACGCTTGAGAGTAGATTTTATGAGGCAAAATCTAGCCTCAAGCGTTGATTGAGTATTAAGAAACGTTCTGGAATACGGACCTAAATCTAGCGCTTGCTCTGTTGTAAAAAACTCAATTTGATTTGCAGAATTAAATAAGATTAGTAAGTATTGACTATAATTTAGCTTTTAATTTTTGGCATTGTAAGAGTGACTAACAAGGAACTCCAGCTCCGTAACGGCCTTTGAGGCTAGGCTCTAGATCTTAACATATCTAAAATTATACATATCTCTTTGTGTTGCTCCATTTCTTACGGGACATGGTAACTTAGGAGCAAACTACATTCGTTTAAGCTGGTGGAGTCACCGTTCTGTCAGTGTTTAACAGTTGATGCCAAATATGTTCAAAGCTTCCAGGTCTCCCGCTTTGCAAAGGAGGGAAGAGGAGTTAATTTCTTTTTCTTACTCCTTCAAATTACTTCTGATTAAATTCGATGCGGGTTCCAAGACGTTTTAATATCTCCGAGACTGAGCTCGATATTACTTTTTTGATCTTGGCCATTGCTGTAGATGTTGGTTTACAGGAGGCACAGTAATGGGAATGTGTGTGGGATAAATCCCAATTAAAAATATCTCTTTGGGATTTAAATCTACCTCATCTGCAAGTTCACCTACTGACCAAAAAAATCAAAGAGAAACGTCAGTGCATTAAGGCCCAACACACTGCCAGTTACCTGACGAGTTAGATGGGAATGAAGATAAAAAATTACATTAATAATATATTTAATTTCAGTACACTCTAGTGTCGAGTAGTAGAACTAAAACCCATACTGTATCGTTATCTTTAATAGCATTTACGATAGATGGCAGTGTACAAGAGCTTACTGTAGTTTACAGTTTGGTTTACTGGAATATGACCATAGGTGGAGTTAGTAGTTTGTTTGTAGGCTAAAAAAATTTGTCAAATCTATTTCTCTGCTGGGGTGTAGTCGCTGTCTGCTACATTGTCTCTTCTAGGCTCACGTTATATTTCATTGCATTTATGCCAATTTTTTTTTTATTATCCTTCTCTAATCTTCCACTGTAATCTCAACATTCAATCTTTATTCCCGGTTTAGTCTAATGCCTCTTTTTTAACTTCTCCAAGTAGTTTTATTTCCAATGTACATAGAATTCAATGATATCAACATAATAACGCCGCGCCACGAAGACCACACAGGGTCTATCTGGGCCACAGCGAGCCGCTAAGTTATACAATGCATATACCTACATAATATACCTTATTTACTTCCATAAGCGTTGGAAGACAAATAGTGTTTTTAAAATAATACATACAGATAGCACTCTTGTAAGATTTTTGTAAACCATCTGGCAATGTGTTTAAAAAGTCAGGAACCAAGTAGTTGTCCACTCTTTCTCCATAGAAATTATTAGTTCATGGTACTTAATACATTTTTATTTTTATAAGTAATTGGTCTCAAATACTTGGCTCTTGTCTTCTCATTTAACAATTCTGGTTTATTCATTTCAGTTAGAATATTGAATTTCATTTTTTTCATAAATGTTCATTACTTTACAGTATTTAAACAGTTTCAGAACGCAATCTTTAAATTTATCGTTTTACCTCAAAGTTCGCATTTGCTTCAATTAACTATGTTTTTTTTTTGTGTGCAAAAGAAAACTTATTTTAAAACTTAGTATTATATTTACCGACATGACATCCATGATGATTACCATACATAAAAACTAATAAAAACACTTAAAGAAAATATAAATGCAAGAAAATTAACGTCGCCATTTCAGCGAACTCTAGTAGCGAGTACAAGAACTAAAACTGCCATGGTACGCATGGCAGTTACTACAGCTATGTTAATTTTAGCTAATAGAAAATTCGCACCGCATCACTCCCAGTAAAGGTGTCCATGATACTAGCAGCACTGTCTAGCTGAAAGACCATTAACCACCCTTTAAGAACGAGTTGGAGCGATACATATATACATATACGTAGTAACCATCATCATTAAGTTATGCTCAATCTCTGAAATGAGGGTTTTGGCCCCAGCACCCCAAAATCTGTATCAAAATCTATTTTACTATATTTTATCCATAATGTGTCCAGTATACAGGCTAACGATCTTCTCGTATTCACACCTCTACTATGCAAAGGGACTAACCTAATATTTGTTTTATAGACTCCATGGGATCCAGCCTGGACGGTATCCATAATTACTTTGATGATGCATAAAAATTTTATGAAATCACTTATTATTTTACATTCTTCGACAATTCTGAACCTTTTTGGTATTTGTTTAACATTATACGCTAATTTGTTATCACACAGATTTAAAATAACTTGTGTTTTATCACAGGTATATCGAGAAAAATATTCAATAACACGGGTGAAATTCTCAGAAAGCCTACATCAGCTAACTAATCGAATTATATCCTAGGCATATATCATAGGCCTGGCGCATAACAGGTGTTAAGAGATCAGAAGATATCCGGATATAGAAAAATGTACCTCTCTAAATATATATCTTTTGTAAATGTACGCTTTAATATACAGGGACACTGACGTTGAAGATAATCTCTCAAGAATACTTTTAGAATTCTAAACCAATACATTTGAAAAATCAGAAAAATCGTATAAAATGGCTCAGTCTGTCCATCCGCCTGTACGCATCTATCTCAGGAACCTTAAGAGATAGAGACAAACGATTTTCAATTCAGGACACCATTTTGAAGTTTCTACCACTTCCGGTTTTAAAACTGGTTTTGGTTTAGAAGTCGTCTTCGCTACGTTAATGAATTACGTATAAAAATATAACAAAGCCATATTAAATAAAAATAAAATATTATTGTAACAATTATTATGAATTATAATTGGTTTAATTATTATTACACATTATTTTAAATCTATCCAAATGAATTAAATTGAAATGTCTGTTTGTAATTTAAAATTGTCAGCTTTTCACAAAATGCAATATCTACATCTATAAAAAAAATTTTTAGTTGTTTCTATCTGTCTGTCAGGTTGTTTGGTTTCGGTTAATATCTGGAACGGCTGGACAATTTCATCAGGACTTTCGCTGGCAAAAAGCTTACGATACTATAATACAATACTAACTAACTAACTAACTAACTATCTTCACGCTGTATCCCTGACGGGGTAGTCAGAGAGGACAGATCGCCAGGCTTCGCGATCCATGCATACTTCTTTCGCTTCTTCGAGATTCATCAATCGCTTCATACACGCACGTCTGGGTATCCGAGTACTTTTGACCTTTCCGTTTTTGAGCAATCTGCTCACGTGGTCTTCATATGTAAGTCTCGGCCTACCCTGACTCCTTCTACCCTCTACTTTTGAACAATATATATTCTTCGTCAATCGTTCCTCACTCATTCGTTGGACGTGTCCAAACCAACGGAGCACGCCCTTTTCCAGCTTAACGCTGACACTTTCATTCAAACCTGCCAAATTGCGTATCACTTCGTTACGTATTCGGCCAGCCAAGGTAACGCCGCACAACTTTCGAAGTGATCGCATCTCCACAGCATTCAATTTACTTTCATGCATCTGCTGACATACCCAGGTTTCACTACCGTAAAGCAAAGTTGGCACTAGCACTGCGTTATGAATCGCCAGTCGTGCTTCTTTTACGATGCTTTGTCGCTTTACTAACTGGGACAAAGCACCGTTAACTTTGTTTCCGGCAGCTACTCGCCGTTCCACATCCGAATCACATCTTCCATCCGCGCTAAACATACTTCCTAAATACACAATTTCATTCACTTGCTCTAGACGTTCCTGGTTTACCCTAATCTCGCATTTAGTTCTTACGTCACCTCTTTCAAATACTAGAACCTTAGTTTTACTTGCATTCAAGCGGAGACCCTTACTTTCACACCCCTCTTTCATATTAGTGACTAATGCCTGAAGGTCGGCTTCTGATGAGGCCATGAGCACCGCATCATCAGCGTACAGCAGACAGTTTACTGTAAAGTCACCCAAATTCACACCCATATTAAAATCTTTCAACTTCTGCAGGCAACTGTCCAGATACACTATGAACAGCCAGGCGGACATGACACATCCCTGTTTGACGCCTGTACAGACATCAAAAAGAGGTGACACATCCCCCCCTACTCGCACGCAAGCCTTACAGTCCCTATAAAGCGACTGTATTGCCCGCAGTAGCGAGCCGTCCACACCATATCCTGGCAGCAAGTCCCACAGCGTTTCTCTCACAACGTTATCAAATGCTTTCTCTAGATCCACAAAAGCGCAGAAAACCTTCTGGCTAAGAGCCAGAAACTTTTCCGCGATCATGCGG
Source organism: Thumatha senex (assembly GCA_948477245.1). Classification (NCBI taxonomy): domain Eukaryota; kingdom Metazoa; phylum Arthropoda; class Insecta; order Lepidoptera; family Erebidae; genus Thumatha; species Thumatha senex. Next base: position 303,482 of record OX419724.1, read on the forward strand.
AGAGAAAACACTTGATCCATGCAACCTCTTCCACGTCGGAATCCGCATTGAGCCTCCCATAAATACCTTTCAGACTTTTCTTGCATTCGTGCCGTTATAACCTTTGCATACACCTTACTAGCTAAGCTGACCAAGCTGATCGCCCTGTAGCTGGAGCAGTTTAGGCGCGAGCCTTTCCCTTTGTAAATAGGTACTACAACTGCTACTCGCCAGTCATCTGGGTTCTCACCCGTCCGCCAGCACAAGTTGCATAACAGACATAGTGTGTCCCAGACACGCGACCCACCGTACTTGATCATCTCAGCAGTGACTCTGTCTTTTCCCGCAGCCTTACCACATTTCATACTTCTTATCGCTTGTTCTATTTCTTTCATACTAATGACTTCAATGACATCGGGATCCGGAGCATCGAAGTGAGCTCCCCTTCCCGATGTGGCATCTCTGTCTTTTCTTGCATACATCTTTCCATAATATTCACTCCATCTCTGCAGGACGTCACTTTGGTCTGTTAGGACGTCATTGTTAACACTAAGCACTTTATTCATACTGCAGATTGCCGAGCAACTCCGGGTCTTGCCTACCTCTTTCCAGAAGAGCTTGGCATTATCCCGGAAATTGGACGACAACCTTTCATCCGCTTTCATTCTGCACCTTTCACGAGCTTCTTCTATAAGTGCCTTCGTGTTAACTTTCTGCAGCTTGTATCTCTCTTTCATATTAAAATCATTCCGCGAGGCTAAGTAGTCTAGCCATGCTTTCTTCTTCATTCGAACTGCTTCTTTCACTTCCTCATTCCACCATGCATCACGCTTATTACTACTGCCTCTTTTCGTTTCTCCACACACTTCCACAGCGGCATTTATCATACTATCCCTAAGGTTCTGCCATACACTTTCCACATTCTCACTGCTTACATTGACATCGCCAAGCTTTTCGGCTACCCTTTCATTATATTTATCCCTAATGGATGCATCCTGCAGCTTCCAGCTTTTGATGCTATAAGTCGGCTCAGGTTCAGGACACTCGGTACGATGACGCCAACCCGCGAACAGACCCCTAATCCTAGTTATGACTAGGTAGTGGTCTGATCCCAGCTCAGCGCCTCGATAAACCCTTGTGTCCATCACCTGTTTACGGAGCCGACTATCCATTAGGAATAGATCTATCATGCTTCTCTTTGACTTACATCTCCTCGTATACATATGAATTTGTTTGTGGTTGAACATTGTGTTCGCCACAAACAAATCCTTTTCCTTACAAAATGCCAGTATTAGCTTGCCAGCGTCGTTCACCCTTTTATCCCCATACTTCCCGCGTACCGACTCAAAACCATCGCGAGCGGTACCCACCCATCCATTCAAGTCTCCACATACTATAAGTCTTTCATTTCCTTCTATCACATTTAGAGCTTCTCTCATACTCTCCCAGAAGTCCTCTAGCTCACTCGCGTTCGACGAAGATACTGGCGCGTAAGCAGCTACCAGGAAAATCTTCGTCAAACCAAGTTTTACACGGATCCAGAGGATTCTAGGACCTATCAGTTTGTACTCATACATACCGGAGGCCAATCGCGAGGACAGCAAAATTCCAACCCCCCGACTGCCATGCTCGCTCTCTGGTACTCCAGACCAAAGCGCGAGCATCCCACCCGGGAGCTCCAAGAGCTGCCCTTGCGCTTGGTCTCTGTCAAGCACACTGCATCTAACTTTCTCTCATTCATAACATCCATCAACTCATTCATCTTATCTGTCATTCCTCCCCTAACATTCCACGCAGCTACCCTGCACTCCATCCTCCACTTCCCGCCGTGTCGGGCCGCGCGTGTAGGGTGGCGGTCCCCTACGCCGCTCTGGCTCACACTTTTCGCACCAGCGGGGACGAACTGGTGCGCGTCGCCTCGGGGGCACGCCCTAGCAGTAATCGCCCTGGTGGCACTCGTGTTGGAGTAGAATTGCAGCCGTAGCTGGCAGGGATGGCGACGTGCACGCTTCTACTCTTCATCCCCTGTTACTAATAATGAGTATAATATGTAATATACTATAATACAATACTTATAATACTATAATACTTATAAGAAGAAAAAGTAGTTTAATTTCAATAATATGGGCAATAAAAGACGCAGCAATAAGTGTCTCAGCCGTTATAACCTTTGCATACACCTTACTAACCAAGCTGACCAAACTGATCGCCCTGTAGCTGGAGCAGTTTAGGCGCGAGCCTTTCGCTTTGTAAATAGGTACTACCCGCAGCCTTGCCACATTTCATACTAATTCTTCTCGCTTGTTTAATATTTTTCATGCTAATGACATCAATGACATCAGGATCCCGATCATCAAATATTGGATAATCACCGGATATTGGACGACAACCTTTAATTCTGCACCTTTCACGAGCTTCTTCTATCAGTGCCTTCGTGTTAACTTTTTGCAACTTGTATATTATTTATTTAAAATTATAAATAAAACTTATCTCTCTTTCATATTAAAATCATTTCGCGAGGCTAAATAGTCCAACCATGCTTTATTCTTCATTCGAACTGCTACTTTCACTTCCTCATTCCACCATGCATCACGCTTATTACTACTACCTCTTTTCGCGTCTCCACACACTTCCACAGCGGCATTTACCATACTATCCCTAAGGTTCTGCCATACACTCTCCACATTCGTACTAATAACATTGAGGTCGCCAAGCTTTTCGGCTACCCTTTCTTTATATTTATGTCTAATGGATGCATCCTGCAGCTTCCAGCTTTTGATGTTATAGGTCGGCTCAGGTTCAGGACACGCGCCAACCCGCGAACAGACCTCTTATCCTAGTTATTTCTAGGTAGTGGTCTGATCCCAGCTCAGCGCCTCGATAAGCTCTTGTGTCCATCACTTGTTTATGGAGCCGACTATCCATTAGGAATAGATCTATCATGCTTCTCTTTGACTTACATCTCCTCGTATACACATGATTTGTTTGTGGTTGAACACTGTGTTCGCCACAAACAAATCCTTTTCCTTGCAAAATGCCAGTATAAGCTTGTCAGAGTCATTCACTCTTTTGTCCCCATACTGCCCGAGTATGACTCAAATCCATCGCGAGCGGTACCCACCCATCCATTCAAATCTCCACACACTATAGGTCTTTCGTTTCCTTTTACCATATTTAGAGCTTCTGTCATACTCTCCCAGAAATCCTCTAGCTCACTCGCGTTCGACTGGCGCGTAAGCAGCCAGCAGCCAGCAGCCAGCAGCCAGCAGCCAGCAGCCAGCAGCCAGCAGCCAGCAGCCAGCAGCCAGCAGCCAGCAGCCAGCAGCCACCAGATCGAAGGATCGAGACTCGAAGTTTAGTTTTATATTTATTTAATCAAGTACATGATTTTCACTATCTTTACATGAAGTCCCAATTCAACAGTGAAGACACTATATTTTTAAAATTTTATTAATTAGATAAATCAAGTACTTACATTAAATTAATAAATTTCCTAATTAATGAATTGAATAACATCATCTTTTGAAGTCTTGTGTAGTTGCATCGGTTACTATATAATAAGTATTGTATAATTACATAAATTGATATTAAAATGTCAAATAATAAAAGAAAGTAATAATGTCAATTCAAAATAAATTTTAACCTACATTAAATTATACTACATTATATTATTATATCGTGTATATAGTTTATGTCCTTTGGCAAATAATAAATAAAATAATATTTAAAAATAAGTTATTAACAATTTATTCATTGAAAATAATTAAAATTCCATACATATTTACTGTAACAAATTACGATTAACATAACCTTTGCAAATTCACTCAATCCACAAAGGAAAATATATCGATTTTACGACTTATTTCGTTAATAATATGCATGGACTGAATCATAGGCGCCTTTTGTAATAAATTGGTTTTGGCCATTCACCCTTACGGGATTGCTAGTTCAGACAGCTGTCGCTCCTAAGAATGTTGAAAATCAAAAGTCTACTTCTAGCAGTCGAATAAAAGTGGACCTAAGACTTTAAACCCAAGTAGATTTTGGAACAACATAAGTTGAAGGAAGTCTCTTCTGATCTATACTCTAGCATAGGCTTGAGGAGATTCAGATCATAGTAGCCTCTAGGTTTCTATTATATTTACTATATATTTTAGGTCTCTATTTAATATGGCATTGTAGGTACTCTATTCGCTTCCAGTTCTCAAACATAAAATTTAATTGTAGCAACACTGCACAGTGCCGTAAGCACTAGGCATATATACAACATGACAAACTACGAGTCATTCAACTGAAGATAATGATGATGCTACAATAATAATTAGTTCATGATTACCTGCATGTTGTAAGCACAACAATGTCAGCCTATGAATACCCTACATTTCAATAACAGCATTACATTATACCTCAAGCCCTTGCCATAAACACGAACGCCGGCCGCCTTTAATATTGTTATCTAACAACTTATAAATGTACTAGATAATACGTTTATAAATATACACACGGGTTGAAGACGCACACTTCGCTTCGTCAAATTCAGTTACTGTTTATTGCACATTAACGCGAAGCACACGCGTGATACCACATTGCACAAAAAAAGCATAATACAATAATCCGGTTCCAAATTACAGTGTTTTATCCTATAAAATTTACGTACAGAAGTGTTAAAATAATTATTAACTTTTGTCATTATTTTAGTCTATTTTCAAAATGTGTTGTTATTCTTAAAATTATTCAGTGGTTTAACGTTTGTTCCGGCGTGTGTTTGGAGTGACATTTTCAATGGAAAACGATAGTGTTGTTTTAGAAGCGAGAGAGGAGTATTTCTCATCACAAATGGAGAGAAAACTTATCGGACTGCTGCCCATGTTTATTCTTGTTCTTATAATAGTTTTAAGGATATCATGGACTATTTACAAAAGTTTCGGTAAGTGCAAAACTATCTCTTACAATCCTATTAACAAGTGATGGGTGACAGGTTCAAGATAATTTTTACGGATAGCAAAGCTTTACTTCAGGCTTCCTTTTCCAAAAAACTGCATTTTAAGTTTTTATAGATTTACCTAAAAATATAAATTTAACAAACAACATTTAATATTTTTTAAATGGAGAATTTATCTTGTTCTGTATTTTAGTACAAAAAATAATTTAGGTAAAATATTTATAAATATAGTGAATAAATATAAAGAAGTGCTTGTGGCCTTGCGGTCTATTTTCATTAACATTTGGGAGCGTTTCCGTGCTTCGGAAGGCACGTTAAGCCGTTGGTCCCGGTTGCCAGTAAAATGGCAGTCGTTAAGTCTGGTTGAATGCCTTATGGGCGGCATGAAAAATTTCAACAGCAGGTAGCCACTACCTGCGTCTGTCTATTTCAACACGGCAATGGGCTCACCACCTATTACGTGGGACAGGAATCCACACGGTGAAAAGTGGGCATTTAATATGCCTCTGCCACCCCTTCGGGGATAAGGCGTGATGGATATTTATTTATAAATATTAACATAAGGTTCCGCCAGGCAGATCACGTATCATTGGATGTTTATTCTCGAAACTGATTAATTAAATATGGCTGATTATAAATTAATATTAATGTCTATTTAAATATTTCACCAGTGTAATTATGTTAAAATAACAATATCATTAATGTCAGTAATTACAAAAGAAGAAGCTCTCCAGAAACGCGCGTAGCACTGCTAGCTCTGTATTCCGTAAACGATCACTGCGTTGAGGATCTTTCGCTATGGCCGGTCTTCAAATGGGTAACCACTTTGTGATATTTCCAGTTACGAATGTTTTCCTGCTTTAGAAGGCACGTTAAGCCGTTGGTCCTGGCGGTTACCGTCATGGCAATCCCAAGTGTAAAGCCCTTATGGGCGATTTAAAGTTTTAACAACCTGCGCCTGCCCATTTCGACGCGGCAATAGGCTCATCACCTGTAAAGTGAGACAAAAATGCATACGATGAAATATAGGCGTAGTATAGATTTGATATCGAACTTAGTTTACTTTAAAAAAAAGCATGTTAGGATATTAGTCGCCAAATTCTGTCCTATAATGAAGAAATCATACAAAAATACGCTTAACTGAGGTCGGCCGAGAGTGGCGGAAATGTAAGAACGCCATATATATATATAGAAAGTGAAACTAAATAACCCACAACGAGTGCGTGGGTCACACAGAACAACAACCGGAACATACTTGGCTTGTACAGAGTAATACAATGTCGTCATCATCATCCGAACATTACTCCCGGTAGCTTTTGAAGCCCTCATTTTACTTCAATCAGTATCTAGCGTCTTCGTTCAGGAGATCATTGGTTTAACAATTACTGTAAGAAATTATTTACAGTAAAAAAACAACCAGAGTGCCTAGTGCGAGTTTTTGCAAATCTTACGGTGAGCACAAAAATGCGAAAGTGCCAACTAGTAAAGAACTCGGGAACCCAAAACAATCCACGGCTATGTGTTCACCCGTGAGACAGTTAAGGTACTCACAATAACTCACGCTGCTTCAGACAGGTCTTGAACCCGCGACATTTATGTAACAAGGACTTAGTACTCTTACTCTTAAAAGGCGTTTACAATAGGGTGAAAATTTTAAGGTTAGGTACCTACTTCGTACACGTTTCTATAGCTTAGTGCGTTAGTAGCGCATTGCCCTTGTTAGTTGTCATTTTTTAGTTAAAATAAAAATATTTTTTAACGAAAAAGTTAGAATAGTAATTGCTGTAAAAGTTATCCATACACTCAATGTTCTGAACCACAATATAATGCTCTAAAGACATCACAGTAGGTACAATTAATTTTACATAACGGAAGAACGTCAAAGAACAAAAAAAAGCCATTGTGTTTGTCTTTAGCACGACCTTCCATCTCATTATTGACACAACTTAGCTTGTTTATATTGATAATACCTACTTTGGAATTGAATTTAAACGTAAAAACATTGCCATACTTGTGTTCGAACAAAGGTTGTATGGCGCCTCATGAATATCGCCGTGACCTGCCACCTGAACTTACGAGCGAAGTGGGCGGCTAGACTTGCGGTCGGATCGTTCGCTCGGCGGTGCCTGCGTCCCCAACAAGATAGTAATAAATAAGTCACCTGAACTAGTGACCATCGGATGAGGCAATGACGACGCAACAACAGCCTTACGGGGTTGTAAAGTCAGACGACAATCTCTCATAACAATGCCGAAAAACAAAAGCCAAACAATTGCAGACAAACAAAAATGAACCTCAGGCTCCGAATCCAGATAGGAAGAAGAATTAAGTTGGAATAAAATTGACGATTGAAACCACATTCACTGCTCCACGCCTTTTTTCCTCAGCTCCTTTCCTGTTGGTTTCGCAACCTTCTTATGTTCTAACCTCCTTGGTCATCAATGCACCACTCGAAGGTGAGGTTGGCATGGGTTTGAAGGTCAGAAGGCAGTCACTCCTTATAACGCCTAAAACCAAAAACCAAACGATAGCTATAAGACTAAATGATTTTTTTATGGAAAAAAATGCAATAAAAATAAAATTGTCTTTATTTTGCACAGACCAACGACGCTTACTAAGTGTTCATACTTTAAGTAATATTAATAAGGTTATTTTGTATACCTTTTGTTGTTGTGTCTTGTGCCGACTGAAGTCACATACCTACTCACCCAGCGCCAGCGGTGCACCGTCGGCGTGCGAGAAGAATCTTCTTCATCCACCTGCATATTCACGCGACTACTTTTAATCTGCAACACGATATAATCACTAGATATTATAAAACAAAGTCACTTTTCGCTGTCTGTCCCTACGCTTATGCTTAGATCTTTAAAATTACGCAACGAATTACAATGCGGGTTTTTTTAATAGTTAGAGTAATTCTTATAGAAGGTTTTTATGTATAATTTGTATCCTTTTGGTTTACACTGACTAAATTATAACCATATTTGTTGGGGATGTCGGAAAAAAATTTCCGTCTGAGAGCTTTCAACAAAAACGCTGCCTAAGCCCTTTGAATATAACAAAATAATGTATTGTGGAATTGTGTATCTAATATAGATCTACAAAAAAGTCCGCAATGGTATATGTCTATCTCTTAAGGATAACATACTATATCCATTTTAATACTTTAAAGAACCAGCAATAATAAAGCGGTAATTTGAAGGCTATTTACACAAATACGTTATTATCATATCATTTTAAATATGTTAGTTGGCTTCAGCATGTCATGAAGATTATTTTGTCCCTTAACACCTTGCAAATTAAATGAATATCTTATGAGATACGGCGAAATCTATATATAAATTGATTTCGTGTAACCATAATTCGACCGGGCCGTGCGGGCGTACAGCGGGGAAGTAATCAATTAATTTGGAAAATCTTTATACATTATTGTGATATTAATAAACGACGGGATAAAATGGGTGCCACGTGGTTCGAAGTATGTCACGGGCGAAGCCGGGCGGGTCAGCTAGTCTAAATATATATTATAAAAAGTGTAAACTTTTCTAAATCGACGTACGGTTTGGAAGCAATTGAGAATACATTAAGATAAAAAGGTTAAACCAACACAACGGTCTAATCCACACAAACTGAAGTATGTCTCAGATCGGGCGACGAGCGTGTTGCAAAACTTTCTAAAAAATCCTTGGAGATGAACATTCCTTCTGTGTTGCTATGTGCATTCTACAAAGGCGTGAAGTATTACAACACACAGCTCACGCCGACACTAATTTTGTATATGATTTTATGAACAATCTTGAGTTATTCCTTGTTTTGTGTGTTCGTCGGTGAATACAAAAAGCAAGTTATTTACCTTTCCTAAGAAAGATAAATCCCAATACCGACCCTTGCATATGTTAAAAATCGCGCCGAGATGACCCGAAATTCGTTATTAATTAGAGTTGTCAGCGACTGCTCAATTTGAGGTGTGCGAAAACCCTGAAATTAGCCACGTATGCGGGGCCCGGGTTCCTTAAAACTAAATGCAGGATACACACATACCTACAAGTTTTGTAAAATGTCACCAACCTACATACAAATAATAAGCACATGTTTAAATTCATGTGTGTTATACAGCGAATGGCGCGCGACCAATCGCGGCGTGGCGAAGGTCGATAGTCTGGTGACCATGTTGGATATCGTATTGCTTTGTATTCTATTCGCGCGTCACGTCACGGTTTCTACAAAGTAATAAACTGTCAGGTAGAGAAAAATGCATTGGCTCGGACCCTTAGACCCATTAGATGAAACGTTCCTAGGAGGTGGCGGAGATGAGCTGATGCTAAGAATCATGCACCGCGGTATAAGAGTTCTCGCGCTGAAGAATGATATATGCGTGATCACCTCGGCTGGTCGGAGGATCCTCCCTTAGTGTTGAAGGAACATCTCAGCCCGTTCCTCCACAGAGGCCTAATTACAATCTTGGATAGGACTAAAACTACGGGAGAATGGTTAGAAATTATCGAGACTAGGTCAGTTAGCACAGAAAAGAGTAGTAGTGGGCCCTACCAAGACATTCGGGGTCTAAGTAAACCTCACGTGTGACCTACTGAGTGAGAAACGGGAGAGGCTCTGGCACTGGTTTTCTCCTTTGGGGTTTGAAAGTCAGAGTGCAGTCACTCCCTTAAAAACCTTCTGCCAAAACAAAATCATATGGCATAATCATAGCGAATGTCACCATCTCAGCTTCCCTATTTTGTATGTACTAGTAAATAAACTGCTTCACTTCAACGCACAAGAGAAAGCGGAATGCATTAATGTGCGGTTTGCACCTAAACGCCAGCTAGCAACTACTCAATAGATAGGAATGAGTAGCGCTTAATGTTACAGATGGATTTGATGTAATGATAGTTGCACATTTTGTTTTTTATTGATAAGGTAAACACTTACTTATGTTGTGCAAACACTTCAAATGGCAGATAAAAGGCCTTGCACCGAACACAGCACTAAGTGCGAGGGTTCCTTTGAGGTAAAGTCGGGGGTCACCCTGATACATTCTTGTTGATATGTAAATTTAACTGTAACTTCAGTCAAAGTAAATATAATGAAATCTAACTTTACCTTCTTTAAGACCATCGTAGATTTTGCTTTTTATACCACTGAGGTGGCATAAAAATCAAAATACCCACCTCATGGAAAGTGGTCACCGTAGCCTATGGACGTTTGCAACACCAGATGTGCATCACTCGCGCTGTCGACCTTGTAACAACGTTCTATGACCCTTTTGAAGAATAGATCTTCAAACTAAATTTGGTTATAAGTCACGTGTTTATCCTGAAACGGTGGCAGTAGAGGCATGCTATGCGCCCACATTTTACCGTGTGCATTTTTGTCCCGCGTATTAGGTGGTAAGCGCATTGCCGTATTGAAATAGACAGACGCAAGTTGTGGCACCCTGCTGTTGAAATTTTTCAAGACTGCATACATAAATATATATAAGGCCTGCAACTTGGCTTAGCGACTGCCATGTTACTGGCAACCAGGGGGCTGAGTCTACTATTTTTCAATAGCAAGCCGTTCTAGTTCTATTCTATAGCGGTTCTGTTTCGATTAGTCCAAAACTAGGTAGTCTTCTAAAACTATTATATGTTTGACAATCACACTTCTTAAGCAGCGAATAGAGACAAAATAAATGGTTTTAGCTATCAAAATATTAATATAGACTACCAAAAATGCAAGTTAAGAGCTACTTCAGGCGCTACACGTGTTAATAACATTCTATCGGAGCACAATTGTAATAGTACACTACGAAAACTGTATTTTTTTTCTGTAAGCTCTCTATTGAGCGACGATTTCTATCCTCTTCTGACGTTATTGAATGAGTAGACTTGGTCCCCAGGACCAAACGGTTTAACATGCCTTCCGAAGTATGAAAACGCTAGTTAATGGAAATACCACAAAGCGGTCACCCATCCGTAAATTATATAGTTACACAGTCATAGCTTCAAATAATAAGTAAAAGTAAAGAAATGCTGGATGGTAATATGACGGGATTGTTATCTTTTACTAGCGCTTAAAAATAAATTTGATACGTTTTTAAGGCTTTAATGAAACTTACAAGACTGATACGCCTGGAAATGATCTAATTGTTCTACTAGGTTGCACCAACATATTGAGGCCTTCAGAAATGACGTGAGAACAAACCTTTCTAGTTTACAAAGCGAGTGTCGTGGAACTGTACAAGTGGTGTATAACTATATTATGTGTAGGAAGTTCCACCTGCAGGTGCCATTATCACATATAAGGCGTTGCAAAAGTGTAGCTTAAAAAGCCTCGTTGATTGGTTTGTGAACAGGCCACAAAAAGCCCTCTTGGTTTCTTGCCGGTTCTTCTTGTGCAACATTACATTCAAGTACATTTTTTGTTTTGATCTTAACTAAATCCTGTTTAGATGATATAAAAATGAAAAACTATATAATTTTGGTTATACATAGTTATACGTAGGTCACACTATACGTTTTGCGTAACAAAAAAAACCAACATGTTGTAACCAAAATATTATGTTTATTGCTTTTCAAAATACTCTCCTTTACATTTTTAACATTTTTTCATGCGATTGAACCATTCTTTAAAACAGGAGGACCACAGATCTGAGGGCATGTTTTCAACGTGCTGATTGAACGCTATCACTGCCTCTTTGGAGTTGGTAAAAGTGAAACCTCTCATCATATCTTTAATTTTGATGAAAATACAGAAATCAGGTCAGGGCAATGCGCAGGATGGGTGACAAGTTGTACTTTTTTGGAAGCTAAAAATGACTTTGTTTTGTTGGCCGCATTAGACTGTCCGTGGTCGTACTTCAGTACCATCTGTGAGCACCATTCCACGCGAGTCCGTTTCTGCTCCGCTGTCAGTACATAAGGGATCCAACGACAACCAAGTGTCCGAAGTTTCAATTCTTCGTGTGAAATTTTCTGAATTCAGCTCATTCATAGGTAATCCGCGGGTTTTCTTCACTTAGCCGCTTCACAGTAGCCACATTATATTCGTTGACGGCATTTGAAAGCCGCCCTTCACGAAATTCGTCCTGTAAAGAAACTCGATTTCTCTCAAATTCAAAAAACCATCGCCTCACGGTGCTCAAACAAGGTGCTTCTCTCCGAAAAGAATTTAGAAAACTAGCGACACAGTCTTGCTGAGAGAGAGAACTTTTTAAATCATAAAAATCATCGCTCTAAAATCTTTTCGACTTAATTCAATTTTCGTTGCGTGCGTAGGACTTCGATGTGTAATAAAAAACAATTGACAAATGATTTCCCGCCAATTGTTTTTTTCTTATTACTAAGAAGGTTGCAACGTTTCAAAAAAAATAACATTTGAAATTAAAATAGTTCCGATTAGCTAGAAGTGCAAATCTTTTAGGCCCACTTGCATGAATCCTGGGGTTAAATAATTAATTATCGAGTTAGTTAACTCGGAATTAAGTAAATAACTTTTTAACCCTAATCATATCTTGCACCATAGAAAAATATCATCGGGTTAACTAACCCAGTGTTTTATGTCACTCTATGTCATCCAACCAAACATTAATGATTGAACAAAGAATGAAACAGGTATGTCTACCTCTTTTACACTACAGTTTGCCACATAAAACTTTTCCTTACACGAATGAATGTAACATGACAGTCGAGTGCATTTTATTTTTATCGTATTATGTGTGCGCGGCGTGTCATTTTGAGGAGTCCGTGTCACGCAAGTGTCACGTGCCACTTCATTGTCTGTCAGCTGCTCACCCAACGTTTGACGAATTAACCCTCAGAAATCGGTGAGTTAAAATTTTAGCGATTTAACCCTAAGTATACCTTTAACTCGGGGTAATGCGAGACAAATTAATGATTTAACTCGGGGTTAGTTCATACCTCAGAGTTATACACGCTAGCCCGAGTGTAGATCAAAGATCGCGCAAGTGGGCCTTAGTGTGCCCCATGTAAGTGTTAATTTACAACACAAACGCTATTACAACGTTACCTGCAAGAGTTGCATCTTAAGGGCAGACAAGTGAAACCAGTCTTTCGGTGCCGCTATAAAATATTTATTATCCTATAAATAGCAAAAGGTTTGTATACAGTATTTATACACTATAATTAATTGCCCATGACCGCTTGTGCCAGTTTTGTACTGGAGCGTCGTAACAAATGGATGATTAGTACCTAAATGTCGTTCTAATACGAGTATATACACATAAGTCACATAATAGTTATAAGGTGCGTACCTGCGTACACTAACAATTCCACACGACGAAATCGTAGGCAAATTAAGTTAATACTAATATTACAAAGAGGTAAGATTTGTAAATTTGTATGTAATGAATAATCTCAGAAACTACTGGACTGATTAAAAATAATTAACCTTTAGTAAGCTCCATTCTTCGTGGGGAAGATAGGCTATATAGAATATTCAAAATGTTTAGCGATCCGTACGAAATCTCGAATAGGAAAACATTACCACGCGAGCGAAGCTGCATCAGCTAGTATGTAATAAACTAACTAACTATCTTCACGCTGTATCCCTGACGGGGTAGTCAGAGAGGACAGATCGCCAGGCTTCGCGATTCATGCATACTTCTTTCGCTTCTTCGAGATTCATCAATCGCTTCATACACGCACGTCTGGGTATCCGAGTACTCTTGACCTTTCCGTTTTTGAGCAATCTGCTCACGTGGTCTTCATATGTAAGTCTCGGCCTACCCTGACACCTTCTACCCTCTACTTTTGAACAATATATATTCTTCGTCAATCGTTCCTCACTCATTCGTTGGACGTGTCCAAACCAACGGAGCACGCCCTTTTCCAGCTTAACGCTGACACTTTCATTCAAACCTGCCAAATTGCGTATCACTTCGTTACGTATGTAATAAAAGGCTAGAAAATTTTCAACAACAATAACCTTCAACAGTTTTACACGACGCGACGTAGGAAAAAAATGCATACATTGTAATGTGGGCGTACAGAATGTCTCTGCCACCCCTTCGAGGATAAAAGCGTGACTACCAAGTAAGTGAGAATGGAATCAAAAATATTTATTAATCTTATAATCTATTCCCCATAATCCGTTGTGCAGCGCAACCACACCACTCATACTTGGCACATACAGTTACAGCCTTGAAGCTAGGCACCTCGGTGTATCTAGACATTGAACAAAAACTACACTCAAGTCTACATCACATCCTAGAGCGTTTCATAACACACTTTAATTCATTATTTTATTAATTTACTAGCTTCGCCCGTCTCATTCTTCGAACCCGCGTGGCACCCATACTGTGCTCGAATGATATTTATAGTTACTGCTCCGCTCCTCTGAATAGTGGCGTGATGCCATATAACCTTTTTCTATAAATAAAAAAAAAAAATAAAAAAAACATTGTTTATGCCCAAACAGCTGGACAAATTAAGAGGCGAGATAGCCCACATCCTGGTTTAACATATGACCGTTTTAACCCAGGAACAGGTCCATTTGGGAAACTGTCGCTGGAAAACTTCATGATGCGGGCGGAGTTGCGGACATCGTCTATGTATAAGTTATGTATTTTTAAAAGTAAAGCAGGTACAACCTCTACATTGCGCGTGGCCCTATCTATGTGGCCAAACTTGGGGCTATCATTCCAAAGACTCACTTGGGACTCCTGACCATAGACAGATCGAAGGGCACTGCATGGGTTTACTCGGCAAGAGTCCGGCATAGCATTCGCGAAAACATGAGAATTTTCACATTTAAAAAAGTGACAGATTTTTTGAGATTTTGTAGAGACCTGGCTTTTTATCAGAATTTGTTATTAGTATTATTGTAGAACGTTTTATCGAGGTTAATACGCGCACTAATCAGAGACTAACCAGAGGGCTCTACACATACCATTCGATAAACCGGTTGTTCAAGGACCATCTATAAGGAATACAACGATGTTTTGTGAACTTTAAATTTACAGGATATAGATATATCGATATACTACTTTTGCAGAATAATTTATAACATTTTATACACCATAGACTTTAATTAGAGTATGGGTGAATATTGTCTGATAGAGGCGGCACAGTTTCATAAATATTAATGTCATAGATCCAAAGTTCGCAATGAATCATACAAATATATTATTAACTAAAAATAAGTCTGGCGCGAAGCGATCTGTCCTCTCTAACTACCCCGTCAGGGATACAGCGTGAAGATAGTTAGTTAACTAAAAATACCTCGTTATCCACCCGGGAGATTCACGCAAGTTGATAAAAGATTAAAATTATATCAATGACGGACACGCTTCCATTTGTGTTTGTCATCTATTTTGTATCTTCATCTCGAGAACACGTAGGTGCGTGTTATGAGGACACACCTTTTTCTATCGATATACAGATAAACAATGTGTAAAAACCTCAAGCTCTGCGACCTTAATTGGATATCTTGAGTGTCTTTATTCAAGACCATGGTGAGAACCATGTCATCTCTGCTGAGATCCAGCAGTGAGGGAGACAAGAGAAGAGTAGCTAGAAAAAAAAGAAGTGGAAAGTGTGATGTTACCGGGAATAATGTGTCAAAAATATAGCCGAGCGACCTCAACTGTTAACGACCTACTAAATAATGCCCTTACGAGGTCAGGCGGCAATCGCTCTCATTAATGCTGAAAAGCAAACGATACCTGCTCCTAATAGGAGTGGAGTCCAAACTCCATCTCCAGGTAGGGTTTGGAATTAACTAGAATACACTAAGAAGAAGAGAAATATTGTGAATGAGTTTCGAAAAGTGTTTTAAGTGTGAAAAATAAAACCTTTACTTTAAACGCATACCTACGAATTGTCAGTCTTAAAACACCAATGCTATTTATATAATATATCATGTCATGTATCAAGTAGATTTAAGACTTATCTGAGATTGTAAAGTTTAGTAACATTTAGAAGTAGTCGTGACAAGTGTCCTTGCCTACGTGGACATTACATTAATTTTGTATCTTTTTCTATTTTTGTATATTTTCTACATTCAAATATATATTTTTTTAATCCACGTTGCATGGTTTCGAGGTATAAGTTTTTAATCTTTTTTACTAAAAAAAATCTTGTAATCTTATTACCAATGCAAGCGAAATCTGTTCAACAGTCTAGGCCTGTCTATGACCGATAGTAAGCGCGCGATTTCTTTACACAGACTCAGCTGAAAGTTGAATCGAATTCAACGAACTCTTTCGTACATACCAAGTGGTCTGAGGCTGATACCGAAGGGCACTGACCCGTAATTGAACTGATTATATCTGATTAGACCTTCTAAGTTAGGATATTTATCTTTACCGGAATGGGGTCATGTGGTGTCCTTGTAAGTTACAATTAAGTTTAATGAACCGGGACATGGCTTCTCTTAATAGTGCGATATTTCAGACAAACGCGACATCTTATACCGGATTATATGTTATGTAAGTGTAATTTCAATGTGGAACTTGCCTTGAGCCCGGCGCAGCGTGGAACGATAGATAGCTTCATCGATTCTTCCTCGAGTGCTCTAAAGAGCTTTTTAATCTAATCTGACCCTCTTGACTGCCACGGTGGCGAAGTGGTAGTAACCGAAAAAAAATTGTGTGATCCACTAATGTTTGTTTCGGAGTTTGGGTGTTTCCTATGTATTAATGTTTTAGAAAATATACAAGTATTTTTATCAGTCGTCTAGATCCCATAACATAAGCTTAAATTAGCTTATTTTGGGCTCGACGGCGCTGTGTAAAAAAGTTACCCACTTTATTTATTTTTCTTTTCGTTCCCAAACAACACGTGCCGGGTAGAGCTGAGAGGTCCACTCTCATACAGTGGATTGATGTTCTGTGTCGAACTATGACGAGACCTGGAACGCCCTGCCAGTGCACGTGTTTCCTTCCTCGTACAACCCCAGGTTCTTCAAGCGGATTGTGAAGAGAGGGACGCTGTCAGTAGTAATGTGGGCTATGGAGCGACGCTCAACTAACTAATATCGATAAACATATTTCTTCTTTTTTCACATTTACATTCGATTGACGAGTTGTTTCTGGTGAATCCTGTTATCCATAGTTATATAACCAGTTTGGTGTATCCATGGCTTCTTTCCATCATCGCACCGCTTACCATAGACAGGATGTTCACCCTCACACTTTATATCCGGAGATAGAATGAGCTCTCTGACTGGGTGTTACTGAACTTCTACAGTATGTGGTTCTTCGAGAGTGGTCTTATAAGGGTTTTAAAGGGTCAACAGTACGAGAGTCGCACTATTGGTCTTGCATCACCAACGGTGCGACACTCGTTCTATTGATCCATAGGCTATCGTGACCTCTTCTTAGTAACTATAACCTTAATGTTCTGTTTGGACATATTTATTATCATACAACCTTTCACTACTACTGCGTTAGCACGGGGTGTTACTAGATAACATCTAAATTGGCTGAAAAGGAGAAACATTCACTTTATCTTGAGCAGAAGTATTCGGAAGTACTTAGAGTACGTAATCTATTTAGCGTGATCTACGATTCGGCACATCACGAGAAATTGATCAGTTTTAATTTGATTATTTATCAGGCGTTCAAGTATTTATTCACCAATCTCTCGGAATAAAGGTTACAGATACGAGACTTGATTGAGTCAGCAACTCACGTGAAATGACTTTTTTAACTAAAGCGTTAGTACTTGCGCACCTCAGATAGCATCTCTGATTCCTGAGATAACTTTGAAGAGGAATCAGCTGACTAACTTAGGTGTGAAGATGAAAATGTAAACGTTATCAATAATTTCTTTCATTTTGCGCTTACGTGCGGCTCTTTTGATATCCTTATCAATAATGTGATCTTGTTTTGATCTGAACATGTGATTGAACAAAATGTATACCTACTGATTATATTTATTTTCGGCATCGAAGTGGAGATATAGTGTAGAGTTGCCGCACAGCATCAACTTCCGTAGATATGTTTATTTTTATCAGCATTCCTCTCTCATGAGCACATCACTCATTTTTTTCATCAAAGGCGATCTTCACGCCATTAAGTGATGTCATAGTCACTCAGCAAGGAATCAATGGCACGCTCTATTACAGACAGCTGGCAACATACTGACAAACGGGAAAACTGCCTTACTGTATATATTTCATACTAAGTGACACCCATGGTTTCGCCTGTTACCCCCGTCGCACTTATTTAATCCCGTCGCTTATAAATGCTACAAAAAATCACAACAACTTGCCCGATTTGTGAACATTTATGATTACTGCTTCGCTCCTCAGAGTAGTAGCGTGATGATATATATGTATATAAATAAATATATATATATCTAGCTATAGCATTTCTCGATAAATGGGATATACAACACAAAAAAAATCTCATAAATTTTTAATAAAGTGGAAAAAGACAATTTGATTCGAGACAGGGATTGAAACTGTGACCTTTGCTTTACCAGGGCAATGTTCTAGCCACCTGAACTACCCAAACCGTATCGAATCAAGTTGAAATTCTCCACCATATTTTAGTCGTCATTTTAAAAGTATGACCAGAGCCATCTATCGAGCTAATGAACAACTCGATACCAATGAACAGTGTTACAACCATTTTTAAACATTGATGCAATGGACTCCACTCAGTATATTGATAAATTTTTAAAGCAATTATTTTTGCTAAATTTCTCGAAAATTTTTAATAAAGTGGAATAAGACAATTCGATTCGAGGCAGGGATTGAACCTGTGACCTTTGCCTAACCAGAGCAATGTTCTAGCCACCTGAACTACCCGAACCGTATCGAATCAAGTTGAAATTATCCACCATATTTTAGTCGTCATTTTAAGAGTATGACCAGAGCCATCTATCAAAAAAAAAATTATGAGAAATTTAGCAAAAATAATTGCTTTAAAAATTTATCAACAAAAATAATTTATCAAATCCGTCCAGTAGTTACTGAGATTAGCGCGTTTCATACAATTACACTAATTACCACAGATGTATGGCAGGCAACTTTTTCTCATACAGTTTAATGTAAACGTAGCACGCGGTATCGGCTCAGTGACATGGTACAAGAAAATACCAATATGGGATGCTCAGCGGCGACTTGGCCTCGGCGGTGTAATATTTGAGTTTGAGTGACATCGCCGTGCGTGGCACTCATTCAATCCATACATTATACAATAATGTATGGAAGCTGGCACGATTTGTTGGCATTTATGAATACTGCTCCGTTTTCTTAAGCAATAGCACTTTGACACAAAAATAATTTTCGATTTAGGCCAGTGGAACCTAAAATTACCCTTTTTAAGTCAAACAAAGTTGTATAACGAAGTTATTTTTTTACGTGTTAATCTGGACTCATACCGAACAAGATATTTTATAACTTGAATGTTTTTTCCGAAGTACAAAATGTGAATCTGAGATTCCTTGTTAATTTAGGTTGTCTTTCTCCAATCACCCCTAGACCCCCGAAGGGATTGCGGAGACATAATACACGCCCACGTTTAACAGAGTGTCTTTTTGTCTCCGCAACAGGTGATTAATCATTAACACAGGTTTTAGGAGACCAGCTGTTGAAATGTCTCCATTAGAATGATCTGCCAGTGATTTAGCAAAGATAGCAGCTCTAGGCTAAAATAAAAATCGTGTACATAGTTTATCAGCGACGTGTAGGTAAACATAAATTATCTCTGTTTGTTTTAGGCTCTGCTATAATAAGGAATTCGTAACTCGCAGTAAAATTATGTAAACCTTATTTTAGAGCCGGGTTTTTCTTGTTTGCTTAATTAATAATTTGAGTACTCGTAAAGACTCTGCGCAGCCTAGAGTCAGCGTTGATTGGTTGATTTATAGCATTGTGAGAAGCGAGTGCTGTTGAACCTCTCATAATATCTTTAAGCGCACTCTGGAGAGCTTGGTACTTATGGTTATTAAAATAATTATTTAAAAAAAAACTACCTATATTGTATAAAACTTATTTTGTACAAAATTATAAGAAAAAACGTTGATTTAGTTGATATCATTAGATTTATCGATTAAAATATATTGAAACCTTAATTGTAATTTAAACTGCGATGCAGAGCCATCCGACTCAAGTGAGATAAGTTATCTAGTAAAAATAACCTTACTTTATTTTTAAATGCACATCAAAATTGATTTGCAGGTTCTCATTTTTTCTTAAAATGTGTTCCTTTTATGGTGTACAATAAAGAATATTTATTATTATTATTATTGCAACTATTATTTTAATTATGTTTTACATCGAAATAATCATTGTAGGCGAAGTAAAAGTATATGAAAGTTATTTCATATTGAATATACTGATTATACATCCCATTTATTATCAAAAAATCTGCAATGTAGAGGACCTATTCCCCGCAGCCCCACTGTATTGTAGGGAGACTGCGGGAAAAAATATTCCGCATAGTAACACTGCATTAGGGATGTACCTATGAAGGCAAAGAGGCTACTGGAACGGTTGCATTGTTTTGGTTTTATTGACGTGGCGTTATGTTTTTTACGCACTGGCACCCCTTACCACAGGAGCAGCTAGGGACGGGTGTGACAGGTTCCTGCCCTTAGAGAGGGTGCAAAACTACTCACTAAAACCCCACGGTGTTCCACCTCGTAAGAAGAGGTAGGGTTGTAGGGTAGGCCTGAAAATGAATTATGTCTAAATATAAATATATGTTTAGTATATATATGTTTAGTATATATATGTATATAATATGTATGTATATTATAATTTATCAATATTTATTAACTTATGTATATGTGTAACTATAGTTTATGTAAGTTTATTAACCTACGCACACTACATAGCTCTGTTTTCTACAATTTCTCCTCTCTCAGGCCTACTGGAAGAGATTTCTTTTGAAATAAGTAGACCTATGTACAATGTTTTTTTTTTCATAATGTTTTTTCTTTTTGTAATTTGAGCTCTGTGTGTACATAAATAAATAAATAAATAAAAAAAAAAAAAATGAATCACGGCGACCCGGCTCACATTTGTTGTATCATTTTATAGTCTGTACTTACAATCTTCTTCTTCTTCTTGAAGCGCTCGTGGCCCCGCGGTCTCAGTGTTCTGTAAACGATCACCGAGTTACGCAACTTTCACTATGGCTGGTCCTCGGATGGGTGACCACTTTGTGGCATTTACATTTGCGAGCGTTTCCGTGCTTCGGAAGGCACGTTAAGCCGTTGGTCCCGGTTGCCAGTAAAATGGCAGTCGTTAAGCCTGGTTGAATGCCTTATGGGCGGCATGAAAAATTTCAACAGCAGGTAGCCACAACCTGCGTCTGTCTATTTCAACATGGCAATGGGCTCACCACCTATTACGTGGGACAGGTAAATCCACACGGTGAAAAGTGGGCATATAATATGCCTCTGCCACCCCTTCGGGGATAAGGCGTGATGGATATTTATTTATTTTATTTTTTACTTACAATCAAAAAATACGATATTTTTTAATTGGACAGTACACAAAAAATGCAGACAATGATTCGGCAAAATCTTCACATTTATCTATTCACGCCATGTCAATTTATATAATGCTGGGAATTTAGTTTAAATTATTGTTTTCTCACAAACAATAACATGTATGTAATAAATAATTTTATTATTAGATTAATGTCTTATAAAATAATATTATAATTTAAATAGCTTGTGGCCCCGCTGGTTTTGTTCTGTGAACGATAACTGCGTTTAGCAATTTTCGATAAGGCTGGTCACGGATAGGAGACCACTTTGTGGCATTTACATTTGCGAGCGTTTCCGTGCTTCGGAAAACACGTTATGCCGTCGATCCCGGTTGCCAGTATCATGGCGGTCCTTAAGCCAAGTTGAAAACCATGAAAGTACGGCTTAAAAAAATTCAATTGCAGGTAGCCACAACCTTCAACACAATTCAATAACAAAACAAAATTCAACATGGCAATGGGCTCAAAACCTATTACGTGGGACAGGAATACACACAGTGAAAAATAGGCGTATAGTATGCCTCTGCTACCCCTTCAATGCGTGCGAGATTGATAAACACACATAATTTAATTCAAATTTACAACAATGATATGTTGTTGTTTTGGAATGTTAAACAACTGTTTTAAGTAAGGGACCCCGAAAAATTCTACCGAGTCTAAGCCAATCGGACCTGCGTGAACCCCGTAAAATGGTTATAATAGCTTCCATCAATGCAGACTCATAAAGTTCTCCGTATCCTCATGGGAATAAGTACAACGCGGGTGAAACCGCGAGCCGTCCGCTAGTTGCGAAAACTTATAACGAACTATACACGGTGAAAGTAGTTTATCAAACAACATTTCGATAGATAACACATAATAATGACGAGATAAGCGCAGCGGTTAATGTCGATGCGAACTTGACACCTCCAATAACTTAAATAGGCTCGATGACAGAACATCGCCACGCGTAAAATAAAAAAAATATAAGAAATGAATTCTCCTCTAGACGAGGAGGAGATGAAGGAACAGCCCGGGGTGCTGTGGAAGATCATAGGAATACCTCTAGCAGTCGCGTTGATGATAGTGGTGTGCCTGTTTTATAACTGTTATAAGACTAATATTGAAATGTGAGTTTTTTTTTTAATTCTTAAGACCAGTAAGATACCATCACGCCTAGAACCGAAAGATTTCGTAGATCTTTCATAAGTCACACCATAAATGCATGGAATTCTCTGCTAGCGCACGTGTTTCCCTCCTCTTACAATCCTGGGTCTTTTCAGAGAAGCGTGAAATGGCATATTTCTGGGCTGATAACATGGCGGTCGCTATCGGAGCCCTGTGGGTTGAGATAGCCCCATTCTCGGGACGTCACCTTTGTTTACCATCAGGCGACATCATTATCGTGCAAAATAAAAAAAAATATAAAAAAAAACATTGTTGAAAGAGGAGTGAAAAACTCAAATTTGGAGTCTATATTTCTTCTGAAGATTAAATCTTTATTTAAATTATAACACTCCAAATTAATTAATAAGCATGCCGCCACAACTTGCGCCTGTCCATTTTCAACACGGCAATAGCCGCACCACCTGTTACGTGGCACAAAAATGTTTACCGTGAAATGTGGGTGTAGAGTATGGCTTATACCACCACTTCAGGGACAAAGGCGTGAAAAAGACCGGAATAAACCAAACATAAATGGAAAGTGGAAAATTATGATCTTCTTAGCGAAACTTTACGAAGATTAACTTAGAGATTTATGTAAATATTTAGGTGTACTTTTTGTAATACTTACTAGAATCGTGATTAAGTATACCAACGTTGTACTTTATTTATATTTAAAATATGACGTATAATAATATCACCATAATGCTAGATGTTCATCAAAGCGCTAGTAGCCCCGCTTACTCAGTGTTCCATTAACGATCACTGCGGGTTCCTTGTATGGATGACCACTTTGTGGAATTTACATTTGCGAGCGTTTCCGTGCTTGGGTAGGTACGTTAAGCCGTTGGTCCCGGTTGCCAGTAAAATGGCAGCCGTTAAGCCTGGCCGAAAGAATTTTTTTTTCTACAGTAGATCTCCACAGCCTGCGCCTGTCTATTTTCAACACGGCAATGGGCTCACCACCTGTTACGTGGGACAAAAATGCATACGGTGAAATGTGGGCGTATAGTATGCCTCTACCTACCCCTTCGGGCATAAAGGCGAGACAATATGTCTATACGTATGTATTATTTAAATTTTAATAGGGTTTGTTTAAAAAATAAACAATTATTAATCTACCTATTAGGTGCTATGATGCTGTTGGTGAAGAGAAAAATACATATTTACTAGAAAATAATACTTACTTGCTTTTTGTTCAATGGATTCTATTTTCAACCGACTTACAAACATACCATATTCATTACCGACTTACAAACATACCATATTCATTACCGACTTACAAACATACCATATTCATGACCAACATGTTGTAATTAATTGTAGATCTTGTAGATACGAGACAAAACAGTCTGCAACACACCTACGTCGAGTGAGGCACAACAACCATTTTTTATTTTTTTGAACTACATTTAAACGCGTTTGCTTTGCTCATGCTATCTATACTAATATTATAAAGCTGAAGAGTTTGTTTGTTTGGTTGAACGCGCTAATCTTAGGAACTACTGGTCGGTTTTGAAACATTCTTTTTGTGTTGGATAGTCCGTTTATCGAGGAAGGCTATAGGCTATATATCATCACGCTACTACCCTGGAGAGCGAAGCAGTAATAATAATTGTCGACATATGGGGCAATTTTTTTTACATTTTGGTAGAATTTATAACCGACGGCGACGGGATTAAATAGGTGAGACGGAAATTCGACGTATGTTACGGGCGAAGCCGTGGGTGTCAGCTAGTAATTTATATATAGAAGAAAAGCAGAGTTCATAAATACATTCTAGCTTATGCCTGAGTGTATCGTGCAAATAAGCAGGATTTATATTATTCACTTTAGTAGGTACGATCTATCTATACTGTGTAAAAAGTTTATTTATACGAGTATATTATGTTCTATGGTTCGGCTAGCGGACGCCTGGAGATTTAACCCGTGCCCGTGTTCATGGAAATTTGCTGATAAAATGTAGTCTTAATTAATCCTTTTAATATAAACCATCTACCAATTAAAATCCAAATCCGTTTTATAATATATAATATATAAATATCATTAATTTTAAATCACAAACAGACCACTTCAATTAAATTAATCAGTATGGATGTACAGGTTTAAAAAGCTCTACTTTACACTTTCAACTTTCCCTTAAGTCATAAATCATATCTGGCTGCTCGGAGCCCACTGTCCCCTACAAATTGATCGATACCTGGCTGATAAGCAGTACAAACACTCGAATGGATAATGGCAATGATTAGACTTGTAAATCGGGCGATAACGTTAATATGGTGGAGTTGGTCTGTCTAGTTGGGTTTATCAGCCGAGTGCAGTAGCAACTAATTTCTCATTATCCATTATCAGGGTACCTCAGATTCGGTGTGGACTCGAAGTTAACTTTTTTTTACTTCCTTTTGAGTGTTGTATGATTTTTACTTTGACGTTGAGCTGCGCCACTTTTCTACATTATACCACCACGGACTGGATAGCATATCGCTGCCACCATGTAACGACGCTGTTTTTTTATTTTTTGGTCCTAACGATCCGGATTTTGATCCATTCGCTTTAGTAGTTTGCTAATAGAAACGCAATAGTTTTATCCCATAGGGGGTAAACGCATAGGTATAGGTTATAGTTTTTATTCCACCACGGAATAAACGCACGGAAGGTATTACGCGCGCAAGTACCTGCGCTCGCGCCGCTAGCACACGGGCAGCGACCACGATTGAGGGCTGGCAGTCTGTCTACTACAATGACCGCGCGCGCGCGCCCGCATCAAACCATTCGCAATAATTGTATTATCCATGGATAAATGGTGTTTTCGTGCAAGGAATTCAAGTCCAGGGAAGCCCCCGGCAGCCTCCACCTCAGCATCTCGCAGCAAGCAGCAAGGTAGTGTGCCCATTCCTGTTTTTCCATTTCTTTTTCCTTTGACAATCGCGTGTAAATTTCATTTTTTGTCTGTCCCCGCAAATACAGTCCATTTTGAATTTATTTATCTGGCCCGCTCAACCATTTTTGGTGAGACCAGATAATGGACGCGATTGTCGACGGAAAAAGTAATGGAAAAACAGGAATGGGCACACTACCTTGCTGCTTGCTGCGAGATGCTGAGGTGGAGGCTGCCAGTTATATGACAGTCATTAAGGTAAGTTGAAGGCCTTATGAATTGAAAAATATTAATAGTATGAGTCTGCCTATCCCTTTGAGAATAAGGTGACTGACAAAGGTTTCTTGCTGTTTCCTCTGCAATGAACCCTATCTGTAGCAATGAATTTAAAAATTGGAAAGAAGAAGCACAAAGTGCATACAATCTAATCAAATGTGACTATGACGTTCGGATGCATTACTTCATTCTTGTGCCATATATGATATGATAGCTCATGCACTAAGTACACATATCAAATTATGAAGTCATTCACTCGCATTGATTCTGATAATATTATTATCCGGAGGGTAGCTTGTGGCGAGCTGAATGTGCGTGGCTACAAATCGGCCCCGATTCCTCAGAGTTTTGTTGCCCTTCTGCACCGGTTAGGATTTAATGGCCTAACGGGAGAGCAGTGAGAGTGCTACTCCCGGGAGTGCAGCAAACCTCAACTCTGGCTTGCCTTAATTGGCCGGTCAGAGGGAGGGAGCCAGAGCTATCTGCTCGGGGGTGGAAGTGTCATTTTCAACGGCATAACTACGGGGAAGCCCGCTCCGGGCCTGTCCCGCAAAGATGAAACCGGCGCCGCACCGCTCGACACCCGAAGCTGCTCACACCGATGTTGCCCTCTGTCGCCTTAGAGGCTTATCATGCCTACGGTGATTGTATAGGGGGCTCATCTAGTGAGTTGGCGAGTCACCGTCTGCCAGTAGTTTAATAATAATATATTAAAAAGGCAGACGCCAATTTTCATCAATAGCTTAAATCACCCAATCCATTTAACACCCAACCCAATAGCCCATTTCATAGTTAGCACATTTCACAATAGTTTAACTCCCAAATAAGGCGGGCGTGGACTATTTGTAATGGGGGTCCCTTTCCCTATTAGATTAAATCTCTCAAAGCGTCTCTGCGTGTTGGACGTATGTCCCCATGTAAGCCTACCAAAAGCCCGGGTATCTTTAAGAAAAAAAAAGAAGATACCCGAGAAAAGAAGAGACATGATAATAATAATAATCTTTATGTTTCAAAAGCCTTAGGATACTTATTATACATATTTCTGAGAACCTCCTAGTAAGTTTATAAGAAGCCTGTAGCAGGAGGTCTCGCTCTTCATATCACAATTGTTACATGGGCCTATAGTTTAAAGTTTTTACGTGATAACTCTAGGTATGTCAGACAGACTCCAAGTTATCAAAGATTTTCTCTACATTTTCTTAACACTTTTTGACTGAGGAGGCGAGCGAAGCGAGCCGACGATAATCTCCGTTTTAACTCCACTGGTACGGGCAAAATGTTATTGATGTCCGACCGTCCGTCCGTCCGTCCATTCAGTCTACAGGTCGCATTTTTCATCGGATTTGCATGCAACTTGGCATGAACAATCCTTGATGGAGTAACAACTTTTAGCGCGGGGGTATTTTGATCAAGGGGGGAAATGGAGGCAGAGGAGGGGAAATGGTCCCGTAGTGGTTGGTAAGAGCGCTCAAAACGAAAAAAAGATGTTGATTTTTTTTTTATTGATAAAAAAAGAACACAGAACCACTAGTAATTAGTAGTTTAGTATATTTCCTTCTTCTCCAACTTTTCGTATTCCCCGCTACTTCCAAACAATACCTAAGGTCCGCCTTATTTGATTGACTTTTTACTATCGGCATTGTTAGTAGCGACTGCCATCTGACCTCCCAACTCGGTAAGTGCGTCTGCGACAAAGACCGCAATTTCATATACCTCATAGATTATTACTGTTTACTACTGAGGTGACAGAGAAGCACACGGTTTATCCGAACGAAAGTGGTCCCTTTAGTTTATAGATGCTTGCGACACAAGCGATGAAACGAACAAAACAAGCATCAAATACCATTTTACTGGCAACCAGGACTAACGGGTTAGCGTGCCTTCCGAAACACAGACGCGCTTATAAATAGAAATTCTACAAATGATCATTCATCTCAGGACTGGATGTTTCGAACACAGCTAGCGGTATTACTTTGCGTATCGTAATACAACGTTTACTGCACTGGAGCTAACGGTGCGATAGATATTTTATTTCATGGCTGTGTTGCCAGCAGACAGCGTAACCTTTAGACAGAATATCATTAAGATTTCCAGTATAGCAAACACATGCTTGTTGTTTATGGATTGACTCTCAATTCTCATACGTGTATAAGATGCGCCAGGTAACTAAACGTTGATGAAGAATTTATTGTGCGAAAGTAGAGGGTAGAAAGAATCAGGGTAGACGAAACTTAAAATTAAAACTACATGAACGGATTGCTTGTATACGGAAAGGTTCAGATTACAAGGATAGTGTAATCTTAGCCAAATGTACATGTATAAAACAATTTATGCTGGTGTTGATTAAAGTATGCATGGATCGCGAAACCTGGCGATCTGTCCTCTATGACTACCTCATCAGCGATACAGCGTGAAGTTAGTTAACATAAAAAAATATTGATATCTACATATGGCCTGCCTGTTAAAAACGGGTTTAGATAAAATGTTTGAATGTTTGCAATGAACAATCTCCCATCAATGTTGGTGCACTCATTGGCTTTTAGCCAACCAGTTATTATTTAAGCCGAAGGTGATGCATGATCAATTTAACTGAACAACTATGAATAGTGTATTTATAGTGTGTTGATTATATGTCTGCGCAGTTATATCGCAGGTACAAGGATGTTTTATGCAACACCCTAAGAAAACAATCATCATCACCTAATCAGACAGGTCCTTTATCCCTCTGTTGGAAGTTTCCCTAATTATTCAGGTTGTAGTTCCGTCTTGTCACCCCCCACGTCAGGCAGCTTCGCGCAATAAAAGAATGTCTAGATTGTATCATGAAATATTTATAATAATAGAGTTTTAAACGTTAGATTATAATATATCAGGTTTAAATCAATGAAATGAAATGAAATGAAAAATCTTTATTCATGTAGGTCACAAAGTAACACTTATGAACGTCAAGATTATTGCTTCTACATTTACATTTACTGCCAGATTCGCACAGCAATAGGTAGAGCCTGAGGAAGAACCTGGCAATAAAACTCATGGCCACTCTTTTCTAACCGCCAGTAATTACATTAGTTTGAGTTACATGATGTTTGACCAATTATATAGTAATGAATTTATACAAAACAAAATCAATGTTGCGTGTAAAATGAATTTATACAAAACAAAAAAAAAACAAAATCAATGTTGTGTATAAAATCATATCAAAATTAGAGCTATTCTAGTTGCCAGTTCTAAGCGCAGCCTACACTTTAAGAAGAAGAATCTAGCAAGAAAGTCAATGGATGCTCTTTTCAAAAATGTAGGTATGGCTTACAACATTAAAATTACACTTACATTGTTCCTTTGGATTTATGTGAGAACGGTCGACTAAACTTAGTTTGCCTTAAATTTAAATAATTTTATTTGTAACAATTGCAATAACAGCTATGAGCTGACCAGTCCCAACAGACGGCACTCGTTCACGGGTATGACGTAAATATCAGCCATCGCCCTACTCAACCGTATTATAGGGAATAAGGCGACCCGATACATACGCCACCACTGCCAGTACACTTAGGCGAGCATGACATACCCAAAAACTGCACAGCAACTATCATGTTAATTTCAAAATAATAAATAAGTCTACTTGGTGCTCACACAAACTCAAATTACATATTTTTATATTAGTTATAACTGGGACTAAACGCTGCCAATTTAGAAACCTTTAGTTGTCAGATATTTCAAATTATTCAATATGCAGAAATGTAAAAATACAACATATATTACGTTCGTGGCCCCGCGGTCTCAGTGTTCGGTAAACGATCACTGAGGTACGCAACTTTCACTATGGCTGGTCGTCGGATGGGTGACCACTTTGTGGCATTTACATTTGCGAGCGTTTCCGTGCTTCGGAAGGCACGTTAAGCCGTTGGTCCCGGTTGCCAGTAAAATGGCAGTCGTTAAGCCTGGTTGAAAGCCTTATAGGCGGCTTAATAAATTTCAACAGCAGGTAGCCACAACCTGCGTCTGTCTATTTCAACACGGCAATGGGCTCACCACCTATTACGTGGGACAGGAATCCACACGGTGAAAAGTGGGCATATAATATGCCTCTGCCACCCCTTCGGGGATAAGGCGTGATGGATATTTATTTATTTTATTTTATATATATGCAGATTCAAGACAAGTACAAAATAACACAAAGTAGTTCGAGCGAAGAGCAAGCAACTCATTTCCATTTATTTTTATCATTCAAATAATCATTAATTGTGTAATAGGCCCTTTTCAAGAGGTGCGTCTTAATTTCCGCCTTAAATTTATGTAACGGCAGGTTCATATCTAAAGGAATTTTATTATATAAGCGTACACCAATTCCTGCAAAAGAGTCGTGAACCTTTTGTAAACGATGATGCGTTCCAATTAATTTATGCTTATTTCTAGTATTTATCGAATGTATTTCACTGTGTCTATTGTATGTTCTGTTTAACTAACATGATATTTGCAAATATTTACTGTGATGCAACCGTTGAAATGCCAATTTCTTTAAATTTCTCTCTAAGAGACACTCTAGCACTTCATTTATATATTGCACGTATGGCTCTCTTCTGGAGTACAAAAATTACTTGTATATCAGCTGCAAAATTCCGTAAGACATGACACTATGAAAATAACTAAAGTATACCAGCCTAGCAGTTTCCACATCAGTGAGCTGCCTGACTTTACTAACGGCAAAGGCTGCCGAGTTGAGTTTACCTGCAAGACACGTTATTTGGGCGTTCCACTGCAGTTTGCTATCTAAAGTGATCCCCAAAAATACAGTTAATTCTACAAGATTTAGGGTATCACCGTTCAATGTTATATTTGTACCGCATTTCCTGACATTAGGCATGCTGATCACTTTGATACACTTTGTCTTCTTAGCGTTTAGTAGCAAATTATTGGTCGTAAACCAATCTACAACTTGGGCAAGTGAACTATTTACGCCGTTAAAATCAGTAAGCATGCGATCAACTTTAAAAATAAGTGACGTATCATCAGCAAATAGAACAATGTCGCACAAGTTCTGTATATAGAATGGCAGATCGTTAATATAAATTAAAAATAGAAACGGACCTAGAATTGATCCCTGCGGTACGCCCATTGCTACAGAGGCTTCAGAGGAGCTAATTCTATTGACATCAAAATGTTGTATTCGATCATTTAGGTAGGACGCAACAAGGTCCAGCGCAGAGTCTTTGACACCATAATAAAATAGTTTTCGCAATAGTGTTTTATGGTCAACGCAATCAAATGCTTTGGAGAGATCGCAGAATACACCAATAGCATCTTGTCTATACTCCCAGGCGTTATATATATGATTTAGATGTGTCACACCTGCATGAATGGTAGAACGACCCCTTGTGAACCCATATTGCTCTTCATGTAATAGTATATTTGAATTAAAATGAGCTTGTAATTGTTGCAATATAATTTTTTCAAAATTTTTGCTAATGTCAGGTAGTATTGAAATTGTTCTGAAATTACCAGGGTCGGTTTTGGATCCAGATTTAAATAGAGGTATTACTTTACTGTGTTTCATGAAATCCGGAAACACTCCTTTATCAACACATTTATTCAATATTTCAGCTAGATGTGGTGATATATTAACAATAATAGACTGTATCAATTTTACAGAAATACCCCACAAGTCAGCTGTCTATTTTGAGTTCAGCGACTTGAATACTTAATGATATCGTTGGGATTTACATATTTAAAGCTAAATAAGACACTACACTGATCCACGCTGCCCCTAAGCATACGTTAAGCTTTTATTGGACAAGAATTTAACGAGCTAGTTGTTTTCTCGGGTATGTCTGTAATAGTTGTTGAAAGTTTGTGCTACATCTAATTTCTTATTAATCACTTTGTTATTCATAATTAACTCAATGTTATTATCACGAGGTAGTGATCGGCCGGTTTCAGTATTGAATACATTCCAAGTCATTTTTACCTTATTTTTTGACTCTTTAATTTAATTACTTATATGTAACGACTTGGCAGCAGCACAGGCCTTTTTGAAGGTTTTAGAATACATTTTAACATATTGAATAAAGGCAGGATTAACATTAAATTGCTTCATACCATATAGTTCGTACAACTTACCCCTACATTTGTAAATTCCTGTAGTTGCCCACTCACAAAATTGCAAGTTTCTGCTTTTATAAAATGTTTTTGATTTAAAAATGTTATGTTGTGTTAATGTTATGTTTTTATACAATGTTTTTATTTAAATATGTTGTTGTACTCAGCTTTAATGGTATTAAATAAGGAGTCATATAAGTCGTTTGGATCTTCCTGACAAAAGTCAATATAATACATATCGTCACGCCTGTCTCCCATCGGGGTAGGCAGAGATTATGGCTTTCCACTTGCTACGATCCTGGCATACAACTTTCGCTTCTTCCACTATCATAAGTGTTTTCATACACACACGCCGGTTAAGGGTACTCTTGACCTGACCTTTTTCAAAAATGTCTTTTATTTGATTGACATATGTACGTCGAGGGCGCCCCTTACCAGTTTGCCCATTCACTCTCTTCTGATAAATCTGTTTCGTTAGTCAACTTTCATCCATCCTTTCCACGTGTCCGAACCATCTAAGCATACCTTTTTCTATCTTAGTCACTACATCTTCTACCATACCGCAATGTTCTCTTATCACACTGTTTCTTTCTTTGTCCATCAATTTCACTCCAGCTATACTCCGCAGACTTCTCATTTTCACTGCAATAATTTTACTTCTATGCTTCTGCCACACCCAACTTTTACTGCCATACATAAGTGTAGGAACAAGTACTCCTCTATGCACAGTCAGTCTTGCCTTCTCAGACATGTTCTGACTGCTCATAAAGGTGTACATGGCTCCATTCACTTGATTTCCAGCCAAAACTCTTCGTTCAATGTCACAATCACACTGTCCATCTCTCACAAATTTTGAACCAAAATATACAAATTCTTTCACCTGTTCCACTCGTTTTCCTTCCATACATAAATCGAGCAATTCGTCATACTTTCATCTCTTTCAAAAACCATTACTTTTGTCTTATTTTCATTTACTTTCATTCCTTTGCTTTTCGCATCATGCATAATGTTTTATATATATATTATATTACCTGATCATCAGCGTATAGGAGGCATTTGACAGTCAGTTCATTCATTTTTAAACCATACGCACTCTCTTGCAGTTCTTTCAAACAACTGTCCATGTATAGGTTAAACAGCGCCGGTGACGCTACACAACCCTATCTCATATTTTTTTCAATGTGAAAAAAGTCTGTGCAAGCTCCGTTGATCCTGACACAAGCACTGGAGCCCTCATAGAGAGATTTCAATGCTCGTATCAAGTGACTGCTTACTCCATACTTTACCCGTGTTGTCCATAGTTCATGCCTCACCACTCGGTCATAGGCCTTTTCCAAGTCTACAAATATGCAAATCAATAAGCGCTATTTATATGTTTTTACATTACCAGATTATGAAATTGTGTACCAAAATGATTGTATTTTGTTTGTCTCGGTGGCGCAGTGGTAGTTCGTGGAGGTTTCAAGACAGTGTAGGGAGTTGTGTGAGAGAGACAGGAGACCGGCGTCAGGCACATCCTCACTCTGTGCTGAGAAGTGACGCGATAATTGATCAGTTATAACTTCCCTTTTTAAACCCCTTATTTCTTTCAATGTAACATTGCTTATCAGAATGAAAAGGACATCAATCAATGAACTCTAAATCAAGTTCAAACGCTCACAGAAACAAATACAAAAAAAAAAGTGATGAAATGGAGACTAATTATGATAAAGATGATGCAAACATTGAATAGAACCTACTGAACATCCGCGTCTTGTGATAATATTCTCAAGTCACGCTATCTCGCCTTTTTGTACCTACCAGTAGGAAAAGTCAGCAAGCGAGACTTCGCGGGGCTATTTATTGCAGGCGTGTTCGTTGGAGGTTGCCGTACCTACAAAGAAGTTTCCTTTTCATCTTACCTTTGAAAAATGTTTTCCACGATTCCAGTCACCATTCTCTGTATTTAAAAACCTCTCAAGCACTATATCAACAGTTGCTTCCCACAAAAAGGAAAAAAACTCGAAACCATCTTTCAATTGACCCCAAAATTAATGAAAACGCACTCCAGGCTTCTTCGCTAGGATAAAATATGACATCATTTTATCCAATTAGGTCTTATTATTCAACAAAAGTAACTACACACTAATAATCCTATTGTCTGTCTTCCATTGAATTGGAGAGTGTTTACACCTGGCTACATAATTGCAAATTATGTAACAAGTTACATAAACAGTCATGTCATAATTGTTGTTAAATGATGAGATAAAACTCTTGAGATAATTTCGAAGTAATGATAATATTCTCTTTGGAGATTATTACAAGACAATTGGCTGGGAAAATAGCACTTTAAAGAGCTTAATTGTGTACCTACATTATAAATGTTGTCGGACCTTTTTTATAACGCCAACTAACCCCATATTAAGCTACTATGAACTCGTGTTACCGGATCGAGGATGATAAAAATGCAGAGATTTAGGGCCCTTCAACATAACAATTCAATATTATTTGAACAGTAAGGTTTTGCGAAAATTGTTTATTTTATGAGATCTCATATTTTATTTTTCTCTGATAATTGCTTACAATATCGTTTTGGTGATACTGTACTGTGAAGATTTTGTAATTGTGTGAAATAAATAATTAAACATGCCTATATAATAATAATAATACAAAAAATGCCCAATTTTGATATAAAAATTTGCGGTCGGGGGACACCCGTCAGGAACGAAGTTCATTAAGATATTCAAAAACAAAACTAAAATTGCCTAAAATCATTATTTTTCTTCAAAAAACATATTATAAAAAGAGACAGCGAGAGAGAGAGAGAGAGAGAGAGTTGCGTACCCTTATAGTAGGCTCAATACACACAGCATACGGCTTTAGTTACGTGACATTTTTTTTTAAATTCGCACTACGTGTAATCCGACTGAAGGAACTTTTTTCCAATAAATAAAATAAAAAAATAACAAACACAAAGTAATAGACATTATTATAGCATTTTTCGTTTTACATAATTATGTATTTCCGTTTATGACTTATGACGTCTCTGTATTTTTTGACAATATTACATAACTAAGTATTTATAATTGTAAATAATATTTCTTTTTTCGTAGTGTATATCGTTGAAAATTAAAATTTTTGTCATATATTATTTTGTTATTTTTTTAGGATCAAGTTGAGTGATAATATATTTCTGTATATGTATGTTAAATAAATGTTCTATTTTCTGCTAAATTTATAAAAGAACCAAACTTATTGGTTTAAACACTTTATAAATGTTTACCTAATACAACTAAAACAAAAAATTTGTAACGTTGCTTTGTATCTTTGTAAATTTGTAACGTTGCTTTGTATCTTTGTAAATTTGTAACGTTGCTTTGTATCTTTGTAAATTTGCCAAGACCGTAGACTTGAGTATTTAGTTTTAATTTAATTTTAAGTTGATCCCTACACATGTTTCCGAGATAAATGGATTTGACAGACAGATGAACGGATAACAAAGTAATCCTAGAAAGGCTCTGTGTTTTCTTGTTCAGGAGGTACAGAAACTAAAAAAAAAAGATACCCGAGACAAAGGAAACCAAATACCTAATACTCTGAGTGGAAAACAGGAACAGCGTTAGGAACTTGGTTTTCCGTGCCTGTCTATCTTATCACCTACAACTTAAATACATGTTACAAGATTTACTAATAAATTTAACACACTTTAAAATAGGTGACGCGTATACTTACTATTTAATTGGATCTATACGTTTTTGTAAAATAATACCGGACGCCCGCGATTTCATTCACGTAATATACTTTTCCGTGGGAATACGGCATTAAAATGTAGCTTTAGTTACTCCTTATAACATCAGCTATCTGCCAGTGATAGTCCTGTTAAAATCGTTTTAACCGTTTTAAAGGTAAGTCGGAACAAACAAAAAAAGATTCTTATTCAAGTACTGCGGATGTTTTCACTAGCGGAACCCCGCGGCTTCGGCCGTAATATGCTTTGAATACGTGTGGCACCCATTTAATACCGTTTATTATCTAATTTTGCAATAATGTATAAAAAATTACCCGATTTCATAATATTTATAATTACTGCTCCGCTCTTCTGGATGGTAGTGCCACCACAAAATTTGTTTTTCAATCTCAACCAGTACTTCCTGATATTAGCGCATAAAACCAAATAAACAAAGAAACTCATACATCTGCAGATTTAAATGTAATTAGAGTCCCGGGCAATCTTACATGTGAGCAGTAATAATAATAATAATAATAATAAATCTTTATTCATTTAGGTCACAAAGTAACATTTATGAACGTCAAGAATATTGCTTCTACATTTACATTTACTGCCAGATTCGCAAAGCAATAGGTAGAGCCTGAGGAAGAACCTGGCAATAAAACTCATGGCCACTCTTTTCTAAACGCCAGTAATTACATTAGTTTGATTAACATGATATTTGACCAATTATATAATAATGAATTTATACAAACAAAAGAAAAAAAAATCAATGTTGTGTTTAAATCATATCAAAATTAGAGCGATTATAGTTGCCGGTTCTAAGGGCAGCCTACCCTTGAAGAAGAAGAATCTGGCAAGAAAGTCAATGGATGCCATTTTAAAATGTAGGAATGGCTTACAACATTAAAATTACACTTACATTGTTCCTTTGGATTTATGTGAGAACAGTCGACTAAACTTAAGTTTACCTTAAATATAAATAAGATTATTTTTAATAATTGCTATAACAGCTATGAGCTGACCAGTCCCAACAGACGGCACCCGTTCACGGGTATGACGCATTATATCAGCCATCGCCCTACTCAACCGTATTATAGGGAATAAGGCGACCCGATACATACGCCACCACTGCCAGGACACTTAGGCGAGCATGACATACTCAAAAACTGCACAGCAACTATCATGTCAATTTCAAAGAAACAAATAAGTCTACATGGTGCTCACACAATAACAAACTCAAATTACATTGTATACCGGGACTAAACGCAGCCAATTTAGAAACCTTTAGTTGTCAGATGTTTCAAATTATTAATAATGTAGAGATGTAAAAATACAACATATATATGCAGATTCAAGGCATATCACAAGATTCATTCGAATCCTAAATAGCTCAAGCGAAGAGCAAGCAACTCATTTCCATTTATTTTTATCGTTCAAATAATCATTAGTTGTGTAATAGGCCCTTTTCAAGAGGTGCCTCTTAATTTCCGCCTTAAATTTATGTAACGGCAGGTTCATAATGTTTAAAGGAATTTTATTATATAGTCGTACGCCAATTCCTGCAAAAGAGTCGTGAACCTTTTGTAAACGATGATGCGTTCCAATTATTAGTAAATGAATATCAATTAATAAATCGTAACTATACGCTCCGATGACGGAGAGAACTTAGTATCACAAGCATTTATAGCTATCATAATTATAAATCTAAAGTTTATCTACAATACAAACAAACACATTGAATACAACTGGTATTCTTTGTTTCCTGTCCTATGACATATTGCAATTTAGATAATAATCAAAGTGCTAGTTTGCGATGTTCGATGTGACATTAATGCAATAAACCTCAATAATGTCAAGATTAGCAACATTTAGGTCCTGATTTATCTAATCACAGCCCGTTGTGACAATAATACTCTCTCTTTATCGGTTTTGTTGGTTTTATCTGGGACTGTATGTTGGTTAAACCGAATCGATTCACTGTCTGTGTATATCTCAATTACACTGACAGTCATAATGTCTTATCGTGAAACCCTAGGTAAAGACGGAACCCTATACGCCCTTGGCCAGTTTTTAATTTCTTATCACTTCCAAGTGTGTCATCATAATGAATAAGTAGGTAAATGATTTTATATGACTACGACTTACAAGAATTCATTGTTTGTTTCGTTTAAGTTGCAAATAAACATACAGTTCACCTGAAGCTAAACGTAAGCCTCTTTTCAACAAAATCGTTAAGCAGGGTTGAATGCTTAATGATTATCTTGAAAAATTTCACAGCAAGTCGCCATAACCTGCGTTTGTCCATTTCTACATGGCGATAGGCTCACCACCTGTTACGGGGACAAAATGCTTAAGGTTATATCTGGGGTATGCCTCTGTACTACTCCTTTAGGAATAATTGCGTGACTGATAAAACAAATCTGGAGAATAAAGGTCGCAAATCCATTATACATTTTCTGTGTTTGTTTACTAATTACGCGGTCAGTTATTAATCGATTTGGAAAATTCTTCTTATGATTGTAAGACAGTACCTACTTATCAAAATCAATCTCATTGAAAATGTATAACAGTTTAAGCATTGAACTTGTAAGAAACAAACACCCAATGTGAAGTGAAAGTGTTTATATCTGTATCGTGTACATTTATAAAAATATTAACCCAAAAACCTATGTATTATCTTAATAAGTGAATAGTACTAGGTAGACTATCTAATCAAACAAACAAATACATCAACCAAGCAATGTTTTAAGTGTCGCATTAGTAGTCTGGCGATAAATCAGGACAAACGACTGTTAGTATTAATCCTTGAATAACTAAACATGGATGGTGTGTCTATCGGTGTGATTGTGCCTCTGGCTTGCTTTGTGACCGGCGCTGCGATATTTTTAATTCAATATACCTGTTTTTACAGTGAGTACAAATTTAATTATTTAATAACTGGAGGCCCCTCGTTTCACCCCCATTGTACCCGTTCCCGTGGGTATACGGGGATAGAATTTAGCCTAAGTTACCCTTATTACATCAGGTATCTGCCAGTGACAGTCCTATTGAAATCGGTGCAGCTTATTCGTAACAGAAACACAGACAGATAGAGTAAATGTAAATATTAAAAACTAATTTTTTTATATAAGTACCGTATGTACTTTCATTTGCATTTAGTGAAAAGCTGTTCATTTGGTATTACAAACAGGCAATTGAATTTTACATATCTGTAAAGATTTATCAAAATTCATGTAGGTAACAATTACAATAGCAAACGTGTTTTATACATAACTAGATGAGCCCCACAGCTTCGCCCGTGGAATATTTCGACCTCCCGTCACACCTATTTAATCCCGTCGCTTATAAATTCTACAATGATACATAAAAACTTTGCCCGATTTGTCGACATTTATGACTACCCAGTGTAGTAGCGTCATGATATATAGCCTATAGCCTTCTTCGATTAATGGGCTATCTAACACAAAAAGAATTTTTCAAATCCGACCCGTAGTTCCTGAGATTAGCGCGTTCAACCGAACAAACAAACAAACTCTTCAGCTTTATAATATTAGTATAGATTATATTCAATTTTATACTCTTTTTTTTATTCCACTGAGGTGGCAGATAAGCATACGGCCGACCTCAGACCGCTTTCCATCGAAAGTGGTCACCGTAGCCTATGGACGTTTGCAACACCAGAGGTGCAGCACTCGCTCTGCCGACCCTTTAAAAACCTTCTAAGACCTCTATTGAAGAACCCTACACTGTAAACGTAGAAGCGCTCGTGGCCCCGCGGTCTCAGTGTTCTGTAAACGATCACTGAGTTAAGCAAATTTCACTATGGCTGGTCCTCGGATGGGTGACCACTTTGTGGCATTTACATTTGCGATCGTTTCCGTGCTTCGGAAGGCACGTTAAGCCGTTGTAAAATGGCAGTAAAATGGCAGTCGTTAAGCCTGGTTGAAGGCCTTATGGGCGGCTTGAAAAAATTCAACAGCAGGTACCCACAACCTGCGTCTGTACATTTCTACACGGCAATGGGCTCACCACCTATTACGTGGTACAGGAATCCACACGGTGAAAAGTGGGCATATAATATGCCTCTGCCACCCCTTCGGGGATAAGACGTGATGGATATTTATCTGTACTGAAAACGTTCGGGAAAACCCAGGCAGGGAGCTCATTCCACAATCTAAGCGTACGTGGAATAAAGCCTCTATCGGGACTAACCGTGTGCGAGTGCTCCGGACTCAAAGTGTGAGAGTGAACACCCGTCTATGGCAAGCGGTGCAATGATATAAGATTGGCGTGGGCAACATATCAAACAATTCCTCAGAGCACAGACCGTTGTACTGGCGCTAGAACACATAACAAGGTGGCGAGTCTCTCCTGTCACGAAGAAACTCAACCACGCTCTTTAACCGAGTCAAAAGGTCGAAGCTGGTATTCGGGTGCACTAGCCCAAAGGTGACACTAGTACTCCATGTGTAACCACTCCACTTGCGACTTATAGAGAAGCAGTGTTTGCTGCGCAGTAAGTACTGTACGCTATCCTTATCCTCTAAATGGCTACGAACCGTCGGATGTCGGATATCTGGTCGCTAGAGATCACAATAACATTATTATTAGTTCTGTAACTAAGTCATGCTCGTAGTCGGCATCTCACTGCTCTACTCGACTGCTCTGCCAGCCTACCAGCGTTAGAGGCTCTTTCAGTTAGTAACCCAGACGAGTACATACTACATCGATTGTGGTATTCATTTTTCTTTGACTTCAGACGAAGTTGAGACCGCTGCTTTTTATTTTTTTGTGCCAGTGCCTATTTACGCCCCACGTGGTGGTGGTAGAATGCTACCAGATCAATCGATAGACCGACTATCGATATCTTCGATTTATATTAGCATTAATCTAAAGTCTCTAAGAAAGCAGAATGGATAGGATGACCACGTTCAAGCTGTTTGAAAACTGAGCAGAGCGGACGTAAAATCGGTCAGGGGATTGAAATTTCCCAAACAAACACAGAGGGGATCTGGCGCTCTGTATTATTGTGAGATGGCAAAGTATAGTTTGCTTTTCTTAATTTAACAGCCTAATGTATTTTATTGACATAAGTGACGTCTTGACGGATGTTTTCACAAAGGCAAATGAGCAAAAATATTAATAACGTTTCAATACGTTATTTTCATACATAGTAGTGTGTGTTTTCATACATGGTGGTATATATTTTCATACATAGATTACTTTTCTTTAAATCGATTCGATATGGATTGCTTTAAGCTCCATGTGCCGCCGCGGAGTTAGTACGGGGTATATAAAAGCAACAGCTAACTTGAGCGTATTGTTGGGCAGGAACGAAGATTCTTAATTTAAAAAATAAACAAAGTTAGTGACCTTCATTTCAAAAATTAATTTATTAGGTATATGAAAGAGACGGTTGAAACCGCGGGGCCCAACTACTTTATTATAACATAAATAATGTGTAAAAGAAAATAAACGCGCGATGGTAATTTCTTAATAAGCTTTTAGTCGTTTAATTGTTCTAAATAGATGACTGAGTGTGATTTCAAAAAAAAAAAATCAAACTAAAAAAAAGGTTATAACTAATTGAATAGTAATTGAATAATACATGGCGGAAATCCATCATAAAGCGATAATTCAGTTTACTGAATTTTCATGTAATACTCATATTTATTTCTATAAATATCTAGCTTCTGCAAATAGGTAGGAAGCTGGAAGGTACGTACCGTTTAATGCCCGTGGTCCATCCTGCGTTGTTCACCTGGGTAAACCACGAAACGTTTGACCACATCGCCATCTAGTGTCTAGTAGTTGAAACGTTGAAGTTTGTTTACAATGATTACATACACTCGCAGGAATCTATTGAAAAGGCAGTTTATAAGTTGTCCGATAGGCTGATAGATGGCGGTACATGTTCTGTACATCATTATGTTTGCATGTGTTCACGTACAGCAGTAAATAAATATCTTAGCGTTATGTCTCTATTGCATCATAAAGTAAATTCTGTTAATATTAGGGGTATTTAGTTTGTAATTATAATATTTGTATTAAATTTTATTATATTGGGTAAAGGTTTCCGCCAATAATTCTAAAGGATTCCGCCAATAATTCTAAAGGTTTCCGCCAATAATTCTAAAGGTTTTCGCCTTAATTCTGGACACGGACTGTCAGTCACTTAGTGTGGGATGTCACTTCCTGAAATGCCGAAATAAAAACTTAAATCTGCCCATGAAAGGCTGTCAAATTAGACTCTGGGTTCCAAATTTGGGACTTGAGATGCAACCGGGATAATGACACTGACATAAGAGACAGAGATATGGGTGTTTCAATTTAAGATAGAGATAAACATTTTATATCGAAATTATATTAATTTTTCATGTTAGTGTGTTCCGAAACTAGTCGGGCTACCCAGGCATAAAACACGGAACACAACAACCTGTTCAATAATTATGAACCCGATCTGCCCGTGCATGGCAGAAGTGCCACCTTCACACAGTCTATAAAGTAGTACCAAACAAACTTGAAACTCTAGCAGCACACATGTTTCCTGCCTCGCACAACCCCAGGTTTTGAAACACTCCTACTGAATGTCATAGTGGCTCTCATACCCGTATTCCAGAAAGTTTATCAATACTCAAGAAACACTTGAGAGTAATATTTATAAGGCAAAAAATAGCGTCAAGCGTCGAATAAATAGTGAGAAACGTTCTGGAATACGGCCCTCAATTTGACAGTTTTAGCATGGCATTCCATCAGATAGGCGGTGTAATTTGTCAAAACTAGCTAAAGACAATTATTTCATCATTGATGTACAGACGTATGAAATGATGAAAATTATATGTATATAGATGGATGGGATAAAGGTTTGTCGGCTTTTCAAGTTAAAGCTACTCTTTGCATTTTAATGAAACTTAACAGTAATATAGCCTTATCAGTCAGATTAAGACACTAGCTACTTTTTATCCCGGAAAAACGTTCACCTCGGGGACGGCGCCGCGGGCATTGCTAATATTTTTACGTCTACGTAAAGACAAATGAATAAATTACAAACATATTGTCACGCCGTTATCCCCGAAGGGGTAGGCAGAGGCATATTAAATGCCCACATTTCACCGTATGCATTTTCGTCCCACGTAACAGGTGGTGAGCCCGTTGCCGTGTTGAAATGGACAGGCGCAGGCTGTGGTGAATTGCTGTTGAAATTTTTTAAGCCGCCCATTAGGCATTCAACTTGGCTTAACGATTGCCATTTTAATGGCAACCGGGACCAACGGCTTAACGTGCCTTCCGAAGCACAGAACTGGGGTGGGTATAAAGTCATAAAATTTGTATTTTAGGTGTTAAATTTGGAAGAAATTTTGAACCCGTTGCCTTTTTAGTGAGGTTGTAACAAAAAGGCTAAAAGGTCTTATGTGCTATACACTAATTAGCACGACCAATTAAAGTCCTGGTAGTCTCGGACTCTTGGTGAATAAATTACACTGTGAAATAACCCAGGTTAATTAAGGGTGCTATGCAGTCCTTTGCTAAAACATAAAGCAGTCAGCAAACCTATATGTGCCCTCTTACCGCCGTTCAAAAGTGCTACTTTTGAGTGGTAAATGGAAAACAATAAAAACATCTAAGTCGATTGACACCCACATAAACCTC
This sequence comes from Thumatha senex, assembly GCA_948477245.1. Lineage (NCBI taxonomy): Eukaryota > Metazoa > Arthropoda > Insecta > Lepidoptera > Erebidae > Thumatha > Thumatha senex. The sequence goes on from OX419724.1 coordinate 346,605, forward strand.
GCCCAAATATCATCACAGCCACTGCGTTCGGTTTTGTGCCGTCAGCATCTATTGTATTCGGCGACTTGATTTGGAACAATCAATGGGATATATAGAAACAATATTGAATTTTTAATGAATGTACACACAAACGTAATTTTCTGATACAACAGCTGTCTTCTAAACGTATCGTACCCTGGGTCTTAAAACTGATTCAGTTTATTTACGGATCTACAATCTAAAAGGACGTCGCTACCCACATTGTTCACAAAGCAATCATCCAATTGACCCTGTCTACCCTCGAACATGATCTAATTACCAACATAGTATGATGTCTGTGCCCCGCGGTCTCAGTGTTCTGTAAACGATCACTGAGTTACGCAACTTTCACTATGGCTGGTCCTCGGATGGGTGACCACTTTGTGGCATTTACATTTGCGAGCGTTTCCGTGCTTCGGAAGGCACGTTAAGCCGTTGGTCCCGGTTGCCAGTAAAATGGCAGTCGTTAAGCCTGGTTGAATGCCTTATGGGCGGCTTGAAAAATTTCAACAGCAGGTAGTCACAACCTGCGTCTGTCTATTTCAACACGGCAATGGGCTCACCACCTATTACGTGGGACAGAAAAATCCACACGGTGAAAAGTGGGCATATAATATGCCTCTGCCACCCCTTCGGGGATAAGGCGTGATGGATATTTATTTATTTTAGTATGATGTCTCTTTCCATCACATTTCTTATTGCTAAGATTAATCGTGTTTTACTTTTGTTTTAGCAATTATTTCAAGTTCTATAAGTTCGATGTCATTTTTATTAATATTTTTCGGGGGATAAAAAGCAAGTTTAGCTTTCTTTAGTCCAAACCTATGCGAAAAATGAAACTATCAATCCATTGCACAATCACGATCAAGTTTTTACCAAAATGTCCTCCAGATAGTCAACGATCTGAATGCATTACAGCTAGTTTTCTTTTATTACTGAGAAACTTAAATTTTAGAACCGATTCATCCAAACCACGGAATTATACCGCAATAAAGCGTTATTAATAATGCAGAAAATTGACTGAACAATATATTAGTCAGATGGGACAATATCATCCGCAAGGTGTTATTTTTATGGCGGGCGCTACAATCATTTAAAGATTACGGTAACCACTTTCAATCAGGTAGACCGAATGCTGCTCTGCCACCTGCCAGATTTTTTGTCGTTTATGAGGACTGCTCCGCTCTTTCACATAGCATCGAATATTCTTTTGGAAACAACCTTTCCGTGTTTAAACAGATTGCTCAAAAACGGTCATAATTATGAATTGAAAAATGAAACTGCAGGAATTTAAAAAATTGCATAAATCTGTCTCCTCTGACTACCCCGTCAGGAACACAGCGTAAAGATACTTAGATAGTTCTTAAATAAATAAGCCGTCTAATGCAAAAATATTTTTTAGTAATTTCAATTTTTTTAAAAGATACCAACAAATAAGCATATAATATAAGTGGGTTATTAGCTTAATTATATAGTTAGTCGGTGCCAGAAACTAATGTGAATATAAGAGTTTGTTCTAAAGAATATTTATTTGATAAATATTAAGTGCAATCCTTATCAAGACATCTTGTGTTGATAACTTTGAGTGTAGTTTACCATTGGCAATAGTTTAGTCTACCCAAATTGTGAACTCAGTGGACACGCATACCTACGACACGTTTTGAATATGAACTATTGCTACTCTGCTTGAAATTGTGCTGCTGTGAATTTGATTCTGATCCTACGCCACCAAACAAGCCCACCTCCAAACAAAGGTTAAATGATGGCGTAGTGACGATTTCATTCATCAAAAGGCGTTCTGGTTACCTACTTCAAGTTTGTTCAAAGTTTTTGTAAGTTATATCTCATATATTCATATAGGCACCAAAACAGCAATCGATGCTGAGTCTTCGACGCTCCACACTTCTAAACATTGCGTCAAGAGAATTTATTTTGATTTCAACTGCCTTGGGAGGTACGGGTGTTGTCTCGCTTCCTCAATTGAGTGAAGGGCGTGCGTGTAGCACACAAGCCACACCTACGTTATATGTCTGCTTCTGTAAGAATGGCAACAAGCCCACCCGCTGTTCCATGAGTCTTGTGCGAAGAAAAGACGACTAGGGAACTCGAGAGGGAGCGTTCTCTTTCACTCCCTGTCCACCGCCTCTTTGGTGAGCGGAATATCCAAGCTCCGGCGCGCAACGAGGTTCTGGTGCTGCAGTGCTTTCACTGAACACTCCGACAGTGTATTTAATACATTCACACCTTCACTGCATTCCCAACACACCTATCGAAGCCCGCTTGTCCAGTAAGTATTTGCATGTTCTTGTAGGTGCCATGTTGTCTGTGCAGTCACTTTTCCATGACCGACTTGACCGCGTTAATAGTGTTAAGTCCCCACAAAAGTACTCAAGTCGCACCTTCTATGCCTCCATGAGCTTCAGGCTTAGCAGATATTATATGACTGGGTGAGCACTGAGGCACCGGCCTGTAGTCCCGTTGCAGCGCCTCCTTGTGCCATTGCCAAAACGACGCAAGGGTACTTCCATGTCCCATGGAGGGGACAAGTAAACTTACCTCCTCATCAAAGTTGGTGGCCGTCATGTCTTTCGCCCTTAGGAGGTTTGAATGTCCTAAAATATCTTAAGGACATTCAAACCTTCACATACTTTTAAATTTAAAGATAATGCAGACTTTGGAAATTGTCCGATAAATACTGTTACGACGCGATAAGTAAATAGCTAAAATCAACACGACACGTTATCGTTAAAACCTAATGTATTACCATGGCCTACGGATGTTAATATTAAATTAATATTATTGTTGATAAATAGTAATTCAAACTGTGCGAGAACGGTATTTGTTTTACAATGGATAGTGTTATTACGTTGGTTTTAGTGCTGACTGTGCCGGCCATTGTGATATTCTTAGTGTTTGTGTTAGCTATGAACCTGATATCATTCTTCGTTTGGATGCGTAAGTTTTAATTGATGTTCTATCATTCAAAAGGGAATTAGACGTCAATATTTTTGTCATTTCTTCCTTTATAAACATCGCATTATTATTAGTAATAATAGACAAAATTTAAAAGCAAATAGTATGCTAATTTCACGTATTTTTTTATTACAGTGGCTTGATAGATGACTCTTGACTGCCTCTGTGGCGCGGTGGGAGTGCATCCGACTGCTACGCAAGAGGTCGTGGGTTCGATTCCCACCCAGGATAAAACTTTGTGTGATGAGCACGATGGTTTATTCTGTGTCTGGGTGTTATTTATCTATAATATGTATGTATTTAGAAATATATAAGTATGTTTATCAGTTATCTAGATCCCATAACACAAGCTAATATTAGCTTACTTTGGGCTAGATAGCGCTGTGTGAAAAGTGTCCCACAATATTTTATTTATTTATTTTTTATTAAACAATGTTACTACTATTTTTAAACATTGATGCGATGGACTCCAATCAATCTATAGTAAATTTTAAAAGCAAGTAGTGTGCTAACCTTCACTTAAATTTTTATTAAAATGAAAAGAGACAAATTGGTTCATGACGGGGATTGAACCCGTGAACTACCCGAACCGTACCGAAACCAAGTTGACTGTTTTCACACTAATAGAAATGTATTAGTAATAATGTTATTTAAACGTAATTTTTATCATAAATTCATCACCTATTTTGTCTGGTTCACTGTAGTGATAGGCTGATAGACAGATAGGCTTCGATTCTTATAACCGTAAAGGAATCAGCTAACAATCCATCAAATCGTCAAAACGTCGCAAAACAACAAACAGTGTTGTTTCTTCAGCGCTAGAACTTTTCATAGTATTCAAAGTAGATTAAAATACATTTAAAGTAGTTCCACTACTTTTTTACTATGTAGCTAATAGCCACAATCATGTATTTTACGCTAAATTAAAAAATATGAATTCTAAATATTATATGAATTCCAGTCTATTCTGTAGTCTTTTTAACTGTGTACTTGTCTGCCACCTGATATATATATAAAAATGTCTTAGAAAGCTGAAAGGGAGTGAATACGTATTAGTACAATAAATTGGCGAAGCCCATTTCAAGCAATGGAGTTCCAAAGGCTGATTTGTCAGTCCCCGTATGAAATCGTCGACATGTGACCTTAGGCCTCAACAGTAAATCCAACCGAGGACAAAAATGCAGTGCCTCGTGTAAATATACAAACCGAATACACCTTTATCTAAGATTAATATTTGAACACACACTTTACTATATACATTGGCCTACATTGTTATCGGGTTCGGTGGTCAGAACACCTTAATAGTCAAAATGTAATAATAGTAGTCAATTATTATATTATGTATTTTAGAATATGTAAGGACACGTCATGACATAATATGTAAGGACACGTCATGACATAATGATACACTTACATATAAAAATTAATAAATATTGTAGGATACTTTTTTTACACAGCTTTTTTAATCTAGCCCAAACTAAGCTTGTACAATGGGATATATTTTAGCTTAAGAAATTTTGTTAGTAGGCTTTACATTTAAACATAAGCTACCCAGTGTTAACCACTACTCGTAGAACTACTTCTATTGATTGAAACACTAAAATATACTTTATTACACATCAAACACTCATGTAAAGAGATTACACTCTTATAAATGTTCAAAGGGGGGCCTTATCGCTTAAGAGCAATCTTTTACAGGCAACCTTTATCCGTTTACTATGTAGTACGTTTAATTTATATTAGAAAGATAGTTTAATTTTTAAAGTCGTATAAGAACGACATATATATTGTGTCTTTTATTATAAATGTAGATTTACTGTCAGTTTCTCCTAAAGTCTGCATTAAATTTGAAACACAAATATAAATTTAACTAGTTGATGCCCACGGCTCCACACGCGTTTATTATTGGAAAGTTTCTTCAAAATCCATTTCGTAGATTTTGCGTGAAAGAGTTGTTTGGAAGAAACAAACATCCATTCTTACAAACTTTCGCTTATATATAATATTAGGATAATAGGAGGATATATAGATACTCTGCCTGCATGAAATTGTATTTCAAAAAGTATTTTCTCGTGGGAATTAGTTCTTGTCCTGGGATAAAAAGTTGCTAATGACACTCTTCTTACGCTGGTATGAAGAGTGTCATAATTACAAGCTTAAAATAATCAAAAGGTACTAAGAACTACCTATCTCTATGTTAAAACAACACAATTCATAAAGTCTATACGGTGCGCGGCGTGAAAGAAGTTATGAAAACACACTGACCCTTTTATAATATAAGTGACATAATGACATAACAACCCAAGCAAGGGTAGAGAAGCTCCGTTTTACCCGATTAACTTTGGCATATCTGTTAATAATACTTTTGCGTACCTATACGTATAGCAATTAGTTAGTTGAGTTATTACATAGCTAGCTATTACTACTTTGCCATAACTCTATAATTATTTTCCATAGGCTACGTGACCACTTTCCGTCAGGTATATATTTCACCTTGTGCTTGTCTGCCACCTCGGTGGTATAAAAAAAATCTTTTAAACGTCAGCTCAATATCTTAAAAAAAGTTGTTAAAATACATTAAAGTGTGAGCCCTTTAGACGGGCAGGTAAAGTCATAAATATGGAACAAAAAAAGCCCGAGGGCCCTTTTATAATTTCAGTCCAATAAGCTGGGCAATATCGTTAGCAGTAATGGTGTCGAGCAATTGCCAGTTTAATATATTATTATCAATATATTATTTTAAATATAAGTTCCACATCGCATGTATATATTAGTATCCTCTAATTTCTATTTAAACATAATTCGTTGGGGAAAAAAAACATTTTCCGTTTCACCACAAGCGTCAGTCGAACAACATAAAGACTTAAGGGTACGTCACGGCCAGTCGCAGTTTGTCCTCCGCTGTGAATAACCGCTTAGAGTACTTATAGACAATGTGGATGATACCTTATCCACAAGTTTTTTTTTTAATTCCGCGGTGCAGATAAGATAATACAAGTTGTGTTTGGCGAATGAGTGTCGATCGTAAGTTTGTTGAGTAAACATGAATCTTTTAGGCACCATTTTAGGTGGCATATTAGTGTTTATGTGCTTTTTTTTATTTTGGTTGTGGTTTTGTTTTGGGAACTGCGTTCGAAGAAGTAAGTTTAATTCATTTACTAATTTTCTTTCTGCTTGTCCAATTGTACATGACATGCTGTCTTTAGTTTTTATACAGTATATTTGCAACGATAATTTTCGAATCGGCCAATCTAATCTTATAATCCTTCTTTAAAAAGGTGACGACAATTTAATTTCAGCAAACCTGTTGAGAGGTGCGAATTGTAGGTACAGTCAGTGCCAGAAGTAGATAAACGAAATCAAAAGTTACAGATTGATAGTGTGAATGAAAACTTGCATGTTTGCATGTTTTGCGAATTGTTTAAGAAACATTGTATACTTACTTGTTTATAATCATACTAGATGACCCCCACAGCTTCGCCCGTGGAATAATTCGACCTCCCGTCGCTTATAAATTACACAATGATGCATAAAAATTGTCAACATTTATGACTACTGTTCTGCTCCCCAGTGCAGTAGCGTAAATTATATATATATTATATATATTTCCTCGATAAATGGGCTATCTAACACAATTTTTCAAATCCGACCAGTAGTTCCTGAGATTAGCGCGTTCAACCAAACAAACAAACAAACTCTTCAGCTTTATAATATTAATAGTATAGAAGTATAGATATGAATCATATATTTAGATTTGTAGATAATGTGGTCTTTATGCTAAGCGAATTTCGTTACTGTCCGTACCTAAAAGAAGCAAAACGCCATCTACCGGCGAATGTAGAAATTAAATTACAAAATAGTTTTTGTTATAGCACTGATAAATAGTATTATAATAATAGATTGTTATAGATAACAATTATGATATAAGTAGGTACTAAGGCACTAGACAGGACCCACAAACAACCACCAGGGGGCCTTTCATTAATCATGTGATGCTTTTATAGCATTTGTTTCCCCCCTGCCATCCCTTTTGTTGAAACGTGGTGAGGTTGAAGACTAACCCGCCTCCCTAAACTTGTGTATTCTTAGTACCTACAAAGAATCTTAAGTTTTTGGAACATTATCTTTAAATACAGGTATATTGTTGCAATGCATCAAAAAATAACTGATAGTGGTAAGCCAAATAATCATACATTAATTGCCAGTTAATTAAAAACTAACTAACTAACTATCTTCATGCTATATCCCTGACGGGGTAGTCAGAGAGGGCAGATTGCCAGCCTTCGCGATCCATGCATACTTCTTTCACTTCTTGCAGATTCATCAATCACATCATACATGCTCGTCTGGGTATCCGAGTACTTTTGACTTTTCTGTTTTTGAGCAATCTGCTCACGTGGTCCTCATATGTAAGTCTCGGGGCCTACCCTGACTCCTTCTGCCCTCTACTTTCGCACAATATATCTTCTTCGTCAATCGTTCCTCACTCATTCTTTGGACGTGTGCAAACCAACGGAGCATGCCCTTTTCCAGCCTTTGCCAGTTGATTAAAAGCTTGTAAAAAAGAAAATAAACAAGAAATAAATTAGGTATAAACGAAACGACATATTTAAATAAATTAAACCTTGGCCATGCTCACAATTATTCACATCTTGCAAGTGTATGATAAGGGCTTTATCAATGAGTAGATATGTCAATGCTCCTTGGACAAATGTGACACAACAAAGTGTTAATGTCACATCACAGGATATACCGGTTATGGACTTACGTAACTACCTAACGGTTTCAATCATTGCATCTATTTAATTCAATCAGTGGAGCCCACGTAGTTCGCAAGTGGGTTGACTATGAAATAGAAAAGACGGTGGGTTTTGACGCATTATCAATTTAGATTTTAAAATCTTCAACAGCTGGTCGCTACAGCTTGTACCTGATCATTCGAACACGGCAATGAGCTCACCACCTGGTACTAAAATACGTGTGAACCCTTTCGGGCCTTTGCTTGACCATTGCAGTATACGCGTAATCCTTTAGTAACTTTATTAAGAGCTTCGCTACAGTCGAAATTGAGAGGAGTGCATCATTTCCATGCATCGGATAGGAAGGCATCTGGAAGATGAATAAATAAAGATAGGATGAAGCTGTTGGTTCTGATTGCCAGTAACATGATAGTCGTTAGGCCAAGTTTGAATTTGAATACATCTCATGCCATAGACAACATCATTGTCAATCACAAATTTAATACGATTAAGTTAACGTAATTTTTTTGTTATATTACTTATTATTATTGTTATTTATTTATTGTTCATTATTTCGTACAGCAACGACTATGCACTTTTTTTTAATACTTATCCATCCAAAGGATGCCTGTAAGAAATTGATTTTAGCGAAAAGGCCGCCGATTGTTCATATCATATATAGATATACCTATGTAATCTTTAGCTTTAATATCACGATTTGTGTAGGTACAATAAAGAATATTCTATTCTATAAATAATAAAATTAGTTTGTTACAATTATAGAAATTGTAATAACAGGAGAAATGGCATATTAGGTGACACGCCATGACATGCTCAACAATAAGGTATGATTTAAACCTTTACTAGAACATACCACAGGTACTATCCATGACTTGCGAAAGTTGTAAGTTCAGTTTTACATGAATACGTTGTAATTTGAGCAACCTTTGCGGTGGGAATTAAAAGAACGCTCTATGCTACTCAATGCTCAACAGCTGCGCCGCATGCTGGTTTGCCTCTTTGGTGATGTAAAAAGCATTTCACCTAGAAAGGCATCGATAATATGATGATAATATTAATCTAATTTGTGATAAACTATCGCTTTATGGTTTACCAGCAAATTATTCATGATTATTTTCGACAGGTAATTTGGATAATTTCACATCAGCTTCACGCACATATTTGTGAGTGTGGGTGTATCCTATAAAATAATGTGTATGTGTACATTTAGAAAACTATGTTTATCAATCAACACAATTCTATGGATTTTTTTATTGATTCTACGGCGCTGCGGTGCAAGCCTCGCTGGGAACTTGTGGTAGTATTTAATATATCGACATAGTCTCTACATGTGAGCTACTCTATTGAGTCTACTCTATTAAGCCCCAAAGTAACTGCAGAAATAATTTAATTAAGTAAATTGTAATCTCCGCAATAGAAAACAAAAAAAAATATCGAACCGAAGATTTCGTTACCTGACACTTTCAATCGACTCTATCTACAAAGGTTTACACTACTATCTTTAGGTATATCGCGTTGCTGTCCAAACTCCAATTCGATTAAATCTGTAAAATCTATTTTATACAAGGTTATGTTCGTAATAGCTTTCATTACATACTGATTAGTACCTACATAATTTAACAAGTTATTTAATTTCAAAACAGTCCGCTCGGGGATCCCCCGTTAGGAACGAAGTTCCTTACACGTATGATCTATCTATGCAACACAAATAACAACCGTGTGTACGTGTATGATAAAAAAACTCAGGGACACTCATTTGATCGTGTACTCATTTGCTTGAAGTAACCTCAATACACTCAGGGGGCCAAGTCTACTAAACTCAATCGCGTCAGAAGAGAATATAATCGTCGCCAAATACCGACAGAAATAAATTACCGTTTTCGTAGTCTACTATTACAATTGCACTCCAATAGAAACTCTATCGGAAACATCCAAACTCCGAAGCACACATTTGTGTTGTTCCGACCAGGGAATCGAACTTGTATACTTCTGTATTACTTTCTGTAAATATTTATTAAACACAGCCTAAATAAACTGAACCGATTTATAATAACGACTTCGCAAATATTTTTGTAAAATTTTCCTGTCAACACTTGAAGTTGTGGGAGGTCCAGTAAGCACCATGTATGGAATGGAAGTGCAAGTGTTTTGTTTTTATGCGTCAAAAAATTCAACATTGCTATTTTTCGTTATGAGTGCTCTTGCCAACTACGGGACAATTTCCCCTCCCCTGCCTTCGCCTGCCCCCGCCCCCCCCGATCGAAAAACTCCCTTGCTAAAAGTTGTTGTCTACATCAAGGATTGTCCATGCCAAGTTGCATGCAAATCCGATGAAAAATGCGACCTTTAGACTGAATGGACGGACGGACATCACCATTTTTCCCGTACCAGGGGAGTTAAAACGGAGACTTGAGTCGTCGCTTCGCTCGCCTCCTCTGTCAATAATAATGCAGATTGTGAATTAGATAATATTGTGTCACCCCTGCTAATTACTTCTCGCCATGCTTGATATCTATCATTAAATATTTATCTATTGTGAAAATGACAATCAACTTTAATTAGTCGTTCGTTTTGTGTTGATCGGCGGGAGTGTTTATTGATTTATAACAAAAATACATAAAAATGGATCATTTAAGATTGGTTACAGTCAGTGTAGTGCTTACCATACTGTTGATATTCTCAGTTTACAAATATTTGACTGGGGGTGAGTTTCACAATATTATTTTATTTATAATTGTAATTTGTTACAAAAGCCAGCACGGCATAGTAGCCTAGGCACACTAGGCTACTATGCCGTGCTGGCGAATTAAAAACATAAAATCCTTGATTAGTCACCACCAATATTTATACCTCAACTGCCCATTCTCGCAGACGCGGGTGGGACCACATGTAGCGCCTCTAAGGTGCTTTTACTGGCCGTGTCTTCGGCCGCAGCCTCAGGGGAAAGTTCTGTTGAGCCCAGGTGTCTCGCAGTCACAGTGCTCACGCAAGTCACGTTCCAAACCAACCACCTACCCCATTCCACGGCACAAAATATAATTCATTGGTACACGTACCTTCAATTGATTTTATTGCAGAAAACTTATTATTTTAACTTATTATTATATATATTATAAAACTTTTTATATAAATATATTTTGACTGCCTCGGTGGCGCAGTCGTAGTGTATGCGACTGCCGCGCTGTGATTCCGGGTTCGATTCCCGGGTTGGAACAAATATTTGTGTGATGCACAAATGTTGGTTTCGGAATTTGGCTATTACCTGTGTATGTTTGGGCTAGATGGCGCTGTGTAAGGCAAGGTTTATAAGCAAAGTAGGTCAGGCGGCCGTCTCTCCCAACCACAGAACTCCCAACAATACTAAAAATTTAAAACCAAACGATAGCTGTTACTAGCAGCCATATAGTGGACCTCAGGCTCCAAATCTAGGTAGGGTTTTGAAGCAACTGAGAAAACACTTAAGATAAAGAAGAAGAAGACTGCTATACAATTATATTGAGTTAACCCATCCAACTAGAGTTCTTTCAGTAAATTAATGGTATTTAAGCCATTGATTTACTGAAGGAAGTCTAGATACCTATATCTTTTTTATATTATCATTTACCCACCTCGTGTATCGCCATACCTAAGTACTATTTATAACTCGAATTTCAATTTTTCGACTGTGGGAAGGCACGTCATCACAATTAATTTGTTATCACTCGATAGTGGCGATAGGCCCCTTATCACGAATCCTATCAGTGAGCGCTTTTATGATCCACTTGTTAACCCATAGCTGCTAATTCGTGCACACATTCGTCTATTAATTTTGTATAACATTTTGACGTTCAAGCATAGTTTGTGCAAAAATGAATGTAACCGCTGCGTTGATATTTATGGTGTTAAACATATTACTGTTTTGGTTGATTTACGCAGTTTCTGTCAAAATGTTTGGTAAGTCTTTTAAAATAATTATGTAATTTATTGTGGCCTGTGACCCCACTAGGATCTCGGGGCCGAAGCCAATCTCACCATCAAGTAGTACACCTGCTTACCACAGATGTGAATTTGTCAAAAGCGTCTTTACAACTAAAACTAACTATTTTTATGTTGTATCCCCAACGGGGTAGTCGGAGGGGACGGATCGCCAAGCTTCGCATTCCTTACACCGCTTCCTGCAGATTCAATAATCGTTTTATACTCATACTGCATAGGTACATAATGCAGAATTATAAAGTGAGTTACGTTTGAAAAAAAAAATCCTTGGTATTACATTGTAATGATTGGATTCGACAGGGAATAACCTATGTTGGTCATGATGCTCGTCATAGTCAGCAGTCTAACTGCTTGGAATACGGTCGCAATATTTTGTGAGGAACTGCTACCAATAAAACTCGTGACGTAAAGAAAATTGACAGCCTCAGTGGAGTATGCGGTATGCAACTTTTGTGTAATTAGCAAATGGTTTTTTCTATGTAGGTATCATACTCGTATGTGCCTATGTATTTAGAAATATATATGAGTATGTTTATCAGTCGTCTATCCTATACTTTAAACTAATATGAGAAAACTCTGAATTGATGGCGCTGTGTAAAAAATGTCTCACAATATTAAAAACAATATTTAAAAAAGAAATAAGAAATACATATCACACATTTGTGATGTGAACTTTTCAAAATGATATCATTCCTTCCACCATATCGCTACGCTCGTCACGTTGTGTTAGGAGCCTTTTCCTGTGACCAGTATACATTCAACATTAATTTACTAAATAAACCAAATAGCTCTACTGAAAAAGAAGCACAAAGTTTTAAGTTTCTTTAGTCAAAGATGTTCACGATTTTTAAAGTCATGTTGGTCATGATGCTGGTCATGGTCTAACTCCCTAAAATACTGTTGCCAATAAACCTAAACAATAAAGGAGATAAACAATTATCTAATTTAAATATCTCATTTAAATATATTAGATCACAACATTGTTTATCTCTATAAGTAATTGTGGAACTGTCCCACGGGATTTACCTCACCGGTTAACAGTGACGTGTACATCGGAAAACCACACGACCTTTTCATCTGCTTGTAGGGAGCCAAGTGCAACTTAGATAGGAAATACCTGTGACTCTGGCGACAATCGCCTACCACTGTAATGTTGACGACCTCGTCCTATTGTATACAGAAACCATCATAAAGGAAATAGACAATTTATAAACAACACAAAACAAACACTGCCATCTGCTGCAGACTGTAGAACTAAACCGTATCAATTGCGATAATGTTAATTTATGCTACGGCAGCTTATTTTTATTATCGGGGATAAGGCGTGATGGATATTTATTTATTTTAGAGATAATTATTGTATTTTACCGATAAAGGTAGGTTCTCTACCTTTTTATGACATGAATTGAGGACACGTTATTTATACATGTAGGTACCATATATTTCATACTTGTACCTATCTTTTGTTGTCGGTGTCAGTCAGTGGCTGAACGAGCGAAGCGAATACGCTAGTATTCCTGTTGAGCAAATTTTTTTTTGCTGATAACACTATTGTCCTTTCAGGATTACTAGTATTACTATTAATATACACAAATATTTTAAAAAAGGTAAAATTTGTGACCTTGTGAGTGTTTTTATAGTGTGCTTTTTACAATACTAGTACCTATACTATACAACCAGTACACATAGTAAGATCAAAATGTATGAAAATAATAACGTTTCCCTAATTTTGTTTTCTTTGTGTTTATGTTTTAATTATTCTGATACTTAGTATAGAGCACAGAGCAAGTAATGTCAATGTCAAACTAGAGACGCTTTACTCTGTTTATTTCACACAATTTAGCGTCTCAGGGGGCGTCACGTCACTCCAATTATCATAACTTACTCTCTCGTAACTTACTCGAATTTCGATATATCAAGTATTGAGGCTGACACAAATAAAAATATAAAAATGATTCAAATTTCTCTGTAAAGTCTGGTATACATTACTTACTCCAACACCATACATAAAAAAACTCTTATAGTCCAAGAGATATATAAAATATTAAGGTTGAAATAACCAAAGTACCCGTTAACTTGAACTTTACCACGCTAGATTAAATGACCTTACGTTTGGCTACTGGCAATAACCCGAGGACACCGCACTCGTCTGATGATAAATAAAATTGCATTCGTTAGGATTGTTCACTTACTGATAGCAGTCACTTATCATAGACAGCAATCAAACTTTGTTGTTTGAAGTTATAATGGAGTGGAGCGTGGTAAAGGCAACACAAATTGGAAAAATATATAATGGAAACTAGTACGACAGGAATTATGACACTTGGGATAGTATGCGTGTTTCTTTCTATTGGAATTTACGTGCACGTCGCAAGTAAGTTTTAATTCAATTTAGATATATTTTTATCTAATTTTATCTTAATCTTAATGTCAAATACCTGTTGTGTTTTAATATCAAACTAAAAAAATAAATGATAAAATTTTATCATTCATATGGGCTTTCAATTGCTTTCAACAAAATAGCAAATATACAAATATTCACTAATTAAAACCAATAATTCTACTATATTTCTGTATTACCAGTTCAACAATATAAGATAATATTGAAGAAGATTTTAAATTGATCATTTAACTACTACAAAAATTTTGAAAATAAAGAAATAAACTGCATGTAAAACCTGTTGATGATTGGAAAAAAATTGGTATACTATAATGGATATGAATCGCTTTGTTCAACCCAGGAGACTTTCAAGTCATGGGGATCAGTATGTACCCTTAGGGATTTCGTATCATAATACATACCTAGAGGCACATCTTGTGTGAAAAGCCGTATGACTTACGATAATAACTTGTGAACCATCCATGAAAGATAGTTGACTTATCGTTAATTACTTAATTAGGTTGTTATCAAACTCGTCGTCACTAAAAACATTCTTTATTAAATTGGTGATGAGCGTAGTCCATTTATATAGTAATAATAATAACATTTATTTAGATAGTGTTTCAAATGGAGTTCAATTCTACTGGAGTCACTGTATTCGCAATTATAGGATTACTTTTTGGTATCGCCATTTATGTGAACTTTTCAAGTAAGTAAATTAGAATTTTTATAAAATTAATACTATAGAATAAAATATTGCTGAACAAATTTCTTTTTTCTTTTCTTTATCTTCTGATTAATTTCGATACGGGTTCCAAGACATTTTCTAACTTATTTTTCTTCCCTTCACTTTACTCTCGAGACTTCACCGAGATCCAGCTCAGTGTGTTTTTTCTGGTCTTGGTCATTGCTGTCGATCCTGGTTTACCGGAATCACAGTAATGGGAATGCGGGTGGAAGTAATCTCATTCCTAAAAAAGCAAAGGTAATGAATACAGATGATATAAATTCCGAAAGATAAAACGGTAGAAATTCCGTCATATACAAGCAAAGCGCAAAGCGCAAAAATAAAGCATTGACCCACTACAAATTGTTTATCGACAGCGACATCTATCTAAGTCTAACTTACAAAACAATTCGTTTAGCGCCATCTAGATGTTAATGTATGAAATATTTTTGTTATATTTAAGCTGACGTTATAAAAAGTATACTGTGATTTTATCGACTTGATGATGACTAAATTGTTGATTTCGTCATCCATATCAGATTTCAATGTTTTGATTTGAATAATTGTCGTAAATAACATTATTCATACCATAATTTATAAATATTGTTATATCGTTAAAGTACTTATCATAGGCTGCTATCACAATTTTTGTCATTTATCGTTAAATAGTCATTAAGTGCACACCATATAAATTAAAAAATATATTATTGATTAAAATGTTCTTGTATTCATCGGGTCTTTTTGCGGTGATTTTAATATGTGTACTTGTTATTATCGCCCTTTATGTGAACTTTGCAAGTAAGTTACATTGTTTATAATTTGTAGTTATATTATCTTTATATATCTGTTATATCTAAAATTTGACATTAGGTACAATAGTTTTTCAAGTAAATCTCCTATGCATACATTAACATTTATTCAAAATGAGCTGTCTGGATACGAATTAATTTCCATAAATACTGTTCTATAGTTTTATTGTATATTGAATGTTGTACTGGTTTGTTTTTACTATATTCCTATTTACAGTATTTTTATCGTGATATTTTATGATAGGTTTGAACAATTGTTCATAACTTTTTAATACTTCTAATTTGGTGGAAAATAACATCTTATCTAAACTTCAAATATTCAACAAAGTGGTCACCTCATAGATGTTTTCACATTAAAGTGCTATGAATGAATTATTTGCATAGTTAAATAATAGATGGCGCTGTACTTCACAAAAAAATAAATTGTACTTTTTTGAAATTCTATCAATATTGTTATCATGATGTCTAGCTTATGATTAGATAAACATATGTTATTAATACGTCACATATACGAAATGATATTATATACTATTATTAATTTAATTAATGTAAATACTTCATTCACGTAAATTACCTGTTTGTTTTATCAAAATACCAACTGACCATTACTGATCTACTCATCTAACTCAAGGTAAAATAAACAAATATACTCAATGCGATATATAAAAATAAAATAAATAAATATCCATCACGCCTTATCTTCTGTTGAAATTTTACAAGCCGCCCATAAAGCCTTCAACAAGGCTTATAACGACTGCCATTTTACTGGCAACTGGTGAAAGTTGCGTAACTCAGTGATTGTTTACAGAACACTGAGACCGCTAGGCCACGAGCGCTTGCGATATGTAGTGTGCACTTTTTCTCCAGATAATCTTTAACTGTGTCAAATCTCACTTTTAAGATAGGCCCTACTTTAAAGAGCTCATAGCTATGTCATCTAGCCACGTTGATAGTTTCCTTGTCAAAGGTGTTGGGTATGTTGAGACGTTAATTATAAATGAACATAATTTTGATATGGTAAAGGAAAGCGCTGCTGGCAATAAAGGGAATTTTTCAAGTGAATCGCTATAGTAAAACCTATGAGGAATAGTTATAGATACTTAAAGAATACTTAAAAATTCATTGAATTTTTGAAAATTCAATTTTTCGGATCTTTGGTATGTTTTATGACTTTCTTTTATACTTAATTCCAACTCCTAAGTAGCATTCTAAATGTTAGGTAATCTTTGTCTTTTTGCTGTGTAGGGACGACGTTTTAATAAGATTACAAATTGTCATTAGTAACGGCATTATAATTGTTATCATTTCTTCTTCCTCCTTCGATAGTTCGACTGCCTCTGTGGCGCGGTGGGAGTGCATCCGACTGCTACGCAAGAGGTCGTGGGTTCGATTCCCACCCAGGATAAAACTCTGTGTGATGAGCATGATGGTTTATTCTGTGTCTGGGTGTTATTTATCTATAATATGTATGTATTTAGAAATATATAAGTATGTTTATCAGTTATCTGATTACCATAGTACAAGCTCTGCTTAGTTTGGAACCAGAGGGCGTTGTGTGAGTTGTCCAAACAATATTTATTTATTTATTTATTATTTATTTATAATGAAATCATTCCAACCACCATACAGTCCATTGTAATGACAGTAACTTAACTGTAATGGCATTTCTTAATTATTGATAGAGTACAGTATCCGTGTTGAAGTAATAATTTGAGTATTTTCGTCTATTTGAAGCGCTCGTGGCCCCGCGGTCTCAGTGTTCTGTAAACGATCACTGAGTTACGCAACTTTCACTATGGCTGGTCCTCGGATGGGTGACCACTTTGTGGCATTTACATTTGCGAGCGTTTCCGTGCTTCGGAAGGCACGTTAAGCCGTTGGTCCCGGTTGCCAGTAAAATGGCAGTCGTTAAGCCTGGTTGAAAGCCTTATGGGCGGCTTGAAAAAATTCAACAGCAGGTACCCACAACCTGCGTCTGTACATTTCAACACGGCAATGGGCTCACCACCTATTACGTGGTACAGGAATCCACACGGTGAAAAGTGGGCATATAATATGCCTCTGCCACCCCTTCGGGGATAAGGCGTGATGGATATATTTATGAATTACTAATGATTCATAGATAACGCCAGTAATGACGTCAATCTGATAAAAGATATTTAAAAACACATTTTGATTCATAGTCTAATCTAGCTTAAGGTCTGCACGCTTGAAAAATTTAAATAAAATGGTTATTCTTATTTCAAAAATATTTGGTAAATCTTTCAGTTAATTTTGTTTATTTATTTCAAATATTTATCATATATTTTTCATTTATCTATCACGCCTTATCCCCGAAGGGGTGGCAGAGGTATACATATTGTATGCCCGCTTTTCACCATGTGTATTCCTGTCCCATGTAATAGGTATATACATATAAAACATAGCTTGGTAAACTCGTTTTTTAGCCAAATTTCAAACTTGGGGGAGTAAATTCGCTAAAAAGACTTTGTAAGATTTTTTAAGTAAAATCCATTAGTTCAAAATTGAGAAAATAAGAGTAACAGTTAAATTTTGAGTAATGTGTCTCCACTACTCTAATCCACAAACAAACAAGGCTAACACAAGACTAACTAGCACAATTGTAAATTTTGTTGTTAAGCTCATGCCTATCTTTCCTTCAGTAGTAGTAGCCTATTTGTCATGTTTCTTTAATAAAAGATTCATTCAGTGTCTTGATAACAATTATAATGTAGCCAAGTTTTTACCATTTACTAAATATTAATTTAACGCCACTGAGCCATACCTAACTATGTTTTCTATTTTGGGTGTCGTTGAATTGGTTTCGAGGACGAGATTAATAAATGTGGGTGCCATTAAACCGGAACAACTAGCTATGTTATTGATATTTATCTTCTGATAGTAGATACTTTAGATAGCCATTACTCGATAGGTATATCAGTATCGATGCCATTTCCAACGCATTCGTTTAATCACCACACCGCTAATTACCACGGACTACTTGAATACAGTAATAATTTATAGTGTACTCGTATTATTACAATGCAGTTCAGTCCAATAGCGTTGGCTGCAGTGATCATTGGAGGAGTATTTCTTGGCATTATGATTTATATAAACAGACATGGTGAGTTTCAATCTGGCAGTTTGTGACGGTAACATCTAAAATAATAAAATATCTGAGAAGTATAAAAATTACGTCGAAAGTTCTATCAGTGTTGATCACTGGACCGGACCTCTCGGTCTGTTCAGGGAAAGTAGTAATTATTATTATTTGGAATTCATAAGTAACTACCAATTCGAAGTTTGTGAATCACAAATTAACAAAATCACAATGGAAAAAAAAAATTAATATTTAAAAATTATAAATTGAATTTAACTTTAAAGAATAATCTTAATACATAAGTTGTAGCACATAAATGATAGATCACTTTATTTGTGAATAATACCATGAAAAAGATAGAAAGTTATCTGGATTAAAATAACTTCAGGGCATTAATTTAAAATATTCACAACAGCTTTGACGGCTTAAACTATTGACGTCTATATTGTAAGTCTCTACACAAGATTATAGACCGATAACGCATTTTACTATCATAGCCTGATACATTTTAATTGAATAGCATCGTCATTCATAGGTGTGTACGTGGCCATTTTAATAAAATTTATCAAGTAGCTTCGTGGGCGGTGCCAAGTTCTGAGAGATACCATTTATAAGCATATGAAATTTCAGTGTATACGTTAGTATTACTTTATTAATAATCAATATTTATAATAATTAATACGCTTCCGACCGCCCGAAAGTTCTCAATGTCATCGTTTATCCCTGTAAAATGTGGTATGTTTTCGGCTAAATCGGCCCATTAAGTTGTTGTTACATTGCGTCGCAATTGTAATGTTTAAATGATTTAGGTCCGTATTCCAGAACGTTTCTCAATACTCGATTTACGCTTGAGACTAGATTTTGCCTTGTAAAATCTACCCTCAAGTGTTTCTTGAGTGTTGACAAACATTCTGGAATACGGCTAAGATGACTCATACAGAAAGCATATTTGAGTAATAAGTAGTGAGTCAACATTAGTAAGACTTCAATTGATACGAGATGCTATCATTTCCAAAACATAAGTTATTCATTGTTCTTCGTAGTTTTAAGTTTCAAGCCATTACTCTTTCTCAGATGATCAGAACACTTTACATTTTCAGTATGCTCTGAAAGTTTATCACCGTATAGGAGTTAATGGTATATCGGAATCCCATTAAACCACGCAGTGTTGTTTCGCGGCTATTTAAATGATATACCTGACGAACCATTATATCCATTATTTAAGGAACTATTGTGCTAAAAATGTGATGTTTTAGAATCTTGGTAACTCAGCAGGTTTCTATTGCATGAAAGTTCTTATAACGCCGTCTTTATTACGCACGTCAACTTTTCGTTTCCAAGAAAGTCCTCATATTTTTCGGACAATCGACAAACCTTACAGTTATGAGCTTTGTAATAATAAAACAAAGTACGTTACGTGGAGATAATTACAGCGTTATCGTATCGACTGAACGTTTATCAAGAATTCTATCAAATCGTATTTTGCAGTTGATCCGTGAGTTTATGCCGAGTGAGTACATTGGGTACTATGTGATAGTAAAGGTTCATACCAAAATGGTGAACTTCATGCTTGTAGCGGCCATCGCGCTTATTTGTGTGTTCATTATTATAATAACTTACTCTATTCTAGTGAAAATTTTTGGTAAGTGATAAATTGACTTTTGATAACGTAAATCAATTGAGATGTTTTAAAAAGATATATAAATTACATTGTTTAATAAGTTGTATTGTTAGTCACATCTACTCTTTGAGTATTATGAGGTGTTAATTGTGGATAACGATTGTATACGACATGGTTGTAATTAAATTTACTGTTTATTTTTAATTTAAGAGCTAAATGTTTTAAAATATTTACAAATTAAAATAAATAGACAACAATGGCTCACAATTAGCCCATCACAAAAATTACTAGGTTCCATGTGGTATTAAACATGACACCAGAGTTCAGACCCATACTCGTAATGGGTAACTTACTAAAGAAATTGTTACTATGTGATCTAAGATCATTATTTAGAAAGGACGTAATTATTTTTGGGAAAATAAATTAAAATGGCCTTGAAAAACTTAAGAGTATTTATTTAGGTATACTATATCTGTAATTGTTTATGAAGAAATAAAATAAGGTAATATGAAGAAGTAAAATGACATAGTAATTGAGATTACAAGAATGTATTGTACGAGTAAGTGAAATGATAATAAAACTTTAGCCATACTTGTGATAAAAACCAGTTTGTTTTAAAATGATTATAGAAATAATATTTTACAAAAGCATAGAATGACGTACGACTTCAAATCTCGAACGTATTTATTGATTCTCGGCACTCAAGTGCCTAATATGTGCCCAGCTCTTCGTGGTACCGCTAGCTCCACTCAGTCTTAAATTTACTTAAGTATCTTGCCATCTTTGCGCATATTCACAGAAATACCTGAAATGTTCATCTGCCCCGTATTGCCAGATAGAAAAAAATATTTTGGCGGCTTAACTGTGTGCCGCCGAGTTAAACAAACCTATTGTGCAATCTGATCCCAGCTGATTAACTTCTTACAACTATGCCTATTCAAGAATCAGTTAGCAGGAAGCTCTTAAAAGCTAGCAAAACAGCAAAATCTACACTGAACCGACTGACTAACTTTTAAAATTACAATATTTTTTTAAGTACACAAGATATACTTTTAAAACCAAAAAGACTCGAAAAAGAGTTTAATTCTTTTAGAAAATGGCGGAAATATAATCAATACTTTATAATCAAAAATAATCCATTTCGAGTTACAATTTTACCATTAATTTTTTGTTTCTATTTTAGTTTTCAATTTTTTTCTTAATCGATAAGTCTTGTTATAAAAGCTAAGTTAGACAACAGCAAAAAAACTTATTTATCATGCCTCTTTCACCTGAAGAATGCTAGGATCATGACTTTTCTGGAGTGACATGAGTATGCGTCGTATTGCAAGAATGGCGGGTGTGACGTTACGAACGGTCCAGAAGGGGAAGCAAATGTACGGAGAGACTGGAAACCATTTTAGAATACCTGGTAATGGTAGACCTTGGGGTACTAGTGCCCGAGAAGACCGTTATATTGTTTCCACAGTGTTGAAAAAGCGCCACCTAAATGTAGTTGAAGTCCAGCAACAGCTTCTTCAAACCCTACATTAGTGACAGTACTGACTTTGTACAGAAGAAGACTGGCTGAAGCAATCATGAAACCTCGAAGACCCAAACTCGAGAGAGAGCATCGAGTACCGAGACTGCGATACGACCGTGAAAACATACAGTGGTTAAGTTGTATGACACTAAGCTAAAAATGGCTATTTAGATTGTTTTATCTTTTTTTAAGAAGGTAGTTGTTTTCGTGAATATGTCTATAAAAAAATTATTAAAAGTTACTGCTACATCTAACTTATTATTAAAGGACAGTGACCACTCTCTATGGGGTTTTGGCCCCGATGCGGACAATTTTGTAGCGCCCTAAAAATACTGCTATTACATAGCTGAGACTATGTAGAAACCCATGTTATAGATTTTTTTGTAGCCAGGTAGTTAAAAAATAAATAAAAATAAAATGAAATGGCAGCATTTATTCTCAAATTATTTTCAAATGTGTTGTTATCATCTTCATATGTTAGTAAAACAATGTCTAGGATTGAGCTGAAGGAGTTATATTTTCACCATACCTTGCTCAACTTAAGTACCACATCACAAACATAATATGAGCAAACAACCAATAGGTGATTGCACGACAATGCTGTAACAATAATAATGTTTTATGGTTTCTAGGTTGCCAATGTTATTTTCATATATAAACAAAATATGTTTTTTTGCTTATTTGGCATATATAAGAAAAAAAAACAGCTTTGTTTTTTACCTCCTAATAATCTGCAGTTGACGGCTAAAGGAATCATGCCCAAAATGTTGCTAGTTTAATCTGTGTACATTTCAACAATTAATTTTTTCCATTATTTCTTATGTGTTTACTATATTATGATACTGATTGTTTTATTTCGTATATCTTAGCCTTTAAAAAACTATATCAATATTATATAGAAAATAAAAAACAAAAGCATTATTTTTTGTCATCAAGTATAAGAAAATTATAAATGGAATTGGCAAATCAGACATTGCTGTAGTATATATCATATATACTTTGTTTATATATGTACTCTGAGTCACCTAGAAACATAATATCTCTCTTCATAGTTACAGTTCAGGAGTAAAAATAATGTAATAGAGTATCAGCGGCTCTCTTTAAATCTGGCAAAAAGATGGTACCTTCTGGGTTCTGTTATTGGGTTTGAAAATTATTATGTCCTTACAGATTGCAAGTAACTTTGCCCATAGGGCAAATCAAACAAGTATGGCAGGTTCTGTCAGATGCTCTTAACTAAAACTAAAAAAAAGGCAATGGAACGTACTTGAATATGTAACAAACCTTTTGGTAAAAGTTGATTTAAGAGGCTCCAACATAATCTATGGCCATATCACCTGCACGTAATGCAGCTACCGGCTAGTCCACTGAACCGATTAAAAACAATTCTTTTAACATTTGAAAGCTAAGTATGTTGTGTAAAAGTAAAACATTAATATGCTAAATACATTATATTCAATAAATTATTATAAATGGGAAGTCAGAAGTGAGGCACAGCTAGTCTATGTATATTGGTATATATTTAAATAATCACTACATATTATAAAACAAAGTCGTTTTTCGCTGTCTGCCCCTATGTATGCTTAGATCTTTAAAACTACGCAATGTATTTCGATGCAGTTTTTTTAATAGTTGGAGTGATTCTCATAAAAGGTTTTTATGTATAATTTGTTAAGTTTTGCATACATTAACTTAATTATAACGATATATGTTGGGTGTCGGAAAAAATGAGCCGTCTGGGAGCTTTTAACGAAAACGCTGCCTAAACCCTTTGAGATATAACAAAATAATGTATTGTGGAATTGTGTATCTAATATAGGTCTACAAAAAAGTCTGCGATGGTATATGTTTATCTCTCAAGGATAACATACTATATCCATTTTTATACTTTAAAAAAACAGCAATTATAAAGCAGTAGTTTGAAGGCTATTTACACAAATATATTATTGGTCCTTATCATTTTTAATATGTTAATTGGCTTCAGCATTTTATGAAGATTATTTGGACTTTTACACCTTTCAAATTAAATGAATATCTTTGGAGATATGTCGAAATCAAAAGAAAAAATGCAATGAAATAATTTCGTGTAACCAAATTCGACCGGGCCGTGCGAGCGTAGGTACTTGAGAGCGGAGGAGTAGGTAATCAAGTAATTTGGAAAATGTTTATACATTATTGTGAAATTAGTAAACGACGGGATTAAATGGGTGCCACGGGGTTCGAAGTATGTCACGTGCGAAGCCGGGCGGGACAGCTAGTACATAATAAAGTAAATCCTTCACAATCAATAAACTAAAAGTAAGTAAGCGACCATTTACAACAACATACTTGAAAATAAAAAAACTTACTACTCAGGGTACAATCCACTGAAGAATTACATACGGCACTTCCATCAGGTCAAGAGTTATGACGACTTCTGTGTGTAATACTATAACCACAACAGATTCAACAAACAAATAAGTGCCATTGTCTTTATAAGAGGACCCAAAAAGCCCTGGTGGTCGTCAGAAGTTGAATTAGTTATTATAATACAAAACACTCGATAAAAACAAACGCGAACTATATAATTATTTAGTTGAAAATATAATTTTAATAAGACACTTTGTTTGTTTACATTCAAGGTGGTTAGACTTCGACGACAGGTTAATCAGTATTGCTAGAAGATGAAAATTTAAATACCCAATACGTTTTATCTTTTATAAAAATGTGCATTTATTTTAATATATCTAGTAATTAAGGCATATAGAAGTATTTTAAATAAACAATAAAATAATCACACAAAACATTTAGGACAGTTTCAGTTACTAAATGAAATAGTAGTGACTAATAACTATTTTTTATTTCTCCCTACTCTTGTCATTACTTTTATTTTATGCAACACATGGGTGAGAATCAAAATAACATCCCTTTGTAAGCCAAGACAAATATTTTTTTAATTCGTTTTGAGTATCAGATAAGTGGCTACAACCAAATCGTCGTTAATATTTATTGTATAATAAATACAAATTATTACATGTTTTATAACTTTCCAAAGCTGTTGTCCGCGCTCAGGCCAGATTCGGTCACTGTCCTTTACTGTAGTTTTAAAGAAAGCTGATAAAACTTGGCATAAAACGTTTTTTATTCTAAATCTCTAACTTCTATAGTTTTTCAGAGTCCGAGACTACCAGGACTTTAATTGGTCGTGCTAATTAGTGTAATTAGTGCATAAGACATTTTAGCCTGTTTGTTACACCTCACTAAAAAGGCAACGGGTTCAAAATTTCTTCTAAATTTAACATCTAAAATAGACACATTTTATTAAGTATATTCGGCCCTTTAGACCCACCCCAGTTCCGTGATTCGGAAGGCACGTTAAGCCGTTGGTCCCATTTGCCAATAAAGTGGCAGTCGTTAAGCCAAGTTGAAGGCCTTATGGGCGGCTAAAAACTTTCAACAGCAGGTCGATACAGCCTGCGCCTGTCTGTTTAAACACGGCAATGGGCTCACCACGTGTTACGTGGGACAAAAATGCATACGGTAAAACGTGGGCGTTTAATACGCGCCTGCCTACCCCTTCGGGGATAAAGGCGTGACAATATGTATGTATGTATGTATTCTATAGTTTAGAAATAATTGCAATATTAAAAGTGTGATACCTATTTTTTTGCACGTCAGTGTAATAATTAAATTATCGGATGACTCGCATCACTTTACAAAACTTTACGTATTAAGGAGATCGTAACAGGGGCTCAATTTTCAAATTTAGAAACACCAAATTACATATACCTACTTCTGATTAAAATAAATCATTCCCCTAATGTGTAAAATTAGGGGTGAAAGTTATGCGGTAGTATTTCATAACTGATAAGTATGACACGGACGATGCCGCACTTCTCGTTGAGAAATAAAAACGATTTGCTACGTTAGGTCTGTTTTGAGCACAGATAATAAATATAATTATAATTCTTAGTTCTCAGCCCCTGTGTTTTAATCATTGTGTTCAACATTTTCAGACATACTATCGAATATTTACGGATCACACAAATATTTGCCCAAATCCGGGAATCGAACCCGACCTTAGCCACTTACGTCACCGGGGCAGTTATTATGATCGTACAGGATACTTATTATAAAACAAGTAGCCCAGTAAGTTTTACACTGCCTTAAAATCAGGTTCTATTGAAAATACATGAGAAAATTAACTATATAATAATAGACCCCACTATTTTCGAGTTATAAATGATTTATGTAATACAAAACAAAATAATTTTAAATCGTGCATAAATTTGTGACTACAAATAGAAGGACTTATGAAGCGCCATCTATAAATTATACTGAGCATCAATACCACATTTTGTTTATGTGCGCAAACACTAGATAGCGCTGATACACTTTACGATAACAATTAAACTTTAACGCCATCTATATGCCTATTTATGAATCAATATTATCTTGTTTTGAAACTCTCAACTGGCGATAATAAAATCTTCACTGCATTTAATCAATGTTTTAGTTTTAAATAAAATGGTGTTGGATTGTGTTATTTGTGACGCTTTGCTGTTGGCTATTTGTGGTAAAACTAACCTTATATATCTAGTAATAGTTTAATCTTTGCTATTCTCAATAGTATAATTAATATAATTAGATTACCACGTTGAAAGTTTTCATGACCCATTCTTACTTTAAACCTGCATTTTGGTGCAAATAATTAGCATACTAAGCATGTTTTTATGGGTTAAATATTTTTTTTAAAAAGCTTAAGTTAGGTAAGGTCGGAACAGACCTTACCTAACTTAAGCTTTTTTATTACCAAACTTGCAATGTTGTACGTTTGTTGAGGTACAATCTCTGTAACTCAATTTTGAAGCAGATATCTTCTAACGATAAGCTAATCTTTTGTATACTCGTTTAGTTTGGATGACAATAAACAAAAAATCCAACATAGTGGTAGATGGTGGACCTGTTATTTTTAATGTAGGTCATAATACGATATAGTTGTCAAATGAAAGATCTTGCTAAGAACAACCAATATAAATAGGGCCACTGTCGTATTAATGTCATCAATATTACTGCCATTTGTTGGTTTTCCTTCCGTAAACCAAACACCAGCTGTAGATAGAAATGCCATTACTTGAATGTAACGTCATTTTCATAGTAGTTTCTGTACCGTTTGTAGTTCAGATATATCACTGAGAATAAACATTCTAAAATGCGGCCTCAGTGGAGGGGAGGTATCTTCGGAGATACCTAATCTCTCATGGTTTAGTAACTAGTGACCTTTTAGTGACAGGTTGCCGGCAGGCGAAACTGCTGAAATTGTATAGAAAAAATGATATTTCTACCAAACGAAAAAAAAATCCATGATATAACAGATTGTTAACTACTTTGTTAAAATAGGTATTCTGATCGTTTCCATCTAAAATTCATCTAGCTCCTTCTCAATATTATAAATTATTATCTAGATTCATACACGCCTGTTTCCCATAGGGTTAGGTAGAGACTGTGACTTTCCACTTGTTACAATCCTGGAATACAACTATCGCTTCTGTATGTTTTGTGTACTTTTAACGTGGCCTTTTCCTAAAATATTATAATATTTGATTGTCATGCGTACACCGAGGTCGACCCCTACTAGTTCACTCTCTCCTGATAAATCTGTTTCATCGATTATTATTTTTATAATATATCTAGATGAAATTAGAAGAAATAGAAATTTGTCTATACACATACAATAATGTGACATCACGTCACTGTTATAAATACATAAATTTCCATTTGCTTGTAAAAAACAACAGCACAATCAAATTTATTAATCTTATCGTTGGTACTTAAAATAGCCTGGACATTGAAAATTTACTATATTATCTAATCCTAGCCTATTATATTATCAAAAGGTACATTACCGATACCATGTTTTAATTGCTCTTTTAGTCGCATATAGTTTACAGTTTGCGTTGGTGTAATATTTCTGTAAATAATAATGTCTGATATAAGTCTTAGTTATCTGTATTGGACGATAGTTTTCATTTTATTGTTTATTTTATTTATTATTATCAGATTGATGAGTAAGTACATTTTGTATATTAAGGTATTAGTTTCAAAGTGACCATTATCTTTTGAACCTCGTGTTTTTTCTTATCAAATTACATTATCGGTGGCATAAATGGTTTGCTAAAGAAAAGGAAAACTCTAAACAAACCCTTACCTGTCTGGCCAGCGTGGTACAGTCAGGGTCAAATTCTCTCGTAACATTAAATAGCACTAAGAGAAATTTGTACATAAGATGGACGCAGGTCTGGACGAGCCCAACGCTAAACTTGGCGATTTTTTTAGCGATTTAGCGAGCGACAATTTCGAGGCATAAAATTCTAAACGAAGTTATCCGTCAGAGAATCAAAGTGGTCGACATATTTTGCGCAGAGTAACGTGTTAAAGCCTCTGGCCATATCTATCGTGTCTTCCCTAACTATTGGAGGCTGGATCAAATACATAACAAAAGTCGCAGGGAGAAACTGAATGCAGAAGGCGCAGAATCGTGTGTTGTGGCGTGATTTGAGAGAGCATAAACAATGGACTGAAATATGGCGCCATTGGTCCAATTCACATTTGGTCCAATTATCGATTAAAGTAACTCGGGGTAGTTTAAAAGAGAATCTACAAACCCACCTTGAGTATTGGGTATGTCACATATATATAACACCACTGTTAACATATTCAATCCCACTACATACCTCAGTATTTCGACAAAAGGACGACATTTGATCGCAAATACGCCTACGTTATCACATAGATTTAGAATTTCTAAAACCATCATGTGATTTGATACAAATGACATTTTCAATTACATCATTATTATAAACAATAATAATTTTTTTAAAGATAAGGAATGATGAATACCGCACCGAGCACTCTTTTCCAATTCACGCCAAACTAAGTTGGCATTTTCCTTAATCGATCCGATAGGGGCTTTGTTTTGCAAACGCTTGGACAGTGGCTGTTTATGCTGTTGATTCATGGCACTTGCAGGAACTTGCTATACACCTCGAATATAAAACCAAGAAACGAAATATCATTAATGACATCCGAGATGAATAAGAGCGCTGGCAGACGCGGTCAGGGCCAGATTGGTGCGACGTGTGAAGGCGTGGAAGGAGACGCTAGAGAACGGCGGTCTGAAACTAAATGTGGCGAAGACCGAGTACTTGGCACTAAACTCCACAGATCCGACATCCGTCCGCATAGGCGGTGCTTTGGTCGAGCGCACGGACTAGGTTAAATACCTGGGATCTGTTTTTCACATGTGCAGTGACATCGATTGCGATGTCAAGTCACGCATTGCTGCCGCGTGAAAAATGCCGATCCGGTTGAAGGAACAGGTCTACAAAACCATTATTAGACCTGTCCTTTTACATGGCAGTGAGACGTGGCCAATATTGGAGCGACACAAGCAGGAGCTGCGACGCTGTCACGGAAATGAAGATGCTGCGGTGGATGTGTGGAGTCACGCGAATGGACCGCGTGAGGAACTCTCGCATTCGCGGCAGCCTTCACGTCCGTGACATTGCAGACAAGTTGCAAGAGTGTCGGCTCCGTTTTGGTATGGTCATGTCTTGCGACAACCGCCGGGCTACGTGGGAAACAAATGTCTGGCCATATCAGCCCCGCCGGGTCTCGGTAAGAGGGGAAGACCTAAGAAGTGCTGGCTGACGTCGTAAGGGATGACATGCGTGCCAATGGTCTCACTACAGGAGATGCCGACTACCGTGCGAAGTGGAGGAGAAAATGTAGGCAAGCGAACTCCGGGCGTCGCGAGACGCAACTGGGACAGACACTTGGATGATGATGATGACATCCGAGATGAATAAAATATGTGCTAACCTTTGAAAATGCCGTAAGGCGAAACCGGTCATGTTAAAAGACTAAATAAGTGGATCAGTACAAGTGTTTATATTCAAGATCTTGGATAGTGGATTGAACACCGTGGTTTGATTTTTTTGTTGTTTACAGTAGGTATAAGGTTCTTTGAAAGAGGACTTAAAAGATTTTTGCAAGGAACGGCAGCGCTGCTCCCGCCCGTACATAACCCTTACAATATTATCCATTTTTAAAGAACTGTCCCTCCGCATTTAGACGTACTATAGTGAAAAGTGAATAGACAAGGCTTGCTAGCTCTCTAAACTAAGTAATTCCTATATCACCAGCTATTTTATTTTTTTGTTAGGTACTCAAAAGCTACCTCGCTCACGTGGTAATTATGTAAAAGTCTTGGCCTACCCTGACTCCTTTTACCCCCTACTTTCGTACAATAAAATAATATTTCGTTCGTCATCGATCCTCACTCATTCGTTTGACGTATCCAAACCAACGGAGCACTCTTCCAGCTTGACTTCAAGATTTTCATTCATACCTGCCATATCGTAATATGCGTATCGCATCGTTACGTATACCTACTACGGTCGGCTGATGTTACGCCGCACAATTTTCAAAGTGATCGCTCATCTCAGTATTCTATTTTTAAAGGCTTCTTACGTGATCGTAATAAAGAGGAAGATATCCTGTCTTGCTTATATATATAGCAGACAAAAATAAAAAAATGGTGCAATGCCAAATACAATAATTATTACAATTAGCATCAATAGTCCTGAGTCACAAATTTGTGATCGTCACCATTAAAGTGCCACACGAAAAGATAAGATAGTCACAGTCTTTGATAATGAGTAATCATTTGTTGAGTGCAAAATTGTATGTCAATATTGAGGCACTCGAGTAAATCATTTCCGTGTCTCTTATAGTTCTTGATGGTGTTGTTGTGAAGTGAAAAAGAGAATACAATAATACAGTTAAAATGACCACCACTTTAGTATTAGGAACATTGATTATTTTTCTAATAATTGTGATTATGTTTGGTAAACTTTATCGAGAACTAGGTAAGTTTATAATTATGATGCATTAACCATATTGTAATATATTTTTGCATGAGTTCACGTCCTTATTTAATTTATCGCATTAGTCTTTTCATTAAGTATAATGCCATGAGTAAATAGTGCTTGGCTGCACTTACTTATTCCTCAATATTGAACTATCTGGTATTGTAAAAGGACGAGTATACATTTTGTTTATATAGAAAATGGGTTAAAAGACATTATTTGATGACGTCAAATTATCTCCTCTAATTGCTTTCTCATTATAAAATAATCTTTGAAAATACATATAATATTATTTAATTGGAATATAAGTACCAAACTATTATATTAATTTTAACTATTAACTTAATTGGAAACCACGAAAATAAAAATAAATTCTCTTTAAGAACCCTAGTCACGTAATCTAGAATGAGTCTACAAAAGTTTAACAGTTAACAACCCTAATATGCCACAGATTATAACATAATAGATAAGACATACCTATTTATCGATTCTTTATGGATAATCATTAAAATCCATTATGAATTTTATTTAGTTGATTGTAGCTTATTATCAACAAAGGTTTTATCGTGAACTTGAATTTAATTTTTATAAAATGCCCACTGAATATTTTTTATGGGCGTCGTGGGTCATTGTGTTCTCGTTGCTATTGGTGTCGTGTAAACTTTGGTCCTGGAGTAAGTACTAGATGTTTACTTTTGATAGTTTTATTATAACTTCATAAGTAAACCTCGCCGCATGTTGGTGCACATGCTGAAGGCTAAGACGTTCTCGTTGAGAGGTCATACTGCAGTGGCCCCTTAGAAAAATGGGACAAAAATAAGACATTTTTCTTTGCACTAATCCGGATTAATTACTAGGATGAGGATATGGAATTTTTCATGTATATCATAAAAACGTGCCGATAAATAACATTTATCTTTATTTATCAGTAAATAAGTACGTAAGAACGTAAAAAAATATTGCTATTATCTATCTCCATCCCTTCTAATCGGTAGAAAGAGACAAAAATAATTTGTAATAGTCACGCGCTATTTATTTGCCATTGCATATTGGCAAACTGCTATACTAAAGGAGAACTTTGAACAAATGTAGAATGTACTCTCGACTTCAGCCTTATAAACACGTCGTTTATTGCTATCTGAACTATCAAAAATATCTTAACAATCTTCACGCTGTATCCCTGACGGGGTATTCATAGAGGACTGATCACCAGGCATCGCGATCCATGCATACTTCAGAGAAGGTTTAATTTATTTGCCATTGCTCAAGCCCAGAAAGCGCGAGAAAAAGAGAAAAACACAGGATTAATACAACTTCCTCTCGTTGACTGTGCGTTTATACATTAAACGTAGGTACCGCGTGGATTGACGTATCTTTGTTTATTTGCGATTTTGAGTCTTATGTTCTTTTACATTTTTCCCAGAGCAATATCTTCTTCAGTGCCATCAAGCGGAGTAGACTCGTTGACATTTTTTTTTAACGTGTGGAAATCCTCATGGATGCTATGCCGGACTCTTACCGACTAAAACCACTCGGCGCCCTTCCATTTGTCTATGGCCAGGAGTCCCGGGTAAGCCCTTCGGGAGGATAGCCCCAGGGCTCCCAGCAGACTTTATCCGCAAGCGCGGTATCGTCTTCGGAGGGAGGGGGGGGGGGGGTGCGGGGGTTATCCCGCTAATCTTATATCTTTGGGGAGGATTCGCGTGCTGTCCTACTTTCTTGAGGGGGTGAAAGACTTACGCGAAGTTCTCACGTCACGCCACCGTCTAGGGCCTGCTTCTGTAAGGAAACTTTCTGCGGAACTCCAGAGGGAGAATTCTCTCCCGCTCCCTCTCCGCCGCCTCTTTTGCGAGCATTACATGCTTGGGGCGTCCCACTTGCTCCCGCTGGAGATCATGGTTTTTACCATGGTTTCCAGCGTGAGGACGTCCACACCCAGACCCGCAACGAGGTCCCGGCGCTGCAGCGCCCACGCTGAGCACTCCGCCAGTGAGACTCGTTGACATGGCATACAAAAAGAACATCACCATATTATATAAAAACTGTTTTTTTAATCTAACGAACTCCACATAACAACAAACGTTATCCAAAATATCTGGATATGTGTCTAATAAAATATCTCTGTAAAGTATTTTTCGATGTGCCTATCAGATATGCATCCAACAGCAATATGTTGCTTAATACAAAGGAGTAAAGTTCATAATCTGTGAAGTTAAGTCTTTTGTTTCACATGATGACTATCATCGATCATCCATTGTATTTGACATTAAAAAAAGTTATCCAATCTTAGGCACTAGTTTGTAACATATCAATGTAGCGAAAAGTGTTGTAATAAATAGAAATGCTGATTTTAAAAATATTGTTTTAATACAAATTCTAAACTCAATTAAGGTTACCATTATATTTGTGTCGTTAAATATAATTGTGTGATCGACTTAATAGTTATGTAATTCGCTTTGTTTTAATTAACAAAATCGTAATTAAAATATCTTAAAATAATAAGTGTAATTGAATTCAATGTGTATTACACCCCAACACATTTGTTGTAAGCAAACAACAAATGCAAAATATATATAAAAGTGGACGAACATAAAATATTCTTCAATAAAAGAATAAGATGCCGCCCTCTTACGATGTTGAGACTAGTGAAGAAACAGATTCAGGGTCAGAAGTGCCCATAGCTGGGGTTGTATACATGACGGTGATGCTCACCTTATTGGCGTTTGTATTTCTACTGGTGTGCTTCAAGTGGTTCTCCTTAATAGGTATTATTTACTTAATGTCTAACTTATACATGTAACTTATTGTAAATTTCATCATATATAATTAAAGCTATTTTACCGAATCTAGTATCACCTAAGTATATTTATTGTCAATTAATCATAAATGATGGCGAGTATTTGGGTAATATTCCTACTACTAAACTTCACATTTATCATATTAACAAAATTCTAATCAAATTAATAATTTATACTTATACAATTTTACGAACATTATGTCACTGTCGAATTTCTAAAAATAACTAACAAACTAACTAACAAACATTTCTTAGTGAAATAACCCACCCCGGATTGTATCCGGTGCAAAAGTGCTCAGAACACTGGCTGCATTTCCGCGCTGGATGGCAATAGCTAACCTTTGCACCAGGTACAAGCCGGAGCGAGAGTCACCAGTTTTCTTCCCTATTTTTCAGCCTATATCCGCCACCAATGTTTTAGCCTCTATGCCCCAACTGCCCATTGTCTCGAACGCAAGTGGGACCACAATATAGCGTGACTCCAAGGCCGCGTACTTATTATGTTTGTTACTGGCCGCGTCCTCGACCGCAGCCGCAGGGGAAAGTGCTGACTCGCAGCCACAGTGCTCACGCAAGTCGCATCCCATACCAAGCACCTACCCCTCTTCCACGGGATTAGAGTCAATCCGTCTGGTCTCTTGCCATCCGATCTGGACAGACCAGGTGGCTCAAGAACACAGGGCACATCTGCCGAAACCAGAGCTCTCCGTATTAAATCATTAAGGGCATGATGCCGAGGGAACCTGCCTGCACTAAGACGACAACTCAACGCGTGATGGCCGTCAGCCTCCACCAAGGAACCACAGGTGCATCTATGGGGTTCACACACCCTGCAGCCCAGGCGAAGAGCCACCGCCACACGCAAAGAGTCATCGTTCAATAAAGTACCCAGGTGGTAACGCGTGCAGCCATGCCCCAGCCATCATAAATGAAATCAGTCTTTTGCTTGCAGTTCATTGCCCTTTTCCATGATCTAATCTAGGTCTTCTCTTATTTTTCTCTACCTTGCACGGTTTTTAATGATAATCTTTTTAGTGAGACATTTAACGTCTATATTGTCTATCTGTCACCCATGAAGTCCATCGTAGTCTATATCTGCTTGAACAATTTATTTCCGTCTTGTCATGTTTTGTCTTTGTGATGTTTCATAATGCGATAAGATATTTGTTGAAATAGAAACGCGCTGCTCCACAAAGTGTTCCTTTTTTTTTGTCGCGGGGTATGCGTTTACGCGTCATTCCTACTGCGGGGGCAGCAGGAATGGTGTGTGGGACTACCGGTCCTTTACCCACTAAACCCCGCGGTGTTCCGTCTTCTCCCTAACTGGGTCACAGGATAGGCCTGAGGGCTATTCACTGCGACCCGGCTAAGGGAATGCCCCAAGATGAGGCTCTCCTCGGGGGGCCAGATGTGCTGCCCCCCACGATCTCCCGTTCAACAAAGTGTATTCAACGTAACAAAATTTCCTATGTACTTAAATATCGTCTTGTTTTATGAGATTACATTGTTATTAGCATAAAAGTTATTCTTCACGGATATAAAATTGAAACCAAAAATAGTAGGTATCAAAAATAAATGTTATTCTTTGTCTACATTGATAACATTCATCTTAAAACGTTGCTTAATCAAAATGATAATACTGACATATCTAAGATATCGAATCTTGAGTTGTCGATATAGTTAACACTATTACTTGGTTGAGTGAAGTTAGTTTGTAACAAAAATGATCAAAATATATCCATTTATAATTTTTTATTATGAACTGTTGATAATTAATACACTGTAAACATTCCTGTATTTTGTTTATACAAATTAATTTTGAATGAATGTTTAAGTACCAAAAATTTAAAGTGTTTATTATCAAAAAGTTTTTGAAAATTCGTGTGCACCTTTGTTGCGGTATTTGAAGGATTTTCTTGAACTTTTGGTGTAAGATATTGACGCGTACTAAATTATAGACTAGTGAATGTAATAATTTATGTGTTGCAATCATTCCAATAGTTTGTTAATGCAAATTAGTTGTGAGTGAATTTTAAAGTATCAAAAACTCTAATTGTTTGTTCATTAAACAATTTTGAAGTTTCTTGATCAAGTTCCTTAGTATATTTTCGAAAAACATGGATTCTCAACTTGCTGATTACTGCATTAAACGTTTTGATCTTTGAAAAAACGGGAAATACGCGCTTTTTGAAAGGGATAAAACTAATGAACATAAAATAATAATTTTATCATTAAAAATGCCACCAATAAGCTCTCGTTATTACGATGATGGTGAATCGAATGATTCGAACAATGAAAAGTACGGAGAAGATGAGCCCACAAGTGTCAACCAGATGGCGTTTTGGTACTTAATGGTGTTGATTGTGATGCTGCTCACCTGGCTCCTGATGTTCCTCTGCTTACGAATCTTCGCCATAAGTAACTGCTATCTTTATTGTGTTCATTTATAACTTACATATTATATATGGAGAGACAAACAATGATGAAAATATATAAGTAAATCTATATCTATACTAATATATAAAACTGAAGAGTTTGTTTGTTTGGTTGAAAGCGCTAATCTCAAAAACTACTGGTTGAACCCATTTATAGAGGATGGCTATTGACTATATATTATTACGCTACTCCCTGGAGAGCAGAGTCTGGAACTTTTTAGGTATTCTTGTAGAATTATAAGCAACGGGATTAAATAGATGCTATGGAAGTTCGAGGTATGTCACGGGCGGTGATCAAGTATTTTTCCCCATCCCTTACCTTACCTTACTTTGCCTTACCGACTCTCTGATTAATTATCTTTTTTATCAGAAAGTTGCAAAAACGTTTATGGTGCGTGGCAAAGAAATGAACGTTTGCTACTTTACCATCAATATAAATCATTAGTGTTCTTTTAGAACAATTTTATAATACGAGTATATCTTGACAAAGCCATAGCAAACAGCACAATTCAGAGTACACGATTTTACAATTTTAAATTGTTATTCAGGCTAGAGACTTATTATCAGCAAATGAAATGCCCTATCTGACATCATTTTATATTCTAAAATGGATCTGGAATGAACATTTTGATATGTTATTGCATGTAGGTTTTTATCTATCGCATGATAAAAAGTTTCGTAATCTTATAAGGCGGAATGAAATGGTTGTTTTGTTTCTGATAAGCTGTTCTGATATCATCAAATTTAGTGTGTTCTCATTTTTAAAATATTACCTATAAGAAAATTACGCTTCAATTCGTCTCGTCATAAAAACTTATTGTATAAAACAATAGAGTTGGTGTCCTTTGCCGCCATATGTCGGTCACTCAACGTTTGGCCTACCTTGCAACCTGGTTCAGACCAGACGGAACTGCTAGGTTTTTTGTAGGTAGTCTGGCACCCTCCAAGAGTCAGGATTACCACACAAAAATACGGTGAAATAGCTGTACGCATTCCACCACGTTCCCAAAGAAAAAATCATCCTGATAAGAGTGAAAAATGTACACATTAATATTTTATTCGAGATCTACACAAATATGAACGAAGTTTACACCATGCCTATGGCGCTTTGAGGCGGAGATGGATAATTTCAAAATCGAGATAGCGGCTTAACATAGGGTGTCTTGGAAGGCTTGATGCCATTCACGTCCTACAATACCAACAATCTGAAGCCAGATTGTAGCTGTCGATTCAATGTTAAAAGGCACTAGAGATGTAGCCCGGACCTTACTCTAAGATTTCAACTAGAAGTTATTTTTCTTCATTGCAGTCGTAGGTAAATAATGTAATTAATTATCTCAGTACCTTAGCTATAGCTCGCTTTACCGATTAAAAGTAAGAATGAGTATCGAAGAGCAGGAACTAATTACGTATTACTGCTTTATAAATGTCACGTCGTGTCACAGAGTCGACTTACAAATATGTTTAGTTACTAGATTGGTCCTTTATGGCATATACGTTAACTGATATAATATCTGACATAATAAATTAATTTCTATTTTTTAGATTACAATCATTTCTAAATCGTTATCCTTCATAGGTCCACGTATCGTAATATTTATGATAGGTAATTGTAAAACAATAGTGTTGTGATAGCAATGAAAATAACGGTTGCAATGAATTTTGAATAAATAGGTTTTCGAAATAGTGATCACGTTGAAAATGGAATCTGGGCCTGAGGACAACAGTGATACATTCACGGTGTTAAACGACAGTTCAATTGCGCACGTCCTGTGGTCTGTACTTAGTTTTTTTGGGGTGTTTATTATAATAGTGTTCGTAGTGACGTGTCTGAAAATATTTGTCCAAGGTATCTTTATTTCATTATTGATTTTTGAAATAATTTTAGTACCTGTCTAATAATTATAAGTAATATTTAATACTATTTTTTTGTGTACCAACTCTGAAGTTAAATTATGTTCCAGACATCAATAATTGAACTATATGAGGTAGTAACACAACACAACAGTACAAAAACATTGGCGAGATTGTCTCAAAGTGTACTTATTGTTACTCTTCTAATTTCAGCTGTATTTTAGTAATTAGATACGAAAACAGTGCCAGATAGACAGACTAGCGCTGTCGGCATTTTGTCTAAGCTAAGATTAGGTACTCGTAAAACGGCTATTGATGCCTTTATAGTAGGTACTACGAGTATAGCATTTGACTTACACAAGCAAATAAAAACATTACTAACGCCTTAACTTCATTACACTATGTGTGTTTAACATAATTTTAGATTATCTGTAACATTTATAGTTATATATGGTTTAAAAAAATGATAAAGTACAAAAAGCAAAGCATACGGTGAAACTTGGGCGTATAGTACGCCTCTGCCTATCCCTTCGGCGATAAAGGCGTGAAAGTATGTTATGTTATGTTATAAAGTATGTTATGTTATAAAGTATGTTATGTTATGTTATAAAGTATGTTATGTTGTGTTATAAAGGCCACTTATGTAAGTCAGTGTTTTAAAAATTGTTTTGGGGCGTTAATTGTTGACGTATTTTATGCTTTTTCTTAACTCTTCATGTATACGTTTGCTTTTTAGATAGAAATTACTAAACTTCAAAAACAACATAAAAAATTTAAACTGTCGTTAACAAAGCAACAATCAATTGGTTTGTCTCTACTTAGATGACTAACAAATGCAACAAAATGAATTGTGATGTAAAAAAATCAAATAAGTATGTCTCAAATCTAGCAACAAATGTCATATCTAGCAAATGTCTCACTAATATCTGGCATTCAATTATAAGAATATGGCCCTAAATAGTTAATAATTAGTTAAGTATAAATTATAAATCAATTACCTGTCATACCATGGTAACTTTGCCTAAAGTCACTCGTTTTATGATTAGTTGTGTTGCAGTAGCTGTTCGCTTAGATGCTCACGATTCAGTTGTTAAAGGAAAAGTGCACAGTGAAAGGATTTAAAATAAAACAGATAAATAGTGTTCAGTAACTATGTATTTTTACAAATCATCTGATTTATTTCCTAGTAATATTACGGAATACGTTGTAGTTTCTGTAGATAAACCTTATTCATTTACGTATGCAAATGTATGTACGGCTCTTGTGTGGTCTCTCATTCTAATAATCTTTATAGTTTCGATAATTTACTGCATAATAATGTGTTTAAAAGCAATTATTAAAGGTAAGATATTTTTTTGCATATTTTGTTAACTTATACAAAATTAATCCAAAAATTCACAAGTTTTGGTGTAACACGTTTTAGGTTTGCTTTACAGTTAAATGCTATTATTGTGACATCAGACACGGCGTTCATAAAATTGTTGTAGTTAGTTAGTCAACAATGCAGGTGGAGCCACGGCATCACCGAGTATATTAATAAAATTACGGGGTGGCTTACTCTGGACCTTATAATTCTTACACCTAGGATCCCTTACCTAGGTGTAAGGGATCCTAGGTGTAAGAAATTCTTAGGGTAAGCTAGACACCCACTAAGAAAGAATATTTCAAATTCCGCAACTAAGGGGTAAATAAACGGATTAACGGTTGTATGAAAGTTCGTTTTAGCGGTTTTGCATAATTTTACCTGTAAGGGAATAAAATTAAAGTTCTAAATTTAAATGAAGGATTCTTCATTTTCAAAGAAAACAACACTGAATTTCGTATACTTGCTTCTAATTAAAAATAATGAAACACAGTATTTTCCATAATTCTACCCATAAGGGTGTTGAAATTACATTTTACTAGGGCGTGGGTCCCTTTTGTGGTGGACCGAGTCTCCTCTATTAGACGTCAGTTTATTATTTTAACTTTCTCACTAAGCGGACTATGTTCCCTGTCCTATAGAAATAAAACACCTTATTTGTAATAATATAAGCAAATAGACGAGTACGTGGTTCTTTTTGAATATTATATTTCATTGTATTAGATAATTAGGATCTAAATAATGAATAACCTTGAAATCTCTCTATTTAAGACTCGTATATAAACAAAATGACCCAAACAATATACATCCACTGCTCGTAATTAATAACATACAAATTAAAAATCGATTACTTTATCTTTTATTGTCACTCGTTTTTGTATCAGTTTCCAGTTTTAAGTTATAGTAAATACACGTTGCAGTTATAACACACACACACATCATCCACAAAGTGTAAAAAGTGAGATAGTGTTTTACTAGCTTTTAGTGAAAATGTCTTCTTTAGAAACAGAATACCGCAATATAACGGAATTTGTAGTAGTTGCGTTTGGTAAACCGCACATAGTGACGGAAAACAACACATTTACAAATGCTGTTGCGTCCATTATTGTAACATGGCTGGTAATCATGATGATTTGCTGCATAACGATATGTATTAGAGCATTCATTGCAAGTAAGATAAATTGAATTTTATACCTCACTAGTTATTCTGTAATATTTTTGAATACATAGTTTAATAGGATCGCTCGTGGCCCCGCGGTCTCAGTGTTCTGTAAACGATCA
Source organism: Thumatha senex (assembly GCA_948477245.1). NCBI lineage: Eukaryota > Metazoa > Arthropoda > Insecta > Lepidoptera > Erebidae > Thumatha > Thumatha senex. The sequence goes on from OX419724.1 coordinate 387,129, forward strand.
CTGAGTTACGCAACTTTCACTATGGCTGGTCCTTGGATGGGTGACCACTTTGTGGCATTTATATTTGCGAGCGTTTCCGTGCTTCGGAAGGCACGTTAAGCCGTTGGTCCTGGTTGCCAGTAAAATGGCAGTCGTTAAGCCTGGTTGAAGGCCTTATGGGTGGCTTGAAAACCTTCAATAGCAGGTCGCCACAACCTGCTACTGTCTATTTTCAACACGGCAATGGGCTCACCACCTATTACGTGGGACAGGAATCCACAAAGTGAAAAGTGGGCATATAATATGCCTCTGCCACCCCTTCGGGGATAAAACTATATTTCAAAATTTGCGGACGACCTGCAGTTTCCCTCGCGAAGTCCCGTTCCCGAGGCAATACGGAGATAACATGTAGCCTGTAAGATGAAAGTTTAATTACAATCGGTCTAGTCGGAACAGACAGTACAGATATTGAAACAGATTTTCTACTTCCATATTCATTTAATGAAATGCTGTAAATTTGAAATTACAAACAGACGTTTTAATTTCATTTATCAGTATAGATGTTACTGTATATAATATTGTGTTTTATTATGCAAAGCTTATATTAGCTAATTTAAATTATTCATGTATCATTATCATTAATTTCTTTCATTTCAACCTAGGTAACCAAGGTACACATATATAATTTTAACAATTCATTTTGTCTTTTCTGCTCATAATTACAAAAAATTACCAAAGGGTAATTTATATTTGATTTCATTAATCTATACTTCATAACTAGCTATTAACATGGCTAGTAGGTATTTAATCTAATATAAATTATATATTAATTGCCTGTCGCCTTACCTGTGATAGTCACTTGTTTTAGATCAGTTACAATTTATAAGTAGCAGTGAATACAGTGTAGGCACATTTCAGTTACGTAACTTTAACGGGAGCTACAAAGTGAAGTGACAATATCAAAGAAGCGAATATTTAGAGAAAAATGTCTCTTTTAGATACAGTATCTCGCAATACAACGGAGTATGTGGTGGTCACGGTCGATATACCGTACAAATTTACGTATGAAAATGTATTTACGGCTATTGTATGGTCTATTATTCTTAGTTTATTGACAGTTATGATAATTTGCTGCATAATGACATGTATAAAAGTTATCGTTGCAGGTAAAACGGATTTTAGTTTTAACATTCTTAGATCTTTTAACATAACAATATTAGTCTCATCTCATTCTTTAGTCTTAAAAAAATTTTCATCACATCTACATTTAGTTAGGTGTTTTGGTGATATTATTTATGACATAAGATTTAAACTGAATCGGCAGCGCGAGTGTTCTGGTGTACTTACGTCCTTAGGCTACCACTTTTCATCATGTAGTATGTCTAGTTGATCATCTCATGGTAATAATAAAATATCCACTAAGAAAGGATTACCGCATCGGAGGGTTCAAAGAGACGTACCTAAATGCCTTCCACCGTGTCATTAAAAATCATACCTACAATTTGGTCCCATTAGTCCTAAATAATCAAACCCATTCTTAGTAATCAGAATCGGCATAAAAATTGTACGGACAATTATTTTCCAACACACTTGTTTTATTTGTTTTTACTATATTATTATTTCTGACATGTATTAGATTCGATCGGTTAACCTAACTGACTATTTGAGCCTCCCTACCATGACTCATTGGAGTAATTATAGATAAATTCTTGTTTATGAAGGTTTTATTCACGTGTATTTCTTCATCATCGCAGGACAAAAAACGCGCAATCCGCAGCAGAGGCGGATGTATGCGGGAACACGTCCCAGGCCTTCACTCAGCACGCAAGAGCCCTCCATCTACGTCAACCCTTCTAACTTGCCACCACCACCTAAATATGGTAAGACATTGCCTATATTTATCCATATAGTTTGCCCAGACCGCATGAAAGAAGTTAGAATAACATCATAGACGATGTCCTATCACCGCTTTTTTATTCGCTCAAACGTTTCAAAAACAAAATATAAAGCATCGAGGTAAAAATCTTTCTAAAAAAAAATTATGTGATGGCAACTTGAATCTTGACGGTTAGGCTTTTATGTAGTTGTGAATATGACATAATAGAAGCACTCCTAACCCAGCCAACTCAGTGTTTTGTAAACAATCACTGCAGTAAGCATCTTTTGCAATGGCTAATGAGGATTAGCCATTGCAAAAGATGCAAAAAAAATAATAATACAAAGCGGTCACTCATCTGAGGAGATGAGTGACCGCTTTGTAGAGTTTCTTAATACGAGTCTTTCCATGCTTAAGAAGGCACATTAAACCGTTGGGTCCGGTTGCCAGTTACACGGCAGTCGTTAAGCCAAGTTGTAGGCCTTAAAAGCGGCTTGAATAATTTCAACAGCAGGCCGCCACAAATTGCACCTGTCCGTTTAGTCGGACAATAGGCTCACCACCTGTTACGTGGGACAAAATGCATAAGGTGAAATGAGGGCATATAGTATGCCTCTGCTTTCAAACTTCAACCAAACATGATATGTTAGTATGTGCAATTAATTAGCGATTACGGTTTTAATAATAACCTTTCTTATTGACCCTTCTAACTATTTTTATGTGTTCTGTGGTTTTCCGTGCCTACCCACTCGGACGTCCCAATTTTTTTTAAGTCATGACTTTCCTAATTAATTAACCAGGGGTTTAATTATCTAAAATCGAGATATCTTGGAAACTATAAAAGCTAGATCAAAAATTTTAACTACTTAAGAATAGTAAAAAAGTACTTAGATACTAGATATAGCTAAAATAATTTTGTATTTTAACCCAATTTAAACGATATACTTTAAATCCGTTATGTGCTTATTATTTTTGTGCGATTATCGATAAACCTAACGACATGAAGCACTGATTTTCTTCTATTCTTTGTGGAATGTTCATTCATGCGGTACGAGTATTTACATCAACTCATGCGCACCTGTGCATGAGTCTGAGCACCTGCTCAGATTACCTTATGAATAAAATGTCACTGAGATCCATGTTTGGACATTAATGTTGGCTATATTCCGAACAACGATTACGACAGCTTTCAATTATTCCACATATTAAGGACTTGCATATGACATAATGAATAACACAATTATTACATTACAACTATTGTTAAATGGTCCAATTGCCTGAGTCAATTTTAAATCGTTTACAAATCAGTGATCAAATTCGCTTCATTTAAAGAAAAACTATTGCTTAAGCTGCTATAGATTCTTAAATAAGCTACGGTTTAGGTCTGTAGGGAGCCCTGGGGCTATCCTTCCGAGGGCTCATCCGGGACTCCCGGCCATAGGCAGGTGGAAGGATAACGTGTGGTTTTAGTCGATAGGTGTCCGACATAAAACCTATGAGGATTTCCACATTAAAAACAAAACAAGAAGCTACGATGTTGGTTTCGGATTTATCGCGTTGTAAAAAAAAACACAACGATGTCTGTCGTGGTGACCTACCGTCTACTGTACTCCTCCTCTGCCTTGTCACAATTCATAGGATCCTGTAACAGTATTTACATGAAATTGAGATTTATTCTGTTTTTCCTTCTCTCTGTTCTAATATTTTTTTCTTTCTAAAAATACCATTTCTAGCGTTTTAATGTTGAATAGTATGTTTATTTACTACCAGTATTACGAAAGTATTCTTAAACAATGAGTCCAAATAAAAATTCAGGCCTAGGAGGAACTCTCCTTATTATCATTATATTTTCACTCGGCATATATTTCCCGTGCTCGCTACTACGCTAATTACGAAGAGATCTTACTTACTCCTGAAACTGAGTAAGATCTTTTCGTCAATTTTTATGACACGAAGGTCTTCAAACTTCTCAAAAAGCTTCTCAAATTGTAGTTAAGGATGATAGATTTGACCGATATCGTACATCTTCGATAAATAAATTGAGATGTCGCAGTCTATTTTGGACCAACCTGTAAACTCTTTTCTTTCATCTTACAGAATGCATGGCGCCGCCAAGTTACGAAGAAGTGGTCGGAGTACACTACCCCAACCTGCAAGCTCAACAACCGATAACACAACCAATAGCAGCGGCACTGGCGCATTCATCGACCAGTAGCAGAACGGACGACTTGGCTCCTAGGTTCAACGATTCAGTTCCCGCAACCAACGATTCAGCTTCTAGTAATGGTGTTACAAGTTCCAACGATACAGTTATCAAACCCGATACAGTAGTAGTTACAGTCAACGAGAGACAAATTGCAATGAGTTCATGATTTATGATAAATTAAATTATTGTAAAAGTCTGGCGGGTCCATGGCTTAAGCATTTATGATTGACTAGTCCATGTCTGTTTTAGTATTGTAAAAATGGCGCGTTCATTTTTGTAATGTTGTGACTAGGATCAATAGGATATTATAATATTGAGTTGATGGCTGACCAAAGTTATTACGTGCCTAAAACTACTACACAGTAACCAAACAGTATCAAAATAGTATTCAGTACATATTGATTTAGAAGTTACAAATTAATATGTACTCCGAATCGTTGTAAATAACAAATTAGTTTAATGAGTAACAAAAACGAAAAGGGGAATAAATAGGTATCGTTGTAAAATATTGTTACTGATCTCTAATTAGAAAAAAATCTATTTAAATGCATAGAAGGAAATGGGAACAAAAAATATATAATTTTATAAAATGAATGGATTTATTAATCCATTTAGTAAATTATTTTACAAAATAATAATTGTTAATCGGTCTTTCTAGAGGACGCAAGACTGTTTTACAATTTGGATAAAGAAAACTGTGAAAGTCAATGAATATATAAATATAGTTTAAAAGTTTTTTAAAAAATTGATTTCACAAAATACTTTAGACGTGTTAAATAAATAATATTGACAGTTGGTCAAACATTCTTTTTGAAACCAATAGCGATTTGTTTGACCAGCAGTCAAAGTACTTTATGTATATATTTTGTATGACGTACCTTATGTTATTTTTAACAATAAATTTAATTTAGACTAAGGAATTGGTCATTTTATTTTTAACTAGTTGCGCCCACAATACATTGCAAAGCCTCCGACCTGGATGAAGGCTAGGGACCCCTACGAGATCTAGAGCTTACCTGCAAGCAGTTCAGCTACTGAATAACGAACGAGGCACCTAACAAGGTAGTGAGGTTAAATGGCAGCGGCCACTAATAATGCCAAAAATAAACGATATGTTGCTCCTAGTAGCCAAATAAAAGTGGATCAGGTAGGGTTTGGCTAAACCCTACCTGGTACCTACACTTGCTGAAAACTATACAGGACTTTTACAAACCTGACGTCGGAGCAGGCTCAGCAGCAGTGAGATCACAGACTTTACAGTTGTTACACGGCCATACAATAAATCGCTATTGGTACCAGTATTTTAAAGCGGGACTGGGTGTGACTTAAATCTACATCTACAGTTTCGAGTGGGTCTGGTTAGTCTAGTTAGTAGACGCTGGTTCGAATCCAGCTCTAGACTAAAAAAAGTCAATTTTAAATTTAGTATATAGATTAGTATACTCTATCACTTACGCCAGTCAATCTATGGAAAGGTTTTTACATGGAAGATTGAATTGTTAATCACCCTGACTCCACGACAAACGCTAACCTTGTGTTGAATCCAAGCAAGCCAACAGCACAGTATCAAATACAGTAAAGTTTTAATATAATTTAATGGCTTGGCAAACCGCAATGAAAGTTTAATGGATGTGCTCGAAGCCCTGATGCTAAGCGATCGATGGCCATTTGCGCTTTTTCCATTAACGAGTGTTTCTGTGGTTGAGAAGGTACGTTATGCTGCTCGGCCCATAGGCTAGCAACATGGTAGGTAAGCTTAATGTTTAAAGTTTTTTAACTAGTGGCTGCCTAACTGTCTATTACCGGACGCCCCACGTAACTTCTCGGAAAGGGAGCACTCAGCGACCCACCAAAGGGCTCGGGTTTTATCTTGCATCTTGTGGCTGGAGGAGTGCGTCAATTTCACATCATGCCACCGTCTTGGGCCTGCTTCTGTAAGGACGTTGAGCAGTCCACACCGTCCTCAGGCCCTCGGACATGGAGGCCGATAGTCTTGGGCGAAGTCTGCGGGTGGGAGAGTCCTCTCCAGTTCCCTCTTTCGCGAGCATTTGAACAGCGGCGTTCTACCTTCTCCCGCTGGAGACCATGGGTCCCAACGAAATTTTATCTACGTTCAGACTCGCCACAAGGTCTCGGCGCTGTCGCGCCCACGCTAAGCACAGTCTTCGCTGCTTTCTGACTTAAGAAACACCAAAAACTATTAAAAAATGCACCACTAACTTGGCTTTATGGTACGTTCTGTAGTCAGTCAGCCTAAGGAACTATACGTCACTAGAGGTCTCAACAACATGGATTCCGATGATTGGAGATTTAGAGAGCTGTGTCCTAGAATTGTGGCGCCACAGTAAAAGGGGACTTTTTTGTTCAGTCAACCCTAATCAGAGACTCTTGCGAGACTAGCCTCGATTTAAGAGAAGTTGTCCAAAACATTTTTTCCGTACAAAACGGTAATGCTAGTGCCACCCACGTAATACGTGTCACCTGTACGTCATCTGCAAGGGTTGTCGTTAATTGATAACATTGCACTGATATGCAATAAAAAATAGAGTGAGGTCAACACCATGCCTAATGCTTCTATTGGAGAGAAAACTGAATAGCCATCTTCAAAGCCCCTGACAGAGTCCAAGATTGCAATTTCGATAGAATATCACGATGACAGACCCGATCAAAGGCCTTACAAATATCGAAGCTCATTGCTAGAGCCTCTCCTTTTAGTCTCGATAGTCATCGCCCAACCGTGTGTCAGGTACCCGAGAAGCTAAATACGGTTATAGTCCTGTAATTGGGTGAGTCAGACTTATCCACCCCTTTTGAGCACTGGATGTATGTGTGATGTAGTTCAGAAAGCCGGGACTTGTTTCATGAAATATGGAGGCGTAAAAAGATGTGTTAGTGCCGGACACAACTCAAGACCATACTGTACTACAGCACGTATACCGACTGACCTATGCGAATTATAAAATTCGAGGATTTGAAGCTCCGCCAGACCTCACGTTGAGTAAAATTGATATCCAACGTGAAGTTCCTCACCATAGGATACTAGGTGGCAAAACGCCTCCATCGTTACCACCGTCGAATTTGTGTAAGTGCGGTAAACTAGACTGACTCGACGAAATCCCGGTTTTTAACTTATTTGATTAGGTTACCGAAAGTGCGCGGTAGCTGCAGTGATTGGCTAGTTTGGCTACTTATGTCGCTTTGTTCATGCTTCGGTTACAAGTGAATGTAAAGAGTTATACTTTGTGAAATAACGCCGAGTTTGACAAAAAATTTTACTTGGTTTAGGAAAACGGGATAATTTTGCGTCCCGAGGATTGTTTCGGGGACAACGGGATGGAGAACCGAAAAACAGGACGGTCCCGTTCAAAACGGGACATATGGTCACGTTGGGTATACAGCGCGAATATTGATTATTGTATTACACTCAACAAAACAGTACCCATAACCAGCGTGTGTGTATGAAAACACTTATGAAAGTGGAAGTATACAACTTTCGCTTCTTCCACTTTCATAAGTGGCCAGGATCGTAGCAAGTGGAAAGACATAGTCTCTGCCTACACCGATGGGAGACAGGCGTGACGATATGTATGTATGTATGTAAAACAGTTATGCATAAAACCTGGTCAAAAATCAAGAGAAGTTAATAGGATTGGTTGAGAACGCTATCCCAGAACCTTGACATCTTATCAGCAGGTTACAAACAGTGGTTGAAGCTTAGCTTAGACTCCACAGGAGTAGGTATCTATTAAGCAAGTTTGCCCATAGCGCCTTGGATTATACTTATAGCAAACTTGTACAAATACGAAATACTTCAGAAGAGTATAATATGGTATAATACTTTCTTCATCTAAGGGTATTCCAAGTTGTTCCCAAGAACCACAATTTGGAACCTGGGGTCCTATTTTATTTATCATCTAGAAGCAGCTATCGTTTGGCTTTGTTGTTTGTTGCATTGTTAAGAGTAACTACCACCGGAGCTCCCAACCCCTGTGCCCCCGCCACGTGGAAAGCAGAGACGTGAATCAGTGATTGAAGGCCGCATCAAAACCACAAAGCAGAGCTATTGTTACCAGCAGAGGATAATTGAAAAAGAAAAGAAAGAACTAAGTAAGAGATAGATAAACCAGGAACGTTTAGAGCTGTTTAGCGGACGCAAGATTTGATTCGAATGTAGGGGGCAGAGTAACCGCTAAAACAAAATTAATGGTGCTGTACCTCATTTAGTAAAGAGACAAAGATTCGTAAATGTTGCATGCCTCGTGATTTACAATGCAGGGTTAGTGCCCACGCTGTTTGTCAGAAAAGACATGGAAGTAAATTGAACGCTGCGGAGATGCGATAAATTAAAAAATTGTGTGCTACAGTACCCAAACGTTGTCTGACTGGATACGTTACGAAGTATACCTACATACATGGAAAAGGACGAGGTTTGACTGTTTGACATTTCTCTAACTACCCTGTCAGCAGGGTGGGTCAAAATAGTTACCTAGTTAAATGTTGTGTTATTTAATGAATCAGTCTCTCCGATTCTCTTTTTGTAATCTCGGTTGGGAACATAAAGAAGCTAGTATTTGATCTGCTTATAAGCCCATCACGTGCTGTCGCGTGGCGTGTGTCTAGTGCGTATCCGCCTTTATTCTGCTCTAGTTAACTTGCATGTCAAGTCACTTTATTGACATAGCATGTCGCAGTACGCTAACTGCGAACACCTTCGGACCACGGTAATCTATATTGACGTTTATCGCCTTCGGTAAGTTCACCTCGATAGTGTTGTAGTTAGAGTCAAAATATACGCCATTTGTAATATTACCAAAGATAATCTGTCTATCTTTCTCTATATATTAATAAAATTACGTGTGACTCACTCATCTATCAACCTGGAAACATGAATTTTTTAGGGTGAACTATCCTTCTAATGTAGGCATCCAAAAACGATTCTACTAAGGGATTTTTAAAAATTCTACCGTTAAGTGGGTAAAATAATGGGTAAATAATTGTATGAAAATTCTTCATTTTCAAAGTTAGAGACATTAGATTACGTATACTTATTTCTGAATACAAATAAATTTACATGTGTATCGCGGTTTTACAAAATTTTACCTATAAAAGGGAAAAAAGAAGTTATCTTTTATTAATAAAATTACTTAGTGACTCATTCTTATAATCAACGTCCAACAAACTTGAAATTTTATGGTAAGCTACACTTATAAAGAAGGTTCCCACTAAGAAAGGGTTTTTTTAAGTAGTTTAAGGGGGTAAAATCTATACTAATATTATAAAGCTGAAGAGTTTGTTTGTTTTTTTGGTTGGTTGAACGCTCTAATCTCAGGAACTACTGGTCGGATTACAAAAATTCTTTTTGTGTTAGATAGCCCATTTATCGAGGAAGGCTATAGGCTATTTATCATTACACTACTACACTGGGAATACGAATTTATAAGCGACGGGATTAAATAGGTGGGACGGAAGGTCGAAATATTCCACGGGCGAAGCTGTGGGGGTCATCTAGTAAGGGATAAGCGGCTATAAGAAAGCGTAATTTTCAAAGTTGGAAATATAAAATTACGCACTAATGTTTTTGGTTACAATAAATGTGGTGTTTCACGGTTTTCCCTAACTTTACCTATAAGGGTGTATCATACATTACATATAATTATAATTAAATTGTCAATGTCATTATAAAATACAAAAGTGTCACATGAACGGCTACACACACCTATTCCCTTCTGAATAACCCACCCCTGACCACACCCGATGCAAAGGTAAGGCCTAATACACTCGCGGCATTGCCTCGTTGGATAGCAATGGCTATCCTTTGTTCCAGGTACGACCGGGCGTGGGAGTCATGAGTCTTTTCCCTTATTCTACGACCAATCTCAGAAACAAGAGCCTTAGCCGCGCTCCCCCAACGGCCGATCGTTTCCACCGCCACCGGTATGACTACATATCGGGACACCGCTTAATTTTGCTGCTTTTTGTGAGCTCATCCTCCGCTGCGGCCGCCGGCGAGTGGACGGTACGAACCAGGTGACTGGCGGCAAAAGTGCTGACGCATGTTGCGTCACATACCAGGCACTTGACATTCTTCCAAATACAGGGTCATTTGTAAAACACCAGCAACCTGCGAGGACTAGGTACATGTTAGAAATTTTTTGTTAAATTTTTTGAAATTTTGTTTTTTTCAAATTTAACTTTAATTTAATGTACTGATTGAATTACAGTAATACAAAACTCGTTAATATCACAGGGGATAGGGGTAAACCGCTCATAAATCCTTTGACGCCCGCATCGTTCATCGAAGCATGCAGTACGTGACGAAAAAGAGACCCAGGAGTCCTTTTAAGCGAATTCAAGAGCGAAAACCTATGACGAAACTCAATGTTTCAATATCAATAGTAGGTACTCACTCTGTAACAAATGACCAAAAGTGGTAGAACAAACGTTGTTGGTTATGACTTTGGCTATATAAGAGTATAATAATATTATGACTTTTCGTGGTGGAAAGAGGTTCTCACTAGAAGTAGTTTCAAAACTTTACAAAATGGAAAGGAAGATTAAGATTGAGCGGGACCTTAAACTCCGAAGCAAAGGCTTCGGATTCAAATGAAATTACCGCTTCAATGATGATGATGACGTTGATATATTTAAATCGATAAAAATCATATAGACACTTAATTAAATGTCAAATGTTCAATCCTTACGGTAGCACATGCACCAATTAAAGTATCGAACTGTCTTACATAACACGACCGAGTTCCGAAGGTCACCGTTTTATTCACATCCGCCGACAAACGTAATCAACCAGCATTCATCGGGTTACACCTTGATTAAATAACCTGTGTTCGCAATTGCCCGTATGTTTTACATGTAGTACCTATAAGTCAATTTATAATTAGGTACAAGTGAATTAAAACACTCCTAGGCACCACACTAGTGCAATTTGAAAGCACCTGTAACGAGGGGCACAGACCACAAAATTGGATTCATTTATTGTTTTTAATAAATAATATCTCAATAGATGAAATGTAGCGTTCGTGGCCCCACTAACTCTCAGTGTTCTGTAGGTAAATGATCACTGCGTTAAGTGAAATAAAACCTCACGTTACGTGGAATATTAAGGCCAAAAATTGTTGCCCTAAGGACAACAAAATTGGAATAGTCAAAGTAAGTAAATATACTAGATGACCCCTACAACTTCTCCGTGGCATATTTCGACCTCTCGTCGCACCTATTTAATCCCGTCGCTTATAAATTCTATAATGATGCATAAAAAATTGCCTGATTTGTCGACATTTATGACTACTGCTCTGCTCCCCAGTGTACTAGCGTAATGATATATAGCCTATAGCCTTAAAAGATAAATGGGCTATCCAACACAAAAATATTTTTTTCAAATCCGACCATTAGTTCCTGAGATTAGCGCGTTCAACCAAACAAACAAACAATCTCTTCAGCTTTATAATATTAAGTATAGATCTACTGTGTATATGTACTGTGTATATGTACTATGTATATGTACTGTGGAATAGTCGTGTATTCGCGTTAAATTATGAGGTAGGTACTCCTAATATTTGTGTTTGTACCTTAAATAGACGTCACAGAGGATGCAGACTTCATACCCAACAACACAGCTTAAACGCTTCATAAGTTCTGTAAAAAATCCGTCAGTTTGTTAAGTTACAAAAATAACTTCATTTGTGTGGTAGAGTGACAACACCGACCGCTATACTCGTATTAAGCACACTTCTTTTTGTGCCTATTATGAATAGGTATTTAACACTAAAATGTCATTTTCAAAATCATTTTCGTGCTAATGTGTGACAAAAGTCATTTTTAGTTCTTGAGATGCTTGCTACAACGCGATTTTCTACCTTCTCTCTTAATCTGAGTGTATTCCCAGTTTAATAATCTACCGGGGTTTACTACGGGTTTGAAAACCGAAATCTAATGTTGTTTTGCTGCTAGGAGCAGATATCGTATGGCTCTTAATTTTTTGGCATTGTTGGGAGCGATGGCCGTCTGACCTCCCAACCCCGTAACAGCGAATGCATCGTTCCTTCATTACTCGATTGGGCCCCTAAGATCTTTGCCTATACTCCTCTTTACTAATAACAATAGGTACTCCACGTAGGAAAGTAATTGTTTTGAGTGTTTTTAAATATTTATTTTCATATTAAACAGGGTACTTCCATAGGGTCATCAGGATCACACACTCAGAGAGAAGCTGATTTATTTGTGAATGGCAGTTTCTGCAAATGGCAAATTGTTTACAATTACGGTATAGTAAAAATAAAATAAAATAATAAAAATATCTTTATTTTGCATAGACCATTTTAACGGCGCGGAACGCGGCCCACCTGAGAAGAACCGGCAAGAAACTTAGGAAGGCTTTTTTTTTGATGGCCTATTTACAATTTAATATTATTTCACTTTGCCAGCAGATCATTTCCAGGCGTCCCTGTCCTGCAAATAGTCTTTAACGGAGTAATAACCTTTCACACAAAGCTTGTATTTAATTAACTTTTTAAATTTTTGGTTTCTTTAATGGTAAATTTCTCAGGTCACAGGGAAGCTTGTTGTAAAAGCGTATACAGTTACCCTGGAAAGAATCGCCAATCTTATGTAGTCGACTGTGGTGGACTGAAAGATTATTTTTATTTCTAGTGTTTATATTATGTTTATCACATGTTTATCACAGAGTTTAGAAAATTGACTTGATTGAGTGTTTATATATGGTCTATAATAATTATTCAAACGACTTTGGTTAATTGGTACATATTTAAGTTGTTTTTTGCAGACTTTGTTACTACTTTTAGGAAACTTTATCCATTGGCCACGATGATCTGACTCTACAGGATCCACAGTACCTTTATCTATAGGTTTAATATCAGTAAAAATATTATCAATACATTTTGCACTGGTGGCTGTAATACGAGTGGGTTCTAAGAATGTACTATGCAGATTAAAGGATTTAAATAGATTTTTCATTTTATTTCTCTCTGATGGAGTTAATGATGTATCTAATATATCAACATTAAAATCTCCACAAACTATTATAGATTTCTTAGAACATTGGCATTTGAACAGTGCTTCTTCAAGCTTTTCTTCAAATTTAATGTAAGAAGCATCAGGGGGACTGTATACGCTTAACAAGATGAAATGCTCAAACTCAATACTGGCAATCTCAATAACTCGCTCAATGGAGAGGGCTACCAAGTCTTTACGTTCTTTAAATTTTAAGTTTTTATTAACTAACTAACTAACTATCTTCACGCTGTATCCCTGACGGGGTAGTCAGAGAGGACAGATCGCCAGGCTTCGCGATCCATAGATACTTCTTTCGCTTCTTCGAGATTCATCAATCGCTTCATACACGCACGTCTGGGTATCCGAGTGCTTTTGACCTTTCCGTTTTTGAGCAATCTGCTCACGTGGTCTTCATATGTATGTCTCGGCCTACCCTGACTCCTTCTACCCTCTACTTTTGAACAATATATATTCTTCGTCAATCGTTCCTCTCTCATTCGTTGGACGTGTCCAAACCAACGGAGCACGCCCTTTTCCAGCTTAACGCTGACACTTTCAAACCTGCCATATTGCGTATCACTTCGTTACGTATTCGGTCGGCCAAGGTAACGCCGCACAATTTTCGAAGTGATCGCATCTCCACAGCATTCAATTTACTTTCATGTATCTGCTGACATACCCAGGTTTCGCTACCGTAAAGCAAAGTTGGCACTAGCACTGCGTTATGAATCGCCATGCGTGCTTCTTTTACGATGCTTTGTCGCTTTACTAACTGGGACAAAGCTTTTATTAATTAATATTAAAGAGCCTCCACGTTTAGAATGTTTTCTATTGAACGAGCTAGCAACCTGGTGATTTACGAAGTTCAACAATGTGATTTCATGATCTTTTAACCAGTGCTCTGTAGCACAAAAAATATTAATAGAATGTGCATTAATGTATAGCTCTAACTCTAAATCTTTAACATTTATTAAACCTCTAACATTATGGTGCACCAGGTTTATAAAAACAATATTTTTACTAAGATTATTCTCAGGGGCCAAAGTCAACTGGCCAGATTTATTATCTGTTGTCCTATAAACTAGTTTTTTGGAATTTCATTTTCCAAATGTGAAGTGTCAAAACTATCCTGCTCAATAAAAGCAGTTGTACTTGCCAATAATTTGGCTTGAAAAATTAAAAAATTAGATAGCATCAGAGCTACCTTTCGTTGTAAAAATTTTGATGCAGCCACCGAGGCAGTACGGGTTGCAATAGTTCGCTGTCATTTTACAACCAAACTAATGCACCTGAAGAATTGCAGTAGTTCGATCGACTGGACTGTAACATGTAGTGGGTCCTCCTAAATAAAATATTTATTAAATATATAAAAAATAATATTTATTACCTTAAATAGATTTTATAGAAAATGTAATGACAAGTAGAAATCATTTGACGGCGAGTTCGCAAACCGTGAAGGTTGTCCGCCAAACGAGGCACTAACAAAATGCCGGTGTCGGTGTTTAGATATAAATAAAAATTACTTATTTACAAGTAGTTACAAAATATGTTGTATTTGATTTGAATTGAAAGAAAATTTCTACACGGTGTTCAGAATGTAGATGACACAATAATCGGAGGATATATCTTGCTCCCGCATCTGCATATAATGAATGGTGACTTATTCAAAATGGTTGTGCCCATTTCGAAAAGCGTTCCATAGAAACAGTTTCCGTGTTCCAGGCAGATAAACCGTGGGAAAATTATATACCCGTGGTCCACCCAGGTGAACTACGCAGGTGGACCACGGGCAAAAATGCTCATAATGATCTTCTGTATTCTGCTGAGTCTACTGAACTTACAATGCTATGAACACAGCGCCATCTAGCATCAAACTAAGTAGATAGAGCTTGTAATAGATAGGAAATAAATAAACCAACAAAAAATTATCTAAAACAATATTCAAAACACTATTTTCTTCTTCTTTAGCCCGGATTGGATATAGGCTTGAAAAATTTCAACAGCAAGTCGCCACAACCTGCACTTAATTATTTCACCACGGCAAAAGGCTCTCCACCTGTATTGCATACAATTACTGTGAACGTATACGGTGGTTGTATAATACGTATACCTCTGCCTACCCCTTAGGGAATAAAGGTGGGACTGATAAATAAATATGTTAATAGCATTGCAGTCAGTCGTAGTGATGGAACGTATTTAATGCTAATTCTCTTCGTGGTGCGAAGAGAATTAGCATTAAATACGTTCCATCACTGGTTTAATTACTATTTAAATACTTAATGAATTACGAATAAATCAGCGTGATTAATTTAATCCATAGAGCGTATGATAGCCATGACTGGCTCGGTGGCGCAGTGGTAGTATATGCGGCTGCCGTTACTGAGGTCCAGGGTTCGATTCCCGGGTCGGAGAAAATATTTGTGTGTGTCCACAAATGTTTGTTTCGGAGTTTGTGTATTTTCTATGTATAATATGTATGTATTTGGAAATATATAAGTATGTTTATCAGTCGTTTGGATCCCATAACATTAGCTTATATTAGCTTACTGTGTAAAAAAACTGAAAAAAATAGCCATATAATGCATAGATAAGTATTTTAGTTGAACTATAATCCCAAACACATTTTTTCAGGGGGTAAAGAGGGTCCTTAGGGGTAAAGTAGACAAAATATCCATTGACTGACTTCACCGTCTCAAGTTCCCCTTCCTCTCCTAAAATAGCATTTGATTTACTTTTCAAGAAGTTATATACAGTATAAGTTATATAAGTCTAAAGTACTCGGATACGCAGACTTGCATGTATGAAACGATTGATAAATTTGCAACAAGCTAAAGAAGTATGAATGAATCGCGAAGCCTGGCGATCTGTCCTCTCTGACTAGCCCGTCATAGTTTTAAGTTTTATACAGAATGTTTTACACAGGTCCTAGAAAAATCGCTATATTGTTGATAAAAGTGATTCGAATTTACTGATATTAAATGTTTATTTTGATTGGGTTTAATTCGGCCTTAAAAATGTAGTACCTAGTCTAAGATTTTACGCATATAAAGGACTCTACCCAAATCTTGTTGGTTCACACAGAATAACCACAATTGTCAATCAGAGCAGCCCTTGGGCTTCATCTAAGGTTGAAGAGTTCTAAGCAACTGAAACTAAACGCTCAAACGAGGAACTGCCCAATTGCAATTAATCTATTGTTCTTGAAGGCGATAATGACTAATACAAAAAACAAATTGCAACAGGAAAAGAAACTAACAGTCATAACAACGGAATTAAACAACAAAACTAAAATTTATGATCATCTCTTGCATTACTAATATCAACGATTTCCACAAAACTGACACTGTGTTTACACTCGCGGCTCGCGGCTCGTCTCGTTGCTCGCGCGAGAGTGTAAACGCAGTACTTATAACATATTGATAATACCGATTAACTTGGATATCAAGCAAGTCTAACCTCAGTCATCGCAAAAAGATCGTGCCAAACGCATGACAGAACGGCGTTCTACTAAAATTCGCTCGAAATATTATGAAAAAAATTGATAACAGTAATAAAAAAAGTTTGTATTAAAAGCCTTGTAAAATAATAATTATATGCTCTGTTAAGATAAAAAAAAAAACATTTTTAATTGGTTTCAAAATTAGCGCAAATAAAATGCTTAGTTACTTTACTTTTTGAAAACAAAAGATATTGTTGTCGCTACGAGTATTTTCATATAAAGAATGTGCTTAAATTTTATAAATTGATGATAAATTATATTTAATGCAATGTGATAAAAACGAAATCAGTCATATGCCTTGATAATAACTCCACTGGATTGTCCATGTTTATAAGGTAAGTACCTAAATGTAGGTATGTTTGATACAAAATGATAACATATGTTTACAAACTGATTATTAACACCTATGTATACTCGTGAACGTCGAAGACTTACACTTATTTTTGAAAAACTTTCAGTTAATAGTAATAATATGTATACATATTCGGGAACGAAGCTAATGTAGAGCTACTCTATACATCAGCTTGCAAACCTGAAGAATGCCTCACAGTTGGTGGTATGATCATTTTCTGAAAACTATTTTTTATTAGTGTTTGAAAATGGCGGATACTTAGACATAACATTGCAGCGGTTTACTTTGTTACGCTTAA
Organism: Thumatha senex; assembly: GCA_948477245.1. Lineage (NCBI taxonomy): Eukaryota > Metazoa > Arthropoda > Insecta > Lepidoptera > Erebidae > Thumatha > Thumatha senex. Next base: position 404,366 of record OX419724.1, read on the forward strand.
ATTAACTTCCCTCGTGTCCCCATATTTATTTACTATTCCTACGTCTCATTTCAATGTATGCATTTTTGTCCTACGTAACAGGTGGTGAACCTATTGCCGTGTTGAAATTGACAAGAGCAGGTTGAGGCGACCTGCTATTGAAATGTCTCAAGCCGCATAATTTGGCTTAACGTCTACCATGTTACTGACAACCGGGGTACAACTGTTTACATGCCTTACGAAGCACTCAAACGCTTGTAAATATAAATACCATAAAGTGGACACTAGCGTGGCAACGAGCGCTTAAGTATTTTCCTCTCGAACCAGTGTCGTGACCAAGGTAATTATGGTCTATTAAAATTCGCGTAATTTTCGTTGATGGGTGGTGATTAAGCTGTTGTTCTACCCATCAATCATATTTGATAAGTATTCTTATCGTTAATGATATGTGATGTTGTCTAAGGCAAATAGTAGTGTGCCCCAAGCAGTAGTGTCACGGGTAATAAACGGACAAATCTAGTTTTGATAAGACCACGACAAAATATCCAAGGAGCTTGTTTGAGTGTATATAAATCTTTTTTTTGCCACGTGTGAAATTCTCATGGATGCCATAATGTCGGACTCCCACCAACTAAAACCACACGTTGCACTTCCATCTGTCTATGGATCTACGTATCTATTAGAATTAGTTAAAACATTGCATTCGTCAAGTTCCTGCTCAAACTCCTATTAGCCTAGTATGCAGAAAAGTCTAAAAATCTTAATTTTTAACGTTTTATCTGTCTTGCATACTTGATTATGTCATTTGCACCGCACTAGCGCCTTCGCGCTCTGCAACTCTAAAATAAAAAAAATGCAGCTCACTGTTTATAATCATTTAATTTGTGTATCCTACTAATATTATAATTGCGAAAGTTTGTTTGGATGTGTGGATAGAGGTTTGTAACTCTCAAAAACTACTGAATGAATTTTAATGAAACTTTAAAGCATTAATATGAGCTTTATGAATGCTGTAAAAAAAAACATTATTAATATAATAATATAATAAGGACGATATTTACATTTTATTTCCACAAATTGCAAAGATAGGTATTAGCTGCGAGAACCAATAAGATATTCAAGATAACCATTATTAAAACATTCGGACAAGAGCGAGTCGAACTCACCCACCGAGAGTTCTGTAAAAGTTCGTTTTTTGCGTTAGAAACGGCCTCAAGGGACCGCAGACCTAAAATATATTGTTTTAATTTCCACTTAATACCTTCTTGGTCGTGGTAGACATACGGACAGACGGACAATAAATCTTTTAAAGGGTTTAGTTTTCATAGGGCGCAGAACCCTAAAAAAGAAAAAGTTGTTCATTGCGTCTAAAAATTATCCTGTGTAAGCTTGGGCACGATTTTGATGTCAAATTTCTTTAACTCTATAGTTCAGCCCTTATTTTATTTTCGTGTGGAATTCCCTCGAGTTTCACCCCACCGGAGCTTATCAGACTTAACCCATCTAAAACCACACGATATTCCGAAAACCGTGTAGCTTTAGTTGGCGACGCGTGAATAAGTAGGTCTTGAGGGCCACTTCTTTATCTTCACTGTCTGAAGGCAGTCATAGCTTACTATCAAGATTAGATTAGGTAAATGCATATCTTTCTATCTAATATCCCCCTCATATTGCGATCACAAAGTGCTATATTGCAACCCGTACGTTAAAGACGACCCCCCATCGTGGTATGGCTATATGGTTTTATGAATCATGTTGTCAATTGCAAACTTGTATGAACACACCTTTAACGCTCATGTCAAATCTATACATATAAATAAAATTTAAGTGTCTGTTTGTAATGTTAACTTAACAGCATTTTACTAAATGCTTATGAATTAATAGAGTACTTAAATATAAAAAAATCTGTTATCTGGCAATGAAAGCCTGATAAAATCGGCCCAGCCGTTTCAGAAATCAGCGACAGACTGACAGCGGTTTTTTATGCGGTTCCGTACCCAAAGGGTAAAACTTGACCCAATTCGTCCGTTCGTCTGTTACCAGGCTGTAAGTTTTTAAATTAAAGTCTTGACGGATTGTTTTGAAAAACTTCAACGGTGGGTAACCACAGACTGTTCCTTAACTAACTTTAATACCTTCTTCTTAATCTTAAGTGTTTTCCCAGTTGCTGCCAAACCCTACTTGTATCTTATAGCCTGGGGTCAACTTTTATTTGGTTGCTAGGGGCAGCTATCGTTGGGCTTTTAATATTCAGCATTGTTGGGTGCAACTGCCACTTGGCCTCTCCCAACCCCTGGCGGGCGCCTGCGTCGTTGCCCAGTTAGTCAGTAGGTACACTGCTAGCTGGTGAGGACTGCAGCGATTATAATGTAACCTCTTCCACGGCTTCCATCCATCTCCTTAGGCGTTACAAACGTCCATACGCTACGGTGACCACTTTCGATCAGGGACTTTTACACTACCTTAGTATTATCAAAAAATAACTCCATACCAAAAAGTCACTACAAAAAATAACAAGAATCAAAATTAATTGGGTGTCTAGAATCAGCTTAGTTGGTCATTACTGAGTTCACTTTCGGTATTGTTGGGAGCGAGTGCCGTCTGGCCTTCCAACATCATAAGGGCACTAGCGTCGTACCAGCAGTAGTGACGCTAGCAGGTGATGTCGCTTGGGCCCCGATGAACTTGGTGGGGCCCCTTCCACCTTAATGTTGGCCTGTAGTAGGTAGGAGACTTTTCGCATATTATGATATAATATCACATGACTTGTAATTGTCGCAACAATAACGGCATCATCATCAATTTGAAGACCTTGGTTCGTATGAATTATAACGCTGTAGATAAATTGAGTAGACAAGCGAAAAAAGATTTATTATATTTATATTACACTAGCTGATGCATGCGTCTCCTCCCGCGTTTACTACAGAAACATGTACCCGGGATAAAAAGTAGCCTATAGCACTCAGGGATAATACGACTTTATAACAGTAAACGAATTTTCAATTTATTTATAATAATTAGTTCTTAAGATTTCCGTCATAAACTCACAAAATCACAATGTCACATACTCGCAAACTTTATCTCTGACAATACGACGATATGACATTTAATTTTGATAATGATAGTGAAATTTACTTACAATAGGTTAATAATTTACTGATACTACATATCAGTGGTTTGCTTATATATTGCTTATATATTGCTTATATATTATATATGTTAAGTATTATTTATAAAATCTGGATCTTAAGTGCCTTACATTATGTTCATACTAATAAATGGTATAACGATAACCCTGCCATAACCGTAAGTGCATACATGGGCATTATAGCCTTATGGTCTATGAGACCCTGTCCTAATTATGAGAGTCTAGTACGTATTAATGGCTAGTGTCGATAATTAATAGATATTTGTCCATATGTTACCAATACCTAATATACTTTTTGCACACGACGTATATAACTCTCAAAACATTTTATGTTAAAAAGATAAAATAAACCTTATGTAGTAGATACGAGTATCAATTTGATTAAAATAATTGGTTTTGCACTTACAAAACTCCTACTACAAACTCACCTGAATCCCGCTCTCTACCACTTTCGCTTACAGAGCAAGACGTGAGCAGAAATGCTTCCTATGTAGCTTGTGCAGGACTATCCATCTGGCATCATAAAGAAAGCTTCATCTCGAAGCGTCGCTTTGGCAGGTCGAAGTGGCATAATCCTGCGACCCGGTTGAGAAGGTGAAACCCGGTGGTAGTTTAGTGGGTAATCTGGCCCCTCTCCAAGGCTGATCTACTCAAAGTGGCTCAGACATGATAATGGCAACAAATTAACTAAATGTGATCCACCCCTTCTAAAAAATGCCTCACCTGCAAATGTGTGGTGCATCTGCTGAAGAGGCTCTAGAAGAGGTTGCTTAATTGGGAGGTCAGATGGAAGTTGCTCTAAACTACGCCATGAATATAAGATTTTGGTCGTAACTGGGAAGACTCTACAATGAAAAAAAATCATCTTGTCACAATACTTGTATTTAAGTAAATACAGGTGTGAGTAGGTACTTGGGTGTAAGGGCACCTTCGAGATCTCTGCACCTGCTGACTAATGGACGAGAGAACAGGCGCAATGGCGGGGCTTAGAGATCAACCTGTAGTCGCTTTCAACAATGCTGAATATGAAAAGCGAAGCTCTAACTGCTCTTAGTGACCAAATCAAAATGCACACAGCGTCATGGATACAGGGTGAAGATAGTTAAGTTAGGTATGTTTATATTTTTTTAGTTTTAAGCTATTGCATAGTTTTTATTACGGGCTTTGAGTGGGCTTTAATCAAGAAATTCAGTAACGCAAAAAACCTAAGATTGAAGATCACACGAAGTTCACCGAGCACGGCCGAGCGTTGGCTTAACGTGTATGTACATATATAATTTATGTTACGATTGTACGAAGCTCGCACGGATCAAGACGTGATGATAGTGAGTGTGAGGGTGAGAGTTTTATCCGTGTTTCCACGGGAACGGGCGCTACGTGGGTATAACCGCGAGGCGTCCGTTTGTATGAGTACATAAAAAAAGTGCCACATAATATATGTCGGCGCGACGTCGACAATTTATAAATATTTATAGTAAAGCTTTGTCTATTTGGATGACTAAACTTATTAGTAATGTGCTTGATGAAAAGCAAGAAGTCTCTTCTTACAAAATCGATTATCTTTGAATACTGAGCCGGAAGTCCGGTGTGGTATTTTATTAATTCACAAGTTATCTAGTAACAAATTATTATCTGTAAAATTTCCATCACAATAAATTTAGAATTAAAATATGAAACAGTTCATAAACTTATGTTTTTAATATGAATTCTAATATATGAAATGATATTGTACAGTCTTTTTAAAATTCAACGACTTCCGTGCCTACGTTTCAATCCAAGAATCGTATTTGACAGATTAGCTGATCTTTGTTGGTTTTGTAGAGGCTAGAGAACTGAAACATCGTCCATTTTGTTGGAACGTTTGTCAACGATGGTCGAGGAACAAATAAGTTAAGTAGTAAATTAAGGTTTTCTATACTGAATTTTGTAAAATTATGATTTAGTTTCTATCAAGATAAACTGCAGATACTGTGGCAAAGCTATTAAAGTCATTGTACAGTGATGTAATGAGAGGATTAACATCAGCGAGGCTGATGTTACTCTATCTGCTAACTATTCGACAGTACCTCCTCCGTCATATATGTTAGTACAATTTTATGTCATATTAGACAATAATTAGAGTAAGTTATAACATCCTTGATTATTCCTTTTTTGTTGAACTAATTCGTACATTGTGTTCAAAACGGATGTGGTTTTAACCGTAACCTTCAAGGTTCGCTGACCGCAGTACCATTGTGAAGATTATTTAATATTAATACCATCAGAATGCGGCGCCGTGAGGTGACGACTTTGTAATATAAAAAAAATCCTTTAATTAATTAATTAACTTCCAGGACTTTAATTGGTCGTGCTAATTAGTGTCTAGCACATAAGATCTTTTAGCCTTTTTGTTACCACCTCACTAAAAAGGCAACGGGTTCAAAATTTATTCCAAATTTAACATGTAAAATAGACACATTTTATTTTATTAATTTTATTCGGCCCTTTAGACCCACCCCAGTTCCGTGCTTCGGAAGGCACGTTAAGCCGTTGGTCCCGGTTGCCAATAAAACGGCAATCGTTAAGTCAAGTTGAAGGCCTTATGGGCAGCTTAAAAAATTTCAACAGCAGGTCGCCGCAGCCTGCGCCTGTCCATTTCAACACGGCAATGGGCTCACCACCTGTTACGTGGGACAAAAATGCATACGGTGAAATGTGGGCGTTTAATATGCCTCTGCCTACCCCTTCGGGGATAAAGGCGTGACAATATGTATGTATGTATGTTTAAATCTCCAGTATTCTAAAACCGACTTAATATGCGTCTTACCCAGTTCTGACGGAGTAGTTTGAAAACAGTGATAAAGTTCCTTACCCTTCACATAAATTTACCTAACTACCTGCAATTGAAAAAAACTAACTATCGTTGCGCTGACGATGACGGGGTAGTAAGAGAAGGTACATCGCCAAGTATCGCGATCCTTGCATGCTACGTGTATTTACCATAAAAAGAACACATTATGAGAAATATATTTTTAAGCTATTGCATAGCTTCTATCGCGGGCCTAGAGCGCGGCGACCGAATCAAGAAATTCCGTAACGAAAAAAACCTAACGCATACGAACTTCACCGAGCACGGCCGAGCGTTTGCTTAACGTGTATGTATATAATACATAGATTAGAATACGTACTAATATAATACGATTGTACGAAGCTCGCACGGATCGAGACGATCTGTAGAAATAATATATATTTTATATATTAATAAACTATATATATAAAATTCAATGTCACTTTTCGTTGGTAATTTTAAAACTCGAGAACGGGCTCACCTATCCAGGCTGTTTAGGCTTTGTTCGGACTATTTAGAAGATGGTTTTTTATTTAAAAATCTTGATTTTTTTTAAACTACATCCTTCTCAAGATCAATTATTTCATCACTAATGACACAAAAACAAAAAAAAACAGTTTATGTAGATAATATTTGGTCTTTCAATGATTAAAATTGGACGTTTCGGCCCGTTGCGAAGTGGGCGTCACCAAGGCGGGGGTGCGCGCGGGAAGGGAGTTTAGATCTATGAGTAAGGTAATAAAATTCATGATGATTTTATGTAAATTGACTGAAATACTTATAACGATTATTGTTGAAGAGGTCGCAAAAAATCTTATGCTAAATAAACTAGGTGAAAAAAGGATCACGGTTACCGAAATCCACGCGGGCGAAGATGCGGGCGGAACCTAGTATTTTATATATTAATAATCTATATATATAAAATTCAATGTCACTTTTCGTTGTAATTTTATAACTCGAGAACGGGCTCACCTATCCAGGCTGTTTAGGCTTTGTTCGGACTATTTAGTAGTTGGTTTATGTGAAGTGTGCACTAAATCGGTCGAGCGGTTTTTCATTTATCACATTTTTTGTAACAAATCTCTTAAGTGGCGCTAACGAAGTTATTCGGGTTAGCTAGTACAGTATAAATAATTTATTATAATTGCATAAGTTGACATAAATGCAATAGCTTTACCGCGGCAGTCCCCGAGTGCCACACGTTTTTTTTTACATTGTATGCACAATAGACGGCCTCTTGAAACTCTGCCTAAAAGCGATCCTTTTTTTTGGATGGATAGAAAATCATGGGAGTGATTAGGGTAGAGTACAATCAAACCTTCCAAATATAACTAACTGACTAACTATCTTCACGCTGTCTGTATCCCTGACGGTAGTCAGAGAGCACTGATCGCAAAGCTTCTTGATCCATGCATACTTCTTTCGCTTCCAAAGCCCGCCATACAAATACAATACGATGTCCCATAAACAAGCTTTATTATATATATACGGAAATATATTATTAGACCAACAATGCTCTCTGTTATCTAAACTAATGCAAAATTTAAGCTCAATGGGAAAGTAATTTACATTTAACTTCCAATATATTTATAATAGAAGCGCTCGTGGCCCCGCGGTCTCAGTGTTCGGTAAACGATCACTGAGGTACGCAACTTTCACTATGGCTGGTCCTCGGATGGGTGACCACTTTGTGGCATTTACATTTGCGAGCGTTTCCGTGCTTCGGAAGGCACGTTAAGCCGTTGGTCCCGGTTGCCAGTAAAATGGCAGTCGTTAAGCCTGGTTGAAGGCCTTATAGGCGGCTTAAAAAAAAATTTCAACAGCAGGTAGCCACAACCTGCGTCTGTCTATTTCAACACGGCAATGGGCTCACCACCTATTACGTGGGACAGGAATCCACACGGTGAAAAGTGGGCATATAATATGCCTCTGCCACCCCTTCGGGGATAAGGCGTGATGGATATTTATTTATTTTATTTATTTAACTTCCAATATATTTAATTTTAGTCACAGATGAAGCAAATATAAGCAAACTAAAAGTAATTGGTTGTTGAATCAAAGCAATTACAATGGTCAGCATGATTTGATTTGATTTCAACAAAAACATAGATTAAGTTTTTGTGTCAAAAGAGAGTTTCCAATGACGTTATTTTATTCATTTCGTTACAGATTCCTAGGCTTGATAAAAATACTTGTGCGATTCGCAAATATTTGTGTTGGAGTTTTCTAAGTATTAAGATAAAATTATATATAAGTATGTTGATCAGTTGTTTAGATTCCGTAGCGCAAGTGTTTATCATTGTCGTTTTTCCAATTACCCCAACGCCTAGAAAATCCGGACGGCCGATGTGGATGTTACCCACAGAACACTAGTCATTGCTGTAGATCTTCGTTTACAGGGGTCACAGTAATGGGTATGTGGGTGGGATTAGTCCCATAAAAACACATTTATTGGGGAAGACTATATATCATCACATTTCTGCCAGGACAGCGGAGGAGTAAGCATGAAAGTGCAGCAAGTTTGATTTCTTACAGAAATCAAACTTGCTGCACCTCTGGTGTTGCAAACGTTCATAGGCTACAGTGACCACTTTCCATCACGTGGGCCGTACGCTTGTCTGCCACCTCAGTAGTATAAAAAAACATACAAAGGTAGGATTAATAAATTAAGTATGTATGGGTTATTTAGGTACCACGGAGCATGTAGCAGTATGCCACGAGCGAAGCTGTGGGGCACAGCTAGTCAATAAATAAATATCAGCTTGTTATTTTAATACACAATACACTCATGGGTCTTTATACCTCCTAGCGAAACGAATCCAAAGTGACTGCCGAGGTAGCGTTCAGTGACCTCGTCGGCGATCACTGCATCCAAAAGTACGCTTGTCCCTGATAATAACATTATAGAGTTATCGTACAGTATGAATGTAGAGTAGCACAAGCACTTTTTAATAGTATTTACGTTTATTTTTTTGGATACTGTTTACTTTAGAGCATATTATTTTTATTTCGTATCTTACATACCTATGCACATTCTTTTCTTTTAAGTACTTCACAATAGTTTGTAATACCATGCACTACAGTTAGGTAGTTGAGATACGAGTACCTTGACTGACTATTTTCTGGTTTTGACTTTGACTTTAGAGGTTTTAGCGATTGATAAACAGTGGGTTGGAACCATTCACTGCTAAATATTATGACGTCCAAAACGCCAAATCCTTTAATTTTTTAAATATATCATTTCTCACATCAAATAATCAGAACTTGTAAATATACTTAATAGACTTTTATTGAATTGGATTTTGGGATTAACCATAATACTAAAAGTATTATATTTACTGATAGTACCCACGACGCGGTCACAATTTTCTGCTATACCTAAGTACCTACACAGTTAAAAGAGACTCCATTACGATAGACGATAGAAATATTTGTTTACGAAATGACCTTGCAGCCGTTAATCAATAGTTTGCGTCCAGTTGGCGGCGAATTGTGTCATTTGCTTCATCTAGTCACACCTGGCGAAATGGTTTCATAAATGATGCAGCACTCTATGTCTTAGCAAATGCGAATAATTCATAGAATTTGGTGGTAAATTCCGTCATGTTCATCAACACGGATCTGCTGTAAGTGCCCACCAGGATTTCCGAAGCTGAATTGTCCTAACCTGCTCACTAACGATAGGGGCAATGATGCAGACGTGAATTTGGAGGTGAGGCGGCAGTCGCTCCCGACAATTATGAACATCATAACTATACCAATTTGCTCTTAGTAGCCAGATAAAAGTGAATCCCAGACTGCAAATTCAGATAGACTTTGGAAATGCGCTGACATGAAAACAAGATTCCTCAAACTTGGTCGAAAAACAACAAAACCTTGTTGTATGACTTAGTAGCGAAATTATGATTAAATTATTATGATTAAAGTTGTTCTGGCAACGTGAGTCTCTTGGTTAAAAATTAACTTTTTACAACTTGTGTGCGTTTAACTGGTTGATACACGTATAAAAAAAACCTAAGATATCATTTATTATAATAACAGGTTTTGCTATGGTGTTGTAACAAAAACAATTTTTTAAGAGGATAATTAATAAGTTTTTTACGTATTAACATTTTTTAACCCACTTAAAAATGTTCACTTCTGTGTCACTGAATCTCGGAATAAGTAGGTGTCTAATAGCTGAGCTGAAATTATAAGGTACTCATTTTCATGTCAACAAATCAAATTCTAAAATAGCCTGAACTCAATGTTACGCCGCAAAAAAATGTACGTTGAACATAACTACACAATAGTTATGAGAAGCACGAACGATAATGTAAATGAATGCGGTTCGGTGCCTGAGTCAATTTTTGGTACGTACAATGGAGTAGTAAAGCTATGTGTTGATTAGTAGTAGCCAATATGTACCGGGAAGTTATGTAGGTATGGAGGGAAGTCACCAGTCAACTCTGTGGTCATACAAAATTCTTGCATGGACGGATTGAATGATCGCATATTGGGGGACTGAGTGATAGACAAATCACAGCTGGTTGTTTCTGCTCGAGGTCCTAAGCAAGATGTAGTTTAAGTTAATATTGGTTTAACAGTTTCAGAGATTAGCCGGAACAAACAGATACAAAAAAACATTTAAATCAGTTTTTTTGTAGGTACCATTTATAGATACTTTATTTACGAAAGTAACGGGTTATATCGAGGTGGAAATATAGAGGGGTGAATTTACAGTGCTGGTCTTAGTGGATTTTTAATTGTGTCAATCATGATATCCATGACTCGTCAGATGAAATCTTCAGGTAGGCCAGTATAGATTTTTATCTATCCTGGCCTACCTGAAGATTTCATCTGACGAGTCATGGATATCAGGACGAGTTGAAATGGTTCTCATCTTATATTCCTGGTGGTCAGCAGTCAGTTCGCGTTGATGAGAAGTCATCGAGTGGGCGCAATCTGGTCGCTGGTTCCTCAGGGCGGTATACTCTCTCCTCTTCTGTTTACTATGTTTATTATTTTTTTTTTATTTATTAACTTCCTTACACAAGAGCTTCAGTGTGCGTATCACCTGTATGCAGAAGCCCTGCAGTTTTATAGTCAGGCAAATTCTTCCGGAAGCCATTGCTAAAATAAACACTGACCTTAATGCAATGGGACACTGGTGTGCCCATTTTGGGCTTACTATTAAACCTGAGAAATGCCAAGGTATCATAATTGGAAGTAGTCGTATGATGAGTAGACTGGACGGGATAAATTTGCCGTCAATAACCTTCAATACAAGAACTATTTCAGTTACTCTTACGAGTAGTGTTAACAATCTTAGGCTTGCATCTTGATAATACCTTAATTGGAGAGTCCAAGTCACTAACGATTGCCAAAAGGTTACTGGGACGCTACGTGCTTTTCATCGGCTTAAGAACTTTCTGCCGCCCAACTGCAACCAACCCTGCAAAAACCTTTTAAGACACATTTTAAAGATTCCCATACTAGACATTCGAAAAATCTACCAAGAAAGTTTATGCACAGCACAATCCAAGCGTATCAGACTTTGTCGTCTGCGAGCACTCCGGAAGCAAATGTTAGGAAAAACATAACGCCCTATACACACCGAGCAGTGTGATGGAAAGTAGCCAAAGGCATCATATAAAAATATCCTCAGAACTCAAACTATTTTACAGGCGATATAACACGCATAAGTCTCTCTGACGGGAAAGAGGCCGACACCACCCACAAGTAAAGAATCGTTGTTAACCCTCATATCTCCCCTTTGGGGCGAAGATGGCATTAAACGAAGTGGCTTTAAGGTGACAGCGCTAAAAGAGAAACAGTGTTTTCGCCGCAGTTAATTATATTGCCGCGCCCTGTTGAGCTCTCCGTGGTTTGTGTTGAACAACTATGGTATTGTGCGTCATTTACTACAGATCTCAACACCGAGGATCTGAATACTATTAGAGATAGGGAGAAAAGTGCCCTAAAATTGTCATTTTTGTCATAAAACGTTTTATATTATAACTCAGCTAATAACTAAATACAACATTTATTAATTTTAAGACTATACTAGACTATTATGTCATAAGAATATAAGTATCACATGCCTATGTTACTTAGTTAGGTTAGATTAGACAATTTGTAATTAGATTATTATGTTTGGAGCGGTCCCCTAACGATGCATATTTTTTTTAGAATTATTAATACATACTTAGTTACTTTAAGAGTTTCTTTTATTTTTTTTACTATTTGAGTTATTTTTTATTTAATACTTTTATAGGTACATACTTATTTAAAATGTAGATTTTGTTAAGTTGTAAATAGCTAGCTTCATTTTAAATCTCAACATATATTTTTAGCTTTATCGCAGCTCAACCGATTTTCATTGAACATATAGGTATATTATAAAGAGAGAAAACCTATCAGTAGCGTTACACCTTTGAAGTTGACAAAAATGCCGACAACGTCTAGGCCAGAGGTTCCCAAACTTATTTTATATCCACGGCACGGAGGCCATATTGAATTGTAAAATTAACATGAAATTCGTACTCAGCATACCATAAAACCCCTTATACGATACCCAACATGAAATTTTATAACAGCTTGCGCGGTGACTATATTGAATTGCAAAATTAACACGAAATTCATACTCAGCATACCGAAAAACCCCTTATACGATACCCAACATGAACTTTTATGACCACGGCTCGGTGGCCATATTGGATTGCAAAATAAACACGAAATTCATACTCAGCATACCAAAAACCCCTTATACGATACGATATCCATCATGAAATTTTATGACCACGGCGCGGCGGCCATATTGGTTTGCAAAGTAAACTTTAAATTCATTCTCAGCGTCAGCATACCAAAAAACCCCTTATGCGATACCCAACATGAAATTTTATGACCACAGCGCGACGGCCATATTGGATTGTAAAATGAATATGAAATTTGTATTCTTAATATTTAAAACACACAAAGAAATCGATACTACAGAGTATCGATTTCTTTCTAGACAGCTAGACAGCTTCGTCGACCGACTGTATGTCTTTCGGCTGTAGGTTTTGTCTCTTTATACTGTGCTTATATTGTGAATTGTCACTGATTATTGTTTTATGAATAACTCGGACTTCCTACCTCTTCCTACATCTTAAAATTTATAAATTTTTATAAATGTAGTATTTGTTAAATACATAGCATAGCTCCTTTATGAAAATTTTCTCTCCCCCTCTACATATATTTACAGACATTGGGTATTTTCCCCACACAGCTTTTTCAGAGCTTAACCGATTTTCATTGAACATACATATATTATTTTGTAATGATAACGTGATGCGCTTTCAATTAAGACCCCCAACTTTTAAACGTCTCAACCGTTTCAAAGTTTTAATTTTCATCAAACACGTCTAACAACACTGACAAGTCACCTTTACTACAAAAAAGTCTAAGTAGAAATCGCTTCACCAGTTCGCTATGTATGATGCCAACACGCCTCTTTTTGCGTCGTGGGTTAAAAACAGACCAAAGAGATAAGATTATAGCTATGAAAAACAAAGGAATTATAATAGGGCATAAAAAAAAAAAGATTATTTTTAGAAGGAAAATCAAATGTTTATTAGTAGGAACAGTTTATATTGGAAACATAAATTATCTTTTTTACTATTTTCCTTTACTTATTATTTCTGCTTCTAACCGTTTAAACCTTCCTTGAACTTTCACGAACATTTTAAGATCAAAATTAGCCAAATCGCTCCAGCCATTCTTGGGTTTTAGCAAGTAACTTTTTGTATTATGCGGGCTTATATGGGTGCCACAGGGTTGGAAATATGTCACGGACGAAGCCGGGCAGGTCAGCTAGTTAAGTATAAAAATTGCAGTAACAATCTTCAGCACTAATTTTTAAGGGTATTACAGTAAACCAACTGACATAATAACTTTCATTCTGTAAATAATAAGAATTATTGTCATAATTTATCTGTGGTTATTAATTCCGCTGAAGAGCTATAGAAAAAATGTGCCGCGCAAGTGAAGCCGGGGTGGGTCGCTTGAGTAACACATTTTGTACGTGTCGAAATCTCAACGAATACATATTTATGATTCATAGATTTTAGAATTTAATTCTGTACAAAACCTAATTACCACCATTGTCGATAGATGGCAGTATACTGTATGACCTTTACTGAAACGCGCTATGGTTTCGTTACATGTGGTTCAGTAGTTTTCAATCAGCTCCACAATATTACTACAGGATCGCCTTGTACCGTTGTTTGCACGGGCCCTTCTAAGTTTCTCTCTGTGGTACGCCCCGTACCACCGTCCGATACCTATAGCAAGTTGCGTCCAGCTTCCGACCTCGGATCACGCGTCGTGCCGCCTGGCTCTGGTTTCCCGGTCTGCCACCAGCGGCAAGCCCCGGGGACCGGGTCAGGAGGTATCGGCGTGCCGAGGCTGGGGTTAGGGCCGCACACGGGTATCCATCCCCCCTCGCGCTTTCCATCTACTCGCCCGCAGCGGCCGCAATGCCGCCGCCGCAATCGCACGCGGGGGAAAGCGAACGTTCGTCCGCTCCCGCGGACCTGCGCACGCCGCAATCGTGCATCTCACGAGGATGGCGTCCGAGAGCCAGCCCAGCCTGGCCTTCGGCCGCTCAGCGACAGCCCGCCCCAGCACATCCGGGGGCGAGTACTTCTCGGGCAGCCCGCTGCCCGGGTCACCCACCACCACCACCGCACCGTCGATGCCAAGGCTCGACGGCCCCGACGCCGCGCAGAGGCGCATATTACCGGCCGCCACCAGTGCCCGGCCGACTCAGCCGGCCCCAGCTGCCGGCGCTACTGCAGCCGTAGCCATTGCCGCTGCTGTCCCTGCACCCCCTGCAGCAGCTGCAGCCGTTCGAGCCGCAACCCGGCCAATGGCGACACCACTGGGACACAGATGGCCCACCCCTGGGCAATCTGGAACGCCCCGATCCCGGCGGAGAGGTTCCCCTCTCCCCCGCACAGGACGCTCGGGCAGGCGACTTTCTCGCCGCCAAACACGCATCGCCCTATACTCGGGACACGGGACATCTCCATCGTCACCGATGGAGATGTCTTACGCCGCTGCGCTGAACAGTCCGCCACCGCCACCATCGAAACCTCCAACCCCTCAGCCGAGGAGGTTGACGCCACAAGCATCGCAGGCGACCGACGACGCGCCTCCAACCACAGCGCCGGCTGCCTCGATGCCCACAACCACTGCCTCAAACGCTAACCCCCAGACAGCGAAATACCCGCCGCTTATCATGGAAACGCTCCCGGACTGGCCAAACCACTTCCGGGAGCTGAAGAAGCTCCTGGGTCACGCTCCGAACGGCCGTGCCTTCGGGAAAGGGGTCCGGTTTATCCCAAAATTGGACTCTGAATACGGAACCATACAAAGATACCTGTATGACCTGGAGAAGGAGACCAAGATCTCATGGTTGTCCTACTCCCTACCACAGGAACGCAGCTTAAAGGTAGCCATCAGGGGGCTGCCACATAACACAGAGCCCAAAGACATCGAGCAGGAGCTGTCAACCCTGGGATACACCCCGGAATTCGTGCGCCCAATCCGCGCACGCTCAGGACGCCCGGGTTGCCTGTTCCTGGTGCAGCTCCAACGAACCAAAGACGCCGTCCCGGGCATATATGACATCACAGAGATGCTCTGTATGCCCGGAATCAAAATAGAAACCTGGCGCGGGAAAAAGGGCCCGGCTCAGTGCCACAGGTGCCAGCAGTTCCGTCACTCATCGCACCACTGCCACAGGGCTCCCGCCTGCGTACGCTGCGGCGGTGAATACGCCGCAAAAGAATGCCCACGGCCACTTGAAGACCCACCAACGTGCGCAAACTGCGGTGGCCCTCACACGGCGAACCACGTGGCCTGCCCCGTGTTCCGCAGGGAGGCGCGGAACAAAAAGGCTGGCACCGTGGCGCGCGCCGCACCCTTAAAACCTGCTTCTTCTGGTGCTGCTGCACCGGAATCAAACGCCCCCGGATTCCTGATGGCAGAAGCCAACCCTGCCCCGGGAGTTAAACCTAAAACCCAGAAGAAACACAAACGAGGACCCCGCAAGAAGGCTGCAGCGACAGAGCAGCCCATGCAAGCGCCAGCCAAGCCCGTGGTCGCTGCCCCCCTGGGAGGGACGAAGGCGAAGCGGGACTCGCACCAGAATCCGACAACTAGCGTGCCGGCTGAAGGTGGAAGAGCTGACCCTTTGATCACCATGGTGATCGGAGTGCTGACCGAGGTGCTCCAAGCCATCCAGGAGGGACGGGACCCCGTCCAGCTCATCCTGCAATGTGTAGGGAAAATCTGTGCCTATGGCAGATAACTCCCTACGCATCATCTTCTGGAACGTCGACGGGATGTCCCCCGTGAAGACCAGGCTCCTGAGGCAGCTGCTCGCACAGCGGCAGGCCCATGTTGCCCTCATTTGCGAAACGCGCCTCAGGAAGAGCTCAGCACTTCGAGCACCAGGGTACCATGTGTACCGAGAGGAGCAAATCTCCCAGACCGGGACTGCTTTCAGGGGATTGGCAGTCCTGGTGAAGAGAAGTGTCGTCCACCAACCGCTGCCAACTGTCCTGCTGCAGACGTCGTACGCCCTGGGCGTGGAAGTCTGCGTCGATCGCCGCCCCATCCGTGTGTTTGCGTTCTACAAGCCGCCGGACGCGCGACTGGCAACGGCTGATGTCCACACCCTGATGGACTCACCAGACCCGGTCATAGTCGCGGGCGACTTTAACGCCAAGCACACGGCCTGGAACTCCACGCGCATCTGTCCCAACGGGCGCCGACTCTACAACATCGCGGAGCAGCAAGGGTACGAGGTGTTGGGGCCAGAGGTCCCGACACACTACCCATACCAAGCAGCGTTCCTGCCGGACGTGATCGACCTGTCGCTGGTCCGCGGCCTGCCAGCCGCGCCATCGATCGACGTCCTGGACGACCACCTCCTCTCGGACCACCAGCCAGTCCTTCTGACCCTGACAAGCAACCTTACTCGGTCATTGCCACCATCGCCTCGCTTTCGCCAGGATTGGCAAGCATTTGCCGATCATATGGCGAAGCACTCGCCGCACCGCCGCATTGAGTCCGAGTCAGACGTCGACGCGCTCGCCGAAGATCTCAGCGCTGTTATTAACACAGCGCTACGAGACTCCAGGTTAGAAGCCCCGTCGACCCGGAAACCTCCGCAACTGCCGGCCTTCATCTTGGCGATGATCGAGAAGAAGCGGAAACTGAGAAGACTGTGGCAGCGCAACCGATGCCCGACCCTGAAGTGCCAGCTCAACGCGCTGGCTGCAAGGGTCTCGAGCGCCCTGGAAACAGAAGCGACCGAGTCCTGGCAGCGGTCCATTGAGCGCGCCGGGGACGACTGGTCGGGCATCCACCGCCTGTGCCGCCAACTCTCCGGGAAACCGCCTCCGATTAGACCCCTCATGGCCGGTGACGGTACCCCACGTTACCGAGCCGAGGATCGAGCGGAGATCTTCGCGGAACACCTGGAGAAACAGTTCCAGCCGAATCCAGCTTCCGACGCAGTTCGAGTAGAAGCTATCCAGCAGCATCTGAAGTTTTACTTCGAGGCGCCGATAACCCCCACGGAAGACCCAGTCGTGTTTTCCCCGGGCCAAGTGCAGCGTATGATTCGCCGCACCCAACTGCGGAAAGCCCCAGGCCCCGACCGGATCCCGAACGAGGCCCTGCGTCACCTGCCCCCGCGAGCTATCGCATCGGTGACGCAGTTATTCAACGGCATCCTCCGCACCAGCCACTTTCCCGCAGCATGGAGACTCGGCCGAGTCATTATGCTGCCGAAGCCCGGGAAAAACGTACTGAAGCCCTAAAGTTATCGGCCCATTACGCTGCTGTCGACACTCTCGAAAGTCTTCGAGAAGCTTCTACTCCTGCACCTGACACCACACATCCAGCCACGCGACGAGCAATTCGGCTTCCGAGCCGAACACTCCACCACGCTGCAGCTCGCGAGGGTACTGCACCATCTCACCGTCGCTCTCAACAAGAGAGAGCACGGTGTTGCAGTACTCCTCGATATGGAGAAGGCCTTCGATCGCGTCTGGCACGACGGCCTGATCTACAAGCTGGCCACGTCTACTACTCCGCGACGAATAGTCAAGACTGTGGCCACCTTCCTCCAGGACAGACGCTTCCAAGTCATCGTGGACGGCGTCCTGTCCGGAGAGCACAGCATCAGAGCCGGCGTGCCCCAGGGGAGCTGCCTGTCGCCAGTGTGCTACGCCAAGTACACTGACGACATCCCAGTCCCAGACGGCGCGATTTGGCACTATACGCCGACGACGCCGCCTATATTACGACCTCCTTGACCGCTACACATGCGGCGGTCAAAATGCAGCGTGCCCTGGATGCGCTCCCGCCTTGGCTGGATGAATGGAGACTGACGGTCAACGTGGCAAAGACCCAAGCGCTCGTTGTGGGGGGTGCGTGGCAACCCGCGCCCCTTACCCTGCTCGGAAAAGCCGTCGACTGGTCCCCGACGGTGAAGTACCTTGGAGTGACCATTCAGAGTCGTCTCACCATGCGACACCACGTGCATAACATCTTTGGACAAGCTCGCGCCGCTCGAGCTCTTCGCTCCGCGCGAAGCTGGGCGTCTACAAGGCTTAAATCCGCAGCAGCCTCACCTATGCCGCCCCTGCATGGTACGCTCTGGTCGCAGAAACGTACCGTGCACGGCTGCGTGCGCAGCAGTCGCTGTCGCTGCGACACGCCGTAGGCGCCCCTCGCTTCGTGAGGAACGAGACGATCGCCCGAGACCTACGCATGTAGAGCCTCGACGACTACATCGGTCGCTTGAGCGCCAAAATGTTTGCACGCGCCGGGGAGTCGAAATTCCGCCACCTGCGGGAGATCGCTCCGTACCACCGGCGCTCCCCGGACACCCCTTTGCCACGGGACTTGATCCCCGCTGCAGCACGACCGGACCAGACAACGTCACCCTGAGGCCGGCTGATGGGCGCCTGTCGGGAACCATTCCCGACAGGCTCGACTTCGCCGACGCCCCCAGGTTGACCCCCAGATGATGACCTCAGCTGCCGCTGGCTAGTATATCGGAAGTATCCGATGGGGTCAGGGCTCGCTAGCAGCACGCTTCACCACCGGATTTGACGCCTGGGCTTGACGCCACGGATTTTACAAGCCAACCCAACGACCCGCCTGTATCGACAGGCGGCGCTGTAAGAGGCCAATGCCTCGACCAGTCTCCCCCCAACTCCTCTAGGGGAGTTGTGAGATGGCCAGTCGGACCAGCTAGCTATAAAACCCTGTTGATGTTTATTTATTTAACTACACATCATCAAGTATTGATAATGGTTTCGTAAAAGTACCTACGAGATCCTCTTTTCGTAGGGGGTTTCGCTATATCATGATTATAATTGGGACGAGATAATTTTATGTTAAATACAGGTTGACGCCCGCAGATTCGCCCGCGTAGAGAAGTTTTCCCGTTCCTGTTTCCTACAGGAACTTTTACCCGGGATATAAAAAGTAGCCTATGTGTTATTCTGATGTATAAGCTATATTATTGTAATGTTTGATTAAAATCCATTTGGTAGTGTTTACGTGAAAGGGTAACAAACATCCATACAAACTATTGTATAATAATATGTAGTACTATTATATTAAGTAAGTAACTATCTTCACGCTGTATCCCTAACGGGGTAGTCAGAGAGTTCAGATCACCGGCATCGCGATCCATGCATACTTCTTTCGCTTCCTGCAGATTCATTAATCGCTTCATACACGCGCGTCTGGGTATCCGAGTACTTTTGACTTTTCCGTTTTTAAGCAATCTGCTCACGTGGTCTTCATATGTAAGTCTCGGGCTACCCTGACTGCTTCTGCCCTCTAATACTACTAATATATATTCTTCGTTAATCGTTTCTCTCTCACTCGGTGGACGTGTCCAAAGCGCCAGCTGAACGCTGACACTTTTATTCAAACCAAACCTGCCATTTTCCTTATCACTTCGTTAGATATTCGAAGTGATCGCATATCCACAGTATGGGGTTCTTCAAAAGGGGTCTTAGAAGGTTTTTAAAAGGTCGGCAGCGCGAGTGCTGCACCTCTGGTGTTGCAAACGTCCATAGGCTAATGTGACCACTTTCCATCTGGCGGGCAGTATGCTTGCCTGCCACCAAAAAAAAAATAAAAAAAAATCATTACTTTCATGCATCTTCTGACATACCCAGGTTTCGCTACCGATAAGCAAGTAAAGCAACGTTGGCACTAGCACAACAACAAATAATTCAAGTTTGTAAAAATGTGTTTTAGAAGCTTCGCGCGTCTTATCGAAATGCAGAAAAAATAAACTACCTACATAGTTATTAACCGATTCGGAAAATACTATATTTATTAAATGTTTACTCTTCTTCTTCATCTCAAGTGTTTTCCCAATTGCTTCCAAACCCTATTGTAATCCGCTTTTAATTTTAAAAGCCAAACGATAACGGCTTTTAATTTTCAGCGTTGTTGGGAACAACGGCCGCCTGACCTCCCAACCCCGTAACCTGTATCGTTGCCTCGTCCATTACTCAGTAAGTGCACCGCTAGCAGGTGAGGTCGCTTGGGCCCCGGAGATCTTGGTGGGGCCCCTCACACCCCATTTTGATCGCAATACTAACTTAACATACTGTTTAACGTATGCAAGCAGTAGCTTTATAGGACAGAGAGGAATATGCTGCGTCGGATGTGTGTCGTCACTAAACCGCATAAGGAATACCTACTGCCATCTGTGGTAGCCTCCATGTCCGTGATATTGCAGAGAAGCTGCAGGTGAGCCTAATACCACAAGGTATAACAAAACTATTCGGATATGTGGGGAACAAAAGTCTGGCCATGGCACCTAAGTCAGGTCGCAGCAGGATCAGCAGACTCGTGGATGACATACATACGCGCTGTTGGTCTCACAACAAGGAATGCTAAAGATCGCGAGAAGTGGAATGAGTAGAGGACTTCGGACTAGCATTAGCTCAACCCTAGGAAGGTTATGTCCGCCGTATCTTGGTCCGTAGGTTTTGCAGAAGAGGTTGATGAGCGACCCATTTGTTGCGTGGGCCTTATCCGCAATCCTATAGACTATATTTATGAGACTATTGTCTTCCCTTACCTGTCTTTTCCGTATAAACGTCTGATAAACAGCGTCATAAGTGTATGACTAGAAAACGTTCGATGGATTGAGTTACGTCACGACATTGTGAATTTAAATGATATGTCATGTCACAAGCGGTAGCGAGGTGAAACAGTTTATGTGATAAACTTTCCAAACATTATACAGAACACGTATCATCATTCTTAAGATTCAATGTATGTCTTTTACTTATTGTTTGTCTAACTAAAATAATTTTCTTATAAGGAAATGTTTATGTATGAGAATGTATGGATATGGATAGGTTTTAAAACTCATACTAATATTTTGGTCGATCGTTCTGTAATCGTTTTGGAAACGATCGCAGTATATGAGTAATACGGGCTACGCAAGCCGGGGAAATAAATAAAGAATTAGAAGTCCTTGAATAAAATAATAACTTAATTAGAGATATTGTATGAAAATTTGACAGAACAACCGGTTGATTTGCAGATCGGAAGAAGTCGAAGGTACCGGTGTGGTATGGATGCTAAGCGTGTGAGGCCTTTTTTTCTATTGGGACTAATCCCACCCACATTCCCATTACTGTGACTCCTGTAAACCAGGATCTACAACAATGACCAAAACTCGCAAAAGTTACACCGAGCTCGATCTCGGTGATGTCCCAGGAAAAGTTAGCATGTCTTGGAACCCGCAACGAAATTAATCAGAAGATAATGTGAGGAAGCAAGAAAAGAACGTAATGCCTCTTCCCTCCTTTGCAAAGCGGGAGACCTGGAAAGCAACTAGGTGTAAATCCTATAGAAATAAGGAAGCACCACGGTAATAGTATATTACGGGTCCTATGTGAGCTATGTTTGATTCCAGTAATATGTATGGCAGAAACGTTTAAAAGCACGAAAATTCACCCTCGATGCCACGAGATCCGCATAGTAAACTACTCCCGACGTTACTTGTAAACAATTTAGCATATTATATCGCTCATTCTGCCAAATGCTACACTCCCAAAGTAAATGATGGGCGGTCTGATCATATTTGGCGTGTAAGGGCTGTGTAGGCACATGGTTCTAGGGTTGGCAGGCGTAACAATGCACAATTATCAAGTCCAGTGACGGGTGAACATTTCCATTTAGAAGCCCGCTGCTCCCCTCTCCCAGTGAATGAAAATGAAAAAATCTTTATCCATATAGGTCACAAGTAACACTTATGAACGTCAAGATAATTGCTTCTACATGGGTACTGACTTTACTACGGCTAAGTTATAGGTCTGAATTGTAAAAAATTAACAACATGGAGTAAATCTTCATCTGTCAGTTTCAATTCACTAAAAGAGTTTCTCCCCTTATACGGGAAATAACAGAATTTAAATGGAAATACCAAAATTTGACATTATAGCATACCTACTCCTTTGGAAAATTCCGACTAAATGTACCTATGTGGAAACGAGAATAATTTGTTAAATATATGATAGAATATTTTATATTGATGTTCGATAATAAAGGCGAGGGGAGGAAGAACCCACCACACACTCTTAATTCCTCAATCACAGCGTGCAACAGAATGACGAACTCGACTTCGTCCCTCATTTATTATCGTCCTACTCGTACAATTGATTGCCGCCATTTACCTATTACACCTGCGTCCATTAGTTAATAATGTGCCAGTTAAACACGAAATAAACTAATAGCTTACTTAATCTAAAGTATAATGTCTTCTTAATAATAATGTTGCTAAATAATAATGACCAAATTGTTTTAGATTAGAATTTATTTAGTCTGTTAGTAGTCTTGTGGATTGTGAGAGTGGCCTTCACTTCGCAAGATGTCGCCATGACTTTCTATAAGACGGGCGGTGTCATTTTGGCATCTAAATATAAAAAAGGCGAAATTGTTTATAAATTGAAATCGACTTTCTATTAGAAACGTTCGCGAGCAAAAAATCTTAATATGAAATCGCTTGAGCTTATAGTTTGTAAACATCTAGTAATCAATGAATCACGTAGTACTCCTCGCTACTCACGCGGTTAGTTTCACTACCGAGCCGGGCCAACGCACTCGTACGAAATACAAACAATTTGCAATTTGCCCGCCATCACGATCAAAACAAAACTCAGATTTCGAATACGTCTTGAAGTTAGATTAATATCTGTGATTTTTTTTGGTGAAGTGTAAAAGTGTTGTATAGTGTGTTCTCTATACAAATTTTTGAATTTAGAAAGTTGGAATTTACTGTGGGTAAGTTTAAATTAAGAATAAATCATCTTTTTTTAGTCTTATGAGAAACTTTGCATTTATTATTAAGCGTTGATCTAATCTATACTAATATTATAAAGCTGAAGAGTTTGTTTGTTTGGTTGAACGCGCAAATCTCTGGCACTACAGGTCGGATTTAAAAAAAATATTGTGTTGGATAGCCCCTGATAGCCCATTTATCGAGTAAGACTTTAGGCTATATATCATCACGCTGATTCCCTGGAGAGCGGTGCAGTGATCATAAATGTAGACAAATCGGGCAAATGTTAATGCATTATTGTAGAATTTATAGGTACCTAAGCGACGGGACGACAGGAGTTCGAAGTTGGTCACGGGCGAAGCTGGGGGGTCACCTAGTATACAATATACTTTACGTTACGCCCTTGTGAAAATTACCTACTTAGTGTCTTATGAGCGAGTTTCTTCCAGTTGAATTTGCGGCAAATTAAATGGTTTCTATTAAGAAAGTATTTATATACCTACTTATAGACTAATTCTTCACATTAGTAGGTACTGCCAGGCTATCATTAGTTGTACTCACAACACAAGATCCTCTTGTTTCTCTCACCCAAGCAGGATGCGGAAATAAGACGCAAACATCGAGACTTTTAGTCTGTGCTGTTTGTTTTCCACTAAGGTGGCAGATAGGCATACTTCCCTCCTGATCGAAAGTCTCTCACTCGTGTTGCTAATCCCAGTACATCTCTGGGTGCTCACTACTATCTCCGGGGCCCTAGCCAGTTGACTTGACTGACGGACTAAGATATAATACCATCTGGTACCGATTGATGATTGGAATCTTCCAACAAAAAAAAAGGTGACTCACGGCTGCCTGCAAACTATACTTTAAACTAAATGAAGATTTTGCATGCATCTAAGAAAAGACGCTCATTACATATTGGTTTGTTTTTCAATTACATAAATCCCCGAAGGGGTTGCATAGGCATATTGTACGCCCACTTTACTCACCGTGTGTATTCAAGTCCCACGTAATAAGTGGTTGTGTGTAGACTGTACAAACCACTAAAAGGCAATATGGCAAAATTGAATTAATACTGTACAGTAAGGTTAATTTAAAAGTCCTAAAGTCAAGAGTTATTATGTGAAGTAATAGCAGCCTACTAAATATATTTGGACCGGGGGCATTCCACAGGTTACTTTTGTTCATACGTATTCTAAAAGAGACAGCTGACTCAGCTAATAGATATGTATAAGGCAGTGTAACACAGAAGTATGCACAGTACTGGTACATCTGATACCTCCGTGCATCCTTTGTAATTTGTTGTATTATATGACTAGCTGACCCCCGCGGCTTCTGTCGTGACATATATATGACATACTTCAAACCCCCGTCGCATTGGTTTATTACTTTTACAAGGATGTATAAAAATTAACAACATGGCAATGGGCTCACCACCTGTTACTTGTGACAAAAAATGTATACGGTGAAATTTGGGCATTAAATATGCCTGTGCCTACCCCTTCGGGAATAAAGACGTGACTATATGTATGTGTGTATAAAAATTGTTGATATTTATGATTACTGCTCAGCTCTTTTGGGTGTAACGTGATGATCTATAGCCAATAGCCTTTTTCGTAAAATAGGCTATCCTACACCCAATTTTTTTTTAAATCTTAATCAGTAGTTTCGTAGACTAGCGCGTTCTACCAATAAACTAACTCTTTAGCTTTATATATAATAGTCTAGATTGCTACACAATGTAACAACACAGAGGTACCTACCTCTTTGCGTTATCACTTTTAATTATTGCATTGTCGATTTACAGGGAAAATGCAAAATATTATATTTTGAAAATAAATTGAAAATAAATGTATAGGATGGATTTTTGAGACGGTGCAGTAAGGGCAGGTAACTTAACCTTTATACACTGGCCTGCAAAAACAAATATCACACTTTTAAAATTTTATTTTGTTCTGAACTGTATAAGTTAGAGATTTAAAATATAAAACGTTTTATAGCAATTTTATAAAATAAAAAAAGAAAATAATGTAAATAATAAAATAATATAAATTTTATAGCAATATTATAATTTTATAAAATGTTACTACTGTATAATTTACTATAGTTTTAAAGGTTTTTTTATTTTAAATTTCTAACATCAATAGTTCAGAAAAAGAAAAGAAATTTTAAATGTGTGATACTTACTTTTGCAAGTCAGTGCAGTAACGATACAGTATACGTTCTTTTGAGACTGGTTGCGCCGGTATACGATAAAAGAGTAGCCGCGTTATTTTTTCTATGTTGCATCGCCGATCTGCATTTGTTTTTAATAAATTAGTTGTCGACACTCCCCCCGCTCCCCTTTATTCCATTTCTCTTTCGCACCTACCTTGTCTCGCATATAGGAGGAGCGAGACAGCTGTATTACGCGCGCAAGTACCTACGCTCGCGCCGCTAGCCTCTCACGGGCAGCGACCACGACTGAAGACCATGGATAAATAGTGTTCTCGTACAAGAAAACCAGGAATCAAAGTCCAGGGACATCCCCGGCAGCCTCCACCTCAGCATCTCGAATCAGCAGCAAGGTAGTGTGCCCATTCCTGTATCCATTCTTTTTCGTTCGACAACCGCGTGTAAATTTCATTATTGTCTTTCCCTGCAAATACAGTCCACTTTCAATTTATTTATCTCGCCCGCTCAAGCATTTTCTGGTCCTAACGATCCGGATTTTGATCCACTTGCTGTAGTAGTTTGCCAATAGAAACGCAATAGTTGTTATCACATAGGGAATAAACGCATAGGTATAGGTTATAGTTTTTATTCCACCACGGAATAAACGCATAGGTATAGGTTATAGTTTTTACTCCATTCGGAATAAACGCATAGGTATAGGTTGCAGTTTTTATTCCACCACGGAATAAACGCATAGATTAGGTAATAGTTTTTTATTCCATTAGGGAATAAACGCATACTTACCTACTGTTTTTCGCATAGGTAGGTACTAAATAGTTTATTATTCATCGAGGATCGCAGATGAATCAATAAAATAATTGTTTTTATCCTCGATCGAAACCGTAGATACTTTGCGCTTAGATTTCGAAAATGTTCTCGATAAAATTAACTTGCTTGAATTAAAATTAAATCCCGATTTCTTATTAAGTTATGACGCCATGTCATCTTTCGAAGATTTAATTTGTCGCATAAAACGTGTCGCTAAGTCATTGCAAGCGCCCGTGCCCGTAGTAGTCACCGATTCGAAACCCGGACCAGCCGGTTTTGATTTGCTGAAACGGGACCGACCTAAATTACCGCCCATACAAATACCCGAATTTGATGGCGATATTAAAAATTGGCCTTTGTGTTTCGCTAGTTTCGAAAATACGATCCATAATAATAATTCGTTATCGGATTACGAAAAATTACATTACTTAGTTAGTAAACTAACCGGGAAAACAAAAACCGTTTACGTCCGAACATTTATAAAGTTGGTCATGAACTTTATAAATGTTCGGAGTTCAATAAACTCACTCCTAGCGATCGCTATAAATTTGTTCGTTCTAGTAATTTATGTATCAATTGTCTCAGTGGGAGGCATCGTGTTCGTGTTACATTCGAATCATTTTTGTCGCAAGTGTAATGGTAGACACCATTCATTATTACACTTCGAAAACAATAATGCCGCGTCCAATTTAAACTCAGTTGGTGCCTCGCGCGTTAATCCTAACCGTCCGTCCGCTGTGACGTCACAGCCACCCGCGCCGTTGAGTCGCGGCTGGGAGCGCTCTCGCATGTTTTCGTCCCCGTCCGCGCCTAGCGACGGCGGCGCCACTGCCGCGCGCCTCCAGCCGAACGATGTCGCTTTGTGCTCGCTATCAAGTTTGCACACAAGCCCTACTAGCAACCGCTCGAGTTGTTGTTTACGATTCGCATGGTAGGGGACATAGTGTTCGCGCACTTTTATATAGTGCTTCTCAAAGTAATTTTATTAGTAAAAATTGTTGTAGTCGTCTTGGTTTGCATATAAATAACCGCCCCGCCTGTAATGTTGTGAAAGGTATTGGGGGTTCCACTAAAGCCGTTCAAGGTTCTGTAGGGATTAAATTCCACTGACGTTTTGATTTTAATGTTAGTTTTTCGATGGATTCGCTAGTTGTCGATAAGGTTACCGAATTTTTACCGACTGTCGCAGTCAATACCTCATTATTGACTAATTTTAGAGATTTGCCTTTGGCCGATGATACTTACGCCGTTCCAGGAGATATTGATTTGTTAGTTGGCGCTTCGATTTTCCCGCACCTCCTGTTGCAGCATAAGGTTCAAGGTCATGCATCGCACCCCGCGCCGCTCGCCTTAGAGACGGTTCTTGGGTTTGTTATTGGTGGTTCTGCACCCGCTTATTTTGATTGTAACTCGACAGTGTCATATTGTTGCACCGTCGAGCCGCTGGACTTCGCTGTCCGTAAATTCTGGGAGATAGAAGAGGTGAACGTCCCTTCTATTGTCAGCCCGGATGATAAACTTTGTGAAGAGTTTTATAGTCGCACGACTACTCGCGATAGTGATGGTCGTTATGTTGTCGCACTCCCCTTTAAGGGTGATGTTAATTCGCTTGGAGATTCGTTTCAGTCAGCCGAAAAACGCTTCTTTTGTTTGATCGGAAAATGCAGATATCTTCAAAGTTGAAGGAGGCTTACGATAGCGTAATAGTAGAATATTTGGATAAAGGTTTCATTTCACCTGCGCCTCCCGAAACCGAAGAGACGAGGCACGCTCCTTCGTATACCATACCGCACCATGGAGTTGTCCGCGAGAATAAACTAACCACCAAATTGCGCGTTGTTTTAGATGGCAGCGCCAAAACTATTTCGAATGTTTCTGTAAACGATATTTTGCAGAGTGGTCAAAATCTCCAAGGTAATTTGTTCGAAATTATAGTTAATTTTCGCTTATTGGTGTTCGCGAATCAGATCGCCGATTTCAACGCATTAATATAGATAGTATTTTCGCATTCTTGGACTCGACCGTCGCTTTGTGTTGGACACATTCTTCGCCCCATCGTTGGGATGCATTTGTTGCAAATAGGGTGGCACAAATTCAGTCGGAATTGGCGCCGCAAAACTTTTATCACGTCTCAGGTACGGACAACTCTGCCGATTGTTTGTCTCGTGGGTTAACACCTGCATAGATTTTGGATCATCCGTTGTGGTTCCATGGCTCTTCCTGGTGCCAAGCCCCACCTGATGAATGGCCTGTTAGTCCTTTCAACCCCGCTACTCTGTCCACGCCGCCAGAGGAAAAGAAAACCTCTTTATATACTCCGCTCCGCACCGCTCGGAAAATCGCCTATCTTAGAGTTGGCTAGCCGTGTTTCATCGTGGTCGATTCTTTTGCGTAGTGTTGTTTTTATTTGTCGATTTTTGAAAATCCTTCCTCGTCGCGAGCTTGTTACCGCCTTTGACTTAAACAAGGCTGAGTTAATCGTGCTTTGTGAACTTCAGCGATTTTATTTTTCGTCTGAAATTAGAAACTTGGTATTAAATAAACCTTGTAGTCGCGCTTTTCAACATTTGAAACCCTTTTTGAAGGATGGCCTCATTCGAGTTGGTGGTCGTTTGAGCCAGTCCGCATTAGAGTACGATCAAATGCATCCCATAGTTCTCCCGCGCAAGGATCATATCGTTGATCTTTTAGTTGAATATCACCATAGGGTGAATTGTCACGCTGGTCCAGATTTATTAATGTCGATTTTGCGCCAGAAATACTGGATTCTCTTCGCACGCAATTTGATTCGTTCGATAGTTCATAGAAGTATTCCGTGTTTCAAACTTCGCCCGAAGTCAATCGCGCCTGAAATGGCCGATCATCGTCCTTGTCGTGTTGTTCAGGCTGCTAGACCGTTCGTACACACGGGTACGGATTACGCTGGCCCCTTCAGGGTAACAGTTTCTCGTGGTCGTGGTATACTCTCCACGAAAGCTTATGTTTGTCTTTTTGTTTGTATGACGACTCGCGCCTTTCATATAGAGTTAGCTGGTAATTTGAGCACGCCATGCTTCATGGCTGCATTTAAAAGATTTTTGTCGCGCCGAGGTTCCGTATTTCGAATGTATTCGGACAACGGTACGAATTATGTCGGAGCTCGTCGTAACCTTTCCGAACTACATAATTTTTTGCGTTCCAAACACTTTATGTTTGAAGAGCTGAGCACCGTGCTCACTCAAGTCGAGGCCGTAATGAATACGCGACCTCTTTGTAGAACCTTGTCTAGTGATCCCTCGGAGTCGCTTGCACTGACTCCAGCGCACTTTTTGAATGTTACACCGTTAAAACATTTACCCGCTTTTGAAATAGAGGAAGATCGTCTTCATCTCCTCTCGCGTCATGCCTTATTGGATAAACTCGTTCAGTCGTTTTGGAAGCGTTGGAGGACAGACTATTTGCATACGCTACAGTCACATCAGAAATGGAATACTCCATCGAACCCTATTACTGGCGGTACTGTCGTAGTTATTTTTAACTGAAAATATGCCTCCATTACATTGGCCTCTTGGGGTAGTAGAAGAAGTTTTCCCTGGGTCAAATGCGATCACCCGTATAGTTCGCGTTAAAACCGCAACTGGTTCGTACTTGCGACCAGTTATTCGTCTTTGTCCTTTGCCTAACTAGTAACTTCAATAAAAAAAATATCTTGTTCGATTAGGTTTAGTGTACTTTAGTTCGATATATGTTTATTTAGCAGCTAAAGCTTAGTGGCAACTGTATAGTCAGTTGTTCCTTTTTCGAAGGTAACACTTCAAGCCGGGGGGAAATGGTTGCGCCGGTATACGATAAAAGAGTAGCCGCGTTATTTTTTCTATGTTGCATCGCCGATCTGCATTTGTTTTTAATTAATTAGTTGTCGACACTCCCCCCGCTCCCCTTTATTCCATTTCCCT
Source organism: Thumatha senex (assembly GCA_948477245.1). Classification (NCBI taxonomy): domain Eukaryota; kingdom Metazoa; phylum Arthropoda; class Insecta; order Lepidoptera; family Erebidae; genus Thumatha; species Thumatha senex. The sequence goes on from OX419724.1 coordinate 434,602, forward strand.
TTCGCACCTACCTTGTCTAGCATAAAGGAGGAGCGAGACAGCTGTATTACGCGCGCAAGTACCTACGCTCGCGCCGCTAGCCTCTCACGGGCAGCGACCACGACTGAAGACGCTCTGTTAGTACTACAATGGCCACGCGCGCGCCCGCATCAAACCTTTCGCAATAATTGTGTTTTCCATGGATAAATAGTGTACTCGTGCAAGGAAACCAGGGATCAAAGTCCAGGGACATCCCCGGCAACCTCCACCTCAGCATTTCGCATCAGCAGCAAGGTAGTGTGCCCATTCCTGTTTCCATTCTTTTTCGTTCGACAACCGCGTGAAAATTTCATTATTGTCTTTCCCCGCAAATACAGTCCTCTTTGAATTGATTTATCTCGCCCGCCCAACCAGAGACAATCCATTATTTTTTAAGGTATTCTGAACTGTTTTCATAGATTTTATACAGTAAATGTACTGAATTAGTTGTCATATATATTGCAAATGATCGATAGAAAATCGTATTACAATCGATATATTAGAAATTGAAACGCCCTGAATATCCCTTTGAAAGAATTACTCTAATAGGTAAGATTTTGCAATTTGCTGGGCTCAGTTTCCTGAATTGTAATTACAATCATTTAATAGTCTAGTTACCCTTGTAATTATGATTCCTCGACGGTTTTTAATTCTATAATAATAGGTTGTAATATCCATAACAAAAGTCTCCATGACATTAGAATTAGATAATAGCTTTCAACATAAACGGTCGGAGCAAACAATATGCGGAAACTATAACTAACTAAGCATTATTGTCTCACAAAACAGGTTGTTAGCTCATAGCCGTGTTGAAATACTATAAGAATTATATTATAACTAGCTGACCTGCCCGGCTTCGTCCGTGACATACTTCCAACCTCGTGGCACCCATTTAATCCCGTCGCTTATTACTTTTCCAAAAATGTATGAAAGTTTCCCCGATTTGTTGACATTTATGATTACTGCTCCGCTCTCCTGTGTAGTGGTGTGATGATATATAGCTAATAACCTTCCTCAATAAATGGCCTATCCAATACAAAAAGATTTTTTCAAATCTGTCCAGCCGTTCACGCGTGATGGCGTGACCAAGGGAAATAGGGATTCATTTTAATATATATATTATCTGTGTTGGTAGTGAAACCTGGGTATGTAGATTGATCCTGCGAAATTTTAAAATAACCTACCGAAAACGTAACAATGAGATACGCAGTATGGCAGGTCTTAATGAAGTTAAGCTCGTGGCCTCGCGGACTCAGTGGTCTGTAAACGATCACTGAGTTACGCAACTTCACTATGGCTTGTCCTCGGATGGGTGACCACTTTGTGGCATTTACATTTGCGAGCGCTTCTGGGCTTCGGAAGGCACGTTAAGCCCGTAGGTCCCGGTTGCCGGTAACATAACAGTCGTTAAGTTAAGTTGAATGTCTTATGGGCGGCTTGAAAAATTTTAACAGCATGTAGCCACAACCTGCGTCTGTCTATCTCAACACGGCAATGGGCTCACCACCTATTACGTGAGACTAGAATACACATGGTGAAAAGTGGGCATACAATATGTATGCCTCTGTAACGTATAATAATTAGGCGTTATAAAAAAAACAATCAAAATTAAGCTGGGTAATGGCGTTCTTCTTTGGCTTGGATACATTATACGAATGAGTGGAGAAGATTGACGAACAATATAAATTGTGTCAAAGTAGAGGGTGGAAGGATTCAGGGCAGACCGAGACTTAGGTACATACAAAGACCAAATGAGCAGATTGTTCAAAAACGGAAAGGTTAGAAGAATTACTCGGATACCCAGATGTGCATGAATGAAGTGATTATAGAATCTGCAGGAAGCGAAAGAAGTATGGATGGATCGCGAAGCTTGGCGATCTGTCGTCGACAGCCCCGTCATGGATACAGTGTGAAGGTTTTTTATTAATAGTCCAGTTTCCGTTGTCACTTACAAATTTAAAAAACACATCTATTGGTTATTTTAGTGAGAAGTCATCAATTTTGTTTATTTAAAAGCCGCACCGCTCTTAAAGCCATTCTAATTTCTTTCATTATGTTCTTGTGGGTGTTCAATCAGGAAAAGAGTGACGTGCATTCTCCGGGATCTAATTTCCATCTAGATATTAAGTTGAAAATTAATTATAGTAGTGTAAAAATATACGCAATAACTGGCGATAAAACTAACAAGTTAGTATCAGAAATAGATAATGTTTTACCCATTTATAGATTCGCGATGTGATATATCAATCATTTTGATAGCATAACCTGACAACATTACACCATAATGTATTCAGATAGTACAGATCCGCGCCTGTCGACACGATTGAGTCATAACCCTTGAAATGTTATCTATACACGTAAATAAAATTTGAGTATTGAGTTTGTTGTCCAGGGGACGAGTCTGCTATTTAAATCGTGTCGTAAACGTCGCACAACAGAAAGCCACCGGTACAATTTTGACTGTTTTTCGTAGTCTACTATTACAATCGTACTCCATTAGACTTCTATTGGTCGGCCGATAGAATTTTACTACCCCGTACCGCGCCAGTGGCTGCTTGTCAGTTGCATTTGCATTGATAGTCTACTAACTTTTTGACAGCTAAAAACAACGATTCTGGTTCTATTCTACAGCTTGTCAATAGCAGACGCGGCCCCCCGATATGAGGTCTACTTACCTAATATTTTGTATGTTTTTAAAAACCAAAGCGTGTTACTTTTGGGTGTAAGAGGCTCATTATGATATCTGGGGCCCAAGAGACTTCAAGTGCTATCGGTGCTGATCATCGGACGACACAACGACGCAGTGATTGGGATTGCAGTCGATCCCAACAATGCCGAAAAGCAAAAGTTAAACGATAGCTGCTCCTAGCCGCCACATGAAAGTGGACTCCAAATTCAGATATAGGATGGATAGTATTTGGATACTGGATTTGGATAGTATAGTAGATAGGGTTTGGAAGCAACTGGGAATACACCAAGATTAAGAAGAACAGAAGGAAATATGTTACTTTCAGCCCGAAATCTTCGATACTTTTGTTTAATAGATTGGTCTAAATAAGATTTGAGACTCGAACCTCAAATTATGAATTTTTGATGAGGCTCTTTAACGAATTTGCAGTTATCCTTATCACTGTAATTTAAGGTCATTCGGCAGTCTCTCAATGCCACTGCCATAGCTTCGAAAAAATATTGTTGTACTAATTAAAAAAAAACAAATAAAAAGAAATGACTCACTTACTGATACTAATTGATAAATGCTAACCGAAATCTAATCTAACCAAACTTCACTTTTACGGTTAAGAATTGAAGAGTTGGTTGAAAATATCATTCAAGCTCATGGCTTGTCTTTGTACAGACTCGAACTAGTGAAGTTGGTACTCGGAGCATTTAGCCCAAGAATGACGACAGAGCAGTACACAAACACACAGCAACAGTACATTTAACTTATGAAAAGTACTCTTTGCGCCGCAGTGAATTTCTTCTATATTTCCTAGTAAATAAAAATCGAGATATTGTCGACTTGCATTCTTGTAAAAGTCAAGGATTTAAGAATTATCATGCGATGAATTTCTAAGAAATTGCAATTCATTAGTTTACTCAGAAAACATATAATGAAAATTATTGGAAGCGAGCCAAGGGCTAAGGACGAATGCGTAATTCTTTTAATCATCTTTTTGTCTCTAACGTGTTGACGCTGTTTATGTATACCTATACTCGTAGAAACCTCTTCTTGAAAAGAAATCCACGGGGCCATGACCAGCTTTAGCCACTAAACACCCCTGTACTCGTAGAAACCCCTTCTTGAAAAGAAATCCACGGGGCCATGACCAGATTTAGCCACTAAACACCCCTGATGTGTGTTGCAACCGTCTACGGTGATCACTTTCCATCAGGTGAGGCTGTATGCTTGTCTGTGACCTTAGTAGTATAAAAAATCATGTCATGCTCTACGACATAAAAACTTAACTTTTTATGTCTGTTCCTTTTTAACGGAAATGAAAAATCTTTATTCATGTAGGTCTCAAAGTAACACTTACGTACGTCAAGCTTATTGCTTCTACGTTTACATTTATTGTCAGCAAAGCAATAGGAAGAATCTGGCAATAAAACTCAAGGCCACTCTCTCCTAACCGCCAGTTAGTTTTAGTTACATTATATTTAAACAAAATCAAATCAAAATGAGAGCGATCTAGTGGCCAGTTCTAAAGGCAGCCTACCCTTTGTGACGGAGAATCCGGCAAGAAGCTATGTTGATTCTTTTTTAAAATTATTGGATTACAATATAAAACTTACATTGTTCTTTTGGAGTTATGTGAGAACAGTCGACTAAACTCAATTTGGCTTAAAAGGCCAAACTGCTGTAGATAAACAAATATTTTAATTGTTCTTAACTATTTTCCCTTTTGCATATTAGCATATGGATTTAGACCAAGGAAAACAATTACATGTCTTTGTTCATGTTCATTGATTAATGAATAATGCTCCAAAATACTGTCTCTGAGGTTAAAGTTGTTTTTATTGCGTATGACGCACAAGGAACCCAGCCGTAGCGCGAGGTCGGTCGGTGATATTTGTGAGTGCGTGAGGAAGTGCAAGCGCTTAGGCTCGCCGCAGTGCGTAAGACTTTTGAAGAAAGTAGTAATTTTTAACCAAAGCAAATAAACTAATATTAAACTCAATTGAATTGTCAACCGCTATCAAAAATAAAAAGTAAAAAAAAAAATATAAATTAAAGTGTTTATTAAAACTTGAATTACTTTTTCTAAATTAAAATTTTAAAGTGGAAAAAATTTTCAGTCACGAGCTGGACTCGAACCAGCGTCTTCTGGTTCAACGCACCAGACGCGTTACCAACTACACCAATACAATTGAATTACTTTATTCTGACTAACTGAGTGTGTCCCTGTCCTACAGATTGTCTGAGTTCGGACATACATGAGTGCAGGCCATAGCTCATTAGTCTCCGAAAAAACGTGGACTGTACTCTGCGAGCTATTCGAACCACTGTGGCTCTCCGACGGTTAACCTAGTTTCGGAGTTTGTCCCTACCAACGATATCCGAAATATTGCGTTACCTAAAAGAAAAAAATCGTAAGTATGCCGCCGTCCTTACTAAACTCACACGAGTCATAAATTAACTTTCCTCGAGTATGCGTCACAATCTTTAATCGGCTGACAAGTTGAATAAATACAATTTGAGGAAATTAATTAAAATGACACTATTATAATTATCGTTAATTGTCAAGCAGTTATTATATTAAACTGACAAGCGCTATGCATGCGAAGTGGGCAGCGGAAAGCATTCATACATTCTTCTTCTTTTTCTTCCAGTACCTCATGCACATGATATTTGAACAAATTATATAGTTATGAGTCTATACAAAAGAAAAAAAATCAAATCAAAATGAGATTGTTTCTAGTTGCCAGTTTTAAAGGTAGCCCAACCTTATGAGGAAGACTCCGGCAAGAAACCAAATAGCTGCTATTTTAAAATGCAGTTATACGTTACATTAAGCCATTTTATTGTTTTTTTCAATCACATTTATTAGTATGTTATTTAAAATAACGTCATTACTCATAAAAAGGACATAAACTGCAGTTAGTTGGTTAAACACAGAGTCAAAAGGCGAAATAAAAAAAGTATTTCAGAATAATCCGACTAGTTTCGTGAAAAAACATTCGATTTTAACGCATTTTGAAAGAGAGTGTTTGTTAGGTGCCTAAGTAGTCTATTATCTCGAAATAAACACGCGAGTACATATATCTGTTCGTTATAATGAATAAATCAACAAATTAATTAATTTAATCCCGGCAAGTTCATAATTTATTTTGCTAACATTATAATATACCCTATGACACTCTGTAAAAAAAAAGAACAAATCTTATAACACCTCTTGCTGAGTATGCAACTTTATGCGAATTTAACTCGATGGTCCTAAAGGGGCACAACGAATCAGAATACAGATTAGACTACATACATACTCGCAAAAACATTACCGTCTCCTTTGGTCATAAAATGTCAAAAACCGTAACCATACAAAGAGCATGCAATTTTTATTATACTTTACTCAATTCGGTGAAGTAATTCGCAGAATGTTAAGAGTATTTCAATTTGGGGCGCGATAATTGTAGCGTTGCTGGGAAATGTTACTTAATGAACTCTATTATTATTTAGATTGGACATGTACTGTGTTTATTGTATTGCAAATTAAATAAACATCTTACATCAACACGCACTTATACTTCCGCTCTTTGCCAAAACACGATAACGAGAAATGGGTACTCGCATTTCAATTTGAAATTCAAATACACAAGTGTCTATACACATGTGGTGCCAATTAAGATAACTGCTTTTAAAAAAACTCGCTTGTAATGTGGACCTCCACTTACTCGCAGCGCTTCAGTGGACAGGCAGCCTAAAGGTCTATCCTCACACCCACACATCAGTAATGTATCAGAGTTGGGACAGAAACGTGTATACACGAATTAAGCATCCGTTGTTAAACTTAACTTAACTGTGTTAAATAGATCGGCCTGGCGATATTTAGTAATGTAGATATTACTGACATAGTACAATTTAAACCCTTGCTGTGATGTATAAACCTGATAGATCTAATCCCAAAGTCACGACAACAGTTTTCATGGCAAACTTTTGTTGTAATACCCTTCAAATGAGGTTGAATTACCGTGTAAATTTATAATGATATTTACAACCGTGTAAATTTATAATGATATAAACAACCGTGTAAATTAATAATGATATTTATAATATTAAGATAGCAAAAAGGGACACCAACGCTGTATAGTTCGGGTATTAAAAATCAAGCATTTTCAGCACCGAGGTTTCAGAAACCCATTTTGAAATGCGGTTCAGATCCCGGTCAAGATCAGCCACAAGTTGGCGTCTTCATTCTTCAATGTCGGCCGCCTGCCGCTGTACCAAACAAACCAAAGTTAGAAATACAACATTTTGCAATTTTATTTGATTAACTAAACTACTTAGCACCATTTGGTTGTGTGTAGTTGGTGCCTGTGGAAGAAAATAAAAACCTGAATAACATCTCACTTAGTTAAACAGACTAAACTGGCTAAGATGATAATAATAGTTAAGGAAACTCTGATATAAATAGAGCCAGTAATAATGGCAAGCAATAAAATTTATTACAAATAAATGTCTTTGTGCTACTTGGCACTTTGCGCGTCTTTGTGCGATGAAGGGCTCAGGACAAGTCACGCACCCTTAGTCACCGACCACATCAACATCATGTATGACTACTGACTCATTATTTGCGTGTTTCCCTCGTCTTGTAGGTACCTTTAACGTGCATAAACGTATCTAAACGACATTTCAGGACCGACACGTATACCTGTATATAAATTTTCAGATCCCTTAAAGCGGCTTGATTAATCTATACAGATAAATAATATTTAAGTATCTATCAATAATTCAAAATTAACCGCTTTCCCAAAATGCATTTGATAGTATATAAATAATAAATAAATAATAAATATCCATCACGCCTTATCCCCGAAGGGGTGGCAGAGGCATATTATATGCCCACTTTTCACCGTGTGGATTCCTGTCCCACGTAATAGGTGGTGAGCCCATTGCCGTGTTGAAATAGACAGACGCAGGATGTGACTACCTGCTGTTGAAATTTTTCAAGCCGCCCATAAGGCATTCAACCAGGCTTAACGACTGCCATTTTACTGGCAACCGGGACCAACGGCTTAACGTGCCTTCCGAAGCACGGAAACGCTCGCAAATGTAAATGCCACAAAGTGGTCACCCATCCGAGGACCAGCCATAGTGAAAGTTGCGTAACTCAGTGATCGTTTACAGAACACTGAGACCGCGGGGCCACGAGCGCTTCTTAGTATATACTTACATAAAATACATACATACCTACATACATATTGTCACGCCTTTAGGCAAAGGCATACTATACGCCCACATTTCACCGTTTGCATTATTGTTTCACATAACAGGTGGTGAGTCAATTTCAACACGGAAATGGGCGTGGTGAGCCCATTCCGTGTTGAATTAAGTTTTAGGTTTGTAGTCTAAGTTTTGATAAAAGTAGTCTAAGTTCTAATGCTGGGTTCTAAGGATGTGATGACCTTTTATTCATATGGGTCCAGTGGTTTGAGTGTAAAAAGGTGTGTCCTCTTTTAATAATTTTCACAAAAACGTTATAAATCATTCCATTTGCCATTAAGGTGTAATAACTCAAAAGCTCATGAGACTGATTTCCCCAATATTATATTTCAATACTAAATTACATTGATGCTTATGCTAAAGAAAATTAATAAATATCAACTTAAATTAACTTAATATTAAATATAACCTTAAAAATATGATACATAACTAAAATATATTATTAAAAGAGGTCCCTTTAGGCAAGGTTCCGAAGATACTGGCAGCGTTCCCCCTTTGAATAGCTAGACTAATTCTTTGTCCGAGGTAGCTGCCAGCTCTTCGGTCTCCTGTGATGTCGACTAACCTTTTCGCAATTTCCTTAAAAAGCCTTATAGCGCTAGGACCCCACGGACCAAGAGTCTCGACACCGAATGGGACAAAATCATATTCGGAGCCAAGACCCCTGTATTTGAATGCTTTAGCTTTTTCAGCCGCTTCACAGCCGCACCAGCTCTGTTGTTGGTTCCATGTAGATGGGAAGGGGCCAGCGTGTCTGAACAGGTTGCATCCCATACCAGCACCGTTAAGATATCGTTAAGTGCGGCATGTCTCGAGAAGCAGCCCGCACTTTTTTGGCATGACAGTCCGTGATGTCCTAACTTGTCGACATCACTGCCACAGGGACATTTATGAGGAGCGCAGGACGGAACCCCAAGCCGTAGACAGGTTGCGATTCGGAGCGTGTCAGGCTCTAGAAAAGTTCCTGTATTTGACGAAGGGTACGCGTGAAGCCAGTAGCCGTCCTCATGCGCACCCTCGGCCAAAAGCCTAGCACGTGCCGAACCTGTACTACAGCTCAAAAGATTGTCATAAGTCAATTTGCAGTTTATGTCGTCCCAGCTCCTCTGTGAATTTGGAGAAACTGGAAAACGTTGACCTGGGCAAGCAATTAAGAAAGCGTTTCTAGCTTCTTCCAAGCCAGCAATCTCAAAGTTTGAAGGGGATGCCCTTAAAATTTTACTTATGAGATTGGCTGAACTATGGACAGAAGATAGAAAGGCTGGTAAAGCGACACTGGAAATTTTTCGAATCCCTAAAAAATGCTAGTGCCTATCAAGCGACAGCTATGATAGTATAAAATTCTACTATCTATTGACATTCGAAATTTAGAAAAATACTAATAAATAATAACAATAGGACAAATTTTGGTTGCACATGTAGGTCGAATGTGGACACGACTTACTTGTCAAGTAGCAAACATACACACTTACAAATTTTGGTTGCACATGTAGGTCGAATGTGGATACGACTTACTTGTCAAGTAGCAAACATACACACTTACAAATTTTGGTTGCACATGTAGGTCGAATGTGGATACGACTTACTTGTCAAGTAGCAAACATACACACTTACAAATTTTGGTTGCACATGTAGGTCGAATGTAGATACGACTTACTTGTCAAGTAGCAAACATACACACTTACAAATTTTGGTTGCACATTTAGGTCGAATGTGGATACGACTTACTTGTCAAGTAGCAAACATACACACTTACAAATTTTTGCCATTACAATACGAAGCTACGCGTTAATTCATAATTGTAGTGAGTAGTGATCAATGACCGTACTTCATTATTTTATACATATATTTAACTAACGAAGTATTAAGTGCTATGACTAATCCAAAACAATGTTGTCACCCTTGCTGTACTTATCCGCATCTTACAACTCAAACTAGGGAAAGTCCCCAATGCCTATATTGTCACTATATAAGTCACGCCTTTGTCCCCGAAGGGGTACGCTGAGTACGCCCATATTTTAAAATATGCATTTTTATTTCCCACGTAACAATCTGTTGAGCCCTTTGCTGTGTTGAAATGGACAGGCGCAGGTTGTGGCTACCTGCTGTTGAAATTTTACAAGCCACCTATAAGGCCTTCAACGTAGCTTAACGAGTGCCATGTTACTGGCTACCGGGACCAACGGCTTAACGTGCTTTCCGAAGCACGGAAACGCTTGAAAATGTATATGCCACAAAACGGTCATCCATCCGAAACTAGCCATAAGGAAAGTTGTTTAACGCAGTTATCGTTTACAGAAAACTGAGTTAGCTGGTCGCGAGCGCTTCTCCCCGAACAATACATATTAACACATACATGTGCAAATAATAATTATAAATTTCTATCGGACTTTGGACAATTGGAGATGCTAAAGGTTGACAGAAATAAAAAACATGAGTATCTTTTTAGCAAGTTGTAGCTCAATTGGTCCGGTCCACTTATCGTTTGTCTAGTTTATTCGGTTGACTACCGAATTGATTTGATCATGAATGACATTACCCAATCAAATAAAGGATGTAACAGACAATCTGTACACACAAACACTTATCTCTCAATCTCCACGGTCGTTTACCATCAACATGACACGGGAATGTAGGCAATTAGGACAGACCTGATAATAATACATCTTCATAAATATATCAGCAGATTATCTTGACAAGTTGGTCACGAAATGGCGCCGCGTGTTAATGAGGTGTTAGTAAGGAAGCTTGGGTGACATTAATTTATTATTGGGCCGTGATATTCGCATTAATTTGTATATTATTGTAATTAGCCTTATAGCAGCTGTCCAGGAGCAAAAGTAAAGTTAGTAAAGAAAGAGAACTAGTTTCGTGTGCACGAGATTTCACTCGAGAAGCATATAAATAGGAAAAACTGTCTTCCAATATCTTTGAGTTCTAGAATGCTTGCAAAGGTAAAAGTCAAAGATATTGAAAGTTCCGATTTCTATCGTAAAAGTTCAGAAACTTATAACCGACTGCAGAAAACCACGCTCTGAAATGAAAATAAACAAATCTAGGTACAAGAAATTGTACGAAATATTGGGTACAGGTACAATACCTAGTATAGCTAGGCACCTAGTTTGAGTCAGCAGCGGCGCTTCGCGTGCTTCAATAAATATTTTAAAAAAGTTGATTTTATTCCTTCATTGACGTGAGGGTAATAAAAAACTCTTGTATATAGAATACTAGTTGATGCCCACGGCTCAGCCCGCGTGTTGAAGATTTCCGTTCCCGTTTCCCACGGGTTGTGGGAACCACCCACCCAACTTGTTTCCGGGATAAAAAATAGCCTAAGACGTTTTTCAGGCTCTAGACTATATTATCTGCACCTAATATCTTTTTTATCAGTTTAGTAATTTAGGCGTGACAGTGTATCAAACAGACAGATAAAGTTACTATCGCATTTGTAATAATTTAGCACGTTACAAGTATGTTAGTACTATTAGTTTTACTGTAATATCAGTGGGGATTAATCAATTAATTCCAAGACATTCTAACATTGTTGGACATTCTTTTACACACCGCCGTCTAGCCCAAAGTAAGCTAATATAAGCGTGTGTAATGGGATCTAAACGACTGATGAACATACTTATATATTTTTTAATACGTACATATTATACATAGGAAACACCCAAACTCCGAAACAAACATTTGTGGATCACAAAGATATTATTTCCCACCCCGGAAAACGAACCGCGGACCTCATGCGTGGCAATCGCATACACTACCACCGCGCCACAGAGGTAGTCAAGTAAATAATAGGTAATTGAAAAATAAATCAAGGAAGCAAACGTTCAATATTCGATTTTGCAGCGACCACTTCCTGATGAAGAAAATGATGAAATATTCCCAGAAGTAATACAATGTACAGCCAAGCTTACGTGACCTACGCAACGTATGGCTGCCTATCTCTAAGTTATGTTCAAGTATGACTGCCTACTACCTACGTACCTTTAAGTTCTACGACCTTGCTGAGAGGGCTGACCAGAGGTCGCATTAACATACAATAGGGCTTACAATTAGGTTGGTAAATAAAGTACATTGTAGTGATATTAATTTACAAGGTTAGAAATATTATTATGGCAATCAAACACGGCAACAGGCTCACCACCTGTTACGTGGAACAAAAAAATGCATACGGTGAAATGTGCCTCTTGCCCCTTCGGGTATAAAGGCGTGACAATATGTATGTATGTATGTAAAAAATATGATTGTCCTATAATTCTTAGAACGCGATGAATTTAAAAACTACTGAACGATATTTCACACAGTTTTCACTATAGAGATAAAAAACTATTGAAATATATTAATTAATGTCTTTTGCTCGTTTACACTAATCGATGAAGCTTTGATTATGAGTCTTTATCAAACCGCTGAATTTTGAACAACAGACACAAAGATAAGACAATCAATAGCGAGGCATTCCTTCGTGAGTGAGTAACTCCTTGTGGTCTTTGGCTGCAAAATCGGCTCTGTGGTCATATCCAGCAACTTCCTGGGGGCCGAGTCTGCTATTTTAATCGTGTCAAAATCATCGCTCTATTGAAAGCCACCGGTACAATTTTGACAGTTTTTCGTAGTTTACTATTACAATCGTACTCCAATAGACTTCTATCGGTCGGCCGTTAGAATTCTACTAACACGTGCCGCGCCAGGGACATTTTTGATGGTCTTCTAACATTTTAACAGTTAAAAACAGTGATTCTGGTTCTGTTCTACGGATTGTCAATAGTAGACTCGGCTCCCTGATTGCTGAGTCGAAGTTTTGGTTTACTTTATATGTTAAGGTGCTTTTATACGTAGTGTGCCTTTTAAATATTAATAAATTTAACAATTATTTATATTGGGTGAAAAACAACGAACCACATAAATCCGCGATAGCTCAACATCTATCAGAGGTAGGTACAAACCACTGGATTGAGTTACATAATCCCCAAATTCTCTCGTCAGAACGCCACTATATATCTAGAATGGTTAAGGAAGCTATAGAAATAAAAAAGCATAAAAACTTTAACAGGGACGATGGGTTTCAACTGTCGAGCGTCTGGAATCCAGTGATTCGCCATTTCACAACTAAACGTAAAAGAGCCGTGAAAATATCGCGTGGTGATACTGTGAGTTTTGTGTGTCGGGATCGTGATCGAGTTCGAGGTGACACAGTGAACAATGGTAGTGTTAATGTGCTGTGTAATCAACGAGTCAGAAAGAGGGTAGATCGCTACGGTCTGCCAACAAACAACTAGCTCGCAGCTCTTCAGTACATCCGTGATCATGGCGCTTGCAACAGTGCCGAAATATCGGAAACTCAACAATACAATAGAACATGGTAAATATCCCGTTAATTGTAGTAATTTGAATAGTAATGACCATGTAAGTTTAAAATCAAATAATGATATTAATAAATTCAATTTGTATAGGTTTTTTTTTATTAGTTTTTGAGTAGGTAGTATATTTATTTAGATTTTATCTTTTTAATATTGTATTTAATTTTTGTGTTAAATAATGTTAGTAGGTTAGAATGTTATATTTATTGCATCTTTAATTTTTAATCTTTATAATTTTAATTTATTTTTTATTGATGATTTAACTATAATTTGTAATATAATTAATGTGTATTTTATGGGTTAATAGCCTGAAAAAAATAAATTCATTCATTCATTAAAATAATGTGTTTTCTTTCTTTCGTTCAAAGATTTTTTCTGGTTGAGAATCAAACCCAAGACCTTCGATTTAGCAGTCAGTATCACTGACTACTTGTTCAACATGCTAATCTCTTAAACACCTGCACTGATAGCGGAATGTTTAAATGTGCATAATCATATTTGTTTATCAGTTAACTGTGATTGTCTGCGGAGTATTTTGTTTTGAAAAATAGTTAGTTTAGACAAAGGAATACCTGCTATACGATGCAATAGAAGGATTCCGCCTATTACGAGTACTAAGGGAGATGTTAAGTAATCATTACTTCATCATCAAAAACAAAAATAATGGATTTTTACTTTATGTACGAGTATATACAGAAGTATATAAGATATTCATATAAAAAATCGTTTTTACAAGTATTCTCTGCCTGCCTGCCAGCTAATCTCCGAAACAGTTGTACCGATTTTAACGAGACTTTCACTGGCAGATAACCGATTTTATAAGGAGCAACTTAGGCTACATTTGTTTCCGTATTTCTACGGTAACCGGCAATACGCGGGTAAAACCACGGGCGTCCGTTACCGTGCCCTAATATTAGAGCCGAAAAAAGTAAAAAGAGGAATTAATTTACTTTTATCTTACTTTCCAGGACTGGTACAACAATATTGAAGATCCCGGATCAGATCGTCGACGACTGTGCGACAACTCTTCGCTGATGAGGGCGTTACCGAGACTGTCACGATGCTCTTCGCGCTGTGCAAGTCGTGCCAGTAGTAAGTATATAGTTTCATACAATAAAAGTCGCTAATTCTTTTTTACTGCCTCTGTGGCACGGTGGGAGTGTATCCGACTTAAATATCCAGGATAAAACTTTGTGTGATGAGCACGACGGTTTATTTTGTGTCTGGATGTTATTTATCTATAATATGTATGTATTTAGAAATAAAAAATATGTTTATCAGTTATCTGGCTACCATAGTACAAGCTCTGCTTAGTTTGGAATCGATAGCGTTGTGTGAGTTATCCCAATAATATTTATTATTTATTTATTTGTCAAGTTTAGTGAGTTTCCTAGTGGACACCGTAATCTAGGGTGGAAGGGGTCCCACTAATATCTCCAGAGCCCAAGCGGCCTCACGAGTTAGCGGTGCACCAGCTACACGAAGCAGGCACCCGCCAGAGGTTGGCAGGTCAGACGACAGTCGCTCCCAACAATGCCGAAAATAAAAAACCAAACCAAAACGGCTCCTAGCATTCAATAAAGGTCAATAAAGCTCCTTATCCAGGTAGGGTTATAGCAGCCTATTTACATTTACAACAACAGACGTGTTACACTAGCGAGCGTTACTTACCGACCTTAAAAATAACTAACTAACTTCATGCTGTATCCCTGACGGGGTAGTCGCGTTCGTTCGTAGAGAACAGATCACCAGGTTTCGCGATCCATGCATACTTCTTTCGCTTCTTCAAGATTCATCAATCGCTTCATACACGCACGTCTGGGTATCTGAGTACTTTTGACCTTACCGTTTTTGAGCAATTTGCTCACGTGGTCTTCATATGTAAGTCTCTGCCTACCCTGTCTTCTTCTACCCTCTACTTTCGCACAATATATATTCTTCGTCAATCGTTCCTCACTCATTCGTTGGACATGTCCAAACCAACGGAACACGCCCTTTTCCAGCTTTACGCTGACACTTTCATTCAAACCTGCCATATTGCGTATCACTTCGTTACGCATTCGGTCGGCCAAGGTAACGCCGCCCAATTTTCAAAGTGGGATGCGATATCTCCACAGCATTCAATTTACTTTCATGCATCTGCTGACATACCCAGGTTTCGCTACCGTAAAGCAAAGTTGGCACTAGCACTGCGTTATGAATCGCCAGTCGTGCTTCTTTTACGATGCTTTATCGCTTTACTAATTAGGACATAGCACCGTTAACTCTGTTTCCGGCAGCTACTCGCCGTTCTACATCCGAAACATATCTTCCATCCGCGCTAAACACACAATTACATCCCTAAATACACAATTTCATTCACTTGCTCTAGACGTTCCTGGTTTACCCTAATCTCGCATTTGTTTCTTACGTCATCTCTTTCAAATATAGAACCCTAGTTTTACTTGCATTCAAGCGAAGATCCTTACTTTCACACTCCTCTTTCATATTAGTGACTAATACCTGAAGGTCGGCTTCTGATGAGATCATGAGCACCGCATCATCAGCGTACAGCAGACAGTTTACTGTAAAGTCACCCAAATTCACACCCATATCACAATCTTTCAACTTCTGCAAGCAACTGTCCAGATAAACTATGAACAGCCAGGCGGACATGACACAACCCTGTTTGACGCCTGTACAGACATCAAAAAGAGGTGACACATCCCCCCCTACTCGCACGCAAGCCTTACATTCCCTATAAAGCGACTGTATTACCCGCAGTAGCGAGCCGTCCACACCATATCCGGGCAGCAAATCCCACAAAGATTCTCTCACGACGTTATCAAATGCTTTCTCCAGATCCACAAAAAGCGCAGAAAACCTTACAAAGAGATTCTTCTTCTTCTTCTCGGCGATCATGCAGAGACAAAACACTTGATCCATGCAACCTCTTCCACGTTGAAATCCGCATTGAGCCTCCCATAAATACCTTTCAGACTTTTCTTGCATTCTTGCCGTTATAACCTTTGCATACACCTTACTAGCTAAGCTGACCAAGCTGATCGCCCTGTAGCTGGAGCAGTTTAGGCGCGAGCCTTTCCCTTTGCAAATAGGTACTACAACTGCTATTCGCCAATCATCTGGGACCTCACTTGTCCGCCAGCTCAAGTTGCATAACAGACATAGTGTGTCCCAGACGCGCGACCCACCGTACTTGATCATTTCAGCAGTAACTCTGCCTTTTCCCGCAGCCTTACAAAGAAATTGAACAAGCGATGAGGAGTATGAAATGTGTTTCATACTTCTTATCGCTTGTTCAATTTCTTTCATACTAATGACTTCAATGACATCGGGATCCGGAGGATCGGAGTGAGCTTCTCTTCCCGATGTAGCATCTCTGTCTTTTCTTGCATACATCTTTCCATAATATTCACTCCATCTCTGCAGAACGTCAGTTTGGTCTGTTAGGACGTCATTGTTAACAATAAGCTTTATTCATAACAAGCTTCTTCTATCAGTGCCTTCGTGTTAACTTTTAGCAGCTTGTATCTCTCTTTCATATTAAAATCGTTCCGCGAGGCTAAAAAGTCTAACCATGTTATCTTCTTCATTGGAACTGCTTCTTTCACTTCCTCATTCCACCGTGTATCACGCTTATTACTACTGCCTCTTTTCGTTTCGAAGTGTGTGGCACTTCCACAGCGGCATTTACCATACTATCCCTAAGGTTCTGCCATACACTTTCCACATTCTCACTACTAACATTGACGTCGCCAAGCTTTTCGGCTACCCTTTCTATTATAATGGATGCATCCTGCAGCTTCCAGCTTTTGATGCTATAAGTCGGGTCATGTTCGGGACACTCGGTACGATGACACCAACCCGCGACCAGTCCCCTAATCCTAGTTATGGCTAGGTAGTGGTCTGATCCCAGCTCAGCGCCTCGATCGTTCCCAAAAAGGATTTTGAATTTAAGATTTAAGAATTTCTTTTTGAGTCAAGAGATTATGTACAGGAACTGCAAATTGTATTTTTAATATGCAATCTAATGATCAGTATGTTGTCACTCAAAATGCATATTATTAAAGGTATTTTTATTAGGCAGAAACATACTATACGCCCATATTTCAGCGTATGCATTTTTGTCCCAGGTAACAGGTGGTGAGCCCATTGCCGTGTTGAAATGGACAGGCGCATGCTGTGGCTACGTGATGTTGAAATTTTTAAACGTCTAACTAGCGACTGCCATTTTACTGGCAACCGGGACCATTGGCTTAACGTGGTTTCCTTCTTCATCATCACTACATATTATAAACCAAAGTTGTTTTTCGCTGTCTGTCCCTATGTATGCTTAGATCTTTAAAACTACGCAATGAATTTCGATGCAGTTTTTTTTAATACTTAGAATGATTCTCATAGAAGGTTTTTATGTATAATTTGTTAAGTTTTTGTATACATTAACTAAATTATAAAGATATATGTTGGGGGCGTCGGAAAAATGAGCCGTCTGGGAGCTTTTAACGAAAACGCTGCCTAAGCCCTTTGAGATATAACAAAATAATGTATTGTGGAATTGTGTATCTAATCCGAGAAAAATTCAAAGAAGTAAATATTCTAACCGTACCATCACAATACATTTTTGCCAATCTTATGTATGTCCAGAAAAATCTATCACAGTTTTCTAAACTCTGTGATAAACATAATATAAACACTAGAAATAAAAATAATCTTTCAGTCCACCACAGTCGACTACATAAGATTGGCGATTCTTTCCAGGGTAACTGTATACGCTTTTACAACAAGCTTCCCTGTGACCTGAGAAATTTACCTTTAAATAAATTTAAAAAGTTTATTAAAAGCAAGCTTTGTGAAAAAGGTTTTTACTCCGTTACAGACTATTTGCAGGACAGGGACGCCTGGAAATGATCTGCTGGCAAAGTGCAATAATATTAAATTGTAAATAGGCCATCAAAAAAAAAGCCTTCCTAAGTTTCTTGCCGGTTCTTCTCAGGTGGGCCGCGTTCCGAACCGGTGGTCGCTTTAAATATTTTAAATAGGGTATGACATTTTGTAAGCGCCGTTAAAATGGTCTATGCAAAATAAAGATTTTTTCATTTTATTTTATTTATTTTATATAGGTTTACAAAAAAGTCCGCGACGGTATATGTCTATCTCTTAAGAATAACATACTATATCCATTTTTATACTTAAAAAAAAAACAGCAATTATAAAGCAGTAGTTTGAAGGCTATTTACACAAATACATTATTAATCCTTAGCATTTTTAATATGTTAGTTGGCTTCAGCATTTTATGAAGATTATTTTGGCCCTGTATACCTTTCAAATTAAAAGAATATCTTTGGAGATATGGCAGAATCAAAAAAAAAAGCGCAAAGAAATTAATTTCGTGTAACCAAATTCGACCGGGCCGTGCGAGCGTAGGTACTAGAGAGCGGAGAAGTAGGTAATCAAGTAATTTGGAAAATGTTCATACATTATTGTGAAATTAGTAAACGGCGGGATTAAATGGGTGCCACGGGGTTCGAAGTATGTCACGGGCGAAGCCGGGCGGGACAGCTAGTAAATAATAACTTCAAAAATTGTCACTAATACTAGTAGATAGAAGAGCTAGGCCGTAAACGTACACCTGTCGACCTTGTCCTTGGTAGTTTCAGTTCAAACAAACAATCAAGGTTGAGAGAAACAAGTATAAAAAAAATGTGTTGTATTTTTTTCTTTTGTAGAATATATAGGCAATACTTGCTACTACCCCTCTTGGATTAGTAACACCATAATCGGATACTTTTTGTACATAATTATTATAGTATTAAAATCAACGTGTAAAAAACCGTGAATCCATCCATTCTACGCACCATCGGAGTCTTTGTCCGTTCATTATCCAACCAAGATAATGTCACTCAGTGTCTTGATAAAAAACCGGTCAAACACGAGTCGCGCTCGTGCGCCAAGGGTTCCGTAAAAAATAAGTACCATACCCTATTTGAGGTTGGTGCCAATTGCAAAATCCGAAAAATAAATTGATTTATTTTTCATTTATCTATCACGCCTTATCCAAGAAGGGGTGGCAGAGGAATATATATTATATGCCCAATTTTTACCGTGTGTATTCCTGTCCCACGTAATAGGTGGTGAGCCCATTGCCATGTTGAAATAGACGCAGGTTGTTGCTACCTGCTGTTGAAATTTTTAAGCTGCCCATAAGGCCTTAACTTGGCTTAACGACTGCCATTTTATTGGCAACCGGGACCAACGGCTTAACGTGCCCTCTTAGCACGACCAATTAAAGTCCTGGTAGTCTCGTACTGGAAAAATAAATGAAGTTGAAATTTAAGGTAAATATTGGTACTTACAAGTTTTCGCGAAAACCAAAATTTGCTCATATCTTTTTATCGTGTTGAATCAGAACCTTGATTTTGGCACACCTAATAGGGACACATACTTCAGTATCTCGTATAAATATCAACTTGCTAGTAGGTCCAACCGTTCTTGAGAAAATCGATAGTGACACACGGACATACGGACAAGAGAGTGATCTTCTAAGGGTTTCGTCTTCTAAGCCTTTTTACGCACGGTACCCTAAAAACAGAATATTGTTGTGAGGACAAGAAGTAACGAGACAGTTTGTTATACAGCGGAGTGCCCAAGTGTTGTAATGTTCAGTTTCGTGAGATAAATAGTGTGACGTGTGGATACGGTCTGGCCTTAACATTGTAAGGAGCGGTAAAATATTTTATTCTCGGGCTTTTCATTTCAACTTTCCATTCACTAGCACCGTTTTGGATCCTCACTCTGCTCTAAATCTTAAACATCTCGTTCAACTCGCTGGTGATGCAATCTTCTATTGTATTATGTGACCTATTGTGGGTCTACGAGATAAAGGAACTAACCAGTACACACTGAACACCCATCCCCACAGAATTAACAAATCGTAAGTAGAGATTTTGATGAGTAAAATAAAGGGGCCATGTTTTGGGGTGGATACTGCCCTTCGGCAAATATACCATACGATACACTCCCGGGTGGGGTTGCGGGGTAGTACTGGGCTGAATGTACAATGATAAAATATGTAATTAAAAATAATATATGTATCGTTTACGTATCGCTAATCGATGCAGTCTTTAAACCATTTCTACCTTCATTTAAAATCAACTTTACAATTCCTATTTCCGTATCCTGACTGAGAAAACTTATACGTTTACAAACAAGTAGTATATATTCAGACAACAACAGCGCATAAATAAACCTAAGACAATACGCCCAAGTATTTGCATATGGCTGTTGTATGTCATTGTATGTACATCATGACCACTTAACGTATGACGCAGTTTAATACAGTAGTCGCGAGTGAAAGACGTTTCTGTGGAACCAGCCCTTCTACTAGAAGAGAACTAGTCTTTCGCGTTAGACTGGTATTTTGTGGTGACATCGTTTGTCTCAGTATCGAATTCAAAGGTGAGCCTGTATACGTTTGACTAATATCTATCGTTGCGTATTAGTCTTACTCAATTTCTGAACCTCAGCTACTGCTTTCATACTTGAAATGTTAAGAAAAAAGCAAGGAAATTTAAAGTCTTAAAGTACTATTTTGTACGACGAAGTACTGTTCGCAAGGGTTAGTCGAGCGATGCGTCATAAGGCATCTTGGGGACGTCACAATAAGGGTAACTGTACCTTGTTGTACTAAGAAAGCTGTGTAGTATCTCAAAAAGTCACTGGCTACCAACCGGTAACATTTTAATAAGCTAAAATTGAGGCGAAGGCTTGTAATATTATAACCCTGACTAAATCTAGGTGATTATGAGGGCTATGTATATAGGGGTTGTATTTAACCCTGCACAATCATATCTGTTAAGCAGAGGACGATGTGCTCCCATAACGGTTTGGTTAAACAACTGACAATCATAACATTATACCACTGAAGTGGCATACGACCCAATTGATCATAAGTGAACGTTTCTAAGATCAGGGGTAATGGTAGTATTACAGACCCAGTAAAACCTTTTAATGGTAGTTGATTAAAATTCTAACAACCTTTGACCTTAGGATGAAAGTGTCAGCATCGCAATCATGATGTTTACTGCCATGAGCAAGAATACTAGACCTGTCATGTTTTAAGCCAGTTTTATATAGGTAATTATAATTATCAATGTTTTCTGAATGTAGTGTGAGATTGTATGAGGCAAAGGAAAACATTCGCTGATAGTGATTTGAAGAGAAAAGTAGGGCATGTACATAAACCAGTGCATTACGTTTAGACACTGTTCTGTTCAGTTCATATTAATGAAAGTACCGTTTTGTTGTAATTAACATATCTCAGAAGCCCTATATTTACTGTTGCAGCTGCCTGGAGACGATGTACTGGAACTGCTGTGAGGAGCGGTTCTGCTTCGACAATAAGATAGCTACTTATAAGTGAGTATGTCTCCAGAGTTTAAAGTCCATTTGTGTGCACACCTTAGAATGAGAGAATAATTTTGCTGATGATCCAGGATACCAGTTCCATTATAATCTTTAAGCTAAATTGGAGGCCTTTTTGGCGACTAAAATTTTTACAGAATGTAGTTATATGAATGAATGAATGAATGATCTACCCACCCCGTCTATTTCAACTCGGTAATAACATACAACTACAAATTGGTGAAATGGGTCGCTGGTTGGTATCATATCATTGTTGTCAGCTAACTGAATCTGGATGTAAGGGCTCCTTCCAAGATTCCTGAGGCCCAAGCAACCTCATATGCTAGCGGTGCACCTGCTGACTACCGGTGGTGGCCAGACGGGAGTCTCTTCCAACAACGCTGAAAATTTAAAGTTGGAAGCAACTGGAAAAACACTTAAGATGAACAAGCTTATAACTAGGAAGCTGAGTTAATGTCTCATGTATGACATAACGTAATCTACCATCGTATCACAATAGCGTCAATCTCGATAATATATAAATATCGAAGATAATATCAAAACGATCAATAACAAAACTGCCAACGTGGCAATCTAATCTCAACATGTTTACTTCTATATAAACTCCTTGTTGATGACAATTTTACTTCATCTTAGTGTATTACCAGTTGCTTCAATCCCTACCTGAATTTAGAGCATGGTTCCACTTTTATTAGTAAATTGAAAGTAGTAATTTTGGTTTCAAGCGAGATTAAAACCCGGGTATACTCGTATTCACTAGCTCCCAACCCCGTAGGGGTGCCTGCGCCGTTGCCTCGTTCGTTGGTCAGCACCTTTAGCAGGTGAAGTTGTCTTAGCCCTGGAAATCTAGATGGGGCCCCTGATATCCCCAGAAACCTATTTGCTTACTATAATAATAATATAATAAATTCCACCCAGCTACAGTTAAAGTGAAAAAGAGAAAAGTTTATTAGGAAAAATGTGCTCAAGTGATCAAGTTCATTTGGAAAGCTATTTTTTATATTTCAATTTTTGCTTTTTTTATATTTTCAAGCTATTTATTATATATTTTCTTTAATTCAAATTTAAAAATTTTATGAGTTACTAACTACTTTTGACAAATGCCTAAATCTATATTTAATGAAAGTGTAATTTTGATGAACAAGAAGTTGACATCTTAATAAGAAATTTGAAATTTCAAGTTGTGCTAGAGTGCTAACCAATTTCCTATAGGCTTCGGAAGCAGTTGGAATTGTAATACGTAGTAATATTGTTATTATCTTGGGTGTAATATACAAAGCTTCCTTAATAAAAATAACATAAAGGTTCAGTCACGTTTGGTATCCTTACAATATTATTTACCTCCGACGTGTGCCACACGTCTGATGAAACGTGACCTAGTAGTTAAAACGCTCCTTCATATGCAAATAGATGATGTTTTGTGTTTACAATCCATCATGTTCTTTATTAAATAATGTAATTACATTCATAGACAGACATATCATATCTATAGTTTGAAATTTAATCCATAATTAAAATGACTAAAACACTAGTGACCTGAAAAATAAAAGATCCTGAATTTAAATTCACAACAAGTGAAGCGCTCGTGGCCCCGCGGTCTCAGTAAACGATCACTGAGTTACGCAACTTTCACTATGGCTGGTCCTTGGATAGGTGACCACTTTGTGGCATTTATATTTGCGAGCGTTTCCGTGCTTCGGAAGGCACGTTAAGCCGTTGGTCCTGGTTGCCAGTAAAATGGCAGTCGTTAAGCCTGGTTGAAGGCCTTATGGGCGGCTTGAAAACCTTCAACAGCAGGTCGCCACAACCTGCGTCTGTCTATTTCAACACGGCAATGGGCTCACCACCTATTACGTGGGACAGGAATCCACACGGTGAAAAGTGGGCATATAATATGCCTCTGCCACCCCTTCGGGGATAAGGCGTGATGGGTATTTATTTATTTATTTATAACAAGTTTGTAATAGGAGTATGACAACACATCGCTGGCATCATAACTGGGAATGGGACACGTAGGATTTACTTAAGACTGTTAATTCCAATACGATTCAAAAATTTCCACGGCTCCATTCCATCTATTAGGTCGAAGTTTTAGAAACCGATCGACACTAGTCGCTCGGTGTTTGAAGCAGTATTGAACTTGAATAAAAACTCCTAGCCCTTTTAGATTTTGTGCGGCTATACATCTGGCTCCATTAGCACCTCTTAGTGTTTTAGAGCATTCATATTAGCCTTGTATCCAAACGAGTTATTCAGCCAAGACGAATGCATTCCCATTTCATTATGTCGCCTTGGTATGAGTGGACCTTCCCTGGAAGTGTCGTAGATAGCAGATACTGGTGAAATGTGGAAATATTCACTGCCTCTGCATCTTCTCTCCTCTGCAGTCCAATCCAATCAAGTAAATATGAATTTACAACACATGTCAAGTGCATCACATCTAAATGCAATATAGCCGTTAACATAAAACGACTCAACAATACATATCATAAACACTTTATAAATGACGTTTAGATTCTTATGGTGTAGTAGGTAATCATTTTATAAAATGAGATCCAGCTTAGTCATTTAATTTTATCCTTAACATATCCATACGCACTAAAATTAACAACATCATCATCAATCATCAACACACAGCTCATACCAATGGGAGGCAATAATTCTCAACCATACGAGTTCTTATTTATACTGTTGATTGATGGCACTTGGTGGAACTAGCTACATATATTAAATAACACCACTTGTACTGTTCCACAACATTTACTTTGTAAACCTAACGGGTTTCGCACTTTCGCCTCACGGCATTCTCAAAAGTACACATATGACCACTTGTGACGACTTTGTCACAACATGACCACTGGACTGGACTGCCTTTCATTTTACCCGACCGACTCAAGAAGAGAATCATGTTCGTATTTATTATGTCTGTTTCATTGTAGTCTCGTGTTCCCTTCTATACAACCTGATTGATTTAAAAGTGTAAGGTGTTATTAGATTAGAATTGTAGCTCGTCTAAGTTTTTTTTTATTTTGGACTAAATTATTTTCATGTTTTGTGTTTCGCTTTATTTTGGTCACATTAATAATATTAAATTTATCTTTAGTTTTAGTGTATGAAATTTTGTAAACGCCGATAAAATGGTCTATGCAATGCCATATATTTTTTTTCCAGTTTGGAAGAGGATTTGAAACACACAAACGGCTACATCAACAACGGTGCTAGCCTCGAGAGCGTGGTGACGGCGCAACCCGTCAACAACAACCACCTCCCGCAGCGCGCCATCACGGGGAGGGAGCTCACCGAAATACCCCTGCACGCCGATAAGCTGTATGAGGTGAGAGATTAGCGCATGCCGATTGAGGAGAACTGCCCTATAACGAAGGAATATTGCCGTGACGCTATTTATTAACCGACTGATGGTGTTTTCCACTTCCGTCAGTGCACCGTGTTGAATGACGAATAAGGTACTATTCGTTTTCTGTTATAGTTTAGGAGATCAGACTGCAGTTGCTCCAATATTGATTTTTTGTAAAACATAGCTTAACTATCTTCACTCTGTATCATCAGAGAGGACAGATCACCAGGTTTCGCGATTCATGAATACTTCTTTCGGTTTCTGCATATTCATTAATCGCTTCATACATGCACTTCTGGGTATCCGAGTACTTTTGACTTTTCCGTTATTGAGCTATCTCCTCACGTGGTTTTATACGTAAGTCTAAATTCTTATTACCCTTAATTGTTGGCCTACCCTGTATTCTTCTATCCTAAACTTTCGCACAATATATATTCTTCGACAATCGTTTCTCATTCATTCGTGAAAACGAAAAATAGAGTGGAACACCCAGCTGCTATGATCTGGTTGGCTACACTCTTGGAGCGGTAGACAGCTAACTAATTCCCTATAGTGCCGCTTCATACTGCATCCGAAGGGATGCAGTATGAAGCGGCACTGAGATATCGATGAACTATCTTTATTCCTGTCGTATGTTGGTGAACCTGATTTTCTTTTGATAAATGAAATTCTTATTTTTTTTTGTCTTTCAGTTATTTTCTAAATCTCTAATATTTAGAGAAGACGTTAAGCTAAAATCTAAATCAACCAGCTCCCTCGACGAACTAGAAACAAAATCAGAACCAGACTATTTGTACGATAGACCTAACAGAACTAAAGTTTACTTCGAAGATGAAGTAAATTCGCCAGTCACTGACTTCGAAATAATGTTTAAAGATGAACTCATTGCTGACAATAACATATTTAAGATTGATGAAGAAGCAGAATGTGATAGAATAAGTCAAGATACAGAAGAAGGGCTGACTATGAATGTAGCTATTAAGAAACAAGACTTTATAAAGACCAGTTCAGTAACTATCAAAGATGAATCTAAGATTACTACACCACATCCTATCTATAAATATGAACCAGTAGGTGCTCTTACAACTTTTGCTTTACCTTCAACACTATCTTTACCAAGGGTAGAATCTGTGAAAGGAATATTAAGAATGAAAGAAGATCTGCCACGAAATAACAGTGCGAAGACTTTAGAAAGAATTGACAGCAGTAATAAACTAACTAAACCAGTATTAAATAGAGCGGACAATGTGAGTCCGGATAAAATCAATAAAGTACTAGCAAGAGTTCCACATAGAAGTGCTTCTTTTTTTAATATTCCTGAACATTTAACGCCTGCAAAACCACCATTAATAAAAAGCAAATCTATGGTAGGAGTAATGTCCGCAACAGACGAATTGAAACTAAGTCAACTTCCCGATACTCCTATTATAAAGAGTACCAACCTACCAAGATTTTTTGCTGACGGTCCTGTACTACCAGAATATAAAGAAAATGTCAGCTTACAGAGTATTAGGCAGCAGTCTTTAATGTGTAAAGAAGACTACAGTATGCCAAGGTATTATGGAGCAATGGCCAAGCTGGAAACATCCCCAGTTCATGAAAGCAAGTCAATGCCAGATCTAAGGGTTCCGAGTACTTCAACGGCCTCGAGTGGGAAAGTCAGTAAACGATTAGTAAAGTTAAGGGGAAGGTTAAAGCCACTGGTTATAAAAAAGAATTCTAATGAGAGAATATAAAGTTTAATAATATATTTTATAATGCTAGTGATGTAAGTATACTCTGTTGAACGAAATAATTATGCTCCTTGAAACATAACTTTACTATATTTTAATAGAGCAATAGCCATCTGTAGAAATTGTATTATAAGTAGGTTTTGTAAAAGGATTATGATTTACAAAAAGCTTACAATCCACTTCAACCAACTGTCAGGAAAGAGATTTAAAGAAGTGTGGCATAGGCCATATAGATATACCTACCTGCTGTAAAAAGAAAAACAAATATGGCGGACAGACATGAAATGTATTATTAATCGATAGCTGACGTGACAAACGAGGAAGAAAAACTAGTAGCGAGGGGTAATTCGAATAACTCGAATAAGGCTCATTTTGACTCTTTCATTCGAATCGCTTTTAAACAAAACCTAATCAATTTGTTATTTTGATGATTTGCTGTCTCCGAATCAAAAGGAAACATCAATTCGAATGATTCAAATTGAAAGAGAAAACACTTCGTCACATCGCTACAAACTAGTTTTCCTATATGAGTACCTAACCTATAATTCTGAGATAAAAAGTAGATTACAAAGCATTCTTCTTCATTCTTTGCTTTCTTCCAATGCGAAAGAGACGGTAGAATAACCAGACACAAACGAACATACTTTCGTGCGTATGAAAGTATGTTTATTTATTGTTTATTGTTATTCTATAATATTCGTAAGAATTTGGTTTTGATTTACTTTTCACCATATTTTACGATTATGACTTAAAACATAATTGGTAAAATAATTTGTAATCACCAAAACGATGTACTTATGTTTTCATCATTATCTAATATTTATTGAGTGTCCTATAAACCCCCGGTAATGGCAAAAGGGGTTGCCTGAGGACAAAACTATATGTATCCAGATGTCGTGTGTCTTCATGGTAATATCATATCGATATTCTTACTCGGATAACAATTATTGATTAGAATATGTACTATAGTTTGACCACGACCGCTGTACCGCTCACTGCGTAGAAAATTGTACTCAGTGAGCGGTACAGTGGTCGTGGTAAAACTATAGCTAAGTTGGTCATGAGGGTTAACTTAATCGGTTTTTATTAATTTAGCTATCGATTGCTACATATTTTATATCTGGTCGCCAATAGGACTATAGGGTTAATGTTTTCCTATATAAATTCAATTAGTATTTGTATTTAATATTTAAATAGTATTTCAGTTTTGTTTAGTGGTTAGGTTTAACATTACTTAAATTAAATCCTACCTAATTATGTTAAGTAGGTATCTTAAGATTATTCTCTAGTCATTATACGTCACAAGATAACTGCACTAATGTAGCCGAATAGAAATGGTTAATAAATGATAATTTTCATATTTGGACTTTATATTTGTCTAGTTACTAACACCACTGACCTCTATCCTACTAATATTATAGACGCAAAATTTTGTAAGTATGGATGGATGTTTGTTACTGTTTCATGCAAAATCTAATGTATGGATTATGATGAAACTTTACAATAATATAGCTTACACAGAATAACACATAAGCTACTTTTTATCCTGGGAACAAAAAAAGATATTAAAAAATAAATAGTTCCAGTAGGAAACGGGAAAACTTCACCACGCGCCTTATTCGGTTACAGAGGCATATTATATTACCACTTTTCACCTTTTCACCGTGTGTAATGTCCCACGTAATAGGTGGTGAGCCCATTGACGTGTTGAAATAGACAGGCGCAAGCAAAATTAAAACATAAAATGCTACTAAAACTTCTGAAACTATAAATTTATCTCATTCTCTTGCAAGCCACTTTTCTGAAGCTTCACTTATGCCCTGTGTGTCTGCACATAAATTACTTAATTGTGAATAAATACTTAAGTTCACGCTATATAATCATTGTTCCTTAAATATTTTAAACTAAAATCCATATTTAAGTGATCATGAAACGATTCTTAGTATCCCGGAATGGGTCAAAATACAGAACATTTCTCAACAGTTGAGAAACGCTTAAGTGTAGTTTTATAGGGTAACTGTATACGCTTTTACAAAAAGTTTCCCTGTGACCTGAGAAATTAACCATTAAATAAATTTAAAAAGTTAGTAAAAAAAGCTTTGTGAAAAAGGTTTTTACTCCGTTAAAGACTATTTGCAGGACAGGGATGCCTGGAAATGATCTGCTGGCAAAGTGAAATAATATTAAATTGTAAATAGGCCATCAAAAAAAGCCGGTTCTTATCAGGTGGGCCGCGTTTCGAACCGGTGGCGGTGGTCACTTTAAGGCTTGGTATTCCTGCCGCGGCCACGCTTTTGAGTTTTTTAAAACAATGCGAATCGTAGAAGAAGGGGATTTTGATTCTGAAAAAGAGATATATGGTTAGTTAAGGATTTAAGCTAGTCAAAATGGCTTTCTGTTACAAAATCTAATAAACTTCACTTGATAGAAAAAACATCCCAAAGTTGCCCCCTTTCGAAATGTTTTTTCAATGCCTAATCTAAACTACAGATAATTTTAATGAAATTTTTATACACAACTATAGCTACTACATATTTATAGACATAATGGCTTACGTTGACGTTGATATGGGTCCGTATTGGGTTGCATAAATTTTCGAGGCATAACTTAAAACTGCATAACGTTTTTGGCATACTCTTTGTTTCGCATAACCTTCAAACAGAATAAATCATTAGGCATACTTTTTTATAATAAAGATATACCCGCATAAAATGTTTACGCATAATTTCTTTTACAATAACGATTACTATTCATAACATTTATTGGCATATCACTCACTCTCGCATAAAGATTACAAGCCATACATATAGAATACCATAATGTTAACGAGTAAATATTTTTATTAAGCTATTGCATAGTTTTTATCGCGAGCTTTGAGTGGGCTTTAATCAAGAAATTACGTATGGGAAAAAACCTAAGACGAAGGTCGAGACGAGGTCACACGAAGTTCACCG
Source organism: Thumatha senex (assembly GCA_948477245.1). Lineage (NCBI taxonomy): Eukaryota > Metazoa > Arthropoda > Insecta > Lepidoptera > Erebidae > Thumatha > Thumatha senex. The sequence continues at coordinate 464,388 of OX419724.1, forward strand.
AGCACGGCCGAGCGTTGGTTTAACGTATACGAGTATGTACATATATTATATGGTACGATTGTACGAAGCTCGCACGGATTTAGACGTGATGATAGTAAGTGTGAGTGTGAGGCTGAGGATGAGGGTGACTGTGAGAGTGAGGGTGGGGTGAGGATGAGGGTATTTTTTTTTGGGGTTTGTTTTTGTTTTTTTTTAGTGTAAAGAAAGTAGGTAGATTAAAACGAGCAATTCTATTCTGGCGCCCAAGTGACCTAACACTCCTCCTCGCTTCGCTCGTCATCGTACCTATTTACGACTTTGCTCAAGACTAGTCTAAAAAAAATAACACTTAAAATATCGTTTTATCAGTTACAGCTTAAAACTTGGCTATTAGTGAGATGATTATTTACAATGGTGTCTTATCATTTCTTAAATATTCTTAGTCAAATTATTATTCATTTATGATTTAAACGGTTATCCATACCTCCATTATGCGTTTTGTATTTTATGATAAATTATCTTTAGGCGTATAACATTTATACCCTTCACATTTATGCTGATTAAAATTATGATAAAAAAATTAGAGTAAGTTAATGTTATGCCAATAAAACCATTATGCGTTTATAACACTCTGCATATGATAATTTATGCGAGAAAACTTTATGCTGAAACTGTTATGCCAAACTACATTATGCTGAAAAAAAAAATGCGATCGAAAGGGCACCCGACTATATACAGTGATTTTTATAGAACAAATGTTTATATTATATCAGATTCGCGACGCTGAGGCCTGATCGGTCGCGCGCTGGCGTGGCTGGCTGGAGGAAGGACCTGTGTTAGGTTTTTTCGTTGCGTTCCCCTTGCTATTTTTTCGCAAAGGAAATTCAAATGGAAAAATGGATTCCATCATCATCCGAGCGTCTGTCCCAGTTGCATCTCGCGACTCCCGGAGTTAGCTTTATATAGTGTAAATATATGAGAGTTATATACGGCAATGGACTCATCACCCATTACGTGGGACAGGAATACACATGGTGAAAAGTGGGCAAATATAATAATATGCCTCTGCCACCCTTTCGAGGATAAGGCGTGATAGATAAATAAAATATATGAAAGTTTTAATATAAAATAAAGTACCTACATTTCACAGAAGCGTTAGAATTATCCCTGTAAGTAGTATAAAATCGAACCCGGTACCCACAGGTTAGAAGACAGTTATATAACCAACTGAGCCAGTGGGCCGGTCAATGTATGTTTACCTATAAACAAATTTGATAAATAGATTCTGAAGCTTAAACATACCGACTGCCACTGGCTGAAGTAATCAGTGCAGTTGTTATATTGAAGCTTCGCTTCGCATAAATTATTAAAATTGTAACCAAGACCTTTGTTTTATGCTTTCAGTATTAATTATTTAAGTATATTTATAAATTTACTAGCTGACCTGCCCGGCTTCGTCCGTGACATACTTCCAACCCCGTGGCACCCATTTAATCCTGTCGCTTATTACTTTTCCAATAATGTATGAAAGTTTCCCCTATTTGTTGACATTTATGATTACTGCTCCGCTCTCCTATGTAGTAGCGTGATGATATATAGCTAAGAACCTTCCTCAATAAATGGGCTATCCGATACAAAAATAATTTTTCAAATCGGTCCGGCCGTTCACGCGTGATGTCGTGACAACGGAAAACGGGTTTCATTTTTATATATATAGATTAGCCACGACTTTATCCCCGAAGGTGTGGCAGAGGCATATTGTGGTGAGCCCAATGCCTGTGTTTAAATGGACAGGCTCAGATTGTAGCGACTCGCTGTTGTAATTTTTAAGTCGCTCAAAAGTTATTCACTTGACTTAACGAGTGTCGATTGCAACGTTAACGTGTCCTTCGAAGCACGAAAACGCTGGTAAATGAAATGCTACAAAGCAAGTCATCCATCCAAAATCCGAGAGAGTTTCTTAAATCAGTGATCTTTTACAGAAACCGAGTTAGTAGGGCTACTAGCGCATTTTATATATGTTTTTACTTTATGTTAGTAGCCTTAAACAATGTATGACATTTCATGTAACTAATAATTAATTAATTAATAATAATATAGCAATTATTACAAATAATATAATTTAAATTTAAGGCAAACTAAGTTTAGTCGACTGTCACATAAATCCAAAGGAACAATGTAAGTGTAATTTTAATGTTGTAAGCCATACCTACATTTTAAAAGAGCATCCATTGACTTTCTTGCTAGATTCTTCTTCTTAAAGTGTAGGCTGCCCTTAGAACTGGCAACTAGAATAGCTCTAATTTTGATATGATTTTAAACACAACATAGATTTTGTTTTTTGGTTTTGTATAAATTCATTACTATGTAATTGTAATATAAAAACATCATGTAACCCAAACTAATGTAATTACTGGCGGTTAGAAAAGAGTGGTCATGAGTTTTATTGCCAGGTTCTTCCTCAGCCTCTACCTATTGCTTTGCGAATCTGGCAGTAAATGTAAATGTAGAAGCAATAATCTTGACGTTCATAAGTGTTACATTGTGACCTCCATGAATAAAGATTTTTAATTCTTTGACTGCCTCTGTGGCGGGGTGGGAGTGCATCCGACTGCTACGCAAGAGGTCGTGGGTTCGATTCCCACCCAGTATAAAACTTTGTGTGATGAGCACGATGGTTTATTCTGTGTCTGGGTGTTATTTATCTATAATATGTATGTATTTAGAAATATATAAGTATGTTTATCAGTTATCTGGTTACCATAGTACAAGCTCTGCTTAGTGTGGAATCAGATGGCGTTGTGTGAGATGTCTCAACAATTTTTTTTTTCTTTTATTCATTCATTCAATTAATAATCCCAACATTTTAACGCGAAGGTTTTTTGCGCTTTAGTGGATCTGGAGAACGCATTTGATAAAGTTGTGAGAGAAACTCTGTGGTACTCGTCCGTGTAGCCTGGCTGGCCGTCTACACCATATCCGGGCAGAATATGGTGTGGACGGCCAGCTGCTGCTTGCGATACAGTCTCTTTATACGGACTGTAAAGCTTGCGTGCGACCAAGGGGGAGGTTCACCTGGCGCCTCTTTTTGACTTCTGTTTGGGCGTCAAACGGACCGTCGACGGTCCGCCTGGCTTTTCATAGTGTATCTGGATAGTTGTGCAAAAGTGTGGCTGCAAAAGTTAAAAGATTATGATGTGTTGTAAAATTGGAAATTTTACAGTACATTGTCTGTTGTACGCTGATGATGCGGTAGTAATGGTCTCATCAGAAGCCGACCTTCAGGCATTAGTCACTAATATAAAAGTAAAGGTCTTCGCTGCATGTTAAACTAAGAATTGGGTATTTGAAAAAGAAAAAGTAAGAACTAAAAGCAAGATTTGGGTAAACCGGCAACGTTTAGAGCAATTGAATGAAATTGTGTACTTAAGGAGAACGTTTAGCGCGGACGGAAGATATGTTCTGAAGAACAACGGTGACTAGCTGCCGAAGACAGGAACATAACATTTTGATTTTTTGAATTTAATATTATTTAAAAAAAAAGAGTATTATGAGTACGGGAAGTTTTATTTGGTACTTGTACATAAAGTCTAAATTTGTTATTAAATATATCATCATAAACCCCTACTAATATAATAAACGCGAAAGTTTGTAAGTATGGATGTTTGTTACTTGCACGTAAAACTACTGAATGGAATTTAAATAAACTTTACCTTTTGTTTTCTGTGTTCTGTTATCTGCAATCAGTTCTACTATAAGCAGATTGTGTGAGGGTAATTAGGTGAGTGAGTGTGCTCTCCAGTGGGAACATCTCCTTGTTTATTTCCAATGGGCTCAGTCGTCACTGATTATGTCTTTCCTTTTTAATCTTTTGCTATAACCTCAATGCGTTGGTTGTGTGGCCAGGGGATTGGGGTGATGTCGCAGTCGCCGGTTATAGCCTAGCAAATTGTTTTTAATTTCATCTAACTAAAAAGAAACCAACTATCTTCACGCTGTATCCCTGACGGGGTAGTCAGAGAGGACAGATCGCCATGCTTCGCGATCCATGCATACTTCTTTCGCTTCTTCGAGATTCATCAATCGCTTCATACACGCACGTCTGGGTATCCGAGTACTTTTGACCTTTCCGTTTTTGAGCAATCTGCTCACGTGGTCTTCATATGTAAGTCTCGGCCTACCCTGACTCCTTCTACCCTCTACTTTTGAACAATATATATTCTTCGTCAATCGTTCCTCACTCATTCGTTGGACGTATCCAAACCAACGGAGCACGCCCTTTTCCAGCTTAACGCTGACACTTTCATTCAAACCTGCCATATTGCGTATCACTTCGTTACGTATTCGGTCGGCCAAGGTAACGCCGCACAATTTTCGAAGTGATCGCATCTCCACAGCATTCAATTTACTTTCATGCATCTGCTGACATACATATTTCACTACCGTAAAGCAAAGTTGGCACTAGCACTGCGTTATGAATCGCCATTCGTGCTTCTTTTACGATGCTTTGTCGCTTTACTAACTGGGACAAAGCACCGTTAACTTTGTTTCCGGCAGCTACTCGCCGTTCTACATCCGAATCACATCTTCCATCCGCGCTAAACATACTTCCTAAATACACAATTTCATTCACTTGCTCTAGACGTTCCTGGTTTACCCTAATCTCGCATTTAGTTCTTAAGTCACCTCTTTCAAATACTAGAACCTTAGTTTTACTTGCATTCAAGCGAAGACCCTTACTTTTACACTCCTCTTTCATATTAGTGACTAATGTCTGAAGGTCGGCTTCTGATGAGGCCATGAGCACCGCATCATCAGCGTACAGCAGACAGTTTACTGTAAAGTCACCCAAATTCACACCCATATTAAAATCTTTCAACTTCTGCAGGCAACTGTCCAGATACACTATGAACAGCCAGGCGGACATAACACATCCCTGTTTGACGCCTGTACAGACATCAAAAAGAGGTGACACATCCCCCCCTACTCGCACGCAAGCCTTACAGTCCCTATAAAGCGACTGTATTGCCCTCAGTAGCGAGCCGTCCACGCCATATCCGGGCAGCAAGTCCCACAGCGTTTCTCTCACAACGTTATCAAATGCTTTCTCTAGATCCACAAAAGCGCAGAAAACCTTCTGGCTAACAGCCAGAAACTTTTCCGCGATCATGCGGAGAGAAAACACTTGATCCATGCAACCTCTTCCACGTCGGAATCCGCATTGAGCCTCCCATAAATACCTTTCAGACTTTTCTTGCATTCGTGCCGTTATAACCTTTGCATACACCTTACTAGCTAAGCTGACCAAGCTGATCGCCCTGTAGCTGGAGCAGTTTAGGCGCGAGCCTTTCCCTTTGTAAATAGGTACTACAACTGCCATTCGCCAGTCATCTGGGACCTCACCCGTCCGCAAGCACAAGTTGCATAACAGACATAGAGTGTCCCAGACGCGCGACCCACCGTACTTGATCATCTCAGCAGTAACTCTGTCTTTTCCCGCAGCCTTACCACATTTCATACTTCTTATCGCTTGTTCTATTTCTTTCATACTAATGACTTCAATGACATCGGGATCCGGAGCATCGAAGTGAGCTCCACTTCCCGATGTGGCATCTCTGTCTTTTCTTGCATACATCTTTCCATAATATTCACTCCATCTCTGCAGGACGTCAGTTTGGTCTGTTAGGACGTCATTGTTAACACTGAGCACTTTATTCATACTGCAGATTGCCGAACAACTCCGGGTCTTGCCTACCTCTTTCCAGAAGAGCTTGGCATTATCCCGGAAATTGGACGACAACCTTTTATCCGCTTTCATTCTGCACCTTTCACGAGCTTCTTCTATTAGTGCCTTCGTGTTAACTTTCTGCAGCTTGTATCTTTCTTTCATATTAAAATCATTCGGCGAGGCTAAGTAGTCTAGCCATGCTTTCTTCTTCATTCGAACTGCTTCTTTCACTTCCTCATTCCACCATGCATCACGCTTATTACTACTGCCTCTTTTCGTTTCTCCACACACTTCCACAACGGCATTTATCATACTATCCCTAAGGTTCTGCCATACACTTTCCACATTCTCACTACTTACATTGACGTCGCCAAGCTTTTCGGCTACCCTTTCATTATATTTATCCCTAATGGATGCATCCTGCAGCTTCCAGCTTTTGATGCTATAAGTCGGCTCAGGTTCAGGACACTCGGTACGATGACGCCAACCCGCGAACAGACCCCTAATCCTAGTTATGACTAGGTAGCGGTCTGATCCCAGCTCAGCGCCTCGATAAACCCTTGTGTCCATCACCTGTTTACGGAGCCGACTATCCATTAGGAATAGATCTATCATGCTTCTCTTTGACTTACATCTCCTCGTATACATATGAATTTGTTTGTGGTTGAACATTGTGTTCGCCACAAACAAATCCTTTTCCTTACAAAATGCCAGTATTAGCTTGCCAGCGTCGTTCACCCTTTTATCCCCATACTTCCCGAGTACCGACTCAAAACCATCGCGAGCGGTACCCACCCATCCATTCAAGTCTCCACATACTATAAGTCTTTCATTTCCTTCTATCACATTTAGAGCTTCACTCATACTCTCCCAGAAGTCCTCTAGCTCACTCGCGTTCGACGAAGATACTGGCGCGTAAGCAGCTACCAGGAAAATCTTCGTCAAACCAAGTTTTACACGGATTTAGAGGATTCTAGGACCTACCAGTTTGTACTCATACATACCGGAGGCCAATCGCGAGGACAGCAAAATTCCAACCCCCTGACTGCCATGCTCGCTCTCTGGTACTCCAGACCAATAATTAATTATTTTAATTTCATCCTTTACCATAACTATATATTATATATAATAGCTTATCTATCAGAATAACACATAGGCTACTTTTTATCCCGGGAACAAGCTCCTTTTGAAAACGGCAACGGAAAATCTTCAACTAGTATATCATAAACCTAAAATAAAATCCAACACAATAACAGAGATGTTCCATTTCAATTGCTACTGCCAATCATTTTTACTGTGGCGTGCCAGCAGAAAATACATGGTCGATATATCTTGGCGGGAGCTGAGGAAGCGTTGTGGTGCCTACGCGACTTGGCCTACTGGCCCTTAAATATTTTAAATAGTGTGACATTTTGTAAGCGCCATTAAAATGGTCAATTCATCATTCATCGGTCATTGTTTTTTTTTGTAGATTGATGGAACAGTACAAGTGATTTTATTCAATACAAGTATCAATTTGTTTTACTACCTCATGTGTGCTAAGCTCCTAATGTATTAGCACTAAAATTAATAATTAATCTGCGGATCTATCTTTTGTTAACCGATTTTATCTAAAATGTCTTATATTACGCACATGTTGACATGCTTAACTTTTAGCTGTACCTACATATTAATATTTTACAAAATATATTACTCGTACTAAGTTTATTTTTGACGAATAAATATGATTTTATATTTTTATAGTTTTTATTGACATTATAATCAGGTATACCTCGTAAGATATACTTGATTGGAGTAATAGATCCTGACCAAGTCCATCCGCCAACCTGGCATTTCCTCCCTGTGATTTTATGCGCTCAGGAATACGTCACATTACGTAAAAATGAAAGTTTGGGAAGTGGCCGGAACGCTCGCTCGATTGATGATGAGTTTAAGGGAATTATAAATAAAATTCATATTTAAAAAAGCGCACGATTTTATTACAGTACCACTATTTCATACATTGCTCCATTTGTGTACACATTAGGTAAATTCCAACAGTAGGTAAAACTATATAAGAAATACTTAGGACACTACAGATTCGCTCCAAGTATAGGTCAAACTATTAATATTATTTATTATTACTATTATTTATTATTAATAGTATTATTTTAACAAGGCGAATCTTAAAAAGATCTAGATAAGTACGGAGAAAAGTTAGTTACATAAATTGTACTATTTTAAACTTTGCAATAGAATTGTTATTAAAATTATCTAATAAGATCACAAATTTCTACTAAGATCTAGAATAATAATACTATAATAATTGCTAAACACTATCGTCTAAAACATTTTCTTTCTGTGTAATATATCCTTTTGCAAAAAAGAAATAACGCTAATATTTTAAAAAATTACGTTTTGTACAAGTTGTAAATATAATGTATAAATATGTATAGGATAGTTATGAAACTTCTAATTACATAGTCGTCTAACTACAGAATAGTTGTTTAAATTCTACGCAGAAAATAATATTTACCATGCATTATTTAATAGTAATTTGAGACCACCAACCGAGAAAACAGTTCCAGTGCTAATTAAAATACAATTCCCGTGGGAATCTTACGGTTCTTTTTTATATTTGACTGAAATTAAAAATTACTTTAAATATTATATATAATAAATTGAATCTATTTTCATCGTCTGTAGTATGATAATATTTTGATAATGCTCGTCATTCTTGTAAATATTATTCAAATCAACATTTTGTGATTCATAGAATATATCAACAACTGAAAGTATGTCTTCAGTCATCTTTATAGCTATACCGATGTAATTGCTCTATATACAGGATTTAAATTGAATCGAGGCCATTTGTCTACTGAAATTCTAATTAAAATTTCGTAACATCAAATAGTCTGTAATAGGTTATATAGACGCACATTTTTTACACTTTACATTGATTTAGAATAATTCTACGCAATCCTTTCATTATTAAAATACATTATTTATACCTATATTCGCTTTATATAATTTATAATATACTTATTACTAAATAATAGAAAAGATCAAAAATTAAATTAAATTAAAAGATTTTTTTATCAATCCACGGTATTCAAAAAAATATATTGGTATACTCTTAAAATAAAAAGTACAACCATTGTTAAATTTTCCAACAAACTCTCAACAAAACATCGGAAAATCAATACGCCATCCGATATATTTGAAAACATTGCATATTTTTAAATATTACTGAAAATTGTCTGTTAACTTTTAAACTTCAATCCGTTAACAGACACTACAATGACAGTCGCCATAGGTGGCGTTGAAGTTAAGATTAAGACCGTAGTATTTAGCGATGTTGTGTTGGGAAGAAGACTTATACTCACTAGTACGACTAGATAACGTATTGTACTTATTTAGTTATTAATTGTGTAACAATTTGAAGTTTAAACAGAGTTAACATTAACGGCAATTTCTCATTAATTTTAAATAATTTATAATTGTAGCTTAGGCTTTTAGAATACCTCTTACGATTTAAATGATAGACTATGCGTACCTACCTACAACATTTTTTTGTTTACGTACGTAATTTTGTTAAACCGGTAAAATTATAAAATAAAATAACTAAATTAGAAAAAAATCAGCTTAACGTAAATATTGCGAGAGTTTGAAAAGTAATATAATAATCATTGACCTTTTATATGATTTTACTGTGAATAAAATTGAATTTATTAACATTAGATACGTCATTCTTCAAATTACATGTATTGTATGTCGTTTCAAAAATCTAGTCGAATAGAATATCAACAAGGGAGCTAAAAATTTATTTGTGTCTCGCAGTGTCTTTCTTTGGTTTCATATGTTGGTTAAATGCTATCGCTTACTATTTTATCAATAATTTATAAAGAATGCATTTTCAGAGTGCCCTATATTTTACTGCAATATCAAACTGCAGGGCCTATTTATGAAACTATAGCCACAGGGTCAAATCGGCCTTAAAATTAAGTCTAAAATTATCCTCTAACATAATAGAAAATCGCTATATTAAATACTGCACGTCCATGTTACTATTATTGTTTTTTCTTTTGCTAATGTACTTTATTCTGTTACTACCATACATTTTAAAGTATCTACGAGATTAGGGTAGACTTTTACCAAAATAATTTATTGTGAATTAATATTAATACTTTATGTTTATAATTAGATTGTACTACTTATTATATAAAAAAATCCGGTAATGTATATTCTCTCAATTCATCGAGATATACTTGCAAAATCATCTTATCTGTGATTTTTCCTTTTAATTTCATCTAGGATGTGTCCTATGAGCTATACTTAGAGGGACTTGAGATTTTTCGGATAAACTCTGAAACGAGATTATCCGTTAGAGAAAGAGTGGTTAAAATATATTGCACAGTAAGCAAGTTAAAGTCGCAATGGGTTGACCAAATCTGTAAAATAACCGATGGCCGAATAGCAAACGAGGTTTGGAATCGAGACCGCGACTCTGCAAACGTACGGTAAGACAATGACCTGGAAAAATGATTGATATGTCCTACTACCGTCATTTTTATATGCTTAGAAATGCTTAGCTTATAGAGAGGAGGGGGGGGGGGGGGAAGGCTACTATAGAAGGATCGAAAGGATGGATCGAAAAATGATTTTAACAAATCTAACATGGTGATTTCGAAATAACTATCAATCTACGGACTAAACGTGTATACAAAAGTAATAATACGGACAAATTATTAATAGTAATAGTAAAAATTTCAAGTTGACACTAGTGTGTCAACAAGAAATTGTACAAGAAATGTATTTAAAAACTAGATTTTTTTTTTAATTTTAGCCGTCATATTTGAGGAAACTATCGTGATTCCTTAATAAACGTAAATATCCGTTTGATAGAACTCATGATCTTGATGACGATCGCAGAAAAAATACTGTGTAAGCATGTCACCTTAGAATAGCTGAATAGCTGCACCTATTTGGCTAGTAGTACATATAAAGTAAATGTTTGAAAATATTTGGCATCATTTTCTTCCTATACCCATGCGAAAGGGTTGAGCATTTAGTTTTTATTTAAATTTTGATACTTTAGACTGGATATGGCAATTACCGTGCTCCACATTATTATCATTCCAGGCATAGTTCAAGTGCTCCAACAAAGGTTTTGTATACCCTCGTTTATCGGACAGTGTAATAAAAATCCGCTGATATGATTAAAAAATGTGAATTTATAAATCTACCATAGCACAGATAGTTAGTCGATATAGCTATTATAATACACATTATTGTGAATATTATGAAGATTCCTAACATTTGAATTCTCTACAGTGCTATGGTAGTATGAATTATTGCATATATTATGCACATATTGAAAACATTTCAAAATAGGTACCACTTAGAAATATATAAACATTAAACAAAGTAATTAACGTGTATTTTTTGCGTGCCTGGTTAATATTACCAAACAAATCAGTATATTTTCATTTTATGTATATTTAAACATACCATACTAAGCAACATATAATAAAAATAATAATAAATCAACATAGCTATATCCAGTCCACAGCCAGTAGGTACAAAGTCCGCTTACTGAAATACGGTTACAAAGTTAATTTTATTCGTTTAAGTTTGATATATTGAATATGAAAAATGTTGAGTCACCAAAATGATAGGAACTGAACATTTAGCAAATTCAACATTACGGACTTAAAGAATATTATTGTCTAATCACTTTCGACGCTCAATTTCCTACAAAATACCTAATTGTTAGAAACTATAACAATATTACTTTCATTCAATACACTATTTGCTTAAACATACTATTTACTTCCTCCAAAGAAATAAGTTACAAGGTCATCAGTTTTAATTTTATAATTTACAATATTTCAAATTGTTTTAGTGATTTTATTAAACAGGTATTTTAATAGAAGTTATATTATAATTTCATTGCAGGTCAAAGTTAGGCTGCTAATAATAAAAACCTGTGATATTAACATAAATTAGTACCTTTAAATAACTAAGCCCTATTCAAATGCTATCTTTGATCTATAGAAACGGGGCTGTCCTAATTTATCCAAATGATGTCATATTTAAATAAGAAGTGTTGTGATTTTTTACAATTTCATTTGAAAAGCAGTAAGTAGGTACTTGTTATTATTTTTTAATTATAAATGATTATAACAATATTGCTTTCACCTTCAATAGTACAGTGTTTTGAAACGGGCTCATAATATTTTTGTTTTACAATATATTCGTAGTAGCTGATGCCCGCGGCTCCGCTGGCGTGAAATTTGGTAATTGTACAAAAAACGATTTCAGTGAGAATATGATGTTTGGAATAAAAAGTTCCCTATGTGTTAATCCAGGAAATGTTCGATCTATATTTCGATTTCCATCTAAATGTGATTAAGTACAAGACTTTCAAATATATAAAAATGTTTACAATCTTTCCCATTTATAATATTAGTAGGATTACATTGCCTTGGAAATACCGGAAATTTCTTTCTTGGTTGATATATTAACTTTAATCCACCAAATTTCAGGCATCTATGTCTAATAGTTTAGGCTGTTTTGGTTTCACCTGCGTTCCCTTTCCCATGGTAATATCAGGATTTGCTTTCTTAGTGCTTCTAGAGGGTATACTTAAAGAATACTCTTACAAAATTTTATGTTTCTATGGAAACACACACAGTTTTAACCCTACTAGTAGAACCGTACCCTGGGATACAATTGTAAAATAAAATCGAAAATAGTTCATAACTTTTTTATTATTATACGGTTTGTTTTGCATATCTGTGTATTTACGTGAGGTGGGGGGACGCATCGATACCTTAGTCTAGAAGACTCTAGCATTTGATCTCATAAAACCCCACCTAGAAGACCGGTTTAAATACCGAACTTTACCAACCCCTCTCCAAATAAGTATTGGGGATATATTGAAAAAAAAAACGAGAGGTACCAGCGGTAAACCCTACTAGTCTAAAAACTGGTAGGTGTTTTTTTGTCCGAGGTCCAAAGACTGCAAATCACGCACACAATGTGTGAAATGCAAAACATATATTATGTGTGTTGAACATCAAAACAAAATATGCCAAAATTGTTTGTAGTTCCCTAATAATGTGATATGATTATGATTAATAAGTCTGAAATTGTTTTATTAACCCTTATGTAAGTTGATTTTATAATAAAAGTTTATTATTCTTATAAAAACTGTTATTATTATTATTGGGGTTACCCAGTACCCCATGGTACCGTTAATGTATGTCCAAGATGGGTACGGCTCTAGGGTTAATTATTAAACACAGAAACTTGAAATTTGGTGAATGTATTCGTTAAGTACTTCAGATCAGTATTAATAATAATTAATAACTCTCTTTATTTATCTTTAAATATGGATAAAAAAAATTATTTCAACATAACCTAACAGTTTTGAACATGGTTTGTAAACTTTTTTGTTTGATACAGACCCTGTTTCTTACTATGTAGTAAGTATTAAGCCTGTATTTTAAGAACTAGGCATTCGGAGTTGGAATTTTATATTACAAAAACAATATTATTAACAAATCACTGTTAACGTTGTTTGAATAAAGAAAATATATAGCATAAGAGAAAAAAACTAATAATAAATCATACATGTAAGTGTGTGTGTATATGTGTGGATATGATTGGGTGAGCGTATGTGTCTTATGTGGCATAAGTGAGCAGGGATTCAGTTGAGTCATAACTTTGCCTTAGAAGTCATTCCGTTACCTTAATTTTAATATCATGAGCGTTTAGGTTACTTATATGAAGATGCTTTTCTATGTGCTTGTATATGTGTTTACTAATAACATAATACTGACGTCTAGCAAAACTAGTTCTATGGAATACAGGTTGAGGGAGATTTCTGTGTTTATTTGGTTTTGAGGAAGGCAGCGACGCGTGGGTACTAACAATCGATCTAATAATAAAAAGTTGGCGCACCGTTAATACCTTACATTCCTAGTATAGTTTTGTAGTTGGATATCTGATAGGTTTTTTAGTCATAACTTTGAGTATGGCTCTTTGAGCTCCCTCCACTGATAAGAGGGCTGTCCTAATCGCATCACCCCATATGGTTACGCAATACCCTATAACACAATGACTTACTGCCTCTGTGGCGCGGTGGGAGTGCATCCGACTTATGTGAGTAAGACACATAAAAGGTCGTGGGTTCGATTCCCACCCAGGATAAAACTTTGTGTGATGAGCACGATGGTCTATTCTATGTCTGGGTGTTATTTATCTATAATATGTATGTATTTAGAAATATATAAGTATGTTTATCAGTTAACTAGATCCCATAACACAAGCTAATATTAGCTTACTTTGGGCTAGATGGCGCTGTGTGAAAACTGTCTAACAAAACTGTCTAACAATGCAAGATAAATTGCCTGGGTCTGCGCATTTCCGAATTGTTCTAAATGTAGGAATGAGACGCTAGATCCGAGTTAGTACTAAGAAAGGAATCCGCAGTATTTCCCTGGGAACGGTAACTACGCGGATGAAACCACACACAGCCTGAACTATTGGACATTGAAACGTAAAATTTGGTGAAAGTATACTATATATCCATAAATAAATACTAAGAAAGGTATTCCAGATATTCCGATGGGAAAGGAACTCTTGCGGATGAAACCACAAACGGCATAGAGTACTAAACATAGAAATATGAAATCGGGAATGTATTCATTAAGTACTTTGGATGAGTACTAACAAAGAAATTGCTGATATTATCATGGGAATGGAAATTATGCGGGTGAAACCATAAACAGTCTAAATTATTAATCATAGATATCTGAAATTTGGTGAACATATACTTTAGGTATCTTAGATAAGTACAAAGAAAGGAATGCCCGGTATTTCCACGGGAATGTATTTCTACTCAAATTATGAGTGTGGTTGTCAAGTGTATAACGAAGGAAAAAAGTTTGAGATCCTTTAGAATTGTATTATATGTAGATTCTTACGCTCCGCCCCTTTTCTCTGTTTTTCTCTCTTATGCGGCAATAACGAAGCAAGGTTTGGTCAGCTAGTATAGATATAGATAGCTCCCCGGTTTTGCCCGTGAAGTGGTTCGAATTCCCGTTGCACCCCACACCCCTAATCCATTCCCCTTATCAGTTTTCATACAGTCTTTTATCCTCTATTTAACACCCTTAAGGGTAGAATTTATAAAAATTACTAAACGCGTGATTTTCTATTTTTTTACAGACGGAGGTATACGAAATTTGGTTTTATTATGTTGATAAAATGTTTCCTATATAAACTTACAACCCCTGTTTACCCCCTTAAACGTGAAATTTTGCGAAACCGCGAAGTAAGTGCCCATTTATTTGTAACCAGAAACAGGTGTACGTTGGTTCATGTTACTAACTTTGAAAATGACAATCTTCCAAACAACCGTTTATCCATTATTTACTTTCTTAGGGGTAGAATTTCGCAAAATCCTTTCTTAGGGGAAACCTACGTGTTAAAAGGAAGCCCCATGCGAAGTTTGGCTACATAGCTCCGGTAGTTTTAGATATTTCGTGTCATTGAGTGATTTTGCCTTTTATATAATTGATTTACATGCAAAATTGAGTTAGGATAAAATAAAATAACACCAGCATTTACATTTAAAGAAGGGTATGAAATACATACTTAATATTTTTATGACAAAAATGTTATTTGATATATAACTATCCAAAACGATCTTGCAATATCAAGCCAATATATTTAAAGTCTAATCTTGTATAATAGAAGATACATAATTATATTACTCACATAAAACCAACAATAACATAAATATATTATATAGAAATAATAAGAAATAAATAACATTAATAAGAAATAAATATTTTAATAAGAAATGTATCTATTTTTTTCCTATTATTATTATTACAGTCGTAGCTATTATTTCTTAGACTACAGGAAATAACGGTCTAACACCCAGTGGGCCTCCAAACATGAATTAAATTCCATCGGCTTTTCTTACCTGCCGACTTTCCTAAGGATTTATTAGTAATGCAAAAATTGTATGTACCTTTTCCTGGCGAGGGGCGACAGGACGAGGTGTAACGAATCACCTGCAGCTAATGACAAACTTTTCGAAATTAAGATATTTTTGGAGCATATCGCCTAATCTACGCGATTAGGCGATATGTTCCAAAAATTCCATTAGACAAGGAGATCAGAATTCAGGTCTGACGTTACCGGCGTGGGTGCCCTACCGCAGGGTGCGGAAGCGCCTGACCTTGACGGTGGCGCGGGGCGGCGCCAGCTTGAGCGCGGCGGCGGCGCGCAGCAGGTCGGCGCCGGCCACGTCGCGCCCCTCCACCGCCACGAGGAAGTCGCCGCGCTGGATGCGCCCGTCCAGCTCCGCCGGGGAGCCTGGCAACTGCGACGAACATATTTATTGATTAAGTGCCATATGTACTAAATATATCTGGCAGGGAAAAGTAGCGACAACCGACTGGCCGTAATGATTATATACACAAAAAATATGAAACACGACAGGAGAAGAGAACTTGCGCAAAGAAATAGAGAGTATGATGTATCTGTCTACTATAAGTCATACTCTGTATTTTTTTTATATCATTAATTAATATCATTCTGTCATAAATGTATTTAAGATGGACATTGCACGAAAAATGTAAGGAATATTGGTGCCTGCTATACTCATATTAAATACGGTGCTCTCTTTATTTATATTATTCTAGTTTTCATTCGATAGAGAAGTTGATGAGAAAAGAACTAAACTTCTGAAAATCTGATATCTACAAGAAACTAAAAATCTATGAAATGTTTATGATTGGATTATTCGCTGAATTAAGTGTATCATTTCTGAAAAAGCGCACTTTTTATGCTTTAAAATTAAGAAAGAAGATAAACATTATTAATATTAATAAATATATAATAATAATAAGATATTAATTATTAATAATAATAGTAAATATACAAATAGTAAAGAGTGTAATTACTAATTAATAATAATAGTAAATATACATAATAGTAAAGAGTGGCTTTACAACACGTCAAAAACTTCTTTAGCTCCATCTATCGCCTACGAGCGCCTACAGCTCTACAAAACATTAATCACGACATTTTAGGATTGTGTGAAGTACGCCGATTAGGAGAGAATATAATCGAAGACGATGATTACAACATGTACTATATAGGTCAAACTAAAGGTCTATACGGCGTGGGCTTCCTAGTCAAAAAGAAATATAAAGTATTAAAACATTCACTGGAATATCGGAGAGAGTCTGTGTATTAGAAATTGCACTAAAATATATATCTTTCGGAATAATACAGGCGTATGCGCCTACTGAAAGCCCATCTCAAGAAGATATAGACAATTTCTATGAAGACTTGGCAAAAGCTCACGACTCTATCTCTACTAAAAACATAATTTCTATGGGAGATTTTAACGCACAGATTGGGTTACCCAGAGAACATGAGCATTTAGTTGCCGGTAAATACGGCTATGGAAACAGGAGTATTCGTAGAGAGAGACTCATTCAATATGCACACGAATACAACCTAAAAATTGTGAAATAAGATGTTCAAGGTAAAGCCTAATAAGAGATGGACATGGATCTCTCCAAACAAAAATGTAAGAAATGAAATTGATTATATTATGACCACAAAACCTAACCTATTCTCTAAATACGAAGTAGTCTCGTCATGCTCTTTTGGATCGGACCACAGATTACTGAGAGCTACAATTAACCTAAAATCAGTGGTAAAAAGTAGACGCAGCTTTTGTAATGCAGCAAGAAAATTAAAAACTATTAAAGAACAGGAAATTTATCTCGACAACTTAAAAAAATATATACCAGAACTTATGACATCATATGAAAATTATAAAGCTGACGAGTATTGCAAAAAAATAGTGCACGCTATACTAGAATCTATAAAAAATACCAAAAGAAAAGACAGAAATAAAATTATGTCAGAAAAGGCGCTAGAGCTTAAGAAAGAAAGAAATGCATTACAGAATAAGACAACTACAGGATTAATACTATACAAAGACACCTCGAGCAGTCTAGATCCACTAAAAAAGCTTACAAAGAATTAAACAAAACACATAAATGGATCTCGTCGCTTCAGTCCGAGTCTATCAAAAGCAAATGACGACTGGATGTCATAGATATGGCCACAGAATTTTACTCAAAGCTATAAAGCCGGCCGGACTCTTTCGGGCAGACAATAATCATTAACCAGCATAAGGATACCTCTACAATTCCAGATTTTACAGAGCCTGAAATCCTGAAACAAATAAAGAAATTTAAACGAGAGAAGACCCCGGGACCAGACGGTATTACAAATGAAAGTATCAAATATGCAAATACTCTACTGCTGGGACCTCTCACACTTCTTTGGAATAAAATATTAAGCGAAGAAGCCGTGCCACACTTATGGACGGAATCTGAAATTATCTTGCTGTATAAAAAAGGTAATCCAGCGGAAATAGGGAACTATCGTCCAATAAGCATCATGTCTTGTCGATACAACTCTTTGCATCCTTTCTACTTGAAAAAATATCTTCAGTTATTGATATACATCAGCCGATAGAACAAGCCGGATTCAGAAGCGGCTTCAGTACTGTTGATCACATTCAAGTAGTGGACCGGGTGATAGAGCGATATTTGGAATTCCGTAGACCACTATATGTAGCTTTCATAGACTACAAAAAAGCCTTCGGCTCTATAACACACGACAGCATCTGGGAAGCATTGAAAACACAAGATATAAAAGAAAAATATATAGATATCTTAAGAAACATATATGCAAACAGTACAAGTAGAGTCAAGCTGGATAAAGTGGGTGCAAAGATTACCATAAACAGGGGCGTTAGACAGGGTGACCCGATTTCCCCGAAACTGTTTATAGCCGTACTACAAAATGTAATGAAAACTCTGCCCTGGTCTAGGAAAGGTATCAATATTAATGGAAATTTTCTAAGCCACCTCAGATTCGCCGATGATACAGATACAGAAATATTACCCTGTCTTACCTACGGTAGTCAGACGTGGATATTCGACCTCAAAACTACAAACAAAATTCAGACCACTCAGAGAAGAATGGAAAGAAGTTGCCTTGGTATAAAACTAAAAGACAAAGTAAGGAATGTGAACGTGAGAAAACCAAGGTAACTGACGCCTTAACTTTCTCATTCACAAAGAAAATGGAAGTGGGCAGGTCACGTTGCTAGATACAACGATAGATGGACTTTAAGATCTGTAAAATGGCCTGGACCACGCAGCACTAGAGCAAGTGGTAGACCATGTGCCAGATGGGCAGATGAAATAGCAGCGGTGGCAGGAAACAGATGGCTAGAGACAGTAAAAGATAGAGAAAAGTGGAATACCTTGGAGGAGGCTTTTACCCTAAAGGGGGTCCATACAAAGAAATAATTGTTATATTTTTTAATGATTTTAATGTTTTATTTTGATTCAATTTAGTGTAAGCATTAAATTTAATCAAATTATTATTCAATTAATATAAATTTTACAAATATATGAATGATACAAAGAAATAATTATTATAGTATTTTATATTTTTTAATGATTTTAATATTTAATTTTAATTCAAGATTAAATGTTTACACTAAGTAAACATTTAATCTAATCAAATCATTATTTAATTAATATTAATTTTACAAATAAATAAATGATACAAAGAAATAATGATTATATTTTATATTTTTAATGATTATAATATTTTATTTTGATTATATTTGGTGTAAACATTGAATTTATTCGAATCATTATTCAATTAATATTATTTTTACTTAATTAATTAGCATGATATATTTTATTTAGTATGGAATTAAGGAATGGAATTAATAAAGCTTTTATTATTATTATGTCTCTTCTTTATTATTATTATTTGTTTATCTTCTTTTTTTTTTTACAAAGATACTCGGTCTTTTGGGAGGCTTACATGGGGACATAGAGGTCCAACACGCAGAGGCCTTTTGAGAATTTTAATGTAACAGGGAATGGGACTCCCACTGCAGACAATCCACGTCCGCCTTAGGTAGAAGAACGGTAATGGACCATCTCCAATGGGAGTTAAACTATTGTACAATATGCTAACTACTATTGGGCTATTGAGTTGGAGGTTAAATGAACTGAGTGATTAGAACTTTGGATGAAGACGGCGTCTGCCATTTTAATATATTTTAATCAAAATACTGGCAGACGGTGACTTGCCAACTCACTAGATGGGCCCCCTATACAATCACCGTAGGCATGATAAGCCTGTAAGGCGACAGAGGGCAACACCGGTGTGAGCGGCTTGGGGTGTCGAGCGGTGCGGCGCCGGTTTCACCTTCGCGGGACAGGCCCGGAGCTGGCTTCCCCGTAGTTATGCCCTTGAAAATGACACTTCCACCCCCGAGCATATAGCTCTGGCTCCCTCCCTCTGACCGGCCAATTAAGGCAAGCCAGATTTGAGATTTGCTGCACTCCTGGGAGTAGCACTATCACTGTTCTCCCGTTAGGCCATTAAATCCTAACCGGTGCAGAAGAGCAACAAAACTCTGAGGAATCGGGACCGATGTGTAGCCACACACATTCAGCTCGCCACAAGCTGCCCTTATTATTATTATTATCACCTCTGAGAGAAAGAGAGAAAACGTGTGCTCGCACCTCTCTCTCTTGCCTTTACAGTAATAAACGAAACATTATTCTCTCTCTTTCTGTCTTCACTAACTTATTTTAATTTTCCTTAACCCTTTTAATTTTCTTACACTTAGCTCAATCACACTTTTGGTCACCCATTCACCAGCTTACTCCCAAAGTCAGACGGGCCAAGCTACGTGCAGCGGGTACTCACCAACTCGTCGAGGTAGACTTGGGGCGCGCGCACGGGCTGCACGCACGTGAGGCCGAGCGCGCGGCCCGCCTTGCGCGCCAAGTCCACCTCCACCTCCTCGAACCGCAGCGGCTCGGGCCAAGCTACGTGTAGTGGGTACTCACAAAGTCGCCCAGGTAGACGCCGGGCGCGCACACGGGCTGCACGCACGTGAGGCCGAGCGCGCGGCCTGCCTTGCGCGCCAAGTCCACCTCCACCTCCTCGAACCGCAGCGGCTCGGGCCAAGCTACGTGTAGTGGGTACTCACAAAGTCGCCCAGGTAGACGCCGGGCGCGCACACGGGCTGCACGCACGTGAGGCCGAGCGCGCGGCCTGCCTTGCGCGCCAAGTCCACCTCCACCTCCTCGAACCGCAGCGGCTCGGGCCAAGCTACGTGTAGTGGGTACTCACAAAGTCGCCCAGGTAGACGCCGGGCGCGCACACGGGCTGCACGCACGTGAGGCCGAGCGCGCGGCCTGCCTTGCGCGCCAAGTCCACCTCCACCTCCTCGAACCGTAGCGGCTCGGGCCAAGCTACGTGTAGTGGGTACTCACAAAGTCGCCCAGGTAGACGCCGGGCGCGCACACGGGCTGCACGCACGTGAGGCCGAGCGCGCGGCCTGCCTTGCGCGCCAAGTCCACCTCCACCTCCTCGAACCGTAGCGGCTCGGGCCAAGCTACGTGTAGTGGGTACTCACAAAGTCGCCCAGGTAGACGCCGGGCGCGCACACGGGCTGCACGCACGTGAGGCCGAGCGCGCGGCCCGCCTTGCGCGCCAAGTCCACCTCCACCTCCTCGAACCGCAGCGGCTCGGGCCGGTGCACCGTCAGCTTTAACTGGGAACAGAACACGCCTTTTATGTAACACAGTATATTGTAGTAGAGATTTCCGCGGTCTCTTACTAAATGTCGGCCGCTTGCTGTATATTATTTTCCAAAACTAGTGCATTAACCTTGTTTTATGTACAAAATGGTAATTTCTTAGACATAGAAGTTGTGTAATCGTGCTATAGTGAAAGACGGTGATATATTGCAGTGAAAAGCTATTTTACAATTTGTCGTGCAAGTTCCACTGAAAGCTTCGATAACGCTCTACCACGTCAATGGGGCGAGGACACAGAACCTATGACTGGACTTGACATCGACAAAGGACTGGACAGGACTAAATTAGAAGATTAGATTGAAGAAATATGATATAAAAAATGAGATTTGGCTAAAAGGTCTTCGTAACCAGGTCATAAAATAATTATACAAAAATAAAATTGTAGTATAAGGCTATTGGAAACGGTTTTTAAATTAATCAAAAACTAATCCATCGCCGAAAGCCCGGTCGATATGAAACATCGAAGTGTGAAGTACGAAGAATTATTTTTCTCCTCATGGTTGCTGTACCGGACTACCATCGTCATTAAAACCACATCTTTCCCTTCCATCTGCCTCTGGCCGGGAGTCCCGGGAGAGCCTTCGAAAGGATAGCCCCAGTTCTCCTGACCGACTGCTCCCACTTTAGGAGAATACTATATAGTGTCAGATATTTCATACTACCAAAACTATAGGGGGGCATTTATTTAGACTAAAATTATTGTATTACATGACTAAACTAACACATATTCGTATACGAAAGAGAGTTCTTATCTCAACGTAGTTAAGACTTTTCTCAATGTAGTTAAGAGGGATTATGATTATAATGTTATACTTGTATGTTTGTTAATATATTTCCTCGGTCTTCTCAAAGAGAACGTACCTTAGCAGTTTTCTGCTTGATTGTGAGACAGAGTCTTTCGTGCGCCATTTCTTTGGTAATAGCGACACCGTTGCAGTCGAGGATATGGTCTCCCACCTTGAGCCTGCCGTCCTTCTCGATAGCACCGCCCTTATAGATGTCCAGGATTATCGCTGAGGCGCCCTGGAAAATAATGTGGATTTATGATTACAACCAATTTGTGTATTTTTAAATAAATAACATACAACGGATTAAGTAAGCAGAAATTCTATTTGAAAATTCCTACTATTTTATAAATGCGACAGTGTGTCAAATTATATACTATCATGTCGTAAGGCATCATTGGAAAGACATAAAATTTATACTAGGGATAGTACTTTTTTGTTTAGAAATAGGAAAGAAACATGTATAGTTACATTGATGAGAGTGTCACTGCCGCCCAGCAGCTTGACCCCGAGCGGCTCGTTGGCGCAGTTGATCTCGATGACGCAGTCCCGGTTGGGCTCCACGGGCGCCGTGGCCGGCTCCGGCGGGGGCTCCACTGCACACACAGACGTGCTTTGCTATTATGGCCCCGATCGTATGAGCTAGGGATGCTTAGAAGCTGGCATCGCAGTATATTTTCGAGAACATCTTATACATTCGCAGAAACATTTCAAAATTTCAAAAAAAATGTGACCTACATGATATTAACACACGTCACAAGAATAAAATTGTCGTGCCTGGATTTAGACTTGCAACAACCAATAAATCATTTATGGGTAATTGTGTGCGGTTCTACAATAAAATTCCATCTCAAATATGATATACATACCTTTAATGGGCGAGGGCGAAGGCGCCGAAAGTCGCGGCGTCTGCGGCCGGCTCGCGGCGCGCGACCCGCCCGCTGCGGAGACACATCACACCTCTAATACATGGACTCCATAGTGATGCATTCAACTCACTTGAATGCATCACTATGGCATTTTAGCACTGGCCGCATTGTTTACGACCGTGCAACTAATATTGTTATTCAATTGTGAATTTGTGAAATTCCACAAACTCACAATTCGCATATACCTAGGTACGTTTAGAATGGAAGTAATGTAATAAAATTACCTAATAAGTTTTCACCAAATCCATTTTTTTATTAAAAAAGATAAAAGAACCACTATCGTTTTTTTTTATGAAATGACAATTTTAGTTCCGTTGTCGCACATACATACTAAAAACCAACATTAAGTTCTTATAAAATATTCAATCAGCTTTGGATAATAAAGATCATTTAAAGCACTCGGATACCCAGACGTGCGTGTATGAAGCGATTGATGAATCTTGAAGAAGCGAAAGAAGTATGCATGGATCGCTTGGCGATCTGTCCTCTCTGACTCAACAAATAACCCTGTGAACTGACGAGAATTGAATAGCACAGATTATTATTTGGGCAAATTGATTATAAGCATACAAATCCTATACCAATAATAATTCTAACTAAATTTTTTTTTAATAATCATTATCTCAACCGATAGGCACCCTTTGCGAGACTTTTCGCAACGTTCACCTCACAGAATAAGTAGGCCTCCCGCAAAGTAGCCACGTGACATTTTAATGTACCTATTTCGATATTTGATAGAGGGAACACAGGAGAACCATAAATCTCGGAACTTCCCAGGGACGGCAGGAGGCCGGCTTCACCATACAAGCTGACAACGTCGTCGGCACTTCGATAGCCAGCTCGCTGCTGTACTCTTGGAGTCACATATTTGCTCTGTGACAACCCTGTGTGTTAGAGCCGGGGTGAAAAGTGCTCTAAAGGGCAGCGGCTACTACGTAGTTCTTGCGTATACTTATCGGTGAAACAAAATTCTAACACCATTACCACTGGCAAAATGTGACGTTCTAAGGAGCAACGCATCCGTGGCATCCGGAAAGAATCAAGTTTGTGAACTGGGATTATTCGGTTTAAGTCGGAAGAGTCTCTGTCTCTGTCTCTGCAGGATTTGAGATTCTGCTTACGACATATTCTGTTTATATAGATAGATTTGGTGATCTCTCCGGCTTCGTCCGTAGCATATTTCGAACTCCTGTCGCACCTATTTAATCCCATCGTTTATAAATACTACAATATTGCATAAAACAATTGTCCGATATGTTGACATTTATGGCTACAGCTCCGCTTTCCAGGGTAGTAGCGTAATGACATATAGCATATAGCCTTCCTCGATAATTGGACCGCCTAACACAAAAAAAAATTCAAATCCGACCAGTAGTTTCTCAGATTAGCGCGTTCAACCAAACAAAACTCTTCAGCTTTATAATATTAGTAAGTATACATTCACTTTAAGAATGAGTTAGCAGAAACGCAGTTAAGTACAGAATGCTATAGGAACCACCCAAAATTTCTGCTCATCTGATCACAACACTGCACAGGTTTTGAAATTTCAGGTGGATATAAGGGAAAAGCAGTAAAGTATTATTTTTTAACCAAAAACCTCGTTAGTAAGGAAAATATAGATAAATTCACAGAATATATAGCCAGCATATCTTTTTCCGAAATATATAAAGCCTCGGAGACTAATGAAGCTTTCAATATCTTTCACAACTTATTAACGTTGTTTTATGACTTATGTTTCCCGGTTATCAAAATCAAAAAGAGTCACAATACTCAAATGTTAAAATGGGTTACAAAGAAAACTTAGATTTCAATATTATAAAAATAGAACAGATGAAAATAAATCTTTTTATAGGAGGTATTCTACCATCCTAAAAAAATGCATAAATAGTCGCCAGTCAGCCTGTAATCGAAAACATATTGCTAATGCAAATAACAAATGTAAAGCTACATGGGATGTCTTAAAGCGTCATGTGGGAAATGAGACCGAGCCTGTACATATTGATGGTATAGATGATAATAATGTTGCAGTCACTTGTGGATCTGAAATTGCAGATATATTTAGTAAGTTTTTTGCTGAAACAGTTAATAGGAGCAGCTTTACAGCACTTAAAAATAATCCAAATATGAAAAAGAATTGTAGAAATTTAAGCAAAAGTATTTTTCTGGGGCCAATCAATGAATTCGAAGTTAAGATAATTATAATGTCACTGAAAAACACTAAATCACCTGGTTACGATAACCTTACCACGGAACTGGTTAAACGTATAGCACCATTTATAGTCAAACCGTTAATTTACATAATAAATTTATCACTAGAACAAGGTTCCTTTTCAGAGAACTTGAAGCTATCTATAGTAAAGTCCTTATATAAAAATGGTTCCAAGACTGACAAAAATAACTACCGACTCATAGCATTAAGTTCTATATAAAATTTTTGAAAACATTATGAACGTGCGTGTTTTAAGCTTCTTAAACAAATACGATGTATTGTGCAAGGAGCAATTTGGATTCAGAAAAATCGGTCAACTCCACTTGCTACATTTGTTCTAATGAAACATATAATAAATAACATTAACAAAAAAAGCCATCGCTTGTAGTTTTCTTAGATCTAAGTAAGGCCTTTGATTGTGTAAATCATACTAAACTCATTACTAAATTAAATAACTATGGAATTCGGGGTATAGCTTTGAAATGGTTTGAATCCTATTTATGTGAAAGAAAACAAATAATTAGAATTATTAAATTTAATGAGATCAAAAATAGTCTAGAGACCTATGATTCTGAGCCTAGGTTTAATTTACATGGAGTTCCACAAGGGAGTATCTTAGGACCATTGCTGTTCCTTATTTATATCAACGATTTCCCTGCGGCAATCCAAACGCATGATTGTGTTTTGTATGCAGACGATACAATAATAATAGTTGATTGTTACAATATTAAAACATGTCAATTTCGGATAAATAAGGTCATGCAAGGTGTCAAAAATTGGTTGGATGATAATGAATTAAAAATAAATATAGCAAAAACGAAAATTATACATTTTAGATCAGTAAATGCTAAAAAATAGATTTAAATATTGATTGTGATAAGGGAAAAATTGAACAAATACAGGGTATTAGATTTCTTGGTATTGTAATGGATGAACATCTGACATGGAAGGAACATATCGAAAATATAACCAAAAAAGTAAATAAGTTTGAATTCGCCTTAAAAAGGGTTACTGAACTTACTTCTAGACGTACATCAATGATGGTGTACAAATGCATATGTCTGCTCCATAATTCTCCATAATAAGTATACTGGTCTGGGGGTATTCATTATATCTATTGCGGGTTTTTGTTGCACAAAAGAGGTGTCTCCGTGCAATATTTCATATGAAATGGTCCGAATCATGTAACCTAGTTTTCCAATCAGAAAACCTATTAACGGTCCCCTCTATGTTCATTTATGAGGTTGCAAAGTTTGTAAGATAATGCCACGTGGAATTGTTTGAAAAAAAAGATAATGTTAACAAGCTTAAAGTTACCCATACGCAATTAATACTGCCAGCACCACGCCTCGAGATGTTTAGGTCAAGCTGTGTGTATATGGCACCACTCGTCTATAAAGCGTTGCCCAAATACATTGTTAAATTACCTAACCAAAAATTTTACTCGGCTTTACGAAGATGGCTGATAGAAGAGAACTTCTACTCAGTGGATAGTTTTCTAAAGAAATACGCCACAAATTCTTATCATTTTAGAAATGCATTGTAGTTTTGTTTGTTTTTGTAATTGACGATTTCATGTATAATTATTGTGTTGTGTATTGTATTTGTACATTGATTGTTGTTATGTGCTGAACTGACGCGGTTAAATATTTCATTAATTGATTTAGGTCCACTTGCATGAATGCTGGGGTTAAATAAATAATTATAGAGTTAGTAAAATCGGAATTAAGTTAATAACTTTTTAACCCTAATCATGTCTTGCACCATAGAAAAATATCATCGGGTTAACTAACCCAATGTTTTATGTCACTCTATGTCATCCAACCAAACATTAATGATTGAACTAAGAATGAAACAGTAATGTCTATCTCTTTTACACTACAGTCTGCCACATAAGACTTTTTCTTACACGAATGAATGTGACATGACAGCCGAGTGCATTTTAATTTTATCGTATTATGTATGCGCGGCGTGTCATTTTGAGGAGTCCGTGTCACGCATGTGTCACGTGCCACTGCAATGTCTGTCAGCTGCTAACCCAACGTTTGACGAATTAACCCTCAGAAATCGGTGAGTTAAAATTTTAGTGATTTAACCTTAGGTATACCCTAAATCGGGGTGATGCGAGACAAATTAATGATTTAACTCGGGGCTAGTTTATACCTCCGAGTTATACACGTTAACCCAAGATCGCGCAAGTGAACTTTCATAACTTGTTTATAAACTGACATTTGTAACAATTTATTTATATTGCATGGGACATGTTTGAAAATTGTTAGTTGTGTATCACCTTTTGATTTTAAATATCTTTTTATTTGTACATAAATTCTCATATTAAAAAAAAATTTGCATGCCGCTATCTGTGGTGAAATGTGTCTTGTGCTCTTAGATAAGTACCACCTGTTTATGTACCACATTTTATGCAAATAAATTATTATTATTGTTATTAGTATTAATATAATGAGTACAGCAGTGTACGTACCCGGCGTGGCGGGCGCGGCGGGGCTGGCGGCGCCGTCCCGCTCGGGGTCGCGCAGGTTGGGCGTGCACACCGTGAGCACCACCACGCCCTCCGTCTGCTTCAGCTTCGCCGCCGCCTACCACGCACACACGCACTCTTAGCTCTCACCTCTCACCTCTCACTGTGCTACTAGCAGGGGACTTCATAAGGAAATCGTAATACATAACTTTAAGTTCCAACTTAAAGTTATGTATTACCAATTAAGCTAGACCTCCAAATTGTTTAAGCGACCGTACAACTCAAATATCTATGTTAATTGGTATAAACTATGTATGTATGGGGACCTAGAATTGTCAATTTTGCTTAAAAGCAAGGTCTTACAGAACAAATAAAAGAAAAACTTAAAAAAATAATTGAAAGGTCCCCATACATACATAGTTTATACCAATTAACATAGACCTTTGAGTTGTATGGGCACGTATACAACTTGGAGATCTAGCTTAATTGGCATTAATAACTTTTGGTTCCACCACTATCAGACTAACTGACGGTCAAATCTGTTATGTATTGGTAAAGAACTCTTAGCGCTATGAATATCAGCCGGTATCAAATTCCTGAAATATAACGCTACCTCCCCTACTATATGCTTAGTACCTACAATATAATGTCATAATCACACCTCCCTTCACACCGTGGATGGAATCTTGAAGAAGATTCCTGAAGAGCTTTTTTGTCAAGCTTTATTGTAACAAGCATTTCCATGGATCAACTTAGACCCCACTGTTAGAAGGGTTACAAAAATAAAAATATGTATCAGAAACTTACTGCATCGTAGCTGCAACTGAGCAACGAGTCCCTGTTGACCGCCAACAGCATGTCACCTATTTGCAACCCACCCTGGAAGCACATAAGTTAAATTTCAACAACTAATATCACAAAACGACTGCTGTCGATCACTTCTTCTGCGGTTGGCAGATTACAAAATATATAACGACAGATTAATAAAGGAGATCTCAGATTCTCTGATGATCTTCAGTACTTCAAATAATTACTTATTTGAAGTGACTTAGATGAAGCAATTCAAATCGACCTATGAAATAGATAGGCGTAGAAAGGTTGTACGGTATACTATATAACAAGGAGAGAATCCTATAATGTTACTACATATAAAATACTCGTAAGTGTAAAATACAGGTATTAACGCGATCATGCTTATTTACCTTAAATAGCTTGACGTTTCGACTGGGTTGCACCAGCCGTGGTCACAAGCAGACTGAAGAGGCGGTGTCACTCCGATTGTGAGGTAGAATCGTCTGAATCTCATCGTCATATTTAAAACATCTTAACTCCATACACCCAAAGATGAAGTTCACTTATGAGATGGAAAAGGATCGTTCGTTATCATTCTTGGATGTTAGATTGGCCGTGAGTACTGAAGGGTCTTTAACACACTGTATTTACCGGAAGCCTACACATACAGACAGATACCTACACGCTACGTCGCATCACCATCCTCGTCACTTACAATCCGTTATGACTTCTTTAAAGAACCGAGCTCATGATCTTTGTGACCCTGAACATTTAGAGGGTGAACTTAACCATGTTCAGGAGGTACTTAGTCGAACCGGATATAAAGTGAAGCGATTACGACAGAGGCAGGCAAGGCGTGTTAGGCATCCAGAGGTTAAAAGACAACCTGCCTACTTGCCCTATGTGAAAGGAATAACAGATAAGATCGACACGGTGTTACGAAAGTATTCAATTCAAACTGTGTATACGCCGGGGGCTAAAGTAAACAAAATGGTGGGCACACCGAAGGATGTACTGCCTTTCCAAACGCCGGGCGTTTATAAAATAAATTGCAGCAGCGGTAGTTCCTACATAGGCCAAACAAAGCGGACCATAGCTGAAAGGATAAAGGAACATATCGCCGCTGTAAAGAACCGACAGACCAAATCAGCGATTGCAGAACATATATTACAATCAGGCACTAATCACTGGATTGAGTTTCACCGTCCCCAAGTCCTCGCCACTGACCGCCATTATTATTCGAGAATGATGCGTGAAGCAATTGAAATCAAAAAACACACAAATTTCAATAGAGAGGAGGGCTTCTAATTATCTACGACGTGGAATCCAGTCATTGATATCACACTACCTCGTTGTTTTGCACAGTCGGGTAACGCTCGGAATACGGACGGCCTACAAAATAGGGACATTGTCAGTGTTGTGTGTACTGGTGCGTGGATAGACAATATGAGGGTAGTTTCAGACGATTCTACCTCACAATCAGAGTGACACCGTCTCTTCAGTCTGCTTGTGACCACGGCTGGTGCAACCCAGTCGAAATGTCAAGCTATTTCAGGTAAATAAGCATGATCGCGTTAAGACCTGTATTTTACACTTATTTTAATAATGCAACGCGAAAGTTTAAAAGTTAGTGTTACTACATATAATTAGTCGCTGACCTGTTCAGCCGCACTGCCTTCCTGGAGGTCTGATACGAAGATGCCTCGACCAGCTTCTGTGTGTCGACCTTCTATTATCATGATACCGAGGCCCGACGGTCCCTGGAAAACATTTGATGTAAAATTAACTACTGTGTTTACAACAATGTCACTGTGGAGGCCTGTGGAGACCATCACAGGGAGAGCAACACGACGCGATTACTTCTAGTTAAAGAGACCCCAGAAATAAATTTGAAGATCGCATCGACGTAGCCACTGACCTGACTAAGCACTCGCTCAAGAAGCAGCTGAGGTTGAAAAAATGGATATCTTAAAATTTAGGCACAAAAATTAGAACAATGGCGGACCTAGGGCAAGAAAAGACCTAAATATCGATTTCTACAAGGTCTAAAAGTAAAGCCAAATTAAAAATAACGCTAGTCCAATGCTCCAGAGTAAAAACTGCTTGCAATCACCAGAATTGTTTCAACCTTACATTTACAATGAGCTGTTGCAGTTTTCAGGTGAAATTGGCTTGTGTCACAATATGCTTTACACTATGGTCCATTTACCGTCGTATCATTCGGAATTTATCAACTTTTTGCAAGTCTGATAAAATTAACACAAAGCAAAGTTTTGTAAGTAAAAAAGTGTGTACCTTTTTGATAGTAATATCTCGAACGCCTTTGTAGCCCGCAAACCGGTCCTCGGACGACTGTAACAAATTATTTATACTTAATAACTCATTTTGGTATCAAAATTGCTTGAGGAATTTGGGAAAAGAATAACTACCAATTAAATATAAGTTTTATCGGCAACGAGTTGATAAGAACATATTTTATTGTTATAGTATTTCAATCAATTAAATAGTTTTTCAAGGTTTGTTTGCGTTTTTTGGGATACTATATCATTCAAACAACTCGGTACCAATCCGAAAACTGTAGTGGGTCATTTTGGTACCGGTTATGATTCTGTTTGCAGATTTGTGAAAATTTTTATTTAATTTATGAAAAATTGGCACACAATTGTTCTAGAGTCTAAACCAGTGTTAATTGCTGATAGGGTATTAGGTTTAAAGGTTACGTAGGTTTTGGATATACCAAAAGACGGATTAATTGATGCACTACTGAGTTGCGGTACCATAACGGAATAGAAGAATTTTCTTTTGCACCTCACTAAAAAAATAATGGAAATTCTTCTGTCATTCCAAACACATTTACAAATTTAATAAAAAAAGCTTTAACACGTGGTTCAATAAGTCCCAAGACTAAGTACTCAAACAAGGTTTTTTTTTATAAAATTATTTTTATTCATCAACGTAGTCTCCTCCAAGTGCGATACAGTCCCTCCAACGCTTTTCTAACTTTTCTATCCCATGCGTGTAGAACGATTTGTCTTAGGCTTCAAATAAGCCTCCGTTGCTGTGATAACTTCACTATTTGAGTCAAGTTTCTTAACCTGGAGCATTTTTTTGAGATCTGCAAACAGTCAATAATCGCTGGGGGCCAAGTCTGGCGAATAAGGAATTCAAAAAGATGAGGAAGCAACTCAAAGCCCAATTCATTAATTTTGGCCATCGTTCTATACAGACTTGTGACAAGGCACGTTGTCCTGGTGAAACACCACTTTCTTTTTGTTCATTTGAGGCCGTTTATCCGCAATTTCGTACTTCAATCGCTCCAATAAGCACATGTAATTAACTGTAAACTATTTACATGTAAACTATTTATATTTAGCCCCTTTTCAAGGTAGTCGATGAAAAGTATTCCATGCGCATCTCAAAATATAGACGCCATAACCTTACCGGCCGATTTCTGAGTCTTTGGCCGCTTCGGGCGGCTTTCACCAGCCGCTCTCCACTCCGCTGACTGCCGATTGGATTCCGGAGTAAAATGGTGTATCCATGTTTCTTCCATTGTAACATACCGACGTAAAAATCCTTTTTATTACGATTCATCAGCGCCAAACATCGCTCTGAATCATTGATACGTTGTTCCTTTTGATCAGTTGTAAGCAAACGCGGCACCCACTTGGAAAAAAGCTTTTTCATGACCAAATTTTTATGTAAAATAGTGTAAACACTACCAGCTGAAATCTTCACTATCTCGGCTATCTCGCGCACTTTTATCTTCCGATCTTCCATTACGATTTTGAGGACTTGGTTAATATTTTGTTGAGTCACTGCTTCATTTGGACGACCTGAGCGTTCCCCATCATTTGTGTCCATGCGACCGCGTTTGAAGTCGGCATACCACCGACAAATGGTTGCTTTAGAGGGAGCTGATCCTGCATAACATTTTATAAGCCATTGCTGTGCTTCAACGGTATTTTTTCCCATTAAAAAACAATGTTTTATCAACACGCGAAACTCGTTTTTTTCCATTGTATCGAAACTACAAGCGTAGCATCACTTAAATGTCTGCAAAATCAATATTTTAATGTTCCATTTTTAAAAAATTGACACATATCTTTTATTAAAGGCCAGTACTTTTTAAACATTAAAAGATTTTTTAATAAATACGCCATTTCCAAGTAAGTCTCTGGACTTATTGAACGATCTAGTATTATATACGAGTATATAGCTACATAGCTACAAACAAGGCTCTGATTAAAATTTATTAGTTTAAGCTACAACGAAAATATTTATAAGTGGTTTGTTCGCGTTAAGACTGCAGTGTAAGTCCTAGCTCGATATAACCAAGTTCCCCAATACAAATCAAGTTTAAAAATAATGGTAAAGGTTATATTTTGTACGTTAAATACAAAATGATTTAAAAAAATTCTACTGCATTCTCAATGCGATCGAACTTTTTGTCAGTTTCATAGTTATTAACATTAAAAAACATAATTTGGAACGAACTAGTAAAGTGTGCCATTGTAAACTAGATTAGTTCGTTGGTTTTACCTAAAAGATTAAATAAAGAAGTGGCTAAAAGGTAACTTTAAGGTACAGAGAAAAGTTATTATTTCTATATCAATATAGTTATAGAACCTTTAGTCGATTATGAGAGTTTTTGATGCTCTCTGCCAAAGAAGAGAGATGTAGAAATATAAATAGAAGAAGTAAAGAGCGTTAGAAGATTATCTAAGAAGTCGTGCTTAGAACATGCTTAATTCTTTGTAATATTACCCTTCCTCGATGAACTCGCTGTAAAAAATAAACATATTTGACGTCAGAGATGGTAATGACAAATACTAGTAATTGTAATAACATAAAGAAGTAAAATCATATTTAAAAGCTCGTTATACATAAAATGCTTTTAAAAAGTGTGAGATGCGAAACATCGAAATGTATAAAAAAATATGTGTGTACCAGAGTAGGTACACAGGTCCGAGTAGTAAAACTTTTTTACGGCATATATTTTTTCTACTATTTACAACTTCAATCAAATTGGTAGGCTTACGCATACGTCAATAAAGAAGTTTCACTTAATCGATGAAGAAGTTTCACTTCAAAACATGGCGCGTAACTGAAAATCGCGACTTTTTTTTTTAAATATTTACAGCTAAAAAATTTACCTCCTGCCTTAATAAAATTTATATGAATCTTTTTATATTTAAAACAAAGTTGTGTTAGTTACACCATTTATACCTCGAGAACAGTTGGGCGGAATATTATGATTTTTATGTTATTGGATTTGTCTTCGTCCGGAATAGGAGAATAAAGTAACAAAATATCGAAAAAACATGGAAAAAGAAATATTGTAATATCATACATTTTCTATGGTACTGGAATCTAAGGCGGTGCAAAGCTCGTCGGGACCACTAGTTAATTATAAATAATTATGAATTCATATTTTTTATCAATAATTAACTAATAAATAATAAAAAAAAACATAAAAAGTATAAAAATTATAAATAATCATTAATTATTATGAACAAAAAAAAACAATAAAAAAATTTAAATTATTATTAATAATTACCTAATGATCAATTAATTATTTAAAAAAATATTGGTTTTACTTATATTGCATCGCTTATATTACATATGATGGTAATTGTGATGCAATGCAATACAATACGTCTAATAATAGATGCGTCGCCACGGCCAAATTCCCGCTACGCAAAAAATCAAGTCTACCCTCGGCTATAGATGATTCACATCAAAAATTAACGTCAGAACTGAATCATCATAAAATTCTGATCATAAAACTTTAAATCACCGCAAATTGCTGCTTTCTAATAAAAAAATCGCATTGTAATAGATTTATTTTATATTATTTAGTTTAAGAGCTACAGTGTCATAGATATACGCACACATAGCGATCAATCTTATAACACATACCACTCTATTTGTGTCGTGGGTTAAATTATTAGTATTTATTAATGCTTGACTTTGGAATATACTATAGTTTGCTTAGATGACGATATACATTGATGTTTACAATATTAAAATTTATTAACATTTATTCAGATTAACACGATTCAAGTTACACTATTTCCTATAAGATTAAGAGAAGTGTTCAAATGTTAATGTTTAAAATGCTGACTTCTACTGATGCATAACACCGCTTTCTTGAAACCACAGACTTGAAACCTAGTACTCTTTCATCATTTTTGAAAATATCATTCTGAAATCAAACGAATTGTCATGCAAATGTTGTCTTACACGATATTTTGAGAATATGATGTTATGAGAATATGATGTTTTGCAAAATGGGGGTTTTAGTAATTTTGTTTTTGTCAAAATATATTCAGCGTCGAAAGGACATCAAACTAAAACTAGATTTACTTGCCGTCCCCGGTAACTCTAAATGAGCAAAGCGTTTTGCCGTTTTACGAGTTCTTTTGTCGATGGCTATTTTCCTTTCGGTGATTATTCCTCCATGGAATGTCCGATTTACGATTTTATTTTTTCTGTCACACTGCAGCTTCTCTTACTATATTCCCAATTGCTTCTAAACCCTACACGAATAAGGAGTCTGGAATTCCTTTTAATTAGCTGTTCTGAGCAGCTATCGTTCGGTGTTCCCTTTTCGACATTGTGGGGAGCGGTGCTGTCCCACTTCCCAACCTCTTAAGGGCTTCAACGTCTTTGCCTTGTCCTTTAATCAGCATGTGTGCCGTTAGCAAGTGAAGTCGCTTGAGCCACGTTGATCTTGATGGAATCCCTTACACACCAACACTCCCCACTAAAGCAGCTCTTATCAGAGCAAAAATTACATTATTAAATAGGCTAACAACAACGCTACTGTCGTTAGGAGAACCCATTACAGTCACCTGTGTTAACGAAAGCACGAAGCTCTCTCGTAGTCAGTATATGGTAGTCGGTCACTACCACAATGGATTTATTATTTGTGAAGGATCGGATGTCAAAAAATCCTCCGACCAAAAGGGAAGGTGCCTAATGGTTTATGTTTGACTAGTAGATATTTAATTCTTCATCGATAGAACTCTCATAGCGCGATACGAAATTGGTAGTGAAATGTTTATATCAAGATGCAGGAATGCTCTCGTTATGTAGAGTTGATCTCTACACATCCATTAGCCAAAATTGTAATATTCTTTTAATGCCAACAGAAATATCACTCATAAATAAGTACAGTGTAAACTATCAGTGACATCTATAAACAAACACACCTTCGTAATTTTATGTACTTAGTGATAACATCTTAGGAGTCGTGTTATCACAAAGATATTTCGAGATATTTTGTGTTTTTTTTCAAGGACGGCTCGATAAAGCAAAGTATCAAGATACAAAAAATTACTTTACCGCTCAAAATTGATAATATAAGTAATTTCGGAAGGAAAGTAGCAGCCTTCTACAGGTTTTCTCTCACGCTGGTACATTTAACAAGGTATTACTGCTCATAAGCGTGTTTCATATACAGCAGGATTTCAAAATGAGCGAGTTCTCGTATCAGCTTTTGATATTTTTAATGTCTGTTACTTTATAACTGTATAATTTATCAACCAATTTGGATAATTTTTATTTGTGTGTCATTGCTCATAAATCTCATCAGAATTATAATTTCATGACAATCAAGGTTAGCAATGAATCTTACATCGTATACTTTTATGAAATAAAATCTGTTTCTACGTTGCGTTTATGAAAACTAATTAGTAAGTCACGCGTTGTTCATCGCAAGCAGAACGTGCCAATGTGTATACAGATGTTTCTCGAATAATATACGTATTACAATAATTTGTAAATATATCATAAATTTAAAGTGGAAAAAGTAAAAATTTCAATTGTTTAGGTCGATGTCGTCCCAAATCGAATGATTATAGGTGTAATTCTATACATTCGTACAGAATAGCGGTAGATGGTACCTACGTCGTTGAAGTCGGAAGAGGTGGATGAATTGCTCAGACTCCAGTGTCCTCAGTAGCTTAGTTGGATAAGCGTCTCACGCAGAAAATGGTAAGTTGCAGGTTTGTATCGCGCTCAAGGCTAGAAATTTAACACTTAATTTATTATATAGTTAGCATACTAATTAGTCATCGAAAATTGTTTCTATTTTCAACTAATCTAACTTAACTTTAACTAGCACCCTTTATAGCTCCAAAGTTGAGATGATAAATTAAACTGGGTCTTGAAGCTTAGCAACTGCTCCCAGTAGTAGCCATATAAAAATGGACCTAAGACTTCAAATCCAGGAATACATTAAAATGAAGAGAGAAGGAGACCATTTTCGTAGAACAAGGGGCAAAAGATAATATTAACATTTTTAACTAACTATCTACACGCTGTATCCCTGACTGGGTAGTCAGAGAGGACAGATTGCCAGGCTTCACGAATCACGATCCATGCATACTTCAATTCAATTCAATTCAATTCACTTTATTTGCTTGAAATATGGTTCACAAGATGATGTAGTTACAAATTTAGCTCAATACATATTTCGCCATTTAATCAAGGCATGCAAATGATTAAACACAACAATTATTTAAGAGACATGGTAAAATTGTATACGCCAAGAAAAACAATCAAGTCAACATGAATAGATGTAGGTACATTAGCAAATAATAGAAAATAACTATACGATAGAATGTCAGAAGTAATAAGATTAATCAATTAAAATTACATGTTAATTATACAAATGTCAATTTATAACTATACAAATACAACATACAACAACAATATACAACATATTGTCACGCCTTTATCCCCGAAGGGGTAGGCAGAGGCATATTTAACGCCCACGTTTCACCGTATGCATTTCTGTCCCACGAAACAGGTGGTGAGCCCATTGCCGTGTTGAATTGGACAGGCGCAGGCTGCATCGACCTGCGGTTCAAATTTTTTAAGCCGCCCATAGGGCCTCCAACTTGGCTTGACGACTGCCATTTTATTATAATGGCTTAACGTGCCTTCCGAAGCACGGAACTGGGGTGGGTCTAAAGGACCGAATAAATTTAATAATAAAATGTGTCTATTTTAGATGTTAAATTTGGAAGAAATTTTGAACCCGTTGCCTTTTTAGTAAGGTGGTAACAAAAAGGCTAAAAGATCTTATGTGCTAGACACTCATTAGCACGACCAATTAAAGTCCTGGTAGTCTCGGACTGAATGTCAATTTATAAAATCAAAAAATGTTAATTTAAATTTACACAATTAGTAAATCCAGATACACTGACACAAGGCTGTCACTCAATAAAAATTAAAACGACAAGGGCTCGACTTTAGAAAATCGTCAATGGAGTAAAAGCTCTCATCCAGCTACCATTCACGCAATGCGATGCATAGTTTACTTCTTTCGCTTCTTATAGATTCATCAGTCGCATTCAGCAATACATGCTCGTTTGGGTATCTGAGTACTTTTGACTTTTCCGTTTATATTTTAGATTTATGTATGTTTATGTACTTAACACATGTTTTTTTTTAACAAAACCAGTTTTATTTATTAAGTTTATGTAATATGGCAACGTGAGTCAGTACTGCCGGGTTCTATTCCAGGAGCCACTGTTTTTTGTTTACATAACCACGTGCAGTGTTAATATAACATTATGTGTTAACGTCAAAAGTATGTGCGCAGATGAAAATATTAATCAGATTGGAAGTTACGATCGAATCGATAGGAAATGATGGCAGATATGTCCAAAGTTAGTTTTAAACTACATATTTATAAGATTTGACAAATTTTAATGGCTGTTGATTTTGAGAAAATTTTTCTGCTCTGCAAATACTACTGTAATTTCTTCGTAAATTCGGACACGTGGAGAAGATGAATAGAAATAGACTGACAAAACTTATTATCGATTTTGCTTAAGCATGACGATCAAATCGAAAACCTTTCAGGAAAAGGTTAGGTCAAGACTACCCTCAACCTGCGAGCGTGTGTAAAAACACTTATGAAAGTAAGAAAACTATACGTCAAGATCGTAGCAAGTGGAACGCTATAGGCTCTACCTTCAAGTATGGAAGACAGGCGTGATGTTATTTAAATAACTGCATGCCCTAATTTATCACGGATCATTGATGAATCAAGCAGTGCCTAAACCACTGGGACTAGCAACATGGGCGTACCCAGGTTCTGGTCCAGGAGAGGACAAATCAGATTTTTATAATAATTCATACTAAAAACTGTCCGGCCTTTATCCCCGAAGGGGTAGGCAGAGACATACTATACGTTCACATTTCACTGTACACATTTTTGTCCCACATAACAGGTGGTGAGCCCGTTGCCATCTTGCACAGTGGTTACTCCTGCGAGAACCAGCCATATCGAAAGTCGCTTAACGCAGTGATCGTTAACAGAACACTGAATGTATAAATTAATAAGAATAATAAATAGGTACTTTTTTCATTTAAATTCCTAAGTGATTTGCTATTTTAAAAGCACGACGAGCGTTCTGCTTACCTCTCTTACTAAAACAGGTTCAAGACGGAAACCTTGCCGTGAATATTCACGCACGCCTCACGCCCCAAAAAGCAGAATATCACCCGAACCAATCTCCAAATATGTGGGATAACCCGAACCATTTGGCAAGGTTCCGGGGCGTTAACTAGATAGATAGGCACCGTGTGCTTTTAGTCTGTTCGAGTCCTGCATAACATCCTCGAGATTGCTACATGTGAAGATAAAAACATTTTTAAATTAACTTCCGAATTACTTCAGCAGAACGCTTTATGACGCACAGTCAACCCGTGACCACGGCTAGTATAATCCGGCTAAAACGTCGGGAAGTGTAAGGTAGGCTTTGTACCTTTTTTTTTTATTTTTAAATCGTTTGGAAATCTTCTAAAATTTTTATAAATATGTAGTTTAAAACTAACTTTGGACATATCTGCCATCATTTCCAATCGATTCGATCGTAAACTTCCAATCTGATTAATATTTTCATCTGCGCACATACTTTTGACGTTAACACATAATGTTATATTAACACTGCACGTGGTTATATAAACAAAAAACAGTGGCTCCTGGAATAGAACCCGGTAGTACTGACTCACGTTGCCATATTACATAAACTTAATAAATAAAACTGGTTTTGTTAAAAAAAAAACTTGTGTTAAGTACATAAACATACATAAACCTAAAATGTTAACGGAAAAGTCAAAAGTACTCGGATACCCAAACGAGCATGTATTGCTGAATGCGATTGATGAATCTATAAGAAGCGAAAGAAGTAAACTATGCATCGCATTGCGTGAATGGTAGCTGGATGAGAGCTTTTATTCCATTGACGATTTTCTCAAGTCGAGCCCTTGTCGTTTTCATTTTTATTGAGTGACAGCCTTGTGTCAGTGTATCTGGTTTTACTAATTGTGTAAATATAAATTAACATTTTTTTATTTTATAAATTGACATATAGGTATTATAAAATAATTTATTTGCAAAATTTTATTGACATCATTTGTGTAGTTATGAATTGACATTTGTATAATTAACATGTAATTTTAATTGATTAATCTTATTACTTCTGACATTCTATCGTATAGTTATTCGATTATATCGGCGCTCCTATGCCTTATTTCAGGACGCCCGGGTGTGCCCAGGGGCCCTGAGAGGCTAGGCCGCCAGCTTTAGTCACCCCTTGATACGATGGGCGCGAGTTATATCGCGTCAACTTCGCATTTTAATCCTGCTACTGGTAGAGCAACGGGCAATCGTACCCGTTTCTCCCAGGTCTGCGCTCATGGAGGCCGGAGATTATCAGCAAGTTCCCTTGTGTACTGCAATCTCCGGCGTCCGTTTGGCCTTCTTCGGGACGGGTTAAGGAGTCCAGCTCTCTCTCGTTCTCGTCCAATCGCCTCCTTGACAGTCATTATTGACTCGCAGAAGGAGGCAGCGGCATTCCATCCGCTCTCCCTGTAGACCATGGCTCTGACCATGATTTCCAATAAGAGGTTGCTCACCATAAGGGCCGTCTTTAGGTTGCAGCGCTCTTGCACCCACAATGGGCATTCCACTAAAGTGTGGAATTCCGAATCCTCCGGACAGTTACTACAATGATGGCACTCGGGCGTTGGCTCTCGGCGTATGGTAAACAGATACTTACGGAAGCTTCCATGTCCGGTAAGTATCTGAGAAAGTCGGTAGGAGAGGCTCCCATGTAGCCTTTCCGGCCAATCCTCCATAATGTGTCTTATTGCCCCTATTGTTGTGTGTCCGGCGCTTGATTGCCCAAGTTGTTCCTTCCACTCCCCCACTAGGGCCCTTTCAAGCATAGACCTCTGTGCTTCGATTTCCCGAGGCGCCGGTCGATGATCCTGCTCTAGCGCCTCTCTTCTCCACTGATATAGTGACGCAAAGACTCTCGCCTCCAAATCCCACAGCAAAGTTCCGGCTAGGAGATTCGCCGCCTCAAAGGATATCGTGCGGTATCCCCTTATCACCCTTATGGCCATTATTCGCAACGGTCGTCGAAGGAAATTTGCATTACCCGCTTTCAGGTTGTCGCCCACACTAGGGCGCCGTAAAGGGTCATGGAGCGCGCGACACCCATATAGAGTCTCCTGCAGGACACGTCGCTTAAATGCGCCAGCCGTCTTCACCAGCGTAGGGACCAGAGTTCTTAGATGGTACCCAAAGTCCCACCGGCTATCAAGTACAAGGCTTTGTACCTAATAATATACGTCGCGAATAAGACCCGAAATATCATAAATATAGTGGTTTCGAACATATCCGCTCAGAATAGTCAACTTCGCAAAATGACAACTTCTCACATTGCCAACTACGCGAAATGCCAAGAAAATCGTTCATTTTTTAAAGTTAGAAACATAAATTTGCGTATACCTATTTCTGGTTACAAATTAATGGATACGTGTACTGCGGTTTTGCATTTTTTCCTTTAACTGGGTTAAAAAGGATAGTAAGTATATATGTGATATTTTATTTAATTCTTTCTTTACATTCAGCGTATGTATGTTTCTACGAATTTTTTTTTGAGGTGCCGCTGTCAGGCTCTGTTTACCTTCTCGTGACATGAGAAACTGACTGTACTAACTGTAACAACAGCTTTTTTGTAATTTTGTTCTTAGTAACTGTCTTTGATAAATCAGTAATTAGGTACCTACATTAATGAAGAATGTATCTGTACAGCAGGGCACCGTGAGGAGCACTATTTACCCCGCTGTAGTGTTCGGTGGGACTGGGGTTGGTGAAGTACTAAATGAAAACCGCAATGCCAGATCGTGCTTGACCGTTTATTCTTGCCACAAATCGAAACCACAAGTACTGTACGTACTAGTCTATAGATACGTAGGTATCATTGTACTATGCGATCTTCAAGTCGTCCCGTACATCTCTCCCGCCGTGCAACTATGTTGCATTATCTTCGAGTACGGGCGCGACGTCTGTTGACACGGGTAGTACTATCAGCTTCTTCACCGGCCGCCGCAGGACGCCTCCTTTGGTCGCGATGTCCACTGTCCGCACGATGTTGTCCGGTCCAGGGTACGTGGCGATAACTCGGCCTCGTATCCACACGTTGCGAGGAAGGTTTGCGTCGACTATCTGTACGAGATCGTTGTTCTGTACTGGCTGTCCTCGTCCGTGGGGCTCCCGCCGGTGTTGAAGCTCAGGGAGATACTCTCGTAACCAGCGTGTCCAAAAGAGGTCTGCTAGGCGTTGTGAAGCCCGCCAGCTTGACCTTGATACTGTGTCTTGATCGGTGAATGACCCAGGCTGCGGTACTCGCCCTTGGCCCCCCAGTAGGAAGTGATTGGGCGTCAGGGCTTCTGGATCCTCTTCGTTTACTGATACATATGTCAGTGGGCGACTGTTGACTGTGTACTCGACTTCTGTTAATAGCGTGACGAGTACTTCTTCTGTAGGAAAGCGTTCATGTAACGTTGCTGTTAAGGCCGTCTTCACTGAGCGGACCATTCGTTCCCAAGCCCCCCCCATAAATGGGGCTCCAGGGGGGATGTAGCGCCATGAGATTGTCTTCTTGGCTGCTTCTGCCTGCGTTGCTTCGTCGATGCCACGTCGAATTTCTTTGTCCGCTCCCTTTAGGTTAGTGCCGTTGTCTGACCAGATTTCTGTAGGGCAACCACGGCGTGCCATCATTCTTCTTAGGGCCATCACTGCAGAGTCCGTGTTGAGCGAGGCAGCGACTTCCAAATGTATGGCTCGGGTGGTGAGACAAGTGAATATTGACACGTATCTCTTCTGGTGACTTCTTCCGACGGTCACTGTGAGGGGACCAAAGTAATCAACCCCTGTGTATGTGAAGGGTCGCTTGTGGTGAGCTAGGCGACACGCCGGCAGGTTTCCTGTTCTCGGGTGAGGCGGTGTTTGAGTCTTCATTCGGCAGAACAGGCAGCTTCGGAGTAGAGTGCGAGTGATGGGTCTTATTCTTAGCACCCAATATTGTTGTCTGCACTCGTTCACTGTTGTTTCGACTCCAGAGTGATGTAGCTGACGATGTACTGCCTGTACCCAGAGTTTGACTGTTGGGTGTGCACCGTCAAGGATCATAGGGCTTTTAAGTTCTTCTGTGATGCCTTGAACGGCTTGGATACGGCTTCTCAATCTGATGACTCCGCTTTCATACACGACGCTCAACTGTCGAAGACGACTCTCCTTGTCGATCGGTTTTTCATTCTTAAGATTTTCTATTTCGACGGCGAAAGAGTCTTCTTGTGAGGCACGCATTAATAATTCTTCGGCCAATCTGAGGTCTTCTGCGGAGGTTCGGAGGAACTGTTTATTTTGTGATGACGCTGTTTTCTTCCATTCAGTCTGAGTGACGGAGGGTTTGACTGTTTTCTTCCATGTTGAATCCTCCTCTGTATTTTTCTTGGTCCTCTTGTAGCAGACTACCTGTTTATGTGGTCTGCAAAGTTGAATGAACTGTAGGACTCTTGCTGTTGTATACCGAAGTCTATCCCAGTTTGAGAAACGAGAGACGTCTGGTAGGCTATTTGCGAGCTTCTTTTCTGTCTTCAGTTTGATGTGATGAGTTTTCTCTTCATCAGTAGATATCTGTTGCTCCGCTGTCTGTGGTTCAGTAGGCCAAAGATCTTCTGTCTCGTAGAGGAAGTCGGGGCCCTTGTACCAGCGATGGTTCTTTCCGAAATCAGCTGGGACGTCGCGAGTGGCATCATCTGCCACGTTCTTCTTGGTAGGCACCCAGCGCCATTCGTTGACTTTGGAGCTCTCTTCTATAGCTGCTAGCCGATGAGCAACGTAGGGTTTATACGACCTTGAACCGGTTCGTATCCAGGTGAGCACTGTTTTGCTGTCTGTCCAGAACACCTTGCAGTCAGGCTTCCTCTCGTGCTCTTCTATTACTGTTTCCGCAAGTCTTGTCCCCATAACGGCTGCTTGTAATTCTAGTCTTGGGATCGATGTTAACTTCAACGGTGCTACTTTCGCTTTGGCCATAACTAGCGACAGGTTGACTTCGTCGCTGGCACTCTCCGTTCTCCAGAATAGGACTGCGGAGTATGCTGACTCGCTGGCATCGGTAAATACGTGAAGCTGTAGCGAAGTAGTGTCACTGTAGCTAAGATACTGTCGTGGGATTGAAACGTTACGTAGACTGTTCAGATGAGCCATCCAATTTTTCCATTCTTCGGCTAAGTTGTTGTCAATCTCGGTGTCCCAAGCTGTCCCTCCGCGCCATACTTCCTGTAGCAGTTGTTTCGCTCTTATGGTGACGGGTGACGCAAGACCAAGCGGGTCAAATAAAGACATTACTATCTTCAAAGCTTCTCTTTTAGTTGGTATTTTTCCTTCGAGAAGTTTCGATGGGATGCGGGTGAGGCTGAGGTTGAAACTGAGTTCATCTGTATCGAGCTTCCAAATAACACCCAGCACCCTTTCTGTTGCTTCGTCTGGTTTGTAAAGTTCCAGATCTTCTGTATGTCGACATTCGCCGAGTTCTTCGAGCAGAGCCGTTGAGTTCGACTTCCACTGTTTGAGCTCAAAGCCGGCCTTTGTGTGTACTTCTCTTACGCCCGTCGTGATACGTGTGGCGTCCTGTATCGTCTTGAAGCTGTCCAAGTAGTCGTCGACGTAGTGCTTTTCGATGATCGCTGCTGCTGCCTCAGGGTGACTGTGCTCATACTCTTTAGCGTTCAGGTTCTTGATGTAAATCGCTGTTGATGGAGAACTTGAAGCGCCGAAGATCAATGAGGTCATTCTGTATTCATCTGGTGGTTGGTTATCTCGTCGGCTGCCGCGCCATA
The DNA here is from genome assembly GCA_948477245.1 of Thumatha senex. Taxonomy (NCBI): domain Eukaryota; kingdom Metazoa; phylum Arthropoda; class Insecta; order Lepidoptera; family Erebidae; genus Thumatha; species Thumatha senex. Next base: position 509,238 of record OX419724.1, read on the forward strand.
GGTACCGCAGTGTGTCTCTGTCTTCCTTTCGTATCTTGACTTGCATGAACATTTCTTTGATGTCTGCTGTCACGGCGATCGGATGTTGACGAAAACGCATGATGACACCGGGTAGCGACTGTAGAAGGTCTGGGCCTTTAAGCAGCATGTCGTTCAGAGATACGCCCTTCGTCTTGGCTGCAGCGTCATGGACTACTCGTAGTTTGTCCGGTTTCATTGGGTTCACGACGGCGAAGTGAGGCAAGTACCATGTCTTGCCAGGAACTGTATTCTTCGGAGCGAGTTCAGCGTATCCTTTAGAGATGAGAGCTTCCATCTGTTCTGTGTATTTTCTCTTGAGCTCGGGTTCTCTATCTATTTTCTTTTCTATACTGAGGAGACGCTTCAACGAGTTGTCGTAGTTATCGGGAAAGTTTATATCTTCCTTACGCCAGAGTAGACCGGTTTCATATTTGCCTGTTTCTGTTTTCTTCGTGGTCTTCTCTAGGATTTGCAGGGCCTTGACTTCTGGATCTGACTTGGGCTTCTTAGGGTTCAGACTCAGCGCGTCCATCTCGAAGTACTGTCTTACTAAATCTTCAAGGCTGTCTTCAGCTTTTTCTGTGATGTGCGATACGACGTTCATGGTTCTCCCAAAGGTGTTACTATAGGTTCCGTGCAGAACCCAACCCAGTGATGTGAGTGAAGCCACTGGTTGGTCCTTTCCACCTTTCCTTGTTTCCGATGTCAGTAGGAGATGCCAGTTGTCTTGACCTATCAGCACTCTCGGTTTTACTTCTTCATAAGTGAGCTGCCCTCTGATGTCTTCTAAATGTCGGCATCCTTTGAGCAGACTCACTGGAACTTGCTGAGACGAGACTTGTAAGTTTGTGATGGTGCGTGCTTGTATTCTTTCTTCGTATCCATTACGGCCCCTAAGTTGAACGTTGACCCTTCTTGAGGCTGTTTCTGTTGTCTTCAACTCGTTGATGGCTTCTATCTTGAGGGTTTCCGTAGGCCCTCTTGCTCCGATGCGGTCGGCGATGTTGCTGTCTATCAAAGTGACTCTTGACCCATCATCCAACAAGGCGAAGGTGTCGACTGTTTCTTTGGGTCCTTCGATCTGTATTGGTATGACCTTCAGAAATGACTGTTTCTTTCTATGAGTCCAGGCTGAGTTGATGGCTTCTGTTGTGTCTTCATTCTGTTTGTTCATTGTCGGCCTATCTGTAGTTCTGTTGTAGTGCAGCATCTTGTGATGAAAGTACTTGCAGCTGTTGACACCACACGGCTTGACTCGACAGTGATGCGTCTTGTTTCTATAATGAAGGCACCGGAAGCAGAGACGCTTGGTCTTTGCTATATCCCATCTTCTGTTTTCATCAGCGGACTTGAACTGTTCGCAGTCTGTTGAGGCATGTCCCTTTTCTTGGCATATAGGACATCTTGAATCACCTGTTTTTTCTGTAACATTGTGTATCTTCTGCGACCTCTTCTGTAGTAGAGTATGCGGTACTATCTGTTCAGGTAGTGCATACGGTCCGCATAGCTCGGCTTCTTTCTTCAGGAACTTTTCTATTTTCATTAAATCTGGTTCGTCCCATGGCAGAGTTGTAGCGAAGTCGTAGAATCTGTATCGCAGCGTAGGTGTGAGCTTGTCGACTACGGTCTTCGAGATTTCCGGGTTGTACATGTAGTTGATGCAGCCCAGTGTCTTCAATGTTGCTACTATGTTGGAGACCTTCGTGGCGAAGATGCAGATGTCACGTGCTGATTCTGTTAATCGTGGTAGACCTCGAAGTGCTTCTATCTCCATTATTGCTATGGATTCTGGTCTTCCAAATCTTGACTCCAGGGTTTTCACTATTTCGGATGGGTGAGCGCTGGTGATAAGTAGGCCCTCGACCGCTTCTTTTGCCTTCCCTTTAAGGTTTCTCCGTAGTCTGTTGGTATTCTCGACCGCTGAGAACATGTGCTCCGTCTCGTAGTAGGCGGCACGGAAGGGTAACCACTCTTGATGTGACCCGCTGAAGAAGGGCAGCTCTATAAACTTCGGGCGCTGTGCGGCTTTGACAGCGCTGGTGATTGCTGCGGCTAGTCCTGCGAAGTCAGGCTGGGCAACCGTCGGTGGATGCCTTGACTGTGAGTACGGTTCCTCTTCTTGCTTCTCTGCGTCTTGTCTTGAGACTACGGGAGTCTTGGCTGGGTGGTCCTTTTCGTTAGTGACCGTAGGCTTGGGTGGTTGTTCATGGGTCTTCAACCAGTGGTCGACACGTTCGTTGGCTTCTGTTCTGCTGCTCGATGAGGTCTCGTTGTCCTCTTCATCCTCGGAGTCCTCGGCTTCCATCGTGGCTATCCGCGCTGTTGCTAGTTCAACTTGTAGTCGCAGGAGCTCTTCTTTTGCTTTTGCAATTCTGTAAGTCTTGTTCTTGCTGCGAGTTGACCCCCCCTTACCCCCTTTTCGGCTGGTGGCGAGGTGGTCCTGTTGTCTGCTTGGGCCCGGCAGACCGGGTGCTCCTTTATTCTGTTCCATATATAAAGGTGCTTCTGTTCTGTACGTTGCCGGCACCCTCCTTTCCGCAGTTGGTTTTTCTGTATGGGCGGAGAGCAGGGCGGCGTCGGTGACAGTCGAGACGGCGGCGATAGTTCTGGCGGCGGCAGTGGCGGCGTTTGCGAGGACCGAAGCGACGCATGGCGGCGGCGTGGTGATGGCTTCAACCGGGCTTGATGTGGACTCGAATGCCATGGGGGTTAATAATCTTGTCTGTTCTGTGACTCCCGTGGTGGTGGTCCCTGTGACTGTTGCTCCGGTTGTACCGGTCCTCGAGGAAGCGGCAGTGTCCCCCGAGGATGACGGCGTCTGTTCCACGTGCTTGCGGCTTCTTCCCTCCGATCTGGTTACTGGCATCTTGGAATCTTCAGTACTTCACAATCCGGCTCGACCAGGACCAAAATGTACAGCAGGGCACCGTGAGGAGCACTATTTACCCCGCTGTAGTGTTCGGTGGGACTGGGGTTGGTGAAGTACTAAATGAAAACCGCAATGCCAGATCGTGCTTGACCGTTTATTCTTGCCACACAATCTGCCACAGTAAATTCTTGCTAGAACTATTCTTCTGGTCCAGGATTTCTTCAGGATTCTTGAGGATTTCTTCTGTAGTGGACTGTTCTGTTCCTGAGGACTGTTCCTGGTTACTGTTGCCGGTTGACTGTGTCGATACCCAAAATGGGTCGTGTATTTATTCAATTTTCGCATTATTTATTATTGGACAAAAATACAAGTCCAATCAGAATGTCTACATTTTAACCAATAGTAATTACGCAATATTTACAAATTTTTACTAAGCTACTTCGAAACTTTACCGTAACGAGAGCCGCGGCACATTTTTGTCGATTTCTACCTTAAAATCTAATTAAAAGTATATAAACTATATATTTTCTTATTTACTACGTTATTACACATCTATAAAAAATATAACATCAACAAAAAGACTATATAATAAATCATGTAAACAAAACAAATCGAAACCACAAGTACTGTACGTACTAGTCTATAGATACGTAGGTATCATTGTACTATGCGATCTTCAAGTCGTCCCGTACAGTATCACAATGGTGAAAACGGTCGGAGTGTATCCGACTGCTACGCAAGAGGTCGTGGGTTCGATTCCCACCCAGGATCAAACTTTGTGTGATGAGCACGATGGTTTATACTGTGTCTGGGTGTTATTTATCTATAATATGTATGTATTTAGAAATATATAAGTATGTTTATCAGTTAACTGGTTACCATAGTACAAGCTCTGCTTAGTTTGGAATCAGATGGCGTTGTGTGAGTTGTCCCAATGATATTTATTTATTTATTTATAATAGTTAAGAAAAACTTGCATTTTTCATATGTCCTCTATAATTGTGCATAATGTGCCCCAAATGTATTTTAAAACATTCATTGAGTGTGACGCTTCTAGAAGGTACATTAGTTTGCTAACAAATTGCACATTCAAGGAAAGTTGACATTGCCGGTCGGGCTCGTCTATACTACAATCATTTTTACCTGGGTATTAATTAACTACGGCAATGGGCTCACCACCTGTTACGTGGGACAAAAATGCATACGGTGAAATGTAAAGGCAAAAATGGCGTATAGTATGCCTCTGCCAACCCCTTCGGAGATAAAGGCGTGACAATATGTATGTATGGTATGTGTATGTATGTATGTGTGTATGTATTAATGAACTAGATTATTTTTAAAATTTTGATAACTAACAGTATGATGAACGCTCATGTTGTGGCTTAATGTCTATTATTTTTACTAAATACTTACATAGTTCTGCTAGCTCAGTGTTATGTAAGCGATCACTGCGTTAAGCGTCTCTCGCTAAGGTTAATCCTGAGATGGGTGACCGTTTGTGACATTTTCTTTTAAACGCGTTTCCATGTCGAAAAAGATACTATATTATTATATTATTATTTTAATTTTATTATATTAAAGATATAAAAAAGATAAAAAAAAGAGATATCCTAAGGGGTGGCAGCAGTATACGCCCACTTTTCACCATGTGTATTTCTGTCCCACGTAATAGGTGGGGAGCTCGTTGCCGTGTTGAAATAGACAGACGCATGTTGTGGCTACCTGCTGTTGAAAATTTTCAAGCTGCCCATAAGGCCTTCAACTGGGCTTAACGACTGCCATGTTACTGCAAACCGGGACCAACGGCTTAACGAGCCTTCCGAAGCACGGAAATGCTCGCAAATGTAAATGCCACAAAGTGGTCACCCATCCGTGACCAGTCATAGCGAAAGTTGCTTAACGCAGTGATCGTTAAGAGAACACTGATTCCTCGGGATCACGAGCGCATGTAGGACACAAAACTACAACAGGCTCACCACATACTCCAGGGGATTACATACAACTGGTGAAATGTATAGTATGCCTCTGTCTACACTTTCGGGAAAAAGCGTGACTATATAATGTTATCAATTTTCGTGTGGTTTTAAAAGATTCTGCTTATTTGAATCACCAGACTCACCTTCTTCTTCTTGAAGGACAGCGACGTCCGCCGCCATACTGTCCTGAGCAACGTGGCAGGGTTGCAGAACTGCTCTGTGACAGGGCGCCGCGTTCGCACCTCCGTCATCACAGTCATCACTAACTATAGGTTCAACATCATCCTTCCCATCACTTTGATGTTACACTTTTAATAATAGGTATCACTTTATAAACAGGTTTCACTTTATGAAATAACCTTCGACTTTTAATATTTTCTTTATCAAAGAATGAACTTTGATGTTACAGTTTGATGTTACACTTTTGATGTTACACTTTTGATGTTACACTTTTGAAAATAGGTATCACTTTATAAACAGGTTTCATTTTATGAAATAACCTTTGATTTTTCTTATGTAAGTTTTAACTTTTAAGTAAGTAATTTTAAACTCAGTTTATATTTAGTAACAACTTTAACTTTTTTAAAGTTTAACTTTAGCTATTTCAGCTTGTTGTTCGATGTTTTTGAAACTTCTTAAACTTTGTTATAAAAATTCACTTGAGTATCTAGAGTACCTGATAATTAGATTTATTGTACCTGTTGTAACTTTAATTATATTAATAATAGTTTGTGTGCAATAACATAAATAAATACAAACAAATTAAATGCAAACCATTAATAAATATTCAATAGTAATATACCTTTTATTTTTTATTCTCACAATTTAAAATACACCATCAATTCATTATGCCTTCAACCTTCACAGCAATCTTTCATGAAATAAATGATTTACTTAGTTTAATAGTAATCAAATGAATGATTACGTCGTTCACCATTTGGAGGACTATTTTCTAAAATGTTTTTGCCAGTCAACCCTAAAGCTGTATTGCACGCCTCATAAGCGAAGCGTTGAGGTGGGTACTACTGTCACTTCGCGCAAAACATCTGATTTTTCAAACTTAAAATGTCTATTTATCATATATTGCACTTGTAAAATAATATATACACACACATATCAAGAAAAAACACTATTTTTAACACTCATGATATTTTTGATGCCATTTTTGTTATTTAAACTGGTTAAAAAACTGTTTAAAAAAGTTTTGTCTTGGACGTCTGTGTGTCTGTATGTGCGTATTATTTTCTTGTTAACACGTTAACGACCGAAATACGTTACTAATCGAGTCCTTTTTGTTTCTCTTACGCTCCAGTATAATTAGGAATAGAACCCTTTCAATTTTCACGGTCTGATTCGATGTGGTTTAATTGTTATTATCTTTTTTTCAATATTTAATAACGGAATTTGAAATAAGCGCCATCTATGATTGTGATGATCAAAGTGTTACATGTTCCTTGTGATGAACTGTCAACAGAGGTGATAGTACTTTTTTATGTTACAGATGACGCTAATATACCATTTTTCAAGTTCATATTTTTATATAATTTATACTGTTGATTGATGGCACTTGGTGGAACTTGCTACACATTTTCAATAATTACACTTGTACTATTCCACAATATTTACTGGATAAACCTTACCGGTTTCGCCTCACGGCATTCTCCTATTTTCTAAAATGATTCTATATTCAGATATTTTTATAACATAAAAGCGTGTGAGGCGTGCACTTTTGGATTTTCCAACCTTTTTTTTTTATTCTTTTACATCCAATCATTCTCCCACAGTTATCAAAGCATAATGTTGATTGTACGAGTATCTGAAGTCATTACATTAGAACCCCCGCGGTGAGTTTTGTTGTTTTTTATGCTTCTATTCTTTGAACATCTTAACGCTTTTTGTTTTATCTTGATCTGGGGAACCGTAGTGCCTTCTGAGGGGCAGAAAGAACGGTGCGTGAGACTCCTAGCCCGTTAGGAGCCGTCCTACCTGCTTAATCCTGCGGTGTACCGCCTTCTTCCCAACCGCGTCACAGGATAGACCAAGGGGCCGGGTCTACTATTGACAAGCCGCAGAATAGAACCAGAATCGCTGGTTTTAGCTATAAAATATTTAGTAAACTATCAAAAATTCAAGTGACTAGCGGCCACTGGCGCGGTACGTGTTAGTAAAATTCTATCGGCCGACCGATCGAAGTCAATTGACGTACGATTGTAATAGTAGACTGCGAAAAACTGTCGAAATTGTACCGGCTTTCTATTGAGCGAAGATTTCGACACGATTGAAATAGTAGATTCGATGTGCCACGAAATAAGGCTTTCATTGGGGAGCCTGATGTACTGCCTTCCGAAGGCGGTTGAGCTGTGTAACACACACCTCAACATTACTTTGGTCACATGTTTGGTGACATTGCAAAATGTGTAAATGACCGAAAGCCTGTGTGATACTCGTATCATTATCAATATTTCCTGTTTCTTTTTAAACGTACATTATTATAATCTAATAAAAATATTTTGTTAACTTGTGAAGAGTTTATTGGTACATAATATGTATCGCGTTGTACACATTTCAAGACACTTTATTGTAAGCATTGTCTGCCATTTAATGACTATAGTCATATGATAAAATGAATATAAATGTTTAAATTTTTGTATATTTATTGATGAAGTTTACTAATTCTTAATACATCTGATCTAGAAGACTTTGACCACCTAAATTATCGACTAATTATCTGTTATTTAACATCCAATTCGTTAGTTGCTGTTTCCGCAGTAAAAATAATTTACATTTAAAAATTATAATTATCTGAACGTAAATCCCTGACGGATAGTCAAAGAGGACAGATCGCTAGGCTTCGCAATTCATGCATTTGCTGATTTTATTCAGATCCACGCTCTTTCGCTTCCTGCATACTCTTTAATAGGTTCGTACATGCACTTCTGGCTATCTTAATGTCTCTGTGTGTATGTCTCGCTCTACCCAGGCCCCTTAGTATAAGTGTAGCTACATTTTCAACTTCTCCTATAAATTCACATTTACATTTTTTCCTAATCGTTACATGACCTTAAAGATCACCTTTAAAACTATCATATACTCGAGATTATTTATTATATACTTAATTGTACGCCAAGGTAGTGTTATTATTTTCATTTTTAGACTATAGACTAAATAACAAACATTGTTAAGATATGTAGCAATGTGTAGGTTTAAGGTTCAATTTAGAGGATATATGTTTATCTAAAGCGCCCACACACAGACACGGATTAAGCTCGATAAGATTGTAGATAATTCTGCAAATGGACAAAAACCCACATAATCTGACAATTGTGACCATTCGAGGGCAAATGAATATGGGCATTATAATAACAATGTACGAGTATGTAAATATAAAACAGTTGATAAAACTGTAGATAGCAAATATTTGGATTATACTTGTTAGGGCTATGAGCGAAACTTTTCAAATATTCAGCTTTTATTTTTATATAAGTGTTGATATAAATACAGCAGTTTTAAATGAAAGTCTTGAACAAAAACACTTGTACTGTTCAACTTATTATATATTATTTAAATTTTAACTATTTATTTTTTGTTGGCATACTACAAATTAGAACTTATTATATGTAAATAACAAATGCAAATAATGCTTCCATTTTCAATATTATTTATTATACTCTTTGGCTTCCATATTTCCCATCCAGCATTCCAGCTGTCAGTGTCTTTTTTTAGTAATAATTTTATGGCCTGGTTACTAAGACCAAATGTTTTTTTTTCAATGAAACTTGTTTAAGGTGTATGTAACACTACGTTTAACACGTTGACGGTAGCACGGGTTTGCTGCCAAAACTTTCATAATTTCTTTTTTTTTCTGTTTTATGTAAATTTACAGTATGACATATAAATTTTGTAGTATTTGTAACTTTTGTATGGATGAGGAAAAGCCTGGACTGTAGCATTAATTTATTTATATTTATTAATATTCCTTTTTTTTTGGCATTAATTTTTAACTATGTCTATGCTTGACTATAGTACTGACACGGATAGTAGTAGTGATTATGTTTCTGCTTGTAGTAACACTAGCTTTCAAGGTGAGCCTTTACTGGCAGATTTTCTTTCATCACAATTCTCTGATGTTCCCGAAAATTTCAATGTAGTGCACATAAATGCCCAAAGTATTCCGGCTCATTTCACAGATATGTTGGCATCGTTTGACTGTACTCATTTACATGCTATACTCATCTCTGAAACATGGTTGAAACCTTGTTTACATTCTTCAGCTTATACCCTGCCAGGATTCAACCTCATTCGACATGATCGCGGACCGGACGGTTATGGTGGAGTGGCAATTTACCTGCGCAGTCATCTTTCGTATGCTGTTGTTGATTCATCTCCTCAGCCACCTCCACGACTTGCTGGCGAGCGTCTATTCGTTGAGGTCGAACTCCTTCACTCTAAGTTACTCTTAGGGGTCTTTTATGGTCCTTCCTCTGATATCAACTACTTTACCTCTTTCGAAATACTTTTAAAAAATTTCAGCCCCAATTACAGTCAAACTATAATCATGGGTGACTTCAATACCTATCTTCTTAAAAATGATTCTCACTCGTCTACTTTCCAATCCATTATTCAATCTTGTAACCTCTCAATTCTTCCTTCTAGAGCTACACATCATTTTCCAAACCGTACTCCTAGTCTACTTGATCTCATTATTGTTTCTTCTCTCAATGGAGTAGTTAGGCATGGTCAGCGAACGGCTGATGCCTTCTCATACCATGTACTGATATTTCTTTCATATCGTATTCGAACACCTAAACCCAAACCTAAATATCTTCTACACCGTAATTTCTGTGGTTTAAAACTCGAGGATTTGCGCAAGGATGCTGACAATATTGACTGGGGACCGTTATTCACTTACATTTGTATCTTTCGTATGCTGTTGTTGATTCATCTCCTCAGCCACCTCCACGACTTGCTGGCGAGCGTCTATTCGTTGAGGTCGAACTCCTTCACTCTAAGTTACTCTTAGGGGTCTTTTATGGTCCTTCCTCTGATATCAACTACTTTACCTCTTTCGAAATACTTTTAAAAAATTTCAGCCCCAATTACAGTCAAACTATAATCATGGGTGACTTCAATACCTATCTTCTTAAAAATGATTCTCACTCGTCTACTTTCCAATCCATTATTCAATCTTGTAACCTCTCAATTCTTCCTTCTAGAGCTACACATCATTTTCCAAACCGTACTCCTAGTCTACTTGATCTCATTATTGTTTCTTCTCTCAATGGAGTAGTTAGGCATGGTCAGCGAACGGCTGATGCCTTCTCATACCATGTACTGATATTTCTTTCATATCGTATTCGAACACCTAAACCCAAACCTAAATATCTTCTACACCGTAATTTCTGTGGTTTAAAACTCGAGGATTTGCGCAAGGATGCTGACAATATTGACTGGGGACCGTTATTCACTTACATTTGTATTGATGAGAAAATTAGTTTATTTACTTTCCAATTAATTGCACTATACGATGTCCACGCGCCTGTTCGCAGAATTAAAGTAAAGCACGGGCCTTGACTTGGGCTAACTGATGCAATTAAAGCGCTCATTGCCAAAAAAGCCACAGCCAAATCCAAATACAAGAGACGACCTACATCCTCGAATTGGGAAAAATATGTTCTAATAAGAAATCACTGCAGCAAAGTATGTAGGAACGCACAACGCCAACATATCCACAGCTCTGTCCAAGACGGAGATCCAGCCAAAGTCTGGAAAATTCTCAAATCTTTGGGAGTTGGTAAATCACGTCAAGATTCTGTTTTGAAAAAGTCTTAACTTAAATTCACTTAATCAATTTTTCACTGCTAACACTAATTTTAATATGGAAACCAAAAAATATACTCTTAAACATCTTTCAACAATGTCCACTCCTGACTGTACGCCTTTCTTTTTTAGTCAATTCACTGCTTGTGATGTTAAGAAGAGCATATTGTCCATTAGTTCTGATGCAGTAGGTATCGACAGTCTTAGCCGTAAAATGATTATTACCATAATTGATGAAATCCTTCCTCTTCTTTGTCATATCCTGAATTTCTCTATAATCCACGGTGTCTTCCCAATTAAATAAAAATAAATATCCATCACGCCTTATCCCCGAAGGGGTGGCAGAGGCATATTATATGCCCACTTTTCACCGTGTGGATTCCTGTCCCACGTAATAGGTGGTGAGCCCATTGCCGTGTTGAAATAGACAGACGCAGGTTGTGGCTACCTGCTATTGAAAATTTTCAAGCCGCCCATAAGGCCTTCAACCAGGCTTAACGACTGCCATTTTACTGGCAACCGGGACCAAAGGCTGAACGTGCCTTCCGAAGCACGGAAACGCTCGCAAATGTAAAAACCATAAAGTGGTCACCCATCCGAGGACCAGCCATAGTGAAAGTTGCGTAACTCAGTGATCGTTTACAGAACACTGAGACCGCGGGGCCACGAGCGCTTCGAAAGATTCGGAAAGATGCTCTAATTATTCCTATTGCCAAAAAATCCAACCCTTCCTCGTTTTCTGAGTATCGTCCTATCTCTATTCTGCCATTTTTGTCTAAAGTTCTAGAACGACTTGTTCACACTCAGCTCACTAATTTCCTTTCCCTTAATAAACTGTTAAACCCTTTTCAATCTGGGTTTCGTGCAGGACACAGTACTACAACAACCTTACTACATATTACTAAGGATATAAGAGTGGGTATGGAGAACGGCATGTAAACAGTTTTGACGCTGCTAGACTTTAGTAATGCCTTTAATACGGTAGACTTTGACGTCTTGCTCAGTACATTGTGCTCAATTAACATATATCCAACGGTGATTGATTGGTTTCGTAGTTACCTGTTTGGCCGCCGGCAGCGTATTAATGTCGAAGATGTCTTTTCGTTGGTGTAGTACATCAGCTGGGGTGCCACATAAACTCTATCACACAGGACTTATCTTCTTCCTACCACTTATATGCCGATGATCTTCATATTTATTCCCAAGCTTCATTGGATAACTTGAGCATAGCTATTGGCGATGTCAATACAGACTTGGATAAAATTTGCAGATGGAGTGAATCTCACGGAGTTAAGGTTAATCCGATCAAGACTCAGGCTATAAAAGTTGGTAGCCCTAGAATGATTTCGAGAATCGACTGGACACTGAGTCCTAAACTTACATGTAATGGAACAGCTTTATCGTACAGTAACTCCGTCAAAAATCTAGGAATTTATATAGATTCTTGTTTATGTTGGGGTCCTCAATTGCAGGAGCTCAGACGCAAAATATTTGCCGCTTCAGGGTCCTTGCGCAGACTAAGAAATTTTCTACCAATTACAACTAAAATTGCGCTAGTTCAATCACTTCTTTTTCCTATCCTTGATTATACCGATGCCAGCTATCTAGATCTCACTGAAGACCAAGTAAATAAACTTGAGAGACTTCATAATTATTGCATTAGATTCATATTTGAATTACGAAAATATGATCACATTTCTGAGTATCGCAAAAGACTCAAGTGGTTACCTATCCGCCTTCACCGGAATGCTCACATCCTTTCCTTATTGTATAGTATTCTTTTTAACCCTTGCACTCCGACTTATCAAAAGAAACGCTTCAATTTCTTGAATGTCTCCCACACTAGAACTTTGCGATCATCAGAGAATTTGAGGTTGAAAATGCCTGGCCACTCCACTAACTTTATGGACAATTCTTTCACTGTCCAAGCGGTTCGCTTGTAGAATGCGCTACCAGTGACAATCCGACGTGCACAATCGTCGAACACCTTCAAGACATTAGTCAAAAACTATTATTTGCGTGCAGCTGACAATTTATAATTTATTGATTTTACTTACATAAATACCAAAAAAGTATGTTTATGTTTATAAATATATATATATATATTGTATTTATTTTATGTATACAAAATGATGAGTATAAATATGTGTGTGTGTGTATGTGTGTGTGTGTGTGTGTGTGTGTGTGTGTGTGTGTGTGTGTGTGTGTGAACGTGCTATTTTCTTTTTTTAAAGAAACTGTGTATATATCTGGATATGTTTAATGTATGTAGCTATATATCAATTATATACACCAAACTGCCCTATAATATCTCCCACCCTGTAGTCTCCATCCAAAGGTTGCCTGTAACAGATTGCCTCGCGCGATAAGGCCGCCAATTGTTATACCATTAAGTCTAGTTGTCATGTTCATTTTGTATTTCCTGGTGTACAATAAAGAGTTTTTTACTTTTACTTTAAATCTAAAATACACAGCAGTGTAGAAAAGATAAAAAATGAATCGTGCAAAATCGAGTTTCGCTAAAGTTAGAAGCGTAATTATTGTAAAGGTAGTTATTAATGGAAGGAATTCCCCGTGGCATTATTAAAAACACAAACTCTAAAGGTTAATAAACGATCAGAAACGTGATTTGGATTTATTTTATTCACAATGATATCGCAGATATAACAGTTTGTTTAATAGACTGTTGCTTAGGTATTCATTAAGCGGACGAATAGAATTATTTTTACTTGTCATAATTAATGAGTTTATAAATTTTGAGGTATAGGTAATATTTGACGATGTTAAGTTTTGAATGATTTGTGTGCTATTTCTAAGTCTTCTTCATCTTTGTGTATTCCTAGTTTATTACTGGGGTCCACGTTTATTTATTAGGTACTAGGAACAGCTTTGTAATTTACGCAATATGTTGATCAACATTAGTGTTGCAGCCTCAACCTTTGGCAGAATTGTTTATCATGATCTTTAGAAAACCCTGACCTTGCAGGATACTGGTTTGATGCAAGGACGGCTACTTATAATGCTATCTATAAACGGATTGAATTCATTAGTATTATTACTATCCTAACTAATATTATTATTTGGATATAGCAACATCGACAGTGCATTGTTGCATGTGCTATGTAATCTGATGACATTTCTTTTCTAATAATAAAGTATTATTATTATGTTTCTCTTTTCACGGGTATCTTCTTTTTTTTTCTTACGAAGATACCTGGTTTTTTGAGAACCTACCTAATGTTTCAACACGCAAAGACATTTTTTATTTATTATTATTATTGACTTAATTTGCATTATAAACATATTAATTACATTTTTAAATATATTAAAAACACATTTAAAAATATAAAAGATAGTGGCCCATCGGAATCGGGTACAGAGACACCAAGCTACCGATGGTTAGGGTTCCAGAGACAGGAACCTCCTTACAATGCGTGCCGTATCGAGGACTGTCTTCTGTATCAAGCATTTGATCCCAACGCGATCTCATAAGATGTTGTCCCGATAACCATCTTATGAGATGGTTATCGGGACAATGATTGCCGAATCCAGACTCTACATGTCGACAACCTCGTAAGTCAATTCCAAACATGTGAGCTGTTTTTCTTTTTCTGCTTTCACAAAATTTTCGTCATGTGAAATGATATTATAAATGGTATCTCTTCTTTTCTCGGGCATCTTCTTTTTTTTTTTCTTGAAGATACCCGGGCTTTTGGTAGGCTTACATGGAGACATAGGTCCAACACGCAGAGGCCCTTTGAGAATTTTAATCTAATAGGGAATGGGACCCTCACTGCAGATAGTCCACGCCCGCCTTATGTAGAAGAACGGTAATGGATCACCTCCAATGGGAGTTAAACTATTGTGAAATGTGCTAACTATGAAATGGGCTATTGGGTTGGGTGTTAAATGGATTGGGTGATTTAAGCTATTGATGAAAACGGCGTCTGCCTTTTTAATATATTATTATTATTGGCAGACGGTGACTCGCCAACTCACTAGATGGGCCCCCTATACAATCACCATAGGCATGATAAGCCTGTAAGGCGACAGAGGGCAACACCGGTGTGAGCGGCTTGGGGTGTCGAGCGGTGCGGCGCCGGTTTCACCTTCGCGGGACAGGCCCGGAGCAGGCTTCCCCGTAGTTATGCCCTTGAAAATGACACTTCCACCCCCGAGTATATAGCTCTGGCTCCCTCCCTCAGACCGGCCAATCAAGGCAAGCCAGAGTTGAGATTTGCTGCACTCCCGGGAGAAGCACTCTCACTGCTCTTCCGTTAGGCCATTAAATCCTAACCGGTGCAGAAGGGCAACAAAACTCTGAGGAATCGGGACCGATGTGTAGCCACGCACATTCAGCTCGCCACAAGCTGCCCTGCGGATGTGAGCTTTTCAATAACTTTCTGATACACTTAAATGTTTTAAATGGTATTATTATTATAGTTAGAGAATGCTATCAGTGAAGAGTGACAGCGTGATTTATCGTGAAACCAAGTAGCGATAAGTCCATACTGCTCATCGTGACACCTGAAGCACAAGATAAATTAAGAGGCTTCTTGGAATTAAGCAATTGACCGAGAACGCTATTATTATTTCTGCTGGAAAATAAATAATAAAAATATCCATCACGCCTTATCCCCGAAGGGGTGGCAGAGGCATATTATATGCCCGCTTTTCACCGTGTGGATTCCTGTCCCACGTAAAAGGTGGTGAGCCCATTGCCGTGTTGAAATAGACATACGCAGGTTGTGGCTATCTGCTGTTGAAATTTTTCAAGCCGCCCATAAGGCATTCAACCAGGCTTAACGACTGCCATTTTACTGGCAACCGGGACCAACGGCTTAACGTGCCTTCCGAAGCACGGAAACGCTCCCAAATGTAAATGCCACAAAGTGGTCACCCATCCGAGGACCAGCCATAGTGAAAGTTGCGTAACTCAGTGATCGTTTACAGAACACTGAGACTGCGGGGCCACGAGCGCTTCGCTTTCTGCTGGAAGTAATACTTTTTTTTGTTATTAGTACCGATTATAAAAAATAACTTTAATTAATTTAATTTTTTAATTTATCTATCACGCCTTATCCCCGAAGGAGTGGCAGAGGCATATATATTATATGCCCACTTTTCACCATGTGTATTTCTGTCCCACGTAATAGGTGGTGAGCCCATTGCTACAAATAGACAGATGCAGGTTGTTGCTACCTGCTGTTGAAATTTTTAAGCCGCTCATAAGGCCTTCAACTTGGCTTAACGACTGCCATTTTATTGGCAACCGGGACCAACGGCTTAACGTGCCTTCCGAAGCACGGAACTGGGGTGGGTCTAAAGGGTCGAATAAATTTAGTAAAATGTGTCTATTTTAGATGTTAAATTTGGAAGAAATTTTGAACCCGTTGCCTTTTTAGTGAGGTGACTGATTTTAGAACTTTAATTTATTTTTATTATAGTGAAAGCAACTGGGAATATGCTAAAACGAAGAAGACGATAAATACTATGGTGATACCTAATCAAGTTACTATTTTATTTTTGTCATACATTAAGTAAAATTTGAAGTCAAACTTTGAAACTTAATATTTAAACGAAGGCTGTTACGCCTCACTGCCAATAGTACGAACTTCTTAAAGTTCTTCTATGGTAGTGTTAACCTAACTTAACTTGAATAATTTGACTGGTATAAACTACAAATGGGAATTTGTACGTTCAAGTGAACAGACTTGTATACATCAAGTACCTGCTGTTCCTTGATGTATATTTGGATACCAGTAAACTAGTGCAAAGACACTGCGCGGGTAAATTATCACATCGATTGGCTATGAGGTTGTGATAAGACAGTATGGATAGAAGAATTGTTTTTTTTTCTTAATATTAAGCTGACCTTTGTAGCTTTTAGCTTATCTTTTTCATATTTACTGAACATAATTATTGTCCTTGTTATTATGGTTACCTAAGCTATCTCCACGCTGTGTCGTTGTCGAGGTAGTAATTATTCATCAAACATTTGACTCCAAACTTCATCTATATCATATTGTTCACTGGAACCTTGGAAGCCTGATTTAGATATTTTGAGCATTTTACGACATTTTGCTAATTAGGCTTAGTGCTTATTATAATATTACTAGTGCTTCTAAATCGCTTGTTATCAAGAAAATACATCAATCGTTAGGTAAATTCTCTAATTTACTTATGTAATATATTAGCTAGTCTGTTCATGTCGTGTTTGAAACACGATATGTAAACTGACACTAAAGCTGTGTTATACTGCCGTAGCCTCAATATACATATAATATTTCGTACGTAACTTCGTATTAACGTAATCAATTTAAGTGAGCAGTTCTTGTGCCCCAAAATGATCGCATTACATTACTCTTATAAACGCGAAAGCTTGTAGACGTTTAATACTCTTCTCGTATTATCATGAAATTTTACGGTACTAAAGCTTATGCATCAGAATAAGATGTGCTACTTGTTACCCCGAGAACTGTGGGAAACGAGTACCTACCTACCTACCTACCGGATATATATTTTTTGGCTAGTTTAAAGTATATTTCAGAACAGTTGTAACGATTTATTGTTATAAGCATTTCTAAATATTTAGTTTTTTTTAAAGACGCGGTTAATTGCCCGAATAACTAAACGTTTTGGCTATCTCTAGGGGAGGAAAGGAAAGCAATAAGAAAACTTGTGTAACGGCTCACTCACACAGACGTAAGCATCCACATGCCTCAGAATTGGACATCGCGTCTCGGTCAGTTGCAGCAACCTCAATAAAATAATAGTAAATGAATATATAAAGTTATCTAAAAGTAACTGTCTCAACGTAGATGAGCTATAAGCACACCATCGTCACTGCCATACCAGATGTAAGGCAGATGCGTGAAGGCGCTTAGACAATAATAATAAACAAATCAAATATTTCTACATTACCATCAAAATGTATGTTAAAGATAATATATTAGGTACCTAAGTTTCAAAGTGTATTCCTATAGCACTAGTAGGTGTGCACGTAAGTTGCGAGTGATTTCAACTAATACCTACCTATAAAAGTGAAAAGTTTTATACAATTTATACTTTTATATACTTGTAAATAACTTGGCTGAAGATTAAAGTAGGTATATAAAAAACACATGACTCGTCATACTATTGTATTGTACCTGAACCTAATATTTTAAAAGAAAAAATCTTTTTGTCATAAATCCGTACGTGTCGCACATGTCATAAAACAAAATGGATTTTTAAAGCGTTTTTTTTAATTGGAAATTATTAAATATCGCCATAATTATGTTTGCAATTAGTCGAGTAAAATCAAAAATGTGGTCAAATTGATGACATTCGCCAACAATACGGAGTTACAGGTAGGTATTAAAAAATGAACATTTGGACACAGAGCGTGGGCGATGCCTGTACAAAATTCGATAATATATACGTTTATAAAAAACTATAATTATTTTGTTTTTAAATGTTATTTTTACAATATTCCGCGGCATTATCAAGACTGTTTGGCAGCCAAACAGCCTCGTGTGTAGGCGAAACACGTGTCGACATCGTACGACATTCTAAAAAAGCGGTATATTGCAAAAATAACATTTAAAAACAAAATAATTATAGTTTTTTAAAATGGATTTCCGCCATGTAACGCCTGATTCAATTAGTTATATACGTTAATACTATTACCTATTTCAAATACATTTATTATTATAACGATACGTTCACTGAGTATTAATTATTTTAACTAGCTGTATTATATTTATAAACATTCGTCCTGAATCACTTTACCTATTGCTGTAAATTACATTACAATCGGTGTAGTTTAAAAAATCTAAGCGCACAGACAGCGGAAGCGACTGCAATTTACCTATATTATAAGTACTAGCTGACCTGCGCAACTGCGTTAGCGCCACATAAGAGAAACAAACGATTTAATATCCTTCGTATTTTTTTTGTCAATGTTTTATTAATCCTATGTTACTTGTAATACCTCCAAGAATATGTGTACAAAGTTTTATGATGATCGGTTAAGTAGTTTTAGCGTGAAAGCATAACAAACAAACGTACATTCACTTTTATAATATTAGTATAGATGAAGATTTTTAACCTAAACCTTTTGTAACCTAAATTAATTCTCATTAATGTGTGAATTGACTAACTAGAAATAATTGAGTAAATTAGTCATTGCAGGTTTTCCATCTATGGCAATCATTATTCTTTTTCCAAATCCGAGAAGGTTAATAATCGTTAAACAAAGCGTAGTGGTAACCTCGTGTAAGACGGCCACCTGATCAATTTGAACCTCCCAATTATGTACTACATGCTAAACATTTATCTAATTATTTCGACTGAAAGGATCGAATGGTTTGCTTGTTTTCGTTAACCGATCTAGCGAAAAGAGGGCTGGTTATCCATTTCAATTTCAATTAAACTTTATATCAGGTGACATAATGTACAATATAATCTGTATCGAAGTATAGGTATTAGGAATGTGGAGATACTAATTTATTAAAAAAATAAATTAAATTTTAATGAAAATCAAATTATAAAGTTATATAAAAAAAGTGTGTTTGTGTGTACTTATGAACACGAGTTAGAAGTTACACTGCTTTAGTCTAATAAGATTTCATCACATATACCACAACTATTTGTTTGTAACAGGAATGATAAATTAGTTAGAAAATTAAATATCAAAATAATGAAAACTATTTTGAGTTATAAGTTGTCATAGAAACATTTATCAGCTACCTTCAGGATGTTTATGAGTTGTCATGGAATCACTTATCAGCGTACTTCATGGTGTCGGTGTTTCGTGACGGTCTGCGCGCGCATCGTAAAAACTTACTCATCATTTTCCCCTAACGCGCCAAAAGAAGTATTGCTTTAAAAAATAATTTTGCTGTGCTGTAATCTCCTCTAAAAGTTGCATTTATTGGTAATTTCACTATTTTAGAACCTCACTAACATTTTGTAAATTTAAGATGCGTCTCCGTTACCACTAGACCACCTCAAAGAGAGCCTTGAGGTGGTCTAGTGGTAACATAACAATGAAATCCGAGAACGCAGGTTCGGTTCCTGTCCATGCTAAATATTTACGTCATGGAAAACTAACGCTTAAAATACGTTAGATTGTCTTGAATTTCAGTCACGTGTAGGTGTTAAATCTGAATAATATTATAAATGCTAAAGATTGTGTGGATGTTTGTTACTATTTCACGTAAAAACTACTGAATAGATTAAAATGAAAATTTACAATTTTCAAGCTTTATTAGCTTATACATCAGAATAACACATAGGCTACATTTTATCCCGGGAACAAGTTCCTGTGGGAAACGGGAAACTTCTCTTAGCGGGCGAAGCCGCGGGCGTCAACTAGTATGTTTATAAACTATGTTTTACACAGCGCTATACCCAAAGCGGATTAATATATTAAACATACTCTTGTATATTACTAAAATATATTTAAAACATCCAAACTCAGTTCATCATATTTAATCTTTTCTGAAATTTGAACCTAACACTTCAGCAACGGCTGCCGTATATTATTAACATTAATTGTGCGAGCGAAGCAATACCTTTTATAGAAACACAAGAGCAATCAATTCCTTAGTACGTAAATTAGATCAAAATTAACACCTTAGATGTGAATTCATTAATGGCAGTATTAAAAAAACGCAACGTAAACTGGTTCTATAAAATGGCCGCAATTGCTACAAGTTTAATAGTTAATTTGATTATAAATTCAAGTTCATTTGTATGTTCTATATTTTAAAATAAATCTTAAACATTAAATCAAAAAATATAAATGGAGAACAACTAATAAATTACTAAACGACTAGTCAAAAAACGCGACTAGTTGTAAAAATAACTATTCAATTTTAAATTTAGAACAAAACAAAAGCCGGTTTTATTCTGTATGTGTTTAAAAAGTGAGAATACGAATCAAAGCACATTCAGTTCTATTTATAATCACAATAATGGTTGTATTTATTTACATTATTGATAGCACACTCCGGTTGACTGTTTTCCTGAAATTTACCCGTTACAGTTAACACTACAGTATTTGTAAATGTTATTTAAATTAACACGTTATTTATCACGTATATTACAACGATATCGATTGAACACGTCATTGATACTTGTCTAATCACATCACTAAGTCACAAAAGTCACAAAATACTTTTTAGTAAACACTAATATTTTTAAAATTAAATTAAATCGGACGCACAGTTTTGCGACTCCAAAACTGTACAACTAGCTATGTTTTCGATATGACACTGCTACAATGTGAGATAATGTTAAGCAAATGTGAAAACAAAAGCTTACAAGTCAATCCAAAAATATATGGGACTTTGCGTCGTATTTCACGCTAAATAGAGCACAAAATATAAATGAAACAAACTTGTATATGCGTCATTACAAAATCAGCACCAAAGATAAACACTGAAAACTGTACTAAACATTCAATAATAAACTATATTTATACAATAAATAGAGTTACAAATCGTTGTTCACAAAGCGCTTAGGAAAACGCTTCGGAAATATGTAAGCTACTATCACGGTGGGTGCGAGCGAGACGGGTGCCAGTCGCAAGGTCAGCTCATAACAAACATTATACATAAACTTTAAGAGAATTATTCCTCATTTTATTAAAGACTGGTTTATTATTAATGTATAACTATTATTAATATAAATTACGTGTACCTTACATTCTCAGCATTCATTAAACTTTTTGCATGTTGTTTTATTTAATATACACTTACTATTGACATTGGTCGGTCTCGTTGTTCTGTTTACACTATATCTTAGCAAAGGGTAAGTTGGGGCAGTTTTGATTTTTAAATAAGATAGATGGCAAAGCTTCGATAATCGGAAACCTAGAGGTTTTAAGAAACGAGTAAAAACTGTGTAACCTGGTAAAGGTACAGTTTGGTCGACTGCTAGATGACACGTAGGGGAGAGAAGTATCAATGATGTGATGTTGATCTACAGACACCAGGTAAAATACTATCAATGGGGTCAGTCTTAAGTAGAAGGTGATTTAAGCAATAACACATACCGAGGAATGAATGACGTAAGGGTCGTAAGGCATATATCCAGAAATGAAACATGCTAGTTGAATGTATATTGAAAACTTCTTAGGTAAAGGGATAAGAAGTTATTGTTACGCGCTATACTTAGCGCGTCGATAACTATCTAAGTTACAACACCATATAACATATTATAGGTAGCCATATAATTTGACAAATTGAAAATGACGTGAATGAATGAATGAAATGAATGACTAAACGTTAACTTTAGAGATTAAGAGAGTCAAGTCCGAGACTACCAGGACTTTATTTGGTCGTGCTAATGAGTGTCTAGCACATAAGACCTTTTATCCTTTTGTTACCACCTCACTAAAAAGGCAACGGGTTCAAAATTTCTTCCATATTTAACATCTAAGATACATTTTATTAAATTTATTCGGCCCTTTAGACCCACCCCAGTTCCGTGCTGCGGAAGGCACGTTAAGCCCCGGTTGCCAATACAATGGCAGTCGTTAAGCCAAGATGAAGACCTTATGGGCGGCTTAAAAAGTTTCAACAGCCGGACGTAACAGCCTGCGCCTGTCCATTTCAACACGGCAATGGGCTCACCACCTGTTACGTGGGACTAAAATGCAAATGGTGAAATGTGGGCGTTCAATATGCCTCTGCCTACCCCATCGGGGATAAAGGCGTGACAATATGTATGTATGTATGTATGTATGTATGTATGTATGTATGTATGTATGTATGTATGTATGTATGTATGTATGTATGTATGTATGTATGTATGTTAGAGATTAAGAATTGAAAACCATTTTTATAATTTCTAAAATACCTAATGTGACGGCACTAAGATATAATATTTCTTAAAATCCCGAAACTGTTAGTGGATGGGATTTCTTACTTTTGACCTGAGATCGGAAAAGAGTGATTGAGTCTCGCAGATGAATATTTGATATACTTTATTGGCACAGTTACGTTTTGCAACAGCCAACCTGTTACGTAGGAATCAATTTAAGTGTCTGGATGTGAACTAATAAATCGATAAATGATAATAAAGATCGATTTTAACTGTTAAAATCGATAGCTGATGGTATAAGGAGTAACATATGCTACATTTCCCGACGGGTATTGGCACTACGCGAAGCGTCGACTAGTATATTATAAACGGCTCATTGCAATAATAAAATACGTTGGTCATCTCATGTGCTGTTACTTTGACTCATCTCAGTAATAACAACAGGTTATCATTCAGACCTGCTGACTGTCGATTAATTGTAATATGTAATACCGACTTGTCTACTAAGTTTGTTAGTAAGTGCTTAACGTCTTTTTTATATAGAACAATGGACCATTAGTGTAGTGTTATATTAATATTTATGGCCCAGTGAAAAGATTGCTTTTTTAAAGTATCCTGCATTCTTTGAAAGTCGTGGCACGGAGCTAATTCTACAACTCAATACGCGGCAGTATCTTTACTGTTTACACTCGCTTGGTTGTAAAAGTCCCCACTAAGCTTTCTGATGCTCAAGCGCCCTCTATAATATCGGACGAGGCCATCGATTTAAGAAGTTGAAAAGTCAAATGGCGGTCGTTCCCAATGATGCTGAAAACCATATATCAAACAATACGTGTGAAAATGTTTAGAAAATAAAAAACGGCTTAATGTAGAAAGTTGCTAATACTTTTATTTTTTTTCGAAGTAATCTTCGTTCCTCTCTACACATCGTCGCATTCGATGGAACCACTGAGAAAAGCTGTGGGCCCATTCTTCCTTAGGGGTCTCTTCTATGGCATTTTCGTACGCTTTCACCGTATCTTCAGGGCTCGTAAAGCGAATACCTCGAAGTTTATCTTTAGTTCTTGGGAATAAATGAAAGTCGCAGGGCGCCAGGTCGGGACTGTATGGCGGATAACTCATTATCTCGACACCTGCCATAGTCAAATATTCAACAGTCCGTTTTGCGGAGTGCAAGTGTGAAGAAGGATCCTGCTTCGAGGGCGCTGCTGTCGAATTCTTTCCAAGACAACAGGCAAACAGCGATTGACGTACCAGTCGCAGTAACTGTCCTTCCATCTTCTAGCATAACTGTCGCGAAATGACCTTTCCGACCAAAGAACGAGGCTATCATTTTTTTTTCCTTGACTTCTTCCTTTCTTTACCTTAATTTGCCGATTCTTAAAAGGAAACACACACTGAGCTGATTGTCTTTTGGTTTCGGGTTCGTAGCAATTTATCCAGCTTTCATTACCTGTGACGATGTCAAATACAGCATTTGAGTCACTGCCGTTGAACTTATCTAACATTTCACGACACCAGTCCATGAGAAGGCGTTTCTGGTCCTCGGTTAAAGTATGGGAAATCCATCTGGTACAAAGCATCCTGACGCCTAAATGTTCGTGTAATATTTTTTGAACTTGACTCATACCAATGCCTAGGCTTGCCCGTATCTGCTGATAGGTCACTATTTTATCTTCCTCTATCATACGTCGCACAGCACTGATGTTATCTTCAGTAGTCGCTGTTAAAGGACGTCCCTCACGCGGATCATCACTAAGATTTCTACGTCCACGCTTAAACTCGTTAAACCAATTGTAAATAGTGGCACGAGATGGGGCTTCATTATGAAATGCTAATCGCAGCCTATCATAGCTTTGTTGTTGAGTAAGCCCACAACGAAAGTCATAATAAATCATTGACCGAAAATTTTCTCGCGTTAAGTTCATTTTCACGTTTAACAAGAGTTTTATATTTGCCGCCAATTCACAAAAACAAATGACAAATGTATGCAATATATTACATTAGGTTACCAAAAAGCTCTATAATTGAAATTCAAAAAAAGTTTTCATTAGCAATATTTCTTTCTGGCCAGTTCTAAACATTTTTAGTGTTACCTAGGTACCTGCTCCTAGCGGTTAAATAAGTGTGGTTCAGGCTCCACATCCAGGTAGAGTTTGGATTGGAAGCAATAGAGCATAAATTAAGATGACGAAGAAGAGTATATTCAATCGCTTTGAAAGGGGAGGGGAATGTGAGTACACATATTAACGTCGAACAATATATTGTCGATGACCTGGTTGTACATTTAAGTTTCTGGTTCAAAAGTTGAGGCTCCTATTAGATTACATCTCAAGGTTAATTTTGATATGGCATTTTTTCAGGTTACAGAACTTGTGGTAAAAAAATGTGCTGTAATTCTTGCAGACTATGGTTTAGTTCTTTGGCTATAGTATAGAAGAAGCGCATAACTTCAAGGTAGAAACTTGATTTTGTATTACAAAAGACGTAAATTCAGTCTCACTTTCATTAACAAAGATATTGACAAACCTGTAGTAGGATGCGCCCCTATCTCCTTTATTTATATGGCATTGCTTATTTCACAATTCCAAAGACAAGCATTTAAATGGATTTATTTTTAAAGTTTATTCGTTTTAAATTTTATAATAACTTAGATGTCAATTTTGACTCTTGAATCTTATTGCGATGTATTCCGTTTTTCCTTCAGTTACTTGACCTTACGCCTAAGCTCTCACCAAGACGCGTAGCAAAGAATACTTTTAAATTAGTACTCGTAATAGGTCTAATGTGGTATTTTTGCATCACTCAAAACAGGTGCAAAGTTCAGATGGAACGTGAAACTGTGGAAAGTAGTGTTACAATAAACGAGATTCTCAATGCACCACCATATTAAGTACGTCACGTCTTGGTATGAACTGACATTTTTTTTTTTAACAACGACACAGACCGTCTACCCACTGCTGGCTAGCAATGGGCTTTGTGTGAGGGTTTCCCAGCACCTGATCGTGGTGGTACTGGTAATACCCACTAAAACTCTTCGGCTACCTTTCTGCCCTAATGGAGGTGTATTTTTTTTCATCACTTAATCCTCACAAAATAGAAAACGGAAAAGAACAAACCAGTATAAAAAAATCTCATTCAAACGATAAATTCAAATAGCAGTTGATAGTTTTATGAATCCTCACAAGTTGCCTTTGAAACCTTGAATAGAAATGCACTGCTTCTCATGTTTGTCTAATGAGTAATAACATAGAACATAGTACCTACATAATATTACTTATGTACACGGCGAGCATTAAATTTAAAGTGCATTCACCTTTTATAAGTACCATGTCTGGTATTTTAAACATTTTGTAGTAACACGTGTGGATAGAAGTACTTTATGCTTCGGTAGCTACCACTATCACAGCCCGAAGATAATTTATTTGTTATGATTTTTTCAGGCCGCGGCTGAAGTCACTGTGGACGGGTAATAGGTATGTTGCGAAGTCACTGTGGACGGGTAATAGGTATGTTGCGTATCCCGTTGTTTTAACCCGATTTTGACAGAATCTTTTAATCGCAATACTTTGAAAATATATTTGTAAAAGAATAAACATTAAATGTATCATGTTTAGTATTCAAATGAAAGGCTTAATTACTAGGTAATTAACGTATTTAAAAGCGCGCGCTTTTTGATATAATGGAAATCCCATAGACAGGATGTATTTGGTAATAGTATGTTTTTTAATTTTCGAAATTTAATGTTCATCACGATCTGGTCCTCGTCTGTTGTTGATTCGAATAAACAAATATTAATGAAAATCGGTTGAGAACTCTATCAATGAAGATGAGTCACTTCAATGAAATTTATTATAGTTCTTTATTAATAGTAATTTATTATAGTTATTTCATGTTTTATATGTATACACATTAGGTAATCATTCTTTTTAATTTATGTAAAGGGTTTTAGTTTCAAAAGTTTAATTTCAAATTAATACTAAATTTCCGCATTATATCGTCCTGCAAGCAGCATGCTAGTGTCGAGTTATGAGTAAATGCAACTACGGACTACGGTACTACAGACGGACTCCGAAGTCATTTGTCGTCACGATTCACACGACCGTAGAATTCAAAACGGTGCGTTTTGAATTCTACGGTTTTGTATTTTTGTCTTGCGACTTGACATAATGATTTGTATATTTTTCAGAAAATCATATGGACGTACCTCTTCTTCTAAGGCCACAGGGAACTGTGCAGGAGTCAGAGGCTTAACTGCAACATCTTCAAGCGCTGTTTTTCTTCTGCAACAGAAATTTACAGTATTAGTCTATGGTTTGCGCTCGCAGCTCCGCTAGCTGAGAGTTTGATTACGATCACTGCGTTAAGCATTTTACACTACAGTCAGTCTTAAGATGGGTAACTATTTGTGAAATTTCCATTTAGAAGCGTTCCTGTGCTTTGGAAGTTACTTTAAACCGTTGGTCATGGGTAGTAAGTCATTAAATTCGAAGGCCTTACGGGTGACTAGAAAATTTTCTACAGGAGGTTACCACATCCTGCCCATGTATATTTGCAACCGAGTATAACACATTTACAGCTCTAGTGTTGTACCATACGTGAAATTTTCCTCTTACAACAGTCGGTTGGGGATAAGAGGGCTACTAGCGTTCCGATCGAAGTATAGGTATATGATACGATGTACTACATTATGCAACCGGAACTAGCACTGCTGATAATCGCCGTTTGTTACCTACCGTGTGATAAAATTGAATTGTTTTCAATTTACCCGTGCTCCTGTTATCTGTTGAGGTCGTGATCTCGGCAATCACTTTAATGACCTTAATGGCGGCGAGATAATTTATGGAATATCTAGGTGTATCGAATATCGAAGCGCTCGTGGCCCCGCGGTCTCAGTGTTCTGTAAACGATCACTGAGTTACGCAACTTTAACTATGGCTGGTCCTCGGATGGGTGACCACTTTGTGGCATTTACATTTGCGAGCGTTTACGTGTTTCGGAAGGCACGTTAAGCCGTTGGTCCCGGATGCCAGTAAAATAGCAGTCGTTAAGCCTGGTTGAAGGCCTTATGGGCGGCTTGAAAATTTTCAACAGCAGGTAGCCACAACCTACGTCTGTCTATTTCAACACGGCAATGGGCTCACCACCTATTACGTGAGACAGGAATCCACACGGTGAAAAATACGCATATAATATGCCTCTGCCACCCCTTCGGGGATAAGGCGTGATGGATATTTATTTTAATTTATTTACATAGGTGTGTACGTTTTGGTCTTTTGAACTACTCAACGGATTTGGATTGGATATGGTATGGTGACGGTTTTTCCAAATGTAATTCTATCATGGGTTTGTACTACCATCTTCTTTTCATCTTAGTTTATTCCCAGTTACTTCGAAACACTACCTGGATTTGAAGCCTGGGGATCACTTTTATTTGGCTATCAGGAGCTCCCATCATCTTGGCTTTTGATTTTCGACGTTATCGGGAGTTGGGTGGTTAGAGGATAGTCGACCCTCTGACCACCGAACTCCATAAGGTGGACAACAATGTTACCTCTTCTGTCGGTCAGCAGGAGCACCGCTAGCAGGTGAAGTTGCTTGGGCCCCGGAGATTCTGTTTGGGCCCCTTACACTATTAGGTTGGTACTAAACTAGCATTTGAAAATATTGATCGTACAGTTTGAAAGCAATATATTTGTATGAAATATACAATATACATATATTACTTATCGAAGCCTTTCGATTGGTATGACAAAGCAACAAGATGATTATTTTTCTCGTGTAACGGGTTCAATTACCGATTCAACCATGTAATTATTTGAATAGAGTTTAAATTGTTTTTTAAATTTATATAATGTCTTCTTTCAGTAAAATGTTCCATCTACAATATTCAAGGTACTTTTCCTCTATGTGGCATATCCGTGGGACGCCCAGTATTTGCTTGTAAAATTATAAAGTCTCCCACCGATGACGCAGCGTCTGCATGTCTGAGCGAACATCATAAACTCAAAAACTACTGAACTGATTTTCAAACGCATCTATTAAACCTACTGATATCAACCTCATTTATAAAAATGTCTCGTCATCTATTTTGTAGTAATATAAATTTGGACAAGTATTCGCGAATATTATGGCCCCACTTGCCTCTTTAACAAAATAATCTATACTAATATATAAAGCTGAAGAGTTTCTTTGTTTGTTTCTTTAGATGATCGCACTAATCTCAGGAACTACTAGTCCGAATTGAAAAAATCTTTTTGTGTTAGATAGCCCATTTTATCGACTATATAATATTATCGTGCTACTAGACAGGAGAGCAGTTCAGTAATCATAAATGTCAACAAATCAAGCAATTTTTTTTAAAAGTGCAGTAGTAAGACTGGGTCAGCTAGTTGTGAATATATATGTTCGAGTTAAACGGATAGGTTACTCAAATTATACTAGTTACTTGAGTAATTTATCAAAATGTTAGTTCCTGTGTACCCAGTGCCTTCAAATTTCCTATTCTTCTTTCTCCACCTGTATGTGTAGTGAGATCAACCTTCACCACGATAAGTCATGATCTCATGTGTCTACATCTTCTGCTTATACCTGGTGGAGTTCATTACCTGAGCAATATTATTTTGAAGATTGGTCCGACAAGTCCCTTGATGATGGCGGACGCGTTCAGGTGGCACCTACCGTGAAGAACGATGCCGTTTACCTGAAACAAATTCAGATTAACCTGGTTACTAAATTGAATTTCTGCTTATCAAATTGGTTGGAGCATCAAATCTATTAAGAGTTCTATTGCTATAACACCTGATACTGATGATAGCAATACACAAATTGTTTGAGTAATGTAGCATTCATGTAATCTTTCAGCAACTTTCAAGCGATAGATTTGCTATTATATTTCCAAAAGGCAAAATATGGAAATTCTATTGTCACCGCAGGCCCAAATGGCATCTTGTTGAATTTTGTGCGAACCACTTTGAAGCAATTCGCGACTATCTAATAACTAATATTCACAAATGTTTGTTTCGGAGTTTGGGTGTTTCCTATGTATAATATGTAGATATGTATTTAGAAATATATAAGGATGTTTATCAGTCGTCTAGATCCCATAACACAGGCTTATATTAGCTTACTTTGGGTTAGACGGCGCTGTGTAATAAAAAATTAATGTCGCACAATTTCACTACATTATTATAAAACAAAGTCGCTTCCCGCTGTCTGTCCCCATGTATGCTTAGATCATTAAAACTACGCAACGAATTTCGATGCATTTTTTTTAATAGATAGAGGGATTCATAAGGAAGGTTTTTATGAACAATTTGTTAAGTTTTTGTAAACATTGACTAAATTATAACAATATTTGTTGGGGGTGTTGGAAAAAAATACCGTCTGGAAGCTTTCAACGAAACGCTGCTTATAAACTTTGAGATATAACAACATAATGTATGGTGGAATTGTGTATCTAATATAGGTCTATAAAAAAGTTCGCGACCATATATATCTATCTCTTAAGGATAACATACTAATCCATTTAAATACTTTAAAAAACCAGCAATTATAGTGGTAATATTGAAGCCTATTTACACAAACACGTTATTATCATTTTCAATACATTAGTTGGCTTTAGTATTTCATGAAGATTATTTTGTCTCTTTACACCTTGCACATTAAATGAATATTATAAGAGATATAACAAAATCAAAATAATGCGCAAAGAATTGAATTTCGTATATCCATAATTCGACCGGGCCGTGCAGGCGTACTAGAGAGCGGAGAAGTAATCAGCTAATTTGGATAATGTTCATATAAATAAAATAAAATAAATTAATATAGTGGGACACTTTTCACACAGCGCCATCTAGCTTAAAGTTAGCTAATATAAGCTTGAGTTATAGGATCTAGATAACTGATAATCGTACTTATATATTTCTAAATACATACATATTATACATAGGTAACACCCAAGCTCCGAAACACAC
The DNA here is from genome assembly GCA_948477245.1 of Thumatha senex. NCBI lineage: Eukaryota > Metazoa > Arthropoda > Insecta > Lepidoptera > Erebidae > Thumatha > Thumatha senex. The sequence continues at coordinate 539,711 of OX419724.1, forward strand.
ATTTGTGGATCACACAAATATTTGTTCCGACCCGGGACCTCAAGCGTGGCACTCGCATATACTACCACTACGCCACCGAGGTAGTAAAAAAAAGTATATTATTATGAAATTAATAAACGGCGGGATTAAATGGGTGCCACGGGGTTCGAAGTATGTCACGGGCGAAGCCGGGTCAGCTAGTTGATTTATATTTATTTATAATAATTTTTCGCAAGTTATTAAGTTATCCTTGCCAACCCGGGGCGGCTCGACGCTAATCTGTTCGCAACTATCTTGATGCTAAATTTTATTCACGATATTCTTTTATTGTTTGTGTATTAAAAATAAATAAATAAATCAAAACATGTATACAGACAGATGAATAAAATGGAAGTGTTTATCTGTAAAAACAACGTGCAACATAAAACGTATCTACCAAATTAAAATTATTGAAAATATATCGCGGACAAAGCCATGTTTCAGAGCACCTAAGTCTAAATAAAAACCGTTGCCTACTTACGAGTCTCTTATTGACTCGACATTTCACACAAACAAAATAAACAATTTCACGTTTCATCTGTATATAAAAGCAGAAACTCACTGACTGATCGATAAACGCACAGCTGATACCGCTGTGTATAGAACTAAACTTTTGCACTAATATTATTTTTTAGTGACGAAGGTGTGCACTGTTTTTTTTTACATTCGACCCCTATGAGTTATAAAATGGTGTTGCACAGTTTGTATATAAAAACGTGTATTTATGTCGATTTTTTTAATTTCTTGTGAAGGTGGCTGTGACACAATCTGGGATCTGTCCTATTATCCTGCGGAAAACGGGTACAGAAAAGCCTAAGTACGCGTGCGGAGCCGCGGGTGTCTCCTAGTTCCAATAAGAAATCGGAGTGTGAAAAGTGTTAGATTTGTTTTTCTATTAATCTCTAACAACATTAGGTTTGCCGGCTCGCCTCCCTGGAGATTTACGATAGGACAGAAGATGGACGGAGACAGATCCATTTACAGAACAAATATTCGTTTTATGATGTGAGCGGCCATTTTGTGGCAGCATTAATATTTGATAAGTTTGTGTGCGCGTTAGAGATAGCGTTTAACACGCGATAACGCACTGCTCCTGCTGATAATCCCGAAGGTGTAGACAGAGACATGCTATCAGAATAAAATTCACTGTATATCGTCCCTGTAGAGCGAAAAGTCACTAAGTCGAAAAATCAAGTCTTGAGATTTTGAGGTTTAAAGTTTTGAAAAATATAAATCATCATAACTTTAACATACTTTAGCATATATCTCCGATTTTGGTTTTATTTTGAAGGAAATTAAATCAAGTTGGTATGGTAATTGCTATTCCAAGGAATAAATAAGTTTTCACTGAGAAAATAAGAAAATCGTTAGTTAATTATTTGTTTTCTATAAATTGTTTGATCTAGCGATAAATTAGTTAACTTTCGACCTTAGTTAGTGATTTTTCACTCAGATATAAATTATGTCAAAGAAAAATAACTCGAGTTGGTTAATTTGTGTCTAACTGATACATGTACGAAATATGCATTGTAAATAATATCTACCTATTTTTAGATTCGAAGGCTACATGTTGAGTTTCCTTTAAATTTTGAAGTTTATATGAAATAAAAATATCTGTAAAGGCTGGTATCGTAACTTTGAAATTTAGGTAACAGATATTTTTTTGATTTTTAGGTACATTGATTGTTAGGAGATAGTCACTAAGCCATTTCATAGTTCTTGCTAGAGCGATTTCTGCCGACTTATTCACTTGGAGCCACTATACATCCTCAAAATAAGTGCGGTATCGTTGGGTTACTGACAAAAATGTAGTTCAGCTCAATGGGGTTAAACTGGCTCAGATTTCAGCCGGTCATGGTTCAAAAGATAACGATACTGAACCTAAATTAATGTACGTTGTCTACGTTTGGCATAGCATTCGGATACACGCCAGTAATCTTTCTACCAACGTCGGGTAGTTAGGACTTTGTTAAACCGATTATTCTTAAATCCTTCTCAAAACACTAGAACTGTGAGCAAATTAATACATTGGAGGAAAGGCACTGATGAAGTACCCTCTTCATGAAATGAAATGAGCGTACCAAACAAGAAAAGCAACTGAAACAGCATTACATCATGTGATGAGTAGGGTACAGTTAGTACTGGGTGATCAAAAATATGCCTAGCTGCATTCGTGCCTGCGAAATGAGCTTTTAATAGGATCATATTTAGAACTATAAACACAGCTGTAGAAAGTTATGCATAGAATCCATTTCTCTGTATGAATTAATTGGTGAAGGGAAGGGCAATACCCGCAGAACTCCTAGAGGACCAAATGAAAGTACAAGTATACTAACTGAGACTGAAGGGTACCCACAAGAGTTCTGTCTTCAACAATATGGTAAACAAATTTAACACACGGCCATTACATACTGCTGGTTATTCAAATAATCTCGTTGTAATGATCAACGGAAAAGTTAAGTGAGAGTGTTGGCTAAAAGATGTGTGGATAAAGTGTGCAAACTAACAACCCTAAAAACTGTGATAGTACCTAACATTCACAAAAAAGCGAATCCTATCAGTATGGTAGACGTTAAAACTATGTAGTGAAAAACTAAGCATGTCCACAAATGTGAAGTATCTAGGTGTTATACTAGATAGGAAGTTAATCAACGTTGTGAAAAGCAACCACGAAGCCATGTCTTGACTTAAATCAAAGGTAGTTCATTGGATCTTCTCATTGATGGTGCAGCCGTTACATACGTAATATTTAATGGTAGCTCAAGATAAATCTGGAGAGCTGTAGGCGGATGCTGTATATGTAAGAGCAAGCAAGATACGGTTCGGGTAGTTCAGGTGGCTAGAACATTGCCCTGGTTAGGCAAAGGTCACAGGTTCAATCCCTGTCTCGAATCAGATTGTCTTTTTCCACTTTAATAAAAATTTATGAGAAATTTAGCAAATAATTGCTTTAAAAAATTATCAATATACTGAGTGGAGTCCATTGCATCAATGTTTTAAAATAGTTGTAACACTGTTCATTGGTATCGACTTGTTCATTAGCTCGATAGATGGCTCTGGTCATACTCTTAAAATGACGATATAAATATGGTGGAGAATTTCAACTTGATTCGATACGGTTCGGGTAGTTCAGGTGGCTAGAACATTGCCCTGGTTAGGCAAAAGTCACAGGTTCAATCCCTGTCTCGAATCAAATTGTCTTTTTCCACTTTAATAAAAATTTATGAGAAATTTAGCAAATAATTGCTTTAAAAATTTATCAATATACTGTGTGGAGTCCATTGCATCAATGTTTAAAAATAGTTGTAACACTGTTCATTGGTATCGAGTTGTTCATTAGCTAGTCATACTCTTAAAATGACGATATAAATAAGGTGGCGAATTTCAACTTGATTCGATACGGTTCGGGTAGTTCAGGTGGCTAAAACATTGCCCTGGTTAGGCAAAGGTCACAGGTTCAATCCCTGTCTCGAATCAAATATACTTTTTCCACTTTAAAAAAAAATGTATAATAGTCACTATTTCGATTTAGTTAATTTTCGTTTTTGGGTGTTTTTGCAAACTACTGATTTTAAACACTCACTAAATGATTTGAATGATTTTATTTTACTAAAAGACCTCCGTATGCATTTAAAATTCAATAGAAGAAGTAATGAAGTCGTTTTATTTTCAAGCTTCGTAAATTTTCGATAAATATAAAATAATTAACGATGTTAGTTATTTCTCTAATTTTTCTAAAAGGGTCAAAGGATAGACTTACTTACTTTTCACATTTTATAAATAGGAAACTAATGCACATACTAAAATGTTTGTTAGACAGATCATTAGAAAAAATTGTATAGTTTTAGTGGCATCAATAACTCATTTTGGCCATTTTTCGACTTAACTTTTCGCTCTTAAGGGACGATATGCACTTTTTAACGTAACCGGTGCTGTGTTAAATGAACAGGCGCAGGTTGTGCCGACCTGCTGCTGAAATTTTTTATGCCTTTAAGGCCTTTAATTTGGTTTAATGATTGCCATTTTACTAGCAAACGGGACCAATGGCTCATTGTACATTCCGAAGCACGGAAACGCACATAAATTTAAATGCTCAAGGTTGTTACCCTAACTAAGGTGCTGATATTAGCAAATGAATACTAACAGAAATTGTGGTATCCCTTTGTATACGACCAAATTTCCATTTCGAACCATTTTTCACATAGACATTTTAGACATAGATGTTATAAACGTAGATATAATGACTATAAATACAACAAAACAGTAAATACTTCCGCATCTAAACATCAATATTTTAACCGTAAATATTTTAATTTTCGGAATTCATATACGTAGCCTTCTCAACACATCACGTAAAATACGACGTAGAAAAATATATAAAAATGGCAAGAAACCGTCAAGGTTTCTCGACATTGTACGTTAACATGATTGATACTCGCTGTAATAATGACTTCGCTGAACTCTAAACAAACCTTCGATATTAATCCAATCATTAAATACACAGGTGAGAGTACATCTGAACCAGAATTAGAATTTCCATTTTTTTCAACACCCTTTGAATAATAACACTATAGTAGGACGAAGACAATTTAATAAAAAAAATATGCGTTATTAATGTTACAGTAGGTAATACAATTAAAGTGTGATTCACACATGTAAAACAACGCCATCTATCGAGTGCCATGGTAACGTTACATGAAAACTGTACATCCCGCACACTATAGACAGAATTGCTGCTTTCCGCTCACCATGATCTCAACCCATTCTATATGACAAGTGAACTGTATAATTGATGAATACATTTTATAAGAGTAAAGATATGGTGGACTCAAAACAAGAGCATTTATCAAAACTAGATATACGAATAGATAGATAGAGATAGTCTAAATAGATATACGAATGCACATTGAACGAAATTTGATCGTGTTCTTAGTCTAAGTTCAGTTCCTCTATGTTTTGCCAACAAATGGCGTACAAATATTAATAACTACATAAGATCATTCATATTAATTTGATCATATAAATTTAAGTTCAGATGCTATAATGTCACATAATATAATGTAAATTTCTATGTCAGCAAATATACAAAATGTCAATAGGTATTATAAATTCTTATTAATTAAAAGATATATTTTCATTTAAACCAAATCCGTAGTAAATAAAAGATGTCAGCATATTATGGAAATTAGCACCTCTTCACAATTTACATATATCTAAGACTAATTTACATCATCGAAGAACTCTGATAGTGAATAGTATACTTTTTCCACTAGAAATGAAAATAATGCCCTCTTATAATTATTATAATTATCCATTGCTCTGATAAATTTAGGCAGCTTATTATATATTTTTGGAGCCATTATAAAAACGCTACTGTGATACAATTCAGTCCTACTAGGAACCAAATTTAGTTTGTCAGCTCTTCGTGCACTCTTAACTTGAGAAAACTTATCAATATTGTGTCTAACAAACATGCAACATTCAAACACGTACAAGGATGGCATAGTTAGTATTCTATAACTTTTAAAATACGGCTTACAGCTTTCAGTTCTACGTAAATTACTAATTGCTCTAATGCAGCGCTTTTGAGCCAAGAAAACCCTATCCTATATTAGTTCTTACATTCATTCTGTACTCATTGTAACATAGAACGGAATCTTAAATGTTCAGATAATTTTCGATACACGATTTTAAACATCTAGACAAGACAACTCAATACAAAAAACAAATGATTAATATTTTTAAACACAGTTACTATATAAACCAATCGGTACACAATTGTAAAAATTCAACTTCCGCAGTAGGCACATTATTATACTCTTATGAAGCTTCTATAATAATTGATTTCAGTTAATAAGTAGTTGAGATAATAGAGATGTTAAAATACATTGCTAGTTTACAAGAAATTAATACAAAATTCATTCTGCAGTAGGTAATATAAATAACTTAGATAGAGGTATCTTTAAGAAAACCCCCTTAAAATATTGCAACAGTTGCGGTGTAAAGCCCACTGATGCAAGTTTCTCCAACAAGATGTCGTTATCGACGACGTCAAACGCCTTCCGGAAGTCAAAGTACACGGCGTCCACCTGGCCACCCGCATCCACCGCTGGCATCACATAGCTCAAGAACGAGAGCAGGTTGCTGCCTGTACCCCGACCCTAATATCACTAATTAAATCAGCCGTATACCAATCAGGATAGATATACCTAGAATTATGTTTTTTAGTATTTTTAATCTTTTTAGGTACACACAAATTAATAGCTTCATTCAATAAATAATACACATAATTTAAGGCTTCCTCTGGATTTTTAATGTCATAAAGGCCGTCCCAAATTGCAAATTATGGTACAAGAGTGGAAAATTGGCTTTTTTGAAGTTCCAGCGCTGTATTTCCAGTGCCGCGTTATTTTGGTTAGTGTGTGCACAAGATGCCCCCGCCGATGAGGTGGTCGTAGGCGGTCGTTTCACCGATACACAATCAGATCTATATCTTTGCTCTAAGAAATTCAAAAATTCACTTAACTTAGGTAGTTCTTGTAAATTACAATTTTCTGATTCCTAAAGCTTTCGCGATTCGTTATCAAATTTTTTACTCAAAATATAAATAACTATTGTATCCCAATTGTCTACATTAATTCCTATATTTTTAATGCATTTAAACATTCGTTAGTAGTATCAAATAGTTCTTTTAAAGCGGTAGACGATTCAACCATAATACACTTAAGACTGAAAAAACTTTTGAAAATACAGTTGGATATAATTTTTTTATTATTTTATCTGTGTTCCAAAGAGTTCCAACAAGTCACGTAGTTTTCATTAGTTACTGGTAAATGTTTCAGAAGATGTTCTGCTTCGCCCGTTAGATAACTTTTTAAATATCGAAGTTTTTCCACATCTGACAAACTGCTATTGTTGTGAATGAGTGATTGGAACAAATCTCTAAATGTAGTCCATTCCATGTGACTTCCCGAGAAATTTGATATGGAAATTTTTGGTAATTTGATAGTGTTCAATAGTTTAAGAGCATTCCCGGACTCTGTTTCGTTTATTTTCTCTTTCATGATAGGCCTAAATGCTGCTAAACGTTCCTTTAATATTGTTTTATACTCTGTGTACGATTCCTCCACACTGTTGTATACGTCTTTCAAATTATACTCCGACTTATCGTGCTCTGCCTGGTCCATCTCGCTCAAAATATTTCTATGCGTTTGCTCAAAAGTAGTCCAATGTTTTTCTAGAGTTTCCAATCTTGTTTCGACGTAGCTTTTTGTTATTCTATCTATCGGTGACTTTAAAATTACTATACCCTTTTTCAATTGTCTTAAAAGTATCGGTTTGCATTTTATATAACTTTTCCATCTAGGTAATAGGTACGTATAGACGTCCTCAAATTCTTAAGTTTAGCAAACGTAGAATATGGTCAGCAAAATAAAATTCTGAATAAATTTTCCAACAGTTGTCAACTATGAAGTTTTCCAAGTCCCGGATTGCCAAATTTCAGTCCAAGATTGTTAAATTTTTCTAAGTATTTTGGAACTTGAACACTTAGGTGAAATCGGGCATGGATTCCCCGTCTCAACCGAATTTCACTCGAAATTTAACAAGTCCAGCATGCATTACCAAATTTTCTAAGTTCCAACTTTCAACACTATAAGAAGCACTACTTTGACTTAAGGAATTTAAAGAGTACTCACAGTTTGTTAATTGCACTTACCTGTATTAGACACTTTTCAGTATTTCCACTGGATGTTGCCTCAGTCACCGTAGGTCTAAATTACTCCGCTACTACAAACTCGTACTGTGATGGCGCTATATCCGGCTCCGTAAGGACCAATGAATAATAACACTATAGTTAGGACGAAGACAATTTAATAAAAAAGAACTGTTCGACCGATGTTGTGCAAACTTCACATAAACCAACTACTAAATAGTCCGAACAAAGCCTAAACAGCCTGGATAGGTGAGCCCGTTCTCGAGTTATAAAATTACAACGAAAAGTGACATTGAATTTTATATATATAGATTATTAATATATAAAATATATATTATTTCTACAGCTCGTCTCGATCGATGCGAGCTTCGTACAATCGTATTATATACATACACGTTAAGCAAACGCTCGGCCGTGCTCGGTGAAGTTCGTGTGAACTCGGGTGTTAGGTTTTTTGCGTTACGGAATTTCTTGATTCGGTCGCCGCGCTCAAAGACCGCGATAAAAACTATGCAATAGCTTAAAAATATGCGTTATTAATGTTACACTAAGTAATACAATTAAAGTGTGATTCACACATGTAAAACAACGCCATCTATCGAGTGCCATTGTAACTTTACATGAAAACTGTACACCCTTAAATGTCTGTACATAAAGTGCACTGTGAGACTAACAACATTGAAACTTGTGTGGCGTAACCATTGTAATGTATTGTTTGTGGGCGTAACATAGACCGACCGAACACGTAACGAAGTGATGAGTAATATGGCAGGGTTGAATAAAAGTGTCAGCATTAAGCTGGAAAAGGGCGAGCTCTGTTGGTTTGGACACGTCCAACGAATGACTTAGGAACGATTGACGAAGAATAAATATTGAGCAAACGTGAGAAAGTCTAGGTCAAAGTATCCAGACTCCTTCTACCGAATCTACCGAAGGAGTCCGGGTACGTTGACCTATAAGACTTATAAATAACTATAATAATATAAAGTCCAAGGAAATGTCAAAAGTACACGGATACCCAGACGAGCATATATAAAGCGATTAATGAATCGGCAAAAAGCAAAAGAAGTACGCCTGGGTCGTAAAGCCTGGTGATCTGTCACCCCTGACTACCCCGTAAAGGATACATGACAAAAGTCCAGTAGTAATTTTGTATAATAATTACTAAATCATATTACAACTGAGCACAAATTATACATATACACTAAATTTGTATTTTAAAAATTTTATTTTCAAATCTGAGAGAAAATTATTTCCAACATAATGGGATTTAATGATATCGTTAACAATGAAAAGGTCACTTCTTTTCAGGCAGATGATTTATTTTAGCGTTTTAACTTTAGGATACTACCAAATAAAGTTGACTTGATTCTAAGAACTTCATACTTAAGGACAGATTTATAATTTCGTGAGACAGATTTCTAGAAGAATGGAGTGAATTGGTTACAATAAAATACTTGAGAAAGAGAAATTGATGCTGAAGAAGTGTAAAGATGATAATACATGATTTTTTATGTTTAGCTTGTTAAAGTGACGCTTCCCGCCTGCCTGATGGAAAGCCATGGCGACATCTAGCGAATTGAAAGCCACTGTCACAGTCCACAAGACTATTAACAGTGGCTCTCAAGTTGGCGGCCCACACTCCGTATGAAGAACCCTGGATTATAACTTAACTTAACTTAACTTAACTATCTTCACGCTGTATCCCTGACGGAGTAGTCAGAGAGGACAGATCGCCAGGCATCGCGATCCATGCATACTTCTTTCGCTTCCTGTAGATTCATTAATCGCTTCATACATGTACGTCTGGGTATCCGAGTACTTTTGACTCTTTTCGGTCGGCCAAGGTTACGTCGCACAATTTTCGAAGTGATCGCATCTCCACAGCATTCAGCTTACTTTTATGCATCTTCTGACATACCCAAGTTTCGCTGCCGAAAAGCAACGTTGGCACTAGCACTGCGTTATGAATCGCGAGTCGTGCTTCTTTTACGATGCTTTGTCGCTTTACTAATTGTGACATAGCACCGATAACTTTGTTTCCGGCAGTTACTCGCCGTTCTACATCCGAATCACATCTTCCATCCGCGCTAAACATACTCCCTAAATACACAATGTCATTCACTTGCTCTAGACATTCCTGATTTACCCAAATCTCGCACTTAGTCTTACGTCTTCTCTTTCAAATACCAGAACCTTAGTTTTACTTGCATTCAAGCGAAGACCCTTACTTTCACACTCCTCTTTTATATTAGTGACTAATGCCTGAAGCTCGGCTTTTGATGAGGCCATGAGCACCGCATCATCAGCGTACAACAGACAATTTATTTATTGTTAAGCCACCCTAATTTACACCAATATCACAATCTTTTAACTTCTACAGGCAACTATCCAGATACACTATGAACAGCCAGGCGGATATGACGCAACCCTGTTTGACGCCTGTAGAGACGTCGAAAAGAGGTGCCCTATATAGCGACTGTATTGCCCGCAGTAGCGAGCCGTCCACACCATATCCAAGCAGCAAGTCCCACAGAGTTTCTTTCACAAAGTTATCAAATGCTTTCTCCAGATCCACAAAAGCGCAGAAAACGTTCTGGGTAACAGCCAGAAACTTCTCCGCGAGCATGCGGAGAGAAAACACTTGATCCATGCAACCTCTTCCACGTCGGAATCCGCATTGAGCCTTCCACAATACCTTTCAGACTTTTCTTGCATTCTTGCCTATAACCTTTGCATACACCTTACTAGCTAAGCTGACCAACCTTATCGCCCTGTAGCTGGAGCAGTTTAGACGACAGCCTTTTCCATTGTAGATAGGTACTACAACTGCTATTCGCAAGTCATCTGAGACCTCACCCTTCCGCCAGCATAAGTTGCATAGCAGACATTGTGTGTCCCAGACGCGCGACCCACCGTACTTGATCATCTCAGCAGTAACTCTGTTTTTTTTCCGCAGCCTTACCACATTTCATACTTCATATCGCTTGTTCAATCGCTTTCATACTAATGAATTCAATGACACCAGGATCCGGAGCGTCACAGTGAGCTCCACTTCCCGATGCGGCATCTCTGTCCTTACATACATATTTCCATAATATTCACTCCATCTCCGCAGGACATCAGTTTGTTTTGTAAGGACATCGTTGTCAACACTAAGCACTTTATTCATACTGCAGACTGTCGAACAACTCCGAGTCTTGCCTACCTCTTTCCAGAAGAGCTTGGCATTATCTCGGAAATTGGACGAAAACCTTTCATTCGCTTTCATTCTGCACCTTTCACGAGCTTCCTCTATCAGTGCCTTCGTGTTAACTTTTTGCAGTTTGTATCTCTCTTTTATATTGAAATCATTCCGCGAGGCTAAGTAGTCTAACCATAGTTCTTCATTTGTACGGCTTCTTTCACTTCATAATTCCACCATGCATCGCGCTTATTACTACTACCTCTTTTTGTCTCTCCACACACTTCCACAGCGGCATTTACCATACTATCCCTAAGGTTCTGCCATGCACATTCCACATTCTCACTACTAACACTGACGTCGCCAAGCTTTTCGGCTACCCTTTCTTTATATTTATCCCTAATGGATGCATACTGCAGCTTCCAGCTTTTGATGCTATAAGTCGGCTCAGGTTCAAGACACTCGGCACGATGACGCCAACCCGTGAACAGACCCCTAATCCTAGTTATGACTAGGTAGAGGTCTGATCCCAGCTCAGCGCCACGATAAACCCTTGTGTCCATCAACTGTTTACGTAGCCGACTATCCATTAGGAATAGATCTATCATGCTTCTCTTTGACTTACATCTCCTCGTATACATATGAATTTGTTTGTGGTTGAACATTGTGTTCGCCACAAACAAATCCTTTTCCTTACAAAATGCCAGTATAAGCTTGCCGGCGTCATTCACCCTTTTGTCCCCATACTTCCCGAGTACCGACTCAAATCCATCGCGAGCGGTACCCACTCATCCATTTAAGTCACCACACACTATAAGTCTTTCACTTCCTTCTACCACATTCCGGTCCCCTACGCCGCTCTGGCACACACTTTTCGCACCAGCGGGGACGAACTGATGCGCGTCGCCTCGGGGGCACGCCCTAACATTGTTCGCCTCTGTGGCACTCGTGTCGGAGTAGAATTGCAGCCTTGGCTGGCAGGAATGACACGCTTCTACTCTTCATCCCCATTCAACCTGGATTATAAGATGAGGTAAACACGTGCTCTGGCAGAGCATTCCAAATTTCTATTGTTTGACAGAGAAACGCCATCTGCGCCAGCTGCCACAGCTACTTGTTACCTCAGGACAATCTATAACGCGAAAAGCACGTCTATGCATAGCGTCTAGCAAGTACCTCGCGGAGTCATCCCAAAGGTGAGAGCAGTATTCATCGCATGGACGAATCTGCGTCTTGTACAGAAGACATCTCTGGTACGGCGTTTAGAACCGCCTCACCTTAGTAATTACTGATAGCTTACGTGAGGCATTCTTACACTGAGGGTACGGTCGGATTAAGATCCCATCTACGGAGAGCGACTTGTAATTCGTGTTAGTATTTCTAGTCGAATATTTTAGATTGCTGTATTTGGCATTCGTGCAAGTAAAAGTTCACCTTAAACTTCTTCATAAACCAAACCGCGGTAGTTTAACGCAGTTTCTGTTGAAACATCGCCACAAATTGTTGTATTTGTTTAATGTTTACATAACCCGTGCCAACTTCGGCACGTATGTTGTCGCTATAATAGAGCTGGGTTTTGTTAAGCTGGGTTCTATTAAAAATATTATGTTTAAGATTGACAACAAAAGTTCGTGCAATCCACTTAAGTTATGACACACGCACTTGAGCTCATATACATAGATTTCAATGCTCGTGGCAAATTGTTATTCACACATGAACAATGTTATGTTAGCCACAGTTCATTCCTTACCATTCTGCCAGAGGCCTGTTCCAAGACTACACAAACCCCTTTTCCCCTTTTTTAGATTTGTCGATCGTCCCCTTGGATTTATCTACAAGTAGATCGCTGCACTTCTTATGGTATTATGAGGGTATTACATAGTATGTAAAAGAGTGCTTTAGATTGCGTTTGCTTCGGTGAGACTTCACCAAGAGCCCATTATAGTCTATATTCATACATTTGCATCATAATGCGTTTAATAGAAGTCGGAACATTATAACAGTTTTAACCACTAAATGGATTATAGGGGACAACACATGAGCATACGAAACTGGAGACAGTTTATGAACTTTTAATAGAAAGCAAAGATGTAAAAAAGTAAATATATTTGTATACATTACACATTAAAAAATATATTCCAAACAATATTGCAAAAGCAATAGATTCCTGCTTGAAAACAAAAATTGTCTCCAAAAAATATATGCAATATTATTGGCCCTTTATGGCGCATGGATCTTTGTTTAACCCCCTCCACGAGAAAAGCACTTTACGATTTTTTTATTCTGGTGTTGGAAGTAATGAAATTTTGCTATACATGTACAATTTGCGGTAATTCTACAAAATTTAAGAACAACTGCAGATGATTATTTCTTCTCAACCAAATTATTTTTGCTGACTAGTTCAATTTGTATATGAAAAAGTCAAATACACTATTAATGGCGGAAAATCAGAAGAAATACGCAAATTCGCTCACCTTGAGCGCTCTCAATATTGAAAATGATAGCTTGACCCGTATATTATGCTTCATATCAACGGTCGAAACCCATCAAACATCTATGCTTTTTGATCTGTGGTTGGCTGCAGTTCATAGTAACACTTACATGCTTCTCGACACATCAACACAAATATGTTTCCCATGCTACGGTCTCACAACAATCATTTAATGACTTAGATACAACGTTTTTGTCTGCGCTGCGCCTGCATTAAAACAACTCCGTGTGGCGAGCAGCTGAAACGTGATTGACTTTAGCCTAGATGGTATGGGACAATATTAGACAACCAGAAATCTACAGTAAATATTATTAGAGAATATAATTACAAAAAAAAACATTAGATTTTATTAAGTCCGGACGCTAAAGTATTTCAAACAAAAAATAAATACATCCTAGGATCGATTCAAAAAAATAAATCGAGAAAAAATACTAAATATATAGAATTTTAAAATTTTAAATAGTTTAACTGTAAATAATTGGTAAAATACGTAATAACTAGAGTTCAAATGCACACTTGTGCAATACACTGAAGATCGGCAGCACTTAAATAATCAAACAATATGCTGAAACATAGTAAACGAAACTCGCTGCGCTCCGCTCAGTGCAAATCGCACCACATAATAGGCGCTGGCACATCGCCAGTAGACAGAACAGATCAGCTGTAAATTTATTGAAGAAAGATGTAGTCTAATGTGTACACGTCATGTTCATTCAGACAACGACTCCTTTGGTATCTGTAGGTAGCAATCATGTCTTAATTGTGGATATCAAGCCAGATTGAATAAGGGATTAATATTGATTGAATCCTTTTCGTTACGGACGTGGCTAATTTAACTAATTTGATTTAAATAACTGCACCAATTCTAATATGATAATATCAAGAGTGTCAAAAAGCTGACTTTTTGTCATTAATGGAATGCTTTTTATTTGGATGACCTACTTGAGGGAGACTAATAGAGTTAATACCTAAAAACTCGTAGTGTTTTACTGAACGCCAAACGCACTGGTAAGTATACTACCCGCTTAGGTACATACAAACTAAAATACTAAAATAGTACATTTAAAGTCAAAGTTTTTGGAGGTCATGTCGCGAAAATACAAAAAAAAGCAGCGTAAATCTGGTGCTGAAAAAGTCCGTAGGTTACGAAAACCATATATGATCATATGGGCTAATGGGCCATATACTTTTGCGCTACCTTAGTTGTATATTGCGCTACCTTATTATATATATATTGAAACCTACGAGATTTAGTTTACGGGATCCAGATACTAGATATATATTTGGACTTTGAGATTCAGATAGAGCGATTCGGGGAAAAGCCACGGCTCAAACCTAGAGATAACTAAAAATCAATTACAAGATACCCAAGAAATGCAATTCCCAGAAAAACAATCATTCTAAATGAGTAGCAGGCTGATAAAACTGATAATTGCATTCGTAGATTGAATAAAAAGATAAATTATTTTTATTGAACCATTGACAATAGACATGAATGCGTTTGGCACACATCCAAGATCTTTCAAGATTTATGTGAAACGTGTTACATAGCGGGATACTGACGTGTCGTTGCGGAGATATGGTCTGTGCAAAGAATATGCTTGAAGGTGAACCCATTACAAGGAATATTTATAAATTTAATCTTTTCAGAATACTTGTAGGTCATTTTCCAGATGTCTAAGACTGACCTTGAGAATAAATAAAGACGATTTTTAACCACTTATGCATAAGGGGGTTTTTTTTTGAGTTTATCTTCTATATGTGACGTTTGCCATGACCTCCATTATTCAGCAGGTGCATCACTTGCTGGTGCCTGTCTAGGATCCCAAAGATATCTTTCATAAGATCCATAAGACTTTATTGCACCATTCATTGCATTGTTATTGAGATAGGCCTACCTGATCAAAAATGGTCACCGTAGCTAATATTAGCCATTTGAAACATCAGAGTTTCAACAGTTTTCTTACCATTTTTTGTACGTATTTTACTAAATTAAGTTATATTTAGCAGCAAAATAAAATTGGCCTACTTGTTTGTCAAAATTGAAGAAGCGTGCTTCTATGTAAATCAAAGAGATCATTGAACTGTAATAAACTTAAGGAATAATAGATGTGTTGCAACCCGGAATATTATGAGTCAATTTACAATTTTATTGCCAGAAAATCAGTATTTTTGCTAAAACTCGATATTTATAAAAATAAAATTACATTAATTTGTAAAAAATAGAAGCTACACTTTTTATCATAACTAATATTATATAGGCGAAAATTGGACAGTGTATATGTTTGTTAGTTTATACAATTAGGCTCAAACGAATGGATTAATTTGGAATAAATTTGATATAGAGGTAGCTGACACCCTGGACACCTTGGAAACATAGTCTACTCTTTATCTCAGGAACAGCTTTCTCTGGATATCGGTTAGGGTAAAATTTCACCGCGCATGTCAACTCTCTAGTGAACAATAACCACAGAGAACGGAATGTTGCTCTCTTCCTCTCACTGCCAAGTTTTACGTCAAACTGTATGTAAAAATCTCAGCTATCTACCATTTGTCTGTACTAATTAGTGTAATCGTATGAAAATGGGTGTCGCCCCCTGACACGCGGAGTAAGGCGTCTCTCTAGAGCTCGCGAGTGACTTTTGATGCTCTGTGACAATACGTTACTAACAAAAATGTTACTGTGTTCTTATTGAAAAATCTTGGATAGTTAAAGAAATAAATCTTATTTGCCGGTAGAGATCTCCAATGACTTACCTCAAGGATCTCGTCTCCCACTTTCACCGGCGGACTTGCCTTCGCCGCAGCCCCAGCAGGATGCAGCCCACACACGAACACGGCCATCTTGCTGCGGTCCCTGTGCCCAGCCAGACTAAGTCCCAGCCCGGCTTTTGGAGTACGCTCCAATCGGATTGAAAGTACACTGTCACCCAGGCCAGCATACTTCTTTCGTATTTTATCTGTAAAGATAAGAAAATATAAATAAATTTAAGATCACTAGTGTTGTATTCTAAGCTTTTATTGAGCCTGGGTAGTCCTGGACAGATTTGATATATAGGGTTATTTGTAAAACACCTGCAACCTGCCAGGAGTAGATATCTGATACCCTGGATCCACAAATAAGCTATTTTTCACGAAAACAAGTTTCTGCTACGGCAAAAGTTTAGCACGAAGGCATTAATTAGTATTTAAATATAAATAATTGTGGGAGGAAGCTACGTCATTTCCAAATCAGATACACTTGTGTCAGTGTATACTTTTAGACTTTAATTTACTTACAAGTATAAAGTGAAAGTTTATTGTTTTGGCGAGCAAAGTCCACGCCTATCACGCGTCGAATTATGTCTCGCGAGCATTATAGTTGGATATGTTTGTGACCTAATTAGTTATACAGTTTGTTATCGCCGTTTCAATGAACTTTTATTATACTCGTAATTCGGCTGTTTATAAATATCATGTGTTAATTACCTTATAAATGGGATAAAATAATCCTTTGGTGGTTAAATGGATGAAATACCTTTAGCGATAATATACTTAAGCGCTCGTGGCCCCGCGGACGTAGTGTTCTGTAAACGATCACTGCGTTAAGCAACTTTCACTATGGCTGGTCTTCGGATGGGTGACCACTTTGTGGCATTTATATTTGCGAGCGTTTCCGTGTTTTGGAAGGCACATTAAGCCGTTGGTCCCGGTTGCCAGTAAAATGGCAGTCGAATGCCTTATGGGCGGCTTGAAAAATTTCAACAGCAGGTCACCACAACCTGCACCTGTCCTTATCAACACGGCAATGGGCTCACCAATTGTTACGTGGGACAAAAAGCAAAGCATTCGCGTGAAACGTGGGCGTATTGTACGCCTCTGCCTACCCCTTCGGGGATAAAGGCGTGAAAGTATATTATGTTATGTTATGATAATTTACTTATAATCTCGAAGCCTGATGATCCCCTCTGACTACCCCATCAGGGATAGGTACAGAGCGTGAAAATAGTTAATTTAATTAATACTCATAATTCGTTGGAATTTAAATCGATGCGTAACTACAATTTACGGGTTTGTTTGGTCACTTATGGTGATGAACAATATTCCTGTCTCGGTAAAGCCTCTTACATATTGCACCGCAACGCGTTGTTATGTGTACTGTCAAGTTTTGCCTTTTTATATGCAGGGAATTTTGTAAAAGTCAGCAATCTGCCTTGGGTATATTACTACAAATTCTTGTTCTACAACTTTTAACGTAGCACTTTCATACATTGAACCGTCGAGAGTCATAGTCATAGGAAAGTACTCGCTGTTGGATTCGCCTCAAAGAACTTCTAGGGCTCTTCATCGTCGTGTACCGCATGCGTCGATGGACATATGTGACTGGCAAGCGTAGTAGTATAATTCTAGCAATGTATTTAAATAAACTTAAAAGAAAAGAAAATGATAGAACAATATTGTTTATGATATTAACTATCCAGTCTCCAGTCAAGTTGCTTGGCTTTTACAAATGACTATGTATACATAAATCATCCATATGGAACAATTATACGGGATTTATTATTTTTTGTATCTACACAAAAAATAATAAATCCCGGTCACAAAAACAAAATGTCCATCTCGAATCGGCTACTTAAGCGGAATATTTGAATTGTAAAAGTACCCTCAGAAGTTGGAGGTCACTTAAATTGACAAGGTCTCCGTCAACAGGGAAAAAACTTCGCAATTGGGTCAGTCAAGTTCCCTGCCACAGTAAAAGAATTAGTAATACAGTATTATGTCTTGGCGGTGTCCTTGAAACTGATACCTAGCCGCGCTCAATGCATAGAAATTCAAATGCAAGGAATATTATGGTGATGAATATGAAGCGCTCGTGGCCCCGCGGTCTCAGTGTTCTGTAAACGATCACTGAGTTACGCAACTTTCACTATGGCTGGTCCTCGGATGGGTCCACTTTGTGGCATTTACATTTGCGAGCGTTTCCGTGCTTCGGAAGGCACGTTAAGCCGTTGGTCCCGGTTGCCAGTAAAATGGCAGTCGTTAAGCCTGGTTGAATGCCTTATGGGCGGCATGAAAAATTTCAACAGCAGGTAGCCACAACCTGCGTCTGTCTATTTCAACACGGCAATGGGCTCACCACCTATTACGTGGGACAGAAATCCACACGGTGAAAAGTGGGCATATAATATGCCTCTGCCACCCCTTCGGGGATAAGGCGTGATGGATATTTATTTAACTCAACAGATCCCACATCCGTCCGCATAGGCGGTGATTTGGTCGAGCGCACGGACCAGGTTTAATCTGTGATCTGTATTTAACACGTCCAGTGACATCGATTGCGACGTCATTGGACGTGTGAAATACAGATACAGTGACGCATTGCAGCCGCGTGGGTCAAATGGCGGGAGATGACCGGTGTCATTTGTGACCCAAAAATGCCGATCCGGTTAAGGGACAGGTCTACAAAATCATCATTAGAGTTGTCCTTTTACATGGCAGAGAGACGTGGCCAATATTGGAGCGACACAAGCAGGGACTGCGTGTTCCGGAAATGAAGATGCTGCGGTGGATGTGTGGAATCATGCGGAAGGACCGCGTGAGGAACTCTCGCATCCGCGGCAGCCTTCACGTCCGTGTCATTGCAGACAAGTTGTGAGAGTGTAGCCTTCGTTGGTATGGTCACGTCTTGCGGCAACCACTGGGCTACGTGGGAAACAAATGTCTGGCCATGTCAGCCCCACCGAGTCCCGGTAAGAGCGGTATGATCTGGCTCTCAAATAATCTATTAACAATCAATCTCAATAAAACTGTCTTTGTCCCTTTCTCTTTATCTAAACTCCATACTCCACCTCACAGCTTCTGTATCAGGGCACACACATGCACCTCGGATATAGACTGTGACTGTCCGGGAGTAACTCGAGCGTCTAATGCAAAATATCTAGGTGTACAAATAGACAGTAGACTCTCGTGGGACCTTCAGGTTGGCGCAGTTAAAACTAGAGTCAGAAGATTAATATACATGTTTAAGGCACTGCGTGACATAGCATCCCAAAAAAAATAAAAATGGTGTATATAGTGCACTCTGCCAATCAGTTATACAATATTGTATCCCTGTCTGGGAAGTGGCCAAGAAGTGCTGGCTTGACGTCGTAAGGGATAACATACGTGTCAATGGTCTCACTTCTGAAGATGTCGATGACCGTGCAAAGTGGAGGAGAAAAAGTAGGAAAGCTAACCCCGGGCGTCGCGAGACGCAACTGGGACGCTCGGATGATAATGATGGTGGCCCTATCTTGTGTTACTAATTAATGGAAACATTGACTTGAAAAAAAATAATTAAACGGTAGAAAGTTGAGACAAAACTACGTCTATCAGTGAATTGCCATTTGCTGGTTTTGACTGATTGATGTAGATGATTTGATATCTTGATGTCAATTAATTCATCATGACGGAACATTTTAATTTATCATTATAAATTAAATACGTAAGTCTTTTCCTTAAGCAAAATAACAACAGCGACACACAAGTAATGACGATACTGTTATTTGTTTCTACTGTGGCAAACATCCCTGTCTACTATTTATCAAATAATATATAACACAGTTTCGAGCATGTGTCTAAGAAACCATTTATATTACGAAAATTGTCTGCGGCCAGTGAGTAAAGTTTTTGTTTCATCGGATAAGGATAAATGGGTTGGTAAGATGCGAACCTTATCTTTTACGTGAACGTGACACAAAATCTTTCTGTGTTGACCCAGGGTATAAAAAATCAACTTATCTGCCTGGGTAAGCGATAAATCAAAGGCATTTGTGCATCATTTAGGGTTACCACACAGAAAAATCATATTGATTACCAAGGGTCTTTTTGTCACGACGAATTTACTGCAACTTGAAATTTGAACCATAGCTCAGAAGTAGATGACATTGCATGAAAAAGAATAAGAAATACGAAATAGGGGGAGAAAAAAAAACAGCTAAAAAAGAATTACTTTCACTACCTGTTTTATCGAACTTTTGGCGCCAAGATAGAAATTGGTGCATGGTTGTCGTATGTTACTTTCCAAAATTATTGTTTAATTCCTGTTTAACAATGATGGATTATTATGCATAGAGAGTTGGAAAATGTGTACAAGTAAAGGAAAGTGATATGTTGCAGTAAACAGAACGGTGTTCTTTGTGATAGTGCGATTTCACCATAAGGAATCCACTGCCTTACTGGGGCAAGGATATAGGACTTAGGACTGAACTTGAGATCGACGAAGGACTGGACATGACCAATTAATAAAAAAAATGGAATACTAAAGATAAGGCTGTACAGACTGAGTTTTCCTTTGCCTGCCCTGGTTAGGCCAAGACAATTAACAAGAGTGGTAAATAAATTTTATTAAATAATATTTTTTAAAATGAAAATAGTCCACTGTGGACCGCAATCTCAACAGGCAGAATTATCTAAGGGTTTTTTGTGCTCACAAATATAATGTATCATCAAAACGAGACTTGCAAATTGTTAATATGTATTTTAGTTGCAAGCTCATAAACCAGAAATAAAACAGAATGCGTTTCTATGGAGAAAAGACCACCGCATTTCCTCCTCCTCATCTTAGTGTATTCTCAGTTACTTTCAAGCCCCGCCCGGATTTGGAGCGTGTAGTTCCCTTTATTTTGTTTTCAATATTCGGCATTGTTGGGAACGCCTGCTGTCTGACCTCCAGACGCCGTAAGGTCGCCTGCGTGGTTGCCTCGTGGGTAGGTGCACCTTTAGCAAGTGAGATAGCTTGTGCCCTGGAAATATTGGTGGGACCCCTTAGACTGAGAACACTATCCATATTTCCATTTTAGACATGGTTACGAGACCTTGGAAGCGGTTGTATACAACCTTTTTTTTCTAGTATGATATTTACTACAAAAAAAGGCGCAATATCGAGTAATAATATAACCTAGTTAATGCTCAAAGACTCAACTCAATTGGAAGCTCATCTCGCGATCAAATGACCGGTTGATGTTCCTAACGTTTCAATTCAGTTGTGAATTTAAGTCGAGTCCAAGTGTTACGTGAAATGAAACGTCAATCCGACGTATTATTGCCCTCGGTCGGGATAACTGAGTACAATGGAATGAGAAATCATTTGGAAAATGTTCAAATGAGATTTATGAAGTGCGAAGAAGATATCGCTATCGTCAACTGAACGTTAGTCCCGGTTGTATTAGAAGCCTTCGTACGATCTTCAGCAATTTGTCATCCTTTACTAAGACAGTTTGAATGACGTTAAGACGTTTGTCGACGATTGCCAGAACCGTTGTATTCGTTAAGTCAAGTTGAAGGCCCGAATGGGCAGTTTACATTTTTTTACCAGCAGGCTGGCCAAGCCACTCTTCTGTTCTCCGATACAATGGACAGCGCGAATGTAACACCTTTGATGTCTCCGGAAATACTAGTTCGAATTGAATTTTTTTTCTGTTGGATTGCCCATTTATCGAAAATGGCTATAGGCTAGGTGCGTATCGTCACGGGACTACATTTGAGAACGAAATAGTAATTATAAATGTCAACAAATATAGCAAATTTTTATTATAAAATTTACATACGATTAAAATGTGTGCGACGCGGATTCGAAGCATGTCACGGGATGAGCCGCGGGGCTAAGCTAATTAAAATATGAGCAAATGTCACTCCAAAGTTGTCAAGTAAAGGGTGTAGGTGTGAGGGCCAACAGCGCGAGCTATTAAATTGTGCTTTTTCAGATATGGAGCGCTCGTCACGTGTTGACGACACACACATGTCGCACATAAGCTACAGAAGTACAACACAGTAACTAGGATTTTCCAGTGATATTACTATTATGCTATCTGTTGTTCCCACTCCCTAACTTACAAAATGCCGTACACTATTTAAAATATTTAAAGTTACAACCGGTTCGGAACGCGGCCCTGTCTTGCAAATGGTCTTTAACGGAGTAATAACCTTTTTCACAAAGCTTTTTTTATTAACTTTTTAAATTTATTTAATGGTAAATTTCTCAGGTCACAGGGAAGCTTGTTGTAAACGCGTATACAGTTACTCTGAACTTATCCTTGCAATAGATTCCTAACAACATTATGGGGTAGGCCAATATTTGGCGGCTGTAATACTGGCTCCTACAACAGTAATGGTGCACGTGCAACTAAACAGCGTAACAAAATAAACAATATAGTATTATTGTTAGTACTTCTATAATATTCTCTTTATGATACAGTAAGGGCAAGTACACACTTGACCCGGCCATTGTCAACTAACAATGCTGTCACATAGCGCTATACATACATTGACTACATTATTATTTTTGTATGCAAACAATACCCAAAGTTTTTCATATTCGAGAAACTAAAAAAGAATTGGTTGTGAGAAGCAACAAGATGTCTGGTGCCCAAACGACCTCACTTGCTAGCGGTGCACCCGCTGACTAGCACAGGTTAACGCATGTGCCCGGGGTTCGGAGGTCAGACGGCAGTCTGTACCAACATTGCCGAAAATCAAATCTAACCGATAGCTGCTCCTCTTCTTAGTTGGACACTCTTGTCAGGGTGGTCGTGGTTGCGCTGACGAGGCACACGGTGCAGTGTTGGGTAGGTCAATATCATTTCCGAGGGTAGCTCTCCTGGCAATGTGCCTCCATTTCTGACGGTCAGAGGCATCGCGAGTACACTGGACCATATTGGACTCAGTAGCCTTTGTGATGGCGTCTATCCAGCGGGTTGGCGATCGACCGCGTGCTCTCTTGCCTTCCACCTGGCCCTGAACTACCAGTCTCTCTATCGAGTTCTTATTTCTAGAAATGAGAACTCGATAGAGAGACTGGTAGACTCTAGAGACGTGGCCAAAGAACTTCAGTACTCGCAGTTGCGATAGTCTGTCTTTAACACGAAGCTCTTTTAGGATGGATTTGATATAGTAGAGCCGAGGTAAGTGAAATTCTGTACCACTTCACACTTGGCTATATTGTGTACGTTGTTTCCAGTTTGTTCGGCCCGGTCTACTATCATCATCTTTGTCTTGTCTCGGTTGATAGCAAGTCCGAATTGGAGAGTGGTACTTTCTAGACGAGTTAACAAATTTTCCATGTCGTCTCTAGTCTGTGCGAGAAGGGTCGTATCATCAGCGTATCTAAGGTTATTTATCACTCGTCCGCCCACAGATATTCCTTTGTCTCAATCCTCCAAGACAATGCGCATAATGTACTCTGTGTAAGTGTTGAAGAGTAATGGCGACTAGATGCATCCTTGTCGTACACCGGCCTCGGTTTTGAACTCACCTGAAAGGGTAAGGGGCTCATCCACTCGTACCGCTGCAGAACCGTCCTCATACAACCTCGTCAACAAAACTATTAAATGGGGAGGCACACCCATTTCCGCAAGTATCTTCCAAAGGTGTGTCCATATGACCGTGTCAAATGCTCTGCGAAAGTCCACAAAGCATATATAAAGGGTGGTATTGAATTCTCTGGCCTTCTCAATAATCTGACGCAATATTAAAATTTGTTCGCGAGTGCCTCTTCCCTTAACAAATCCGGCTTGCTCGGGTGCGCTTTGCCTTGAGAGGTAGGCCAACAGTCTTGTATTAATTATGTGGAGCAGCACCTTACTTGCATGAGATATCAAGGATATGAGTCGGTAGTTGTTGCATTTCTTGGTGGACCCTTTTTTGTGTAATGGAATAAAAATGGATTTCGATCAGTCATCAGGCCATATTCCGGTCTCCCATATTTTACTGCAGATGGTATTAAACGACATCAACTCCAGACTCACCCATCGCCTTGGGGACCTCAATTGGGATTTCGTCACAACCTATGGCTTTATTGCATTTGAGGTGTTTAATTGCTGCTCGTACTTCATCCCGCATTATGTTGGGTTCACGGTCACGTATGTTTTTGAGAGAACATGTGAAGCCTGCTGCCAAATTGCTGGAAAATAGTGATCGACAATATTCTTTCCACACATTCACGATATCCTTTATCTCCGTAACCGTTTTCCCAGCGGAGTCCTCAATAGCCCACGCCTTAGGTTTAAATTGGCGTGTTATGTATCGCACCTTATTATGTAAGTCTTTAGTTTGATATTTATCGGAGTGCTGTTCCAGTCCATCACATATCTTACTCAGATGGTTATTGCGGTCACGTCGGCAAGCAGCTTGTATAATAGCTGACTTGCCATTTAGCTTCGTAATGCTAGCACCACTGGATTTAAGTTTTTGGCGTTCTTCAACCAAATGCCAGGTGTCTTCCATCATCCAATGCTGTCGTTTTAGTAAGACGGTTTTCGGTTGTGACTCTGCTATCGCTTCCACAATATATGTTTTAGCCGACGTCCACAAGAAGCTAGAGTCGTTGTTTCCGATACCCGCTCTCCATGCGGCCTGTCTGCTCTGTATCGAGGTAGCCAGTGACTTTAGATCTTTCACCTCTATTCTCCTAGCCATTGTAATTCGTCTCGCTCTTTGCAGTTTCAATCGCAGAATTCCAATGAGCAGTTGATGGTCGGAATGACAATCAGCACCGGGCAAGGTATGCGCATTGGTAATTGAGCTTTTCCATCTCATTCTCACCAACATGTAATCTATCTGATTGCGGTACTTGCCATCAGGGGAGGTCCAGGTATATAGGCGTCTAGGATGGTGTTTGAACATCGTGTTCGCCACGGCCATGTTGTTTTCGGCAGCAAACTCTATGAGTTATTCTCCCCTTGAGTTACAAATACCATGGCCATAGTTCCCAACAATATGTCGTATACCTGCATCCGTTGTGGTGTTTCCCACCTTGGCGTTAAAGTCCCCAATGATGAGTAATAGCTTTCTTTTAGGAATTTTAGCTATAGTAGGAGCATAGACTTGGATAATGTTGAGTGGGGTCGGTGAAGCGCTAAGTTTGATGGAAATAATTCTATCATTAATAGGGTGGTATCCAAGCACCGACTTTTTCTACAGCTTAGGGATCGCAATAGTTTCACCCGAAAAGCTGCTTTTATCGTTGCCAGAAAAATAGATAGTGTGTTTCTCTGAGTCAAAGTGGCCGCTATCCTTCCAGTGTGTCTCGCTGATGCCCGCAACAGTGAGTTTACATCGCTCAAGTTCTTGTACCAGAATATGAAGCTTTCCATCCTCTAGAAGCCCTCGAACGTTCCATGTACCCATGCGAAAGTTTCTTAGGTTAATTTTTTTTCCGCTTCTTCCAGTAGCATATTTTCCATAAGATGCCTGGTTGCCTGCACCTTGATGGCCGGTATCCCATTTCACACCCTCAGTCCCGGAAAACTCAGGGCGCCGGTCGCTACGCGGGTTGCCAGGCGGTCTTACTCTTACTTTACGTGTACTCATCATTGCAACTCTCATGTGATAAATAATGTAGTAGGTTCCCGTTACTTTTTACATCGCGGTACTATAACCTCAGTGGCTATAGTAGTCTAAGAGTAAACCGTTTCAGAACATATGGTTCTTTCGCTTCACTTAGGTACTGATAGTTACCGCTGCCCTCCATCAGGATCTAGGTTCTACGCCCCTGTGGCTCGCCTCCTCCGCTGGTTAGTCCGTACCGACAACTGTTGTCTCCGCATTCACCACCGTTGAGGTCTTCACCCGTAACCCTGGGCACGGGTTCTGCGTTATACCCCGCAGTACTGGGTCCCAGTCTGAACTCCGCCATCTACACACTCCGGCTTACTGAAGTATAAGTTGCCCACCCCCGCGACGTGGACACGCAAGACAAGACTTGCCCAAGTGAAGAATAGAGAAGGTGACTCTACTCTCCCAGGGGCCGAGTTAATGGGCGTGTATGACCCCACGCCCATAGGCTCCCTTCAAATAAAAGCACCTGGAATTACAGTCAGATAAAGAAGTAACTAACTATCTTTACGCTGTATCCGTAGTAGGGTCAGAGAAGACAGATTACCAGGCTTCGCGAATTAATAAGAGATACATGAAAGATTTTTGGTACATTTACGCTTATGGCATACCATAAGCGTAAATGTACCAAAGATCTTTCATGTTTGAGTTGCCCAAAGTAACCAAATTAAACATATTTAATTTGGTTACTTTGGGCAACTTTCTATGACTCACAATCAAGTCCATTAAATAATTGTACTGTAGTATTGTTTCCTGTTCCGACTCCAATGAGAAGCCCCATTTCTTCCTAGGCGAAATACCGCATGGTTTAGGTATAAGCATTTAGAAGCAAGATTATCCAAATTTTACGGTTTTGGTAGTTTTTGTAGTAAGTTATGTTATGACGATGGATTGGTTGCTTAGGTAACACAATAATCGAGTCATGTGATTGGTCAAAAACGTATCTATACTAATATTATAAAGCTGAGGAGTTTATTTGTTTAGTTGATCGCGCTAATCTCAGGAACTGAAATTCTGTTTTTCACCAGACTATAAAATTATCGCGATCATGAAAAACGTCGCGCACCGCCGTATATACATAGTCATAGGTCGTCTCGATGGGAACTGTCTCTAAGATTGCACAACTCTTCAAATTGTTAAAGTTCACGTTTCTAAGCACGGCATTGTCGGCTATTAGGTCAAGAGCTCTCTGAATAGATCAAGACAGAACGTGAAAAGATAAGACACTGTTTAACATGCATGTGTTTACTTACATTGATTCTGCTTCTACTGAATGATATCGGATGTAAAGAAGCCCCAGCAAAATCTACATGTCTCAGAGTACGAATACTAATAGTGACTAGAGAACCAAACTCCGATAGAGTATAAATATAAATAAATATCGTTGGAACAACTCACACAACGCCATCTTATTCTAAACTAAACAGATCTTGTACTATGTAACCAGATAACTGATAAACATACTTATACATTTCTAAATACAATATTATAGTTAAAAATACACCCAGACACAGAATAAACCATCGTGTTTATCACACAAAGTTAAATCCTGGGTGGAAATCGAACACACGACCTCTTGCGTAGCAGTCGGATACACTCCCACCGCGCCACAGAGGCAGTCGTATAATATATAGTAGCAAGACAAGTTGAAATTTTGGCAACTTGTTCAGTTGCTTTGCTAATTATTTACTGCGGAAAAAAAAATCTACTTTCAGACTTTAACTCTTAGATCGACTTGAACAGTATGCTTGTTTAATACCGCCTTGGTATAAAAATGAGGTTTCTCCTAACAGGGTTTGTTGTACATCAAACGATTAAAAAAATACTAGATAACATGTTTTAATACATAACCAAGATGGCGGCCATAACAATTAAGAGCTCGTCACGAGGCTGCAGTTATAATTACTTTTTAATTAATGTATGGCCAATCTGT
The DNA here is from genome assembly GCA_948477245.1 of Thumatha senex. Taxonomy (NCBI): domain Eukaryota; kingdom Metazoa; phylum Arthropoda; class Insecta; order Lepidoptera; family Erebidae; genus Thumatha; species Thumatha senex. Next base: position 567,402 of record OX419724.1, read on the forward strand.
TTCGTACAGTTGTAGAGTTGACAGTATTTTATAAGCTAACTAAATCTACGATGAGAGTTATTCTACGCTGTTATCAATACGTATATACAGATAAATAATATTAAAGTGTCTGTTAGTAGTTCCAAATTAATAGCTTTTAACGGTACTTATGTCTGTCTGTTTGTTCGGCTAAATTCTGTAACGGCTGGGCCGATGTTAATAGGACTTTAACAAGCAGATAGCGAATGAATGATGACGAAAGCCGAAGAGGTATCTTAGGCTACATTTTATCCTCATTTTCCCGAGAGAACGGGTACTACGCAGGTGAAACATCGGGGCGTACGCTAGTATAGTATAATAATGTTATTGGTGCAAAGAAACGTTTATGATTTCGTCAAGTTTGAACGCATGGCCTTAGCAGAAGAGGCAGATCTAAAAGCCTTTTTTTACAAGCCCCAGGGTTCCCGACAGACTTTGAGATTTAAAAGCCCTGGCTGGACAAGGTGGAGAATGACATAAGTGGTGACAAACGATGCCTCATGACATGGAGAAGACAGATAAATAATATAAAACGACCTTGGTACAATATTGATGGCGTAGAAACGAGACTCCTGGCTGTTAACAGTCTCGTTTCTTGCTACGACACAAAAATGTGATGTTGAGTGACACTGTATATAGTTACGAGTTTTCGTGATCTAAAATTATTTATACTGACGTTTTGAACGCGTTGTAAACATTACATAAACATTTTTACAACAACGAGAGACATTTTAGCGATTTCACACTTTCTAATCCATTTTTGGAGATACGAAAGTAGAAAGCAACTGCCGTTTGATCTTCCAGCAGATACACCAGAGCCTCGTTCGTTTACCAGTAGGTGGCACCACTCACACTTGAAATAACATGAAACCGTAAGTAGGAAAAGATAATATGTTAACCCCTTAACCCTAAGGTTAGAAGGGAGACACAGACGTGTACTTAAAGCTTATTTGAACATTTTTCTCTTGCAAAATTTGCATGTTTTTATACCGTTATCAGCTTTACTACGACATTAAACATTCTCAGAGGAGGGCCAGGCTATAACTTTAACGGGCAGTTAAAACGATACGAGGGGCCCTGAGATTTGGGGCCCCATTGTCTTAAATCTGATTTTAGATGGACTTATTTGTGGTTGTTAGATTTTAATGTGAATTGAATTGAATTGTAAAAGATGTAACGGCTTAAGTTTCATTACTAGGCAAGGACCCATTTCTTTAGCATTGTCTTAATTAATTGACAATTCGCGTTTATCGCAAGTTCGTACGAATTCTATTACTTATTACGAGTTGACCACAGAGTAAGAAATGTTGGTCGCATCCCCGCTCTCGCGAGTGACATTGATTCATTGCTCTATAGAGCTTCCTATTGGCCGATGATCGATGGTTATAGTGGATAACTGGATGGTATAGTGGGTTATTATTTGGACAACGCCTCTGCCTTGTATAGATTTACCATGCTGTTTTTTTATACCACTTAAGTGGATAACTTACATAAGATATTGCTATGCACGTTTGTATCACCAAAGTGGAGTACTCGTGCTAGTAAACCCGCGAAAACCTTCTAAGACCGCTATTAAGGGCCCGTTTTGAATATATAGAGGCAAGACAAATCACTGACAGTGCTTTGGACGAAAAGTGCTTTGGTTTAGTTAGTGTCCTTGCTACGCTTTGGTGCTAACTTAACAAAGCTTCTGCTGACCGTTGTGCACTCTCCTCTAATAAACCAGATATAAATCCTAAAATTTTGTTTAAAAGATTTACCCAAAGAAATAATCTATAAAAGTTCTTAACTTATTAAGTTAAAATCGTAAACTAATGTTTTACTATTAGAACTTAGGTCCAATGTTTGTGATTTCAGATACCTTCCTAGAAGATACCTAGATTTCCAGCTTGGGCAATTGCAACCGAGCATCCTGTAGATCTTTAGTCGATTCAACTTCGGTTTCCTATCCATACATATCCATTTACTCTTCACTGTTAACCCGGGTGGAGATTATGCCCGTACATTATTAAAGACAAGTATATTAATTGTCTTATATAAGGGCACTAAACTCGACAAATCCCACATCCGTCCGCATAGGCGGTGATTTGGTCGAGCGTACGGACCAGGTTAAATACCTGGGATCTGTTTTTCACACGTCCAGTGACATCGATTGCGATGTCAAGTCACGCATTGCTGCCGCGTGGGCCAAATGGCGGGAGATGACCGGTGTCATTTGTGACCCTAAAATGCCGATCCGGTTGAAGGGACAGGTCTACAAAACCATTATTAGACCTGTCCTTTTACATGGCAGTGAGACGTGGCCGATATTGGAGCGACACAAGCAGGAGCTGCGTGTCACGGAAATGAAGATGCTGCGGTGGATGTGTGGAGTCACGCGGATGGACCGCGTGAGGAACTCTCGCATCCGCGGCAGCCTTCACGTCCGTGACATTGCAGACAAGTTGCAAGAGTGTCGCCTTCGCTGGTATGGTCACGTCTTGCGGCAACCACCGGGCTACGTAGGTAACAAATGTCTGGCCATATCAGCCCCGCCGGGTCCCGGTAAGAGGGGAAGACCCAAGAAGTGCTGGCTTGACGTCGTAAGGGATGACATGCGTGCCAATGGTCTCACTACAGGGGATGCCGATGACCGTGCGAAGTGGAGGAGAAAATGTAGGAAAGCGGACCCCGAGCGTCGCGAGACGCAACTGGGACAGACGCTCGGATGATGATGATACTAATTGTCTTATATGAATTTTTAAACACCTCTAAAGTGGTGCCAACTACCAACGTCTATTATATAAGCTACAGTGAACGATTCTCGACAGGTACGGCTTATTATCTTAGGCCGTACCTGTCGAGAAGTGATAGCAGTATAAAAAAGTGGACCGCATATACGTGTTTGACACCTTACCAGAACAAAAAAAATCAATTATTAGCAACTAAAACCATTATTAGCCATTATAAGCTACCTTCATATCAAAATATAAGCGGGGTCCCCTCGGTATGGAAAGCCTTCGCGCGAGAAAGCTACATGCACGGGGAGTGCCAGTTTCTTCCCTCAGACTTTATGAACCGCAACCCCGTGGACACTAAACGGAATGAATTCATATTGGGCAAAAGTCATCACAAAAATTGAAGACAATGATTCAAGATTGTAAATTGACAGTAAAAATACGTAATATTTGCAAACCACAGAACATACTTAACAACATACATCGACAAGGTTATTTTAATTAAACAATGAACGTTCAAATTATCATAGTTTACAATGAATTGTATTGTTGAGCGAAGCTGTTAGCTCCATGCCAATTAGACAAAGATTTTGCTTATTTTGCTCATTGTAATGTTAAGCATCTGGATCACCTCATTCTGACAAAGACTTTACCTGTTTTTTATAGACTAGACAATTTTACCAGCGTAGTGGGGTTCCCATGGGATTATAAAGATAAAACAAAGCCCGAGTTACTCATTATAATACCAGCTAACGGAAAGTGAAAATTTTGGTAAAAGCGGTCATTTCAGAGGTTATCAGGAACAAGGCGACAAACAGACGGACAGACGGAGAAGTTCTAACAAAAAAATGGTTTTTATGTAAGTACCGTGTTTTCATACATGCAATTTAGGGAAACGCTATTAATTTGGAATTACAAAACACACTTCAATTTTATTAATCTGTGTAGATATTGATTCTTAAAAAACAATATTTTTACTCTATATACTACTTAGAACTTCGCATGAATTAATAAGTATTTACTTACACCGGCACTGAAGTTTACCTACTACGGGCGCTGTAACGCGTTCGAAACGTCTTTGTAAGTAAGTTAATATTCAACATTAACATTATTTTAACATTTCACCTATCACGTGTGAACTTCACATAATCTGATACAATATTTGAATATCTTTCCATTATATGATCATAATTTCGTAAAGTTTACAAATTGTTTTCGAATCCCCTCTGTGTTTTTAGGACGGTGGGTCCCTATTTACAGATTCAAGCCTTTATACATTGTGGTTTGAAGTTTTATATAAGTACCTAAGACTTATTTTTTGTTCATACTTTATATACTGACTTTACGCGTTTACGGTTGCAGCGCCTCCGTGGTCGCGGCTGGACTTATTAATAGTTTTGAAATGTAAAAAGAAATACTTATAATGAAATTAATACTACTGCATAATATACATTGACCTCCATTCCCCGACCTCAAATATATTCTTAAAAGAAAAAAAAATAGTCTCCAGGGTCCCGTTTACCTTTGCATTATAATTAATCGAAATTTGGTTTATAAATTTATTTAGACTGATATTGTAACACTTTGCACTTCCTCTTCTTATTTTATACCACTGAGGTCACAGACAAGCATACCTGATGAAAAATAGTCACCGTTGCTACGTATGGATGTTTTCAACACCAGAGGACAGCACTCACGCTACCGACCCTGTAAAAAAAACCTTCAAAGACCTCTTTGAAGAACCCCGTACGTAGACGTTATGTCCAACTGATAATATTCATTGTTCACAAACTTTCAAATAATATTTAAATGTTTGTGAACTTGTTTGAACATTTAAATGTTTGAACGCTCTAACCACTGAACCAATTTGGCTTAAATTTTATGTACAGATAGGTGAAACTTTGAATTGACATAAACTAATGTAATAAACCTATGTCTGGAAAAAAAGTCCTGAGGGACACGGTTACCTACGGGACATTTATTTACTTCGTATGCAACTATAGTTAAAGATTGAGATAGCAAGTTTTTAAGGTTCAATGTGAACACAATTTCAAGTTGCTAATGTAATAGTAAAAGTACGTGTCATGTAATTCAAGACGAAACTTACACCGATATAGCTCCCTCATAAAGTGTCCACAGTTCGTGAGAGACATGTATGTTCAATGTGAACACAATTTCAAGTTGCTAATGTAATAGTAAAAGTACGTGTCATGTAATTTGAGACGAAACTCACACCGATATAGCTCCGTCATAAAGTGTCCACAGTTCGTGAGAGACTTCACCCAAGTGTCTGACCTACTTGTCTCTTATAAGTTGAAGGGTCGGCCGTATTGTTATAATGCAGTTTGTGAAGTAATAATGCCAGATCTTCGAAAGACGTTTATATTATTTATGCTAGAAGCCGTCCTACGGTTTTACCCGCGTAGTGTTCGTTCCGTGGGACTTGAGGGGATAAAATTTAGCCTAAGTTACAATCTATTAATTATGTTATAATCCTTATAACATCAGCTATAAGTTAAAATTGGTCCAGTCGTTTTAGAGACAAGCCGGAGCAAACAAACAGACAGATAATATTTTTTTATTGACTTTTCTATGTTACCTTAAAGACTTTCATATTTAGTAAACTAATATCAATAGTTTTCATTCAAAATAAAATGAGGAAAATCTTTCTATTAGGCTAATTAATGGTTGTAAAGTTAATGGGTCGGGTAACTTAAATCTGTAGTGTGGTGAGTTAATTTGTAGCCTCATTCAAATCCCTTACGAGCTCCGACCGCGAGGAATATGGAGTCGGCAGCAACACTAATTCTGTATAATTTAATAAATGCTAGCACACAGATGAAAGTAGAGAGTACTTATTCATTTGCTTAGGGCAACCAGTCAAAATTTTGACGTTTACAAAATTTAAACGAGCGTTGCGTAAATTTAACCTGCGTATCTGTCTATATATCGCTCTGTCGTATCATAGCTTCCGAACGGATGGACAAATTATGATTCAAATATTTTGATCAAAAGCAGTGGTGATCGAGATGGTATTGATCTGAAATTTGGTATACTGTTACTTTGTTTGATGGTACTTGTATTATCCATGGTAATCTGGAACTTGGAAGTTACTGTATAGTGGTCTGCGGAATATCCAACTGCCCAAAAAATAACAGCTTTATACCTACAATGTTTTTTATTAGCACTTCAAATTTTACTGTAATCAAAACCGAATGCTATTGTAACTGCAGGATACTTATCCAAAAATTCTATTACAACTATTTAGTACATATCTTGAAACCATATCGTGATACAGCACGGTTATCAACGCCATCTAGGGAAGCATCAATGTCGTGTTATGTTAGCGCTGTGTTATCCAAACAAATGCAAGCAAGTTATGTTACGGCCAAGGTTTGTACAACAGCAATTAGTTGAAGGCTACACTATTTTCTTATCTAATTCACTTTTACTATTTGCGCTCTCGTTAAGAAACATTTGCACAGTTTACTAAGTAATTAGTCAAAATTGGGTGAGTGGGATTTTTTTTGAAGTGGATCCAATTTGCCTTAAATGTACGAAATAAACATTTAAAATTAAGGAGCTCATCTATACCACGGTCTAGCCCTGGAATCGATGAGCTCCACTGTTTTGCTTTGGAAATGACGGAAATTAGATTTATTAGACTTAGACTTTTATAGAATTTTACGTTATACAATTACGCAAATAATAAATTTAAAGCTTCTATGTGGTTTATTTTCACCTTAAGGTTAATTGCTCGCCACGGAACTCGGCAGAGAGTTATATCGAAGGAATGGGAACATACTACAATGCAGTTTGGCGAAAGTGACATTATTACTTCACCATGTTTGAAGTGAATAAACGAATTCATTATTTTTTTCGTTTTTACTACATATATCGACCTCTATAATAATATAAGACCACTTCTACTTTTATAAAATATTAAAATATGCAAAAGAAAAACCATGCTACGAAGCTAGTCTCACGTAAATTAATATAATTAATATAATTAAAACTATAAGAAAAGAGTACAAGAAAAATAGAGGTAGCTCAGATTTCTTTGTTGTGGCATCCCTATGCAACAGTATCCTTGGGGATTCTGTACCCTCATTATAAAGTTTTAATGCTTTTATCAAGTGTATCGTGAAGGCGTATACGTTTCCGCGAAGTCAGGGTTGGTCTGCACAGAAATATTTATGTTTACTTTCACTTTGAACGTGGCCACAACAAACGAATCCTTTTTGAACTTGATTAGGTTCAGTTCGTTTGAAAATACGAATTAAATTGAAAGTTTTTGTGGTCTGGTAATGTAATATAAACGATATTAATAACAGTTATGTACGAGTACTACAGGTGTTATTTTTGTAGGAGATAAATATTAATGGGCGGACTATTCGGATATTGTCAAGCAAGACCATTGTCTATGAATAAATTGTTAGAGTAATTTAGAATAGTGACTGTTTCTAAATTTATTAATAAGCATTGATGGTAAAGAAAAACTTGGTTCCGTTCCAAACTATAAATAAATTCTATTAAATTAAAAAAAATGTTTTGTTTCTTGGCCCTCGCCAACTTCTCATCAATACTGAGATTTCCAAGAATGTTTCGGATCTGAATAGTATACTACTATTGTACACTAAACGTACGGTACATAAATACTAAAAAAATCATATCTGCTGTCTCTCCGTCTTTCACCTGTCTGTTCCGGATAATCTTTGAAACGGCTGGACCGATTTTAACGGTACCTCCACTAGCAAATAGCTAACATTATAAGGCGTAACTGAGGCTAAAATTTATTCCCGTATTTCCACGGGAACAGACACTACACGTGTGAAGCCACCGAAATATGGCTGTCGTATTCTGTTGTATAACTTCATCAGTTTCCAGCTTGTATTTAATGGTTTTCGGGATTTTTTCGTGTCGTCACTTTTTCTTGTCCTTAATCTAATCATCTATGGAGTCTACTCGTGACTGCTATTGCAATATCTATAGCCGAAATGTCATAAAATATATAGTATAAGTCGTGTGAGCTTAAAAACATTTTCACCTTTTTAATTATTTTTTCCATCAGTTTTGTGGTTTTCTTAATTAATTTACTTTTCTATTGTACCTCAAATTTCCTCACTCGTGCCACACAAATATAAAATCATAACATCGTCGCGACTACAAAAGCCTTTCCTTAGAATCCCTACAACTTATTCAGTTAAAAGTTGTTCGTAAAATAAAATCATTTCAGGAATATTATACCGTTTATTTGTTTGTTTTTTTTGGCAGCCATAAAACATACAACTTGCAATAAAAACAAATTCTTTAACCCACTTCGAAAGGAGCAGGCTGTTACATTCTAAATAAATAAATAAATATCTATCACGCCTTATCCCCGAAGGGGTGGCAGAGGCATATTATATGCCCACTTTTCACCGTGTGGATTCCTGTCCCACGTAATAGGTGGTGAACCCATTGCCGTGTTTAAATAGACAGACACAGGTTGTGGCTACCTGCTGTTGAATTTTTTCAAGCCGCCCATAAGGCCTTCAACCAGGCTTAACTACTGCCATTTTACTGGCAACCGGGACCAACGGCTTAACGTGCCTTCCGAAGCACGGAAACGCTCGCAAATGTAAATGTCACAAAGTGGTTACCCATCCGAGGACCAGCCATAGTGAAAGTTGCGTAACTCAGTGATCGTTTACAGAACACTGAGACCGCGGGGCCACTAGAGCAAGGTTTTATTTTACAGGTCACATTGGATGGCAAAACATGTGTGTAATTTAAATTTATATCGGATATTTTAAACAGTTCAGAGATTACAAGTTGGTGCTAATGTATGTAACTATAGCTTTTACGATTCAACCTAACGACAAAGTTCCTGAGAGAACCTTACCACGTTTATAATTGTATTAATTCCGACATGACATCCTTCATTGTTCAAGATACGGAATGTACTAAACTAAGTGGCATTTAAATTCAAGCCCACAATACTAAAATAATGGTAATAAAGGAGGGGTGGGAGAGAACTTCACCACTAAAGGGCTACCTCAAATAATTGTAACGGAATAATGACGAATCAAAATCCTCAGGGAAAGGGATGTGGGACAAGTAGTAGATAACTTTACCTTTCAGATTCAAATACTAACTTTTTTGATCGTTGTTCATTATTACTAACTAAACAGTTTAGTTTTAGAAGCGCTCGTGGCCCCGCGGTCTCAGTGTTCGGTAAACGATCACAGAGGTACGCATCTTTCACTATGGCTGGTCGTCGGATGGGTGACCACTTTGTGGCATTTACATTTGCGAGCGTTTCCGTGCTTCGGAAGGCACGTTAAGCCGTTGGTCCCGGTTGCCAGTAAAATGGCAGTCGTTAAGCTTATTGGAGGCCTTATAGGCGGCTTGAAAAATTTCAACAGCAGGTAGCCACAGCCTGCGTCTGTCTATTTCAACACGGCAATGGGCTCACCACCTATTACGTGGGACAGGAATCCACACGGTGAAAAGTGGGCATATAATATGCCTCTGCCACCCCTTCGGGGATAAGGCGTGATGGATATTTATTTATTTATTATTTAAACAGTTTTACTCACGTCTAAAATGTAACAGCACAGCTTTCAACGTAGCTTGACGCTACCCTCAAAAAAGAACATCCCTTAGAGCCGAAATTATCGGGCTATGCGAAATTTAGACGAGAGTAAAACCGTTTGCCTAGTAATAACTTTCTAGATTGTTAGCAATGTACGATAGACCGCTTTACATCGTGACATTACGTGGATATGATTGTGTTTTGCTTTGCCACGAGGAGTCTTCAAGACTGCTTGGCAGCAAAAATGCAGTGTTGGGATGCAATTTGGGGCACCACCGCGCTAGGATCGTCGGATCATTGACGCAATCCAATTATAAGCAATTAATGTTTTATCAAAACCACAAAACTATTGAATTTGCAAAAAAACTTATTTCAAACTTCATCTAAATGACATTTGATTAAAAAACATAGCTGCTAAGTTCCAAATATAAAAATTCTACCCCATTGCAGAAAGTTATCAAGTCTTGTGTCTCTGCTTGCCTTAGAACCAGAGAGCAAATTGCTGATACACTTGCCATTTAGAATTAGGTATGAATTATGTAACACTAACACTCCTTTTATATCACGCCTAATCACGTGACGAGAAAATTGAGATACAACGGGATGCGAATAGCTATGAAATGTGAAAGTAATTTATATGTTCTTTTGTTTTTTTTTTTCGTATTCTATATCAGCTAAAACGAAAAGACGTTTTAGCTGATATACTCGTAGCTTAGTATAATTCAGATGTATTTTTGAATTAAATTAAATTTATAGCTCATAAAATGATGCTGTCCGTCCGATGACATTTGTTTACAGAAAAAATGTGCACATATATTAGGTTTTAGAACGCGCTATCATCTTAATTATATCTATTGATCTAATTAAAGATGAATAATTCAAAGCAGACCAAAGCCCTTATACGAAGACAAGGTGAGCAGAATGTTCAGAAACGAAATTGTTAAACGTATTCAGATAACCAGACGAGTATGTTTGAACCGATTATTAAATTTGTTGCAAGCGAAAGAAGTATGCTTAGATCGTGAAGCCAAGGGGGGAAAGGATACAGCATTTACATAGTATAAGTAATTTAAGAACTTTTTTTTGTCTTACGTGGTTCTTATGGGTCTTATGTAATCGAGTTATACTCAATATTATGAAGAAAATCCAAGGAAAATACAAGCCATTCTTGCCTTAGCTGGTTAATATTAAAGAGACCGCACACAACAATGTGTTGGCATTGTATTGAGACATAGTGATCGATTAATGGTCGCAGACAAGCCAATTGATTGATTGTGTTTCAATATTTTATGTTTTATAGGTTAATTTTCTCACAGTCTCAATTAAATTAATGCATTCGCAAGGTATTTAAGAAACAGTAAAATTTGATTAGGGTTTCGAAACTGAATTTAGTTTGTTAATCGTACAAATACATCAAATCCTACTAAACGCTGGCTAGAGACATTTCTCTACCCAGCGTTTTGTAGCATGTGATTTTCTTCTGGGACAGAAAGACGATAATTCGAAAAGTGTAAGTTTCAAATTACTTACAGCATACAAAATAAGTAGAGAAGAATATAAGGTACAAATAAAAAAGGTTGTAACAGGATGTACATAGGTGTAATTCCTTTATCAAGATGCATCATAAACACAGAAATTTAAATAACCATACCTTTCAAATGTTTTACTTCTACTAAGGAATGGAATTTGGCATGGCATCAAGCAACATCACGTTGCCATCGAATTTCGCCAACCATGTGGTCTTATTAATAGTATAGCTCACACACCTGCTCCCATGCCGGTGCAGAAATAAGACGTGTAAATATTATTATGATCTAGATTTTGAGATAAATCTGACAAAAGTTTGATACAATATCTGTGAGTAAATTTTCAATATGGCAGTTAACCGTAAAATTTAGACGGACAATTTACTGACTTAAGTTCTCTGTAGGTAATTGACGCTTGAAACTTGTGAGCCTTAAACGATGACACGCTTTTATTACGGACTATTAATTTTTCGTAAGATTGAAAATTTTTAGTCCAGCCTTTATAAAAATTACTTTTCATGTTACTTAGCTAACATGTGCCAAATGCGTTTTGGCAGCCCTATTATAGAACAAAAACGACAGTGAGCAAACAGAACAAACGGAACCGTATGAGATAACTTCTAGAGTTGTAACAAAAACTTGCAGTGATTCTCACACTGAATAAGTACTTCTTCTATCAGTTTACTTACTCACAAATTGGCATAGTGAGTAAATTGTGCTCATAACATAATCTCGACTTGACTAACCTAACCTAACTTATCAGAATTAATAATACCTTTATACTAAATGAAGTACTTACCATTTGTACATTTAATTCACAGTGTCAATCCTAAACCCACGCTTTTCTACGAGTATATTTATTTAGACTCTTTTCAGAGAGTGACCCGTGAGGTTCCCACCTGATCACGTGGCACCCCTAACTTGAAAAAAGGTTGTAACTTGTAAAGGTAGCAGTCAAACACGTGTACACAGAAATAAACTGCTCCAATTACCGAGGCCAATATTCCAGACAGCTGACTCCGATCGATCGACTCATTAATATTAATGGTGGGAAATAGTGGAAAGAATTAGGGAAATTAATGAGATTTTATTTATAAAGCTGCCTGCATACAAGCATTCTTTACATAACTGTCTTAAGGGTTTTATATATACTATCCTCGCTTTGTTTTAAATTATGATATGTTTAGATTAAATTATATTTTAGATGATATAGTAAGATTAGATTGGGCAATAGGCATTTCACTACTGGGAAGACTTTATTAAGTATTTTATTATTTTTCATTCAAGATACCTACTTTTTCCCTTATTATTTTTCATGAATCTTAATAGAACGAAGTTATTTTAAATCACTAAAGTCCGTACTCGATAAAGGTTTTATTTGAATTCGGTGTAAGTACATGCATCCGGCATTACAGATACAATGATTTCCTTTCAAAAACATCTAAAATATATTATAAATTAAACGGCTTTACTCACGTGTAAATTTCAGGATAGCCCGACTAGTTTCGGACCTAACGGAGGTCCTTCTTCAAGAGGAGCGTCAAGCTAGGTCGCAAGCTGCGCTGGCACTCAACTGCCAGCCGTTAGGTCTGAAACTAGTCGGGCTATCCCGAAATTTACACGTCAGGAAAGCCGTTTATTTAGTAATAATGAACATCGCTCACGAAAGTTGTTATTCTAATCTAAAATATAATTACCAAATTCCAATTCAGCTTCAGCATCCTCAGAGATGGTCTCCATGGCCCAGTCAGCGCATGGCTCGAGGTCGCGCGCGAGATGGGTGCGCGCGCGACCCGCAAGCCGCGCGCACTCCAAGCACGCGGCGTGCACCAATTTGACAGTTTACGTCACAAGGATCAATTAACTAACCACACATTATAAACATTCTCTTATCACTTTTTATTTTCACTATATTCATTAAATCACCGAAAACACATAAGGAGTCAATTTTCACGTCACTGTTTTTCACACCCTGTTGTACAGTCAAATGCGTTCAGGGTCATCACAACTACATTAACACATTTCAACAAATTGATTCCTCATTGATACTAGTTTCGATTCCCCGACGGACGCGGACATACACCGGTATTTGCACATCACTATTTGCTAATTAAAATTTAATTGATTAAACTCTAGCATTTAACCCATGACTTTTTATTATAATTTTGTCAGTAAACAACTAATTGTCTTCCAACAATTATAAAATATCATATTTTATTTTTGAGATATTGTTCCTTTTTTGTATACCGAACAACAAGCTACGTCACTTGATTGAGTCGGTGATGATTTTTCCATAAAAATATGACTACAATAAATTCAACAGAAAATAATCGTCCAGAATTTAACTAACCATTTGACTTTTCATCGCGTGATAGTTCATTTTCCGTTTAACAACTAATCCATCAACATACGGCCAAAAATTTTAATTAGCATTCCACAAATACGCAGTGAGTAAATCTTTACAAATAGGCAGGTACTCGGCAGGTGTACATCTACATAATATTGGAATGAGGTCAAAGTATGTGTATGAAATCGAAGTCCAGAGATTGACTATTACTAATAGTGCTGGTAACGAGCAGAAATTTCAGGCTCTTTAACTCACCGCTATCCGAAAGGAAAACTATCCGAGATACCCTGGGTTATTTAGTATATGAGTATACTAAATAACCGGTTGATCTCGAAATTCAGAGACGCGCGGCTTTATACTATTCGGCTAAGGATGGCATGGATGATAGGTTTTTGTTAGAAAGAGATCGCCATAGAATTGCCAGACTGTATCGTGATAATGTACGTGAAGAACTTTTAGACGAATGGCAGCTGCGTTGGAACACTTCCATCAAAGGGCGCCATCTCTACCAGTTTTTCCCAGACGTTCGTGAACGCCTGGGAATGTCCTGGTTGGAGGTTGATCACTGTGTTGCTCAATTTCTTACGGGACATGGTAACTTTAGGAGCAAATTACATTCGTTTAAGCTGGTTGAGTCACCGTTCTGTCAGTGTTCAACTGCTGACGCCAGATATGATCAGACCGCCCATAATATACTTTGGGAGTGTAGCATTTGGCAAAATGAGCGATATAATATGCTTAATTGTTTACAAGTAACGTCGGGAGTAGTTTACTATGCGGATCTCGTGGCATCGAGGGTAAATTTTCGAGTTTTTAAACGTTTCTGCCATACATATTACTGGAATCAAACATAGCTCACATAGACAAGTTCCAAGACATGCTAACTTCTCCTGGGACATCACCGAGATCGAGCTCGGTGTAACTTTTCTGGTGTTTTGGTCATTGCTGTAGATCCTGGTTTACAGGAGTCACAGTAATGGGAATGTGGGTGGGATTAGTCCCAATATGAGTATACTAAATAAATTGTAAAAAAAAGGTTTGAGAAGAATACCTATATCCCATAACATAAACATATTAGCTTAACTTATGCTAAACCGCGCTATGTGAAAATGCCTCAAAGTATTCAAATATTTACGTGTGCTGGTAAAGAATTGCAAGTCTTTAATGGTACGGAAAAAATATTACATATCCAAAAAGTAAGTTATGGATACAATTTACAAATAATGTTTTGTAATTTCAACGTTACGCCCACATATTTCAGCCAGCCTGTATCTGTTGCTCATTTATTGTATGCTATCTAAAGAGAGTATCAACCGTTGAATATTCAGCGCTGAGGGAAATTACTTCTGTTTTCAGTATGTTCTGTAGTTAATAGTCTCGAGGGATACACTACATGTCTTGTTATTTCAAGTGGCGACATCTAAAGAGGCTGTTTAGAGACAAGTTTGTTTTGAGCGTATACAGAAATTCACTCTGAATTCTCTAACGCTGTATACTTTCTCGAGAATCAACTTTAAGTACCAGTCATTTCAATTTTGAAATTTAATTTTACAATCTCGGTCATAAAACTAGCGTCTAGAGTCGATTCGAAAATGAAGATGAATAAAAATGTAGCAAGGAATAAAATAAAATTTTGCTCTTTAGATTACCGAAGTGTATTTTTGGATAGATGAAGCTTTTGTTACGTTTCTACTGAATTATCTTTCAGCCACTAATTTGAATACATGCTGAATGGTGGACTTTACACAGGTGAACATGCACCCATAGAGCAGTCAACAAAGTTGAAAAATCCCAGGTTGCAAATTAATGCAGACCCTGGGTTCCAAATTCAAGATGTTGGATATAACCGGGGCTTAATTTGTAGAATTACTTTGAATATAATTTGACACAAGCATATAGTTTAAGGCCTTATAAGCTTGAAAATTTTTAACAGCAGGGCAGCCACCCTGTCCCACCCACAGTCCTGCGTCTGTCTATTTCAACACGGCAATGATACGTGGGACAGGAATACACACGGTTAAAAGTGGGCATATAATATACCTCTGCCATTCCTTCGGGGATAAGGCGTGATAGATAAATAAATATAAATAATTTGACACTCTGGTTCAATTGCTATTTGGATAATCTTTGGATCTACTTCATCTTAGGTTATTTCTAGTTGCTTCCAAACCGTAAATGGAC
The DNA here is from genome assembly GCA_948477245.1 of Thumatha senex. NCBI lineage: Eukaryota > Metazoa > Arthropoda > Insecta > Lepidoptera > Erebidae > Thumatha > Thumatha senex. Next base: position 582,768 of record OX419724.1, read on the forward strand.
TTATGAGTTCGGGGTTCAATTTTTGTTTGACTGCTAGAAACATCTATAGTTCGGCTTTTAGTTTTCGCACTGTCATAAGCGAGAGTTGGAGTTTAAGGTCTGAACGTAAGGACACCTACGGTATAACGTCGCCCATTAGTCAACGGGTGCACCGCTAGCGGAAACGGTTGCTTGTGCCCCGGAATTGTTTTGTTTTTAATTTTCATATTCAAAATAAATATTTATTTCAACAGTTCCATAACTCTTTTCCAATAATATAGAGTAACAATTTGAACGATGACCGCATGTGTGGCCGTCACACTTCACGCTAACACAAAGCTACCGTGCCGCAGTGTGAGCAGATAAAATTGAATACTCCGACCCAGCAACGACTCGTAAACAAACTATAAACGTTCTTATAACAACTCGTTTCTCAGTAAATATCTTCAAAGTTATTTAGTAAAAAGTATCTACGCGAGCTACGAGGTGGTCAGGATGGATGGCATTAAATATTATAGGTCACACATACAGTATAATATTTTCACAATAGCAACTATTAGCTTTTTTATAGAGGCAATAATAAATTTGTCACTTTTGTGTTTTTTAATTGATCACCGTAGCTTATGGATGTTTGCATCAGAAGTGTAACACTCGCACTGCCGACCCTGTCATATTGTAAATAGGCACTGCCTATGACTGTCTGCAGTTGAATTTTTTTAAGTCATCTGTAAAGCATTCAACTTGGTTTGACGACTACCATGTTACCCGGGATTGGTTTAATATTTTGGGTGGTAATTTCGTCACCACCACATCATCAAAAATACGAAACAACATTTAATTCACGCAAATTAAAATATTATCATGGTACATTTATATCGTAAAATTTAAAATTAGTTATGGTTTTAATAGCATAGATATGTACGTCTTTTTCATGCGGTTTCCGGTTTTGTAGCAAAACATCTTAATTTCAGATGAGTAAGATTTATTTACATAACCGAACATCTGACCGCTTTGTAAATAATAGAGACAAGCTAGGGCAAGACTGTACTACCGAATAGGTACCACCACCGCGCGGTCGGTGGACGGTGTCGGTGTCAGGTGAGAACAAAAATCTCTATCTATCTTTCTTCACGCTGTATCCCTGATGGGGTAGTCAGAGAGGCCAGACCGCAAAGTTTCGCAATCCATGCATATTTTAAAAATGTATTCCGATAACTTGCTACGAACTAAAGGCTCATGGTGTTACCGCCCTGATATATACATCTCTCTCTAGTGCTCAACGGTGATATAACTAAAAAAATGCAACGGTGTCGTGGGACACCAGGTAGGAACTTTCGAAAAAAGGTAGAAAAAAAAAATTAAAATAAAACCACCCTCTCCCTCACCCCCACCCTCACCCTCGCCCTCACCCTCACCCTCACCCTCTCCCTCACCCTCACCCCTCACCCTCACCCCCACCCTCACCCTCGCCCTCACCCTCACCCTCACCCTCTCCCTCACCCTCACCCTCACCCCTCACCCTCACCATCACCCTCACTCTCACCCTCACCCAACCCTCACTGAAAGAGGGAGAAAGAGAAAGGTATTATACACTACTCGCTTGTGTATACGACTTTCGCGCCTGCGCACGTCTCATTTAACGGTTTTATTCCACCCAATTTTTCTTACGGTTTTACTATCACATATATCCTCCTACAAGCCTGCCATAAGGAACTTCGTTCCAAAAAATTCGCCGTGTACGTTACTGCAGCGAGTCACATTAATTATATTTCATTCGGAGAATCCTCCCTAGTTTTCACCGCCGCCTTTGTGGCGTCGGCCATTCGGGGTTCACCTCAGTCTTCAAGTATATCTTTTTTGCAAGTTTTTTAACGGATCTATACTAACAAGCAAGATTGTTTGGTTCTTCTTCAACTTATGCACAAACCCAGCTGGTTCTAAAACCAACCTGGATTTGGACATAGGGTCTGCTTTTATTTGGCTTTAAGTTTTTGATTTTCAGGATTGAAAAGAACTTTTTACATCCTTTAAGAGATATCCACAAATTTAAAAGCACGGCGGTTTTAACATTATTGAGTAATATCAGTGGGTTACAGTACTAATAAATATAACGAAAAGCTAAAAACAGTTGATATTTTACCTTACTGTAAACAACATTGCTTTAACATCATAAACTAGAAAAAAAACAGGTGGGAGCGTTTGTGCGAGAAAAAGATGGGTAGCATTTCCACTTAAGTTTCAATGGTATTCATTTGAGTAGCAAAATCCCTTACACTTTGCAAGTCTTAAAAAATAGAAGGTAACTTACATACATACGTATTTAAAAACATATTGTCACGCTTTTATCTTCGAAGGAGTAGGAAGAGGTACACTTCACGCTAACATTTCGCAATATGTATTTTGTTCCACATAACAGGTGTTGGATAAGCCCGTTAGCGTGTTGAAATGGACAGGCGCAGGTTGTGGTGACCTGATGTTGTAATTTAGAAGCCGCCCATAAGGCCTTCAACTTGGCTTACCGACTGCCATGTTTTTGGTAATATGCTCCAGAGCAATAAGAATATCTCTAACAATATTGTACTAACATTAGGCACTTACAGTTTTGGACATCAGACTATCGTCATGAACAGATTTATCACAAGCGTGAGGAATGCAATCGAAGCGAACGCGTGGGTGATCTAAAACCGTACATTAAGCAATGCACTTGTATCAATGCATGCAACCGCTGGATTTACTACTTACGCACACAATTGTGGGTTGGAGCGGTCGTTTTATTTTAGAGGTTACTAAATACGAGCTCGTTAGCCGGAGCTACAAGATAACGTACAATATTTGTTGGGGGAGATCGCCACGATTTAGTGACGTACCTACCTAATAAATCTCGGTTTAATAATACCGAGTGTCTTATGAAAACCTCAGGCGATTGATGACGTGGGTGGGTAAGCCCCCTCACCACGCAGGATGAGCCGCGATAGAGATCATTATTATCTTGGTGCATTTCTAGTTTCTTCCAAAATCTACCTGAATTTGGAGTCTGGGATCCACTTCTAGTTGACATTTAAGAGCAACTATAGTTTTGCTTTTGATTTTCAGCTGTTTAGGATCAACTGAAATCTGACCTGCCAACCCCGTCTAGACGCCTGTGTCGTTACCTCGTTCAACTCGTTCTAGCAGGTGAAGTTACTTGGGCCCCGGAGATAATATTTCACATTTCGTATACTGGGGTATGGAACTCTACATTCCGCATTTTTCAAACAATTGGTAGATTTGAAAAATGATTTCATATGGCCTCTTAAAATTTTAATAAGAATATGTGAAGGTTACGCATTGAAGTCCTAAAAAAATAATAATATTGATTTATTTATTGTACATACAATCTAACACAGTGAAAAAGTAAAAGAAAAGAAGTACAAAGGGTCTGCTTATTTCTAAATAGAAATCTCTTCCAACAGACCCAAGAGAGGTGAAAGTTGTAAGTAGAAATAGAAAACCAAAAGATAAGTAACAAAACAAAACTTGCGTAAGAAGGCCAATAGAGACATCAGACATATAACATACGTACGTACATATTATTGCAAGATTATAGAATACATAAACCAAAACATATACACAAACATATACATAAACATACATATAAATATATATTTAAACACATAATCAAATGAACATTAAAATTAATAAGCATATGAATATAAAAAGAAATATAAACAATTAAATAGCCAAAAGCAAGATTAGATAAATGAGTCAACTGCAAGGTAAGGAAAGAGTCTGAGTTTGTGTTTAAAACTGTTGATAGATTTGCAGTCTCTAATCGCAGCTGGAAGTGAGTTCCAGAGCCTTACTGCATGGACGGAAAAAGAATTGGAATAGAAGTCAGTTTTATGATTTTGAAATATGAGTAACGTACGTAGATGAGACCTGCAGGGTGCATCCGGAGAACGAGCGAAAGAAAATCGCTCCCACAGGTAAGATGGAGAGGAAAGATTGTATAGAATATCAATTAATACGGGTAATATACGCCCACATTTCACCGTATGCTTTACTTTTTGTCCCACGTAACAGGTGGTGAGCCCATTGCCGTTTGCCGTGTTGAAATGGACAGGTGCAGACTGTGGCGACCTGACGTTGAAATTTTTCAAGCCGCCCATAAGGCATTCAACTGGCTTAACGACTGCTATGTTACTGGCAACCGGTACCAACAGCTTAACGTGCCTTCCGAAGCACGGAAACGCTCGCAAAATATAAATGCCACAAAGTGGTCACCCATTCGAGGACCAGCCATAGTGAAAGTTGCTTAACGCAGTAATCGTTTACAGAGCACTAGGTCCGCGGGGCCACAACCGCTTCAAGAATTGACTAGAATCTAAAAACTATAGATCTTAAAACATACAGCAAACTCCAGGGTACCCTCTTGGCAAAAATTGTCAAAAACCCTTGATAAGCCACCATAAAACATTAATAAATGGCACAAATCTATCTATACACTGGGCCTCGGAAACGATTAACTGTATTAATTTAATTGGGGTCAATTGACACAGTTATAGGACTGTCGTTAAACTTTGTGTGTATCTAGGAGCGGCTAAATGACTTTATGCTGTTGTATACTTTTATCTTTGTTTCAATTAAGAAACATTTTTCTATTTTCTGACATAATGCAGGCACGTACGTCGACAAAAAGTGACTCTTACGAGTATTTCCCTAAAACCCAAAGGAGAGTAGTGTTTTTATCAGCCTATGTATTGTGTGTTCAAATTTATGTATCGAATGTTTGTCGAACATATATTTGTGGACTTTGTGTTTCTTTTTGAATTTAACAACAAACACGTCGTTTAATTTTGGTTATTCCTACGTTAATTAATTCATCTTAACTTTCCTGTTGTCATTAAAGAGATTCACAGTCAGGTTTTTCCAATTTTAGTTTTAATGTTATGCTTGTCAAATATCATTTGCGTGTATGGCCTTCAACCTGGCTTAACGAATGCCATGTTACTAGCAACCGTGATCATCTTCCATTCTTCATGTTCTCGCCATTTTGACAATATTTCCAGTATTAAAAATATTAATTAATTCGGTTTCAAGTATTTTTTGTCAACATGCAATGTAGGTAATTATAGGGTGAGAGTGACCACCAATTCTGATGGCAAGCCTGAGGGAGGCCGTAATCACTGTCGCATCAAATTATCACTAAATCATCTCAGACATTATAAGTCTCATAAAATGCGGTGCGTAATAAACACATTTTGCATTATACCTAGGTAACACTGAAAATGTTTAGAACTGGCCAGAAAGAAATATTGCTAATGAAAACATTTTTTGAATTTCAATTATAGAACTCTTTGGTAAAATAATGTAATATATTGCATTCATTTGTCATTTGTTTTTGTGAATTGGCGGCAAATATAAAACTCTTGTTAAACGTGAAAATAAACTTAACACGAGAAAATTTTCGACAAAGCTATGATAGGCTGCGATTAGCATTTCATAATGAAGCCCCATCTCGTGCCACTATTTACAATTGGTTTAACGAGTTTAAGCGTGAACGTAGCAATCTCTGTGATGATCCGCGTGAGGGACGTCCTTTAACAGCGACTACTGAAGATAACATCAGTGCTGTGCGACGTATGATAGAGGAAGATAAGAGAGTGACCTATCAGCAGATACGGGCAAGCCTAGGCATTGGTATGAGTCAAGTTCAAAAAATATTACACCAACATTTAGGCGTCAGGAAGCTTTGTACCAGATGGATTCCCCATACTTTAACCGACGACCAGAAACGCCTTCGCATGGACTGGTGTCGCGAAATGTTAGATAAGTTCAACGGCGGTGACTCAAATGCTGTATTTGACATCGTCACAGGTGATGAAAGCTGGATATATTGCTACGAACCCGAAACCAAAAGACAATCAGCTCAGTGGGTGTTTCCATTTGAGAATCGGCCAACTTAGGTAAAGAAAGGAAGAAGTCAAGGAAAAAAGATGATAGCCGCGTTCTTTGGTCGGAAAGGTCATTTCGCAGCAGTTATTCTAGAAGATGGAAGGACAGTTACTGCAGACTGGTACGTCAATCGCTGTTTGCCTGTTGTCTTGGAAAAAATTCGACAGCAGCGCCCTCGAAGCAGGATCCTTCTTCACTACGACAATGCTTCAGCGCACTCCGCAAAACGGACTGTTGAATATTTGACTATGGCAGGTGTCGAGATAATGAGTCATCCGCCATACAGTCCCGACCTGGCGCCCTGCGACTTTCATTTATTCCTAAGAACTAAAGATAAACTTCGAGGTATTCGCTTTACGAGCCCTGAAGATGCGGTGAAAGCGTACGAAAATGCCATAGAAGAGACCCCTAAGGAAGAATGGGCCCACAGCTTTTCTCAGTGGTTCCATCGAATGCGACGATGTGTAGAGAGGAACGGAGATTTCTTCGAAAAACAATAAAAGTATTAGCAACTTTCATCATTAAGCCGTTTTTTATTTTCTAAACATTTTCAGTGTTACCCAAGTAAAATAATTTGTCAATCGCATGTTTATTTAAAAGGGCGCGATAATTATCGTCTAATAGTTGTGTATTTACATTATTCGATTTATGTAATTTTTTTGACATTGACACGAATAATTTTTAGTTTGTTTGTTTACTTATATCTATAAGTAGGCAAGTGAAATTATGGATGATAATTTTGCAGCTCATGTCTATGGCTACGTTCCACTCTTGTTCCATTAATCGCCTACAACGATCCTAACACCTAATGTATCGTACCACCTAAGGCTCGTGGTCTTTGCGAGCGAGCGTATGACGTCTACATGTTTAAAAATAAAATAAAAACGTCTTTATTTTGCATAGACCATTTAAACGGCGCTTACAAAATGTCATACACTAAAACTAAAGAAAAAATTACACCACATCACCCACAAATTAGAGGGGGTCCAAATGGCTTGAAGCGCTTAGGAAGTGCGCCCTATGAAATCTCTTTTTTTAAATATGGAAGGTTACCGCTCTCTTAATTATGTGATGCATACCAGACATGTAGATACGAACAAAAATTAAATTCGATTTTTCTTTATAAATACAATAATATCAATATTTAGTTGTACCCTATTGACGTATTAAAACAGACAGCCGGTGAATAATGTTAGCCACTCTTAACCCATACAGGAATAGTACCCGCGCAGCTGCTTTTATCTCACCGGACCCCAAATTTAAATATTGTGGGACATTTTTCATTTCTTTTTTTTTTATACACCACTGTCAAGCCCAAAGTATAAGCTTGTGTTATGGGATCTAGACGACTGATAAACATATTTATAATCTATATTTATGAAAGGCAAAATCACTCACTGACTCTTTGATCACGAAATATACGAAGCTAACGGAGTTTTAAAGCCCAAACTTTGCGTGGGGGTTCCTTTTAACACGTAAGTAGGTAGGTTAAGACGAGAATCTGCGAAATTCTACCCTAAGGAAGTAAATAAGGGATAAAAGGTTGTTTGAAAGTTCGTCATTTTCAAAGTTAGAAAAATGTATTATTATTATTGGTTTTAAATAAATGGATACATGTTTCATGGTTTTGCAAAGTTTTACCTGTAAGGAGGTAAACTAGGGGTTGTAAGTTTATTTGGATTTTTTTTTTTAAATCTACCTGTAGTTTATTTTAAAACTGATAAGGGGCATAGGATAGATTTTTTTATAGTAATTAGGAATAAGATACTTTAAGAATAATTTCATAAATATTTCAATACACACCCGCAGCTCCGCCCGAAGTTTACCTATTTACACATTTCCACAGGGAACAGTAAAACAGTAAGCTATCTTTAAAAGATAGATATAAGGCACAACAGATATTTCTGTCGACTAAAATCGCTGTACAATGTTAGAAATCGAGTACGGAAAAACTCACCACGCAGGCGAAGCTGCGGGCATCAGCTATTACATGCATATAATACATAGGAAACACCTAAACTCCGAAACAAACATTTGTGGATCACACAAATATTTTCCTGATCCGAGAAATATAGTCGCGGCAGTCGCATTCACTACCACTGCGCCACCGAGGCAGCCAAAAAGTTTGTATTAGCAAATATTCATTTATATTTAAGTATTTTTTTCATAATTATTTTGATATTAATGGCATATAGAATAATAGATAATCGATTCCTCGTAGTTAGTTTTCTAAACGAAACTAGTAACATCTTTTAAAAGTATCATCTTAGTTTAGAGAAAAAATCCACACAAAGACGAATAAAAGTCGTTTTAGATAGATTTGGTTGGTTCTTTGTTGAATAAATGAGCAACTTTGTCGTGATTAAACTTTTGAAATAATTAGGTATCTAGAATATAATTGAATCACAAGAGATGTGAGAGAGTCATTACAATGGTAATTTTAACACACTGTTTATTTCATTTACATAAATTAAAAAGGTCAAAGATAATAATAATATTCTTTTACATATCCACGGGTTTCCCATTCTGTAACAATCTTGATGGAATATTGTATGGAAATCAATACTAAGTCGGGTCTGCTTGTCAATTATGTATGGATCTGTGAATATAAGTAAACTGAATCGTTTAGAGTAGGTTATTGTCTGTTTACTTCTATATTGATTTACGCTACTATGAACTTATCTACTATCTTTAAGCTATTGTATAGTTTTTATCGCGGGCTTTGAGCGGGCTTTAATCAAGAAATTCTGTAACACAAAAAACCTAAGAAGGTGAAGAAGAAGGGGTGAGGGTGAGGGTGTTTTTTTTTTGTTTTTTTTAATGTAACTTGAATTAATATCAAAGAAAAACAAAGGTATGCTATGCAATAGCTTTACCGCGGCAGTCTCCGAGTGCCACACGTCTTTTTTTGCTACTATATCAAAGGAGGGTACGTGGTCAGATCCGGGCTCATCTTTGAGTGATTCACCTTAGGATGCGGTCACGAAGAAACTCTAAATAAAAAATCATGTAACGCGTGGTACAGTAAAGTTAATCACAAAATGGAATTAGGAGAGCGCTTCGTTCAGCAGTGGATTATTTAAAAAAAACTGGCACGCTTGCGAGTATAGCTTTAGATGAAACCTGCCGGATCATTACTGGATGTCGCCAGTCAGCCCCGATAAAATGCTGTATCCGCTAGCTGGTGTCTCGCCTCAGGGGATTTGCAGAGCTGTGACAGCCTCTTCCGACAGATCCAGAATGCTGGAAGACACGCGGCACCCTCTTTTTTACCGAAATTACTTTCGAACACAGATTGGCCGAAGTAAGGAGACCCGGAAAGAAGAAGATATAGATAGGCTGGATTTGATCGATTGGCTATCAATTTTGAGAGGTACAGGTGAATATACGTAAAAAAATTGCTTCGCTTTTCCATGAAATCTCATGTAATTTGTTAAAGGTAATTCATGCCATGCATGCATATAATAGACTAAATTTTGAGAGTAAATGTTTTTCCTGCCTTGGCTGATAAAAGACTGTAATGACGATGTCGTATAACTAGATCCTAATAGATATCAGTAAGGCTTCTGACATGCTTTAGCACAAAAGTCTTTTATCAAAATTGTCTTCCTACATAATGTCCGAGGGGCTGATAAGTGTCCAAAGCTATATGCTCATTAAAGTCATTAAACACGTCATCGTTAACAGCTGCTTCATTCACATAGATATAAAAACTGGGGTCACACAGGGTTCGACGTTGTTCCCTACTGTTTTTGTTTCACTACATCAGGTGGGTATGGGTATCGAGTGCCTGTTTGCTGTGTAAAATCGTTAAAACTAAATACAAATTCTTTAGAGACTTTCTTGTGCAAAGAGATAAGTTCTTTTTATTTACATAAACCCTTTTCCCAAACAAAGCCAATAAAAGGGCTCTGAGTATGGATGTATTCAACGTATTTCAAAAGACATTTAGAGATTTAATATAAAGCTATCTCAATAATTGAGGTATTTTATCTTTTGTCAAATTGATGATTATGATTAAGAAGTTCTCAGTACAATTCTTATTATGAGATCTATGCTTGAGCAGTTCTTTTGTTATTGTACACTAAGGAATAATTCAGTATACTCGTAGATCTATACTAATAAATAAACCTGAAGAGTTTGTTTGCTTGGTTGAACGCACTAATATCAGGAACTACGGGTCAAATTTGAAAAAAATCTTTGTGTTGGATTGCCCATTTATCGAGGAGGGCTGTAGGATTATATCATCACGCTACTACCCTAGAGAGCGGAGCAGTACTCATAAATGTCGACAAATCAGGTAAATTTTATAATATATTTTATAATATTATTGTAGAATTTAAAAACGACTGGATGAAATAGGTGCGACGGGAGTTCGAAGAAGGTTAGGATAAATTTGGACAAATGCTACTAATATTGTAAACGTGAAAGTTTGTAAGAATGGATGTTTGTTACTCTTTCACGTGAAAACTACTGAATGGATTTGAATGAAACTTTACAATAATGTAGCTTATACATCAAAATAACAAATAGGCTACTTTTTTACAGGCAAACGGGAACGGGAAAACTTCATCACGCGGGCGGAGCCGCGGGCGTAAACTGGTATACAATAAGTGTTAAAATAATGGAGCCATTTTTACACGCCATTTTTATATTAGCCATTGCAATGAGATCTAGACAACTGATAAAACATACTGAAATATTTATAACAAACTATACATACATATTATAGATAAATTACCCAACACGGAACACATTAACGTTTCACACAATAACAAAGTAATGTATGAAAATAAAATAAAATAAAAACGATAAATAAAAAACTTAGTTGGGAATAGAAGCTACGACCTCCAGTTTCATAGTCAGGTAGGTCTCTAACCTCTAGACCAGGGAATTATGCCGACAGTATTGGTTGATATATTATTATTCATTACGTCCCCGAATCTGATTATAATCGATAACGGCGTTACAATCAAAGAGAAGCTCGTGAACGGAACGAATTTGTCCACGATAACTTATATTTTGTACTCTGATAAATAAAGACTCCTAAATGGCCACTATTTAAACTTATTCCACTAACAAGTCTTCAAAACGCTGATTTCTTTCAGATTCGGTTTAACAACTAATCAAACTTAGGACACCAAAGAGGGACGCGGTGGTAAAAAAATATCAAACTCCTCTTTTATCAAAATTCACAAAATAGCATACAAATCAGCAAATCAATTTCCAAATTTCTACCATAACGACATGAAATTTACGCAAAAGAACCGTTATAGCCATTGTTTACTGAAATACCTCATGAAGGATGGACTACCTTGTTTTTCTATTACATTTCAACTTAAATTTAAACACATAAACTCCAACTCCAAAAATTATTAATCACTTTCGCACGTTATAAAATTAATCACGTAAAATAAACAGATTCGGCGCGCAAGGAAAAGCGTGCGAAAATCGTACGTGACACAATCACCCTCGACCATAGTTGACGCGGTACTGGCGGAAAACTGAGCACGTGGATTCAACCAATAATTATGTGACAAACAAAACTGAACTTTACCGCGAAGCTATACAATTTAAATTCACGTACACATTGTGTTGTGAAAATGTTTGCAGAACTTTAAACATGGTCAATCGAAATTAAACCTTATAATGTAATGGTATAGCATATTATAGCTTGACAAATTGCTTTTGATGTCATAATATGGAAAAGTTATCAACTCGACAAAATTCGTCACCGGCCGGTCCGTAGTTTTTGTTTGTAGAAAAAGCTTTTAGAGTGGATCAGTTAATACAGTCTTTTATTACAAACAAATTTAATTTACCTAATTGAATTTTTAAAATTATCATTGCTTGAGCAGAGATATATAATACACCCACAAATCATCAGTTATTATTAGTTCTATTTAGTTCCACGTAAAAGTAACTATTATTATTTGTTCTGAGAATATCTTGTAGAAAGTGCAGAGGCAGATTGTAGCTCTTAAAATATTTTAATTCAACTAGACTTAACGATTACCACGTTAAAGGCGGCTGGGACCAATGGTTGAACGCACCCTAGCACCCACCGAAGCACGGTCACTAGTCTCAGGTCTGACCACATCGTTATATGAATGATCTTTAACAGAACACAGCTAAGTAAGGGGTCCCTAAGGCCTCTGAATCCAAGCGAGCTCACCTTTTAGAGGTGCACCTGCTGATTAATGAGTTGGGAGGTCAGACCATATTCGTTCCCAACAAGGCCGAAAATGAAAAGCTAAACAATAGCTACTTCTAACAGGCAAATAAAAATCCAGGTAAAGTTAGAAAACATTAAGATGAAGAGAGAGAAGGGCTAATCAAGAAAATCTGAGACAACAGTAACAGTTTATTTCAACTGAGATAAATAAAACTATCTTCAAATATTGATGGCATAAAACATGAACATTACAACGCGGTACAGAACTCCGTGAGCAACATATCTCACTCGAGTGCATTCAGGTACAAGATTATTGGGCCGCGCTCTATCTGACACACTGCACGGAACAACGACGAGCAATATTTTTTAATAAATTTATAAATTTTTGCGTAAAAGGATCTCATAAGTAACATACTGATTGCCTTGACCAACAAGTACGTAATCACACTTATATTCACAATAAATAAATATAAATCAAGCTAAGTTTAATAATTAGAGCCGGGTACTTCGCCGGTATCATTATGAACTGGTATCTTGTTTGTATTTTCCTATGGATTTTTTTTTTATTTGGCATTTATAGACTATTTTTATTCTACGATTGTTGTACTACACGGAAGTTCAATTATTTTTTGGTTATAAGCTTTAAAATGGTTCAAGTTAAGCTCGCTTTTGTACAGCATTATATATTTGAACTATATTTAAGTTACACTATATTTTGATGTGCAATATAGAATAATAATAAGTTTTCTTAACGACATTTTTTTCCAGACAAGGCTCACGATGGAGCAAGTTAGCTATTTAGTTCTTTTGATTTAGAGACATTCACACCACAGTTGGGGCTTGTGGGCCCAAAAGGTTATTATGCGTGTGATTTGCGACATAAGTTTATGAATAAAAGTAGCTAGCGAAGTTGTAAAGCCGTATATCACACAACGCAAACAGAAAACCTCATTGGTATTCGGGTAGTTTCATTTTTACAGCGCCATAAACATCTTTATGCTTTTCAGCGTCGAAGCTAATACATACGTTACTATGACGGATTCATTTCAATATTACTCAAGGTTCGTGTTCTGTGTATGTGGTTGGGAAGTGACGAACAGCCTCGGCAGGAACTTTGTCTTTTATTAACAAATTTAGACAATGCTTCTTGATAAGTACCTATGTTTATTCCTTTCCTTAAGATCCACCATGTAGGATTATTGGAAAGCTATTATAGTAGCCTCTTTTTTAATAATACCTCTCGTGCTGGTATATTATTAGTCCACAAACATCTCTAGCAATAGTTCTCGTCTTATGTAAAAGTATCAGAAATATAGTTTAGTAGTTGATGCCCGGCTCTGCCCGCGTAATGAAGCTTTCCCTTTCCCATTTTCCACAGGAACTTGTTCCCGGGATAAAAAGTTACCTGTGTCTTTTTTGGGCTCTAGACTATCTCTGTACCAAATTTCACCTAAATCCGTTTAAAAGTTTTAAGGTGAAAGCGACAGACAGATAGACAGAGTTTCTTTTGTATTTATAATATTAAGTTAGGACAACAGGGTTTTGTAGCAGATTACAATATCGTAACACACTACAACTCTCTATTGCCTATCCTATTACGAGTCTATCGCTTTTCTGTGTCGAACCATTGTACCTTGGATTCTTTTCAGAAAACATTTACAATCCTCGCCCAATGCCGGATTCTTTCGGCAAAGTTTTGTGGAATTTATATCCATGGGTATCTCAAACAAGAAAATAAAGTTAACACGTTCGGAATGATGTAAATAAATAATAGAATAGAATAAACTTTCACAGTTGGCAACTATTTTGATGCTTTTGTTTCCGGTAGGCGGTAGCCATTTTGTATGTACAGCAAATAGTGCGCAAATATTTATGTTTAATATATTCTCGTGTTTTGGCACTTTAATTGTATGTACACAATCACTAACTAGTTATATTCTACCCGTGGGTTTGATCAACTTGATAAAAGGGTCAAATACAAATAAATAGAACACATTTTTAGGATGCAATGTTTCGAGAGCTTCTAATTTTCTTATATTTGTGCATGCATTGAACAAATATATTTACATGAACATGTTTAAAGTTCTTCCCACTCTTATAACTGTTTAGATTTCCATATAAAACTGCATTGAGGAAATACCAAAAACACCAGCCAAATTAGTTCTACAACAGCATAATTTCAGTATCATAACAACTGACTTGGGAGGCGTCTATTAAATGGGTAACTAAGGACCTCTTCGATGACAACTGCCCCGACCACAGCAAGGTTCTTAGTTGCACTTCTAAAGAACTTTAGAGAAGATGTATTGTCAGTTAATTTTTCCTATAGGGTAGTATTAGGCACTGTCTGTGTAATTTCCATGTACAAAGCAGGAAATCAATGTCACTAGCGCGGTCTTTACTGGACATACCTTACTCAATATCTCACTAGGTGACTCCTATGGCTTTACCCGTAACATACCTACTTCGTACTCCCATCGCTTCTATTTAATCTAGTCCTTTATAAATCCTGCTTATATTTTCAAAATTTGCCCGTATTGTCGACATTTATGATTACTAGTAGCGTGATTATATATAGCCTATAGCCTTCCTCGATAAATGGGCTATCCAACACAAAAATATTTTTTTAAATCCGATCAATAGTTCCTGAGATTAACATGTTCAACCAAACGGTCGGATTTTTTATGCATTTTTGTAGAATTTACAAGCAACGGGATTAAATAGGTGCGACGGGAGTTCGAAATATATCACGATCGAAGCCGGGGGTGGCACCTAGTTAATTATACGTTATATTTAATATTTGCCCGTTTTGTCGACATAGGTAGCCTTTCTCGATAAATGGGCTATCATCCACAAAAATATTTTTTTACATCCAACTAGTAGGTAGATCCTGAGGTTAGCGCGTTCAACCAAACAAACACACAAACTCTTCAGCTATACTCATATACGTATATTAAAAGGTATAGAGTATAGAACAACCGAGCGTATCGGGGGGCTTCACCCTTTTTTCATACGATTACTTTCGTTTCTCTTCGGCGCGAGCAAGAGGAAGCGAGTAACATTCCACTGTAGTTGCATGAATATACCCAAAAATTCCCAAACCAAATAGCAACTCTGGCATAAAACTTTCATAATCGGCGCTATCGGATGTGAAATCGAATTAAACTCACACACCTACAGGCTATCAATCGGCATTCGTACGTTGTGTGTGTGCATGTCTATTTTAGAAGTGCGAAGGTCATATTCAATAAACAATAAGCGAACAGGTGTTAACCGTACGCTATCCATACGTACAATTCGTGCATTGATTTAAAACAGGCATACGTGTGAAGAAGAGGTTCGATAATATCTGATAGATTAGAAAGAGAAAGATTACAATGCGGAAGAAAAATCTCATCTTTGATTTAAAAGGGAAAACGAACAGAGGACTTTAATGTTACTGTACTGGTATTTCATTAGTGTGACTACAAATGGGAAGCGTAGTAACGACAGTGCTGTGATGTAGATTAGGAGGTCAAATGTAACTGACCTCTTTTTTTTCTTTTTTGGATTCGTATAATCCAAAAAAGAGGTCCACCTGATGGAAAGTGGTCACCGTAGCCTATGGACGTTTGCAACACCAGAGGTGCAACACTCGCGCTGCACCTCCTTGCCTCTTCTCTAACTACTTTTTAGACTGTGGCGACCAACGCCACATAACGAACAGAAATCGTATTACTTCGATACTAAGAATCTTTTAAAAATTTTGATCTTTGAAAAAACATAAAATTTATGATCAGAACAGTTCACTAACAACAATAGTACGCAGCCTACTACCCATGATCACCTTGAGTAATTGGATGTGTTGCAATTACATCTTACAACGTTCTTCCACAGCTTTTAGTGCTACAATTGCTCGATAGTTCCTCTAACTCTTCACCTTATGTGTGTTCCTAGTTATGTCCAAACCTTACCTGGATTTAGAGCCTGGGGTTCTATTTATAGGGGCTTATTAATGGGGGCGCTATAGCTTGACTTTAGATTTTAAGCATTGTAGGGCGTGGCTACCGTCTTTTCTCCCAACCCCGCAAAGGCACCTGCGTCATTGCAGTCGTCGGTAAATCAGCAGGTGCACCGCTAGCTGGTGCAGCGCTTGGGCTCCAAAGATATTGGTGAGGCCCCTTACACCCCATAGCCCTTTTAACTTACATGTAAACTGTGAATTACATCAACATCGAAATATAAAAAAATCTATTTATTTTAATTAAAATAATTTATAATAAACCTATCCACCAATCCAACTAGATCATTAGACTCCAAGAGTGGCTTTTGAAGATGATAGCTACTCTAGTCTATGAGCGCCTAGTACGCAAAGGTACTTGAACGAATAAACAAATTAGGTAATGTAATATTTTTCTTCAAAACACATACATCCCGCAAATTATTTAGATCGCGTATCTCTTTAGGAGATTCCTTCTGTAACGTGAATGAGAATATAACATCACTGTATGTGAGGAATGGATACCTAAGGATTACTTTGGTGCTTTGATGTTTATAACCGACTTTATAAAAAGACATTTCTATAGATAGATTATTTTTCAACTTCCAAATAAGCTTTGCTTATTATTTTTTAACAGTGTTATAACGGTTGAAAAATGTTATATTATTTGAAAGCTTACCTTATACTTAAGTTTGGAGAAGCTTTACCAAGGTCTACAGGGCTTACTAAGCTAAGAATTCCACCAGCTAGCAGTACAGCGCTGACCAACGGAGGAGACAGCGATGAAGTCGCGAGAATATAAGACGTCAGTCGATCTTATTAATACGCTAAAACTGGCATGTAATAAAGAATGACGAAAGGGAAAAATAAAGGTTTATAGGTAAGGGATTTTGGGCAGAGCGCCGTGACATAATCACGTCCAGCAGTCCTTGTGACAAGTGCCTAAGGGCTGTCGTATACAGGAACTGGGCTGTTGATTGTAAGATACAAAAAGATAAATTATTTTGTGGACGTCTGGAGCGCAGGCAGATGATAGCTATTTACCTCCAATGCGACCTTTGACCTGCAATCTAGGGGCACCAGCGATTTGTCATTTTCAACATTAATGGCAGTGGTCTGCAAGCAATTTACCTAATCATGTACAATTGACTAGGCCATGTCTTCGTCTGAGGACCAACGGGTTGGCACGCATTTACTTCAGTTTGGCTAAGTTACAAGACATGAATCGATTAAGTGAAAATAATTTTAAGAAAATCCGAATTAAATAACAAGCGAATGCAGCCAAGGAGTAAAGCTAGTGCCGTACATCGGAAAGTTTCCACTCCGCTGCTTAACGCAGTATTGATTGTGATATGAAACAGGATGCTGTTATCTGATAACGATATCTAACTAAATCTGAATATTATCGGTTTTAACTCTTATTTTACTGCCTTCACCTAAGTTTTGGTTAGGTATGTATTTATGGCTAATTAAGGTGGGGATGTTTCAGAACTGCACTTCTTAATTGACTTTGAAAAGGTTGTTCTATTTGTGACAGTAGTATCAGTGACATTTTCAATTACACGAGTGTAGTATAAAACTTCCAGACACAGAAAAAAGGTAACAAACGTAATAGGTGCTAAATTTATGTATTTTATTTATAATTTATATAATTTAATATTTTATATATTTATTTATTTATATAATTTATTATAATTTATAATTTATTTAAATATTTACAATAATCAAGCATCAGCATCACGTTTAGTTGCTTAAAACCACTAGATCTTCGACAAAAACCATAATCAAAACAAATAAAAAATAAAACACATAATCATGAAAACAAGCAAGCAAGTGAAAAGATACATTCTGTTAATCAAGCAAAAAAAGCGTTTGAGCATAAACAATTGAGCATAAACAATTTAAATTTATTTAATATCTTACGCCTACATGAAAACGGTTGCATTTATCTTTAATATATAGAGGTCGTCTGGGAGGCTACCACCATCTCTTAAAGCAAAATTATAATCAATACCACTTTTACAGTGTGAATGAGACATTCGGTGCTCCTCAAAATATTATTGTACTGGATTCAGAAGAAAACATGGTCCGATTCACACTGAGAAAGTGGAATACGTAGTCTGACTGGATACAACTGGATTATAAAAGCAGTTCATAATATGACAGAAAAATATATCTATACTAATATAAAGCTGAAGAGTTTGTTTGTTTGTTTGGTTGAACGCGCTAATCTCAGGAACTGATACTATACTGGTCGGATTTGAAAAATTCTTTTTGTGTTAGATAGCCCTAGCCCTAGCCCTAGGCTATATGTCATTACGCTACTACACTGGGGAGCAGAGCAGTAGTCATAAATGTCGACCAATCGGGCAAATTATTATGCATCATTGTAGAATTTATAAGCGACGGGATTAAATAGGTGTGACGGGAGGTCGAAATATTCCACGGGCGAAGCTGTGGGGGTCATCTAGTAATAGGATCTCATGCAACAATGTTTGTAATCGAACTCCCTCGAAACGGCATGAATAATTTTTATGATTTTTCAGACAAAACCTGATCGAAAATTGTTACCCTCGCGCTTACAACCCTGTTACCATATTGAAAGTGACCTGCACAATAGTCTAATATAGGCCTTCCGATAGGAACACTCGTAAATGGAAACGCCACTAATGATTACCCAGGACCGACCATAGTGTAAGATGCTTAACGCAGTTGGTGGTGTACAGAACATTAAACTAGTGACTTCACAATCCAGACAGACACTTGCCTTCCACTATAGAAGCAATTAATTGTATTCAATTATTTCAAGGTATGAGGTTCTTCAAATGAGGCTTTTGAAGGTTTCTACAGAGTTGTCAGGGTGACATTTGGTACTGCACATGATACGGTGACTTACCATGAGGTTGACCGTATTTGCCTACTTAGTCCTACTAATATTAGAAACTAATAAGAATGGATGTTTGATACGCTTTCACGCAAAATCTACAAAATGGATATAGATGGAACTTTACAATAATATAGCTTACACATCAGAATAACACAAAGGCTACATTTTATCCCGGGAACATGTTCCTGTGGTAAACGGGAACGGGAAAACTTCACCACGCGTGCGTAGCCGCAGGCATCATATAGTAGTATATAAACAAGTTTTGCAATAAAAATCGAATTATTAACTGTTCAGACTCTTCCGTGATTGCCAAGTTTACGAAACCTTCTAAGAACTCTGAAGTATTTATCAAACTTTTTTTCATTGAGCAATACCGCAAAAAGCTTCAAGATTTCTTGGCTAAATTGTTGGAAATCTTATAAAGTTTTTGGTAACTTTCCCAAAGTTTACAAGTATAAGACTTGTGCAACTATTACAGAATCGATCAAGCACCGTCGTAATATCGAAGTATTATTGTTGGCACTTTAGGTACTTACAATAGCAATCGGGTTGCAATCCTTTCAATAGCAAATGTTTTAGTTACGCTTCTACGACGTAGGCGCCCTTAAGGGGTTGCGAGGTCCTACGGCACTCGCGGCCAGCAATGCCGAAAATTAAAAGCCAAATGATACTTGCTCCTAGCAGTCAAGTAAAAGTAGGGGCCATGTTCCAAATTCAAGTGAGGTTTGGAAGCGATTGGGAATACACTGCTATGAGGAGGATGACGCTTCTACGCCGTAATCGTTTTAAATATACTTAGTATATGTTCTGGGTTAATATTGTAAAGATGAAGAGTTCGTTTTGTTTGATTGATTGCACACCTTAATCTCACGAAGTACTAGTTCGAATTTAAATATACCTTTTTACGTTTAATAGACCATTTATCACGCTACTACCCATGAGAGCGGGGTAGTAATAACAAAACAGTCAAAACATTGAAAAAAAATCAATACCCTTTTGTAAAATTAATAAACGACGAAGTCACGAGACTCAGCTAATTTAGTATAAAACTACCGAAGAGTCCGTTATTGCGATAGATATAAAACTAACTAACTAACTATCTTCACGCTATAGCCCTGACGGGGTAGTCAGAGAGGATAGATCGCCAGGCGTCGCGAATTTCGCGATCCATGCGTACTTCTTTCTCTTCTTCACTTCACACTTCTCTGAATCATCACTCGCATACCCAGACGTGCTACGTGACTTTTCCATTTTTGAGCAATCTGCTGACGTGGTCCTCATATGTAAGTCTCGGCCTACCCTGACTCTTTCTACCCTCTACCTTCGCACAATATATATTCTTCGTCAACCGTTCCTCACTCATTCGTTGGAAGTCTCCAAACCAACGGAGTACGCCCTTTTCCAGCTTAGCTTTTCCTTTTTTTTTGCGAAGATATTTATTTTATTAGTTCAATATGGTACTAAAGCAATATAGAGCCAGTGTTATATATTTGAACTAATATCAGTGGTGAGCCCATTGCTGTGTTGAAATAGACAGACGCAGGTTGTGGCTACCTGCTGTTGAAATGCTGTTGAAGGGCATAAGGCCTTCAACCAGGCTTAACGACTGCCATTTTACTGACAACCGGGACCAACGGCTTAACGTGCATTCCGAAGCACGGAAACGCTCGCAAATGTAAATGCCACAAAGTGGTCACCCATCCGAGTACCAGCCATAGTGAAAGTTGCGTAACTCAGTGATCGTTTACAGAACACTGAGACCGCGGAGCCACGAGCACTTCATCCCAAAATCCGAATTATATTTGCATTCTATCGCTCGATTATTGCAGTAAGGAGGATGGGTTATTATTATAGGTCTTCGCTCTACACAAAGGACACAAAGGACCGGAGTAGATACTGTATATATCAATATTTCGAATTCAAGTATATAAGTAGAATATATTCATCAATCACGCCTTATCCCCGAAGGGGTGGCAGAGGTATATTATACGCCCATATACGTAGAATACGAGTACATTAATGTACTAGTTCGTCCCGCACAGATTCCAGCAAAATAATTTTCCGAGTTTTTAAATTTTATTTCGTTAGTAAATACACCTCATTCCCCTTCAGTATATTATTACCTATTGTAAATTATACTACCATTCAAAACCTTTCATTTGATATTCATATTGAGGGAGTTGTAAAAAAATATAGGTTCCGCCATTTTGTGGCGGCGGCCATCTTGGACTGATTTTCATCAAACATAGCTAAGAACACGCCCGACTAATTCACCTTTCAAACAAAAATAACAAAATCAAAATCGGTTCACCAATTCGGGAGCTACGATGACACAGACAGATACACACACAGACACGTCCAACTTATAACAACCCGTCGTTGTTGCGTCGGGGGTTAAAAACGAATAAGTACCTACATATTTAAAGGGTATCAGCTAAAGCGTTACGGTTGTTTAAGCCGTGGGGTAGACTTACCTAAAAATTAAAAGAATATAAAGTAATTACGACAACCACAATGATGGTTTACACGCTCGCGAGTACAGGTCGCGCGGCGAATGATGAGCTCTGATAAAAATTAGTGGGGATAGTTTGCCCATGTATAATCGCGCACAATATTATTACACAAAGAATCAAGTTTAATACGACTCTGCTTTGAACCATTAAACATTCATTAACATTTTTGGTGGGTACTTAAGTAGGTATATATTATTTACAACAAGTGAGTTCAAAGTGTTTTGCGTGAAAATATTAAACCATGATAGGTATTTTATTAATTTTTCAGTGATCGTATTAGAAAAGAAAACAAATTTATTGTAATATTTTAATGTAGAAATAGGTATATAATGTGTGTGACACCGACAATTCTAATTAAAGTAAAAGAAGTGGAAGAAGTCTGCTTACCCCGGTAAATGATAGGCGTGATTTTTGTTTGTACTATACAAATGAAATTGTCGAAAATTTATAACTAAACTAACTATCTTCACGCTATATCCCTTACGGGGTAGTCAGAGAGGACAGATTGCCAGGCTTCGCGATCCATTCATACTTATTTCGCTTCCTTAAGATTCATCAACCGCTTCATACACGCACGTCTGGGTATTCGAGTACTTAATACTTTTCCGTTTTTGAGCAATCTGCTCACGTGATCTTCATATGCAAGTCTCGGCCTACCCTGATTCCTTCTACCCTCTACTTCCGCCCAATATGTATTCTTCGTCAATCTTTCCCCACTCCTTCGTTGGACGTGTCCAAACCAACGAAGCACGCCCTTTTCCAGCTTAACGCTGACACTTTCATTCAAACCTGCCATAATGCGTATCACTTCGTTACGTATTCGGTCGGCCAAAGTTACGCCGCACAATTTTGGAAGTGGTCGCATCTCCACAGCATTCAATTTACTTTCATGCATCTACTGACATACCCAGGTTTCGCTACCGTAAAGCAACGTTGGCACTATCACTGCGTTATGTTTCGCCAATAATAATAATTATAATTTGTATAAATATTTGATCAAACAAATTACATAATAAACCATTTTTCTTTCTTGTCCAGATTGGACAGACAATTTTCTCGGGGCATCAAAACCTCAATACGCTATTAAAAGATTTACCAAAAGAGTAGAATATTTTATGTGCGTAACAGTACCGAGACTAGTGACAACACGTGCCGACATAGCACAAAGTAGTGTGCGGCTGTGCCCTAGTGTGCGTGTAGGATTTCAACCACTCCTGCGTCCACGCTTAAACTCTCCCGCCCTTCACCCCCTATCACCCCGCCAATTAGACCTAATTTTTGAGTTCTGCGCATTCACCTTCCACTTTCTTACAGAGGTCATCATTCGCCGCGCGACCTCTAATCGCCGCCATATTTTTTTTGTTTGTAATTCTAAAAGCCTGTCTTTGTAAAAATAATGATTAATTTTAAAAGTACCTAAGGATTGTGCTCAATAAGACCTGCGTAGAAATACACATGGAACAGGTAAATAGAGAAGTTAAACAGCATGAACAGAGTATCTTTCCACTCACTTGTTGTGTAGCCGAAGTCGTCTTCTTCTTCTGGGTCGGCTTCCTTCTCTTCTTTGTTTCGTTTCACTGCTCCCGCTGACGCGCGATCGATCTAAGAACAACAATATTTCTTAGTAGGTAGTTAAGACAGCGATTTTATAGAATTTGGATAGAAATTTGACATAAAAAATCTATAGGTATTTATAAAATAAATTATCTGTTTCAAAAAAATTTTTTGTGCACCCAAAGTGAAAATTAGGTTTAGTATATATGGAGATAAATTAAAGTGTCTATTTGTTTGTAATAATAAATTAACAGCCTTTCACTAAATGCATATGAAAGCATATTCAGTACTTACATAAAAAACAATATTTAAACATTTTCTCTCTGTTTATAAGTTTTATTCTTGTTTTTTTTTGACGCAGGGAATGAGTTTACATGTGGGACTCCCGGCCTATAGGGGCCGTCCTACCCACTCAACCCTGCGGTGTTTCGCTTTCTGCCCAACCGGACCGCAGTGGATAGCCCTCAGGCTTATCGCGCGACCCGGCTAAGGGAATGCCCCAATATGAGGCTCTCCGCGGGGATTTATAAGGAGTAGCTTAGGGTTACATTTATCCCCGTATTCCCACTGGAGCGACGCGAGTAAAACCACGAGGCATTCGCTACATGTTTTATATTTTTTATTTAATATCTCTTTTGTATTGCTATCATTTAGCTTGTATATTTTTTTAGTTTCAATGCCATACTCAACTCATACAAATGTGTATATCGTCCCTGTAGAGCGAAAAGTCACTAAGTCGAAATGGCCAAAATGAGTTATTGATGCCAATAAAACTACATCTTTTTCTCTAATGATCTGTCTGACAATCATTTTTGTATGTGCATTAGTTTCCGATTTATGAAATGTGAAAAGTAAGTAAATCTTTCCTTTGTCCTTTTTAGAAAAATTATAGAAATAACTAAACATTGTTAATTATTTTATATTTATTGAAAATGTACGAAGCTTAAAAATAAAACGACTTAATTACTTTTTCTATTGAATTTACAATGCATACGGAGGTCTTTTAGTAAAATAAAATCACTAAAATGATTTAGTGAGTTTTTAAAATCAGTAGTTTGGTAAAACACCCAAAAACGAAAATTTACTAAATCGAAATAGTGACTATTCGCTCATTAGTTGTAAATGATTTTGTAAAATAATGATAAAGTGAAAAGTCATCATTTCAATTTATTTACTTCTTTTATAATAAAAATGGATTAAAAACTTATTATGAATGATACCTACTTTAAATCTCTTAGTTATTATTTTTATAACTTTGAAGTGTATCATATGCACTTAGGTACATATCGCTTGCGAGTAAAATAAATAATAAAATAAAATAAAAATATTTTGTTTTGCATAGACCATTTCAACGGCGCTTACAAAATGTTAAACACTAAAACTAAAGAAAAAAAAAATTAAAGCGACCACCGCACCAGTTAGTTATTTTATCACGACTGGAGCTACAAGCGTAGTGTGTGGTGATTTTCATTTGTAGCACTGACGTCTTCCAACACGTCAGGCTTAAGGCCAGCTTTGTACTAGCACTACGATCCTTTTGGGTCTACTGTACTGTACCCCTCCCTATCACCAATCCCCCCAGGTAGCGGCCTTATAACACCTCCATAAACTTAGGTATATACTTTAAGGGAATGAGGCTGCAGTCCTTCGGCACCGGATATGCATGCCCTAGGAAACTCAATCTCTTTGCACTATGTGATACATTCGCATAGCAGGTGGTGAATGGTTCTACTCCCCTATGGGAGTAGAAACATTCACCACCTGCTGGACCTGCATATCAGGTTGGCCATTAGTTCAATCTTGTGGAGGTGCTACCTTGTTGTATAATGCCCTATTTGTATGGCCACAGTTCCCTGGATCAGTGCTCTGTAATATTTTCCACAAGCACGTAACTATGGCAAAGGTCTTCACCTGGAAGACCGCTGTATACTCTTAGAAATTGATCATTGTATACCTCTGGACCTGAGCCGGTTCTCATATTTGAACTATCCTATGTTTTATTATGCTTTGCAGAATTTCAGTCCCTTTTAAAGTTGTAGATGGTCTGTATCTTGTCAAGACCGATGTCTAAGATGTTATGATTAGTAATCGTTATTGTAAAAAAAATATGCGTAAACATTTTATGCGGGTATATCATTATTATAAAGAAATTATGGGAAAATAAAGTATGCCAAATGATTTATTCTGTTTAAACGTTATGCGAAACGAAGAGTATGCAAAAAAACGTTATGCAGTTTTAAGTTATACCTTTTAAATTTATGCAACCCAATACGGACCCTCTTACTATATAGTTTAACGTCCCACTTACTGATAGGATTCTATTTATTGTGAATGTTACTATCACAGTACGCTCATTTTATTTCATAAGAGGAACCGCACTGAAGAAGTACCCTCACTTCTTCAGTGCGTTTCCTCTAATGTATTAATTTACTGACATTTCTAGTGTTTTGAGGAAGATTTAAGAATAATCGGTTAAACATAGTCCTAACTTCCCGGCGTTAGTAGAAAGATTACTGGCGTGTATCAGACGAAGACAACGTACATTAATTTAGGCCCAGTACCGTTATCATTTGAACCATGTCCGGCTAAAATCTGTGCCAGTTTAACCCTATTGAGCTAAACTAGTCACCGTCTAGTCAACCAGTCATTGGCACTTATTTTTCAGGATGTATCGTGGCTACAAGTTAATAAGTCGGCAGAAATCTCTCTAGCAAGAACTATGAAAAATGGCTTACTGAAAATCTCCTAACAATCAATATATTAACAAGAAAAATTATCTGTTTCCGAAATTTCAAAGTTACGAAAACAAGTTTTTACAGATATTTTTATTTTATATAAACTTCAAAATTAAAAAGAAACTCAACATCTAGCCTTCAAATATAAAGATAGGTATTATTTACAATGCACATTTCGTAGATGTAGCAAGTAGACACAAATTAACCAACTCGAGTTATTTTTCTCTGACATAATTTATAACTGAGTTAAAAATCACTAACTAAGGGCGAAAGTTAACAAAGTCATCGCTAGACCCGACTATCTATAGAGAACAAATAATTAACTAACGATTTTCTAATTTCTCAGTAAATACTCATTGGTGCTAATTCTGTTGTTGAAACCACTAAACTAAATTTCTCTAAAATTTTCTTATTTTTATTAAGAGATTGCCAAATGCTATTCTGTTATTACGTTGAACTAAACTTGGTGATATAATAAACAGCACTAAATTTATATCGGACATCACTAAAATTCCATTTATGTGATAAAATTCAACATAACATGTATTTATATGCCGACTAACTTAGTGATTGAACTGTCTTTGTACATTTTTCAGATACAAATTTAACGACACACAAAATTTAGACGTTTTCACTAAAATTAGACGTCACCTAAATAGGTGTAAAAGATTCATTTCAGTGGGACGATTTTAGTAACCGTTTGAAACGTGAAAACTTTTAAAACGTTGTAACGTGAAAAATGTACATAGGCAGTTCAATCACCAAGTCAGTCGGCATGTATTTACATTCGACTGTCTATGTACATTTCACACGTCTTGTTCAATTTTATCACATAAAATGAATTTTAGAGACATCAGATACAAATTAAGTGCTACTAATGATATCACCAACTTTAGTTCCACTTAATAACAGAACAGCATTTGGCAATCTCTTAACAAAACATAGAAAATTTTAGAGAAATTTAGTTTAGTGATGTCAACAACAGAATTAGCACCATTTATTCCTTAAAATAGTAATTACCATACCAGCTTGATTTAATTTCCTTCAAAATAAACCCAAAATCGGAGATATATGTTAAAGTTATGACGATTTATATTTTTCAAAACTTTAAACGTCAATATCTCAAAACTTGATTATTCGACTTAGTGACTTTTCGCTCTACAGGGACGATATGCTTCATACAAATTTGAAACCTCACCTCAACTCCATTATCGGAGTACGTCCTCCCCTGCAGGTCTCTTTCATCTTCCTCGTCACTGCTCTCTGAGTCCGAGTACACCGGTTTCGGTTCAGCCGGACTCGCCTCTATGTCTTCTTTTCGTTCACTCGAATCTTCTACTTCTTTCTCAACATCTGCATCTGAGGTCACTGTTATCTGTAAAAGAGATTTTTCTAAACTACCTATAACTACAAACTGAAAACTTTGTGGTTATTTTGTCGAAATTGCTTTCTTGTAGCCTGAGTTCAAAAGTGTCGCGTCGCCGTCGGTTCAGTGTTAGACATATTACACTACGGTGAGTCTTGAGATAGGAGAACGTTTGTGGCCCGTTGATTTATTGATCCTGATTTACAGTTACACAATAGTCAGAAAGTCAAATTAAAGTTCTTATAAACGGCTTGAATAAAATTAACTGCAGAAAGTCACGAGCTGCGCCTACCCATTGCAACATGGCAATAAGCGTACCGCGTATTACTATACCACGTGAAGTGTGGGCGTTTAGTATGCCTCTGCGTATATATTGTAATGCACTTCAATTAAATATTAATGTACCTTCGCCAGTATGGCCATGTCAGCCCCGCCGGGTCCCGGTTAGAGGGGAAGACCCAAGAAGTGCTGGCTTGACGTCGTAAGGGATGACATGCGTGCCAATGGTCTCACTACAAGACGATGGTGCGAAGTGGAGGAGAAAATGTAGGAAAGCGGACCCCCGGCGTCGCGAGACGCAACTGAGACAGACGCTCGGATGATTAATGTACACATTACGACTACATCTCAGAAACTATTATTGTAGTGTAGTTGTAACTGCTGATGTTTGTTTCACTGTGTGTATGATTTACTAGCTAATAAATTATGATTTTAATGATCTACGCTTAAGTGTTTTTCACAGAACTAGCGTTCTGTCACGTTTCATAGGAAATTAGGAGCGAACCAGGCGGAGTATGAGATTTGTTTGTCAACGAGCCAATAATCTTAGATTAGTGTATTTTTGCCTTTATTGGCCATTATTTAGTAGAAAGACCCAGGGTGCTTCTGCAACGTCCTCCAATAAACCGTCTAGCAGGTATGCCTTCGCAGTCCTGGGACAATTTTCACAGGATTTATTTTTAAACTTTCGCGGTTTATACTTATATTTTATATACTACTCGGGACATCACGCGAAACAATTTTGTACTTACATTCACCGACGTTTCGAGCGCGTTGCAGCGCCCGTGGTCGCGGCTGGACTGAGCCGCGGAGAGTCCCGAGTAGTATATAAAATATTTCACAGGAGTGCTCGGGTCTACGTGCAGTATTAGTCTGAGGTCGTAATACGAGTATAAAGAACCCAGTTTGATAAGCTGCAGAATCGTTTGTTTTTTACAGTATAACCTTTGTTTTGGGTCCTTTATATTAGGACTTTTACTACCAAAATAATCGATTAAAAGAAAACTTTCTCCAGTGCATCTTTCAGTTCAGTTTCTAACTCACCTTGATCTCGTGTGTTAGCGTTTTCTCCGGCAAGGAAGGCGCAGGAGACTTTCTAGGGGTTTTCGTAGGAGTTGCAGTAGGCGATGTGGCTTCTACGTCCGAAGAGTCTGTATTCTGGTGGAGAAGCAGTTCAACAGTTATTCAGCTACAATAATTTCTTTCTTTTTTTACAATCTGAACCGTGCGATTTAAAAGATCTTTGTTTCCCTGTCGAATCATAAAAACCTTGAACTGACTCTGCCAGCGTGGCAGCGCATCTGTCTATCTCCTCTTACAAACTACGACGGATTCTTCAAGCAGAGCGAGAAAAAGTGCATCATTGAGTCGTCAACTTGAGGGCTACTGTCAATAGTCATATGGGCTGGGAGATAGACTATAACGTATATCATTACTGAACTTTTCAATCAACAATTATGAATTTGAATAACCAACATGAAGCCGAATTAACGATAAAAAAATTATGTTAAATTTCTTGAGTTTCGTTACCCAATTGGATTTCATTTTTAATCATTTCATATGTTCAAATAGCTATCAACACTACAGCAATAGGCTCACCATCTATTACGTAATCTAAATACAACTGCGATGGTAAAGTGTACGCATATAGTATACCAATCTACGTGAATCTCTCTCTGTCTAACCTTTTGTGGCAAAAACGTAACTACAATCTTTTAAGAAAACCCTGTCCGACCCGAAAAGGGCACATATGCACATCAATAACATTACCAAAAAAAAAAATATATATTATTTATAAGCATCAATTAGTTATATTTTTTTTAAATTCGTGTTTTTAGTACAGAATTAGTCCAAATAAATCAAAATAATAGCAAATTTTCAAAAACTGACACCTTTGTGGCATGCGGCGACGAGTGTATGTGATATCAAAAGATGCCGCCGGCAGGTGTAAGCTGACCTTTTGACCTTGCATTTCGGAATAGACCTTTCCCTGTGTTGCCATGTAAGCTACCACATTATATTTATTTTTAATTTATTGTATACGGGGTAAATTTTTGGGGTAATTTTTAGGAGTAATTTCACAAAAGATTTACAAGAATAAAATAAAATCTCGATACCTACCTGTCCTCTGGTACCTTTACGGATCGGACAGGGTTTTCTTAACCTATTGTATATGTAGATATGTACGAGCAGTAAGTAAGTACGTACCCAGGCCAGCAGACTGCACGGTGAGCGTGACGCTGTCGCCGGCCGCCTGGATGAGCGCCACGGCGCTCGAGTGCGGCGCTGCTCGAACTAAGCAAGTACGTACCCAGGCCAGCAGACTCTGCACGGTGAGCGTGACGCTGTCGCCGGCCGCCTGGATGAGCGCCACGGCGCGCGACTGTGGCGCTGCTCGAACTAAGCAAGTACGTACCCAGGCCAGCAGACTCTGCACGGTGAGCGTGACGCTGTCGCCGGCCGCCTGGATGAGCGCCACGGCGCGCGAGTGCGGCTCTGCTCGAACTAAGCAAGTACGTACCCAGGCCAGCAGACTCTGCACGGTGAGCGTGACGCTGTCGCCGGCCGCTTGGATGAGCGCCACGGCGCGCGAGTGCGGCTCTGCTCGAACTAAGCAAGTACGTACCCAGGCCAGCAGACTCTGCACGGTGAGCGTGACGCTGTCGCCGGCCGCCTGGATGAGCGCCACGGCGCGCGAGTGCGGCTCTGCTCGAACTAAGCAAGTACGTACCCAGGCCAGCAGACTCTGCACGGTGAGCGTGACGCTGTCGCCGGCCGCCTGGATGAGCGCCACGGCGCGCGAGTGCGGCGCTGCTCGAACACACGTGCCGTCCACCTCCAGGATCCTGTCGCCCGTCTGGACACCAGACCAAGAGACACTACATGAGTACTAATAATGACAAGCGATACACATATACGGATTTAATTGGGGAAATTAAAACCTTTCGGCGTTCAAGACAATCCAAACACCACAGACAAACCACCGCACAAATTTTCCTTCTTATGTAACCATGGGTTTGTCAAGCGTCGTGACACTGAGGGCCGACAACCTAGGAGACACGTTCAATAGCCTATTCGGCTGTAAAAGTGTCACCATTACTTTTCATCAGGTAGTCGGCGTCGTTTTGGGGAGCTAAACACAAAACTGTTTACCCACTAGTTTCAGTGGTGATTGATAAGTGTTTAAATAGAAATTACGAAAACAATACGGAAAAGGGGTCCGCCAGATTGACAGCAGTCGCTTTACCAATGCTTGCCACCAACATATCTGATGCATTTAACCTTTTAAAAGCTACTGGAACCATTTTCTTTTTGTTGGGGTGTTTATTCTTGTATACCGCCTTAGAGGTATACAACAAAAGATATAAAAAGGAAGACTAAAGCAGAACAACAATTAAAGAAGAAACGTAAGAAATCTTTAGAACAGTAAATAGACTCACCTGCAACTGGCCACTGTTGCCTGCGGGGCTGTCAGGCACCACGTTTTTGATGAAGATACCAAATATGGGTTTCTCTTCTCCTTCTCCATCGTCGTTGGAGATTATGTCAACCTGATTGAAAAGGAACATACAACTTAATTCTTCGACGGATGGCCAGTAAGAAGTCATGTTTTAAAAACTTAAACCATTGTCACATAAGTGCTAGTGCAGAACGGTAAAGATTACTAGTTAACTACACTATACGAAAACTATCTTCACGCTGTATCACTGACAGAGTAGTGAGAGGGGATAGATCACCAGGCTTCACGATCCATGCATACTTTGTTTGCGTCCTGCAGATTCATAAGTGTTTTATACATGCACGTCTAGGTATCCGAGTAGGTTTTGAGCAATCTTTTCACTTGGTCTTTGTATGTATTACTGACTCTTTGTATCCTCTACATTTGCAAAATATATTACACTAGTTGATTCCCACGACTTCGCCGACGTATAGAAGTTTTGCCATTACCGTTTCCCACAAGAAGTTGATCCCAGGATAAAAAGTAGCCTACGTATTATTCTGATGTGTAACCTATATTGATTGTAAAGATTCATCAAAAAAAAAGTAAAAAAATATCTAAAGTTTGAATGAAAACATAACAAAGCTACATCCATACATTACTACAAACTTTCACGTTTATAATACTGAAGCGCTCGTGGTCCCGCGGACTCAGTGTTCTGTAAACGATCACCGAGTTACGCAATTTTCACTATGGCTGGTCCATGGATGGGTAAACATTTTGTGGCATATACATTTGCGAGCGTTTTCGTGCTTCGGAAGGCACGTTAAGCAGTAACATGGCAGACATTAAGTTGACAGTTGAAGGCCTTATGGTTAATTAATTTTTCAAGCCGCCCGCTTGAAAAAATTCAACAGCAAGTAGCCACAACCTGCATCTGTCTATTTCAACATGGCAATGGGCTCACCACTAATTACGTGGGACAGGAATATATGTGGTGAAAAATGGGCATACAATATGTATGCTTCTGCCACTCCTTCGGGGTAAGGCGTGATAGATAAAAAAATGTTTATAATATTAGTAGGATACACATGCATAATAACCAAGACATTTAAGATTTGAAATGACGCCAAATAGTAGTAGGTACTTGAAAGACTTGAACCAACAAATTATAGATTTACAATCTAAATCGCAGGCATAATTTTCAAGAGCTTTCATATCTGCTTAGATTTAAATAACATATAAATAAACTATTTGTGCCCCACGATATTTTTTTTTTTCAAATAGGATAATAGTTCCTTAGATTAATTAATCTTTAAACAATAAAACAAAAATTTTAAAGAATTCGTCTGTGAAAATGGCCCGCAATATTTAGATGTCACCCTTAGGAGAGCGGCTATATTTTGACACGTTAACTTAAATAATAAAATCTCCTTAAAACTTTAGTGTCTGGATAAAATCACGCAAGATAAGAATTAATAACAGATTTTATACTTTATGTTAGTGCAAAATAGTTTCAAAATATAGAATTAGTAATAAATAAAATGATTATTATCGGGAAAAATTGGCATTCCTCCATTCGTACGTGTTCTTCTTCTTGCAATAACCCTGGGATCTTAAAGAGTGACGTTAAGCATCCAATATTAGAGCCGTTAACCCGAGAGCTACAATAACCCTTGAATCTTTAGATATAATTAATGGCTGTAAACGGCGGCATAGTTGTAACCAGGTAAAAAAAATTTGGGGTAATATACTCACACACACAAATAAATTTGCCCCATTGTGCAATATTCCACAGTTTTGGTACACACCTTTCCTCCAACGATGCTGACCCCAAGTGGTGACCCCGGACACCGTTTAAGGGTGACATGCCTTGGGGAGCCCCAGCGTTGAGCCACTAGAGCCTCGGAGCGACGTTCTGAAGATACTGTCACTGTCATCGTTGATAACGGCGCGAAGCTGTTAAAAGTACAATTGATTTTTACAATATTTCTTAAACTAATCACGCAGTCTGCTGCAAGTTTTGTAAAGTGGGATTCATATTGATTGCTGAAGATAATAATATCAGATTTTTTTTCTTTTTTTATACGATCAACGCAACAACAGCATATTAGTATGGATCACTTTATGGTAAACCGTAGGCTATGGACGTTTGCAACACCAGAAGCGAGTTATGTTCGCGTCCGATCCTTATAGGTATAATATGACTTCTTCTATTAGGCTGTATAGACCAAGAGCTTAATATGAAGCTATTTTACTATTACTTTTGAACGAATGTCAGCCATTCCATCAAAAGCAACACCAGTACTTGCCAGAGCATCGTTATTGAAGAAAAAGGCAACGACACAGGCACCTTTACGGGTTTGGGATATCAACAGATAGATAGATAGAGTGACAAACAATAATAGATATCATAGTACAATCGTTTGAGCTGATCGAGTCACAGATCTGTCAGCATTCTACAGCTAATTCCAAAATATGATCAAAGTGCTCATCAGGTAAATGGAGTGGTAAGCTCGTAATATATGCTAAACAGTTCACAAATAAAATCGAGAGTAGTAGGTACATTAAGAGAATTTCGAGTCATCTAGTGTGAATTTTCGTGCTTTCTAGACGTTTTTGTCTACATATTATTGTTGTATGTTTCGCACTAAGAGTGACCATATCATAACACCTCTGCGTAACTATGAGGCGAAAATTACGTCAATTGAATAAGTGGTACTACATGTAGCAATTGGCAGCCAGTGCAGCGTTATAACTAACACTTCAGGATTTAGGTACGTATTTATATAAATGGTATTTATATTTATCTATTTATTTGTCTGTGTCTATCAGTCTGTCTGTTTGTTCCGGCTAATCTCTAAAACAGCTAGACTGATTTTAACGGGTCTTTCACTAGCAAATAGCTGATATTATAAGGAATAACTTAGGCTACATTTTATTCTGGTATTCTCACAGGAACTTGAATCTCGCGGGTGAAAATGTGGGTCGTCCATTAGTTCTTTATATTATACTAGCTGTGCCACCCGGCTTCGCCCGTAAGCCGCCAAAATAAGTAACTTTTCTGGTTGATTTTTTACACCTTGTGTCCGAAAAACACAAATATCTTACAGAACCCTTTTTTTTCCAAAATAAAATATAGCCTATGTTACTCGTGGATAATGTAGCTTTCAAATGGTGAAAAAATTTTTAATATCGGTCTTGTAGTTTTTGAGCCTATTCATTACAAACAAACAAACAAAGTTTTCCTCTTTATAATATTAGTGTAGATGTTCTCTTACATAGTAATACCAGTAGGTATAGACAAGGCTTTTGTGTGAGTAAACGATCACTGCTTTTAGTATTTTAACACAGAAGGGCATTTCCATTTATGCACATTTCTGTGTTTCGGAAGTCACGTTAAGCTATTCGCTCCGGCTACCAGAGACATGATAGTCGTTAAGTCAAGATGAAGGACTTATGAACCGCTTGAATCTATACGCAATCACAATCTGCTTCCGGCGATAGGCTCACTATATATTCCGTGGGACGAAACACAACCGTTGACATGTGCCTACAGCCTACCTACTTGGGGAAAAGGCGTTATATGTATGTACACAATCAGTGACCTATAAAACTAGAATACGTGGTGATAGCTTCATAAACCTAACAAAGGCGCGCTCCGATCACTGAACTGTGTTATTAAAATGTGGTGTTCGTATCAAACGAATTAAAGTGACCTGCACACCTCACTGGCCAACACTCGCTCACTGTACAATGGGATACAAAAGTTGTTGTCGGATACTTACATATACATACTCGTATTAATAAAAATGTTGAATTTTTTGACGAATTATGGATATTTTTACATGTTTATCAATCACGTTTTTATTAAAATGTTAATGTCAGGGTACGCCGAGACTTATACATATGAAGCGGATTGCTCAAAAATTGAAAGTCAAAAGTACCCAGACGTGTATGTATGAAGCGATTAATGAATCTGGAGGAAGCGAAAGGAGTATGCATGGATCGCGGAGTCTGGTGATCTGTCCTCTTTGACTACCTACTACGTTAGGGATACAGCGCAAAGATAGTTAGTCAAATGTGTGAAAGGGTAGCAGAGGCATATTATACGTTCACATTTCAACAACAATGAAATAGGTGGCGAGCCTATTGCCGTTTTAAATGGACAAGCTCAGGTTGTAGCAACATACTGTTAAACATTTTCAAGCCGAAGGCCTTCAACTTGACTTAACGGCTTCCATTTAACTGGTAACCGGAACCAACGGTTTAACATGCCTTCCAAAGCACGGAAACGTTCGTAAATGGAAATGTCACAACACGGTCCGTGACCATTTTTACTTGTATTAACATTATATGGATACTTGGGACCCAAAGTAGCTTTATAAAACCACACTACAAACTGATCTGTCGTTGTATATGTCTGACAAATAAGGCAAGATGTCAAAGGAAAATACTACACGCCTTTAAATGCACGTTCTTAACCAGCTTTATAAAATATTATTTTCAGAACTGGGATAATCCCTGTTCAATCCAGACATCAATTAGCAGCATTAAAAAAATACCTAGGGTATAAATAAATACATATATAATGTTGGTTTAATGAACAAATTACTTAGGTTTTTTTTAAGTTTTGTCTATGTTTATTTTAAATGATCAATTCTATTTCCATTTCTAACACTTGTAGAAATGAAACAGCTTTCATAACAACTGTACCCGCTGAGGATGAATAGTTCACTATGGTGCGACTGTTGGTGATGAACTGTATATTACGTGTATGTATGTACTTATAATATGTATGCATGTAAAAATATAAAAGTATGTTTATAAGTTGCCTTGATCCTATACAATTGCAATCCTATTAAAGCTTACATTGGGCCAAGAAATTGTCCAACAATATTTATTTATACTTTTAAAGATATTGTTAGTTTATGATAGAACTTTTCGTTCATCGCTAAGGAATTTCCGTACCAGATGTAGGAATGCTCCACAAAGTGAGTATGTACTTCTATTATTGTTATTTATGGAAAGTTTTGTACCATTTCTTCCAAACCCTATCTAGATGTGGAGGCTGGAGTCCACCATTCTTACTTCTTTTGCTAAAATATAAAACATATACGCTCGTGATTATCCATTACAAAGCTTAAAAAATATTATTTCATAAAAAATAATTTACAAAGGGTCGGGATATAATTTTCAAGTTAAAAATTTTCAATCAACGACCAAAACGGAAGTCTTACATAAATTAAAAAAACACTCTCCGTTTACAAAAGCGCGCTGTCGACAATTTTTCTGCTCAGCTTAGCACATAATTGTGTTAGCAGATATGCAATGATGATATAGCAGTTTGGTTTCACTGCATAGATCAGAGATTTATATTTACCGATGAACATTTATTGAGATAAATAATGTTATGTTTTATAAAATTTATAACATAGCCCCCGACACATATAAAAGTAAAATAAAAATGATAAAAGCATTTTTTTAATAGATGTACAACCTAATTTGCAGCCCAGTCAATGCGATACGAAACACTTTGGTGGTTGAGTGGGTAGCCTGGTTTCTTAAAACTTTACTGCAAGAGGCGTCAGGTTACGCTTACATAGTTCTTGGATCTCAGGCACCTAGTGCGTATTCTGCGATAGAGGCGATTCTCGCTTCATTTTAACTCTCTCTTAGGTACACCAAATGTTCATGTTCACCAGATGTTCCTCCGACACAAAGAGAGGATCACGCTTAGGCGGCCCTATGGTTGGTTACGGGCTGTTATAAATTATTATTTAGTGTGAGAACGCTCATAGCGCGATACAGGATTCTTAATCCGAACTTTCATATCGCCATGGACGAATCTTAATTTCGATGGCCTTAGTTCGAAAGCCCTTCGCCATGTGACACTGATCCCGCGATACCAAGGGAATTTCGCGAACCTCACTATTTACCATGGTTCCTTCCTATAAACACTACGAGGAAGCGATCGCTACGAGGTTCACCCTACCAAGAGCATGTATTACGACTGCTACGGGCCCATGTCCTACGGTCGCTACGAGACTATATCCTTCGGCTCGCTACAAAGTCAATAACTCCATTGAAGTACTTTATAATTCAACCTTCATAGATCAGGCAACTATGTAATATTAATGCGGTATATTTTCCAATGAATAAATGTATGAGCGAAGAGGTCCATATTTTCGCTTGCAACAAGTCAATAAATTGCAATGTAGATGTTCAATTTCTTTATATTCCAGACCAGATCTCAAATATTATTATACTCATAAAGTTACATACATACATATTGTCACGACTTTATCCCCGAAGGGGTAGGCAGAGGCATACTATACACCCAAATTTCGCGGTATATATTTTTGTCCCACGTAACAGGCGGTGAGCCCATTGCATAAAGCTACATTGTGCAAATTATTTGTACTATATCAGACACGGAAATGTAAATGGTAAATTATATTGTTGTTTAAAGTACAGAATTAAAATAATTGCGCCTGCTTGGCAAGTTAAGGCATCTAATAAAAGCGAAAAAAGAATCTAGATGATACTGCAACAGACAGTCACTATAAGTGGACTGTAGGCCTTAAATCTAGACGCAACTGGAAAAAGTGTGATTATCAATATACATCTAACCTGACTTTTGACTGTGAAGTCTTTTAAAACACTTATGAAAGTGGAAGAAGCGAAAGTTGTATGCTAGGATCGTAGCAAGTGGAAAGCCATAGTCTCTGCCTACGCGATGGGAGACAGGCGTGACGATATGTATGTATGTATGTAAGTCTTTTAAATTTTATAGAGAAATCTATACTCATCTTACTAGTACACGATTCGTGCACGTTGGACCTTGAGCACGCGTGTCAGTTTCGATCGTAGTACAATGGCAGCCAGCGCGTGACATGCAACTAATTCTATACGTTCCGATAATTAGATATAATGACAAACTGTCATAGCTAATAGTATAGGCGCCGATTGTGCTCAATCCTTACCGATCAATCTATAAACAGTATAATTATATCTTTTCGAAACTAACTTTGAAACTATCGCGTGTATTATTATAAGTTTTATTATTACGTGGTTTTTCAGCCTTACAACCTTTTACCGAAATCGTAACGGATAAGCTCGGCTCATATTACCAACAGTAAATACACCGGACATAAAGATTTAAAACATCATGGACTCTCCTAAGGAAGTAGTAATGCAACCCCAGGTGCAACTTATTGTAGCTGAGAGGACCAAAAGTCACATTGCTGCTGTAAAGAATTGCTAAATCACTGTCACCAATCATTGGATTAAGGTTAATGGAATTCAATCCAATAATTTGTGACCGAAACTTCTACTCCAGAGTTGTATGTGAAGCAATTGAAAACCAATAAACATAACTTTCAATTAGGAAGTCAGTTCAAATTATCGGGAACTTGGAATTCAGAGATTGAGAACAACTAAAAACATACTGTAAAAAAAATGGTGGTCAGTTACGATATAAACTTTGACGACAAACACGTGATTTTTACGAGTTTTGACATCAGCTTTTGACAATAGCTTTTGACGATATACTTCGACATGTATGCTACATAAAATACTTTGACAGTGATGGTTGGGTGAACATCGAGTCCTGTCGCCTCTCGGACTATGATACAGGACATTGTAGTTTTAACTGCAGGTAGTCTTTTGAGCATCAGTTGAGTAATTCTGCCACCGTTGTAATTTTACGAGCTCTTCGCACGCACTTAAAACGCTGAGCGTCAAAAGAGTTGATGAATTTAACGGCAGTCGTAAAACGTAACGTAAAGAACTGTGTAATATTGTACACTCCTGTGCATGTCGTGAGCGTGACACGCTTACCTTAAATGTAGTTGGGTGTAAGCACAGAACAAGGAATGTTGCTCGCTCCGTCTCGTTCGCGCCTATAGACACAAAAGTAATAATAAAAGTACGTGACAAGTTTACGTCAAACTGTATGCGAAAATCGTAGTAGTCATTAGTGTAATCGTACGCTCTGGGGGTGTAATGGATGCTTAGATCCTGGACATTTGTGAAAATGGAAAAAACGCTTTTCAGCAGCGGACAGCAATAGTTTAACTTGATTAAAGATCTTCGGGGTCCAAGTCAAGGCTGCAAGCTGTAGGCGTCAGTATGTGGTGCTGCTGATCTGAAGTAATTACCTAATCCTATAGACTTATAAGCATTGGCACCAAACCTTTCACCGCAACCCACTCACCATCGGCATTGTTCAATGTCAAAGTCACACCAGTTTCTACTGCACTTTGATACCGAGGCGCCCTCAGTCGGCAGTGGCTCCTAATTATACTAAAAAGCCTGTCAGTGCTAGCGACCAATTTGAATCCCAGCTCCTAAGTGAAGTAGGCCGTGGTCATTATCATTCTAACATGTAACCTTCCCCTTATCACTTATAGTTCTTCCAAAGCTTCATAATGAATAATGAATTGGGTAGTAAAGTAGTGACAATCGACTTACCGATACAAAACAATCACAATTTTCAGCCAACACTACATATCCTGACGATTCGGCTTTTGGCCTACCGAAAATGTCACGAAGAGCCGAAACTATAGCAATGAAAGATGAATGCGTACGTTATTCGTTGGCCGGTTAACAGGCCGTAATGGAGCAATGAGGTCGCATCTACCTAACTCAATTACAGGCATTAACAATCTTCTAATAGGGATGGGACATCGTTAATGATTAATCGATATCTAATTTTTTTCTCAGTCACGCCTTTATGTTGACTGATAAAATTAAAAACGAATTTATGTTGTGGTCGGTAGTTCTGCAGGCTGCCCACATTTCACTGAGTGCATTTTTATCCCACGTAACAGGTATATTCCAGTTGTGGTTGAAAATTTTCAAGCCGATCATAAGGCATTCAATTTGTAACCCTACCATGTTTATGAGTCTGGTTTAATGAAGCTGGCTTAACGGGTCTTCCAAAGCATGAAACTTGAAAGTTGCGTTTGCATTTTAAACGAAGGCTTATTTCCTAATTCTACCTAACAGTTGTACTGATGTAGCTTAGATTAAGACCACTTTTATACCAAATATGTCGAACGACTTACTGTCGACGAATC
Source organism: Thumatha senex (assembly GCA_948477245.1). NCBI lineage: Eukaryota > Metazoa > Arthropoda > Insecta > Lepidoptera > Erebidae > Thumatha > Thumatha senex. The sequence continues at coordinate 622,691 of OX419724.1, forward strand.
GAACGACGTAGAAACGATTTATAAAGTTGTCATTATAAATCGTTTGGTAACAAACCCGCTCATTGTGTAGTCTAATTATGAGCGCTTGCAAAACTTGCTCATGATTGACTGAGAACACTTGCTGGAAGCGCGTTTCGCTTGCGGCTCCTCTATTTCTGTTTATTCTGACCGGGCGAGAAAATATGATATTCCAGTTTATACTCGTAGCTGATATTGTTTTACCAGAATAAAGTAACTGTAGATAAACGATGACAGGAAAGTCGCTGACATATATTTCTGTCGGTTTACAATCAAACTAAGGAAATATAATAATTACATAAAGATGAAACATAGAACCAAGATTGTTTTGAAATCAAAGTTTAGTTTCAATCGTATCAACTCGCCCACGATGGAAAATACAAAATTTAAACTGCTACAGCAAAAAAAGTATTGAGAGATGCATTGAAACATACATTAAAATATGGCAATCAAGGCCGTCAGTGCTTCAGATATTCAAAGAGATTTTCGACGTAATAAATAAACGATTAGTATCGATGTTTTCCTCATTCGCTGTTTGCTGGCAGTAAAAAGTGAACATTTGTAATAGTCAGGTTTATGATTTACACGCATGATTATTGATATTCTAATTTATTACAGTGCTTTTATAAGTTTAATTCACTAAGACTATCTCTTGAGTTATTTTAGTCATTTAGAAAGAAAACGTAGAGCTGTGGGATATTTGCACATCCACAAATATCCCGCAACTCTAATTTTCCTGTCACTGTCTTGATATTTGTTCAAAGTGATGAATATGGCCTTCTACATAGTGTAACCTTTTAAACAATTTCCCTGTATTCAACACCCGGTATGACTAGACTATGGCTTGTAACGTTAGATAGTTTGATGATAGCACGATACTATTATTATTAACTAGTTGATGCCCGCACGCCGTGGCGAAGTTTTCTATTCAAGATTTTGTACTGAACCCTAAAATTTTTGAAAATCCAATTAAGCCTATGTCACTCAAGAAGAATGTAGCTTTCTAATGGCAAAAGAATTTTTAAAATCCACGTAGCAGTTACTGAGCCTATTTATTATAAACAAACTTACAAATCTTCTCTCTTTATAATATGAGTATAGAGAGACAAATCTATTGCTTGTACAGAAAATAATATCCGTTATCTGTGCGTATTACCGCGTAAATGTTGCGCGGGTAAACTGTTCTTGGAAATGGACTGTCAGAGTTCAGAAGTCATAGATACTTTGTGATTTTAGTCAACTCTGAAATTATCATTATATTACACATTAGATAGACATACTACAGAATAAATATACTTTGTCTATGTACAATTTATTATTTAAAAATTCGAACATCGACAATGACACACATATAGATTAGGCCATTGTCCCATCACTATTGCCTTTCTTTAATCCGCTATAAGCCTGGACGGGCCTAGATTTTACTATTTATTAATTTCCACACAGCGCGCTCGTTATGCTCCAATCTAAATAATCTTTGCCATAAACTGTCGCTAAAGATAGCCGGTCACGCAATACTGTTATTTGCACAATTAACTACAATCAGGGGACCTTTACATTTTAATGTAAATTTAAACGAAAAGTGGGCCGAAGATCGTCCTCATTCGGTGTATAGGATTGTTGCCTGAACTTGCTGTATTTGATACGAAATTTTCTTTGCCATACTAAACAGACTTGAAAGGATCCCAATGATTTTCCTTTTCTTACTGTTTGTGGTAGTCAACTTGAGCGTCACTGACGCATACAGTTGTGGCAGTGACTTTTAATCTCATATTGACGAATCAGTAAAAATCTTTCTAGAACTGGTCGTAATTCCGCTAGTAAGCTGAGCCACTGATACCGCTGAGTACAGTGCTCTGAAAGCGATCATTGCGTTCAGCATCTTTCTCCATAGCTGGTTCTTATAGTGACCGCATTTAGCATAGCATAGCGTTTCCGTGCTTTGTAGGGCACGTTAAGCCATTCAACGTTGGTTCTGATTACCAGTAACATTGCAGTCGTCCTTAAAAATCTCAATAGCGTGCCGCCACAACCTGCGCCCGTCCACTTCAACATAGCAATGGGTTCACCACTTGTTACGTGGGACAAAAAATATGGTAAAATGCGGCGTATATATCAGTTTAGATTAGTTACCATAGTCTCGTCTATTTTGATGGAAGACAGGTTTGATAATATGTATTTAGGGAGGTGGCTATTAATCAAATTGCTATCTATATATGCCTACTTTAACCTGATGTAACGTAAATATCGAAATAGGCGCTTTTGGTGCCCTTTATTGAGATGTAATTGACTTCCGTAGCCGTATCTAAATATATACCTAGCTGTTCGCAGTTTCCCAACACTGTATATCACACACATTTAGAATTAGCTGCACATTTGGATAATTATATTCACACCAACAATATCATGACTACAATTTTACATTTACATAAATACTTAGTTGGTCACAAAGCATTCGCGCTCATCAATAATTTCCTAGCAACACGTGGGACTAATGCGATGAAACCTTATTATGGAGGACAAGCTTAGGTCTATCTGTTTTAACACATCATTGTGTAGCATTCAAAATTCAAATCTGTATAGCATTAATAAAGTTGCATTTGAAATGATGTCCTACGTGCTAAGATAGAGTCAATACTTTTAAGTAGTTAAAGACTTTATTATAAGGACTTAAAGTTGATTTTTGCTTGTGGTGTGGGTTGAGAAGCAAGGTCTAACGCACGTTTTAATAGAAACTTCAAGTTCAGGCTGTTAAAGCCTTCGGTTTATATTTTCGTGATTAAAATGAAGCACTGAATAATAATAATATTTTTCTATTTTTAGTACTAATTTATAAGCAATCGCGACCCCCTGAGGTGGAGGAGCAATTAACGTCAAAAATCTAAGTTTAAACGCTGCAAACCATACGACAAGCAGCACTGTTTATGACCCTAAAATATGACTTTTCAGGTTATGTTTAAAATGCTACCGGTTGTAAGATCACGGAAATACTTTCACTGGTAGAGAGTTCCTAGTTTAATAGACTAAAAGATCTTATATAAAGATCGGTTAGGGATTGGATTCTTTCTACATTAGAAGGGTGATACGTATGCCCCGACCGCAGGGCAGAGAGTGGGATATACATATTTTATTGCCACTTAATGCTTAATATAAAAATCATGTTTGATTTGAAAGCCAGGGAACGAATTGATATATTGCCCCAATAATTCCGCTAAGTGTATCCTACCCGCGGGAGCAGTCCACTAATGTAATGAATGATAGCGAGTGAAGGCACTCCGTCGGGAGTACATTCAATTTATCGAACCAGCTTATGCATATTTTGTGCAGTTTCCATGTGCGAAAATTTTAAAAATATTTCTACTCATGAACATGATATTTTGAAATATAACATATCACACGGACAGGGACAGGTTTGTACGACCTGTGAAGGCGTGGAAAGACACGCTTGAAAACAGTGGTTTGAAACTTAACGTGGCGAAGACCGAGTCCCTGGCATTAAATTTTATAGATCCCACATCCGTCCGCATAGGCGATGATTTGGCATACACTGCCGCGTGGTCCAAGTGGCGAGACGCAACTGGGACAGGCGGATGATGATGATTACGGGGACTCTATCAAAAAATATACATCTATCAACGCCCAGCCGAAACCCTTGCACCTAGGAACTTGAAATCTTGAAGATAAGCTACGTAAAATAAGGGATAAACCGTTATATGGAAGTTCCTCATTTTCCAACTTGTAAACATAAAATTACGTACACGTGTTTTCTGGTTACTAATAAATGGGCGTGTTTCGCGGTTTTGTCTAATTTTACCTATAAAGGGGTAAAATAGGGGTTCTAACTTTATATGGGAGATTCTTCATTTTCAAAGAAAGCAACTGCAAACTCCGTATACCTACCTACTTCAAAGTAAAAATAAATAAACACGTATTTCAGGATTTTCCAAAATTCTACCATTAAGGGTGTAAAATAGGCAACGAAAGTATGAATGAAAATATTTGAAAACTAATTAACGTCAAGGGTTAGAGGGGTGAGGGGAATGGGGATTGCAACGGAAGTTGGAAGTATATAAGGGGCGAAGCCAGGGGGCACTATGTATATTTTACCTCTAAGGGAGTAAAATTGAGGTTGTAAGTTAATATGAAGAATTCTTCATTTTTAAAGTTAAACACATAATTATGTATTCAAGGTTCAGATTGAAAATAAATAAACACGTGTTTCAGGATTTACCAGAATGTTAAGAGCGAAGAAGCATAGTTGGTGTCTCTTATGTTTTGTGACCCATAATGCCATGTTATTTTTATCTTAATGCGTATATACATCAGGAAAAAATCACTTACCTCGGTCGTCTCGAAGATGCTGGAAATTTCAACAGTCCAGCGGACTTTCGCCTGTCTTTCACAACAGGCACCACTAGAAGTTCATCGTCATCAGTCTCTGAACACCCACTATCTAAGTTTACTAACGCAGGAGCTGAACCTCTCCTACTACTGTCTTTAGGCACCTCTAACATTTCCCTAATCACTTCACAATATTTACAAGCGTTCGTTTCAGCCATATAAGCTTGTGTTATGGCATACGCATAGTTTTCCAAAAAACACTTATGGCAACTAGGATCATAGTTTGTTTCAGCGTCTGTAGAATCTTCACTGAGCTGCTGCTTTACCTGTATCTTCTTTTCCATAGCTGCAAGATTAGATTTTTTCTTTTGTTCTTCTTTATTCTGCTTTTCTTGTTCTTCGCGTTTCTTCTGTCGTATTTCTTTTAAACATTCCGCTTGATCGTTGTAATATTCGACGCATTGTAATTTAGGACTGTCGTGCTTGGACGGTTTAGATGGACTGCGTTTCTTCTTTTTAGTATAAACGTTAACGTTGATTGGCTCAATTCGTAGTGACTTCATTTGTTTAATAATGTGCTCTTGAACGTATGGGTGGCTGTACGACATATCGTCACTAACGCTTTGATTTGGAGTCTCTCTGTTTACTATTTTGGCACTTTCATCGTTGTCTTTGTTTCTAGAGTCTATTTTATCATGTTTACTAAATTCTTTGATGTCTGAACTACCGTTAATTTTACGAGCATTTTTAACTGTACACTTTTGTGACGACGAGTCTTCGTCCAGACATGTTTCGTAACCGTCTATCTCATGGTCTATATATAGCATAGAGTTATTTTCACCCTGGACGGATATCCTTCTACTTAGGTTATAAAAGCCAACCGTTTCTTCAGTTGGCGAGTTAAGACACTCTTTCCAACTTTCATCACTTTTAACTTTCTCCAACCTATTTTCAATTTTTACACCGTCTTCTTTCCAATACTTATCGAAACTTATTCTCTCTAAGCCTGTCGGCGTGACGGCAAAGACCATTTCATCCGATGTGGAAATTTCTTTGCTTTGTTGTTTTGATAATTTTTTTTCGCCATCTTCAACTTTTCTATCAGCAGACTTACTCCTGGTGTCAGGTAATTCCCTAGGTGCTATTAATATATCGTTTTCAGTTATTGTCATGTCATCATGATCTAAAGACTCGTCGGACTTTGATGACTTCAGCTCACTCAATCCATTAACCTTAATTTCAAAAGCATCTTCAATGATGATCTCTTTTTTTATCTTTTTATAATCATCAAAGCTATAATCGCCTAAAGCCGAGAGTTCTTCATCTTTTATAGAAGCGTCTTCTGGTTCTAAGCATATTTGTACCACTTCCAATCCCTCACCGTACTCTTGAAGGCATTCGTGGAAAGAGTCCATACCGGTGTGTTCGTCCGATGCTAATGAATTAATGCATTCCTGTGGAATAATTAAATAATAAAGAACAGATGTTGCTGCGTCAAGTCCATCCAAAAATGTCATCATACAGTGTGTTCACCTTTATATCATTAAAGTTTATTCTAAAGGGAGAGAAGATAGAAGAAGGAAAAGGATTTACCGGTTAAGCTAATAAAAGCTAGCTCTGTATTATGTAAACGATCACTGCAATAAGTATCTTACGACATGGTTAATTCAAAGATGGGTTGGACGTTTCTATATACTTCGAAACGAACGTTAAGCCCTTGGTACCGGTTGTTAGTAACATAGTAATCGTTAAGATAAATGCGGCTTGAAAAAATTTAGCAGCAGGTACCTAACCATGTTACCTTTGACAGTTATCAAAGGCAATAAATGCTTACAGCATGCCCCCTTTTTATTACGTTCGGAATCCTCGTAGACTTCACATCGCCGTGAGCTAGCGGCGAGGTTGGTATGTGGGACTCCTACCGACTAAACCGCAAGATGTCTTCCAGTGCCTTGTGTGCTCGAAGACTCGGGTATTCCCTTGGAGGATATCCCCAGGACCTCGAAGGCATGAGACCTCTACGGGAAGGTGTAACTATGTGTATATAAAAAGAAAACGCAAGAAATATGTATATTTGTGTTTTTATTTGGCTGATACAACAAAGCGTATTGAATATAGACTTAAGCTTTAACACGCAATATACTTTAACAAATAAACAAAATGCTTGTCGCAACCGACTTTGTACCTAACTGCCAATATTGGATTGGAGTAAAGGTGAGCTATTATAATCAGTGTTCACTGACTCGCAGTGTTTATAGCGCTCTATCACAATCAATAATAATGACATGTATTATTGACAGTGTGTTGAGAAGAATGAAGTATGTAATTGAGAGGAAAAAAGCACAGAGTGAGGAATCAATGTGCTAAAAACGCCTTACCATATACAGGGTCATTTGTAAAACACCACCAACCTGCTAGGAGTGGATACCCAAGGGCATAAACAACAACGTTTGTACCACTTTTGGCAATTCGTTACGAAACGAGTACTATCATACATTGAACCGTCGACGAGCTGTGTCAAAGATTTTCGCTCTTGGATTCGCTTAAGAGAACTCCTGGGTCTCTTTTTCGTCACGAAGTGCATGCCTCGATGAACGATGGACATGCGCGCATCAAAGTGGTTAAAAAAGGTCAAGGTCAAAGGAGTTATCACTGGCCCATTCCCATCCCCTGTGATTTTTACGTGTTGCGTAGTACTGTAATTCAATAAATACATTAAATAAAAAAAATCCTGAATTACATTTTCTTTAATGATGTTAGCTACCTAGTCCTAACAGGTTGCTGGTGTTTTACAAATGCCCCTATATATTTCAAACAAGCAAATATGTCAGTATGCGGCACTGTTTACTCATACGATCAGGCAACTGACAGACAGATTTTCGCCTACAGTCGAAATAAAAATGGCACGTGGTAGTATTATCATTACTTATCTACTATGACGCGAGCGGAAGGAAGCAAGCAACTTTCCTTGCTCTGTAGAATGAAGCAATGACGTAAATAATAACATACAAACATATTTAGCAGAGCACAGTCGTTCAAGAAAGTGGTCTACAATTTTTTTAAACCGGTTAACAGCTCACGGAATCCTCAGTCCTCCCCAGCTGTCCAGTGCCGGGTCACTGTCATAAAATTGTTACAACGACAGTATTGTGTCATTACATTTATTTAAATTATTTTCAACCGCAGGGTTGTAAAGCACTTTTTGTTCTGACTGTACGTAAGTTAATTTGGGACCCACATAAAATAGAAAGTATAGCTAATCGAAGACATTTCGTAAGCAACCGCTTGGTGTGAAGTTTTCGACCTGTGAATATTCTAATATCATTTAGAGAAATGGGTCCCAAATTAAAGTTAGTGACTGTACATACTGCATTTTTTTTTATTTGTCTCAAGACAATATTTATGTGACCCATAAGTATAATAGAAATCCTAATCTTTCAAAATATTACCATAACTAAAATAATTTTGTGTAATTAGTATTCACTTTTCTAAAGGACTGTATATCATACGACTATTGGTGCAAAACAACAATAGGTATTGTGATAAAAGCATTAAGTTCTGATTAAAAGACGAAATATATTAACTTATAATAGCTCACCGTTATTCTAATGATATATTACTATATAAATATCGTTTTAATAAAAATATACACATTCTGTAAGTAGCAGACGGAAACATCAAATTGGACATTTTGGAAAAAAATCTAATATTTACACGTCTTTGACTGGAACGTAAATTCTATGCAGTCTTTTGTCGCAAAAATAATGTTTTTTTTTATTAGAATACCCGTATACTAAATAAATTTAATGATTAAATTTCTGGTACTTAATTCTATGATATGTTGTGAATTTTAAAATTGCTTAGTATTAATTTCAAGCAAAGCTGTATATTATTTCATTCTATTTCAAAATGCAGTTCATTTTATTATTTTATGCGATCTAGATATTATACTAGTGGTACATCATCTTTAGTACGATTGTCAGTCTCAGTAATTAATCTACAGTTATTGTAATTCAAAAAGTACAGTTTAACATTTTCAGTTTCATAACTCTAAAAATAGGTCAAGGTTTCTCCCAAATTATACTTTTTGAATTGTGAGAACTAAATTACATTCTGCTTTATCGTATTTTCATCAGTAAACGACATTTGGTCGTTTATTGTCAGTCACATTTGGGTAATGTGTATGTTATTCTATGTTTCTGTTAACTTTTGTCAACTGCTAAGTTGTAGCTTTAAATTAGGCAATTTATGAAGCAAAACTTTTGAGCTTCGCTTGAAAATATGTTGGGTTGGAACTTCATCCAACTAGCACAATTGTTCTGAAACGCACGTATATTAAAACGCAATACCTATTCGATACTGCTCTTTTGAGTCTAAATAAATATAAATCCCACAATGTCAGAATGTCAGTACACCTATAACAACCGTAACTAGAAATCTATCACACATCGAAATTGACAGCTAACATTTATATAATTATTACACTTAGTTACTTTCGCATCTACACAACCATTATAAAATAGACATCAATATTTTTAATCACAATTATTATATTTCAATCAAGTTAATTTACATAATTATTTGCACTTTAGATTAAGATTTGGTTTAAAAATCATTGAGCATATTATAGATTAATCTGAACTTGACTAGATAATAAGATAGACGAAGAGATAACATAAAAAATATTGTGTTTCATTTTGATTATTTAACTAAAACTTGATATATATTTAAACCTGTATTGTGATGTGACGGTTTTTTTTTTATATTCTAGGGTCTTGACAATAAGATATTCCGATGGCCTTATTCTAATTTTGACAAAAATTTGATGATTTTGATTATCAATTTCCAACCTTCGTTACCTACTAATACATTACCTAGACAACAGATTGGAGCAAACTAACATTCAAACGACTCTCTACATAAATAATTACATTGAGGAAATAGTTCAGTACCTTTAGAAGATGTACAAAAAAAATTGTTTCGATAAGATTTATTGGCGATGCGGCGGTTTGACCCATTTTTGTTATAATACAATTTTCGCATTTTGCTAATCCACGTGACCAATATTTTTTATAATTCTTTCGCAACATTGCCTTGTTTCTAATCAAATACAATTATAAGCATTTTAAAAGTAAAATCACAAAGTAACACATTGATGAAATATTAAGTTTTTTTTTAATTATTAACGTTTCCGAATTATTAGTTAATATTTTTTTATTCAGCGTTTCTTTTGTAAGCTCATGAATTTAAGCAGTGGACGTTTGCTTCATTATTTTAAACATTGTTACTATGCAATTTCTAACATTTTAATTACTTACAATATCATATAAACAGTTTTTTTATGACATCACTACATAACCATAAAAAGGTTAATTCTTCCATTTATTTTAAATGTGTATCCAATAAGTGATCTACAAACAATACTTTTAGAATCCCGGTATAGAACTGTTATCTTTCTTGTAACACCCAACAATAAAACATTTTTTAAATAGATAATACTTCTCAAAAACTACGTATCTTTTATTAATCGTAGCATTGTTGTGATGGCAGAAAGCATTGTTTATAATGTTAATAGAGTATTTTCTTATTATATATTTAACTCACCTCACATAATAAATATATCAAAAACAGTAAAAGAATTACTCAAAATTATTATAACCGCCCTTTTTACCACTTTCATAAACTTTTATTGAATCCAACAAATCAGTACCCTTGTGGTAACTGCCACAGAAAAGCGTGATGTCAGACCTTTCTATCAATTCTAATTTTCGATCCAGTAGCAATTAGTTATATAATGCAGCATTGCCTTGCATATAGTTCTTCAGGTCTAGCCACGCCAATAGCCTCTTGTTTACATGCAGTGAATCCATTAACTCTCGTCTTTCTCAAGATGCATATCCCCACCACATTCCGTATCCGGTATCTCCACACGGACAGTACATCTCATGCCATCGCTCTGTCATTTCATTGTAATCTCAGCTTTTATCTCCGGTGCAATTCTGAATGTTGCATGAGGGTCCACCACGTCTTGTGCACATTGCACTTGCAACTCCATGATATCGCGATGCAAGGACAATATGAGGCGAAGAATTTTAGTGAAGTACTCCAATCTCTGAGAACAAAATAAATTTCTTGGTTACGGTTAAGTAGTTTTCTAAGACATTTTAAATAAAGTCCAATTTCTTTTGTGAAAAAAGAAATAACAAACCAAAATAAAAGCATGCAAGCCATATTGTACACTAAAGGGAAACATTTGTTATTTAAAATTTTGTTTATATGTGATAATTAAAATGATTGCTACAGTCTCTTAGAGCGGTAATCTCGTTCCCTTTATTGTACAAGAAAGTGTTAGAAAAGATAAAATCGAATAAATTGCATGCTACTATTAGAGACAAGTACTGCTCTAAGCGTGTTATAAGCTTTAGTAAGTACGAAAATCTTAACTTACTTTTATTTCCCCCAGTGTACAATATCACGACACTTGCAAAAAGTATTTGTCGGTATATCAAAAGCTTTTCGATCGAATTATAAATGTAAAAAATTCTAATTTTCTATTTATTTTTGTCGCAGGGAGGTTAAGAGAGTTTTGTTTAAATTTCTAGAAAAATGATAAAATCACAGATAAAAATTTTAACGTCTACCGGGATTATCCGAAATGCCGAGGTATGAATTAAACACACCATCAACTGTTTTTTTAATTGAGGGAGAGTTCATGAGATAGATCAGCGAAGGTTGTTTTTTTACTTTATAATTGTTTTACCTGACTACTTTGTGCGCTGGGTCCGTTGGGGTTCTCGCCCCCGACGACAGTGCTGCACGGTAATGGCTTGGATATTCCTATAGTGACAATTCCTAGAACAAAATAAAACATTTTTTTTTAAACTAACGTCGTAGATCATTAGTAAAGGACGGGAGGGGAAAAAAATCCACCACACGCCCTCTATTCACCAGTTCTAAAGATCACAACAGTAAACTTAACTAATAGTAACCAAGGAATGAGGAATACAATTCTCTTTAAAAAAATAGCAAAAATTCGGTGTCACAAAGGACAACCACTTCACGTTGCTTAGTCCAAGCCGCAGCCATGCGTGACGGTGACATTGACTGCAAAGGCAGCAATTACAAAAGAAGGTTACATTTTGCCGGCCACGGCTTAAACTGGTGCACATAATGGGACTAATGGTAATATCTCTGGTGACGGCCTCTATGGCGCGGTGGGAGTGTATTCGACTGCTACGCAAGAGGTAGGGTTCGATTCCCGCCCAAAATAAAACTTTGTGTGATGAACACGATAATTTATTCTGTGTCTGGGTGTTATTTATCTATAATATGCATGTATTTAGAAATATACAAGTATGTTTATCAGTTATCTGATTACCATAGTACAAGCTCTGCTTAGTGTGGAATAAGATGACGTTGTGTGAGTTGTCTCAACAATTATTATATATAAATATATATTTATTTATCCTGTATGTTAGCAATGTCTTTGGAATTTAGGCACTTGACCACTACCAATTAGGTACAAGACAGATTTAGAAAGAGGCAACGCAGAAACGTTTTCTCGTTCAGTTATTACAAGGGAGCGAACTCCTGGAGTACCTCTACGCAAATTGCAGCCACAGAGTTAGCCTGCCTACCTCTACGGAATAAATTTACTAAGTATGCATGACGGAGGATTTAAACTTACAACGGATCTTAAGCGCAGTGACAATTCACGAGGTAATAAACAAATCGTGTGGGGATTCGGTCTGGATTATGAAGGAGGTAGATATATACTATTCACAGCACTGATACTAATGACGTCACTGGGACTCCTATGATATCCACTTTAGACACACTGGATGATAACAACACTACCTTCAATAATTATAGACGACACAGCACTGCGAGAGATCGTGGCACTGATTACACGCTGTTCATTATTTGTTTACGTATTATAAAGGTGGTTACCGACATGTCTGAACCTTGGTGTGATTTTACGATATTACAATGTTAATAAGCCTTCGATAACTGATTATGGTTTGTATAAATTAAAGTTAATTATTCTGCAACGCATCGTATAATGCTAACTTTACTAATATTAGAAAGCGGACGAGAAATAGGATTATAAAGATGAGTTTGTGATGTTATAGGAGGAGGTAACCTACTACTGAACCGATTATAACAATTCTTTCATTTTTAGAAAGATGTATTATTCCTTAGTACTATTAGCTACTGACTTCTTACTTTATGGGGACATGTTCATCCGGGAACAGATAATGAAAATTTTCACAACGACTGAGAGAGAGACAGCTGAAGGTATTATCTAGTAGTTTATTTAATACATAAAAAAAAAAAGATGAGGTGTCGTGGGACACCAGGTAGGAACGAAGTTCCTTCGGCTAATGTAGAATCGACACAATTTGCAAAAAAAATCCTGCTCAATTTTATGTAAAAACAAAAAAAAAACACCCCCACCCTCACCCTCACTCCTCACCCTCACCCTCACTCTCACCCTCACCCCACCCTCACTGAAAGAGGAAGAAAGAGTTTCAACCGCGTGGTGAAGTTGTCCTATTCAAGATTTTGTTCGGAACCCTAAATTTTTTGTTAAATCCGATACAGCTCATGTTACTCACAAAGAATGTAGCTTTCTAATGGTGAAAGAATTTTTAAAATCGACCTGGTAGTTTCTGAGCCTATTCATTACAAACAAACTTACAAACGTTTCCTCACTATAATATTAGTATAGATTGTAAAGACGGCTTTAAATTTATAATGATACAGACAAAATTTCAAATCAATAATAAAATAATATTAATCTACGAATGCTCGCTTGTAACCTTCTATGTAACGCACAGACAAGATAAGTCAGTCACCAGCTTTACATTAATGAACGTGATGGCATGATTAATGTCTGTGATAACTATATTTACTTTTCCGCTTGGAGTTATGAAAGTTGGAATATTTATTTTACAGGTTGTTTTTCTCTGTTACATAATTTTATGACCGTGAACGATTTACTATCTCAATTTCATTTGAAAATTTGACTTCATTGCGGGAATATTTACCTACGTCACTGAAGCAGATAGACGTTAAAAAAACTATCGAACAACTTAAGTACCTTAACCATTGTCGTCAGTTGAACTAATTGTTCCTGAAATTATTGAGTGCAACCCGAAAAACAAACAAACACTTCCTTAATTGCCCGTTAGCCCCCCGGCGTCTGTCTCGCTCTCACTAGTTACCTCTGGGCGCGGCTTGTATGGCGGCCACGGCTCGCGCCAGCGGCTCGCGCGCGATGTGTCGCCCGTTGACGCACACGAGGCGGTCGCCCGGTGTCTCTTTCACTCCTGCCTACGTCTGTCTCGCTCGCACTAGTTACCTCTGGGCGCGGCCTGTATGGCGGCCACGGCTCGCACCAGCGGCTCGCGCGCGATGTGTCGCCCGTTGACGCACACGAGGCGGTCGCCCGGTGTCTCTTTCACTCCTGCCTACGTCTGTCTCGCTCGCACTAGTTACCTCTGGGCGCGGCCTGTATGGCGGCCACGGCTCGCGCCAGCGGCTCGCGCGCGATGTGTCGCCCGTTGACGCACACGAGGCGGTCGCCCGGTGTCTCTTTCACTCCTGCCTACGTCTGTCTCGCTCGCACTAGTTACCTCTGGGCGCGGCCTGTATGGCGGCCACGGCTCGCACCAGCGGCTCGCGCGCGATGTGTCGCCCGTTGACGCACACGAGGCGGTCGCCCGGCGCCAGGCGCCCGTCCGTCGCCGCCGCTCCACCGGCAACTACGGACCGCACTACGATCACTGAACTGCCTGGCTCTGATGGGTCCTGTTACCAAATCAACGACGTTTGAAAGATTAGTACCTACACGCTACAATCGTGACTATTTCGTGAGTCATAACATAGGTACGTCCAAAGACAAAGTCTGGATACACTCTTAATTGTAATGCAATAAACTTTTTAACTAGATTCTTCGATTTAAGCATTCTAAGAATAATAGTTATCTATCAAGGGTACTAGTATTCATCTAGTTTATGGGTACTAGTTATTCATCATGGCTGAGCTGTAGGCTACTACCCGGGTCCATAAGGTGGCGGATCATGGAACGGCCTGAAGATATTCAGGCCAGCTGCGCAAGCAGTCCCCGACCATTCAGCGATAAAGCTACCAGGGTGTAGTAGTGGTCTCCTGGGTAGAGGCTACTTAAAAAATGCTGCAGAACCCAAGGACGGTTTTACGACATGGTGAGTAGTGCCGGCATTAAATAAGCACCCCCTAACAACGGGCAGCTGCGTTGTTAGTATATCCAAAAGAGGAGGTCAAGCAGGCTGGTACTGTTCTGGATAAAATATCTATTGGTGGAGATGGAAACCATCGGTACGGCAGTAGCACAGCGTGTGGAAGGCAATGGAAAACCACCACATACATTTTCCCGGGATGATCATTATGGCGGAGAAAACATATACAATGGCCCTCAGTCCCCGGCAGGCCTTCAATGGTCAGGGGGTGCGAAGAATCTCCGGGTCTGCCATAAAGATTGCAACTTGGAATGTCAGAAGTATGTACGACATAGGCAGGATGATAAATGTTGAAAGGGAAATGCGTCGACTTAACATTGATGTGGTAGGAATAAGTGAGTCTAGCCTTGTAGGCGTTGGTGTCTTGGACCGTAGCGAAACTGCAATTTACAATAGCGGAAATTATAGTAATTCGCATTATAACGGTGTTGCAATTATGTTAACCAAACAGCTTAAGAAAAATGTTACCAACTTTTTACCTATATCTGACAGAGTGATGGTTTTACAGCTTAAGTCCAAACCCAGAAACATACAGCTGGTCCAAGTCTATGCACCTATTTCCGAATCAAGCGAAGAAGATATTGAGGAATTTTATGAACAACTACACTTGGCCCTAAGACACTTGAACAGCCATGATATTGTCATGATTCTTGGAGACTTCAACGCAAAAGTAGGACAAGGAAAAATACCAAATGTTGTTGGGGATTTCGGTTTGGGAGAAAGGAATGAGCGACCGTTTGGTACAGTTTTGCGAAGAAAACAAACTGGTAATAAGTAACACCTATTTCAAATTACCACCAAGAAGACTATACACTTGGAAATCACCAAGAGATTGCCCACAGAAAATAGTCCGTAATCAGATTGACTTTATAATGATTAATAAAAAATACCGTAATAGCATAAGGTCAGCCAAAACTTATCCCGGTGCTGATATCAAATCTGACCACAATCCTGTGGTTGCTTCTTTGCACTGTAGCATGAAAATCCCAAGACCTCAGGCACCTAAGAAAAACAAAGATACCTACTTAACTATCTTCACGCTTTATCCCTGACGGGGTAGTCAGAGAGGACAGAACGCCAGGCTTCGCGATCCATGCATACTTCTTTCGGTTCTTCAAGATTCATCAATCGCTTCATACACGCACGTCTGGGTATTCGAGTAGTTTTGACCTTTTCGTTTTTGAGCAATCTGCTCACGTGGTCTTCATATGTAAGTCTCGGCCTACCCTGACTTCTTCTACCCTCTGCTTTCGCACAATATATATTCTTCGTCAATCGTTTCTCTCTCATTCGTTGGACGTGTCCAAACCAACGGAGCACGCCCTTTTCCAGCTTAACGCTGACACTTTCATTCAAACCTGCCATATTGCGTATCACTTCGTTACGTATTCGGTTGGCTAAAGTAACGCCGCAAAGTTTTGAAGTGATCGCATCTCCACAGCATTCAATTTACTTTCATGCATGTGCTGACATACCTAGGTTACCGTAAAGCAAAGTTGGCACTAGCATTGCGTTATGAATCGCCAGTCGTGCTTCTTTTACGATGCTTTGTCGCTTTACTAATTGAGACAAAGCACCGTTAACTCTGTTTCCGGCAGCTACTCGCCGTTCTACATCCGAATCACATCTTCACTTGCTCTAGACGTTCCTGGTTTACCCTAATCTCGCATTTAATTCTTAAGTCATCTCTTTCAAATACTAGAACCTTAGTCTTACTTGCATTCAAGCGAAGACCCTTACTTTCACACTCCTCTTTCATATTAGTGACTAATGCCTGAAGGTCGGCTTCTGATGAGGCCATGAGCACCGCATCATCAGCGTACAGCAGACAGTTTACTGAAAAGTCACCCAAATTCACACCCATATCACCATCTTTTAACTTCTGCAGGCAACTGTCCAGATACACTATGAACAGCCAGGCGGACATGACACATCCCTGTTTGACGCCTGTACAGACATCAAATAGAGGTGACACATCCCCCCTTACTCGCACGAAAAGCCTTACAGTCCTTATAAAACGACTGTATTGCCCGCAGTAGCGAGCCGTCCACACCATATCCGGGCAGCAAATCCCACAGAGCTTCCTTCACAACGTTATCAAATGCTTTCTCCAGATCCACAAAAGCGCAGAAAATCTTCTGGTTAATAGCCAGAAAATTCTCCGCGATCATGCGGAGAGAAAACACGTGATCCATGCAACCTCTTCCACGTCGGAATCCGCATTGAGACTCCCATAAATACCTTTCAGACTTTTCTTGCATACTTGCCGTTATAATCTTTGCATACACCTTAATAACTAAGCTGACCAAGCTGATCGCCCTGTAGCTGGAGCAATTTAGACGCGAGCCTTTCTCTTTGTAAATAGGTACTACAACTGCTATTCGCCAGTCATCTGGGACCTCACCCGTCCGCCAGCACATGTTGCATAACAGACATATAGTGTCCCAGACGCGCGACCCACCGTACTTGATCATCTCAGCAGTAACTTGACTGAAAGTATGTGTAAGGCTGAGGGAAAACTGTGTGTGGTAAGGCTGAGGGAAAACTCAGCCTTACCACATTTCATACTTCTGATCGCTTGTTCAATTTCTTTCATACTAATGACTTCAATGACATCAGGATCCGGAGCATCGAAGTGAGCTCCACTTCCCGATGTGGCATCTCTGTCTTTTCTTGCATATATCTTTCCATAATATTCACTCCATCTCTGCAGGACGTCAGTTTGGTCTGTTAGGACGTCATTGTTAACACTAAGCACTTTATTCATACTGCAGATTGCCGAACAACTCCGGGTCTTGCCTACCTCTTTCCAGAAGAGCCTGGCATTATCCCGGAAATTGGACGACAACCTTTCATCCGCTTTCATTCTGCACCTTTCACGAGCTTCTTCTATCAGTGCCTTCGTGTTAACTTTTTGCAGCTTGTATCTCTTCTTCTCTATCATATTAAAATCATTCCGCGAGGCTAAGTAGTCTAATCATGCTTTCTTCTTCATTCGAACTGCTTCTTTCACTTTCTCATTCCACCATGCGTCACGCTTAGTACTACTGCCTCTTGTCGTTTCTCCACACACTTCCACAGTGGCATTTAACATACTATCCCTAAGGTTCTGCCATACACTTTCCACATTCTCACTACTAACATTGACGTCGCCAAGCTTTTCGGCTACCCTTTCTTTATATTTATCCCTAATGGATGCATCCTGCAGCTTTCAGCTTTTATTTGCTATAAGTCGGCTCAGGTTCAGGACACTCGGTACGATGACGCCAACCCGCGAATAGACCCCTAATCCTAGTTATTACTAGGTAGTGGTCTGATCCTAGCTCAGCGCCTCGATAAACCCTTGTGTCCATTACCTGTTTACGGAGCCGACTATCCATTAGGAATAGATCTATCATGATTCTCTTTGACTTACATCTCCTCGTATACATATGAATTTGTTTGTGATTGAAAAATGTTAAGGATATCTTGGAGAGACAAAATAAGTAACGAAGTAGTGCTACAAAGAGTACGCAAGAAGACTGAACTATTGCAAGCAATCAAAACTAGAAAGTTGGAGTATCTCGGACACATAATGAGAAATACTAAGTACGATTTGCTGCAGTTAATAATTCAAGGCAAGATCCAAGGAAAACGCAGTGTTGGTAGAAGAAGAACATCCTGGCTCAAGAACTTACGTCAATGGTACAACAAAAGTACTCGTTCACTTCTTCGAGCTGCTGTGTCAAAACTGAAAATCGCCAGAATGATCGTCGACCTTCGATAGAAGATGGCACACGAAGAGAAGAAGATCAAGGGTACAAATTGTTTGGGGGTGATAGAAGTCGAACATCGTTAAGTTGGATAGGAGTCTAGTTTGATGTTCCTACAGCAGTCATTAATAGCAGAAATGGTGCTGCTAAATAAATATTTAGTAATATAACGATAAAACTGCAAATTGTCTGTATAGAGATAGAATTAACAGGAGATAACTGGCAATGCAATGTTGATGAAAATGGAAAAGAGTAAAAGAGTAAGTGTGCCACCCTAAGGCACATTCGCATTGATATTACACCATTTTCTTGCAACAGAAAAATTCGTTGTGACAAATATACTACAAGCGTCGCCGAAGATAGTTATTGGAACAGGTTACAGTCTCCGAGGAGAAATTATAGGACTTAGGAATTCCGAATGTAGAAAGCGATGCTGTTGAAGCCACAGTAAACTTTGCATGCGAAGATGCTCCTAAGAAAAGTCTAGAGAGTAGTATCGCCACCCTAGGTCCACCGGATACCCTCACAACAGGACGAGAGCGGCTGCCCACAGTGCGCGAAAAGAGCCCTCGGCGAGCGGTTTGCATCTCTAAAAAGGCTGTCTGAGCACAGCTGAATCCAGCCAGTCTAATACCTGGTCGAAAAAGTGAGTTTACGTATTTATTTATAAAATGTTAACACATTTCATATTTAAAACATTCGTTTTCTAGTTAAAATATAAATTGTTATACTTTGCGAAACTCACTACAGTTCTACATAAAAAAAAAACATGTTTGTTTGCGGTAATTTTTATTAAGTCAAAGTTGATAAAAAGCAATTTTGAGTTTGCTTTTAGTTATTTTACTGTAATTAAACTTGTCCTTAGTAAATGAGTATTGTAATGAATTCCAAAACTTCCCATTGTTTTATTTTTACATTTATTATTATTATTCGTCACAATTGCAACATCTTCACTGTATAAATTTTTGTTTTTGACCTTTAAAGAATGTTAATATTAATTAGAACGTTGAACGTTAAATAAATTAATGTAGTACCTGCTTCTGCTAAGGTCGTTGACTATTAAATATTTTTCCTTTACTAAATAAATAAATATCCATCACGCCTTATCCCCGAAGGGGTGGCAGAGGCATATTATATGCCCACTTTTCACCGTATGGATTCCTGTCCCACGTAATAGGTGGTGAGCCCATTGCCGTGTTGAAATAGACAGACGCAGGTTGTGGCTACCTGCTGTTGAAATTTTCAAGCCGCCCATAAGGCCTTCAACCAGGCTTAACGACTGCCATTTTACTGGCAACCGGGACCAACGGCTTAACGTGCCTTCCGAAGCACGGAAACGCTCGCAAATGTAAATGCCACAAAGTGGTCACCCATCCGAGGACCAGCCATAGTGAAAATTGCGTAACTCAGTGATCGTTTACAGAACACTGAGACCGCGAGGCCACGAGCGCTTCATTATTTTTTTTCCTTTACTATAAATAAAATTAAATTTTAGGTCCTACATGCTGTCTCTTTTATATGTTCACGTGGTCTTCATATTTAAGTCTCGGCCAACTGACTCCGTCTACCCTCCACTTTCGCATAATATATATAGTCTTCGTCAATCGCTCCTCACTCATTCGTTGGACGTGTCAACCGCCAATGGAGCACGCCCTTTTCTAGCTTAAGGCTGATACTTTCATTCAAACTTTCCATAATACGTATCAATTCGTTACGTATGCGGTCGGTCAAGGTTACGCCGCACAATTTTAGAAATGACCGCATCTCCATAGCATTCAACTTACTTTCATGCATCTCCTGACATACCCAGGTTTTGCTACCGTAAAGCAACGTTAACACTTTCACTGCGTTATGAATCGCGAGTCGTGCTTCTTTTGCGATGCTTTGTCGCTTTACTAATCGGGACAAAGTATCGGACAGAACTTTATTTCTGGCCGTTCTACTGGCCGTTCTACATTCGAATCACATCTTCCGTCCGCGATAAGCACTCCCTAAATACACAATTTACCAAATCTCACACTTAGTTCTTACGTCATCTCTTTAAGTCCTCATATAAATAAGTATTCTAAAGTAATCCTCTGGACATTTTAAAGTCGCTGACAGGTAGGTATACTAATTACGACCGCAATTTCATCGTCATTATCGAGCGCTTATCCCAGTTGCATCCAAGCCTCCCGCTAGGAGCCCGAGAGTCCTTTTTCTACTTAACCACTTCGCACGTTCTTCACTATCCTTTATCTCTCCGACAACGTCAAGCCGGGACCATCAGCAATAACGATAAGTTTTACTAATGGCGGTAGCAACTGGTGTTGGCATTAATTAGATAAACACAAAATCAGTATTAACTAACAGATCAAAACAATATCAGATTAGGAAACTGAGTTCTTATCTTACTACTTTCAGGCAGAAGAGCTAGATTCGTTCTTACTTACCAGGTAGTCCAGTATCGAGAAGCCAAGTCCTCTGTCTTCTTTCACCAGCTGAATGTACTCGACTTGGTCGCTCCACATTGCTAGTCCACTTAATGGTTCCAGTGACCTTGAGCGTGCCCGTTCCAGGTCTTCTGAACAAAATTCTGCAACAGATAGATTACAATGATGTAATGAATGTGGAGGCTGACTGACCACCTTAAATACATCGCGAGATAATGGTACATATGAGTAGGATCTTCATGAGAGCTACGAAGGTAATAGAAAAAAATCTGTTCTTCAATGAATTACTATCATTCACCATTTTTATTGAGTAACTGTAGTTACCATCATGATCATGTCCGGTGGACATGAGGGTGCTGGCGCTGCACAAGGAGGAGACGGAGCTCTCCGACTTGGCCTTGATGAGGCGCTGCGGGGGGCTCAGCAGGTCTTGGAGACTGCCACCAAGCATGCTGCTCTGAGGATTCCAATTTTCATATGGTTAAAAAAAAATCTTTCATTCTAGTGTATGACATTTTGTTAGCGCCGTTAAAATGACCTATGCAAAATAAAGACAGTTTTGGATACATTTTTAAAGCAATTAGTATTCTAACTTTCACATAAAAAAGACAACTTGGTTCGAGACGAGGATTGAACCCGTGACCTTTGCCTAACCAAGCAAAGGCAATTAGGGAAAGGTCACGGGTTCAATCCCCGTCTCGAACCAAGTTGTCTTGTTTCACTTTAATAAAAAATAGTGTAAAAGTTAGCATACTGATTGCTTTACAAAAATATCCATAGATTGAGTGGAGTCCATCGCATCAATGTTTAAAAATGGTTGTAACACTGTTCATTGGTGTCAGAGTTGTTAAGTAGTTCCAAAGACGGCTCCTGGTCCTACTCTTAAATGACGATTAAAATATAGTGACGAATTTCAACTTGTTTTGGTACGGCTCGGGTAGTTCAGAAGCTAGAACATTGCCCTGGTTAGGCAAAGGTTACGGGTTCAATCCTCGTCTATTTTCACTTTAATATTTTTTTAGGACTTTTTTTTTGTATGAATAAATTATTATATTTATTTATTATATAAATTTCTATTTAGCATTAAGATCTTTCGTATTCTCTAAATTTGGCATTTAAAAGAATCAAGATTTAGTATCACAATAGTTACCAATCCAACGATACTATTAACACGTTATGCATTGAATTACCTGTCAAAGATCTGATATGTCATTCTATACTATCAGTGCCTTGTGATTCTCAATTGTTGGATAGCTTATCATGATTTTCATATAAATTTAAGGAATTTCAAATTGATTCAGATGCATTATTTCCATTATTTCCAGCCGGGAGATTTGAATCTTCGTTTCGGAGCTACTCAAAACTTTGACAAATAATGTGCAAACAAATTTATCATGCCGGATGGACACTGAATTTGAATCTCTCGGCTGGCTCGGATTAAATATGGGGCCCGAGTAAGGCTGACAATTTTATGACCCACACGTTTGAAATTTCATTTTCAGTTTAATCTGTTTACTCTGTCAATTAGTGTACACTAGTATGACGATGTTAATCGACTCGTACCTGAGCTTATACATATTACATTAACTACTGGTAAACATTGCTATCTATACTAATATTACAAAACTGAAGAGTTTGTTTGTTAGGTTTAACGCGCTAATCTCAACAACTACAGGTCGGATTTGAAAAATTATTTTGGTGTCAGATAGCCCATTTATTGACCAAGGCTATAAGTTATATGTCATCACGCTACTACCCTGGAGAGCGGAGCAGTAGTCATAAATGTCGACAAATTTTTAAGCAGTATTGTAGAATTTATAAGCGACGGGAATCAATAGGTGCGACGGGAGTTCTGAATGTTACGAAATAATTCCACGGTCAACCCGTGACCACTGCTGGTGTAATCTGGTCGAAACGTCGGGAAGTATAAGGTAGGCTTTGTGCCTAATAATATACGTCGTGAATAAGACCCAAAATATAAACACCCGGGGCAGTGCGGTACACTGAGGCGGCCGGCGGCGCGCCACGGCGAGGCGCACGGGGCGCGCCCAGCACGCACCTGCGTCCGCCTGCGCCAGGGGCTACTGGTACACTCACCCGGGGCAGTGCGGTACACTGCGGCGGCCGGCGGCGCGCCACGGTGAGGCGCACGGGGCGCGCCCAGCACGCGCCTACGTCCACCTGCGCCAGGGGCTACTGGTACACTCACCCGGGGCAGTGCGGTACACTGCGGCGGCCGGCGGCGCGCCACGGCGAGGCGCACGGGGCGCGCTAGCACGCGCCTACGTCCACCTGCGCCAGGGGCTACTGGTACACTCACCCGGGGCAGTGCGGTACACTGCGGCGGCCGGCGGCGCGCCACGGTGAGGCGCACGGGGCGCCCAGCACGCGCCTACGTCCACCTGCGCCAGGGGCTACTGGTACACTCACCCGGGGCAGTGCGGTACACTGCGGCGGCCGGCGGCGCGCCACGGCGAGGCGCACGGGGCGCGCCCAGCACGCGCCTACGTCCACCTGTGCCAGGGGCTACTGGTACACTCACCCGGGGCAGTGCGGTACACTGCGGCGGCCGGCGGCGCGCCACGGCGAGGCGCACGGGGCGCGCCCAGCACGCGCCTACGTCCACTTGCGCCAGGGGCTACTGGTACACTCACCCGGGGCAGTGCGGTACACTGCGGCGGCCGGCGGCGCGCCACGGCGAGGCGCACGGGGCGCGCCCAGCACGCGCCTACGTCCACCTGCGCCAGGGGCTACTGGTACACTCACCCGGGGCAGTGAGGTACACTGCGGCGGCCGGCGGCGCGCCACGGCGAGGCGCACGGGGCGCGCCCAGCACGCGCCTACGTCCACCTGCGCCAGGGGCTACTGGTACACTCACCCGGGGCAGTGCGGTACACTGCGGCGGCCGGCGGCGCGCCACGGCGAGGCACACGGGGCGCGCCCAGCACGCGCCTACGTCCACCTGCGCCAGGGGCTACTGGTACACTCACCCGGGGCAGTGCGGTACACTGCGGTGGCCGGCGGCGCGCCACGGCGAGGCGCACGGGGCGCGCCCAGCACGCGCCTACGTCCACCTGCGCCAGGGGCTACTGGTACACTCACCCGGGGCAGTGCGGTACACTGCGGCGGCCGGCGGCGCGCCACGGTGAGGCGCACGGGGCGCCCAGCACGCGCCTACGTCCACCTGCGCCAGGGGCTACTGGTACACTCACCCGGGGCAGTGCGGTACACTGCGGCGGCCGGCGGCGCGCCACGGCGAGGCGCACGGGGCGCGCCCAGCACGCGCCTACGTCCACCTGTGCCAGGGGCTACTGGTACACTCACCCGGGGCAGTGCGGTACACTGCGGCGGCCGGCGGCGCGCCACGGCGAGGCGCACGGGGCGCGCCCAGCACGCGCCTACGTCCACTTGCGCCAGGGGCTACTGGTACACTCACCCGGGGCAGTGCGGTACACTGCGGCGGCCGGCGGCGCGCCACGGCGAGGCGCACGGGGCGCGCCCAGCACGCGCCTACGTCCACCTGCGCCAGGGGCTACTGGTACACTCACCCGGGGCAGTGAGGTACACTGCGGCGGCCGGCGGCGCGCCACGGCGAGGCGCACGGGGCGCGCCCAGCACGCGCCTACGTCCACCTGCGCCAGGGGCTACTGGTACACTCACCCGGGGCAGTGCGGTACACTGCGGCGGCCGGCGGCGCGCCACGGCGAGGCGCACGGGGCGCGCCCAGCACGCGCCTACGTCCACCTGCGCCAGGGGCTACTGGTACACTCACCCGGGGCAGTGCGGTACACTGCGGTGGCCGGCGGCGCGCCACGGCGAGGCGCACGGGGCGCGCCCAGCACGCGCCTACGTCCACCTGCGCCAGGGGCTACTGGTACACTCACCCGGGGCAGTGCGGTACACTGCGGCGGCCGGCGGCGCGCCACGGCGAGGCGCACGGGGCGCGCCCAGCACGCGCCTACGTCCACCTGCGCCAGGGGCTACTGGTACACTCACCCGGGGCAGTGCGGTACACTGCGGCGGCCGGCGGCGCGCCACGGCGAGGCGCACGGGGCGCGCCCAGCACGCGCCTACGTCCACCTGCGCCAGGGGCTACTGGTACACTCACCCGGGGCAGTGCGGTACACTGCGGCGGCCGGCGGCGCGCCACGGCGAGGCGCACGGGTGGGCGCGCGGCCCGCAGGCGCGCCACCAGCGCCACGTGGTGTGCGCCCAGCACGCGCCAGCCGTCCACCTGCCGGCGAGGGGGACATAGCTCACATCGCGTAATTATATTAAACTCAACAACGTGCAATCGGCAATTTAATGCTACCGAAAGTAAATAATCAGACGAAGTTGGAAAAAGACCAAGGAACTTACCACGTTAAAAATATAATATGGATTCTTTTGTTTCATTTCAGTAATATATTAATAAATTGATTAATTAAGTGAATTAGTAATTAGGTTACCTATAAAACAGATTGGATTTGGTTGCCTTTTTATTTCCCTTGTTTCTATTTGTTGTTATTGCAATGTAATTTCATCTTTTTTAATACTGTTGTTACATAAATGTATCTCTTTTTAATTTTGACATAACTATTGCCATTTTCCAATTCATACGTTTTTAAAAATATTATAAAACTCTGAAATTAGTTTAAGAATCTAATGTCACTGTTACTATTGTACCTTGTCATTAAACAAGCTATGTACTCTGTACACAGGTAAAAAGTGAAACTTCTTTGCGACATTTTTACAGATTGTTACTGATTAACAAACGAGGCTAATCGCGACAGTCAAATAAAGAAGTCAGATACAACTACCCCGATCTGTTAAACCGTATCTGAATATGGGTCTATGCGATTAAAAAAAGAAACACAATGAAAACAAACAGGCCGATATCCCTGGCGACTATTACAGCTAAGGTGCTTGACGGTGTGATTGGGCGACGTGTGGCTGGACAGCTGACGTTACATGACGCACAATTCGGCTTCAAAGAGGGTCTGTCAACGGAAACAGCTATACTTGCGCTCAAGCACACGGTCAGGTACTATACAGACAGGAACACGCCGGTTTATGCCGCCTTTTTGGACCTGTCTAGGGCGTTTGATCTGGTTAATTATAATATTTTGTGGTCTAAGTTACAAAAGCAGGGCGTACCGGAAGAATTGATAAAACTATTTAAATATTGGTACAAGAGCCAAGTTAACCAGGTCAAATGGCAGGGTGTATTGTCAGAGGGGTATAAATTGAAGTGTGGAGTAAGACAGGGTGGCCTGACTTCACCTATCCTGTTCAATTTGTATGTCAATCAGCTGATTGAGGAGCTCGGTAGCACCGGGATCGGATGTTCTATTGACGGTAAAATGTTAAACAGTTTATGTTATGCAGACGATATGGTGCTCTTGAGTCCCTCTATTGGTGCACTACGGCGGCTGGTTGGGGTATGTGAGAGGTACGCGAAGGCTCATGGGCTTGTTTACAATATTAAAAAAAGTGAACTTGTAGTATTCAAGGTTGGTTCAAGAAAGCCTGAAACGGTTCCACCTGTGTTTTTAAATAAAGTACCACTAAATAGAGTGTCCAGTGTCAAATATCTAGGTCACATAGTTTCTGAGGATTTGAAGGACGACAGAGATATTGAGCGAGAGCGAAGGGCGTTGTCAGTCCGGAGTAATATGCTGGCCCGCAGATTTGCCCGGTGCTCACAAGGCGTAAAAACATTCCTTTTAAAGCATTCTGTCAGTCAATGTATACGGGTAGCCTCTGGATCAGGTATACGCAGAGGGCTTACAACGTTCTTCGCGTACAATATAATAATGCCTTTAGGGTTCTGTTGGGGCTCCCTCGGTTTTGTAGTGCTTCTGGCATGTTCACGGAGGCGTGTGTTGACGGATTTGCGACTATTTTGAGAAAAAGGACCGCATCGCTTATGCGCCGCTTGAAAGGGAGTAACAACAGTATTCTGAGGACAGTGGTAAATCGACCTGATTGTCCGTTCGCGTTGCATTGGACGCGTATTCACATGTATGGGTCTGGTATACGGGGGGCGGGACTCAGGTACATGAATTAATGTGAGAGATCCGAAAATTATTGTTATTTTTTTTATTTATAATTTGATTCTTGTACTTGCTAAAATTTTTTTTTGTATATTTTAATGTTTTAATTTTTTTTATCTGATTTGACATAAATTGTATTTTAAATTTATACTTTAAATATTTTTATGTTTATATTCAATTTAAATTTAGTGATTTATATTATTTTTAGTATTATATTACATTCCATAAATAAGTACATAACTAAAAACCTCCAATATACTAATATCGATAGTTATAAGCTGTGTAATTACTAACAATTATGGATGCAAATCTGAATTAAATGATTATTATTATTATTATTATTATTATTAAAACACCAAACTAAATCATATAAAATGGTCTTCTCTTCTCTTTGGTTTGAGAATTTACGAGATACTATACTACACTATTATAATTTAGTCGAATCAAATGCATGTAATGATTATAAATAGACAATAATTAAGAAGTGTTAAATCGAGCACAATTTAGTAACCAAGGCACCTATTTCTTTTAGTTCCTTACTCAGTCTGTTCACAATGGGTTTGAGTATCCTGCTGTAGATTAATGTTAGTTTTAAAAACTGTTTGTATCCTCGATAGATGGCGTTACTTTTATATTGAGTCGCGCTATCGTTTAGTGTTGTTACGACGCATATAATGTAATTTATTATTTCTGAATAAATGCTTTGCTCTAAGGTACTGCCTTTTGTTTTGGAGTATCACTGGAATCTGGGGCACTTTGTACAGATACGTACTCAGTCAACTATCAGCCACTCACCTCGAGCAGCTCGTCTCCGACGCGGAAGAGGCCGGCGCGCGCGGTGGGCCCGGCGGGCGCGATGGCGCGGATGTAGTGGCGCGCCTGCAGCTCGCGCCCGCGCACCACGCGCACCGTGCCCTCCAGCGACAGGCCCAGCCCGCCCTCCGGCTCCTTGCAGATCGTGCCAACCTGTGCGCACAACCGTTCCCTACATACCATACCATAGGCCCACTCTCAAACACAACTAAACCAATTACCGAGGCCTTTGATCTTGTAGATGACGATATAATTATGGACTATTATTTATTAAAACTAGGTATGGCGTAAAAAATAACTGGCGTAACTAAAATCTTACCTCGCTGAACTGTGGTGACTGCAATTAAAAACATAAGTATAAACTCAAAAATTAAAGTGAATTATACACACGCCGGCACAGTTAGCCAAACATAAAAAAAAAGCTAAATATTTTTAAAAACAATTTTATTTTAAAAACCAATATACGCCCATTCACTGTCATAAATAAAATGCCATATTTTAAAATATTTTAAGGTACTCTGTTTGCAATTTAATTTAGAAAAATAAACATTACGGAAAAATAAACATTCTTGAATTTTCATGGTGACTGAACAAGAGTCCTCCAAGGTCATGAATAAAACACCGTGTCCAAGGCGAATTCAAATATCGACTTTAATGCATCAAATTACATATTTACTACAAGCAGTTATCGATGCGCGAGTTAACTTGTACCGAGCGCCATCTGTTATCAAAGAAAGTTACTAAATTTATTAATAGAACTAGCCTACATCGTAACATTGTCTTGTAGCATGTGTACTAAACGTGTTGATTAAATAGTGCTTTACATTATTAGGATGGCGCTATCATTATCTACACTTTATGTTCAAACAGTGACTAAAAAAATTAAAAAGAAACAATTAAACATATTATTTTTCATTGGAATAAAGGATAAATCAGTATCGAGTATTTCCTCCACGTGCCGTTATCAAAGTTTCTACCCGTCTTGGCATGCTAAGAATGATGTTGTCTATCGTTTCTTGGGAAAGTGTTTGCCATTCCTCCAATACGGCATTTCGCAGTACATCCAACTTAATTCTACACTCATCACTGAACAAAACTTTACTCCATTGGTCCGTGGTCCAAAGACAATGCTCTCGAGCGAAATTGCTATTCCGCTAATTATGCCGGTGTGTGTATGTCAAAATTAAAAATAGTTTAATATGGCGTTTCACAAGGGAACATCCTTGAGTCACTATTGTCTTTTGGTATATTTAAATAAATTTATTATTAATGTTATATTAGTAATACTTAAGCTATTATGGCGACATGCAAATTTTTACTAACAATGACACTAACTAACTAACTATCTTCACGCTGTATCCCTGACGGGGTAGCCAGAGAGGACAGATTACCAGGCTTCGCGATCCATCCATACTTCTTTCGCTTCTTCAAGATTCATCAATTGCTTCATACACGCACGTCTGGGTAACCGAGTACTTTTAACCTTTCCGTTTTTGAGCAATCTGCTCACGTGGTCTTCATTTGTAAGTTCGGCCTACCCTGACTTCTTCTATCCTCTGCTTTCGCACAATATATATTCTTGGTCAATCGTTCCTCACTCATTCGTTGGACGTGTCCAAACCAACGGAGCACGCCCTATTCCAGCTTAACGCTGACACTTTCATACAAACCTGCCATATTGCTTATCACTTCGTTACGTATTCGGTCGGCTAAAGTCACGCCACAATTTTCAATTTTCGAAGTGATCGCATCTCCACAGCATTCAATTTACTTTCATGCATCTGCTGACATACCGAGGTTTCGCTACCGTAAAGCAAAGTTGGCACTAGCACTGTGTTATGAATCTTCAGTCGTGCTTCTTTTACGATGCCTTGTCGCTTTACTAATTGGGACAAAGCACTGTTAACTCTGTTTCCGGCAGCTACTCGCCGTTATTATTCCAAATTTGAATTTTAGAATTTAATATAAAGAACAAAAGCCGAGCTTGTACACTGATTTGAAAAAAATAATGACTGTTGAAAGTTGCTTTTGAAGCAATTTAATGTGCGAAATTTTCAACCATTTAACCAAAGTTTAGTTTAGTTATTTTTCTATAATTTGAACCGTTTTTGGCTATAAAATTATGGATACTTCACCTGAAGTGGCCGCGCAAGCTGTAGCAGTACTTCAATCTGGGCTAAGTCTGCGAGATGTGATTTCACAACTTCACATAAGTCGTTCCGCTGTTCAAAGAGTGTACCACCGATACCTGGAGACTGGCGGCTTCGTTCGGCGAACAGAAGGACCTCGTTACCGAGTGATAACGGCGAGACAAGATCAATACATTGTCACTACTAGCTTAGGAAACCGACGCCTTAACTCTGTTCAGATACAAGAACAGCTCAGGGACTTTCACGGAGTGGCTGTAAGTGCTCGGACCGTTAGAAGGCGACTCAATGAACGTGGTTTAAAGCCCCATAAGCCACCCAATGGACCCAAATTGACACGAGCACACCGAATAGCCCGTCTAGAGTTTACGCGCGAACATCTAAATTGGACTCGACATTAATGGAGCCAGGTTCTCCTCACAAATGAGTCCAAGATAATGCTATACGGTAATGACGGAAGGAGTAAGGTGTACCGAAGACAGAACGAGCGTTTCGCGCAATGCTGTATTGACGAGAAAGTGAGTTATGGTGGAGGATCATGGACAGTCTGGGGAGGAATCTCTATGGAAGGCAAAACTGAGCTAGAGGTAGTGACGGGACCACGACTGCCGCCCCTAGATGGAATAGATACATTCGCCAATGTTTAGAGAACCACGTGATGCCATATGCTGGATTTTTTGGCCAAGATTTCGTTTTAATGCATGATAATGCAAGGGCCCATACTGCGGGAATCGTCAGGGAGTACTTAAATGACATTGGTATCACTGTTATGAGATGGCCAGCGCGAAGTCCTGATATGAATCCTATAGAGCATCTATGGGATGAGCTGAAGAGGCGTGTTCAAGCTCATCATCCTGCCCCGTAAACCATGCAGGAGCACAAAAATGTAATTTTGGAAGAATGGGAGGACATTCCTCAACGTGTCATAACGACATTGATTAATTCTATGCCAAACCGTATGAGAGCTGTCATAAATGCACTGGGAGGCAATACAAGTTACTAAATAAACATTTCTTTTCATGTAAAACATGTCTTTATTTAAAAATCGATTTAATTTTTTTCCTTGAAAAAAGCAAATATGAACGCATGAAGCAAATTTAGAACAGTGGCACTCTAAATGAATGATGAGTATACCAGCTCCAAAACTGCATCATAACATTTTCCTTCTACATACATCTTTTATAAGTTACAGTACTCCTAACCAAAAAATTCAAGGTGGCTCGATTTAGGTGTCCGGGAGTGTATATAATTACGAAATTTACTTCATTCAATCACTCTATAATATAATTAAATGGATGTCTGAAAATTATTGAAACATAACTTTGGAAACACCTAATTACTTGACAGTATTTCAAATCAGCCAATGGCAATCCATTGCTGGACGTAGACCCAGGGGGGGGGGGGGAGTTAAAGGAGGCCGCTTATTTGTAAAGAAATTTACACCATCTTCTATTCCTAAAAGGAAACAAGCTTCTAAGTGATTCTACTATCTCGGATAGATGTCACTGATCAATATAACGATCACGATAATAATACCTAATATTAATTTAATAATTAACATTTTTTTATTATCTATTAACATTAATTATTAATGATATATCAATTTTGTTAATTGATTTATCACAATTATTTACGTTACCTATATTGCTCATCATATTTATATATTAGAGTATTTGACATTAGCAACAAGGCCATAAAAAAAGAACATGACACGTTACTTCAAATTATGAAAACGTTTACTTCAATATTTCAATTCGTTGTTTTGTTGCTTGTTTAGTGGAATTTCGCAAAAAATACGTTTTGTGTCTGTTATAATAATCCTTACGATGCCTCACCGCTGTGCTTTTGCTAGTGTTACTTTGTTACTGTATTTTGTTTGTGTTACTTTATGACCTATATGCATAAAGATATTATGCATAATTATTATATTATTTGTTGTCTCTTTATCGTGTTTAATGTTTCAGTTGTCTACGTCTAAGTACAGTGGGCAAAGGATATAAGTATACCGGGCCGCCCCATAAGGATCGTCTTTTTTCAGAAACTTATAATTGTTTATGACATTTGATTTGGTTATTATATATGAATGTAACCATACAAATCCTCATAAAAGTATATACGGGTTTACTGTAAAACATCAATCCTTATAGGGCGACTCGCTATACTTATGTGCTTGCATACATTTACATACAATTAATAATATAAATATATATAGATAACGAGAACGTTAGGAAATGTAGATAGCGCTTCAAATTCATTGGCACAAATATTCCGAAAGATGGCTCTCTATTTCAATATTACTTATTATATACTCTTTGCGTAGACCTCTCCAGTTTCACGACATGACATTTAAAAACAAAAATGTATTCACATCAATCTATCACTTAGATTCAAAAATGAAGTAAAGATAACAAAATCCTTAATATAAATTGGTTCGAATCTGAATTGGATAATAAGTCGTACAAAATAATATGTAGTAAATTGAATTAATTTAAATATTTATTCTTATGCCTTGTCATAATCATATACAACTCACCAAATAGCAAATGAAGAAATGTTATTAACGCAAATAATTGTAATGGTCCTTTTGATTGAAAAAGCTTTGTGATAAGATTTTTTTACGCCATGCCTACAATTTAAGTCTTTGAAGGGGGTAGGGGGGGTGTTCGAGTGTTATCCCGGTTCGTTGGGGGTCCGGGTGTATTCCCGCTCATTTGGGGAGGATTCGTGGTAGTGCTGTCCTACTTTCTTGAGGGGGTGAAAGGCGTACGCGTAGTTGGCACGTCACGCCACCGTCTAGGGCTTGCTTCTGTAAGGACGGCGAGAGGCCCACCTTCCGTCCTCAGGCCCTATAAAGGGAAGGCTGCCCTTGGAACTGGTAACTAGATTTGCTCTAATTTGATTTTGTTTCCTTTGTATAAACTCATTACTATAGAATTTGCTCTAATATAATATTACTAGCTGTCCCGCCCGGCTTCGCCCGTGACATACTTCGAACTCAGTGGCACCCATTTAATCCCGTCTTTTATTGATTTCACAATAATGTATGACCATTTGCTGATTACTTATCTCTCCAGTAACTACGCCTACACGCCGCACGGCCCGGTCGAATTATGGTTACACGAAATTAATTTCTTTGCGCATTATTTTGAATTTGCGATAACTTGTAAGATATTCATTTAATTTGCAAGGTGTTAAGGGACAAAATAATCTTCAGGAAATGCTGAAGCCAACTAACGTATTAAAAATGATAAGAATAAAGAGCATATTTGTGAAAATAGCCTTTAAATTACCGCTTTATTATTGCTGTTTTTTTCAAAGTATTAAAATGGATATAGTACGGTATCCTTAAGAGATAGACATATATCATTGCGTACATTTTTGTAGACCTATATTATGTACATAATTCTACAATACATTACTCTGTTATATCTTAAAGGGTTTAGGCAGCGTTTTCGTTAAAAGCTCCCAGACGGCTCATTTTTTCCGACGCCCCCAACATATTTATTGTTATAATAAAGTTAATGTATACAAAAACATAACGAATTATACTTATAAATAACTCTAACTATTAAAAAAATCTGCATCGAAATTCGTTGCGTAGTTTTAAAGATCTAAGCATACATAGGGACAGACAGCTAAATACGACTTTGTTTTATTATATGTAGTGATAAATAAAACTTCGAAACTACTGTGAATAAAAACTCAGAAATATATGTATAGAATAATAGTATGTAGGCCAATGAGTGCGTATCGACTTAAACAATTTAATGATAATGTTTCTGCAAAAGTCACTAATATTGACTTTTATCAGGAACATCCAAACGGTTTATATGACTCCTTATTTAATACAATTAAAGCTGAGTACAATAACATATTTAAATCAAAAACATTTTATATAAACAGAAGCTTTCAATTTTGTGAGTGGGCAACTACAGGAATTTATAAAAGTAGGGCTAAGTTGTACGAACTATATGGTATGAAGCAACTTAATTTTGATCCTGCCTTTATTCAATATGTTAAAATTTATTCTAAAACCTTCAAAAGGCCTGTGCTGCTGCCAAGTCGTTACATATAAGTAATAAAATTAAAGAGTCAAAAAATAAGATAAAAATGACTTGGAATGTAATCAAAACTGAAACCGGTCGATCACTACCTCGTGATAATAACATTGAGTTAATTATGGATAACAAAGTGATTAATAATAAATTAGATGTAGCACAAACTTTTAACAACTATTTTATAGACATACCCGCGAAAACAACTAGCTCCTTAAATTCTTGTCCAATAAAAGCGCAACGTATGCTTGGGGGCAGCGTGGATCAGTGTAGTGTCTTATTTAGCTTTAAATATGTAAACCTCAACGATATCATTAAAGTATTCAAGTCACTTAACTAAAAAAAAAACAGCTGACTTGTGGGGTATTTCTGTAAAATTGATACAGTCTATTATTGTTAATATATCACCACAACTAGCTGTAATATTTAATAAGTGTGTTGATAAAGGAGTATTTCCGGATTTAATGAAACACAGTAAAGTAATACCTCTATTTAAATCTGGATCCAAAACCGACCCTGGTAATTTCAGACCAATTTCAATATTACCTGCCATTAGCAAATTTTTTGAAAAAATTATATTGCAACAACTACAAGCTCATTTTAATTCAAATATGCTATTACATAAAGAGCAGTATGGGTTCACAAGGGGCCGTTCTACTATTCATGCAGGTGTGACACTTGTAAATCATATATATAGCGCCTGGGAAAATAGACAAGATGCTATTGGTGTATTCTGCGATCTCTCCAAAGCATTTGATTGCGTTGACCATAAAACACTATTGCGAAAACTATTTTATTATGGTATCAAACACTCTGCTCTGGACCTTGTTGCCTCCTACCTAAACGATCGAATACAACATGTTGATGTCAATGGAATTAGCTCCTCTGGAGCATCTGTAGCTATGGGCGTACCGCAGGGATCAATTCTAGGTCCGTTTCTATTTTTAATTTATATTAACGATCTGCCATTCTATATACAGAAATTGTGCGACATTGTTCTATTTGTGATGATACGTCACTTATTTTTAAAGTTGATCGCACGCTTACTGATTTTAACGCCGTAAATAGTTCACTTGCCCAAGTTGTAGATTGGTTTACGACCAATAATTTGCTACTAAACGCTAAGAAGACAAAATGTATCAGATTCAGCATGCCTAATGTCAGGAATTGCGGTACAAATATAACATTGAACGGTGATACCCTTAATCTTGTAGAATCAACTGTATTTTTGGGGATCACTTTCGATAGCAAACTGTAGTGGAACACCCAAATAACGTGTCTTGCAGGTAAACTCAGCTCGGCAGCCTTTGCTGTAGGAAAAGTCAGGCAGCTCACTGATGTGGAAACTGCCAGACTAGTATACTTTAGTTATTTTCATAGTGTCATGTCATTTTGCTGTGGGGCAAAGCAGCTGATATACAAGTAATTTTTGTACTCCAGAAGAGAGCTATATGTGCAATATATAAATTGAGTGCAAGAGTGTCTCTTAGAGAGCAATTTAAAGAAATTGGCATTTTAACGGTTGCATCACAGTATATATTTGCAAATATCATGTTAGTTAAACAGAATATACATTTATACAATAATAGACACAGTGACATACATTCGATAAATACTAGAAATAAGCATAAAATAATTGGAACGCATCATCGTTTACAAAAGGTTCATGACTCTTTTGCAGGAATTGGCGTACGCCTATATAATAAAATTCCTTAGACATTATGAACCTGCCGTTACATAAATTTAAGGCGGAAATTAAGACGCACCTCTTGAAAAGGGCTTATTACAGAATTAATGATTATTTAAATGTTTCATTTCATTTTTGGTTTGTACACGTCCAACGAATGAGTGAGGAACGATTGACGAAGAATATATATTGTTCAAAAGTAGAGGGTAGAAGGAGTCAGGGAAGGCCGAGACTTACATATGAAGACCACGTGAGCAGATTGCTCAAAAACGGAAAGGTCAAAAGTAC
The DNA here is from genome assembly GCA_948477245.1 of Thumatha senex. Classification (NCBI taxonomy): domain Eukaryota; kingdom Metazoa; phylum Arthropoda; class Insecta; order Lepidoptera; family Erebidae; genus Thumatha; species Thumatha senex. The sequence goes on from OX419724.1 coordinate 658,542, forward strand.
TCGGATACCCAGACGCGCGTGTATGAAGCGATTGATAAATCTCGAAGAAGCGAAAGAAGTATGCATGGATCGCGAAGCCTGGCGATCTGTCCTCTCTGACTACCCCGTCAGGGATACAGCGTGAAGATAGTTAGTTTAGTTATAAAAATAAATGGAAATGAGTTGCTTGCTCTTCGCTTGAGCTATTTAGGATTCGAATGAATCTTGTGTTATTTTGTAGATTCTTCTTAAAGTGTAGGCTGCCCTTAGAACTGACAACTAGAATAGCTCTAATTTTGATATGATTTTAAACATAACATTGATTTTGTTTTTGTTTTGTATAAATTCATTACTATATTATTGGTCAAACATCATGTCATCATTAAACTAATGTAATTACTGGCGGTTAAAAAAGAGTGGCCAGGTTATTGCCAGGTTCTTCCTCAGGCTCTACCTATTGCTTTGCGAATCTGGCAGTAAATGTAAATGTAGAAGCAAAAATCTTGACGTTCATAACACAAATGAACGTCAAGATTTGTGACCTACATGAATAAAGATATTTCATTTCATTTCATTTCAAAAGAGTGACCATGAGTTTTATTGCCAGGTTCTTTCTCAGTCTCTAATACCTAGGTATTGCTTTGCGATACTGGCAGTAAATGTAAACGTAGAAGCTACAATCATGACGTTCATAAGTGTTACTTTGTGACCTATGTGATTAAAGATTTTCATTTTATTTATTTCATACTTAGCTTTTATGTTTTTATTTTAACGTAGCTGCTGACGGAGAAGCGTCCGTACTATTGGTAACTAGTGGAAAACGTACACTTACCACAATATCATACTCGTTCTGATGTCCGGGCCAGTCTGGTTCTTCTCTCAGTATCTCCCGCCATTTGTCCTGGATTCTCCTCGCTTCTCTCTCGGAGACTTCGTCCTCTCTTCCTATTACAATCTCCGCTTCCTCAGAAGGAGAAGTAGGAGAAGGAAGGTGCGGTACTATCTCAGACTCTGGTTCTACCTCGATAACAGTTGATTCGTCGTACTGTAGAGAAAATCATTAAAATAAATGTTTATTGAGAAATTACTAGTAAAACGAGTGTTATGTGATTTGTTTTTAATTCGAGATACTCCGGCTAGTTTTGAATGTAACTGAGGGCTGAAGTATAGAACTATTACTTGTAGCCTACATATAAAACGACGCGCGTTCACCAGAGAGGATGGCAGAGACGCAGTGAGGCTGCTACACCCCGACGTCTCTTGAAAAAGACTTCCGTGATCTGCAACTAAAGTTAGTCTTCCGTGACTTTAGTTCGACAATAGTGGTTCGCGACTATAGTTTGGCTATCTTATACCCCGGAGATTTTAGTAACATTGGTAACGTTGGTTTTTCAGCCGTACTAGTGAGACTCAGATCTATCTACCTGAGCACGTGTTCTCAATTATTTTCAACCTCAGTTTCTTGTTCCTAGACTACCTGAACACTCAGAATAAACTTATTACTATATAAATGGTCAAATACCATGTTAATCAAACTAATGGAATTCCTGGCGGTTAGAAAAGAGTGGCCATGAGTTTTATTGCCAGGTTCTTTCCTCAGGTTCTACCACTCTATTGCTTTGCGAATCTGGCAGTAAATGTAAATGTAGAAGCAAAAATCTTGACGTTCATAACACTTATGAACGTCAAGATTTGTGACCTACATGAATAAAGATATTTCATTTCATTTATTTTATTTCATTTCATTTCATTTCATTTCAAAAGTCAGTAAATGTAGAAGCGATAATCTTGACGTTAAGAGGTGTTACTTTGTTTCCATTATAAATACATGAACTTAGTTTCCATTAGGCAGACTTTTGATAAGCTACATATAAAAAATATATTTTTGTGGCAGAGGTTTTCTTAAAGCTTCAATATTTTTAGTTGCGACACAATTCATATCTATATATTTTGTGTGTGTGTGTGTGTGTTTTATGTATCATATGTTCATATTATATGTCAATTCACAATTCAATGTAAATTATTCATTATAATAAATTAATTAGACTACTTACAACGCTGAAGCTGTACTTGGCGAGTGAAGTGACGGAGGGGCTGGGCGGAGCTATCGGCGAGCGCGTCCCGTCCTGCGCCGCCAGCGCCTTCTGGAGTCGTTCAAACCCCGCGCCGCGGAGATACCTACCATTTGAAATGAGATACCACCTAATAACCTGGGGCCGAGTCTACTATTGACAAACCGTAGAATAGAACCAGAATCGCTGTTTTTAGCTATCAAAATGTTAGTAGACTATCAGAAATGCAATGAATAGGCGCGGCACTGGCACGGTAAGTGTTAGTAGAATTCTATCGGCCGACCGATAGAAGTCTATTAGAGTACGATTGTAATAGTAGACTACGAAAAACTGTCAAAATTGTACTGGTGGCTTTCTATTGAGCGACGATTTCGATTCTATTTTGACACGATTGAAATAGCAAACTCGGCCCCCTGGTATACATATATGGAATATAAATGTTCCGCTGAATGATACGACCGTCTTTCATTCTCGTCACTCAACAGCCTTGCCGCGATCATTGCTGGCGGTAACAAATCCCCTCTGATCTTGATAAGTATATAGGTACATAGATTTAGAATACATTTTTAAATTTTTCGAGATACATCTTTCTAACTTCAACAAAATCTAATTTTCGTCTTATATTTTCTCCTGCTCATAGGTACTGTCCAAGATTTGGCCAGCACGAATAAGTATCTGACAAAGACAACGAATAGAAAATTTGGTAAAAAGTATATTAGCTAATCTATACTTCATTTTGAAATCTTCCCAATAAATTGTAAACTAAACATACCTAATAAATATTAACATACCTAATAAATTAATATAAACTTTCTTTAGGAGCACCAGTTACGTTTTTTTTCTCTTCAGTTCGAGAATTTAATTCCTATTTTTTTATTGCTACTCTTCAAAGTTTAATTCAACAATAAAAGGAAATACCTAAGATCATTTGTAGCAACGGGAATGTAATTATAGGTTAAGCGCCCATATTTACGGTATTATTGTAATAACACAGATTTCAGCTTCACATCTTTTTATTGTAAAATCTATCTTTTCCGTATCTTGGACTGCAGCCAATAGATTTAAAGTCAGTAAAAGTATTCAATGAATAATATCTCTACAGCTTAATTTTTTTTTTTTGTATATATTGCTCCGCCGTCCGCCTGATGGAAAGCCATGACGACATCTAGCGAGTTGAGGGGCGCTCTCTTAGTCTACATGACTACTGACAGCATCCCTCAAGTTGACGGCCCAATCACTCTTCGCGCTCCGCCTGAAGAACCCGGGATTGTAAGAGGAAAGAAACACGTGCGCTGGCAGAGCGTTCCAGGTAACTATAGTTCGACAGAGAAACGATCTTTTAAATCGTTCCGTTCTGGCGAAAATTCTTTCCACTGTATGGGAGTGGCACTTCTGCCCAGCACGCGTTGTTCGGGAACGAAAAGGAGAAGGTGGGATTAGGTTGAAGAGCTCTTCAGAACACTCGCCATGGTACACGCGGTAAAATGCAGCCAAGGACGCTATGGTTCTACGCTGCGCCAGCGGCTCAAGGCTTCCTGTTACCTCAGGACAATCTATAAAGCGAACAGCACGTCTCTGCATAGCGTCGAGCGCGTCCAGCAAGTACCTCGCGGAATCATCCCAAAGGTGATCTTAACAATGAATGTCAAAGCAATTAATTATCATTCCCACATCTACCAATGTAGGTTTATGTGGATTATAGTTCGCATGCCCGAGCTAATTAACCTTGACGTCTGGCGCACTACTCATATGCCACTTTCTGAGAGAGGCAGCTATGAATTTATATTTATTTAGTTATTCATCTATCACGCCTTATCCCCGAAGGGGACCCACTTTTCACCATGTGTATTTCTTTCCTACGTAACAGGTGGTGAGCTCATTACCGTGTTGAAATAGACAGACGCAGGTTCTGGTTACCTGCTGTTCAAGGCTGAAAATGTTCAAGGCGCTCATAAGGCCTTCAACTGGGCTTATGGGCTTTAGCTATGAATTAAGATAGAACAATAATAATAACAAATTATACGAGTAAATAAGGACAACAGGGTGTAAGGAGCCATTAGGATCTCTGAGACCCAATCGACCTGAACAGCGGTGCACTTGCTGATTAACAGACGGCAGTCGCTCCTAACAATGCCAAAAATCAAAAGCCAAAGGGTAGCTGCTCCTAGCAGTCTAGTAAATATAGACCCCAGGCTCCTACTTTAAGCATGGTTTAGAAGCAAGTGGGAAACTACTAAGATGAAGAACGAAATGAAATAAATTGACAAAAACTTGATGGTGTGGTCACCGTAGCATAAAGACGTTGAACACCAGTAGTGCTACACTCGCTGCTCCAATAAAAACATATTAGTATTAGTACTCACCTTAGAGCTTTTAGTCGTACTACGGGTCCCTTAGCATCTCTCAGCAGGGCGACAGCACGGTGGTTCGTCACGCCATTAAGGGACACACCGTCTACCTGTAAGTTCAAAAATAAAACCGATTTGTATCACAAGGATCTATATTTGTGTTTTGTAACTACAGGTTGTCAAATAGGCAATGTCAGGACGCATATACGTCTCGATGTGAACGTAAAGTTGCGTAAAGGGCTGAAACTGATCTCCAAAACTATTACCAAGTCAGCCAGATGTGATTACAATACGGTACGATATCTAGGAACAGATATTGCAATACATTTTCTGTCATAATCTCGGTTTACATCTTTTACATCTAATTCTCTGTCACCTGCCAAGGTTTCGTTCGATTAAATAACGATTAATTGTAAATCACTGTCGTATGTAACCCGTGAGGAATACCTTACGGCTGTAAAACTCCGTCCGGTATTTGCAGTGAACGCGAAGGGCTCATGTGTGGAACTTGAAGGTTATAGATTTGATGTCTATGATTTTGCAGACAAGCTGGAAGAGTTTCATATCCGCTGGTAGAGATAGTTCATATTTTTTGGAAATCAAACATACAAGAGCTAAAACTTGAGTAGTCCTAAAAAACTTAACGTGGTGAAAAACAATCTACATATATTTTACTAGATATACTAACGAATATTGACCAGTGCATTTAATAAAAACTCGATCTTATTTAGATTGAAAGCTCTTAAACTAGACGGGGATTCGCTTTGCATGATCATTGCCAAGTCCAAGAATTATTTCATCATATTTCTACATATCAGCCTATTCAGGTTATGCGATTTCTTTAAATTTGCTATTTAAATTTTCGTAACAAAATATTTTAAATCTACAATTTTACCTGACCCCACAAACAAACCATCCCCCACACGGTAAAACTAGTTATCGTTGAGTTGATACGACATTTAGACATTAGTATTTTGAAACAGTACCTACACTACGTCATAAGGAAAGTGGGCACGTGCTAAACCGTGTTATGCAAATTCTAGGTCGGTACGGCTTCTTGACAAAAAGCCTTAAGAGTTGTGTCAAAAATAAATATTGTGGGACACTTTTCACACAATGCCATCTAGACCCAAGTAAGCTAATATTAGCTTGTGTTATGGGATCTAGATAACCGATAAACATACTTATATATTTCTAAATACATACATATTATAGATAAATAACACCCAGACACAGAATAAACCATCGTGCTCATCACACAAAGTTTTATCCTGGGTGGGAATCGAACCCACGACCTCTTGCGTAGCAGTCGGATGCACTCCCACCGCGCCACAGAGGCAGTCAAAAAATTTTGTAAGTGGTTTCATAAATCCTTTATATATACATAAAAAGTTGCTACAACCTGTTCCAGTTAGTTACAACATGGCAGTATGCTCACACCTAGGCGCCTATAAACGTAGAACTCAATGGAACTGGTGATGTAGCCGTATAGTAGGTATGCCTACACCCTCTCGGGAAAAAGGTGTGACTATAAGTTATTGTATGTGTGTTTTCTCAAATGTTATTGCAACAAGATACCTATATTTCTCACTATTGACGTGACCTAACTACATTGATATATAGATAGATACTAGCGGCTAACTAACGCTATGATGGCTGTTATGACTTTTTCCTTTCATGAAGTTTCGTATTAATTTTAATTACATTTTATTTGTAGAAATAATTGAATAGTCGACCATATTAGAGTGTATTTATACTACGGTAGAAAACAGAGTACTTATTTAAACAAGTAAAATATCATTACTATTGTAATATGTCAAAACGGCCATCATAGCATGCCGCTAGTATAGGTATAGTTAAAACTTCAGGACGCCTTTCCACTGTGGACGTGACCTAACTAAACAGCAAGAAGATAACTTTAGTTAACTTATCTAGGTTAAAGGTAACTTAAATGATATATAAACATAATTGTTTGCACGCAAAAGTTATAATAGTTCAAGGTACCATTTGTATAATGAATTCCTCAGAGCACTGAGGTATTGTTTGAAATGATGCTTGCAACGTTAACTGTTGGTCCCAGTCCCAAGTTGTATAGGCGTATGGGTTGGGGGTATTGGGCAATTGGTCAATTTACATCTTCTCTAAGTATATGAGTTATAGACTACGTCTTATTCTGATGGGTAAGCTATATTACTGTAAACTTTCATTAAAATCCATTACGTAGATTTTTGCGTAAAAGATTAATATATCATTCATACATTTAAATAAACTTTCACATATAGTGTATGCCTCTGCCGACATCTATGGTGATAATCGATCGGGGGCGCAGTGGTAGTACATGCGACTGCTGCGACTGAGGTCCCGGGTTCGATTCCCGGGTCGGAAGAAATATTTGAGTGATCCACTATTGTTTGTTTCAGAGTTTGGGTGTTTCCTATGTATAATATGTATGTATTTAGTAATATATAAGTATGTTTATCAGTCGTCTAGATTCCATAACACAAGCTTATAATAGTTTACTTTGGACTAGACGTTGCTGAGTAAAAAAAAAAAAAGTTATTACTGTGTAAATATGACAAAATCTTTCCCTGGTCGTTCTATAGTTTGCTGTATAGTTTCGCTGTACCGCTCACTGCGTACAATTTTGTACGGTACAGCGGTCGTGTTCAAACTATAGCAGTCTACACAACCCTTATTCTAAAAACCATTTCTGAACACGAAGTTTTCACGTCAAAATGTGAGCTTAATTTGTTTTATATATGAACCACTTTCCGTAAATACCCAACCCTATTATCTCGTTAACACGAGATATACCGAACGAAAGGCATTCGGCGCCACTCCATTAATGCTGAATTAATATTCTCGTAGAGTACTTGGACGTGACGCCTACTAACTAGGTCAGGGTCGACAGGGACAATGTTTTGACTTGCCACTAATGAAGGCACGTTTATCAGTACCTACATACTGCATGCTTGTTGAACAAGGTGTTTGGGACAGATTGAGGAAGTATCCTGATTAATATCACTACAGTAAACACTACCCATCTGTTTGACAGTGGTAAACGCAACCTATGTAAAGCAATACGTAAATTGCCTATCTTACACCTTCTAATTCTCCTTATTTAAAAGAACTCCATATTGTAGACGTTCGGTTGCACTGGTAGAAAGCTCATTCTACTACCACGCGGAAGGTGTTGACCCTGAACGTGTTCTTGCGCTCCAAATAAAATTATGATGATGAATACCCATGGCAAGTATTATGATGACTGATAATAGAAAATAGCCGAGGACTCCATTTCATATAATTCCATAAAACAACCATTGTGCTAACGGTAGAACATCGTAAACGAACCAACTTTAAAATTGTCAATAAAAGAAGTGTTGAATATTTTTCAAATTCAGCATTTATTTATTTAAGAACGGTGGTAGGTAAACTCTGAAGAGAGACCAGGGACATTATTCCGAGGAGTTACTCAGGGCAAGACGACGGTATGTAAGGACCGTGGGGTTTTTGTCGGTTCGATTCTGCACGACATGCGTGACGAATTCCACACAGAAGATGCAGAAAGTTCATGCAACGATCGTCACCTCATTCGCCCAAAGTTTCAAAGAATTATTTAAACTTGAAACGCTCTGATAGGGCACGTGTTTCCTACCTCTCACAGCCCCAATTTCTTCAAGCGTAGGCACATCAATAGTACGTCAACTTGAATGCCACTATAAGAGTAAGAGTGGCTCTTAATTCGCTACATATCGCCATAGCTTTCCATAAAGCGGACGGTATCATGTGGCGAGCTAAATATAGAAAAGAGTTTTCATGTTACAACACCGCTCTAAGCTCACTTGCAGTATCAACTCAGATCTAGTGAAGTGTTCATTATTACAGTCCTTGTCTGCCGCGCGCTGAGACTATAAATAAAACAACTTGTTAAAGCAGCTTTTGTGTCGAGTTCAAATATGTAATACGATTTTCTCGGGCAAAATAACAAAAGTTTTTTTTTTAATTTTATGGGTAGATTTAGAACATCTCTAAATACTTTTGAAGTACCTATCATCATTCTATTGCGGTCCACTGTTGAACGTGGGTATGTCCCAAATATCGCTAAATTTGAAAGGTAATTGATCTTACTGTTACATATACCAGATAAACCAGACAACCCTTCTATCAACATGGTAAAGCCGTAAAAACCGGTTCTAGTAACTCAGTGGCTTATAGTATTACCCTGGTTAGGCAAAAAGCATACTTAATTGCTTTAATAATGCATTCAAGTGTATAATTTACCAAGATTTTTTATAAAAACATTCATTCATACATACATATTATCACGCCTTTATCCCCGAAGGGGTAGGCAGAGGCATACTCAACGCTCACATTTCACCGTATGCATTTTTGTCCCACGTAACAGGTGGTGAGCCCATTGCCGTGTTGAAATGTACTGGTGCAGGCTGTGGCAACCTGCTGTTGAAATTTTTCAAGCCTCCCATAAGGCCTTCAACCAGGCTTAACGACTGCCATTTTACTGGCAACCGGGACCAACGGCTTAGCGTGCCTTCCGAAGCACGGAAATTTAAATTGAATAAAATGTGTCAATTTTGGATGTTATTGAAAGAAATTTTGTACCCGTTGCCTTTTTAGTGAAGTGGTAGCAAAAAGGCTAAAAGGTCTCATGTGCTAGACAAGACTAATTAGCAAGACCAACTAAAGTCCTGGTAGTCTCGGACTTTGTAAATAGGTTAAAATAATACGATCAAAGAAGTCAGCAAAAATCAAGCCGTCTGTTACTTTTTACAGGTCTACAGAAAAGTTTTCGAGACATATGATAGGACTGCTTACAATATCTTGTGAACAACAGGTATGGAAAAGTTCACCACATGGGCAAAACCGCGGGCATCAAATAGTAAACCATAAAACAACGAAATGAAATCATATAGAACACATCCGCATAACACAGTACAATCTAATTTACAAACTATTTCCTTCCTTTGTATCCGTGAGCGTCGCGTGATAGCCACCACACTCACCGCGCGTCCGCTCATAGGAAACTGTAGCGACAGCACACGCGACCGCGACTTATACGATTTGTCAGTTTGTTTTCACGATTTGTTTAATTACGATTGTTTAATTACGTTATCTAAATGCTGGTAATATATTAAAAAAATAAAATTGAAATGCTATCCTCAATTTCCTTCTTTTTCATCTTAATAGTCCAGTCATTATATACATTGGAAATGCAAATGAACCGAGAAAGTCAAATTTTGGATATTGCGTAGGGGGAAAAAAGTAAAAAAAAAAAAAAAAAAAACAAAAAAAAAATTCGTCTCTCAACGGGGAACCGAGTTATGATGAAAAAACTTATTATTTTTTAACCCTTTTTTCAAGATGGCGGAAAACCCATCGTTATTTTGGTCGACAATTTGAACTTAAGCTTTTCTAGCCCCCCACGTAATATCCAAAATTTGACTTTCTCGGTTCATTTGCATTTCTAACCCGATTTTTCCGACGTAATGACTGGACTATAAGTGTTTTCACAGTTGCTTCCAAACCAACTGCCAATATCATAAGGGTATGCCAATTTCATAAGTATGTTTGTCTCGCACACTGGTCAGTAGCTAAGCATTTGGGTCCGGCTGCCAGTAACATGATATTTGTTATGCTAAGAAAAAAACAGTAACAGGTGCCACAACCTCCCTTTAATTCTCTCGCTTATTTATTTTAGTAATAAAATAAATAAATATCCATCACGCCTTATCCCCGAAGGGGTGGCAGAGGCATATATATGCCCACTTTTCACCGTGTGGATTTCTGTCCCACGTAATAGGTGGTGAGCCCATTGCCGTGTTGAAATAGACAGACGCAGGTTGTGGCTACCTGCTGTTGAAATTTTTTCATGCCGCCCATAAGGCATTCAACCAAGCTTAACGACTGTCATTTTACTGGCAACCGGGACCAACGGCTTAACGTGCCTTCCGAAGCACGGAAACGCTCGCAAATGTAAATGCCACAAAGTGGTCACCCATCCGAGTACCAGCCATAGTGAAAGTTGCGTAACTCAGTGATCGTTTACAGAACACTGAGACCGCAGGGCCACGAGCGCTTCTTCGCTTCACGAGCGATTTATTTTAGTCTCTCTTTTATTTCAACACGTCTATTGCCGTGTCCACATATGGGACAAAAAACAAAATATACGTCTGCCTACTCAGGAAAAAGCGTGAGTATTTGGTTGCGGTATAAAACTTTTCTTCATTGAAATGGATTGAAAATAAACTTGACAGATGAACAGGAAAATGTGCATTAAAACAAAAAGCTAGCGGAACGCGTCGACGGCGCTGGGATATTGGAGTTACAGTTATAGTAGGGTATAGTGACAAATCGAACCAAGTAATTACTTGTTCCGGGGTCAGAACGTGTTTGTTGCAGGCACATTGGGAATGTACCCGTTTTTACAGAACATTTATCTTTGAATTCTACGACTGTAATAAATAAAACGTTGATTTCTTTTAGCTTCGAGGCACCAACAGGGTTACAACGTGCTGTCTTCGAAAGGTGTACTTTATATAGTTGGATTTTTTTTTATATAACACCGATCCAATATAGCCAGGAGATACATACATATGTATAGTCATGCTTTTATGAGGATAAAGGCATGACTATTTATATTTATGAATATGTAATGTGGGCACAGGCAGAAGGTATATCTGTGCCCACATGTGACCATTTGCCTTTTGTCCCTCGTTAGTTGGTGAGCGTATTGTCGTATTAAAATGGACAAGCACAGATTATGGCGACGTTGAAATTTTGAAGCACGTATAACGCCTTTAACTTGACTTAAGGAATGCCTTGTTACTGGCAACTGGGTCTATTGCCTTAATGTGTCTCCCAAAGCACGGAAACCTCGGAAAATGGAAATGCCACAAAGCAGTCACCCACTGAAAAGTTGCTTAATGCAGTGATCGTTTACAGAACACGGAGTTAGCGGCGCTTTTGAAACATAAAACAAAATGTACCTACCTCCACGATCCTATCGTTGACTTGAATCTTGCCACAAAGGTCTGCAGAACTGCCCTCGCTGATACTTTTTACGAAGATGCCGCTCAGCTCCTCTGTGAAAACGAAACCACAAATTATAACATCTACTCAAAGAGTAAATAGGGTATGCTAATATAGTAAAGAGATAAAGTTGGTGAGGTTGTAGGATGTAAGCTCTGGATCTCCCGACCTGATTTTTTTTACTGTTAGATGGGTATATTATCCCTGAGTCCTATAGGCTACTTTATATTTCGTCCCAGTTTTTCACATAGCTCGCATATTGGTTTCTAACGAGAGAATGCTTACATCAAGACGTGCCACGAAAACCTGGTGCTGCTGAGCCCACATTGAGTACTTCACCCACGAGTTGAGCGCCTACGTCCTGCAGTGAACTGCAATAAGCTAATGATTGGACAGACAGTAGAAACTTACATACCAAATCTTCTCATCAAGACACCTGTTATGAGCAATCATATACTATATAACTGATGAAATGTAGGCGTTTAGGTGAGCGGTATACCCTCCGCAAACCTCTTCGGGACATTAAGCGTGATTACACATACCTATGTATGTCAAAACAAATATCATAATGACTTGAGCTAATAGACAATAATAGTTCGACAAATAACTAGAAAATTGACGCCAGCACACAAAGCTAACACATTAGCTTAAATGTCTTTGTGCCCAATCCCATTAAAGCTATAATTTTGACAAAGAGTATGTCGGCGTATTTGGGTGTTCTTAAAGCTGTGGTAAATAAAACAGTTAGTGAAATTAAACACTAATAATGGCATTAATTCGAAGACAGGCGAAAAAGTTAAATAAATGTATATTATAAAATAATGTATATTATATTTCTTAAAAAAATTGTAATATTCGATGATTGAGATCATTTCATTATGATATATTTTGTTCGTTTCTAACAAAATGTTTTATCGTACATAACTGCCCACCGTACCGTACGATTGTATCTGAAAATAGGTTTTACACAAAAAAAAAGAATACCTACGATTAAGAATTAAACCTTGTGCTTAGCTTCATTGAGCTCTTAAAGTTAATGTAATATTCGATTACTTTTATGTCTTTGGGAAATCAACTTATACGTAATTAAACTTTATGCATATTCAACGTGATGGTCCGAAAAACTAAACCAATTGAATTATTTAAGTTCATTTTTAGGGAAAAAGATATGTCACTTAGTAGTAATGTGCCTTGTGGCTCTTGCATTATTCTGAAAAGCGAGTACAATAGATTGAAGAATTTGAATTTGACTGCCACGGTGGCGTAAATGCTAGTGTATGTGACAGCCGCGCTAACGTCCTGGTTCGATTACTGGGTGAGAACAAATATTATTATGATCCGCAAATGTTTGTTTCAAAGCTTGGGTGTTTTCCTTTGCCATACACCCAAACTCTGAAACAAACATATTAATTCTATATTTATTGTGTAATGTATTTAGAAACATATATGCTTATCAGTTAAGAACTGTGAATATGAAAGTTGAGGTGTGGAAAGCCAGAGGAAGGCCAAAGAAAAACTGAATGAACTGTGTAAGGAGTGATATGAATAATATGAAAGGAGTAAAAGATCAGATGACGAATAGAAGAGGAAGACATACTGCGCCGACCCCATGTAAATTGGGACAAGGGCAAGAAAATGACGATGCTTATGAGTTGTCTAGATAAAGTCACTAGCATATATTAGCTTATTTTGGACTAGATGGTACTGTATAAAAATAAACATTAAACTAGTCACTTTACGGTCCTGTATCACATATGGTTAGAGCATTGCCATAAAAATCCAAATGCTACGGGTAAGGTACGTATCCGAACCAAGTACCGGAAAATGATATTAACAACAGTTTAGCCGTGACCCGACAGACGAATAACCTTTCCTGGTCAGCGGATCCTGTCTTTGTGTCGGAGGATATCACTTGTGACTCTATACCGTAATCACTTCATGCGCTCTAGTTGTTTGTTAGCAACTTGTACCGATCAGAACCCCCACACCCACCCCCTTTTATGACCCGATTTTTATACGCTTTACTGCCACTACTACTAACCATGTTATCGATAGTAACTCGATCGCGATTTTAAATAACATTCACGGAAATTTAATAAATCAACTATAGTTTGTTTTTTAAACATATTATTTCAATAATCAAACGTCGTTATTCAATTAATCAAATCACAGTTTAGTACGTAGTTTAGGACGTAGACTACTTTAATTTTTTGTTACTGTGGCAACATATTAGTCTTACCAGGCGTAGTAGCGTCGCAGGCCAGACGATTGTTTCAGGGGTTTGTTTGCAAGTTCTCGCCTTCGCTTCGTCATGATCTCATTTGCAAGTGAAAATAATTTGGTTCCCGAAGATGTCAGTCTTATCAAGACTTAATGAGAATTCACCAAAACACTTTCAAACAATATCATACCATTGGTAGGGGACTCTATTCGATATACACTCTTTCCTGTATACACTGTGACACGTCCCTGTATATTAGAAAACTTTGGCACACGTGACCGTTCTCTGTGTGTGAAGAGTTTGAGAGCCATATTGTATACGACCACTTGCCTACAGCCGCTTCTACAAGTGCCTCAAATTAGTTGCAAGTGGAATGATTTTTGAATTTTACAAATTTTAAGTCATTTTAATCGTAATCGTGACGTTCAAAAGTGTTACTTTGTGACCTATATGAATAAAGATTTTTCATTTTCAGTATATGGGTCCTCAAGTGTAGGTCTTCGACGTGAAACCCACCTTGACTGCAAGTAATGCTTTTACATTTCGATAGATGAAGCCCAAGTGTCAGACTGTGGCAGGATACTCGGTATGAGTATCCTGCCACAGTCTGACAAGTACTACTCGGAACTTCATACGAAATAATATCCCGTGTACATAAAGTATAAATACATATACACCGCGACAGTTACAAAATAACATTTGGCAGGAGCAGGAGACATAATAATGTTACGATTAGAGTATACTGGAAGCAGACCTAGATCTTCACCGACCAATCTAACTGCATCTTTAAGTAGTGCACCTACAGAACTCTTCATTTAATGTCATTATTACAATGTTCAATGTCATAGGTAACAAACGTTGAAAATACAATTATGTTAAAACCTGCTCCATTTTTTATAAAAGGAACTATCTTAGTTGCTCAAGATTGAGCAAATTTTTAATCCACAGCCTCCATTGCGATTTGTTGATCCGGAAAATAAATTTTATTTGCATTTCAATCAAGGTAATCCCAATCACAAAAACGACTATGATTGTGAATTGACTGAGAATCGTTTTGAGATTATTCTATTGTATGACTGCTAAAAATTTCATGCTTCAGGAGGCACTTTAAGCTGTAAGTCTCAGTTGCCAGTAATGTGGCATTAGCTTTCAAATTTCAACAGCAGATCGCCATATGGTCCTGTGGATATCCTCCACGGATGTAAAATTGTAAAAGCGTATGCAGTTACCCTGGAAAGAATCGCCAATCTTATGTAGTCGACTGTGGTGGACTGAAAGATTATTTTTATTTCTAGTGTTTATATTATGTTTATCACAGAGTTTAGAAAATTGTGATAGATTTTTTTGGACATACATAAGATTGGCAAAAATGTATTGTGATGGTACGGTTAGAATATTTACTTCTTTGAATTTTTCTTCTTCTTTGAAGAGAAACTCTGGGGCCCAAATTATAAATAGCGCATACAGCCCGCTTTTGTAAAACAAAGATAATATTTAAATCTACAGCACTCCCCCAAAAGAGAATACCGTTGACATAATACTATGAAAATAGCTGAAGTAAACCATTCTAGCCGTATCCACATCTGTTAGAGTCCTGATCTTTTTTATAGCGTATGCAGCCGAACTTAACCTAGAGGCTGTCTTTTCTATGTGTGGGCCCCACTGCAAATTGGCATCAATAGTTATACCGAGGAACACAGTTGATTCTACAAACTCTAACACTTGTCCATTCAGTTGAACATTGGCCGCAACTTGTTTTACATTTGGTAGAGTAAATTTTATACATTTAGTTTTATTTTTATTAAGGCAAAGATTATTTGAGCTGAACCAATGAACTACTCTTGCAATTGCATTGTTTACATCGTAATAGTTATCTAATTGTCTTTTAATTTTAAAAATTAATGAGGTGTCATCTGCAAACAAAACAATCCTATTCCTGTGCCCAACATAAAATGGTAAATCATTAATATAAATGAGGAACAAGAATGGCCCAAGTATCGAGCCTTGCGGCACACCCATAGTAACCATGGATCCTACAGAACGTGTACCATTAATCTCGACCCTCTGTATTCTATTTTTCAAATATGAAGACAGAAGGTCGAGAGCTTTGCATCTTATTCCATAGTGGTGTAATTTTTTGCACAGCGCGCGTTTCATGTTTTTCATGATTTAAATAAATTTTTCATTTTATTTCTCTCTGATGGAGTTAATGGTGTATCTAATATATCAACATTAAAATCTCCACAAACTATTATAGATTTCTTAGAACTTTGACATTTGAACAGTGCTTCTTCAAGCTTTTCTTCAAATTTAATGTAAGAAGCATCAGGGGGACTGTATACGCTTAACAAGATAAAATGCTCAAACTCAATACTGGCAATCTCAATAACTCGCTCAATGGAGAGGGCTACTAAGTCTTTACGTTCTTTAAATTTTAAGTTTTTATTAATTAATATTAAAGAGCCTCCACGTTTAGAATGTTTTCTATTGAACAAACTAGCAGTTTAGTCAGTACAGGTCCGACATACCCAGATCGCCATTAGCTCACGGTGATGTAAAGTCCATAAGGATCCGCACGTTATAAAAGGTGAATGAGACCTCATCAGAAAGAGCTAAAGATGAGACCCTCATACAACTAATTTGACTTCCAAAATGTTTAAAATTATCATGTAATCATATCCGAACCTCAGAAATGTAGTGCCTACAGTCTAAAAGTAATTAAAGCACCCTTTGACGGAACTTTTCAAAGCGATTCATTAACTTTCACAAGAAAACCGCTCAGTAACGAAATCCCAGCTTAAGGTGGAACAAATTAAAAACTTTAAAATGTTTCGGAACATTTTAATGTTCTTGAATATATTTATTTATATGTATTATATTTTATTGCTCGCGTCCCTGTTACCTCAATGTTCTGAGACCGATCACTGTGTTAAATACCGCTACAGTCTTGTGATGTGTGACCGCTTTGTGGCATTGCCATTTACGAGAGTTTCTGTACTTCGGTAGGTACAGTAATAGGTATTTACTAAATGGCACTAAACACCTGATGATTAACAGACGAGGCAAAAACGCAGAAGGGAGGTCAAACGGCACTCGGTTCAATCAACACCGAAAACCAGAACTCAATCGATGACTGATCCACGCAGCCAAATAAGAGTGTACCCCAGACTTCAAATCTAAGCAGCGTTTGGGAATACTCTAAGATGAAGAGAGAGAGAGAGAGAATAGTCCTTTGAAAAAGGAAAAGGCGAAAAATTAAGGACCACTTTGGAAAAACTATTGAAAGTAGTCATCAAGTGAATGCCACAAAGATACGAGTATAGCTGTGTCGAAAGTCCTCTCAAGCAACCTGGCGTTGTTAGAGGAAAGAAAATGTGTGCCCATAAAAAGTTGAAAGTTTTCATGATACGGCTGACATCAGAACATTCTAAAGTACGTAGAAAATTGTTTTTCTTGAGAATTTATGAACATTATACGAAGAGCACATCTGCTTAATATTATAGGATTTAAGTTCTTGCTTTCGAACCTAAAGTTAGATTTGTTTATCGTTACTTTGGAAATTAGTTTGAGTTATGGCTTAAAAGTAACTAAGTGGGTTTAAGATATTTATGAAGACAAAATTTGCAGTAAAATGTACACCATTTAACTAAGGATTTAAAAAAGATACTGATATTATTCTGTACAATATACATACATACATACATTGACTGCCTCTGTGGCGCGGTGGGAGTGCATCCGACTGCTACGCAAGAGTTCGTGGGTTCGATTCCTACCCAGGATAAAACTTTGTGTGATGAGCACGATGGTTTATTCTGTGTCTGGGTGTTATTTATCTATGATATGTATGTATTTAGAAATATATAAGTATGTTTATCAGTTATTCTGGTTACCATAGTACAAGCTCTGCTTAGTGTGGAATCAGATGGCGTTGTGTGAGTTGTCCCAACAATAACAATAACAATACATATTGTCACGCCTTTATCCCCGAAGATGGTAGGCAGAGGTATACTATACGCCCACATTTCGCCGTATGCATTTTTGTCCCACGTTACAAGTGGAGAGCCCATTGTGGTACAATATAGTTATTAATCACTACATATTATAAGACAAAGTCTTATTTTATTTTTCAAGTCACCAAGTCCCACTACTTGGCTTAAGGACTGCTATGTTATGAGCAACCGGGACCAACGGTTTAACGTGCCTTCCGAAGCACAGAACAATTATATTCATCACACAATAAATTGGTATTATTCCAATTTTTTTCGTAAAAACAAATTATGTGGGTGTTACCATAACTAAAGCAGCGGTAAATAAATATTACCAAGACATGTTGTAATTATACAACACAAACACATGAGAATTTTGTTTCATATATTTTTATCTGTCTACATAAATAGGCTATTAATCTCAGTGAGAGGCTCGATAATAAATCGCTCACGAACTTACATACATTCTGTTCTATTTCTCGATATTTACGAGTATGTGTCGGCCCAATTAGCGAATGTGTTTGCAAAACTATGTTGATACTGAATTCCAATGTCGCAAAATTGGCAATACCTGTATTCAAATCTGACGTTAAATCATAAGATTTGTTTGTAATCGTCACTAATATTCACATTATGTATGTATGTATATTTTATATTTTATAGAATATTCTATTTTAAAGAAACGTCTCTATGTTTGTGCACATAAAGTAAATTCTATTTAGTTTTGTTTTCATGAAATCAGCCCTATTGCACTCGTAGCCCACACTTCAAAGCTAGCCTCCGCTTCCATTTTTACTATCTTCAATGTCCCTAAAGGTAATCTGAATCTGTCTCCATCTTTAGTTAAAATCAGACAAATAGATCTAAGAGAGTTAATAGATTTAAACCAGTTTGCAATTGAATAAAATACACAGTGAGACAATATATTGGCATACCCTGTTCGCAGACGTAGCCCGCCACCGTGATGCCGAGTCCCAGCGCCGAGTCCTTGCTCAGCCGCACCTCGTAGCTCAGCGTCTCGGGCTCCCCGCTACCACGGACTGCCATGTCTAGTGGTAGCCTGTATCATATTATATTGCATTATTATATTTAGTTATCCTTTGATCGCTTTGCCGCGATGAGTACTTTAAAATTTAAAGGCGAGCATTGCCTTATCCTCTAAATAACTACGGTACTAGACGTTACCATATATCAATATCAAGGATTCCGGACACTATTCAAAGTGTCGAGAGGTACTTGGAAGTGAAACTTCTGAATGATGAGGATTATTATTAAATATTAGCAGTGAATAGACAAACGTTACTTCTATACCAAATAATCTTTATACATTTAGGTTCCATAGTAACATTTATAAACGTCATTATGAACGATTTACATATAAAAAAAGGGACCGCTGCGCGAGTGCTGCACCTCTGGTGTTCAAACGTTCGTAGGCTACGGTGACCGCTTTCCATCTGGTGGGCCGTATGTTACTATGCAATATGCCACCTGTGATGATGATTGCCAGACTGTGAGTAAGAATCCGGTAAGAAATCTCACGGCCACTCCTGCCTTTACGCGACGAAGAACGATGAGTGAGAACGACGAAGAAAGATGATGAAGTACCTGAGCGGCGGCGGCGCGCGCGGCGCGGCTCGCGGCGGCGGGCGCGGCGCGGGCGCCAGCGCGGCGCGCGGCACCACGGCCACGATGGACGCCACGGGCTGCCGACCACAGGGCCCACTGACCAACACTGTTCGGTTGTTCCGCCGTGTTCGGTCAAGGATCACCACGGAACAACGCACTATTTTTTTTTCGGAAAGGTTGTCCCGAAGTTCGAATCCCCACCAAAACTAGTTGACGCCCGTGACTCCGCACGCCTGGTGAAGTTTTCGCGCTCCCATTTCCCACAGAAACTTGTTCCCGGGATAATAAGTAACCTATGTGTTGATCTGATGTGTAAGCTATATTATTGTATAGTGTCATTAAAATCCATTCAGTAGATTTTGTGTGAAAGAGTAACAAACAACCGTACTTACAAATTTTCGAGTTCATAATATTAGTAGGATTGTTATTCTGTATCTTGAGTTATACTATCTACCTTCACACTGTATAGGATAGTCAGAGAATCCCAGTCCTCAGACTTCGCAATCAAAACATACTTCATTCGCTTCCAGCAGATTTATTAAACGCTTCACACGTACAATTCTGGGTAGTACCCGATATTATGAAAAAAATTGTTACTAGAACCTAAGCTTAAAACTCTTTCAGAATGGTTTTTTTCAACATTCGCGGTTTATACTCAGGACTTCACGCGTTTAAATGGAAAATTTGTAGAAAAGTACAAGTGTTTTTATCCAATATGGGTAGCAAGTTCCATCAAGTGCCATCAATCGACAGTATAAACAGTTCTTTCAGAACTAATAATAATAATAATAAACGTTTAATTCAGGCAATTAAATCCCATATTTTCATTACATTGTAGATCGTCATAAAATATAATATAATCAAAATAATTATAATACTAAATTAACATACTATAATTGTAATTGTATTTTTAAAATGTATCATTATAATTAATTCAATGCATAATTGTAATCAATAACTTAACTTATTTCATAATACATAAAAATTCGGGGACTGAGTAGTCTTATCAATTTAATACATTGTCCTTTATTTCCTACCTATGTAGGTATTGTCAGCTAATATTTAATATGGCAGATATCGTTTTCATAAACATTTTTGAATACCGTGCGAATTAGGTCATTCTTGGAGGAGTACAGACGTCTATGAAATGAGGTTTTTAGTCCCTTTAACAGCTCCATCATATTTTTAATTTTGTTTTCCTCAAACATGCAATCACTTACCCTATGATGAAGTCTCTCTTCGATAATAGTCGGTGGGGGTGACGGCGGGGAGGTATCCTCGCAGAGAACCCCGAACCCATCGTGACCAGCTTCAGCGAGGCGACGCTCCAACTCTATCGGGTCTGTCAGCAGCCTGGATGGTATTATCGGAGCTGGCGATGCGCCCAGGGGCTGTGGGAAGAAACAGTGAGTTAGTCTTCGTGGTTATGCTATAAAATTTAACCAAATGTTATTCTTAGAGCAGAATGTAGGATCGCCCCCTATAAATTCACATAGGATTGAAACATACAACTGTATAAAAGATGCGATCTGTAACATCGCCGGTTTTCGAGTTGGAGTACAGAATGCAGATGCTTTAAGGTCAGTCCTCAACCTATCTACTACCGATGTTTTAAATCTTCAGGGGACACAGGCAGAACAATTCCAAAAAAGTTTGTACAGTGTATGCACCACAATGCTAAGTAATTTTATTGCTATGTTCCTTGGATTCAACAATTTTTATTTCAACTTTTTAGGAATTAAAAGTTATGGAAATTCAACATAAGAAAGGCCCTTAAGTACGTAACTCATAGATCAAAAAAATGCTATTTCACGTGAGTTTGCATCGCCCAGGGAGTCTGTAGCACATAAAAATCTGATCATGTACGTATGCATTGAAATTGTTTTCTTTTTCAACGTTATGTTGGGACAGATACGCGCGGACGTATTTTAACCATTAAAGTCTTACAACGCTTTAGTTATATTACTAGATGACTTGTTTATTACCTTAGTGGCATAAAAACCAGCCTAAATCAATATAAAAAAGAATTTAATAAATCGGCTTTTAAATACCTAACACTAACTTGAAAAATTCTTCTAGACTCGTATTTTCTAAGTATGAAGTATATCAAAAACATTTTCCCTGTAACCACAGAATAAACTCGTTCAGCCAACTTTCTTAAAAGCTCTTATCAAAGACAGACGGAACTCAGTGAAGCCTGTGAAATCTGTCTGACGTAATTACGTCACATCCGTCGCGCAAGGGAAGTGGCGGTACTCCGGTGATAAGACGGATGTGTCCGTTAATAGCCCTCGACTCGTCAATTACAAGCCTTGCTAAGAAGTGTTTGAGGGTAGTAAAATGTTCGCTGAAGAATTTTAAGACAAGCAATTAGTTAGAAGAATTGATGTGATGTACAATAATTTTTAACTGACTTCATAAAAGTAAAAAATGTCTAGTATATTTCTTTTGAGATTTCTCAACCCTGAAGTTTAGAAAAGTCTTATTCAATTAATTCAATCCGTCCGACCGTCTATACTCATCTAATTCTCAGGCACCACAAGCGATAAAGACAATCGTTTGTTTTTGGCTTTGGTTATTCTATAGGAAACCATGAATACGTGCACAGGCGATTTTTAATTGTGGTCGAGATGATTCTAAGCTATAAATTTTGAAGATCATCAAGTCACTTCCTAGGTAATGAAGGGATCTCACTAAAATTCAATAATCCGATTGATCTGAAATTTGGTATACTGTTACTTTAATGGAATTTCCAAGATATTGTAACCTGGAACTTGCTACTGCATCAAGTAGCCTGCGGGGGCCCATCTCCTCAGATATTACAGCATTGTAACATGTTTGGGCTTATTAGAATGGTAATCAACAAGTAGTATTTGTTCTTGGCTCGGAAGTATATCTCATTTTAAAATTAATCTAATGTTATATTACCCGCCCGACTTCAAGAGCGCCCAAATTTACGAGGTTAATTTAGATTTTATGTTAGCAAAAAGGTCCTCAAAGAAAATGCAATAAGTATAATTTAATAACATAGGTAGACGTTCCAAATTGAGTTAACAATATTGCTATACAAAAACCAAGTAATGGAGCAAAAAATCTGTTGTGTTTATATTATGTTTATCACAGAGTTTAGAAAACTGTGACAGATTTTTCTGGACATACATAAGATTGGCAAAAATGTATTGTGATGGTACGGTTAGAATATTCACTTCTTTGAATTTTTCTCGGAGAGAAACTCTGGGGCCCAAATTATAAATAGCGCGTACAGCCCGCTTTTGTAGAACAAAAATAATATTTAAATCTGCAGCACTCCCCCAAAGGAGAATACCGTAAGACATAATACTATGAAAATAGCTGAAGTAAACCATTCTAGCCGTATCCACATCTGTTAGAGTCCTGATCTTTTTTACAGCGTATGCAGCCGAACTTAATCTAGAGGCTGTCTTTTCTATGTGTGGGCCCCACTGCAAATTGGCATCAATAGTTATACCTAGGAACACAGTTGATTCTACAAACTCTAACACTTGTCCATTCAGTTGAACATTGGCCGCAACTTGTTTTACATTTGGTAGAGTAAATTTTATACATTTAGTTTTATTTTCATTAAGGCAAAGATTATTTGAGCTGAACCAATGAACTACTCTTGCAATTGCATTGTTTACATCGTCATAGTTATCTAATTGTCTTTTAATTTTAAAAATTAATGAGGTGTCATCTGCAAACAAAACAATCCTATTCCTGTCCCCTACATAAAATGGTAAATCATTAATATAAATGAGGAACAAGAATGGCCCAAGTATCGAGCCTTGCGGCACACCCATTGTAACCATGGATCCTACAGAACGTGTACCATTAATATCGACCCTCTGTATTCTATTGTTCAAATATGAAGACAGAAGGTCGAGAGCTTTGCCTCTTATTCCATAGTGGTGTAATTTTTTGCACAGCGTTTCATGTTGAACGCAATCAAAAGCCTTTGATAGATCGCAAAATATACCTAATGCATCGTGCTTGTCTTCCCATGCTTCATGAATACATTTTAATAACTCAACACCAGCATCGGAAGTTGAGCGCCCTTTCGTAAACCCAAATTGATTCGCATGGAGTATTTTATGACTATTAAAATGGGATAGCATTTGATTCAAGATTATTTTTTCAAATACTTTGCTCAAAGTTGGCAGTACTGACACTGGTCGGAAATTAGACGGCTCTGTAGCGCTGCCAGCCTTGAACAAGGGAACGACTTTGCTGTGTTTCATTAAATCAGGAAATGTACCACTAGAAACACAGTCATTAAACACAGTTGCTAGATGGGCATATGCACTGTTGATATTAAAAAATCTACAAATGTATAGAAGCGTAACATCAACTTAGGACTGCGTGCTTTGTGAAATATTAAAGATATCATTAAAATTGGAAATGTTTCATTTACTTTTGACTTTTTATTTTAATAATAACTTTTTCATTTGCTTAGAATCTCCAGTGCCACTTGAAAATGAGTTTTGGTCAGTCTGTATGCATAATGGTACAAGTGCTGACAGTAGTAGTTAAATTCTAAATAGTTACAATATACATCATATTCCGCCATCTTCTGCGAATGATATGTCAAATATTTCTGTCGGAGTTACGGACACGGAACAATGTCGTCAAGAATTTTTTATTATACACGTTGTAGAAGTCTGATAAACTTTTTTGGATATAAAACTAATACTGTCTCCATGTGATTACGGAATTTAGAAATTGTGATGGCAAATTTACGGCAACTCTCGAGCAAAATGCCCGGACGAGTACAGAATTACGACGAGCATCTTAAAGCGAGTAGTGTTCCTGTCCTCATAGAGCTGGCGAGTTTATTTAATTTTGTCTTCCAACCGGGACAAACACCCAAAACGTGTAGAGTGCTTTCGTGTAGAGAAGTACAGACCCATCTCACGATGGGTATGTAGTTCTGAGTCATATATACACGTTGTTCCCAAGAGTAATCACAAACCGCCTCGACGGAAACCTCGACGAGATTTGCCAAAGGACCAAAGCGTATTATAAAAAGAGTACCAACTATCACATCCATACTGTTTGATAGATTGTGCAGAAGACAAAAGTATACTTTAAACTACGAGAACGCCTTCGACTCTAATCGATAGGCATTTCCGGTAGCTCTACACCGATGTCTGATTGATTAGAAATATATCGAAGCGTTTGTGAGACACCGCCACTATTACCGTTTAGCTGCAGGATCAACAGACGAAACACTTTGAAATTTGTGACGGGGTGAGACAGGGAGACATAATATCCAATACACTCTTAACAAAAGCGCTTTATGGTGTCTTTAAGTTGCTGTACTGGGGAGAATAAGGCGAGAATTAAACAGTGAACGAATCTCACATCTTCGGTTTGCCGACGACCAATGTCAATGACAGAAAGTTTGCTAAACGCTGTTTAGCTCAACCGTTCCCTTTCTCGATTTGGCTTTCCAGGGTTTTCTGGTCAAGCTGCCCAACATACGTGTAATTCTGGAGAGTTTCAAAACTCGATTCCGCGACGCAGTTTGGTCTAGTTATGACATGTTTATTGAAAATGTTTACAATATTAGTAGGAAACGATTATAATATTAGTAGGACTAGGTATAAAGATAATCTTGTATTATACGCTTCTCATTTCGCATGAATAAGCGAATATTCTTCTGTCGGGCAATATATACGATTCTATCATAGAAATCGGTAAACAGACTCTGTTCCAATATCTTTGGATTATATACCTAACCAATTTCCTAACGAAATAAGAAAATTGACAATTGATTGGAATTGGTACCTACCTGCAGCGAGGCATCGGGGGCACTAGACGCAGGGCGAGCGACCAGCAGACGCACACAGGCGCCGCACTGCCGCAGTACGGCTGCCGCCTGGCGCGCACACATGCCCACTACCGACACTGCTCCGATGCGCAGCAGCATATCTCCGCTGCGGAGGCGGCCATCCTGGAACAACAGCTTTGGTAAGAATTTTTGAAGATATCCCGGCCATGTCGGCTGTGGATTTTGTTTAATAGTTAATTACAACAATATTTATTTATTTACGAGTAAGAGGTATCTCTATATGCAGATGAATGACGCCGAGTTTTGTAACCTCAGAGCCAGGCTCCCTCTGGCTCGCGGCCTACTACTACTACTCGTGGCCTAATTTTTATTTTCATTTTATTACACTGAAATACATCACTCTACAAGATATATTTTTGAGATGAGACAGTTAGGGTAAATATCTAAAACGTTCCTATTAGACCATCCATAAGTTTTTATTATATTATAGAATTACATTCACAAATTTTTGAAAAAATCTTAATGATAGCAAGAAAATGTCGAAATACCAATAAAAGTTTATCGGGATATCGATCCTATTTTATACCAAAAAATCTTATTGGATAATTTAAAGATGAGTATTAGAAAGGATTTTCAAAACCTTCTACTAGATAAGTTTTAGTCTTAATAATGATGTATATTTTCTTAACGAGTATTTGTAAAACAAATTATGGAATCGTTTATCAATCACACCTTATCCCGAAGGGGTGGCAGAGTCATATTATATGGTGACCCCATTGCAATAGACAGAAGCAGGTTATGGCAACCTGCTGTTGATATTTTTCAAGCCTTCAATTGTGCTTAACGACTGCCATTTTACAGGCAACCGGGATCAACGGCTTAATGTTCTTCCGAAGCACGAAACTGCAGATAGAGAAATACCACAAAGCAGGCACCTAACCGTGACCCGCCATAGCGATAGTTGCTTCTTTTTCTAGAGCGTATGTCCCGGTTGCATCTAACATTTCAAGAAGTTCGAGACCCGAGTTGAACTGCTACACCCGGATTTAACTTTCTATATCGCCATTTTGGAGGTAAGTTTAGAGAGAGATCAATTCCTTTAGGGCGTTTAGGGGAACCTGCGCTACATCGTACGTTGTTTTAAATACATTACATCAGTGACAGCTTTACACAAAGTGATATTTGTACAGACGATTGTGACTAAAAGATATTGAACTATAAGTAATAGACAGGTAACAGATATCCTCACTATCGACACTGTCAATATACGGGAACATGGCAATAGTACCTCTATCAATCAGCCTATTACGTTTACTACACGTCAGCCTGTTTCAATATGCTGTACATTTGATATCCAAAAGCTATAAGGTTTTCACACTCCGATATAACATTTTAAAGGCATCGTACATTTTATAAATAATGGCGAATGTCCCACGGTTTTACCCGCTTAGGTCCCATTCTCGAGAAAATACCGGAATAACATGAAGGTGGAACAACAGACGGACCACCTCTATACCTCTATAGATTTAGTTTTAATTAATTCAATAAAATAAATAATAATAGCTAAACCCAGGCCCCAAAATCCAGGTAGGGTTTGGAAGCAATTGAAAATACGCTACGATGAAGAAAAGTTCTTTATTAGACTATATTTAGTTTTATTTAAAATACAAATAACCTCAAACGATATCTTTCAAACGGTTGTTTTTATACAAAACATTCTACAGTTCGATCATCGCTTTCATTTACTTTTAGCCAAAACATTTGAGTTTGGCTAGATTTATCTTAATGGTATTTTATTTTTGGTTTTATAATTAAGACCTACCCAGAACATGAAACATTGTGCTTAGTTTACTTTTCTTCATCATCTTAGCTTAAATGCTCAGATAGCACAGATTACACTAACTTTTAAACTTTCGCGTTGCATGATTAAAATAAGTGTAAAATACAGGTATTAACGCGATCATGCTTATTTACCTTAAATAGCTTGACGTCAGTCTGCTTGTGACCACGGCTGGTGCAACCCAGTCGAAACGTCAAGCTATTTAAGGTAAATAAGCATGATCGCGTTAATACCTGTATTTTACACTTATTTTAAGCACAGATTATATTTGTGGATGTGTATCATCTGTCCTGGCTTGGGCCCCCACTACTTGGTATATCTTTCTCCGGTACGGAATAGACCTCACCTCCCAGTGGTGTACTTGCTGATTATCGGACGAAGCGACGACGCAGGTGTCCTTACGGGTTTGGGAGGTCAGGCGGCAGTCGCTCCCAGCAATGAACAAAATTAAAAGCAAAACAATAACTGCTCCTAGCAACCAAATGAAAGTGGATTCCGGGCTCAAAAACCAGGTAGGGTTTAGAACAAACTGGAAAAACATTTAAGATGAAGAAAGTAAAATATGGATGTAAAATTGTTAGGTACAAATGAATTAGATTTAATATAGTAGATTAGCTTATTTCGTAAAAGCTGATAAGTAAATATTGAATACCTGCCTATAAAAAAAGTTCCATTAATACACAAAAATGTAAAAAATTGAGAGACCAAAAGTTATTACGAATCTGCTCAAGGAAGCCGGAAAAATCGGGTTCTCCTCAGGAATATTTCTCATTTTAGTGTAAAGCTCCAGTTGCATTTAAAATTACTTTTTACACACGAGTTCAGATTTGGTTTAATGCTGTGCTTTGACTTTGATCAGACCTCTCAACTGTCAGGATAGTTAGATTTAGACCCCGGAGAACCTAGCATCCATAATACTTTATATCGTGCAAATAAATTATAACAGATGGATCGACAACCTGGAAAATGTCGCAGTGAGGGACTGGATGCGGCAGGCGCAGGACCGTGTAACGTGGCGTGAATGGGGAGAGGCCTACGTCCAGCAGTGGGCTGGTATAGGCTGATTTGATTGATTCGATCCTTTATTTAAACTAATCAGTCTTAAGATTTTATTTACTAACACGATTATATATATTTATATATGTATTCTTAGTTTTTTAAGGTATATATCTATGGGCCGTAGAATAAGTGAATAATAACTGTAACTTTTCTTATGTTGCCTGAAATAAATGACTATTATTATTATTATTATATTATTATTTATTCGCCTTATACAGAAAACATTGTGGATGCTGATGCAAAGATTTCAGTCGATTACAAGGACTTTTCATTGAACATCGCGTTACGTATTCAGTAAAATGTAATATTTAGAGCATTTTTTTGAGTTCGAATACTTCTACCACATCGACGCACGTATATATATACAACATCAGTCTGAAACGTTTCAATATTAAATCTCACAATCAGACTTACGATGGAATTAAAACAGACAAAGACAATGAGTATAAAAATGTACATGAGAGATAGGGAGGACAGTTTTTCACAAACGTCATTAAACAGATGAGTGCTCGTTAAGTTTTACTCTCGTTCTTGCTGAAGCCTATGAAATGTTGTTATTTTCGCTTTCAAATATGATTTTGTTACTGATAAATATTAGATAGAGGCCATTTTAGGATCTGATCAATTGAAAAAAATGAGAATTTCAATATGTTTTCCAAGTTTGAAACTATTGTTGTTAAGTTGTAGGGCGTTTTTCACTCATCGCTATCTACCCCAAAATTAACTAATACAATCTATATATGTTCACACTGTATCCTTGATGGTATTCAGAGAGTCAAGCTTCGCAATCCATGCATACTTCTTTCGCTTTCAGCAGATTATTTATTCTAATAGCTTGTATTACTATATGATCTAGACAACTGATAATCATATATTTCTAAATACTTTCATATTATTCATGGGTTTAAGGGGCTCCACCACGGGCTCGATCACATTTCACATTAGCACTCAAATATTTGTGCCGACCCAGGATTCAAACCCGATACCCCAGCATGGCAGTAGCATACACTTCCATTGCGCCACCAATGCAAGGTACGCTCAAACCAACTAACTTAAATAATATCTGCTGTATCAAAAATAATTTAATTCAAATAACTCTACAATTCTATCGCAAACAAGTTAGATATTAATTACAATCTTGTTGTCAAATATCTAGGAACTTCACAGAGTAATCACATCGTGAACCTTGTTGTCGAATAGTTTGAAAGATGGATTACACTATCAATGTCATAAACTTGAACTAAATTGTGTTTGGTGATAGTGTGAATACTCTGTGGTCGGATTTCACGGCCAGAACGAAGATTAACGGAACGAAGTATCGTGATCGCAAATTATTGTTTCAGAATTTGAGTGTTTCCAATGTATAATTGTGTCGTCTGATTCTACCATTGTCATCAAACCTAAAATATTACTAGGTGTATTTTTGAAGATATTTTAATTGATTATTTAATGCACAAAAAAATGTATTCCTCGTTCCAAAATAAAGGTAAAACCTCACAAAAAGAGCATTTCGATTAAAATCACAAATTCTGAATTCCCGTCAGGAATTGACTTTAAAAAAGAACTTTGAACTCCGCACTAAAAGCAAACGCTTGAATGCGAAGATTTCTGAATTAAATAAAACATGAAAGAGAGATTTAAATTTAAAGTGGAAAAAAAATTCAGTCTCGAGCTAGACTGAAACCAGAGTCTTCGGGTTTAACGCACCAGACGCTTTACCAACTACACCATCGAGACCTGCTCGAAACTAACAATTATTCCATTTTAATTTTAAATTTAGGATATAGTTACAATGCTATTTGCTTTTTAAAATAGTTTGTAATGCATTTATTAGAAACAACTTTTACCAAAAAATTTGAAGAAATACTTAGCAAATCTTATGCGATTCCACGCTGTTTAAATCTCATTTGTTTACGGTTGAATAATAGTGGGACACTTTTGAAGGGGATGAGAAGAGAAAAGTCACCCCAATACTCCTTTGGTTCGTCTTGGGATCACGACAGCATGTAATTGATCCTCCAAATCGGTACGGAAACTAATGATGTCCCCTACTTAAATATAAAGGAACAGCTGACCCTTGCGGCTTCGCTTAGGACATATTATGTTGTTCCGTGGTATCTATTCAATCTCGTCGTTTATTAATTTTACAATACCTACAGTATTATAATTAGCCCAATTTGTAGACATTTATGATTACTGCTCCGCTCTCCTAGGCAGCAGCGTGATATTATATAGCCGATATCATTCGAACCAGTAGTTTCTGAGATTATCGCGTTTAACCAAACAAACTAACTTTTCAGCTTTATTTATCAGTATAGATAGAAATATCAATTGAGAAGGGAGATATCCACTTTTTGTCCAAAAAGTATCTAATATGAAAAGAAATGAGTGAACAGCATCTGTGCCACTTACCCGATCAGCCACACCGCCCGGCAGCACGCTCTTGACCACGACTCCCGACGATCTCCCCCCGACGATCCCGAAGGCGAGTCCAGAGCCATCGTTCACGAGCTCCACCACCTCCACTTGTGCCCACTCTCCAAACACCTGCTGCGAAATTAAAAATCGTTTTAAATATAAATTAATTTAAACCTTTCATGAGTGTAAGTAAAAGGCTTATAATAAAACGATTTTAATTCCAAACGCAATCATACTGGACAGCTGATGAAGTTTCTGACAAACGGACATCAACAACCGGACTACCGGAGGCCTACCAACCAGACAGGCGTCCATATAAAATGCTTACTTACGAGTATTATGCAAGCACACATAACCTGTATTTCAAAATTATTTATTTATATCATGCAACGTGAATTTTGTAATTTTAGAATTTTAACATTTATAAAAAAATACTTAATTTATAAAATGTAATTAGGAAATCCAAGTAAATGGATCAGGTATCTAATTATAACTTTAATTATGAAATATCGTTTAAAATGTAGTTAAAAGTCTTTGCCAGTGAACTAAGAAGAAACCCTTTCAAGTTAAGAGTCATGAAACAAACCAACTGAAAATGCGCTCTGTCCTTTAAAATTTATCTCCGTCTATCTTACTTTAGTAATTATACTTTGACTTTCTTACCATGATGCGCTTAATTCTCCTCAGGCTGCGAGGCGGACGCGGGCAACTTTCCGATCAGCTGACCTTCTCCGCCATCTTGTGTTTTCATTGACAG
The DNA here is from genome assembly GCA_948477245.1 of Thumatha senex. Lineage (NCBI taxonomy): Eukaryota > Metazoa > Arthropoda > Insecta > Lepidoptera > Erebidae > Thumatha > Thumatha senex. The sequence goes on from OX419724.1 coordinate 689,704, forward strand.
TTTTCACGGAAATAGCCGTATGATACCGAAGTGACTTCGGGTACTGCAAAACGCACCGTTGTTGTACTGCACATTATTTTGAATTACTGTAACGTTGTTGGACTTTTTGACTGCTCATTCGTTGTTGATAGGACGCTGTAACAAAACAAAGGTATTTTTATATTTTGTAGATGTAAAACGTAGCTCTAGTTAAAACTGAAATCGAGAAAAGTAGGGAACTTAACTCTAAAATTTGAAAGTAATAAGACACGGTTGGTTGTATGAAATATATAGAGTAAAAAATAAAAAAAAATAAAAAAAATCTTTATTTTGCATAGACCATTTTAACGGCGCTTACAAAATGTCATACCCTATTTAAAATATTTAAAGCGACCACCGGTTCGGAACGCGGCCCACCTGAGAAGAACCGGCAAGAAACTTAGGAAGGCTTTTTTTTTTTGATGGCCTATTTACAATTTAATATTATTTCACTTTGCCAGCAGATCATTTCCAGGCGTCCCTGTCCTGCAAATAGTCTGTAACGGAGTAAAAACCTTTTTCACAAAGCTTGCTTTTAATAAACTTTTTAAATTTATTTAAAGGTAAATTTCTCAGGTCACAGGGAAGCTTGTTGTAAAGTGTAAAAGTTGTAAAGCGTCTCTAATAGAACGCCAGTGTCATTGATTCCTTGCTTTGTGACATAAACCTATCCACAATGTGAGAACAGTTCAAGGTTAGATACTCGTATATTTAGAAACGTATATCTTGCAACTCAATTTTAAAGCAGATATTATAAACAAATTGAGCTGAAATTTTGTAGATACCTTAAGTTTGGATGCCAATTTTTTCATCTATTTACTTTTTTTGTGATTTGATTCGTAACTTAAAGGAACGATTCTTTTAGCAGGAATGTCACGGAAGTAGTTCTAAATCCCCTTCTCATTAATTTTTTTTTTGCACAGCGCCATCTGGCCTGTAGTGGGCTAATATAAGCTTGTAATAAAAGATCGAGATAATTGATATATATACTTAAATGTTTCTAAATACATACATACTATATAGGTACATAAGAAACATTTTAACTCCAGGACTAATATTTGCGGATCACACAAATATTTGTTTCGACCCGGGAAATGAACATGGCATTCGAATACACTACCACTGCGCCATCGAGGCATTCATTCGAAATATAGTAAACCTATAAACTCCATTCCGAGCAATGCTTATTTAAATATAGTTAATAAGCTAAACTCATACCTTTAAACATTAATACTACTCAGTTATTATTTTCTCTCCCATAATAACCGCTTGCTAATTGAAAATTCCTTCAAGCCAAAACGTTTTAGGTAAACATTGGCGGTCGAAACTAGTGCTACGAGTAGACGTGTGCCTAAACTAGTATGACACGCTAACAATATGCTAGTTTGTAAACTGGGACGAAAATATAATTCGGAGCTAACAAGGTTGCATTTAATAACTGAAAACTTTAAAGAGGAAAATATTGACATTCTACCTGTACCCCGAGGCATTGAACGATGTAGGCGGCGAACCTTGCGGTCGGATCGTTCGCCAGGCAATGCCGGCATCCCCAACAAGAAAAAAAATACTCCGAGGCATTCTTTAATCTGGAACTTATCTCAAGTTGCTCCAAATCCTACTCAAATATGGAGAGCCTCGGGTCCACTTTTATTTAGCAGCTAGGAGCGGCATTTGATTAGGCTTTAGTTTTCGGCATTGATAGGAGCAACTGCCGTCTGACATCCCAATCCCGTAAGCACGCCTACGCCTTGCTTATGTCCGTCAGTCAGCAGGTGTTTCGCTCGCTAGCAGGTGAAATTACTTGGACCTCGAATCTAAGTGGTGCACCTCACACCCGATTTCCTTCATGTTATTGGTCAAATTCAGCCGGAATTATGCGCTAGTCTTGGAAAGTCAGACGGATGCGCTCCACCAGATAAGCCGTGGCGAATATTTGAACGATAACATCGTTCAATGTACCACACATAACAATATTATTAGTCTTTTAAAGGGATAACATTCTCGATTATAACTATGCTTTTTTAACTAGAAATATATCACACATTATAAATAAGTAAACGGGATTACTTACGTTTTGCGAACAGTAATAGACCGACCGGTTTCAGCTGTATTAAGACGTTCGTCGAGTGCTCGGCGAACGGTTCGCACCTCTGAAAAAGGCTGTCTTAATACAGCTGAAACCGGCCGGTCTATTACTGGTCGTAAAACGTGACTACACCCATTTACTTAGAGCTTTTAAAAATTTAATGAATTATGGCCGAATATTAGTCGTACCGTATTTAAAAAATGTAACCTTCGTATCGCGTAGAGCAGAAAACAAATCCATATTTTGTGGCGTAGCACTTTGTGACATGGTACGAATAAAAACCATCTCGGCAAAGACTCTAATGATGAACACTTTATTTTTTCGCAAAATCTGTCCTTCATTTTGGATTTTCCTGATAAAAAACTATTTCTTATTCTTCCAATTCTTTTCCGCACGTGGGTGCTGGAGTCATCACATGGTAGATAGAGGTTGCACAGCCAATTGTTGACTGTTACCCCTAAGTAGGTAGGAGGCACACATCAACACTCACAGCTACTTTTTTTGGGCTCCACACTCTACCACTTTTAGTTGAATCCTTATAATGTATGTTTGGATGCTTGCTAGGAAGTTTCTAGGACTCTACCAAGAGTTTATATGTATATCCAAAATATCTAAGCTGGCTATAACGGGACTAAGATATTATACTTATCGGGATAACACCTGCCGAAACCTTAGGCGAGGCCGTGTTGGTAGCCAAAGTCTACTGGGATTTATAAAACATTCTTCCGAGGAGTTAGCCGGGCACCCGGCTCTACAGATAAGACGGGACCGAGTATATTTAGAAGTCTGTTTGAAACCGGCATAACATTTGAGGGGATTTCCACACGTTAAAAACGACCTCGCGCCCTCTCTTAGCCATATATTTGTTCATAATCAGCTCGTTTGTTTCGTCACAGTACTTGATAAGTTTTAGTAAGTAGGTAAAGTCCATTTTTCTATTTTATTGGTCGCTATTGTATCAGATTATAAACTAAATCACATTTACATCTCTCATATTCGGTAAGTAGGTCCTTATTACCCCCAAATGGGGCTTGTAGGTGACCAATTAGCGCTCTAGGGTAATAATGTAGCTAGAAAAACCCTAGTGCAGTAAGTAATTAAAAAAAACCTTCATTCTTTCAAAAAGTTCGCGTACATCTAACCATCATACTGGCAATAGACATCATGCATTCAGCCTAATGACAAAAGAGGTCGCTTCGCTATTCAGCCTTGTCTTCGTATGAGTATAATAGTCATCAATTTAAAATATCGAACGGCGAAGCTCAATTCCGTTCTTGAAAAAAATAATTAAAACAAAAATGAAGAGAGGCGGGAATATATACTAATAAAAATGTTTTATTCTTGTAATGCCGGTTTTTTTCTACTTACCTCACAATCGATCAATTTCACCGTCGAACTATAAAAAAATACTATAAAAAATATCTCGGACGATATAAAAAATATCTCGGGCTGCAATTGATGCCTTACAGCCCTTGGCTACTAATCTACTATTAAGGTGTCTCTTATTGGACTGCATACAAAGCTCAGTGTGCAATGTTCAGAATGCGCGCTATGTATGAAAGAATGCGCGCTATGTATGAAAAAATGCTTGATAAAAATGCTGACAGTGTAATGTGTGGTACTAAAGGTCGAAGATCGCCGGCGGCGCTGCGCTGACCTATTTACACTTCGCTAGGTTTATTTTAAGTGCGAGGGTCAGAGTCTGCTGTTTCCCGGGTACTTGCTTATTTTGCTTTTTATACCACAAGTTTACCAAAGATTTTGGAAGAGAGGATTACCGACATGCCTGATTAATAGAGATAGACGTTTGCATTGGAGTGCTCCTGCTATGCGGTGGTAATCCAGCGTTCCAACTAAAGTGCCCATGCATATTGTATTCCATGAAGCCGAAAAATTTAAGATTCAAATTATGCACCACCATCACCACCATCCTTGGTGGGATCAATTAAACAAGAAAAGAAGACACTTATTTTGCACACTACATAAATACATTATACCTACGTTTAAACAAATACAGTTAGCCTATAAGGATACGGCTCAGATTGATGCTGTGCATTACCACAACGCTGATTTTCAGCCTAAACCTACAAGAAACCGCTCACGGACGTATACCTCAAACACAATAATTTATGCAGATAAATAAAATTAGACGTAGACGCTCGGATGATGATGATTAAGATCAAGCTCCAAATTAAGATCAAGCTTTGAAAGAAAATAAAATACTTTTTATGTAAAGATCGCATCGGTCTGGGCGCTGGATTACAACCGTTTGGCAGACTCATACGACCCCTTTTAAAGAAAGAACCCCATAATTTAGAAGAGTAGACATTTGGAAAAACCGAGGCAGGGGATTTATTACATAATCTAAGTGTACACGGAAGGAACCTTTGCTTTACGCGTGAGGATGAACACCGATCTGAGGCGAGACATGTTACAGGAGCCATTTTTCGGACATCAGCCTTTATTACAAAAACATGTAAAACATATCATTTAGAAAGGTAGAGTGAAACTCCGGGGTGATGAAAATAATTAGTAAAGTCAGTAAAAACTGTTAAAGTTCCATAAAAATTTTGCCCAATAAAGTTCAAAAATTTTCTACACTAAAAACTGAATCAAGTAAAAACCAAAAGTGCAATAAGAACTCGAAATAAAAGCTACATATTCTAAACCAATCACGAACCTCCTATCTTGCTAAGAACTCGTGATATATGATTTTTATTTTTTCCGTATTTAATTTTTTTCTCAAAAAATCCACGGTTGTTGGAAAAGATTTTCATATCAAAATTAAGATCCATTATTGTCCTATTTACAAAAAAATAATCACATCCAATTCCCGTGGAGTTTAGAAACTACAGGCCATTTTAGTTATAACTGGTTATTTTCTCGTTAGGGTTGTCACTTTTTAAAATATTATATTTATCCGGATGTAATAAATTTTTTTATGATTCTGTAATAATTAATATTATTTACCTGTGACGTTTTTGTAATGTTATATATATAGGACATTTGGCGGGAAGAGTGACAAGTGCGGACGCTTGCTTTAGATTATTTTCTAAAACTAGTGCATTTATCTTGTTTTATGTGCGGGAGTGGTGATTTCTTGGACATAAAAGTTGTGTTAACGTGCTATAGTGAAAGACAATGATATATATGCAGTGAAATGCTATTTTCTCTCTTGCCGCGAAACGTCCACTGACAACCTTAGTATAAGAATCACCATTATACTGAGGGCAAGGACCAGGACGGACAATGAGGACACGACATCGACTGGACAGGACTAATTAGAAGATAAGATTGAAGAAATATGATATAAAAAATAAGATTTGGCTAAAAGGTCTTAGGAACCAGGCCATTAAATAAATATTAAAAAAAAAGTTATAAATATATGGAAGGACAATATTTAAGTACCTACCTATTATTTAAGTTACTGTGTTTGATAGGTAATAAGTTTTCAATAGAAATGGCATTAGAATAGCTTATTACTCAAAAAGTAGCACATATTATATTATCTAATTAGAACATTAATTGTTGCCTACGATTTTACACAATGCGTTTTATCATCATCATGTTGTCCCGTGGGAAATCCCGATAACTTTCGATCTTCAATGGGAATCTTATTCTCGAGTGATGGGAATAATTATAAATTAGTTATACTAGGGTAGACAGATACTGACTTTCCACTTGCTATCAACTAAGTATTTTATACATGGTCGCCGGTTAAGGATACTCTTGAAAAGGCCTTTTCCCAGTAGGTCCCAAGTCAGAACGTTATTGATGTTAATAGTATAAAAATGTGGATTGCCACCCGTCGCATCTTGTTAAGTAATCAAGTTAAAGTAGAAAATTAACGTTATTTTTTTTAGAACAAGTATAGACCAACCGGTTTCAGAAAACCGTAGGTTATCCCGATTTCTTGTTTACAACGAGCTAGAGTAGTTATGAAGTCAGGCATATTTTTGATAATACTTTCAATATTTGATTTTATTTATAAATATAATAAAAAATTAATAAAATCATGATTATTTTTTTATTATATGAGATATGTGATGATATCTATCATATCTCAGAAGAAGTTACAAAGCAGTAAAACTGAGAAAACAATTTTACCCATAATATCTTTAAATTTAACAAAAGTTGAATTTTTTTAGTAACAGTGAGTCTGTAATTCTGAGGGAATATTTTTTCTTGTTCAGTTTAGGTAGCCTTCCGTTCTTAGCGACCGCGATCTGCGATGGCGACCAGACGACCGCGGTCACCTGTCGCGGGGCGACCTCTAGCATTCCGATGTCAGCGACCGCGACGTCGTCCGCCACTCTTTCCGCTGGTTTTATGCGGGAAGAGTGGCGATGGTTACTTAAAAAGAAATGGATTTCCATACTAGTGTGATCAAAAAATTCAGGTACTATTTACTTAAAAAGAAATGTTAATTAAAAAGAAATGGATTTCCATACTTGTGTGATCAAAAAATTCGGGTTTTATTTTCATCATTCTTTGTGAGTCAACCTGGCCAAGTCGTGTGGTAGGAAAATCGAATTAATAGAAGAGATTTATGTGTCATTAATCACGAAAAGAGGCTAGAATAGACACAAAAAATATTTTAATTATAAATTTAATATTTTATATTTGAAAAAGGTAAATGGTGTATATATACATATGACACACTTCAAAATAAATAGTTAATCTTGGTCAAATCGTTGGTATGTTTAAGCACCACTGAAAAATCAATGGCCCGATCTAGCATTTTTTTTACTACCATTACTACAATTTTTTTCAAGATTTGATCTATCACGCTATTTTGTCTAGAAGCTCGTTATAGAGAAATTAAAAATTTCATAAAATTCAAATTATAACGCTAATGTAGTCAAAGGCAACAGGGTAGGTGAAATTTAAATACAATAAATATACCTAAAAAAAATTAAATGGATTGTCACCAAGTAACGCCGGATTCAGATTAACAAAATAATTTTGCATGTCATCAAGAGTTTGTCCCTAGTTGCTTAGAACATACATTCATACATATTGTCACGCCTTTATCCCCGAAGGGGAAGTTGGTAAGGGGTAGGCATACTATACGCCCACATTTCACCGTATGCACTTTTGTCCCACCTAACAGGTGGTGAGCCTATTGCCGTGTTGAAATGGACAGGTGCAGGTTGTAGGTTTTTTAGAAGCTTCCGCTAATAGCAGATTCTTTTATAAAATTCACTTCACCCAAGATTAAAATCCACATTGAAGATCGAAAGTTATTGGTAATTCCCGGATAAAACATATTGATGATAAAATGAAGTGATACGCAATATGGCAGGTTTGAATGAAAGTGTCAGCGTTAAGCTGGAAAAGGGCGTGCTCCGTTGGTTTGGACACGTCCAACGAATGAGTGAGGAACGATTGACGAAGAAAATATATTGTTCAAAAGTAGAGGGTAGAAGGAGTCAGGGTAGGCCAAGACTTACATATGAAGACCACGTGAGCAGATTGCTCAAAAACGGAAAGGTCAAAAGTACTCGGATACCCAGACGTGCGTGTATGAAGCGATTGATGAATGTCGAAGAAGCGAAAGAAGTATGCATGGATCGCGAAACCTGGCGATCTGACCTCTCTGACTACCCCGTCAGGGATACAACGTGAAGATAGTTAGTTAGTTTTAGATAAAATTTGTGATATGTGTGTAAAAGTCCCTAATTTATAATCCCTAATTACTCAGACATTACTACATACACATTTTTTCAAACTATTAGAAATTCGGTTATAATGAAGTGACAACCATAGCAAAAATTTAAAAGTGGTCATAACTTCTAGACTCCTCGAGATTTGGATATGACTTTTTTTCTATCTATAGAAAAATAGTAGACTTCAATGTTGGTATATATAACTTTTCCAAAGACAGTGGATTACTTGAGAAAAAAAAAACCTAAACTAGAAAAAAAAATGTTACGTGATTTATAATTGCCTTAAAAAGTAAAACCTCAATAGCAGTTCCAAACAGCATAAGTTGATAATTTTTATTTGCTTTAGTTTTCAGCTCAAAATATTTCTTAACTTTATCCGGGTGAATAATCACTGTATTTAAAAAAAAATATTATGTCTAAACTAATTATATTTATCAGTTGGGAATTTTACTCTAGCATTTTAAATACTTGGTATTATAAGTTTTTGAAATAAAAAGGGGACGTCCGAAAAATGGCTTTTAACACATAGTGAAGCGGTACGAGTGATATCTGTACCTATTAGAATGAAACTATAGTATACACTTTACAGAAACGACAGTGAAGTGTATATTTAGACTAGAGTCTAAGACATATTACTCTCAACGCTATAAGGTTTGAGGTGTCCATTTTATTATACACTAGGTGACCCCCCTGACTTCGCCCGTGACATACTTCGAACTCCCGTTGCACCTATTTAATCCCGTCGCTTATAAATTGTACAATAAGGGTCCGTATTGGGTTGCATAAATTTAAGAGGCATAATTTAAAACTGCAATACTTTTTTTGCCATACTCTTCGTTTCGCATAACGTTCAAACAGAATAAATCATTAGGCATACTTTATTTTCCCATAACTTCTTTTACAATAAAGATCATCATCATCCGAGCGTCTGTCCCAGTTGCGTCTTGCGACGCCCGTTTCTTTTACAATAAAGATATACCAGCATAAATTGTTCTCGCATAATATTTTTTGCTATAACGATTACTAATCATAACATTTATTGGCATCTCACTCTATGGCATAAAGATTACAAGTCGAAATGCCGACTGATTAAAAGTGTCGATAGTCACTATACTAAAGTTAAAAAACTCGACACTAATACTATTATAGATAGACTATAGTAAACTATATACAGAATATAATTAAAATACAAAAAGAAGTAGGTAACTAGATTAAAACACACTCTTCAGCTTTATAATATTAGTATAGATACATAAAAGAAGGTGAGAAACGTTCTGTGATGTTCCTTTATTTTTACAGCTAGGACTGAGACACGGAAACGCTCTTAAATGGAAATGACGCAAACGGTCACACATCTCAAAACTAACCATATCGTAGCATGCTTAACGCAGTGATTGTTTACACTGAGCTAGCGTGGCTGCGAACGCTTCTATAACGTAACACAATAATATTTACGCCGGCATGATTTTTTGTAATAAATCTAATTTCGCGCGTTTTTATTGCTGTTTATTTGCCTTTTTTATGCACATTTCCCGGCAATAACAGTTTTAAGCAAACGTTCTCGCGTCCGGGACAGCCATTCATTCTCATTTAGATGTGAATTGTTTTTGTTACATTGTAAAGTTTTTTTATGAAACTGTGCTAAATATACGTTGTAGGATTTAGGGATAGCTACTGGCTTTATTGCCAATAAACTAAAAGTTTAAATATGATCATTCATCATCAGTATTCAGATCATCAGTAATTATAATGTTAAGATTTTTAGCGTGGATAAACAATTTTACACATTACTTGCTTGAAAGGAATCTGTTAACCGTTCTTAATTCGAGTGGAAATATAAATATACAAACAATATTATGTGCAAGACAATTTTGTTTTTGAAAATAAAGAAGTAGAATTACTAGAAAAGGGACTTCAATATTGCCAAAATATTCCAATACCTAGGAAAGATTTGGATAACCTTGCTGTCGATTTAGATTTTGCTGAGTCAAACTTTACTGAAAAACACGTTTTGGGTAAAATGCTTCAACAACATAGGATGTCACAGAAAAAATGTCCTCCACATGACCTTAAAACAATTTTAAATATTAAGTCGAAGATTCAAGAAAATGATCTTATCATTACTAAGGTGGACAAGGGCTTTACAGTGGTCATAGCAACACGGCAAGATTATGTCTCCAAAGTTGAAGATTTCTTGAAAGGTCCATCTATTGTAGAAGTGAAAAAAGACCCAACTAAAAAATTTAATGAAATATAAAGGAGACTTTGCAATCTGCCAACAGCATTTTCAAGAAATATTCTTTATACAAGGTCAAAATGATGAACAAACTTCATAAACCTGGAGTTCCCATCCGTCCAGTCGTGGCATACATCGGAGCACCGGCATACAAGTTGGTGGCAGAGTTTAACTCATTGTTCAAAAAATACACAAAATCTGTACCAATTAATACTATTAAAAATAGTCTTGACTTTGTGGAAAAACTTATAAACACACAATAAGGCTATTTTGGTTTCTTTTGATGTCAAGAACCTGTTTCCTAGCATACTTTTACAGGAATGCAAGATCGCAATTAAGGATATTCTGTTGTAGGCAATGCACATATTTCTATACTAGAACACACAATATCGGTATGCCTGGAACAAAATTATTTCAAATTTGGCAATAAGTTTTATAAACAAGTTAATGGCCTAGCTATGGGCAAATTCTAGTAAACTTAATTTACAAACGGTTTATATGTTATTGGTACAGATATGTAGATGATATCATTTGCTTATGGACCGGGAATGTGGGTGAATAAAATATTTTTTGACTTTTATTAAACAATTAATTCCAATATACAATTTACAATAGAAATTGGTTTTGATAAAATAAATTTTCTTGACATCTCTATAAGTTTAATTAATAATAGACATAAATTTAAAATATATAGAAAACCTACATTCACGGATAATGTTATAGCTGAAAGTTCTATACATCCATTAAACCAAAAACATACTGCGTTTCACTCGATGGTACACCGATTAATTTCGATTCCAATGTCGCAGAATGATTATGACGATGAACTATTAGTAATAAAGACCATAGTAGTCAATAATGGTTTCTCACATAAGTTGATAGATATATTATTTCACGAAAGAGATCAAGGGTAGTCATAGATCTAATTTATAAAGCAGGCACTGCTACTACTCCAGATATGAATAAAAAACGATGAGCATTTTACCGATATAAGGTATGCACCTTATATCGGTAAAATATCATATAAGTGTACTAGACATCTTACAGTGTGTAAGGCCGCGTTTTATACAACGCACAAGTTACACAAATTTCTGTGCAATAACAAAGATAAGACACCGATCGACCAAAAAAGTGGTGTATATGAATTGACATGCTCTAATTGTAATAAAAAATATATAGGTCAAACGGGAAGATCTTTCAAAATCAGAGTTGCTGAGCATACCTGTGGCTGGAGACTCAATAAAACCGAGTCCAATTTCGCAGAACATTCATTTGACCCGAAAATAAATTTTAGAGTTTTACATGCATGTCAAAAAGGTAGAAAAATGAATGCCCTTGAAGCTCTTGAAATAAATAAATTAATTAATACTGATAGAAACATAATTCTAAATCAACAGTTAGACATAAGCCGTTCACCTTCGTTACTGTAAAGTGATGACATCTACATATTTTATTTCTGTAATCTTAATTCACATGACATTGGCAAGTAAATTGTAATTTATAATGGTTTATATTATGACATCGTATTGATACACGTAATTGTCATTTTTTATTAATATTTATTTGATAATTAATATTATTTATGATGAAATTTAATTGTAATATTGAATTAATGGTTAAATTTAAAACTTAATTTCTTGAGATTCTCCCTAATTTTGGGGAAATATTATTAAGTGGTATCATCACTTTCTTATTTACCCTCAGTGGACTTTTGGCGGGAAGAGTGACATGTGCGGACGCTTGCTGTATATTTTTTTTAAAACTAGAGCATTTATCTTGTTGTATGTGCGGGAGTGGTGGTTTCATGGACATAAAAGTTGTGTTAACGTGCTATAGTGAAAGACAATGATATGTATGCAGTAAAATGCTATTTTCTCTCTTGCCGCGCAAAGTCTACTGAAAACCTCAGTATAAGAATCACCATTATACTGAGGGCAAGGACGGACTTAGGACAGAGGACACGACATCGACAAAGACTGGACAGGACTAATAATTAGAAGATAAGATTGAAGAAATATGACATAAAAAGTAATATTTGGCTAAAAGGTCTTCATAACCAAGCCATAAAATAATTATAAAAAAAATACCCTCAGTCAAACCATTGTTGTTGAATGACATCCGAAATACAAATAATATGTGCTAACCTTTGAAAATGCGGTAAGGCGAAACCGGTCAGGCTTAAGTAATAAATAAGTGGAACAGTACAAGTGTTTTAGTTCAAGATTCTAAATGTCCATATATTAATTTCAATTATTTGTAGAAATTTTTGAATTTATTTTTCTTAACTTTTTTTATAGCAACGGTTTCCTTGTATCTAATATTCTTGATTCTGAGTGAAATCTTTCATGAAACTCTTTGCCGGCGCACGTGTTGTTTTCCTCTTACAATCCACATTTCTAGGCCGTTATCGAAGGATTCGAAGGTATTGGATATAGGGTCGCAGTCGGAGCCCTGTTGGCTATGATAGCGGCCCTAATGTTGGAATCCTAGAAATATGCTTTTACACGCTTCTCTTAAATGTTCCAGGCAAATTATCACTATATTATAAAACAAAATAGTTTTTCGCTGGCTGTCCCTCTGTATGCTTAGATCTTTAAAACTACGCAATAAATTACGATGCGGTTTTTTTTTAATAGTTAGAGTGATTCATAAGGAAGGTTTTTATGTATAATTTGTTAAGTTTTTGTATACATTGACTAATTTATAACGAAATTTGTTGGGGATGGCGAAAAAAATAAGCCGTCTGGGAGCTATCAACGAAAGCTGCCTATATCCTTTGAGATATAACAAAAAATGTATGGTGCAACTGTGTATCTAATGTAGGTCTACAAAAAATATCGCGACAATATAAGCAAATTCAAAATAACGCGCAAAGAAATTAATTTCGAGTAACCATAATTCGACCAGGCCTTGCGGGCGTAGGTATTGGAGAGCGGAGACGTAATCAAGGAATTTGGAAAATGTTCATACATTATTGCGAAATTAATAAACGACGGGATTAAATGGGTGCCTTGGGGTTCGAATTATATCACGGCCGAAGCCATCTAGAGAGGTCATCTAGTATATAATAAATGTAAAGGGCTCTCTGCTTTTCATCAGATGGCGGGGCCATTTTGACGTGCCTATTTTAACAATATAAGTTTATTATACATAAAACAAAGGATACCCTCAAATTCATCGATGTTACATTTAGTTATAAAAGTAGCTTTTGCAATCTCTAAACCTACAACTTTACCTGTTTTAAACATTATTTCATTTAAGTGCATTGTTATTGAACTATTTAGAGGAAAAGTACGAATTAGATTGTTATATATTTCATAATGACACTTCTCAAGCTGCAGAATAGAGATATTTAGTAAGTACAAATACAAATACAATACAATACAAATACAAATACAAAAGTTTACACACAGTCGACTTAAATTTGGAACTTATTTGGAATACAGTTTTAAGCAGTTACAATCATAGTTTCCTAAACTAGGCAGAGCCTGTATTTTAGGATACATTTTTTTCGAAACGTGTAGTTTTCCATTTGTGATGCAAATTCACCGCTGCTTTGCCGCCGCATATTTCACCGACTACGAGTATGCGGGTGGCTGCGTTCAACTCAATCCGCGTCCAGCGAGCTTATGCGTGTGTGTTTTGAGTAGTTGAGTTCTGTTTTAAATGTGTGTGTGTGTTTGTTTGTGTGTGTATGTGTGTGTGTGTGTGCGTGTGTGTTTTAATTGAATGAGCTTATTTATGGTAAGTGATTTGTAATAATTTATTTAAGGTAAGTGAGTAGATCCTCAGTATCAAGGTAGTTAAGTTGCAGTAGCCAACATGTAACGTTGAATTTAACGTCCCTTCTATTTTGCTTAACAATTTTCAGCTTTTTATTTATGTTATTATATAATTTACTGCTCAGCTTTTCATACTGTCTCCCCGCAAAAGACGTTCTATAGGGCATGACTGGGCACACAGATGATATGGTGCGTCTTTTAGGGTTAGGCAAAGGCACGTCTCGATGCCTTCTTAGAACTGTCCTCAAAATGGACAGCTGCCTTACAGAAAGAATTTTACAGCTTTTATAAAGTTTATCTGTGGGGTGTCTGAGTGGCAATTTGTCCATCACCTTGAGCACAGCTCTTTGAGCTCTTTCTAGTTTAAGAAGGTGTGTCTTAGTCGCTCCACCCCACACACAATCTGACCTACTTGAACATGACAAATAAACGCTACAAATAGACTTGACGAGTTAATAGGTACTTTCCATAGACGTATCCAATCAGAACCTTTACAAGCCTTGACGACCTGTTCGGTCTCTAGTCTCGCTGCTAGTAGTGACACTAAATTATTAATTTCCTTTGAAATACTGAGATCGTTGCCACCATCTTGTTCGTGCTTACGTCATAAGTAATTGGAATGGGCTGTCAACATACCCTTAAAGGCTAAATTGTTTCCCGGAGGCTTCTATTAGGGGAATAATTTCGATTATTAATGGCACAGCGTGGGCCCTATCAATTTGTTTTAGCTACATGCATTACAAACCTATTAATATCTATTAATGGAATGTCTTTGTTTACTTCTAAACTTCATTATAATAATTGCATATGGCACACCCCTGTATACACCTATATATATCAGGAGTATTCACGATTCCTTGTTACTGCAGCTCAAGCTATAACTATAGGTGAGTCTCGTCACCGCTTATCAACTTAACTGCAGGAGCACATACGTAGTATGAAAAGTGTGAACACCAAAATAGATCGGTAGTGGCTGAGCCCGCCTGCCAGACGGACATGGCTTATTATATGAGGTTCGATAATGCCTCTATACTAACGACATAGAAATACTCCGATTAAAAGTCATCGAAAACGGTCGTCGCCGACGTCCGAACTTCATTAGGTACTCTGGTCGACTTGTTCCTGTTTTGTCCCACATTTTTGTACTGATTTCCTAAAATTTATTAATTCATCCGATCTTAATTGTTATTCCTGTTTCGTATTCACTTTATAAAATGTTACTTTATATTTAGGTGTTGCCACCTACCTGGAGACCGGCATTGAAGCTGGCTCCCCACAATAATACTCCTGCCTTGGAATGTGATACTATCAGTTCAGTATGTGCGCCGGTAGTTAACACCACATCAATCCACATCTTCCACTCAACACGAGGCATAGGATCAGGCGCCAACATCACAGCGTACTCCGCGCCAGAGGGGCTCTTGAAAAAGGACTCCCATTAGGTCCGAGACTAGTCAAGCTACCCCGAAATTTACACGTGAGTAAAAAAAATATTTGGTACATGTTGTTTAAGTAATAAGATACTTAGCGAAAACAATGTTATACTCTACGCTACAATAAGGTTCATTAAATCAGATTCCCTTGCTCATTGTATCTCCTAATCACATAATTACTTAGCGGTCTACCTGTATAACTTCAAAGTAAATTTTCTAAGTGTTGTAATTTAATAATATTAAATTTGAAACCTCGAAATGGCATTTTATTTCTTCCCTGTGAAATTAGACAAACAAGTTTTGCAGAATACAAAGAAAGTGTGTACGGTGGAGAGGTGATATTGTTTTTAAAAACTTGTTTTTAACGACACGCATCATAAGAATGAACATGGCAAAAAAAGTATAGAGTTTCCTTTTTTGAAATGAAATGAAAATCTTTATTCATGTAGGTCATTAAGTACCTAACACTTATTAAAAAATTTTTTGCTTCTACATTTACGTTTACTACCAGATTTGAATTATATTAGTTTTATTTACATGATATTTGAACAGATTATATATTCGTAAGTAGTAATGAATTTATACAAATGGAACAAAGTACAAAATCAAAATTAGAATTTACTACGGACCCTTGATTACCAATAGCATCGACTTCGGTACATACAAGTATAAATTGTAGTTCCCGCCCCGCACCGTTGACACCCGGGTGTACGGACAACATAAAACGGATTATATCCTTGTATTGTACGAGGGCGGTACACAACGTCGCATCTAACCGAATTCTTTGCGAAAAACACGATATAATTTGTGGGGTTTTATTTTATGCTATTTTTGTCTGGTTCGGAACATTTTTTTTTGTTTTTTAATGTTTGTTTCGGAGTTTGGATGTTTTATATGTATAATATATATTATTATATATGGAAATATATAATATAAGTATGTTGTTTATCTGTTGTCTAGATCCTATAGAATAAGCTTATACTCGCATTAGCTTAATTTGGTTTAGGTGGCATTGTGTGAGTATGTGTGGTCGATATGTTGTCCCACCAAAATCTCCGGAGCAGAAACGACCACTTCTGCTAGTGGTGCACCTGCTGATTAATGGATGAGTCAACGACGTAGGCAACCCTGCAGAGTTGCTAAGCAGTATCCCTCAACAAAGCCTGAAATGAAAATCAAACAATAGCTGCTCCCAGCAGCCTAACAAAAGAGAACCTCAAGCCTCAAGCTCAATATTTAGGTAGGATTTGGGAGTGATTGGGAATCCGCTTAAATGAAGAAGATAAGACATTGTATGGGAATGACCCAAAATATTTATTTATTTTAAATATTGTCATATTACTTACCTTTGGTATAACCAAATGTGAACTGAAAAACACTGCTAATAGGTTTTCTGACCTCCGTATGCAATGAGGTCTCTAGAAAAACGAAGGATGCAAGTGTATTGAGACGGGTTTAATATATTTTAGTACAAGGTCATTTTACAAGCTCCGATTTTTTTACGATCGGAAACGACTCCAGTGCCTACATATAAATTGTAGTTTTAGTAACGCCCACGTCGCAGTTGCCCGGGTATACGGACAAAAATGAAACGGATAATATCCTTCTATTGTGCTCTAGCTGAATGCTTTGTGAGGGACACAATATTGAGAGTTTATCCTCTTATCTATAATTCTATAGAGACAGTCAATAAGAGCCCGAAGAGCTTAGATCCAGATCAGTACAGAATACGTTGAGGTTACTTTACAAGGGAGCTTAAGGTGAAATGGGCATGACAAAATCCTTCTTCTTTATCTTAAGTGTTTTACCAGTTCTCAAACCTGGATCTGGAGCCATTTTTGTTTGGTTGCCATCTGATCTGCTAACCCCGTAATACTGTAACCGCCTTTGTCGTCGCCTCGTCCGTTAGTCAGCAGGTGCACCGCTAGTAGGTAAGGTCCTTGGACCCCTATGGAACCCCTTACACCCTTTTATACCAACCATTACAACGTTACGGCAAAAGCGTCCTTTGATACCCAATTTCACGACAACTAGGAATAACAATATTTTGTAAGGTAACCTTTAGTGTGTAGGTACCTACTAATAATAAGTATTTCGTCCTTTGAATGATCCGTTCTTAGAGTGAATTCACGCAATTTCCATGTAAATAGGATGTTTTGTATAAATATACTAGCTGACCCAGCGGAATTCGTAACGCCTTAAAATGAATAAATTTTGTGTTTAGTTATTAGCTGAGTTATAGATATAACTCAGCTAATAATAATATATTCGTTTAATTACATAAAAGTAAAAAATAATAAAAATGAGAGACCATTCCCGGAAATTGACATTAAATTTGATACTATAGATTAAACATTTTTTAATGTTAATATTCCATTAGAACTTCTTTTTCTCTTTGCCGCAACTCCAGAGCATCACCTCTCTCCATCTCCAAAAGTATTGGGATACTCGGTGTTTAGATCACTAATCATTTCATTTCATTTCAATGACAAACCACGGAGTGCCCAATAGGGCGCGTCAATACTTTACTGCGCGGTGCAAACACTGCTCCTCTATAAGTATCAAGTGCGGCCATACATGGAATGCTGCTGTCGCCTTTAAGCTGGTGCAACTGAGCACCACCTTCCGCCTTTTCGCTGGGCACAAAGAGGAGCTATGATTCTTAATAATTATCCTTTACTTGTGTGAGGTGCTGAGCTTTTTCGCGACAGGAGAGAGTTAGCGTGTTATGTCGCCTGTCGGTACAAAAGTTTGTGCTCTGAGAAAATATTTCACATGATGCTCATAGCTACTTTCCATCATGGAACCGCTCGCTTCAGGGTGTTCATCCTAACAGTTTGCTTCCGGAGCGCTCGCATACGGTAATTTCTGGTAGGGGATTTCTTCAACGTACGTTTGGATTGTGCAATAAAGGTTCTGGCTCCATTTTTCGAATGTCAATTATGGAGTTCCTCATGGTTTTTGTCAGCTCAGTTGCTCGAGTGCAATACGTCTGTCTAGTCTCTTAGCCCAGATATCATCCCAATCCCTATGGAAGCTTAGAGAACCCCCATATAGTATTGAGGAGGCCACCTGCACCCACTGTGGCTCATTGAGGGAAATATTTAAAACCGACTTGACGACAGATTTCAACGTGTCATCGAACGAAAAGAGATCTTCATGACAAAGCCAAGAACGGGGACGTTCGGAAAAGATAATTAATTTTTGGTAGGAATAAACACAAACGTAATAAAACCAGAGCGACGTGTGCCGCCTTGAGACGCTCCTGCGCAGTCATAAGAACTTGTCTACGTGAAGCAATCGCTTTAGGCACTGCATCAAGAACGATAGGAGACCCCAATAGAAAAAGTATTCAAAGTAAGTTCTACAAGACCTGGTTAAACGGTAAAAAGGCACAGAAAACAGAAAAGTGTGACCGGACCTTACTGCAGCAGAGGAAAAATCACACTTAGAGGTATTCACCTCCAAACCCAGTTCCCTGAGACGACAGGACTGCACTCGATAGACATCTTCCGGTGCTCCGCCGACAGTGCCATCGTCCAGTTACCACACATTTAATGGTGACTAGAGTTATGTTATCAATTTGTGAATAGCTAGGCTGAATACCAGTGGACCCAGTGGATCCCCCTGCTAAGCCCCCGAGTGGGTTAAATTATTATAACCTCTGTAGGCGTGTGGTATACTCTTGTACAAATACAGTTCATAGGTTTTTCAGCCAAAAGTCAAACAAAGTATTACACCACAAAGAGCCTCATTGTAATGTTTCCAAGTATGTAGATGAACAATGAAACCGTAGCTTTTTTTTCTCTCTATATCAAATGAGCTTTAAATACTAGCGGCAGCCCTTGTAAACAAAGCCCATACCTGCCTAAGTTAGTCCCTATTTACATATATTAACGTTATACATACATACATCCATAAAAGATCAAACGTTGTCTTGTTTTTAATAGACGAGGCTCTGCTCTTCATTTCAGAATTAGGAGAAGATATTTTAACGTGTGGAAATGTATTCGGATATCATGCCGGACTAGAACCGACCCACAGGCCCAGGCCACGAAGGCCGGTAGTCTTAGGCGACGACAAGTCTGCGGTGTTGCCGCCGAAGACTTCAGAACTCGGGTGGGAGAGTCCTCTCCCGTTCTCACTCAACCGCCTCTCTCGTGAGCATAACCTGCTCGCAGAATTTGAAGTAGTCGCTTTGCCAGTAGGGTGACCACTCAACAAAATATTTTAAACTTAGGGCATCCTTCCCCCAATTTTAGAATGATAATAAAATAATTTGCAATGACTCAGGGTTTTGAGTTCATCGACTTTTGTGGAACATCAATTACAACTGGCACTTTGCGGTGCGTTCTTATAAGACATTGGCTTTACGTGGTACCCCGGCAATATCATCCAGTCGGGTCTGACGCAAATCTGGGGCGATGACGGAACACCAGCAGAAATATGTCACTGCTTTCCGAGCGCGTCTCTTTACGAAAGTTGAAAATAACCCTCAAACTAAACACAAATCTGGTCTAAGTCGAGGGCATACCAGCGTCACTTTGATTAGTTTGAACCAGGGTCTGATCATATAGTATTGAAATTAAGAGAATTCATAGAGTTTTTTGCCAGATTCTTCTCCAATCGCTCTCATTATAATTATTGTCATGACTTTCATAAGATGATAATGATTTTGAATAGCTTATATTTAGATTATAGCTTTAAATTTATATTGAGTATTATTAATATGCCGCTGCCTTCCCCTTCGGGGATAAAGGCGTGACAATATGTATGTGTGTATGTATGAATGTAAAAAATATTTAGAATTTAGTAGGGGATGTCAGACGGCAGTCCGTTGTCCAGCCGAGAATAACTCTTAAATAAAACTGATTCTATTTATTTCGTATCATACTGCGGCACAAACTATAGCAATCAATTATGATCGTGTTGAGTGATTGACTGACTCAGCAGTTGCCTTTCAGAGCTTACACAAAACTATTACTTTCATTGGCAAGTAAACAAGAAAAAATACGAATCTCAAAGGTACTAACCTAACAAAAAAACACTGTCACAAGATTATAAAAAAAAATAGTAAAAATAAATTAATATATTTTTTAAAACAAGCTTTTATAAAGCGCTCTGAAAACTAAAAAGAATAGGTCATTTGTAAAGTAGGTATAGTAAAATTAAACCGGCCTCTTTAGTAGTCTGTCTGCTATATTGAATTTACTTTGGTTTTGTTTCGAGATATTCGCTTTTATTTGATGCTCAATATAGCAATCCCTTTGATTTGATACTCATATTGTAGCAGTACATTAAAAATAACTTGTCCGCTATGCTTGATTGTTCAACCATATTGTATAATACATTTCTGTTCTAGAACCTTGTAACCCAAAATTACCTATCATAACATTATAATGTGAGCTGCTACAGTCATTTGTTTAAAGATACTGTTTTTAACCTGTGTCACAGAGCCGACTCCCCATAGATAAGAATATTATTATTATTTATAGCTATTTGCATATTTCACCCATGAAAAATCTAAATTCCATCCACTCTATTATGATTCTACATTTTACACACACACAATTTTACTACGTGTAGTAACATATACAGGCATAGCGAAAGTTAGTTAACGCAGTGATCATTTTCAAAACACTGCGGGCCTCAGCGGGGCCACGAGGGCTTCTAACTCTGAATATTACTACACTAATAACACTGAATATTGTTTTATGTTTAGCCCTCCTAAATGAAACCCGCCAACCAGGTGGAACGGTATGGCAACATCTAGCGGATTGAGGGCCACTCTCACACTCCTCAAGGCCAATAACTGTAACCCTCAAGTTAACGGCCCAATGGTGAGTTTCTTCATGTAAATTAAAATATACATTTTAAAAGGTCGGCAGCGTAAGTGCTTCACCTCTGGTGTTGCAAACGTCCATAGGCTACGGTGATCACATTCCATCAGGTGGACCGTATGCTTAATCAGTGGCATAAAAAAAAATTGTAAAGTGAAAACAAGACAATTTGGTTCAGGATTTTGGGGACTTGAAACTGTAACCCTAACCTAACCAGGGCAATGCTCTAGCCACTGAGCTTCCAAACTGTACCGAAACAAGCTGAAATTCTTCACTATATTCGTATGTCTTGTGATGTATATGTAACCGACATTTATGAGTATGATCAGATTCGTCATGCTTTCTTCATGCACCACTTTAAGAAATCATAGTTGAAAGATGAGGGAAACAATCTCTGGTAGAGCATTCCAAATCTCTAAAAAAGTCTTTTGAATCGCTTGTTTCCATGGCTTTCCATGAGGCGGGCTCTGTCATTTATGGCGAGCTAGCTTTAAAAAGTCTTTAAATACATACAACGTACGGAGGTTTGATACTAGTAATAATACAAGTTTAAGAAAATATCTATCTCGTGAAGCTAGATATTTACTTGTATCCCTGACGGAGAGAGGACTATCACTAGGCTTCGCGATCCATGATGCATACTGCAGATTCATTATGCATTTCACAAGTGTGGGCATCCGAGTACTTTTGACCTGTCTTTTTTTTTGAACAAACTGTTCACGTGATCTCCGAATGTAAGTTTATAAATAAGTAGGTATCTCTTATATTTTTTTGTCTAAAATTGGTTATCTCTGAACTTGGAGTACCCACCCTTCATCTTATCTCGACACTAAGTAACCCCACGGTCCTCTTTTGGTGACGTAGTAGTCTTTGTCTTGCCAATTATGTCAACAAGTCTGTTGAGGATTAAATGATCGAGAGAGTTGACCGCTGATATCAACTTCTACCAAAAAAAATCAATATTTCTTGTTTGAAGTGCACCTCTTAGTGGCTCAATGGTTATTACTCCGACCAAAACCGGCGGCGCTGTCCCTACGACACTCACAGGATGAATCGGTGAAGTCACTTACAGGACTATTAGAACCAGGATTTACAGATACTCATCACTACAATATAGTCCACAACCAAATAACTCATACAACTTCAATTGGTACAATGGAACCCTACCGAGAACATCGGGCCCGAGTCAGCTTCACTTGCAAATAGTGCCCCAACTGACAAGCTCTTGGAGAAGAGAAGAAAAACTTGAAATAAAACCCTGTACCAACGCGTCTAAATGCCGAAATAGTACAGTAAGGTCAAATGAAACGAAAATTATTTGGAGAGGCCGTGGACTGCAAAAATGTGAATTCATCGATTGATTGTCGTTCAACTGTGTGGTAGGGATGTGTCAGCGTATTGTTATGCCCCTGCTTACTCCTTTGGAGAAATAGACGTGATTGTATAGATACTTCCGTCGTACGTGAGCCAGAGCACGTTACGATGTATTGTGTACTAATTAAACACGTAGCTTGGTAGCAATTAAATCGGAACAATCGGTCTGAATATAGACATAATGGATCGATAAAAACAATATTAAGAACAACTTAATCCCGAACTTATACATGGAGACGATAGAGAAATATAAATATGAGAGTATTACAACTCAGTGTTCTGTAAACGATTACTGCGTTGGGCAACTTCCGCTATTGCTGGCCCTCAAATGAGGGACCACCTTGTGGCATACCCATTTCCGAGCGTGTCCGAGCTTCCGAAGGCACGATAACCCAATGGCGGGACCATTGGGTTATCGTGCCTTCGGAAGCTTGCTAGTAAAAGGTAAAGACAAGTTGAAGTTCTTCTAAGAAAAATTCAACAGCAGGTTGCCACAACCTGCGTCTGTCCATTTCAATACAGCAAGGAACCATCTGTTGGGGGACAAAATGTAGTGTTACGGTGAAATGTAGGCGCATAGTACCTACGCCTATGCCACCCGTTCGGGTATAAAGGTGTGACTGATACTGTTTTGAACGGAAAACTTCACCACGCTTGCGGAGCCGCGGGCGTCAACTAGTACTACATAATATACATTACACAAGATCTAAAGTCCCACGTAATAGTCAGTGAGTTTATTACCGTGTTGAACCGAACAGGGGCTCGTTGTGACTAACTGCTGCTAATTTTTTTCAAAATGCCTTTCCTCTACATTGGCTGAACGACTACCATGTTACTGGCAGTCGGGACCAACCGTGTCTAATGAAGCATAGAAACGCTCGTAAAGAGAAATGCCACAAAGTGGTCACCCATCTGAGGGTCAGCCATAGCGAAATATGCTTAACACTGTGATCATTAACTACTACCTACTACGATCAGCTTCTCGATATACATCGCAGTGCTTATACACTACGCTGGGAATCGAGAGGCATGCATCTTAATCTTTATATTTTTTTATGCCTGCTTGAAAACTTTTAATAACAGTTTACCATAATCTGCGCCTGACCATTTCAAGATGGCAATGGCTCAACACCTGTTACGTGGACAAAAATGCGTACAGTGAAATGAGGGGCTACAGTATACTTCCCTTTCGAGGTTAAAGGCGTTACTAATAAGTTTTTCTTCATGGAGTCGAAGATATTATGCCCAGCTAAAATCAGATTTATATATTCTGGTTTTAAACTTAAACTTCAAGAGCTAAGTCGGAGTACGTGTATATGTCCGAGATGATATCTGTTGTCATCCCTCTTAAGGAGGTAATCAACGTAAAGCGCCAGCGCACGAGTTTTCTTCCTCTTACAACCCTGGCTCCTTCAAAGGGGAGCTTGGAGAGGCACATGACAAAATGTGGGCGCACAAAATACCTTTGAATATCCCTTCAACGTGATGTTATGCTTATAGAAATCCTTTCTTTGCCGTGCTATAGAAGTTTGGAGCTCTATCAGGCCATGTGTTTCTTCCTTTTCTTCCTTCAACAAAGCGTCATTTATTGGGGCCGTCAGCTTGGGTATTACTGTCAATGGCATTTTCAGCTGGGAAATTGGCCTTGCCCTCTGATGACGTATGATGGGATGAATGCCGTAGAAATATAGAAATAAGCAGATAAATGCTTAAACCTACCTAATTAGTTACTTTCATACTTATAAGTATTTTTTATTGCCGTCGATAGACAAAGGCCATAAGTCCAATTCTTGTCTGAACTGTCTTTTGTCAGCATACATAAAAAGTTAACCACGAAAGTCATCATCAGTACCTACTTATAAGTAGGTAGTTTTGTTGGATCAGTAGTTCAAACTACTGTCAAACAGTTTGTTGGGAATAGAAAAAATATTTTTTTTATGTGCCGAATAGGTGAATAATTTCGTTTCTGACCCGTGGTACACCAACGTAGTTCATTATTTATTAATTAAGTATCCGGGAGGCGCTGTTTGGATGGGGAAAATCTAAAAAGAAAATTGGTAGGTTTAAATACCTAATTATATTCCATAGCAAAGAGGATAAACACTCTCTAAAGGAACTTTGTCCCCGTGTGACTAATAGTTATGTCCCATATCTATTTGATACATTTTATTATCCTCAAAACAACACAGGATTTTAGGATATATCCTGTTACCAGATATTTAATAATTAAAATTCATAGTTTTGAACACCTCATATAGCTAAAATTAAAATTTTCACAATTGAAAATATTTTGATATATTGATTTGTAATAAGTAAAGATCTTACCGAAAATATACAAATGTGAAACCACTGAGCAACCAAGTAAGTACCACCAGATTGGGCTTGTTTAGTGACACCACAGAAAATTTAGTACCATCACTGTCATTATTTTAGTTAGCATCACAATTTTTATATCATTATGTTTTCCCGTTAGATCGCGGCGTGCAGAACGTTCGTCCTACGTCGATATTTGCGTGGCACTGGTGAAGTCATGGTGAAAATTGAAATAGCGGGAATAAGGACATGCGCCATGAGAAATCGATGCCGTTTGTGAATAAGTTGTGGCCGCGCCATATTCGAATAGTATTTTTGTATGCTCAGCAATGTTTGGGACTCTTCGCTTAATATATTATGGTGAGCACTTACGATCGCCGTGCTAGCCAGTCACGTTAGCTATACGCTAATGAATCAGAACCTCACTTTTTCCCGAACGCTACCGACGACGCAGACGCCCCCTTAACCTCGCCGTACCCTCTACTAGGAGTAAGGGGCCCCACCATGATCTCCGACGTTTTAGCGACGTCACCTACTAGTGATGCTGCTGATTAACGGACGAGGTCAGACGGCAATCGTTTCCAACAAAGTGGAACATCAAAAGCCAAACGATAGTTGCTGCTAGCAGAAAATAAGGGTTACTCCCATCTGCCCCGGTGGCTGATACCCGGTAACGGGGACGATGGGAAAAAAAAGTTGCATCGTCCCCGGTAGACTCGATATTTACTATATTTTAGATTATAGCACTCTTGAAGTGCCATTTGCCCCGTTACTACTAATAGCGAGGTAGATGGCACTGTAAGTTCCATTTGCCCCGTTACTACTAACAGCGAGGTAGATGGCACTGTAAGTTCCATTTGCCCCGGTACGGTTGTGTTCACAGGGGCGAAAGGTAATTAATTATAGGTAATATTTATACTAATATTATATTATAAAGCTAAAGAGTTTGTTTGGTTAAACACGCTAATCAGGAACTATTGGTCAGATTTGAAAAAATATTTTTGTGTTAGATAGCCCATTTCTCGAGAAAAGCTGTAGGCTATATATCACCACGATACTACCCTGAAGAGCGGAGCAGTAGTGATAAATGTCGACAAATCGGGCCAATTTTTAAGCATCATTGTAGAATTTATAAGCGACGGGATTAAATAAGTGCGACGGGTTTTTCTTCGTGTCTGTTTGTTCGGGGTTGGAGCAAAATCCAGGCGGTTAAACACAAATGTATTATTACAAAATTGTGGTTAAATACTGCGTAACTTCAAAATCAGTTCAGCAGAAGTAATAATACAGGTTGAACTATATTTTACTAGACGCGCTATGCGAAATGGTCAAAATATTTTGTTAATTACGATTGACTTCCCTTAAAACTTAATTTTTACATACTTGCTGGTTTTCAGTTTTGCACATACTCATATCAAGTTGCCTTCAGTAATGGCTAAACGATGAGTGAAGCTAAGTTATAAAGTGCTTTAAATTTTTTGAATGGGTGACCACTTCAAAAGTAGGTACATCACATTTTAGCAGACACTTTGCGTTCAGTTACGTAATAACAAGTTTCTGTCATTAATGGGTAAAAGATCAGTGAGAGGTTCTGGTGAAGGTGCCTCGGAAAGCTCAGGAGGTCGGTAGGCCAAAAGCAGTTGCTACTAATGTATAATGTTTTACATACAATAATTTTGTCACGCCTTTACCCACATTTTACTGTATGCATTTTTGTCCCACTTTGTTTGTCTGTGTTTTTGTCCCATTGCCGTTTAGAAATGGACAGGCGCAGGCTGTGGGGAGCTGCTGTTGAAATTTTCCAGCCACCAATAAGGCGTTTAACTGGGCATTTTACTGGCAACTATGGCTTAACGGGCACGTAGTGCCCTCCGAAACACGGAAACCCATGCAAGGACCAGCTAATGCGAAAGTTGCTTAACGCAGTAATCGTTTACTGGTTCATTGGGGGGGAAGGTCCACTGAGTCAGTGTCAGCGGGGGGCACTAGCGCTTACACAATACTAACATTACAAAATCTATATTTATTGTGAATTTTTGTTGTGATAATTATAATAGCTTTTTCATTTTATCCAATTAAAAGAGCCTTACGAGAGTATTATTATATTAATTACTATCGGATGCCCCGCGGTTTCACCCGCGTAGTGTCCGTTCCCGAAAGAATACAAGAATAAAATATGTTACTTACTGCTTATAGCATCAGCTATCTGTCAATGAAAGTCCCATTAAAATCACAATATACACAGATAAATCACATTTCGCGAAGCATTTGCTGGAAACCGGGCATATTTTGAATGATAACAACAGTTTTGAATTTTTACATTTATGTGAAAAGGGTCTTAAAATGTCCGTATTAGAGCAGTTAGAAATTATAAAACGGGACTGATGATGAGGTGCTTTGCTGAACGAACAAACAGACTTCCACATTTCGGTTTTGCTTAGTTTATTCAAAAATAGACAAAACAACTAGAAGTCTACATCGCGCTATCGTTTGGTTGCGTTCGAACTACAAAAGGTTGAGGTAAACGCATAAGTACTTTTGCTGCCAAACAGTCTTGATAATGCCTCGTGTGTAGGCGAAACACGTGTCGACATCGTACGACATTCTAAAAAAGCGGAATATTGCAAAAATAACATTTAAAAACAAAATAATTATAGTACCTATTTTAAAATGGATTTCCGCCATGTAACGCCTGATTCAATTAGTTATTTAAAATCAGCAAGCATAGCTTTACAGGCAAAATTATACATTAAAATATCAAAACATCACCGCGTTACTAGCCAAAATGTGTGGTTCAATCGGCAATGTAAACACTACAACGTTATTTCAAGTTATATCAGTATACGTACAAATACATATTCTAGGGCTGCTAATGTTGCTATAAAAAAGGTGCAAATAATTTGGTTGAGCGAGGAGACAAGGCGTTGGTTTCAAATTAAAGATAATTTAAAACTCCATTTAAAAATATTATATTCTGAGTTGTCATTTAAATTACATAACGTTGAATTTGACTTGTTAGATCAAAAAGATCGCGACCTGGCATCCCAAGTAGCTCATAAAAAATTTCTAAACCAACGTAATAAATTACAAACAATTAGAAATAGTGCTTCGCGATTTCAAAATAAAGAGGAGGTACAACGTTGCAGTCACTCCTTTTACCCTAGAGTTAAAAATCTTTCAAATATTCAGTTTTCTACTAACGAAATGTCACTCCTGGAAAAGGGTTTAAAATATAGTATACCTAAACCGGTTGCTACAAGGTCCAAAGAGACACTGGCAGTGGATACCGAGGTAGCAATCGATAGGAATAAAAAGGACAATATAAAAATAAATAAAATAAATATCCATCACGCCTTATCCCCGAAGGGGTGGCAGAGGCATATTATATGCCCACTTTTCACCGTGTGGATTCCTGTCCCACGTAATAGGTGGTGAGCCCATTGCCGTGTTGAAATAGACAGACGCAGGTTGTGGCTACCTGTTGTTGAAATTTTCAAGCCGCCCATAAGGCCTTCAACCAGGCTTAACGACTGCCATTTATTTAATATAGTTAATTATTTTAATAATTAGTCAGAGGGTCGATATTAATGGTACACGTTCTGTAGGATCCATGGTTAATATGGGTGTGCCGCAAGGCTCGATACTTGGGCTATTCTTGTTCCTCATTTATGTTAATGATTTACCATTTTATGTAGGGGACAGGAATAGGATTGTTTTGTTTGCAGATGACACCTCATTAATTTTTAAAATTAAAAGCCAATTAGATAACTATGACAATGTAAACAATGCAATTGCAAGAGTAGTTCATTGGTTCAGCTCAAATAATCTTTGCCTTAATGAAAATAAAACTAAATGTATAAAATTTACTCTACCAAATGTAAAACAAGTTGCGGCCAATGTTCAATTGAATGGACAAGTGTTAGAGTTTGTAGAATCAACTGTGTTCCTCGGTATAACTATTGATGCCAATTTGCAGTGGGGCCACACATAGAAAAGACAGCCTCTAGGTTAAGTTCGGCTGCATACGCTGTAAAAAAGATCAGGACTCTAACAGATGTGGATACGGCTAGAATGGTTTACTTCAGCTATTTTCATAGTATTATGTCTTACGGTATTCTCCTTTGGGGGAGTGCTGCAGATTTAAATATTATTTTTGTTCTACAAAAGCGGGCTATACGCGCTATTTATAATTTGGGCCCCAGAGTTTCTCTCCGAGAAAAATTCAAAGAAGTAAATATTTTAACCTTACCATCACAATACATTTTTGCCAATATTATGTATGTCCAGAAAAATCTATCACAATTTTCTAAACTCTGTGATAAACATAATATAAACACTAGAAATAAAAATAATATTTCAGTCCACCACAGTCGACATATAAGATTGGCGATTCTTTCCAGGGTAACTGTATACACTTTTACAACAAGCTTCCCTGTGACCTGAGAAATTTACCATTAAATAAATTTAAAAAGTTACTTAAATACAAGCTTTGTGAAAAAGGTTATTACTCCGTTACAGACTATTTGCAGGACAGGGACGCCTGGAAATGATCTGCTGGCAAAGTGAAATAATATTAAATTGTAAATAGGCCATCAAAAAAAATCCTTCCTAAGTTTCTTACCGGTTCTTCTCAAGTGGGCCGCATTCCGAACCGGTGGTCGCTTTAAATATTTTAAATAGTGTATGACATTTTGTAAGCGCCGTTAAAATGGTCTATGCAAAATAAAGATATTTGTTATTTTATTTTTTTATATATGGGCAGTCTCTGCCACAGAGACTTGGAATGCTCTAGCCGCACGTCTATCCTTCCGCCTCTATACACGGTTTCTATAAGTGTGGCGTGAGAAGACAGATCCTACAGTCGTCAAGCTGTAGGCCACTAACAATAGTATTTGATGAAATCTGCTTATCCTAGCACACTAGTCGAAGTAGGCCTCTGGTTATGATTAACTAATGACAAAAACCCGCTTTAAAATCTTTTAGCACTTGAGCGTTCGGATTAAATAGCCGTCTGACGATTGAACCGGCTATAATCGTCTGAACGTTTGGGTGGTTAATAAATTATTTTGACATTATGGTTTACTAATGACAAAAATCGCATTAAAATCCGTTGCGTAGTTTAAAAGTTTTACGCGTACATACATATAGATGGTGAGAAACTACTTCATTTTGTGCGCTCCGGCCCGTAATGTTGAATTTGCAAAATGTTGAATACTCAAAATGTTGAATTCCCAAAATGTTGAATTCCCAAAAATGTTGAAATTGCAAAATGTTGAATTCTCAAAATGTTAAATTTACAAAATGTTGAATTTTCAAAATGTTGCATTTGCAGAATGTTGAAAATTGTTTTATGCAGCAACAACTAGCATTCGGTCGTAAACTTGTAACTTGTTGAATTGTTTTGGCCGACGATCTGAACGGTAAAGAGATGTGAGCAGTTTGAGCGAGTTCATAGTGGTTTTGGATACTGCACTCGCAACGTTGAAAAGGAAGCAATGCTCAGAACATGTGCCGATGCCGATCTAGCCATCGTGAACACGTATTTCATAAATAAATCCTAACATCTCATCACCATTACAAGAGTTGGTGACAACAACTCAAATTGATGTTCTACTCCCTAGAGACAGTGTCGGTGAGACGGACTGCAAAAGTCATATCAGCATGAGTCTCACTGCGCAACGCCATCTTTCGTCCGTCCTTGTCATGGATTTTTGCTTGAAAGCTAAAGGCAACAATATCGAGCGGTGCCAGTGCCGTATCAAATGGTGACTGTTTGATGAAACTTTGTCCCAGGATTTTGCCTCAGTTTTCGATGAATAATGCGTGAACACTGAAGGCGAATCAGTTCAAGATTACTGGGACAGGATTCAGGCTGCTATTTTTGTAGTGGTGAAGGTGGTGCCCGGTGAGTCTAAAGGTGGAAGCAAATACGACAGGAAAACTTGGTGGTGGAACGACCCAGTCCAGAAGGAGAAGATAGTTCTCTTTAAAAAGTGACAAGCGTCCTCATCTCCTGATAATCGTGACGCATAAAGGGCTGCCACTAAATTACCCATAGCCAAGGCCTGACGTGACCACTTCTAACCTCTATAAGATAAGTTGGGATCGATTGAGGGGCATAAGCTTAGCTGTAAGCTGGTGGACGCGGACAGGGACAGGTTGAAAGGTGGTCCGATACTTAATGTTAGCATGTTGAAGGTACAGGTCTATAAACCATTTATAGACAGACCTGTTTTACTGTTACATGGCAGTGAGATAAGGTCACTATTAAGGCGTGTAAGCAGGAGCTGCCTGTCACAGAAGTGTGAATGCTGCAGTGGATGTGTGGACTCATGGAGATAGATAGCATGAGGAAAATTCGAATCCGCGGCAGCCTTCGCAGTTGAGCAAGAGTATCTCCTTCACTGGTATGGTCATGTCTTGCGGCAACCACCAGGCTATGTAGGGAAATGTCTAGCCATGTCAGTTCCGTAGCGTCTTGGTAAAGAGGCAAGTTTCAAGAATAACTGATTTGACATCGTATGAGTCGTGATATGCGTGCCAATGGTCTCACTACAAGGGACTTCACACTACGACCGTGCGAAGTGAAGAAGTAGTACGAAAGCAGACTTCAGAATCGGATGATAATGACATATAAATAGAAAACACCTAAATTCCGAAACAAACATTTGCGGGCCACAAATATTTGCTCCGACCCAAGCACCACCGAGGTAGTCTATTTAGGAATAAAATTGAATTTAGATTTTCCATGTAAGTTCAATATATTGGGAATTCAACGTTTTGGGAATTCAACATTTTGAGAATTCTACATTTTGAGAATTCATCATTTTGAGAATTCAACATTTTGAGAATTCCACATTTTGAGAATGCAACATTTTAAGAATTCAACATTTTGGATATCAATATTTTGAGAATTCAACATTTTGAGAATTCACCATTTTGTGTATTCAACATTTTGAGAATTCAACATTTTGGTATTAAAAGTACAACGTTTTGCAAATTCAACATTTTGGGAATTCAACAGTTTGAAAATTCAAAATTTTGCAAATTCAACATTACAGGCCGTAGCGATTTTGTGCTATGTAAAGATACAGAATCCAATACGTAGATTTGTAGATATTCTGCTATGCTAAACAGCTATTGTTGCTGACCGTACAGGTTTCTTCGTTATACATAAATACATATTGTCACGCCTTTATCCCCGAAGAGGTAGGCAGAGGGCATACTATACGACTGCTTTTTTTTCGCTGTGTCTTCGCTGCGTTCTACGCAGTGCTGGCACTCGGCTGTGGTCTCCCGCTGTATACGCCACATATGCCTACCGAAGCACCCGTGCTCGGTTAGTAACTGCGACATCCGGTAGGAGAGGTTGCCATGGCCCCTCTCCAGCCAATCATCCATGACCGGTCTGACCGCCCCGATTGTGGCGTTTCCCCACCTTGGTAGCTCAAGTCGCACCTTCCATGTCTCCATGAGTTCCTGTCGGAGCTGGACCGCTGAGCCTTAATTTCTCGGGACGTAACCCTATGGCCCCGCTCCCGCGCCTCCTTACGCCATTTAAATAATGACGCAAGGGCCCACGCTTCCAGGTCCCATGGAGGGCCCGGCTAGAAGACATGCCGCCTCGGCAGAGATCGTGCGGTACCCTCTTATCACCCTGATGGCCATCGCCTTCAGAGGGCCATGTAACATGTGGTTCAATAAGTCCCGAGACTAAGTACTAAAACAAGGTTTTTTTTATAAAATCATTTTTTATTCATCAACGTAGTCTCCTCCAAGAGCGATACAGTCCCTCCCCTTCAAAATAAGTCTCCGTTGCTGTGATAACTTCACTATTTGAGTCAAATTTCTTACCCTGAAGCATTTTTTTGAGATCTGCCAGTAACCGCTGGGCGCCAAGTCTGGCGAATAAGGGGGATGAGGAAGCAATTCAAAGCCCAATTCATTAATTTTGGCCATCGTTCTCACAGACTTGTGACAAGGCGCTTTGTCCTGGTGAAACACCACTTTCTTTTTGTTCATTTGAGGCCGTTTATCCACAATTTCGTACTTTAATCGCTCCAATAAGCACATGTAATAGTCACTATTTATACCCCACATAACATTTTATAAGCCATTGCTTTGCTTCAACGGTATTTTTTCCCATTAATAAACAATGTTTTATCAACACGCGAAACTCGTTTTTTTTTCATTGTATCGAAACTACAAGCGTCACTTAAATATCTGCAAAAACAATATTTTAAAGTTCCATTTTTAAAAATTTGACACATATCTTTATTAAAGGCAAGTACTTTTTAAAAATCAATAGAGTTTTTAATATATACGCCATTACCAAGTTAGTCTCGGGACTTATTGAACGATCTAGGAGTATAGCCGTATTGCGGACCGTCAGGTTCTCAGCCCATATGGGGGCCCCGTAAAGGGCAGGGAGCGTTAGGTCCCCTTATGTTGGGCAACAGCCGTGATAACGCAGTTCAATCTTGGGTCCTCAGTTTTGGGACCAAACTTCGAAAATTATGTCCGAAGTTCCATCGGCTGTCGAGTACAAGCCCCAGATATTTCATCGAAGGCTCGATGCCGAAGCTAAAGCCCCCCACTGTTATGCTGGATCCGGGAGAAGGCCGCTTCATAGGCCCTTGAAAACACAGAGCCTCAGATTTGTGCAGGGCAACCTCCAATCCCAGCTGCCGAATTCGACCCACGACCTGTGCAACACCAGCCATGGCCTTTAGGGCTGCGTGTCGGTGCGTTACTTTTCGCGCCGCAACGAGGGTATTGTCGGCGTAGCACGTCACGCCGACACCTTCGAGCAATGGACCCCGCAGCACCCAATCGTAGCCAATGTTCCACAGGAGCGGTCCTAGGACTGACCCCTGTGGAACACCGCACGACACCTCTCGCCGACCTAGCCCTAGCCAGCTCGGGTAAGCCACCGCCCTTTCGGATAGGTATGCCCCGACAATACGACAGAGGTAGGAAGGCACTCTAAGATAGATAAGTGCCTCCCTGACGCAGCTCCAAGGTAGTGTTAAAGGCGTTGGCGATGTCAAGAGACACCGCCACCAATACGTCACCCCTTGAAACCGCTTCCTCTGTCAGACTCTTGACGCGCATGATCGCGTCCACAGTGGAGCGCCCCTGGCGGAAACCGAACTGGTTATCCGCTAGGTTTGGCCCCACATCCAAGAGATGCTTGACGAGGCGTTCCGCTATAATACGCTCAAAGAGCTTACACACCTCGTCGAGCAACACGATCGGCCGGTAACCGGACGGAGAGTCCACCAGCCGCCCTGCTTTATGGATTAAGACCGTCTTCCACTCCTTGGGAAACTGGCCCCTTTCAAGGCATGCGCTGAAGAGCCCTGCCAGTCGAGACCCTAGTTCCTCAAGGGCCAGGACTCATGCTCGGCCTGGTATGCCGTCGGGTCCAGGGGCGGTGTTCTTGCAGGCTTTAAGCCGCAATACCACCGCCCCTATCTCACTTTCGGTGACTTCAGGCACGTCATCCTCACTGAAATCCACGTTGGACGTCTGAGGTGGAACTATACATGGGGCAGCGTGCTCTTATGCTCCCATAGGGAACAGAGCATCCAGGACCCTCTCCAGTCTATCTGGCTGGAGGCTCTGGGTCAGTGGAGGCGCATTTGGGCGAAGTTAGCCCCTAACCATACTATACGACTATACGCCCACATTGCACCGTATGCATTTTTGTCTCACGTAACAGGTGGTGAGCCCATCGCCGTGTGGAAATGGACAGGCGCAAGCTGTGGCAACCTGCTGTTAAAATTTTTCAAGCCGCCTAGAGGCCTTTGACTGGGCTTTACGACTGCCATTTTACTGGCAACCGGTACCAATGGCTTAACGTGCCTTCCGAAGCCATGCTTCGAACGCAACGACATGACGTAAAAAACCATTTCTTCGTCATGACGTAAACATTAGTCATGTAGGTGTACCACTCGCAGGTGAGTATAGGTTTGACTCCGCTGATCTCAGTAGGGTCGCATTGCTTCCCTTAGAAGCAGAAATGTTGCTTGCTCTTTCTCGCTCGCGCCATGATAGAGACCAAAGTAAATAATGATACCGCGTTTCAAATTAGAGCCTACATTTGTCAGTCATTAGTGTCATCGTATGATTAAACGGCACCGGCTCCCTGACAAGCTTGGTTGTATGAAATATACAGAGTAACCGTCTTATTCATAATGAGTTATGAGAGGTTTAATAAGCCCTTATTAGAGGATTGCTAAAAAGTCTTATTCATAATCGTTCAAAAGCACTAAACCGTTCTATAAACCTCTGATAAATCTATCTGATTTTATAGAAGCCTATTTTAGTAAACAAAATGGCCGACAGCGATCAGCTGTTCCGTGTTTTGGGGTTTGATTGTCACTCCGGTCAGGTATAAAACTAAGTTGCTGTCTGTGTATGTTTAGATATTTAAAACTACGCAACGGATTTTAATACGGTTTTTTTTTAACAGATAGTAATTGAAGAGGAAGGTTTTGATATATGATTTGTTACGTTTTTGTATAGGTACATTGAGTAAATTGTAACGATATTGGTTGATATCGGAATAAAATAAGCCGTCTGGGAGCTTTCAACTCTGTATGGCGATACAGAGTTGTGTATCTTAAATAGATCTACAGATAAGTCGGCGACGGCATATGTCTAGCTTTTCAGGATATCATACTATATCCAGTTTAATACTAAAAAAATGGGCAATTATAAAGTGATAATTGGCAAGTTATTTTACACAAATTTGATTTTAATCTGTTTACACTGTTGATTGATGGATCGATTTTAATCCTTATTATTTTAAATATTTGGTTGGCTTGAATATCTTATTAAGAGTATTGTATCCTATTACACCATGCTATTTAAGTGAATACCTTAGGATCTATGGTAAAATCAATATTAACGCGCAACGCAATTAATTTCGGGCCGGGTCGCTAGTCTGTGATAAAAAAGTAGAAAAAAATTATTGTAACTATAAGTAATTTTAATTTACATAGGTACCAATAATGCAATAGGAAAGCATTGCGAGCGTTGCAAGCTTTACAAACCTCGCGTAGCATTGAAATTACTGCAAATCGTTCGTGCAGTAAAGTTTATCGTTTAACATTAAATCCATTTCTATATATGATGTGGATAAACACTCGTATGAATTTTTATTTAGTTAGGGAAGATTTTCCCTCAACCAATTAAGGACTTCAGCGGTTGGGAAAGGAGGCGGTAGAACTCCACTTATCCACGGTTAGCAAGAGTCCGTCATCATCATCTCTCTCTGAAGCTGTCCGATAGTTCGTCAAATAGTAAGCTAAACAGAAATGGGCTAAGGACAGAACCTCGGTAGGTACAGGGTATGGGTAAGGGTTGGCCGCCATGTCCTTGATGATGTCAACATAGGTATAGAGTGACACCCATACATACATATTGTCACGCCTTTTTCTTCGAAGGGGTAGGCTGAGGCATTATACACACATTTCACAGTATGTATGCATTTTGACCCACGGAACAGGTGATAAGTCCATTGCCGTATTAAAATCGACAGGAGCAGGTTGTGACGACCTGCTGTTGAAATTTTTCAACCCGCCCATAAGGAGTCGAACATAGTTTAACGACTACCATGTTACTGGCAACCGTGACCAATGGCTTAACGTGCCTTCCGAAGCACGGAAATGCTAATAAATGTAAAATAAAATTACATGAGTGATTACTATAATTTTTATTTTGATAAGATTAGACTTATCTTCACCAAAGTCCCTTTCAATCCTAAATTTTACTGCCGTCGGGTTTCATTACCCATTTGAATTAAGTAGGTACAGTTCTTTACGGCACCCAATTTCAATATGCACTATTTATTCAGCTGGCGTCGTAAACTGAAATACGTACAAGAAAATAATACAACAAATTTAAAAGGTGCTTATATAAGTTAGGTAGAACATAACCTTTCCATTATTTCGTTGCACATTTTACACATCTTAGCGAAATTAATTTTGTGCCAATATATTTATGTTCAATAACTGTGAGCTACCAAATAAATACTTTAAAATTATTTAAATCAATAAAAAATTAGGTATATCTAAACAAAAAAGCAACCTGCAGCGTACAAACAATCTCATGAAATTATTGACACCAACCTTGTCTTCTTGTAACTTAATAGTCAATTCTTTGGCGCTTATATTTTGGCGGCACCATTATTGCATCAATAAAAATTACAAGCCTATCGTTTTATCTGCAATATTTAACATTAATTTGTTTTGAAAAGCTCATACATTTACGCGCTCACAATATTTAAAGAAGTAAATGACCACAAATTTGACAACTATGACATGAACGGTGAATGATTTTCAACACCTAGCACGGGGTTTTTAAGCTATTTTAATTATCAGAGGTTTATGGGCTCATTATGAATAAAGAATTTTATAGGTTTATTAGGCTTAAAATACGTTTTAACTATAGAAGGTTTATGGACTCGATAAGCTTTTCATTATGAATAAGACCGTAAGGCTCTAGAAGAGCGCGAGTAACATCGATTCCTTGCTTTTTTTATAGCACTGAGGCGGCAGACAAGCGTACGGCTCACCTGATGGAAAGTGGTCACCGTAGCCTATGGACGTTTGCAACACCAGAGGCGCAGCACTCGCTCTGCACCCTTTATAAACCTTCTAAGACCCCTTTTGAATAACCCCATACTGTAGACGTTCGGGAAAACCCCGGCAGGGAGCTCATTCTAAAATCTAAGCGTATGCGGAATAAAGCCTCTATCAGACCTAACCGTAAGCGTGCTCTAGATATTTATCACAAACTTTGGAGGAGGCAAGGTATGAGGAGGGCGATGACTAAAGAGTAAAATAAAAGGTTGAAATGTGAAATTCATATTGTATGTATTTATTGTTTAATACGAATATTCAGCTCACAGCGACTACAACTCTAATGGAAGATTTAACGTAGTACACAACTTACGTCTGCCCTGCACTTGATTATACACTTTACGACAATTACATTATAATCTATTTTAGATTACACGTCACAATTCGCATTTTGATTCGTGCAACTTGATTTTTAAAAGTTAAATCGTTTTGGAAGGTCAACAGTACTCGGATACCCAGACGCAATCGAAGGCAATCGAAAGACGTATGCATGGATCGCGAAGCCTAGCGATCTTTCCTCTAAGGCTACCTCGTCAAGGATACAGCGTATAGATTGTAGTTTTTTTTTAATAGTTTTAAACGAACTTTAAAAATTAGTGGGTGTCTCCGTGGGCGAATAAGGAAAATCTTCCGCAAAGCACACAGACTATCTCTCAGGTGAGTTTCAGTATGTTATGTATATTTAACAAGATCAAAAATACCTGAAACCAAACAAATACAACTACTGTTTGAGACAGTTCTAATTGATCAATCCCAATACACCCATTGAACATATTCGTTGTGGATCCAGTGATATATTTATTTGACTCCCAATAATTTCGTTTTCGTTTAATAACAGTTCAATGACTACAGTACGCAAGTACCCCAGTTATATGGTATTAATATTGGCTGTTTGGAAATTTCATTAAAACTATAAAATTTCAACGTCAAAATTGAATCAATATTCTATATCATGGCGCTGAGGCAAGTGCAAGGTAGACCACACAATGTTAAACACATAAAATTAGAATATTAAACTAATAATGCGATTACACTACAACAATTCGAGTGATCGTCTCTTGGCCCGACCATAAACGTTCCTGTAATGTATACACTTCGGGGCAAAATAACTGGCGCGTCACAATGTGTTTTCGGTGGGAGGTCGCAAGAAATCCGACCAAATGAATACGCAAATTATTACAAAAAGAAAAGAAATATTTATCAAAATAGATAGTTGAATCAAAAATGTGAAAAAAATGGTTCTTTAATTTAAGAAAAACATATTAAAATGAAACTATTTATAAGAGCAAGTATACATTTTCCAAAGCAATTAGTATGCCTACTTTTTCATATATTTGTTTTTATTAAAGTGAAAAAAGAGCACTTCGGTTCAGGACGAGACTTGAACCCGTGACCCTTGCCTTGCCAGGACAATGCTCTAAGCCAACTGAGCTACCAGAATCGTACCGAAACTAGATATTACTATATTTGTAAGCGACATAAAGGCCAGAGCCATCTATTCTTTCGAGCTACTAAGCAACTCTGATATCAACAATCATTTTTATACATTTGATGCGACGGACTCCACTTAATCTAGGGACAAATATTATACTCTTGTCCTAGCAAAGGATACGGATTCAAGACCCGACAGGAAAAGTGAAGCAGTTTAAAAAAAAATGTGTCTGTACCAGAGTACACGGGTAAGAAAGAAGTGAAACTTCTTTACGACATATTATTTTTCTACCATTTACAACTTCACGAAAATTGGATAGATAAGGCTTACGCATACGTCGATAAAGAAGTTTTACTTACGTCAATAAAGAAGTTTCACTTCAAAACAACATGGCGCGTAACCAAAAAGGTGACGATTTTTTTACAGCTATAAATTTTCTCTCATACGTCGATAAAGAAGTTTCACTTCAAAAATTAAAAGCAAGGTTAAAAAAATCAGGGACAATAAATATTCAAAAATACATACATACCTACAATGCACATAGTTAGCCGGATATAAAGATCGACAGCGAATAGGGTCGGCAGCGCGACTGTAACACCTCTTTCAACGTTTGAAGCGGTAAGCTTGTCAGCCTCTTTCTTTAACGACGGTATTTAACAAAATGATTCTCTGATTATGCGTATTGATCGGATCTTAAGACTAGTACACGTCGGGCCAAATAATGAGATCTCCGAATAAATTAATATCCACATTTAAAATTAAAAATGTCACCAATTTCACAACGCCGCTATGATGTCATACATATAACACTATACTTACCATAAATGTTTATTTATATCAATATATCGTACTGCACACTTAACATCTTCGGATTTACAAATTATAGTTACGGAAATAACACTTAAACATTATCTAATGCTATAATTACATTTCTCAAATATCCAACAGATCATTCGGTTTCTACTTTATATTATATATTATAATAGTATATATAATAATAATAATGAAAATCATATATATATATATAATAAAAATAAATATTATGAACTACAATTAGCTAAGAATTAATTTAACTATAAATTAAAATTGTTCACAAAGAACTAAAATATCAGGGCATTGCTGAAAGGAGAGTACATATTACGTTTTGTATTTGGTAAAACTACATTTACATAATAATTGTTATATTATTCGTAGAGTATGTCAATTGTTATGTCAAAAACTCAAGTATAGTGATTATAAAAAAATTCATACGATTACAGTAAATGCCATATTAATAGGTCACATTTTGACATATCTCTATTTTACGCGCGTATATAAGTTACATAGTATGTAACTTGAAGAAAGTTAAAATATAACACGCATCTTGCCCAATCAGAAAATAATGAGTGTAGTAGATGCACATATTATAGAAAGGAAATAGTATAGTTCTTATGCAACCTATGTTTTGTCTCATTTTATGTAAAAGTATAATAAGTAATGTCAAATGTGGCTAATTACAACGACCTTACTTTGGACTAGTTTACACTAGGCGAGGCAAAAATAGATAGAAGATACCAATTTAAACAAAACATTAATTTCGACACACTATGGTTGAAAATACCATGCCAAAAAGTTATTATTTTTTGGCAACCGTATTGCTGTGATTTTAGGGTTTAGTTTAAATTGGGAACCATACCTCGCCACGTGTCCGCTGGCCCTTTCGCGGACAAGAGTAAAATTAGGTAACAACAATTACTTTTCAAAAACCACGCCACTGTAAACCAAAGTTACCCTGTTCAGAAGACATTGTATATCTTAAAAATTGAGTCCTCAGCCTTTGTATGATATCATTTTGTTTCCTTTTTTTTTCAAAGTTTCGACAGATAATAATTATTAGCCGTTGTTAAAAATAAATTGTTCAAAGTATTTTGATTCTATATTACTGCTAACTTAAAAAATACTTAAAGCTTATTTCGAAAATCAAGGAAAATCAAATATACTAAAAAGTAAGCTAATAATATTATTTGTCAAAACGTTACTACTAATTTGCTAAGGGATCTATGGAATACAGGGTATTATATAACTTACAAGAACAAAAATGAAGTTAAAATTAAAAACCAGTGTCAATTCTTGGGAGTGAGTGGACCGGTGTGGAGATTTTTATTGTATGTTACACTATGCAGGCGTGCAAAATTATTGTTTCAATAATATTCAAGTACTACATTTAAATTTACGATTTTATCAGTGACAGAGTTATTGATTAACTAACCTTAAAATAAAAATAATTTTGCACATCCCGCTAACATCTTTTAATATCTAAGGATGAATATATTTAATATATTAATTACATATCTTCAATATTGGAATTTTACGTTAAAATATGAGGATAATTATTATTATTTATAATTATATGACACCTACACAGTAGGAAAATTAAACGGAAAATATGTTTAAAGTACAATTTTATGATAGGATTTACTATTAGTACCTATGTAACAATCTGACTGGAGATCTCACAGTACTAACTTTAACAATAATTAAATTTTCGAAAATGAATAAGGGACCTTTAAATTGGATAAAAATGTAACCAAGTCAAAATTTTATTAAACTATCAATCATTGCTGTCGATTGATGATTTTAGAAAAGAAATATCTCCAGTAAGGAAGTAGTAGTCCATTGTAATACTCTTGGTATAGTGGAGAATGTATTCGAGAGAAAAGAAATGCATAGAATTGGAAATAAATGCCAAATAACAAGATGGAACTTTAGGCTTTTTACAATTTAATAAGAAAAGTAAGATTTTTGCAATAACATAATATTTATAGAATAAAACAACGAGAAAATACTCAAAGACGTATTATTAACCGATAATATAATCAAAGAATATATTCAGCTCATTAGAATGTGTCTATAAAATAACTATATTCGGCTAATTGCTATCAATTAAAATGTATAAAATAACTCTATTTATACTAATTTCATTTTATATACTAAATTAAAAATCCTCGGATGTATTCTAAACTATAAACATCAGGGTTTTGCAAAAATACTGCTTCTCACTTTAAAAAAAAATTGAAGAGCCCTCTTAATATTACAAAATGTAACTATTGATAGGTCAAACACTTACACACTACGCAATACTATAAAGTAAAGCAATTAAAATTTAAATTTTAAATCGAAGCTTTTACATTCAACGTTTTAAAATCCCTTTCACGGAGTCTTGTTTTTTTGGCCACAAGTGTAAAACCGTGAAAGGGACCGATCAGGCGTATAATTAGCCAATTTTTTTAAAGTAGGGTTAATATTTTGGGTATCTTAGTAATAAGAGTAATATTGAAAGTATAGTTTAAGTAATTTGTATACATTTTTTAAAAACAAATTACTTACCCTAAACACTGAAATTCAAATTTACCCATTAATGTTCAAAGTTACCCAAGTTCACGATATTTTTTTAATATAATATATATTTATAATACGGAATAGATCAATTTACACAATATACTAAGACAGGGCACAGCCTGACACTATATACTTTTATCAGGCGTAAGTCAAATATTAGAGAATTAGATACATATTATATTATTTTAAATTCGGTATTTCACCGTGCAGCCAGTTTTCTTACGATAATATAATATTTAAAAATCTACATTAATCGTTCGTAAAATTATTTATTTTTGGCATTGAATCGTGACGTCACACGATAGGAGAACGTATTTACAAAGAACGCAAGGGTGGGTTTCGCATCACTGACTTGAACTGATCCATATGTATCAGTAATAGAATTGATGATAGGTACAAGACAGGTTCAAAAAACTCTTTTACAAATTATGTAAAGGAGATTGAATCACCATAACAATTACGAATTTAGTATGGTTCAATATTTAATAGAAATTATTATAGAAAATTGCTATTAATTTCTTGTTTCTATCATTAAAAAAAACACAAAAGCAAGAGCTGTTACTTTTACTGTTACTGTTAAAGCAATTAATTCTAATTACAAACATTTTTTTTTTTATTATTTTACCACAGATTAAAACGGTCGTTTCAGAAGAAAAAAAGTGGAAATTTCATTTTCCATATCCAAAATATTGTATATTTTGGTTATGGAAAATGAAATTCGGAGAATTAGTGACGTACCCTATAGATAAACCAAAATTAAATAAAAGTAAACTTCACATTGATGAGGAACCTCGGTGGGGAGATATTTAGGGTTGGAGAGCAATTTAGCGAAGGGATGATGACAGAATAAAAATATGTATTAAAAACATATATAGAACATTTTACTGTCCATAGTGAAAACAGAGTCGTTTTAAAGTCCAACACTTTTTATTTATTTTTGTCTGACCCACGAGTTACTAAGTTAGCTACTCTGTCAACGTTGTCTAACAATGGGGAAGAAAACTGTTAAATAGTTCATTGTAGAGGGCGCTAAGTGTTTGTTCCAAAGCAACTGTCAATCTTCATACTATTTGAAATATGCGTTTTAATTATTTATTGAAAAACCGGTCATCGTGTGGGTTTTAAATGTGGCTCTTTTTT
Organism: Thumatha senex; assembly: GCA_948477245.1. Classification (NCBI taxonomy): domain Eukaryota; kingdom Metazoa; phylum Arthropoda; class Insecta; order Lepidoptera; family Erebidae; genus Thumatha; species Thumatha senex. The sequence goes on from OX419724.1 coordinate 733,055, forward strand.
CTTATTTCAATTACTCCTTTAATTCAACGACTCGTCAGGTAGAATACACGTTGTTAAGATTTATCCACCACAAAAAAAGAAACTTAGAGCCAAAACAAAACGCAAGACGAAGCAGACTATAGGTTTTGTTATGAGACAAAACGTTTTCTGTGTAACAAATACACAGCGCCCTCTACATAAAAGTTTCGAGTTTACTTTCCATTCTGTCCGGTTTTATACGCAATAACAATAATTCACCATCCCTGTCACGAAAGAACAAACAAACATCAGAAATAAATTTATCTCTCCGGTTGATCAAAACGCCACATAGAATAAGGAACACCGAGTCCCCCTAGAGGTGAAGGAAGGCAAGCTAGAAAAGCTCGTGCACCTTGCGAAATACCGAGAGCACAGTTCACTTCTTGGCCTCGAGCGCGGCGCGCAGCAGCAGCGGCAGCGCCGCGCCTCATGTGTGCAGCGCCGCGGTGATCTCGCGGTGGATCGTGCTCTACGCCAGGAATTATAATATTGTACAGCAGTCCACCGTCTAGGTTGCCAAGCCAGTTCCGCAAGTTAGTCATAGTTCATACGGAACTGGGACTAGCGAGTGTTAGGACTAGAGGACGTCACAGAGAAAGCGGTTTCTTTCGAGCTATGCAATGTGTTAAGAGAACCCTGTCCGATCCGTGAAGGTATTGGCAGGTATCGAGATACGATTCGATTCGTGTAATCCTTTTTAGAAATTACCCCAAAAATTTACCCCGAAATAATTAATTGAAAAATAATATAATGTGGTAGCTTACATCGCAACACAGGGAAAGGGCTATTCGGAAATGCAAGGTCAAAAGGTCAGCTTACATCTGTCGGCGGCTTCTTTTGATATCACATATACTCGTCGCCGCATGCCAACAAAGGTGTTGTCAGTGTACGAGCAAACCCGCACATTTATATAGTTTATATTTTATGCTGATGCGCGATTCCTCGCGCTATACATTGTACCTATATAATTAAGTCAATTGACAATACATGTAGTAGTTGCTTTAAGTATTTTGCAGGACAATAAACATTTCCGGCTATCCACATCTGTCATTTATATGTACTTCTCCGTACAGTCAGTTTTTAAAAATTTGCTATGTTTTAAGGAAATTGGACTATTTCAGATACTAAAAACACGCATTTAAAAAAATTATAACAATTTTATATTTATTAATAATATAACTTTTTTTGTTATGTTATTGAAATGCCTATGTGCCCCCTTCGGGTCGGACAGGGTTTTCTTAACACATTGTATACGCATTGGCTTGTAAGATAGCTTTGTGTTTGATAACAGTAATAACGCTAGGCGTAGGTGTGGTTGAAATAGCAAAAATAAATTCCCTGCTTCAGATTTTTAAACGTCTTCAGTATGAGGTATAACACCTGGGGGCCGAGTCGTGTTATAATATTGTGTTGTGTCGAAATAGAATCAAAATCGTTGCTCAATAGAAAGCCACCTGTACAATTTTGACAGTTTTTCGTAGTCTACTATTACAATCGTAATCCCATCGGTCGGCTGATAGAATTCTACTAACAGTAGCCGCTGGTCAGTTGCATTTTTGATAGTCTACTAACATTTTGACATCTAAAAACAGCGAATTAGTTTTATTACTGGACTTACTTGACGACCCTTTTGATGACCCCCATACTGAAGACGATCAGGGTTAAAAAAAAACAATGGACCAATTCATTTTTATTTCTAAAGATTTCAAACCCAACAAGTCAAATTGGGTAACTGTTAAACTTGTAATTACTAAAGACAACAAGATGATATTTAGAGATGCTTGAAAAGTGTGTGCGTTACTGACCAGCTCGTCGAGTTGCCGCGCCAGCTAGAAATGCTTACTATATAAGTGCCAGATTCGTTCGTGCGAGGAATACTGCTCACATCTCTGGGATGGCTCCGCCAAGTACTTACTTGAAGCTCTCGACGCTTTGCAGCGACGTGCCACCCGCATAATAGATTGTCCAGAGGTCACTGGCAGACTTGAACCGTTGGAGATGCGCAGGACAGTAGCCAGCTAAGCTGCATTTGACCGCATCTACCACGGTGAGTGTTCTGAAGAACTCTTCCAATTGGTCCCACCCTCCCCCTTCCGTTCCCGAACAACACGAGCGGGGCAGAGATGTCATCCTTACACTGTGGACACGATCGTGGCCAGAACCGAAAGATTCCGTAGGTTTTTCTCTTATGTATCTTATATATTCTTATAAAAACGTGGAATTCTCTGCCGGCGCACGTGTTTCCCTTACCTCCTCTTACAATCCTAGGTCCTTTGAGTGATGCGTGAAAAGGCATATATCTGGGCCGTCAAAATGAGGGTCGATATTGAAACCCTGCGTGCGGGTTGAGATAGCGGCCCTCATTCACGGGTCGTCGTCTTTGCTTACCATCAGGGTGGCGACGTTATTTTGACGTGCAAAACATAAAAAAAAACAAAAGTAAAAGAGCTGCCCGCTGAGCGCCAGCAGCACGTGGCGCTGCCCGTCCTGCTGCAGCTCCAGCTAGTGTGTGTGGTGCGGTACTGACCAGCTCGTCCAGCTGCCGCGCCAGCTGCCCGCTGAGCGCCAGCAGCACGTGGCGCTGCCCGTCCTGCTGCAGCTCCAGCTAGTGTGTGTGGTGCGGTACTGACCAGCTCGTCCAGCTGCCGCGCCAGCTGCCCGCTGAGCGCCAGCAGCACGTGGCGCTGCCCGTCCTGCTGCAGCTCCAGCTAGTGTGTGTGGTGCGGTACTGACCAGCTCGTCCAGCTGCCGCGCCAGCTGCCCGCTGAGCGCCAGCAGCACGTGGCGCTGCCCGTCCTGCTGCAGCTCCAGCTAGTGTGTGTGGTGCGGTACTGACCAGCTCGTCCAGCTGCCGCGCCAGCTGCCCGCTGAGCGCCAGCAGCACGTGGCGCTGCCCGTCCTGCTGCAGCTCCAGCTAGTGTGTGTGGTGCGGTACTGACCAGCTCGTCCAGCTGCCGCGCCAGCTGCCCGCTGAGCGCCAGCAGCACGTGGCGCTGCCCGTCCTGCTGCAGCTCCAGCTAGTGTGTGTGGTGCGGTACTGACCAGCTCGTCCAGCTGCCGCGCCAGCTGCCCGCTGAGCGCCAGCAGCACGTGGCGCTGCCCGTCCTGCTGCAGCTCCAGCTAGTGTGTGTGGTGCGGTACTGACCAGCTCGTCCAGCTGCCGCGCCAGCTGCCCGCTGAGCGCCAGCAGCACGTGGCGCTGCCCGTCCTGCTGCAGCTCCAGCTAGTGTGTGTGGTGCGGTACTGACCAGCTCGTCCAGCTGCCGCGCCAGCTGCCCGCTGAGCGCCAGCAGCACGTGGCGCTGCCCGTCCTGCTGCAGCTCCAGCTAGTGTGTGTGGTGCGGTACTGACCAGCTCGTCCAGCTGCCGCGCCAGCTGCCCGCTGAGCGCCAGCAGCACGTGGCGCTGCCCGTCCTGCTGCAGCTCCAGCTAGTGTGTGTGGTGCGGTACTGACCAGCTCGTCCAGCTGCCGCGCCAGCTGCCCGCTGAGCGCCAGCAGCACGTGGCGCTGCCCGTCCTGCTGCAGCTCCAGCTAGTGTGTGTGGTGCGGTACTGACCAGCTCGTCCAGCTGCCGCGCCAGCTGCCCGCTGAGCGCCAGCAGCACGTGGCGCTGCCCGTCCTGCTGCAGCTCCAGCTAGTGTGTGTGGTGCGGTACTGACCAGCTCGTCCAGCTGCCGCGCCAGCTGCCCGCTGAGCGCCAGCAGCACGTGGCGCTGCCCGTCCTGCTGCAGCTCCAGCTAGTGTGTGTGGTGCGGTACTGACCAGCTCGTCCAGCTGCCGCGCCAGCTGCCCGCTGAGCGCCAGCAGCACGTGGCGCTGCCCGTCCTGCTGCAGCTCCAGCTAGTGTGTGTGGTGCGGTACTGACCAGCTCGTCCAGCTGCCGCGCCAGCTGCCCGCTGAGCGCCAGCAGCACGTGGCGCTGCCCGTCCTGCTGCAGCTCCAGCTAGTGTGTGTGGTGCGGTACTGACCAGCTCGTCCAGCTGCCGCGCCAGCTGCCCGCTGAGCGCCAGCAGCACGTGGCGCTGCCCGTCCTGCTGCAGCTCCAGCTAGTGTGTGTGGTGCGGTACTGACCAGCTCGTCCAGCTGCCGCGCCAGCTGCCCGCTGAGCGCCAGCAGCACGTGGCGCTGCCCGTCCTGCTGCAGCTCCAGCTAGTGTGTGTGGTGCGGTACTGACCAGCTCGTCCAGCTGCCGCGCCAGCTGCCCGCTGAGCGCCAGCAGCACGTGGCGCTGCCCGTCCTGCTGCAGCTCCAGCTAGTGTGTGTGGTGCGGTACTGACCAGCTCGTCCAGCTGCCGCGCCAGCTGCCCGCTGAGCGCCAGCAGCACGTGGCGCTGCCCGTCCTGCTGCAGCTCCAGCTAGTGTGTGTGGTGCGGTACTGACCAGCTCGTCCAGCTGCCGCGCCAGCTGCCCGCTGAGCGCCAGCAGCACGTGGCGCTGCCCGTCCTGCTGCAGCTCCAGCTAGTGTGTGTGGTGCGGTACTGACCAGCTCGTCCAGCTGCCGCGCCAGCTGCCCGCTGAGCGCCAGCAGCACGTGGCGCTGCCCGTCCTGCTGCAGCTCCAGCTAGTGTGTGTGGTGCGGTACTGACCAGCTCGTCCAGCTGCCGCGCCAGCTGCCCGCTGAGCGCCAGCAGCACGTGGCGCTGCCCGTCCTGCTGCAGCTCCAGCTAGTGTGTGTGGTGCGGTACTGACCAGCTCGTCCAGCTGCCGCGCCAGCTGCCCGCTGAGCGCCAGCAGCACGTGGCGCTGCCCGTCCTGCGCCGCCAGCGCCAGCTCCAGCTGACTCTGCGCCAGCTTCGCCTCCGCGTCCTGCCGCACACAACGCATCTGGCTTTACTCGCTACCTACGTAGTCCACGCATACATCTTTCGCTTCATACATGCACATCTGGGTATTTTATTACTTTTGACCTTTCCGTTTTTTGAACAACCTGCTCCTGTGGTAAATGAATGTAAGTCTCATTCTACCCTGACTCCTACCATCTATTTTCGCACAGTAGACATTCTTCGTCAATAGTTCCTCTTTCAGTGTTGGAAGTCTCCAAACCACCGAGCACGCACTTTTACTGCTCATAATTTCATTCCAACCTACCATATTGCTTACCACTACGTTCAGTCGGCCATCGTTACACCGCTCAATTTTAGAGACTTGTTATAATATTAAACTAATAACAGTGATTATCTATCAAAGAACGAAAGTAGCCCACGTGATAATGAGTTTAGTGTCTGGTTGTTGAAACGTTGAAGGTCCAGCAGATTCAGGTCTATTGGTCATCCGCAAGGTAGTCGAGAATACATACCTGTTCACTCTTCTTCGATTTGGTAATCTGTGCCAACTCCTCATTCTTCTGCGCCAATTCCGCTTCAAGTTGAGCGACACGCTGCCTTAATTGTTCTACCTCGTTCTGTTCTGCACCTGGAACACGCCAAACATTATCTTTTAATATTCTATTCCAGAACCGGTATAGCACATGTTGGCAAAAATCTACTAAACTAAAATAGAAATAGGTGACCATATAAATCATATGCATCCTGACCGCTGGGCAAAGGTTTCTTCTATGTATGTATAGAAGAAACCTTAACACATTACACGTCTCTGGCTGACCAGAGATTGCGCTGTGAGCTGATCGCCTACCAGAATTTTCAACTCTAGAGGGACACAACACAGACAATTATGGAAAGTTGGGTTAAGTTGAGGTAGCCTTTTCCCAACAGTGGAACGGTACAGGCGAAATACATGTTTTCTATAACGACTAATCCCAGTGTGAATAGGCCTTCCACGAATTAAATACAACCTAGTACGGGTTGCGAATGCTAGCAAGATGATCTAAACGTGATGATCAGTGGGCAAAATTTTCCTGAGACCGTGGTGCAAGTGTGCAGGCTATAACAGTGGCCCAATATCTGAACGTCACCATAACTTTTCACCTGGCGAGTGGCATCATTTTCACGACCAAATCTAAAGCTGAAGAGTTTGTTTGGTTGAACGCGCTAATTGCAGGAACTACTTGTTCGATTTGAACAATAATGTTTGTGTTGGATTACCATTTATCTAGGAAGGCTATATATCAACGTTTCCCAAAGTGGGCGATAACGCCCCCTTGTGAGCGCTGCAGGCCTAAAGGGGGGCGGTAAGAGACCCAGAAAAAAAATGGGGGCGTTGTGTAGGCTTCGGGGGGCGATTTGGAATTTCATCTAGCTAGGAGGACTCTTAGACACCGACAGAGCTCTCGACTCTCGGCTACAACTTGTGAACATCAACTAATATTAACTAAGAGATTTCTCAAACTCGGTTCGATATTTCTCTCCACGTAGTTCATGTATCTGTCCTGTTTTAATCAATAAATAGAAGAAAAATCATGTCCGTCGGTCGCTCCGATTCGAAATGAAAGTAGACACAAACAAAAAAAATAAAAAGGCAATAGACACACTTTCGCATTTTAATAGTTACTAGTATTCCTAGATAGGTAATTTTCGTAGACCGCGGGCAATCATGTTTTAACAAGTTTTTGTTAAATAACCCGATTTGTGCATTCCTGTATCAATCGGCTGATTCATAGAATACTTGTTCTTACTTGTTGAGTACAATTGAGCGTCGAATGAGATAAACGACTTAATGCATGTTTGTCTTATTCGTGTCGGTGAGTGCTGCTTATGCAATCCTATATAAACAACGGAATATTTATTTTATTTTCATTAGCGGTTTCGCGCGTAATAGATAAGCAGTACTTAAGTTCAACACTTACTTACGTATTTCTTAAAACAAAACAATGTCGGAAGTAAAAAAGAAGAGACGACAATACTCTGTGGAATTTATTAAATTCGGATTCATTGAAAATCCCACAAACCCATCGTCGCCTCAGTGCCTTCTATGTCTAAAAACATTTTCGAATAAAGCAATGAAGCCTTCAAGACTGCAAGATCATTTGAATAAAATGCATCCAGATAAGAAAGACAAGAATGTAGCATATTTTCAAGACCTAGAGATAAGGCATAATACTCAGCCAAGTGTAGCAAAACTATTTTCGGCAGCTGCTAAGCAAGATGACGACGGACTTACAGCTTCGTACAATATCTCTCTGTTAATATTTCAAAAAGGCAAACCACAGAACATCGGAGAAGAGTTAATTTTGCCAGCAATAAAGGAAGTAATAACTACTGTGCTTCATAAACCGGCCGCAGATATTATCCGAAAAAATCCTTGAGTAATAATTATGTGCAAAGACGAATTGATGAAATGGCTGAAAACATTGAATGATCATTGTGCAATCATCTGAAGACTAGTCAATTCTCAATTCTGCTCGATGAGTCCACTTTACCTACTAATGAAGCATTGTTGCTGTGTTACGTGAGGTTTATTAAACATGAGAAAATATGTGAAGAACTATTGTTCGCTAGAAATTTAGAGACCGATACAAAAGGCGAAACCATATTCAATACATTGTAAAAGTTTTGTGATGAGAAAGAGATTCCCTTGGAAAATATTATATCAGTTGCTACGGATGGCGCTCCGGCTATGACAGGGTGCCATAAAGGCTTCATAGCGTACTTAAAAAATAAAATCCAGATGTACTTGCTGTACATTGCGTTATTCATAGACAACATTTGGTTGCTAGAAACTTAAGTGAACGACTATTTCAATCACTGCAATATGTTATCAAAGCAGTCAATAAAAACCGTAACAGCTCTTTAAATAATTGATTATTTCATCAGCTTTGTGTTACTACTAATGACGAAGATTCCAACCGCTTGTTTGTTTCATACTGAGGTTCGTTGGCTATCAAGAGGCAATTGTCTGACTCGATTTTACAACCTGTTTGACTCTGTGATAGAGTTCTTGGAAACTAAAGATACAGAATTGCGCAACAAGCTCATTACATCAAAAATGATATAGATTACATGACAGACCTGTATAAATTGTTCAACGACATGAGTCTCCAACTGCAAGGCGATGAACTAAATTTAATTAAAACAAAAAATGTCGTTGCTGCTTTCGCAGCCAAACTGCTTCTACACAAAAAGAATATGGGCAGACGTGAGTTTCACAATTTTCCGAATTTATCAGTATCCTGCAGTAAGGACGACTTGTTTGCCTACTGCGAACATTGCCTACTGCAAACCTACACATTGACTTCACCGAACGATACCAGGACATTTTGAACTTGGAAATACCAGGCTGGGTGTTAGATCCGTTTTCAAATGTCAACACAGCAATCTCACCTCAGCTGGAAGAACAACTTATAGAATTGACAACAAACGAGGAAATAAAATCAAGTACAAAAATGGCTATCAAGAATTTTGGCTACAAAAACCGATCCCGCAATTGTATCCTGGATTGTGGTCAATCGTTCAACGATTCTTGATAGCATTCCCATCGTCATATTTGTGTGAACGTGGATTTAGTGCTGTGGCAACGCTGCTTACTAAAAAGAGAAATCGTTTGCATGTTACTGAAAGTGGCGACTTGCGGCTGCTCTTGAGTAAATTGGAACCTGTTATCAACAAACTTATTAAACAGCATCGGATTCATCCTTCACATTAGTTTTTATATAAGAATCGATTATGTTTGTTTTATTTCGAAAAAAAGATACTCTGTCTGAATACTATAAAGTTGCGTTTCAATAATCATTCTCATTGGCAGGTGTAGCCCGTAAGAGTTACGAGGGGCGTACAATGTATTCTCGGTATCGGGGTAATATACTAATGATGAGGGTAATTACATTATCTTATTAGTTTATGACTCTCATTGAGGGTATAAATACAAAATTTTATTTGATTGTCGCCATTAGTATTCAAAATATCATTTCTGAAAGGCAACTACGATGACTGATACGACAATGTTGAATAAAATCGAGCATCGCGCTGTGATAAAATTCCTCACAAAACAAGGAAAGACTCAAAAAGTAATTCACGAAGAAATGATGGCTGTTTACCAAGATTCTGCCCCTTAATTATCTACAATTCAGAAGTGGTCAAGTGAATTTAAACGGGATAGAGAGAGTATTGAAGACGATCCTCGTGCCGGTGGGCCGGTTAGTGCCGCTACTGAAGAAAACGTAAAAATTGTTGAGTAACTTGTACTCAAAGATGCCCGTGTGAGAGTGAAAATATTAGCAGAAAGAACCAAGCTATCTGTGGGTACCATTCACACTATCCTTCATGACCATCTGAATTTGTCAAAGGTCAGTGCAAGATGGGTGCCGCGAATGCTCACAGCGCTTCAGAAACAAGTGCGAGTTGATTGTTGCAAGGAGTTTTTGGAGCTCTGTGGTGAAAATCTGCAAAGTATTTATGATCAGATTGTTACTGGTGATGAAACGTGAGTTCATCACTATGATCCTGAGAGCAAGCAGGAGTCTATGCAGTAGCATAAAAAAGGAACAGCCCCACCGAAGAAGTTCAAAGTCAGCCCATCCGCCGGAAAGTTCATGGTCACAGTGTTTTGGGATTCCAAGGAAATCTTATTAATTGAGTACACAAAAAAAGGTGAGAGTATTACTGGCACAACTTAACTAGTGATTACTTCTTTCTGTTCCCAAATCTCAAAAAAGAACTTCGAGGCAAGCATTTTTCCGACGATGAAGAGTTAAAGGCAGCAATTAACGATCATTTTTCAGACCAGGAAGAAAAATATTTTTTGGAGGGAATTGAAAAGTTTTTATCCAGGACAAATAAGTGTGTTCAGATCCTAGGGGACTACATTGAAAAATAAATTTTATTCAGAATTTTCTGCTTATTCTTTCATGCCGATACCGAGAATACATTGAACTCCCCTCGTAACTTGAGACCTGAGCGTCGTTATGTACTACCTACTGTGCTCAGGTCTCAAGTTAACTCTTGCGGATTATAGTAAAAGTCTATTTTAGAATTAATGTTTAATCTCCGCTAATATAGCTCACAACAATTAATTAATTTAATTTGAAGTTTTAGTGGTTTTTAAGTAGATGAAAAAATGGGGGCGCTAAAAATTTATTTAGTCTCAAAGTGGGCAGTAGACAAAATAAGTTTGGGAACCTCTGCTATATATCATCACGCGCTACCCAGAAGAGGAGAGTAGTAATCATAAATGTCAACAAATCGAGCATTTTTTCATATGGTATTGTAAAATGAATTAACGATTTCATTAAATGGGTGCTACGGGGTTCAAAGTAGGTCAAGGACATTACCTTTCCCAGCGTAATGGCGAGCCCTGGCCACTTCCTCTCTATATTGGTGAAGTTGTCGCTTCCACTCGTCCACGTTGGCCGTACTCTCCTGCAGCGCGGCTGTCAGCCGGAGGTTGTTACTCTTTAGGGTGGCAAGCTCAACCTCCCACTTCTTGGCATTGGCAGAGCTATAGAAGAAGAAAAATAATTTTAAGATCAGGGACCATCGCTCAACGACGTTAACAGTAACAATAAAAGAACAAAATATAAATAAATAAAAAATCTTTATTTTGCATAGACCATTTTAACGTCGCTTACAAAATGTCATACACTGTAACTAAGGATAAATTAAATATTTTTAAAGTGACCACCGGTTCGGAACGCGGCCCACCTGAGAAGAACCGGCAAGAAACTTATGAAGGCTTTTTTTTTAAGGCCTATTGACAATTTAATATTATTTCTCTGTGCCAGCAGATCATTTTCAGGCGTCCCAGTCCTGCAAATAGTCTTTAACAGCGTAATAATATTTTTAACAAAGCTTTTTTTAAAATAACAATGCAATAAATTTGATTAGAGGTTACTTTTGTAAGCTCCCTTATAAGTTCAGTATGATGTTCTTCAAAAAGGACATTAGAAAACCTCTAAAAGATTCGCAAGGATACTGCAGGGTCACATATTCTTGAATGTCACCTTAACAATATATAAAAGAAGAAAAATTTGAAGTAGTCCCGCTAACTCTGTGTTCTGTCAACGAACACTGCGTTATGCATTTTTGACTATGGCTGGTCCTCGGATGAGTGACCGCTTTGTGAAATTTTAATTAATTTGTTTGGGTTTGCGTGCCGCGCTTTGAAAAGCACGTTAAGCCGTTGGCCTCGGTTGCCAGTAACATAACACTCGTTTAGTCAAGTTGAAGGCCTTTTGAGGCGGCTTGAAAAATGTCAACAGAAGGTCGCCACAACCTGCGCCAGTCCATTTCAACAAGGCAATGGGCTCACCATCTGTTTCGGTCAAATGTGGGCGTTAAGTATGTCTGTTTACCCTTTCGGTCATAACGGCGTGACTGATTAAGAAAAATCCAAATCAGCGACGTAAACTAAGGGTCGAAATCCAGCGACGTAAACAGATTTATCTCGATGATGTAACTACGAGGATAATTCTATCGACATTTCGACGTAGCGAATAGCAAGACTGCATTGCTTCAAGCCTGCTTTACCAACCTTCAATAGCGACATCTAAAGTGAAACAGTATTTGCGGTAACGAGTTCCAATTATCCACAGTTCAGAATATTCGGAGAGGTCAACAGTCAATATCATAAAACCATGTCACAAGCACAGTGGTTCGCCTCACTACTGGTGTTAGATAACATGGGCGCTGAAGCTTTCACATTCTATTGTATAGACGTTCACATGGATTTCTCATAAACATTCGACTAAGTAACCAACATTATTTGATTGCGAAATTACACATACATTTCGTGTATGGTGAGGATTTATGTTTAGATAATTAATTGGATTACTTCATGATGTAATTCGGCCGGGTTACTTAATATTGGACAAACAAAATGTCAAAGATAAATATCAAATCCAATTTATACACTAACAAAATAAACATATACATATTCTATGTGTAAGCTTGGTACATTTAATCTCAAGGGTTTAGTGGTCCCAAGGGGTGGTGGTATTGAAGATGCTATTGTTATGAAAAAAAGACACTTATCATGTTTAGCCAGATTTTTCTACAAAAAGTAAATTTTTCATTTTACCGCAAATCCAGGGTCGAGTTGTTAAAATTGTTTATAGGTACAAGATAACCTTCTGGACTCGAAGAGCTTACGAGGCTGCAAACTGATGGAGCCATCTTTGATGTGTGGGTACGTACGTATAAATGAGTTAAGCAAGCTTTTCACAAATTGGAGCGCAATAAATCTCATCTGCAAATGCACCTACTGAATTACGGCTTAGGATATAGCGTAGATGCATGCCCGTAAAGGGGTGGCGAATTCAGACGACACGATACGGCACGTTCCCATCAATGTCGAAATCAAGTTACTAATTTTATATAATAGGTTGCATCTATCATATCATCATCGAGGCTTTATGGTAAGAAGAGACAGCAATCGCTGGCTTTATTTCTCTCGTTTCTTCGTCATAGTGCAGCCCCAATTGCCTTCAAACCTTACCTGGATTTGAAGGCTGGGGTCTGGAGCTATCATTTGGTTTATGATTTTCGGCATTGTTGGGAGCAACTGCTGTCTGGCCTCCCAAACCTTTAAGGGCACCTGCATCGTTGCCACGTTCGGTAAGCTTCTTCGGTAATCTTGGTGAGCTTTCATTACTATCCTAGTAGAATAGATTAAACAAAGGACTGTATATCTGTTAGAACTTTCATAGTCACAGCCTATATAGGCGCTTTCAATCACGCTTCACTTTCGATCATAATTCTTCAATGCGATTGCGCAATGATACGGTGATGCGAAGATTGTCTGTATGATGCGTGCGCATCTCGATTTATTACTAGTTATTGTGTTGTGCTACCAGTATTTTTGCTGATCACTATTTAATCTTAATAATTATGTTTTTATTTTAAATTTAACATCTGAAATAGACACACTTTATTAACTTTATTCGGCCCTTTAGACCCACCCCAGTTCCATGCTTCGGAAGGCACGTTAAGCCGTTAGTCCCGGTTGCCAATAAAATGGCAGTCGTTAAGCCAAGTTGAAGGCCTTATGGGCGGCTTTAAAATTTCAACAGCAGGTCGCCGCAGCCTGCGCCTGTCTATTTCAACACGGCAATGGGCTCACCACCTGTTACGTGGGACAAAAATGCATACGGTGAAATGTGGGCGTTTAATATGCCTCTGCCTACCCCTTCGGGGATAAAGGCGTGACAATATGTATGTATGTATGTAATTATGTTTAACAAAGACGTGTTTGTTCGAACACTTAGAACTCTAGAAAGGCTGGACAAATGTATTGATAGTTACTTTTTTGGATTTGTCTCTGCCCCGAATAAGTAAAAGAAAAAAAAACATCAATAAATAATGTAATGTGAAACATTTTCTATGAAACCGAATTCTAAGGTGCAAAGCCGCCGGCGCCACTAGATATCAATAATTAATACTTTTTATACGACTTAAGAAGTTAAGAATACAGATACCTTATTGAAAAGCGACACTTGGGTCTTGACAAAATCTATTTTTTTGAAGGACGAATAGTAAATCTTGATTTAGTCTATTTATCAATCCCCGAAGGGGTGCCGGCTCAAATTATGCGTCCACTTTCAGAGTGTGTATTTCTGTCCCGCGTAATAGGACGTGAGCCCATCGCCGTGCCTGTTTAATTTTTATCTTAGCCTACTAACGCCTATTACTGGATCTATCTACGGCCGAGGTTAAGGAATGAGCACCCCATTCCGATTTTCCCAGGGGGTTACAGTTCTACGGAAAGAAAATATAGAAGATTATATATAGTCGGCAGCTTTTCATTTCATTCATCTAATTAATTTCACCAGTATCATAAATTTCATTAGTTTATTTCGATCGTTTCGTTGGATTCAATAATTTCATTCATTTCATTTCCAAACAGTCTACGATGACCCCAAGTATTGTAACGGTGGAATGACGAAACCGAACTCCTCACGGAGAGGCATTGTATAGGGTCCTCAGTAGTAAGTATCTTAGCCTCCATATTTTAGTGGTGTGTAATAATTCGCTTAGCAACAGGACAATAAGCCTGTCTGTCGCGATTAACTCAAACAAAACGGATTATCAAATGGGTTTTTACAAAGGATGGAGTGAAACACTAAATTTTAGATATGTATGTAATTTCATGCGAGAGAAATGGAAAGTTTCCGCTGTAAATACAGTATAATATACTACGCAATACAGAAAGCTTGCATATGTAACGAGATCATGATTATAATTGCAACTATTTATTTGTTACTCAATATCTTATCTCTCGATGTCACTACTCAAGTTATCGACAGAAGAACAAGCTCCAACACTTCAAAGATTTTTAATTAAATTAACATATTAAAATCAATAGGCGCTGTAGAATTTATTGATAAAAATATCTTTATTAATGTAGGTCGTAAAGTAACACTTATGCCCTACGGGTTGAGATAGCGGACCTCAATCATAGGCCGTCGTCTTTGCTTACCACCAGGCGGGCGACGCCATTTTAACGAGTCAAATATAAAAAAAAACAAAATTATCATGTCGCAGCTAAGACGTGTGTACGTATGTCACCTTACTTATAAAAAACTGGTAGAGCTATTTCAGAGCAAAGGCGCTCTCGGTAGGTTTGTTAGGTGTGAAAAATCAATCACGCAGATCCTTTTTGTCAATTGTAGATTCGATTTTCTTTATCAAATTTAAGAATATTCTTCCTCCGCGACTTCTTTCATATAACATATACCTCGTGAGTCGCATACTACTGGTGAAGACAAAACGAAACTTCTGCTTAATCTCTGTAGTGTCGCTACATCCACGCATAAAATTTTCCAAGCGTATCGTTAACGAGCATGGAGATCGAACGATTTTCCACGAGCAACGGGGTCGATTCTGTACCGGTTTATGTAGTATATTATGTTGTGTAAAATAATTTATTGTAAAGATTATGTGGTCTAGTATTAACTGCAATCCTTGGTCAATAGCTGTAGCTCTTTCTTAGTTGCGCATTCTCTAGACAAAAACGGACACCACAAAATTAAGACACTGGCAAAGTCGTTCTTACTGTGATTAGGAGGTTAAACAGAAGTCACTACCAACAGTAATAAAATAAAGCTAGCAGCGTCCTTTTTTTTATATTTGGCACGTCAAAATGGCGTCATCCGCCCGATGGTATGAAAAGACGACGACCACAGCCTGCCCTGCCGTGGTGGCAACAGGACAACTATATAATGAGAATCCCGAGCCCAGATAATGTCTACAAATATTAAAATTACTTATCCTGTCTGATTGATTTAACAGCGCATAGCTCAAACCGCTGAAGGCTCTTTGACAACGTTAGACATTTAGAAAACTCCCCGTAAAGGAGCTCGTACCTGCAATTTTCGGAAATATTCGACGATATCCCGGACGAATGTGTACAGAGAGTAACAGAAAACAAACACTACTAACTCGTACCTGTGCTCGTACTTTACAACACAAAGAGTACTTAGCAATGATTTTGAAAGTGCTTTACTGCATAGTTCCCGCGAACAATTTGAATTAATTACAAGATGTTGTCTTGGCTTTGATCACCGAACACATAATTGAATAGCTCCGATAAATTAAATACTCGTTGGCGTAAACTGGACCGATTCCAACACTTAGCTATTTTTCAATGTAAGTTGCAAGGAAATAGTAGAAAAAATAGAAACGACTAGAAGGTAAAACGTAAAGGTACGATAAGGGCTTACTGAAATCTACATCTACACCGACTTATTTATGGACGAGCTCGTGGGCAATAGAAGGATAACTTAAAAGAATACCCCGTCTGGTTAGCATGATACAGTATGTCAAACACTACCAATATACGGAAATTAAAAGAGTCCTATGTCCAGCTATTGTCTGCGATAGGCTGATTTGATTGAGGTACCTAACAATATTAAAGTTATGAATGATAGAGTCCTTCCAAATCCTACTTATAGTAAAATTAATGTAGCTCAAGTATGAATAATGAATTTAATATATAAATGATATTTACTTAATAGCTTCCTATTAAAGCGCAGTATTATAAACACTGAACACAAAAACAACGGATGTGAATCGGCTGAAATGTCGTCATATTTCAATCAATGAAGCGTTATAATGAATGAGTAGTGTAAAATGTGTACGTTATTGCAGTTTACGGCGGCGCTGCTTAAATCAATTATCAAGTAGCAGAAGCTGTATAAACGACGGAAGTCGACATTGAAAATATACAGACAAACTGAGCACCTGACCCGGTCGATAAACGCGCGATTTAGATCTAGTAAATTTTACTGCCCTATTTTCTTATGAAAACGAAACTTAATATAAAAAAGGTTTTAAAATGAATACAGACATCCGGTTCAACGTAGAAGTTTACAAAGTAAAATCTACATAATTGTTACCCCGTTTGGAATCGTCTTTATAATATCAGGTAGTTTGTTACAGCCCAGAACTTCACAATTGGCGAGGAGAGCGAAGAGTACATACGATGTTAGGTTTCACTCTCACTGTCACTCTCTTCATCTTTATGTATTCCCAGTTACTTTCAAACCCAACCTGGGTTTGGTTGGAGTTTATTTGCCGGCTAGGAGCAGCTATTGTGACTTTTAGTTTTCGGTAATATTAGGAGCGATTACGGTCTGATCCCTCAACCCTGTCAGTGCGTCGTTGGTTTGTCCATTAATCAGCAAATGCACCGCCTGCAGGTGCCGTGCTTGGGTTCCGGAGATCTTAGTTACTGTGTTTTTTTTATACCACTGTAGTCGCAGACAACATACGGCCCACCTGATGGAAAGTGGTCACCGTAGCCTATGGACGTTTGCAACACCTGGGGTGCAGCACTCGCGCTGCCGACCCTTAAAACTGTTTATAAAATCCATAAATAAAAAACGACGGTGGCGGGCATGTACGATAAATAAAACTGCATGTTTTCAACCGTCTCTAGGGCCAGTCCACGCATAAACTCATAGTAAAGTTTCTAACACGATATTAAATTATGTTATTATCATCATTAATCTTAAATTATTTTTGCTTAACTGAATGAAGACAGTTTTGAGAGTTATTTATTAACGAGATGAGAAAGCTGATTCTGATCAAAGTGATAGAATACAGTTAAAATCAAATGCAGAATAATTAGAGTGTATCTTATTTATCCTTGGGGGATACTTCTAGCGCCTGCTCGAACACGTGATGGTCGGGCACGTGATGGGTCAACCTAAAGAGCCCCGATGAGAATCCTTCCCCCGGGGCTCAATATCAAATAATAAATTTATAGTTTTTAAAAATTATAAATTTATTATTCAATATATAAATAGTTTAATGTCAAACTACCATGATGGTTTTCACCCAAACTCAGTCGATCTGGACTCAACTCGATCTGAATTTAAAGTTTAGAGTATGTTAAGTTAGTCAGTTTAAGGGCTAAGATTTTACAAGGCAAAACCTCAAGCGTTAGTTGAGAAACGTTCTGGAATACGGACCTGATAAGAGTTGACCGGAGTTGATAAGAGCAGATCGCATTAAGTTTGACAATATACGAGCAATTTTTAATACAAAGACTTAGATGTGATGAGGTTTTAGACGTATTCACTTTTAGTTGGAAACAATTTTGAACATCAATTAGTAAACAGCTTAGTATGACGTAGACGTATGACGAGATGTTTTTTCTATTTCTGCCCGGCAATCTTGTTATCACCTCCGGCAAGTGTTTGATGGTTTAATAGTTCATGTCTATTATCACAAGCTATCGAGAGCGGTTTCCATTCGAATAAAAATAGGTGGTATGTTAAAGTTCCTGTATAATTGTATGTACCATTTTGACGATTGTTGAACAACTGATACAATCTTCTACGTCTGCTTATTTTCCATTTTAATTTTCCGCTGCCCCTTATCTTAACCACAATTGTTTAAAGACTATATAGTTAAAACTATATCTTCGAATCAATCATCGCGTGTTGCCATTTAACGGTCACGTAACTACAGATACCGATGTGTACAATTATGCAGCGCCTTCAACAATGTAATGTACAACTTGTAGTATATTGTGGCTTAGATTCCTGTCGGATATGAGCCAAGTATACGATACTTCCTTGTAGATGTGCGGATTTGTTAGTTATTGTCCATTAATATAGTTTATATCACTGGTACGGTCGGTGCATGACAAACGAGGGTACACCCAAAAATTTTGGCTTTATAGATATACTTTTAGGATTAACAGGTTTTTTTTACATCATTCAGGTGGCAGACGAGATCACCGGATCAAAGCTGGTCACCCCTTTTAAGGCTACTTATTAAGAACCCCATACTGGAGGCGTTCCGGAAAAACCTGGCAGGGACCTCATTCCATATTCTAATCGACTATGCGAAACAAAGTCTCTATCGGACCTCACCTTCCCAAGTGACGCTCCCGCGCTCCGGACGTAAAGTGTGAACTTAATATCGAGTGTGCTCTTAATAGTGATCTTAAGGTGACTAGCGGAGACGCCTCTCATTCGTACGCTCAGCCATTTCGCGAAGGCCGCTGAGGATATCCTCAGCAGCCTTCGCGAAATACATCATTTGGTGTACCTCACACGGTCTGCGTGACATCCACGGTAGGATCTTTACAGCATGTAGCTATTGAATGTGCCGCGTAAGCAACGGCTACGTTTCATACTCGTAGCAAGAGACAGGCCTTATGCTATGAAGCACATCTATACTAATATTATAAAGCTAAAAAGTTTTTTTGGTTTGTTTGTTTGGTTGAACGCGGTAATCTCAGGAACTGCAGGTCGGATTTGAAAAAATCTTTTTGTATTAAATAACACATTTATCGAGGAAGGCTATATATCATCACGCTACTACCCTGGAGAGCGGATCAGTATTCTACAGACGTATTTCTTTGATTGTAGGAATATGGGCGATTTGAAAAACAATTATAATTTAAAGGTTTCTAAAAAACAATTTGACTGCCTCAGTAGCGCAATTTAGCGTGTGCAATTGCTGTTGCTGAAGTCCCTTTTGAACGAGTTACCTTAAACGCAAAATGCCAATGAAGGCCTTTTACCTAAACATGAAATTTGCCTAAAAAGCTTTCGCCCTAAATGTGAGATACCGATAAAGCAGTATGGCTAAAATGGGAAATTGACTAAGTAGGTTTAAGTATAAAGAGTTCATGGGCATCTTGCGCTTAAAAGCAAGTAAGTCACGTTAGTCGATTAAAAGGGATATTTGTTTCCGAGTTTAGGTTGTAATTTAATTGAAAAATATTGTGTTTGAGACATGTATATTAGTATTAATGCCTTTATATTTTAATATGTTTGAAAGTTGTCTAGAAAACATTAGCTGAATTAGGGTTAAATGATGTTGAATGATAGTGACAAGATCCCAATAATTGTTGAGAGCTCTTACACATTGTTCGTAACATACATAATCAAACACGTAAAATATCACGTCACAGCTAGAGGTTACTATAAAATCATCACCATCGTTCACCCCTACTCCCACAAGGAGGGGTGGAGTGACGGCTATAAGTGAGAGTTGTAGGCAACCGCTCTTACACTTGTTTTGACCACGACACCCAAGTGACTGCCGTTGCAAATTTCAATATGGATTACAGATGTGTGAGTAACCGGATTTATTAAGTGGTGGTGGCATTACCAAGTGGTTTTTTGTTAATTTGTGTGGTGTCTTCATGTAAGTTATAGAAGAAATTTGCTTTATATTGTACCCATTATTTTTCAAAATAAAAATTAGAACATACAAAATACTCAATCTGTCAATAAATAAATTTTAAATGTGACAGATCTGTAAACTGTAAGCTTTATATCGCTTGATAATACCTATCTTAATCGGCAATATCGTATTTTATTGGATATGGAATTTATATTAGGTTTTTTTATATCACTGATGGAAAATGTAAAAAAAACTTTTAAGGCTGAGTTTTCAAAATATTTAGTTTCAAAATATGTCAATAACTAGACTAGTGCTATCAGCCGTGAACTCAGCTTCCAAACAAAAAAGGAACTTTCGGTTCAGTATTCAAATAACCTAGTACCATACATAAGAACGTCCTCTATTTATTAATCAATTACAGTGAACAGTAACATTCACGTGATCTACTGCCTTCCTATCTTTATTTCCGTCATATTAATTAGGTTATACTAGCTCATTTGCAGTGCGTTAATAAGCGACTTCCTAAAACAAATTAGGACAACAAAAAGTAATGTATTTTCTTTTTTAAAGTTAAGATTACTCGTAATTTATGACTGATTGGCTCTACGTGTTTCAAAAATGATAATACGTATTTTTTTACGGAGAGTTTCATTTGCGCATAAGCGCCTCCTGCTGCAGCGACAGCTAGGTGACTGGACTCTTGACCTTTCGCCTCCTAACTAGTTCGCACGGTAGGCCAGAGGACAAGTCACAGCGACCCAACAAAGGCCGGCCCAAGATAGTACTCTATTCGAAGGCTCAGACGTGTGGATCTTCATTATCTCTTTAATCAGTTGTAATTCCCACGTCTTGCCGTTCTCGAACATTAACACATATGATATAGTTGTTGGTCTATAGGTACCAAGACGACTTAAAAAATTACAAGTCATTTCCACACTAGGGCCAATTAATACTTAATCCCACACAATATGGTCACATATGACGGCGAACCAATTGACATAACTAGACTGACTTCATCTGTCACTCATGTCTTTCTAACTGAACCAAGAGATTAAAGTAATAAAAGGAGGAAGCTAGCCGACCTAACTGATATTGACCCACCATACCCCAAATATCTCTCAGTCGACATACCACTTGTACAGGAAGACAAGCGAGTGACGCCTTCTATACTTTTCAATTATTACCGAACAAAAATATCATTAAATTGAATTAAAAATATGTATTGCGAATAAAATCATTGAGTAACCTATTTTGAAGTCGGTTAAAAAGCCAATCGAAGACTGCAATACATAATTCTATTTCTTCAACGATATTTAACAGCAGCTAACACCGTACGCGAGCACTAATAGGATATTGCTTTAGCAGTAATTTAGCTCGGGAGTGAAAATGTATTGCGTGTCGGTTGAGACAGCTGCATCACGAGATGGTCACGTGTTGCTTGTGAAGTGAACTGAATTTATACACATCACACTTTTTTATACTATGTACTGAGGTGGCAGACAAGCATATAGTCTGCAACACCAAAAGTGTTACACTCGCACTGCCTACCTACAGCCGAACAGGGACAGGCTCTGCCTGCCTACCATAGAAATTTTTCGTGCCAGCAATCTGCAAGTTGGCTTAACTACTACTATGCAATGGAAGAACAAAGTTTGTCTACCTAGTCGAGGACGTTTTTCTAATCAATGTAAATTTCTAATCTCGTCAAGGATTTAATTTGCGTGAAGATAGTTTATTTTAGCTAAGTTTGCCGGCTCAGCTAGTAAATTCATACGAAACTAGCGGGCCTGGCAGACTTTGTCTAACTCTAATCTCGGAATTCAATCGCGAAAACTACAGAGTCAAAACTGTGAATCGAAACTATTCCCCTAGAGCCCAGCGCGAACAACACACCCACGTTAATTAATTAAAATCGATTGAAGACTTCTTCAGTGACATATACAGTACTACAAAAGCTTATTATAAATATGTACAGGACAGGGATGCATGGAAATGATCTGCTGGCAAATAAAATATTATAGTCATAATATATTAAATTGTAAATAGGCCATCAAAAAAAAGCCTTCCTAAGTTTCTTGCCGGTTCTTCTCAGGTGGGCCGCGTTCCGAACCGGTGGTCACTTTACATTTACAATTTTTAGTTTTGTAAGCGCCGTTGAAATGGTCTATGCTAAATAAAGACATTTTTATTTTTTATTTTTTTATTATTTTTTTATGCTTCACCCTTGACAGTAGTCACATTGCCTAACTGCTAACAACAACCTTATGACTTGAATTTTAAGGTATTATTAGCGTAATATTTTAATTATTTTATTTATATTTTAATTAATTTTACTATGACTTTGTCCCACATAAATTTGCTCGTAAACTACACACCTCTGAATCGAAGGAGCAAAACTCGTAAGCTTAAGTCACACGTAATTATATTTTACAAGTCATATATCAGATATGCAAAATGACTTACAAGTATGTATCCAGAAATCGCGGAATGCCAGATAGCGTATCTGGCATTCTGCGATTTCAGAGGCAGAAATGCAGAATGTATACGCAACAAGTAATTTTGAAGTGCTAGCTGTACCTTCCCACGGCTTTATTGACACTTATGATTACTGCTCCGATCTTTTGGGTAGTGGCATGATGACATATATATAACCTTCCTCGATAAACGGGTTATCTAATGAAAATTTTGTTTTCAAATCCAATGAGTAGTTCGATTCCAGAGACTAGCGAAAAAGCAAATTCTTCCCCTTTGTAATAAAGCGTAAAAATGTTAATTCATAACGGCTAAAAGACTCGTAAACAGGTAAAAAAACTGAATCGAATGAAACTCCAATTTTAAAAAAGCATTCGCTAATATTGCCAAGTTATAAAACTACATACGAAATATACATTGCATCAGGAAGTAGGAACGTCCGCGGGTGGCGTGGCTCTTGGCAATTGTGATAACTAGCCGGAAACAACCGACTTCACTGCACGACGGATATATTAAGTCTATGAAGAATTTATTAGTTAACTAGCTGACGCGGCTTTGTACGCGTGAAGTTCGGGGAAGTTTTGTAAAATAAATGCAGCTATTTATAAAGCAATGTTGTACGCACAGAGCATGAAATCAATGTCACTCGCGCGTTCTCTACTAGAGACGCCTTAAATTACAATATGTTACTGAGTTCGTCTCTCCACATTGAACCTACCAAAAATATTAACCATACACCATTTCAACTCTAGAATGGCTGTGCCTATATTTATGAATTTTGGTTTGTAGTGTTTGTCTTCTTTTCGAATAGTAGAATAAATTCAGCAAAAGAATCAAGATAAATGTACATTTTATATGGAACAAGAGAAAATATTTCTTTCACCGGAACGTTACATTTGTTAATAAATAATTTTTTATATATCATTATTTTTACTGAATTTTATTTAGACTAACGCATTAAGTTAATGTTTTTAAATAAATAAAAGCTGTTTCAGTTTCAAAATTATTAATTCGTTTTGTAATTACTTAAAATAGTGAGCGGACATTTTTTGCTGGAACTACCCGCTACCGAATTACTGTGACTCATATATAAATCACTGCTACAATATGGGTATCAAATAACGGCTTGCCAAGTATAATTCGAAAAATAAAGAGACATCGATCTAAACCCAATATGGTGGACTACCAATGATGAAATCAGAAGAGACTTAAGGTTTTTTATGCTTTCCTATAATATGGGTATCAAATGAAAGGACTTGCTGAAAATTATTTTTGCGCATTTAAATAAAAGCTCATTTCTTACGCAGATGCTTTATAGTATGATAACATATGCCAATATGTTAAGGGTCGGCAGCGCGAGTGCTGCACCTCTGGTGTTGCAAACATCCATAGGCTACGGTGACAACTTTCCATCAGGTGGGCCGTATGATGTCTGCAACCTCAGTGGTTTAAAGAAAACATGGGGATATACTGGTCCAAGGCCTTTGATCTAATCTGAAGTGGTATGAGACCTCCACTGCAGTTCACCGCCCGCCTTATGTAATAACGTTTGATGCACTTCAGATATAAGTCTTTCAAAGACGCCACGAAGGATTTTTTCATTACTCCCTGCAAATCTTGTGATGACTGGCGATTTAGGAGGAAACAGCCGAGTCACGATGTTTAAGTGACAAACAACAAACACACAAACGTTATGTGAAATCCGCAAGTCCCAAACGTTACGTCATTTGTAAAAGTTTCGCGCCAATATGTTATGGATATTGCGTGATGCTAAGTCATTCATTGTAATAGATGTTGTTTTGCCGGCAAATAAAATATATGACACAATTCTTTTTGTCCGCCTTTTTATTAAACTTGACAGTAAAAAGGACGTTAATGCCTTGAATGCAAAGGGTATAACATTTTCTTAAGTTATTATACTCTACGACACTGTGTTGCTTCTGTGTAAGCTATTTGATGTTGATAGTTCACAGCGCGTCTCACAGTTAACTTGTCAATTGGTTTTTGTAATTTATTCAGTGAGCTTTTGCATCACTAATAGAGCGATGTACAACATTATTTTTTCTCCATATGTATTATAGTAGCCCCGATGAACTTTATCACTGACAAAGGTATATAGGAATGAAAATGTGTAAAAGCACACATGGTTTTTCTATGCAATTTATGAAAACACCGAAACTTACACCCAATTTATGTTTCCTTTCTTTCTTTTTACATCACTGAGGTGGCAAACAATATACCTACGACCTGATGGACCATGGTAGCTATATCCATGGACGACTGAATTATTTTGGGGGTTATTGACTGGAATATTAACGCAAATTTTTAAATTTTCGTTCTTTTTATTAAACTGATTACAATTTTGGAGAGAAATACTCTTTTTAAAACCCTGTTTCTTGATGTACATTGATCGCCATCAGCATTAACGTAGGCATAGGCGTAGTATTACACAGTTAACGACTTTCCCCCGGCTTGAGAATTTCGAATTTCCAAGAGAGATTATCTTGCAGCGAATATGTACCGGACCGTAATTGATTTTGTTGTACTAACGGAATTTCGGTCGGAGAACTTTTTATAAAGGTTGAATGAAAAAGATTGTCATGTTTATTTTTCGGCAGAGAAAATGGGAAGAAAATGATCATTACAAAAAAAACCATAGATTATCCTTAGGTAATAAAATGCCTGGAATCATTATCATAGCGCAAAGTACCTGTTGATCTGAAGAGATATTCCACCTCATGCTACCCTTTTCTGTAACTCTCCCCTCATACATTGACCCCCAAGAAGAGCCTCATTTTGGGGCATTCCCCTAGCCGGATCTCTGTGAACCCTCAGTCCTATCCTGCGACACGGTTGGGTAGAATGTAGAATACCGCGGTGTTTTTCCCTTATACAGTGACCCGTATCGTATTCCGATCAGAACAATTCAAAAGAGTCTATCTCTGTAATATAGTGTAAACTTGGAACTCTGATCCACATGTTTCCTTTGTTTTACAACCCTAGTTTCTTTTGGCAAACTAGTTTGTGAAAATGTTAGAAGAAATGGTAGGTCTCTCCCAATTTTCGTCGTAACATACGACTCTGTGCCTTACTCTGCTCCAGAACTCGTATGCTCAGTTATTGCCATTACCACTTCAAATCGTATTTACTCTGCGACCAATGTCAGACTGGGTCTCAATTTTAGATACGATAGATTATACTGTTCTTTAGCAGTGGGGTAAATATTCTCAGACCCCTTGGATATAGTCAATATGACGAAAAAGCGCGATACGTGAGCGAAATATAGCTAATAATACAAATATTTATGGCCACACACAACACAAAAATAGTGGATTTCTTTATGCTTCCGATCCCATACACAATCTTGTTTACGCTAATCTATTAACAAATTGGGGTAACGTGTTTTGCTTTAAGATATACAGTGTCTAAAGATAAACAAGTTAAGTACTTTTTATGAGATTACTAATATTATATATTTAGGTACACGTATTAAAATCACTATTTATACTTCAGCTTTATAATATCTATACACAATATTATTAAGCTGAAGGGTTTTCAGTTCTCAGGAAGTACTGGTACGAATTGAAAAAAATCTTTACGTTAGATAGGCCATTATCGAGGAAGGAATATCTTCACGATATTGCACAGGAAAACGAAGCAGTAATGATAAATGAAAACAAATCGAGCAAATTTTCATATATTATGATAAAAATTAAGGGTACAACATATGTCACGGGTTAAGCCGTGGGTGTCAGCTAGTTTAATAATAATCCATCAATTTCATCCCGCAGATGTATTCTAAGGCAACTTACGTCATTCCTCGGAGTTCAAGGTACCACAATTCTTTCAAGTTTACCTTTGAACGGATTGCATTCGCGAAAATGTACGAAAACAGGCCAGTTATTTCGAGATTGCATGTCAATACGTGTTCCATATCAACCATAATACTACAAATTCAATTTCTACATAACCATTTGAGCTAACAACTCGCTGTGACGACGTCGACTTTTCCGAAGGTTTCCCCGCCGCTGGCGCACGTGATTTTATTACCTTATTATAGATAATCACGTCGAGTCAAAGCTCTACTCTCTACCTGGTAGGGTTGCGGCAACGAGCTTTAATTATTATGGGAGTTTAAATTAATATGCATACAGTCACGAACGGCAGAAACATACAATACACTCACATTTCAACAGTTCTATATTGTCATCAAATACCAAAAGTTTTTGTTGACCAATGTAACTTGAAATTTGCTTTTCCAATTTTTTTTAAACACATGCAATCAAAATAAATAGTAATCCCTTAATTCATTCAAATTGAGATCGAAATGAAGGTATGACTTTAAAATTTAATTGAATTTACGTAACGTTATTTACGAATGCTGCTAAATAGGTGACAACCCTATCCTTATGCCTAACGTTTCTCTCAAACAGGAACGCAACATCAAGCTTGACTTATCCGCAGTATCTAAAATAACTCAACCTCGTTATTGCCCACCAAGTCAACATTGGGAACCAGCAGAAGTGGTAGACCTCTTAGGTCATAATTTGATGAAGTGGCGATGAAACGTCTGTCTAATGGACTCAATAAGAGAGATGAGAAAGATAGAGTAAGCATTGCTTGAGACCCGTAGATGCTAATTATGAAAGTTTGAAGCATTTGAGCTTGTGATTTAGAAGCAGTTACAGTTTGGCTTTTTATTTTCGGCATTGTTCGGTGATCACTTTCCATCAGGTGGGCCGTATGCTTGTCTGCCACCTCTGTGGTATAAAAAAAATTGTTGTGAGCGATTGTCGTTTGACCTCTCAACATTGTAGCCTATTGTCTCGTCAGTTTATCAGCAAGTGCTTCATTAGTAGGTAAGCTCGCTTGCATATTAAGCAATCAATGAATTATCTCAACCGATTAGAGTCCACTACAGAACATATGCTTCTGGCAACTCCACCTAAATTCAGACCCACCCTGCTACCTTTAGGTAATCGATGTACCTGGCTAGGTGTCTTACGTTTGCAAACTCACGGTTTCCACACTAGAAATTACCATCTTCCACAAACAGTATCATATTGTGTAATGATGTATAATTATGTAATTTCCAGATTGCTTTGGCCCTAATCCTTCTGGGTGCGTGTGTGGTGGCCCAATATGAAGAAAACTTTGGCACTTACGCGCACTTCAAGTCGCCGGTACATCTGCATCATCAACAGCATCTTGACGAGCAACACGAGGGTCATGAGGGGTACGAGTTGGATTATCACGTAAGTACAATTTCGAACGTTACGAAGTGATAGGACATTTTTATTCCCTCGGGGATGTAGAGATAAAGTATTATTAGGTATTAACAGATATCATATTATTTTATCATTTATAAGTTGATAAATTAACTTACGATTTTATACGCAGTTATTATACTTACCCTTTTTATAGGCTATAAAATGTACCGTGTGTTAATGGGATAAGCGTACACAAGGTCACATTTAAAGATTGATATAATTACTTGTCTCTGACTACACTGTCAGGGATGGATACAGTGTGAAGATAAATAGTTTATTTTATATTGTTTTGTATGGTTAGTATACGAGTCTAATTGTATAACCATACAAAACCTTAAAATATATGTACAAGGTTTTTCTGAAGAAAAAAACAATCCTTACGGGGACGGTCCTGTTTGCTTATCTCGTTTACCCACTTTGCGTAGGATTTCGCACTGACGGGTCGCAAATGATGTTTGTCGCAGTACGCACTCATACTCAGTAATTTTCAATGCTAATAGATTAACAATAAATTAGTCGCAAAAATAAAAATATTTGACATACTCGTACTTAGTGTTTCTGACAACTGATATCTGGCAAAGAGCTCGCCACCTGTTCTATCGATCGATCAAATCAGCCCAGTAAACTGCTGGACAGGGCCTCCCTCTACCATTCATTTTGGCTTTGGCTTGCATTACTTTACAACGCTGGCCCGACGAATTGGTAAAGTGAGCCCCAAACATTTGTAAAGGAGTATTTGCACGTTTGTTCTTATTTGTGACAAATTGTTTAAGACTGCTTATTTATTTTAATAGTAGGTACATGTTATGTTAATTTACTAACACACATAATCTACACATCTAAATACGAGGGCGGGTCAATAAGTCCGTGACTTTTTGAATAAAACACAGTTTTTTTTATTAAAAAATCATCTTATTTTTCAACGTAGTCTCCCTTGAGCTCTATACACTTTGTCCAGCGCTTCTCCAATTTTTTTATCCCTTCCAAAAAATAAGATTTGTCGAGGTCCTCAAATAGGTCTTTGTTTGTGAGATGATTTCATCATTCGAGTCAAATCTTTTTCCACCAAGCCATTTCTTCAGGTTTGGAAACAAGAAGTAGTCACTCGGAGCCAAATCTGGAGAATAGGGCGGATGAGGGAGCAATTCATAGCCCAATTCATGGATTTTTGCCATGGCAACTGCAGATGTGTGCACCCTTGCATTGTATTGGTGGAAAAGAACTTTTTTCTTGGCCAAATGAGGGCGACTTTTTTTTAAATCGTCATTAAATCGGCTCAATAAGTTGGCATAATATTCTCCATTGATTGTTCTTCCTTTTTGAAGTTAGTCAATGTGGATTATCCCGCGTGCATCCCAAAAAACAGTCGCCATGACTTTATTGGCTGACAAACCCACTTTGGCCTTCTTTAGCGCCGATTCACCCTTAGAAACCCACTATTTTGACTGTTGTTTGGTCTCTGGTGTGTTGTGGTGGATCCACGTTTCGTCCACGGTTACAAAACGGCGAAAAAACTCCTCCATATTGCGGTTAAACAACGCCAAACCCTCCTGTGAAGTTGTTACACGATTGCGTTTGTGGTCGACTGTGAGCAAACGCGGCATCCATCTTGCGGAAAGCTTTCTCATGCCCAAGTGATCATTCAAAATTGAAACCACTGAACCATGCGAGATCCCTATGGCTTCCACAATCTCTCGCACTTTCAATCTTCGGTCGGCCAAAACCATATCGTGAATTTTTTCGATTGTTTCGGGTGTAGACACCACAACAGGGCGTCCAGGACGTTCGGCATCTTCAGTGCTTGTACGGCCACAACGAAACTCAGTAAACCACTTTTTCACCATTGAACTCGATGGTGCAGAGTCCCCATAGTATTTATCAAGCTAAGCCTTGGTTTCGGTAATGGTTTTTTTTCGCAAAAAATAATGCTTAATAAGCACACGAAATTCACTTCTTTCCATTTTCTTCTCAGATTGCTGGGTAGTCTGATAAAAATAGCTGCCACACACAAACTAACTTACGCAGTAAGTTCAAATTTTGACAGGAGTCGACTGACGACAGATGCCTGTTGAGAGGAGCAGTGTTTATTTTTCAGTAAAGAGGTCAGAAGTTCAAAAAGTCACGGACTTATTGACCCACCCTCGTATATTTAGATGTGTAGATTTTGTTTTGCTATGCTAAAAGACATGCGTTGCTGACTGTACGAACGTAAATTTACAAAGTAAAAATGCTTGATCCCTACTAATATTATAAATGCGAAAGTAACTCTGTCTGTCTGTCTGTTACGCTTTCACGCCTAAACCACTGAACCAATTTGGCTGAAAATTGGTGGATAGGTAGCTTATAGCCAGGAGACGGTCATAGGCTACTTTTTATCCTGGGAACAAGTTCCTGTGGGAAACGGGAACGGGAAAACGTCTCTACGCGGGCGAAGCCGCGGGCGTTAACTAGTTGTATATAAGTACATAATTATTAAGGACTCATATTATTCCTGTCTGCTGTTTAATCCGTTTGTCTCTGTCTAAGTCTATAACAAACTAAGTTCCAAATACATATAAGGACAAAATATAATTATATCTCGCCCCCGAGGGGGACGGTGTGTTTGGTTTAGATAACACCCGCGACACTTAAGGAGCTCGCCGATAATGTTTACATATGGCTGCCGTCTTTTGAGTCTCTCAACGAAGACAAACCGTTTTCGGTATTGCCAAGGAAATAAATTTTGCTCAATATTAGGGAAGTGATGAGACTACGTTTTTCGAATGGACACTCGGCTTGAAACAAATGTTTGTAGCGCTGCGGTTACTATTCTGATCATAAACATGGTAACGTTTCAGGCGCATCCTAAGTACTCGTTCGACTACTCGGTGAAGGATCCCCACACCGGTGACCACAAGGACCATTGGGAAACCAGGGACGGCGATAAGGTCAAAGGTAAGTTTATAAGCAAGTACATCTAAAGGCTGCGATATACTTCGAACATCCGTTACACCCATTTATTGCTCCGTTTTAACTCCACTGGTACGGGAAAAATGCTATTGAAGTCCGACCGTCCGTCCGTCCACAGGTCGGTCATCAGGTCATCAGGTTCAGTCTACAGGTCGCATTTTTCATCGGATTTGCATGCAACTTGGCATGGACAATCCTTGATGTAGACAACAACTTACGACGAGAAGTTTTGGAAATGATGAGGAATGAGTATTGGAGGAAACGGTCCCGTAGTGGTTGGCAAGAGAGCTCAAAACGAAAAAAAAAATGTTGAACTTTTTCTTTTTTTAATTGTTAAAAAAAATTACTCCGAAGTCTACGGTTCACAGAACCACTAGTGATTAAAGTTTCGAAAACTTTTAAATGGGTGTCTATGAGATACGTATCAATATTTTTTCTTAATAGATGCCTTAATTGTTATAACCATAAGCGTTTTAGCTAGATCTGTTTAGCGATTTGAGCTGTGGGAATCAGTCGGTCAGCCCATAAAATCATATAGTAGACTATTTGGATCCCAGTATTATTCCCAGTGGTGCCATTTGACTTCCCAACCCCTCTGTCGATCGCCAAAAACACGACCAGAAAGTAGCTTGGATCTCCTTTGCCTCGCGTAAAGGGCATTATATTAATACTACTATCTTCACGCTGTATCCCTGACGGGGTAGTCAGAGAGGACGGAATCACCAGACTTCGCGATCCATGCATACTTCTTTCGCGACTTCAAGATTTATCAATCGCTTCATACACGCACGTCTGGGTATCTGAATACTTTTGACTTTTCCGTTTTTGAGCAATTATATTAATAACATTTTTAAATAAATTTGTCTAAAGTGAAAAGAGACAACTCGGTTAGGCCGAACACCTATTCCAACCTCCGATATCACCGTTTTCAATTATGTAATACCGCCCAATTATTAACCACATCCTCCACTGCTGCAGGTAGTTACACTCTCCTTGAAACGGACGGCACAAAACGCGTAGTGGAATACGAAGCGGATGACAAGAACGGCTTCAACGCGGTCGTCCATAGGATCGGTACGCCGAAACACGAGGAGTACGTGCCGAAGTATGAAACTAAGGCCGTACAGGAGCCAGTACACTATCAGCAAGACTTTGGAGGGTTCGACGAGGGGTTCGTGCCTATCTCTGATGGATTTGAGCACTAGGCAGCAGGCACTACCAATAAAAATACACTGGGTTTCATACCACACATTAATAGATAATCCCTACAGAAGATGAATGACTCGGTGGCGGAGTGGTAGTGTATGCGACTGCCGTGCTAAAATCTCGGGTTCGAATTCCGAGTTGATGCAAATATTTGTGTGATTCGCAAATGTTTATTCTGCATTTGGGTATTTTTATGTAGGTATAATATGTATGTTTTAAAAAATATGTAAGTATGTTTATCAGTTGTTTAGATCCCATATCACAAGCTTAAAATAGCTTAATTTGAATTGGACCGCGTTGCGTAAAATTATATTTAAAAGTTTTGAGCATGGTAACATAACATACACGAACAGTTTTTCTCCCGTTTAAAGCGGTATATTGTACCCGAGTAGGCGCTAATACTGGCTCCGACTGTCTAGTAGTGCTCCCGCACAGGACGCTAATACGAAGTTTTTTTATTCTGTATGTATGGATTATCTATTTATGTGCTACATACAATCTATGTTAGACTGAAGTCATTTTGGCGCTGTTGGTTATAGAAAACTGACAGTGAATGTACATGGAACTAACCATAAATCAATGCCATTCTTAAGTCCAATGTCACTTTTAGTAGCTAAGACGCTCAGTATACGGCTCTTTGATTCTGCAATTAAACCAAATGTCATTTCTTGGAGAATATTGTTACATGTATTATTAAAGGTCAGTGGTATTGGAACCGAACCTATTAGTATTAGATTTGCTGTTGATGCTTTATAATCTTCGTCATTCAGGAACCGATAAACTATTACTGGTCTTACTATTTATAATCTTAGTATGAAGTGGTTTGTCCTACATCTATTTTTAGGGTAGTGAACTAGTATTACTGATTGATATTATGAAATATCTAGTTGTAAAAATATAATTTGTTGCTTGAAAGCTTTGATTGTAAAATTAATTATGCAATGTACGGAACGGCAGTGACTGTCAAACGTCAAAAGTTTAACTTTGAAACTGAACTGTCAACCAGTGAGTACACAAATTTTAAAGGGACCTAAGATATGGGCCTTTCCCTTCCAAACAAAATAGAATTGCTATTTCGTTAATGCCTGTAGTATTTGATGAATATTTTACAGTACTCTTTTAAGGAAATATTATTGAGTGATTTCCGTAGTAAAGATATTGTATTAAGTAGCTGTGGATCTATGTATGTTGTAGAATATGTTTTTTTTTTTCAATTTAGTCAAGAACCGACTGCAATGTTTTCTGTATTTGTTTAATAGTTTTTAAGTGTTTGTACAAAACTATTGCGATTTAATAAACCTTTATCGTTATTTTGATGTATTTTTCTACCTAAAATGAACCAAATTTATTTAGGTTGATGACGTGATGTGAAAGCCGTGGCGACATCTTAAAATTCACAATACTTGACAGTGGCCCTAAGTTGATGGGCCAATGACGTGCACCTCTACGCTCTGCTTGAAGAACTCGGGGTTGTAAAAGGAAGGGAAACAGGTGCTTCGGCAGGGCGTTAAAATTGTCTATGGTTTGACAAAAAAACGATGTTTTGAATGGTCGGTTTTGGCGAAAATTTTCGCCATTGTACGAGAATGGCACGCCTTGTTCGTGCGACGTGAAAAAAGCAACAAACTAACATTCCCGTTCACATATATGTAAACCTATAAATATATTATTAGTATAATTTAGAATTCATAATTCTTAAATGGATTTGAAACTTAGCCGTTTAAGGTGGAGTTAATGATAATAAGCATTATCCACCTGTCAAGTGTAGGGTGAGGCAGAGATAAGATTAGGTAGAGTGATCAGGCAGGAGTGAGGAATTTATTGTCGTAGATAGTGTGTTTAGCAAAACTAATTATTGTATTATTTCATTGCCACTGGTCCTTTACAATTGTGCTAAGTTTCAAATTGTGAAATTAATCTCTCTCTCTCTCTCATTGTTTCCGTTAAATAGATACAAACAGGTCAAGCTAAAGAAAAGCTGCTCGAAGCGTGACTCACCTCTGCGCCAGGGCGAGCTTGAGGCGGTCGTTCTCGTAGCGCAGCTGCTGCTCCGCGTCGGGCGGCGGCGGCTCCGGCGCGGCCGGGCCCCGCGCGCCGCGCCCCACCGTCGCGTAGCCGCCGCCCTGGAAGCTCTCCACTAGACTCTTCCTCTTTTAGACTATTTACCCGGCTGCCTCCAAAGCCTACTAGGAGCCTCGGTGCCTGTGCCGTTTGGCTGCTATGAGCAGCTATCGTTCGGCTATGCTTCGGCTTTGTTGGGAGCGACTGCATCGTTGCCTCGTCCGCTAGCCGTGGGAGCGGATGCACCGCTAGCGGCTTAGGCTCCAGAAAATTTAGTTGGGACCCCTTACACGAGTGAATGTTTACCGCTTATAAACTACCCTGTAATATACCCTAAGCGTGAATTGTATTTAGAAAGCTGAAACTAGATCGATAAGTATGTCTCAGCCATATGACGTCTCTCCTGAAGAGTACATGTGATACTTAAAGCTGCTTCCGGAGGTGACTCAAAAAATCAATAATAACAAAATCTAAGGATACAGTTTGGTGCAGCAACTACATATCATTTTTATCCAAAGTTCAATTACACGACAGCTGAAGGATCAAAGAATTTATTACGCTAAAAATGACTGTGACACATCACACGCAGCGAAGGGAAGAGCACCGCCATTTTGAGGTAATTTTGCTCCGTATCGAGATAGTACAACTTTAGACTCGGAGAAATACGTTCAAAGGACAGTGACCGAATCTGGCCTGAGCGCGGACAGCAGCTTTGGAAAGTTATAAAACTTGTAATAATTTTTATTTATTATACAATAAATATTAATGACAATTTGGTTGTAGCCACTTATCTGATATTCAAAATGAATTAAAAAATATTTGTCTTGGCTTACAAACGGATATCATTTTGATTGTCACCCTTGTGTTGCATAAAATAAAAGTAATGACAAGAGTACGGAGAAATAAGTCGAAACTCCTTAGTTATTAGTCACTACTATTTCATTTAATAACTAAAACTGTGCTAAATGTTTTGTGTAATTATTTTATTGTTTATTTAAAATACTTCTATATTTTTTCTAATTCTAAAATACTAAATATGTTTAAATAAATGCATATTTTTTATAAAAAATTAAACGTATTGGGTATTTTAGTTTTCATCTTTTAGCAATACTGCTAAACCTGTCATCAAAGTCGAACGACCTTGAATGACGAATGTAAACAAATTAACTGTGTTGTTTATTTGTGAACAAAGTGTCTTATTAAAATAATCTGTCTAATTCAACTTCTCACGTCCACCAGGGCTTTTAAGGTCCTGTAATAACGACAATAGCATTTTTTTGTTTGTTGAATCTGTTGTGGTAATGGTATTACACACAGAAGTCGTCATAACTCTTAACCTGATGGTTTCAAGTAGGTTGTTATAAATGGTCACTTACTTACTATTTGAACTTGGAGACCCATATGTACATGTATGAGACGACTAATGAATCTGCAGAAACCGAAAAAATATTGTCGCCAAACCTGGCGGATACCTACAGTGTGTAGATAAACAATGAAAAGTATTATCTCACTAGAGGTACTTTTTTCCTTTTGATTTTTATTGATTTTGAAGGATTTACTTTATTATGTATTATTAAAGTGACCAATATACATATACATAGACTAGCTGTGCCTCACTCCTGTCTTCCCATTTATTGAATATAATGTATTCAGCATATTAATGTATTAAACTCTGCCCAATTTTTGATATTTATAATTACTACTGTATTACTTTTACACAACATAGCTTTTAAATGATAAAAGAATTATTTTTAATCGGTTCCGTGGGCTAGCCAGTATCTGATTACAGATCCATCACGCCTTATCCCCGAAGGAGTGGCAGAGGCATATTATAGGCGTTACCAACTACACCACCGTGACCTGCTCGTAACTGACGAATTAATCCACCTCTTTACGTCTTAAGGCGACGTAAGGTGCCATGTACAGGCACTTAGCAAAGTTGCACGGTACGAATGTATAGAATTGCATCTATAATCATTCTATTTGTGATGACACCTGCCTAAACACTAGAAACAATTTTGAAAAGCCATAAGTATGCTAACTTTTTCTAAATTTAAATTATAAAGTGGAAAAAATGTTCAGTCACGAGCTGGACTCGAACCAGCGTCTTCTGGTTTAACGCACCAGGCGCGTTACCAACTACACCACCGTGACCTGCTCATAACTGGCGAATTAATGCACCTCTTTACGTCTTAAGGCGACGTAAGGTGCCATCTACCGGCACTTAGCAAACAGTTACGAGCAGGTCACGGTGGTGTAGTTGGTAACGCGTCTGGTGCGTTGAACCAGAAGACGCTGGTTCGAGTCCAGCTCGTGACTGAATTTTTTTTCCACTTTATAATTTTAATACTACACCAATGTCTGATTTGCCAATTCCATTTATAATTTTCTTATACTTGGTGACAAAAAATAATGCTTTTATTTTTTATTTTCTATATAATATTGATGTAGTTTTTTAAAGGCTAAGATATACTAAATAAAACAACCAGGATCATAATATGGTAAACACATAAGAAATAATGGTACATATTTATTGTTGAAATGTGCACAGATAGAACTAGCAACATTTTGGGCTTGATTTCTTTTAGCCGTCAACTGCATATTATTAAGGTAAAATACAAAGCAAACAAAATGCTTTTTTGCTTATATATATAAGCAAAAAAAAACATATTTTGTTTAAATATGAAAATAACATTGGCAAATAACATAGACACCATTAAACATTATTATTATTACAGCATTGTCGGCAAATCACATACTGGTTGTTTGCTCATATCATGTTTATGATGTGGTACTCAAGTTGAGCAAGGTATGGTGAAAATATTACTCCTCCAGCTCAATCCTAGACATTGTTTTACTAACATATGTAGATGAAAATGATCACATTTGAAAGAGAAATTGAGAATCAAACTTGCCATTTCATTTTATTTTTATTTATTTTAAACTAAATGGCTACAAAAAAAAAATCTATATCATGGGTTTCTACATAGTCTCAGCTATGTAATAGCAGTATTTTTAAGGCGCTACCAAATTGTCCGCGTCGGGGCCAAAACCCCATAGAGAGTGGTCACTGTCCTTTGGAAAATATTCCCTCTTGTGAGACACATTATATATAAAATTGAATATTTCTTCAATGTGGAACGTGCCTCGGTGGGTAAGCGGTCAAAGCATCTCCCGGGCAAGGGAGAAGATACGAGTTCTAATCACGCTTGAGGATGACATTTACTACACATTCAAATTATTACTATTCGGGTCAAAATGCACACGGCAACACTGTTATTGAGGAAGTTGGCAATTTGACGTTGACAGCGAAAGCAATTAATTAGTTATTTTTTTTCGTTTTAAGTAGGTACTTACACATTCTTCTTCTAGTTAGACCTCTGGGAGGTCATGGTTTAGATTTTGTCGTGCAGACACGAAATATAAAGTTGTGAGCGGCCTCATGTTTTCAGTTAAAACTCTCGCCAGAGAATATCGCCGACAGTTCGGCCTTTTTTAAGAGATCAGATACCATACCACATACGACGGGTCGCGTTGTTGAAGTTGAAACAGAGCTAGGATTCTATGCTAGCTTAAATCTAGATTTAAGTTGTGTGCAAGTTTAGACAATCTTAAGTGGCTCCATAATCTTCCAGTGCGTTGTGTAGTGCGTCAAGTAAAACTAGGTACCTGGTGCGCATAGTGACTACATTTCGTGAAGACGAGCCAGGGAAACATTACTTAGTGGTAAGTTTTAGACATAAGAATTTAGTTTCACTATACGTGAGGCTCGTTTTTAGCCTCTGGTAGCAGAATGCGTGTTTTAAATTGTGAAGGTTTAGACCTTCATAATACAAAATTACTCTCATAATTTTAGGTCATTTGGTTAAATATCTACACACACAAATATGAATTACAACAAAAGACACGAGACTTAACAATAATTACTTACAATATAATACTGGCGGGTCTTACCTGCAGGGTAGAGGACACCGAATGGGCCCGCTGATGTACGGCCATTTCTTCCGGTTCCGTTTTGGGCTGTAGCTGTAACGAGATATCTTTGTACAATGGCTACTTGTTTACTATACTATGGTTAGCAGACAAAACGCTTCTTAAAACGTATTGTCGCATTTATTGTAAAAGGAATGAAGAATTTATGGAAATACAAGCAGATTTGAAACGTTTACTTGACTCCTCTAGATCAATTTGGCTGACATTTGGTACACAGATATATTTAGCTGACACTTTGGTTTAGTACATACAAGTACTAGAAAAGTTCCGCGACTTCGCCCGTAACATACTTCTAATTCACGTGTCACCCATTTAATCCTACCGTTTATGAATTTAAAATAATGTATGAATTTATTTGATTTGTTGACATTTATGATTATTGTTTGCTCAATATATTTATTATGATTGAAGCGGTCGTGGCCCCGCTATTTATGTGTTGAAATAGACAGACGCATGTCGTTGCAATCTGCTGGCAAAATTTGTCAAGTCACTTTTAAGGCATTCAACTTGGTTCACGCGACGGCCATGTTACTGGCAACCGGGAGCAACGGCTTAACGTGCCATCCGATGCACGGAAACGCTCGAAAATGGAAATATCAAACAGTGGTTACCCATTCGTAACCAATCATAGCGAAAGTTGCTTAACGCAGTGATCGTTTACAGAATACTGAGTCGCGAGGCCACGAACGCTTCGTGACACGAGAGCTTACCTGGCCTAGCTCACAAACATATAAGACAGTAAGCAGACTAAACATATTCCTTTGTTTATAGCGCAATACTTTTTCCTTTTCACTCTAATTATTTGTTGTATAACGTTATCTTTTTTTGTCATGTGTAGCAACATGTAACTCACACAGACAGCTAACAGCGCGTAGCCTAAATTTCTACATAATATTAATATTGGCGCCATTTTTAAATCAGGAATTTGTTAGTGTTTAGTGTCGAATTGAAAATATTGTGTATATATTAAAAAAAGGTTATTAAGGTATTAAAAAAGCATGGTAAAGTGTGGTGTAAAATGTTGTGATAAGAACTCACCAGGAATAACTTTTCACAGGTAATTGATGTTTTAGTTACGACTACGTGTTATTCCTGAAAGATTTTTATCCAAAAATGGTGATTCTTCTAGACGAACACTTGACAAGTTGTTAATATCTGTTCATAGCATCTGTTCCATGAACCGTTTGGTCGCTATCGTCATCTATATCTAAGATTTTTGTTAATATACATACATACATTCTGTACTGTTACGACATGTTAAGTACACAGGGATGAATTTAATTCAGCAAATTGTTAGAAATGTCAATATCTAAAGTCTAACTAAATGTAACGCCCGATTCAATTAATTACGTCAATCTCGTTTTAGATTTCCTAAGGATACCATTAAAAAGACTTTTGGGTAATAAACATAAATCAGAAAGATATGAAAATGATTATGACAGCTGAATGCGACTTCGGATTGAGCTACCTGTCTATGTGTGTGTAATAGACTACGTTATTTTTCGCAACCGTAGGGTCTGCTCACTGTCTTATATGTCTGTGGGCTAGGTAAACGGAGTTGTGTAAGAAATGACAAAGTTAAAAGTTGTGTA
The DNA here is from genome assembly GCA_948477245.1 of Thumatha senex. Lineage (NCBI taxonomy): Eukaryota > Metazoa > Arthropoda > Insecta > Lepidoptera > Erebidae > Thumatha > Thumatha senex. The sequence continues at coordinate 772,089 of OX419724.1, forward strand.
GGGTTTGTTTGCAACATGTGAGCTCACTACCTGCGCGGGCGGCTCGGCGGGCGCGGCGCGCGGCGCCAGCAGCGGGCTGGCCGCGGCGCTGGCCACCGGCGTGGCGGCGCCGCTGCTGCCGTTGGGCGCGCCCCCCGCGCCCCCCGCGCCCTGCTGCGCCTGGATCGCCTCCTTCACCTCTTGGAACTTCTCTATGAACTGGTTTGGAAACGGTCTCTATGGTTAGGCGGTCTCTCCGTGTAAATACTACCAGAATCGAGGTAAACGATGCCTACTATAACAGTAGAGAGCAAGCTGATGACGTAAACCCTTTAGTACCGTTTTACCGTTGACTGCCACTGTGGCGCGGTGGGAGTGCATCCGACTGCTACGCAAGAGGTCGTGGGTTCGATTCCCACCCAGGATAAAACTTTGTGTGATGAGCACGATGGTTTATTCTGTGTCTGGGTGTTATTTATCTATAATATGTATGTATTTAGAAATATATAAGTATGTTTATCAGTTATCTAGATCCCATAACACAAGCTAATATTAGCTTACTTTGGGCTAGATGGCACTGTGTGAAGTGTCCCACAATATTTATTTATTTATTTAGTACCATAGTGTCCACCTCAAATTTACTAGTTCCCACATCGTCCACTTCGCATAAAATCTACTTCCCAATATTATCCATAGAAATAATTGGACATTCTAGTCTAGGTAGCCATAATTACAATAGTCCACGAGACCATTCCCTTCTCCGGAAATGAGTACTTTCTCAGTTTTTGAAAAGGAAGGTCGAAAGAACCCAGACGTACATGTATTAAACGATTAATGAAGAAGAAGCTTTCGCAAGAAGCTAAAGAAATATGCATGAATCGCGAAACCTGGCAATCAGTCCTCTCTGACTATTCCGTCAGGGTTACAACATAAAGATAGTTAGTTAATCGTTCTTTATGGTACTAGAGAAAATGAGTGTTTATGTTTATTACCTTGCCAAGTTCGGGTTCTGACGCGAACCCCAGCCCGTACACAGTGTTGGCTCTGACGTCGCTCCACTGACCGAACTTTTGTGACGTTTTAGTGAAAGTCATGTTAGCTGTGATCGTGCTGTTTATCACCGCCTGCCGACAAATTAATATTTTTCAAATAAATCTTAAATACCAATATACCACGTGACAATAATAATGCATCGTAATCATAGATTTCTCCGTAAACCCCATGGACAAGATATTTTTTAAATTTTTTTTATAGACTTACTTTAGGTATGCAGTAGAAATGAGATGTTTACAAAGTATAGTTGGAGTGAAATTGATGAACCGAGAAGAAAAGAAATACGTGATAAGGTAACATTGAAGTATGACAGAATATATAGTGATTAATAAAAAGAGATGCTTATATAGTTCGGACACGTGTAGGTAATAAATGAATATGGACTGGCGAAACAAGATCGTAGCAAGTAGAAAGTGATTGTCTCTGTCTACCCCGATGCGAGACAGGCGAGATGATATGTAGGTATGTATGTATGTACTCTAGATATACGCAACTTACACCAAGATATGATTTTATTTTAAGAATACAATATTAATACAGTTATTCAATCGTTTCAATTTAGATATTTCAGATTGCGATATATAAAGCAGCTGCACGCCTCAAAGGGCACGTTTCAGTTGGTAGCGCAAAATGAATATTTTAAACTATCTATGTTAAAGTTCGAATTGAAAACTTTCTCTCATTTAGGGATGAAATTTACATTATGCGATGTCGATGAAGAAAATATGGCTCTTAGCGTGAATTACAGATTGCATCCAAAATCGGTTAGCAGTCCGGGATTTGCTTTGATAGACTTCTAGAAACAGCTGTGATTTCGCTTTTTCCCCAACCCCTTTTTTTTACCTTTAAGGCCAGGTAGTCCAATTAGCGTAGGCACCAAAACGCTTCCTCAGCCCCCGCTAAGATAGATTGACGATGTATTTTCCACTGGCACGCCATAGTAAAAGTGATTGGCAGTAGCAATCGAAATGGAACATCTCTGTTATTGTGTTGGATTTTATTATAGGTTTATGATATACTAGTTGACGCCCGCAACTCCGCCCGCGTGATCATGTTTTCTCGTTCCCGTTTTCTTAAGGAACTTGTTCCCGGAATAAAAAGTAGCCCATGTGTTATTCTGATAGATAAGCTATATTACTGTAAAGTTTATTTAAATTCCATTCAGTAGTTTTTATATGTAAGTATCATCAAACATTCATACTTACAAACTTTCGCGTTTATAATATTAGTAAGAGTTAATGATGATATATTTAATAACAAATTTGTTTTATGTACAAGTAATAAATAAAATTTCCCGTACTCATTATACTCATCTTTTTTTTAATAATATTATAATCAAAACATACATACAAACATACCCCGTCAGGGATACAGCGTGAAGTTAGTTAGTTATTTATCAAAACATCATAATGTTATGTCCCTGTCTCAGCTAGTCACCGTTGTACTTCAAAACACATCTTCCGTTCGCGCTAAACTTTCTCCCTAAGTATATAACTTCATTTAATTGCTCTAAACGTTTCCGGTTTACCCAATTCTTGCTATTATTTCCTAATTTTTCTCTTTCAAATACCCGATTCTTAGTTTAACATGCAGCGAAGACTTTTACTTTCATATTAGTGACTAATGCCTGAAGCTCGGCTTCTGATGAGAGCATCACTACCGCATCATCAGCGTACCACAGACAATGTACTGTAAAGTTTCCAATTTTACAACACATCATAATCTTTTAACCTTTGCAGCCAACTATTAGATACACTATGAAAAACACAACCAAGGCGGACATACATACAACAACACGTTTGACGAGACGTCTAAAAGAGGCGCCAGGTAAACATCCCCCTTGGTCGCACGCAAGCTTTACAGTCCGTATAAAGTGACTGTCTTGCCGCCAGCCAGGCCACACGGAGGAGTACCACAGAGTTTATCTCACAACGTTATCAAATGCTTTCTTCAGATCCACTAAAGCGCAGAAAACCTTCGAGTTAAAATGTTGGGACTATTAATTATTAGTTATCAGCGTTTTCATTTACCAGCGATTTCGTCCTTCGAAGGACACGTTAAGCTGTTTGCCCCGGTTGCTAGTAACGTTGCAATCGGCACTCGTTAAATCAAGTGAATACCCTTTCAGCGACCTAAAAATTACAACAGCGAGTCGCCACAATCTGAGCCTGTCCATTTGAAAACCGGCACCGGGTTCACCACAATATGCCTCTGCCACAACTTTGGGGATAAATTCGTGAATAAAACAAAGGTCTTGGATACATAATTTATGCGAAGCGAAGCTTAAATATAACAACTGCACTGATTACTTCAGCCAGTGGCAGTCGGTATGTTGAAATTCAAAATCTATTGATAAAATTTGTTTAGAACCAAATTAAAAGTATACGTTATACAAAAAACTGGCTCCGTTAATAAAATAACTGCTTTCTAACCTGTGGGTACCGGGTTCGATTTTATACTACTCAGGCCCACTTGCACGATCTTGGGTTAACGTGTATAATTCGGAGGTTTGGACTATCCCAAAGTTAAATCATTAATTTGTCTTGCATAACCCCGAGTTAAGGGTAAACCTAGGGTTAAATCGCTAAAATTTTATCTCATTGATTTCTGAGGGTTAATTCGTCTAAGCTTGGGTTAGCAGCTGGCAGACAATGCAGTGGCACGTAACACAGACTTCTCAAAGTGACACACCGTGAATCATAAAACTATATAATTAAAATGCACTCGGCTGTCATGTTACATTCATTCGTGTAAGTAAAAGTCTTATGTGGCAAACTGTAGTGTAAAAGATATAGACATGCATGTTTCATTCTTCGGTCAATCATTAATGTTTGGTAAGATGACATAGAGTGACAAGGAGTAACATAAAACTCTGAGTTAGTTAACCCGATGATATTTTTCTATGGTGCAAGACATGATTATGGTTAAAAAGTTATTTACTTAATTCCGGGTTAACTAACTCTTTTCAACCCCAGCATACATGCAAGTGGGCCTTACAGGGATAATTCTAACGCTTTTGTAAAGTATACGTAGCTCATTTTATATTAAAACTCTCATATACACTATACAAAGCGAACTCTGGGGGTCGCGAGATGCAGCTGGGACAGACGCTCGGATGATGATGGAATGCTTACTGCTCTGATAAATATACTGTGCCATTGCGAAGAAATAACAAGGGGAGCGCAACGAAAAAACCTGACACAGGTCCTACCTCAGTAAGCGCCAGCGCGCGACTGATCAGTCGTCAGCGGCGCGAATCTGGTATTCTTGAAACATTTGTACTATAAAAATCACTGTATATAGTCCAAGTAAGCCATTATGTCTATAAATATTTAGTAGCTATAGTTGGGTATAAAAATTTTATGAAAATTATCTGTAGATTAGATTTGGCATTGAAAAAACATTTCGAAAGAGGGCAACTTTGGATTGTTTTTCTATCAAGTGAAGTTTATTAGATTTTGTAACAGAAAGCCATTTTGACTAGATTAAATCCTTATCTATCATATATATTTTTTTCAGAATCAAAATACTATGGCTAGACTACTTAGCTCGCGGAATGATTTTTATATGAAAGAGAGATACAAGCTGCAGAAAGTTAACACGAAGGCACTGATAGAAGAAGCTCGTGAAAGGTGCAGAATAAAAGCGGATGAAAGGTTGTCGTCCAATTTTCGGGCTAATGCCAAGCTCTTCTGGAAAGAGGTAGGCAAGACCCGAAGTTGTTCGGCAATCTGCAGTATGAATAAAGTGCTTAGTGTTAACAATGACGTCCTAACAGACCAAAGTGACGTCCTGCAGAGATGGAGTGAATATTATGGAAAGATGTATGCAAGAAAAGACAGAGATGCCACATCGGGAAGTAGAGCTCACTTCGATGCTCCGGATCCCGATGTCATTGAAGTCATTAGTATGAAAGAAATAGAACAAGCGATAAGAAGTATGAAATGTGGTAAGGCTGCGGGAAAAGACAGAGTTACTGCTGAGATGATCAAGTACGGTGGGTCGCGTGTCTGGGACACACTATGTCTGTTATGCAACTTATGCTGGCGGACAGGTGAGGTCCCGGATGACTGGCGAGTAGCAGTTGTAGTACCTATTTACAAAGGGAAAGGCTCGGGCCTAAACTGCTCCAGCTACAGGGCAATCAGCTTGGTCAGCTTAGCTAGTAAGGTGTATGCAAAGGTTATAACGGCACGAATGCAAGAAAAGTCTGAAAGGTATTTATGGGAGGCTCAATGCGGATTCCGACGTGGAAGAGGTTGCATGGATCAAGTGTTTTCTCTCCGCATGATCGCGGAAAAGTTTCTGGCTCTTAGCCAGAAGGTTTTCTGCGCTTTTGTGGATCTAGAGAAAGCATTTGATAACGTTGTGAGAGAAACGCTGTGGGACTTGCTGCCAGGATATGGTGTGGACGGCTCGCTACTGCGGGCAATACAGTCGCTTTATAGGGACTGTAAGGCTTGCGTGCGAGTAGGGGGGGATGTGTCACCTCTTTTTGATGTCTGTACAGGCGTCAAACAGGGATGTGTCATGTCCGCCTGGCTGTTCATAGTGTATCTGGACAGTTGCCTGCAGAAGTTGAAAGATTTTAATATGGGTGACTTTACAGTAAACTGTCTGCTGTACGCTGATGATGCGGTGCTCATGGCCTCGTCAGAAGCCGACCTACAGGCATTAGTCACTAATATGAAAGAGGGGTGTGAAAGTAAGGGTCTCCGCTTGAATGCAAGTAAAACTAAGGTTCTAGTATTTGAAAGAGGTGACGTAAGAACTAAATGCGAGATTAGAGTAAACCAGGAACGTTTAGAGCAAGTGAATGAAATTGTGTATTTAGGAAGTATGTTTAGCACGGATGGAAGATGTGATTCGGATGTAGAACGGCGAGTAGCTGCCGGAAACAAAGTTAACGGTGCTTTGTCCCAGTTAGTAAAGCGACAAAGCATCGTAAAAGAAGCACGACTGGCGATTCATAACGCAGTGCTAGTGCCAACTTTGCTTTACGGTAGTGAAACCTGGGTATGTCAGCAGATGCATGAAAGTAAATTGAATGCTGTGGAGATGCGATCACTTCGAAAATTGTGCGGCGTTACCTTGGCCGACCGAATACGTAACGAAGTGATACGCAATATGGCAGGTTTGAATGAAAGTGTCAGCGTTAAGCTGGAAAAAGGCGTGCTCCGTTGGTTTGGACACGTCCAACGAATGAGTGAGGAACGATTGACGAAGAATATATATTGTTCAAAAGTAGAGGGTAGAAGGAGTCAGGGAAGGCCGAGACTTACATATGAAGACCACGTGAGCAGATTGCTCAAAAACGGAAAGGTCAAAAGTACTCGGATACCCAGACGTGCGTGTATGAAGCGATTGATGAATCTCGAAGAAGCGAAAGAAGTATGCATGGATCGCGAAGCCTGGCGATCTGTCCTCTCTGACTACCCCGTCAGGGATACAGCGTGAAGATAGTTAAGTTTAAGTTAAGTTTCAAAATCCCATTCTTCTACGATTCGCATTGTTTTAAAAAATCAAAATCGTGGCCTCTGCAGAAATACCAAACCTTAACAAAATAGTAGCCCATATTATCCCACACAATCAAATCAGCTTATGGCATTCCACTGGTAGACGTGAGCCCCTCACTTTAGCAGTGATGTACTACTTACGACGTGTAAATAAAGGTACGATTAAATTAAAAGGTTTAAAAGCTTGCTTCCCTAAAATAGTGAATATGTGCATTGTTCGTGTAAATTAAAAGATAGAGTAATGTAGAATATTTTAAGTTATTGTAACTAACTTATTAAGTACTAGATAGCTAATAAAGTACATTTGGTCGTATGCTCCGGATAGCGACCTAATCGCATTACCAAAATGAGAGTTAACATTTTCTTTTTAATTTACTTTCAATGCACATTTAAGGTTTACTTTTTACTTATAGTCAGCTAAAGTACTTGAGTTGTCCCGCAATAATTTAGCGGTTACATAAACTCGAAAAAAGCTTAACTTCAATTATAAATTTAAATTACTTTTACAACAGTCGTCTAAAGAAAGGCACTTAATATTTTAAGTACTTGTTTCACCTCGGGGCATCTTTCTTCTGACTTCTTGACTTTGATAGCCCAATGATGGAAGGGCAGAAATTTCAGTTTTGTAAGTTCTGGCAATATTTGCTTAGGATTTTAGGTTGCTTTCATTCTTACTCTTTTTTGAACAGAAACATGAAGGTATCGATATGTGGAGGGTGGTATCTAATAATACCCGTAGTTATTATAGTCAGACTGCGACTCAGCTAAAATTTATTAGAATGCTCTCCAGACAAATGGATTGAAGATCTAGAGAAGATCGTACGGAGGGACAGGAAGCTGAAGGTGCACACCATGTGTTGTGGCGTGAATTTGAAGAGGACTATATCCAACTATGGACTGCCATAGGTTCATTTGATTATTTAACGGTTCAAAGAGATCTTCGATTATTACTAAAGTTAGAAGCGTACCCAAGCAAATACACATAAATTTAAATTTAATAACAACCGTTAGGATGAAAGACGGAAACGCGGCCAATGTATGTGTACATACAAACCGGAGTTGTCAATATATAACGCAAACACAAATAAAAAGTACGAGCTGCGGGAAAATAGAACTAAACCATGTTATTGGAAACTAAAACCGTATAAAAACTAGCTAACGATAAAAAATGGGATGAAGACAGAAAAGATGGGATTGAAGACTTACGAGGTATGAAATTAGAAGGCAATGGTAAGTACCTATATTTCGCAAAATAAATAAATGAAATAAAAAAGTATATCACAAGATCGGAAGAGCAAATAAATAGACAACACTCTACATGCGACAATTTAGAAAGAGGTTTGGCTTGTGTTACCGAAATCCAATAAAAACAAAAGAGATAAATTTCGGAATCTCTGAAATTACGGGATGGCTTACTCACTTAACAACAACGCTTAGCCAAATCCCTTACACCTACCTTGAAATTTTACAAAGAGATTTTCAAAATTCCACCCTTAAGGGAGTGAAATACGATAGCTAAATTTCACGGGAGCGAAGCCGCAGGCAAATACTTTATAATTTAAAAGAAGTTTTGTAGATGTAATGAAGAAAGAAATAGAAATGAAGGCGTTCTCGTATACAAGTTACTAGCTTTTTATCAACTTCGAGGTATTCCCAATAAATAAATAAAACTTGCAGTTGAGTCATCTCAGTCAAAAATACAAGCTTTGTCGAATTTATATCAGATTTTTGTTCTAATACACGACAGGCACAATGATAGAATTTAAAAAAATAAAATACATCAGGCTGGCTATCATAAAAAAATTGCTAACAAAATATTCATATTTTGTTGACAATTTTACTTAAGTTTGGAACGCTCTGCCAAGACACGTTTTTCCCTCCCTTACAATTCCAGGTCTGTCAAACGCAGCACTAAGACATCCTCGAGCCCACTGTCAATAATTATTGAACCAATGTTTTTGCTAGTGGTAATAGCCTAAGGCTTGGCATGTCTGTCGAATACCAGACGGTTCACGGTTCAGACGATACTGTTAAGACGGCGATTCCGTATACCTACAAAAATACGCTGCCTCTAATTGGATCGATAAAATATAGAAACTGCAGGTGATTCGACCTTCTAGCAGACCTTCAATGTATCTTATGCGTACTCTTAAGCATTTCTGCCATACATATTGGTTTGAACAGGTACTGGTTTCTTTTTTCTTTTTTGAACCCGAAACCATTGAGCGTCATACGTGCTGGTCAAGTATTATAAGTATCTATATAATATAAGTAAACCACATCCATCCCAGTCGAATGCTGAATTTTTTACGATGACTCAAAGGTCAGGAGTCAGGAGCAATTTATAGGGCCCAACTGGCGTTGATTATACAAGTAATGAAAATGAAGTTTGCTGTAGCGGATTCGGATCGGAGCGAAACCCTCTGATCGGATTTGTTTGAAATATCTAGTATACTATAATACGGGCATCACTAAGTCATGTTTTTCGGAGATTATCTTTATAGACGAGATATATATATATATATATATATATATATATAGTTACTATAGATAGATAGATACTGTGCAACAGGATTTAAGATTTGTTTGGAAAAAATATAAAACAATAAAGGGCGCAACGTTAAACCACGATTAGTTTATTATTTAGCGAAATTACAGGGTAAGCGTCGTTATCGCCATAGTTGATTCCAGGGATTTCAAGGACATACTAGCTCCCTTACTCGCAACCTTTCGTAAACTGTCCATCATATCCTAAAGGATATTTGAATCGCATTTTGGATGTATCGGACCCTTATAATTGATTTTACAATTTCTTGTAAAATGTGTGGGCAGAATCCCTGGTCACTGTCGGGGCACTATGGGTTTTAGTAGGTTCGAATCCCGTCCATTATGCCGTAAGCTACGGAGTAAGTAACATACCTTTGTCCCTTCAACGCTGATGATCCGGTAGAGGTTTCTGGAGGAGTCGTAAAAGAAGGACACGGAGACGGCGGCAGTGCTGGCCGACATCCATGACCGCTTCGTTTTGGGGTCTATGTGGAACACGTGTGCCTTGCACGTGAATATCGGCTGTTCACTGCAACAAAGCATACAAGCTTGTTTAATTAAAAATGTCAATTTACTGAAATACTTATCCTAGATATTTCCCAATCATTGTGCATTAATTGTATAATAAATATATATTATTGCTTTTCACCACAATGCTAATGAACAACAAATAAACTACTAAAATGTAAATTATACTAATATTTTAACCGAAGAGTTTGTTGGTTTGGTTAGTTGTTTGAACGCGTTAGTTACTTAGGAACTAATGGTTCTAATTTTAAGTCAATTATTAACATACGACCTGTAGGAGCGGAGCACGGAAATGAAGTTGCACGGATCAGCTAGTGTCATAGTAAAGTCATAATAAAATAAAAGTATCTGGTCTTCTTTAGAGTTTTTCAGAAGACTACATCTATATGAAGTGGTGAAACGTAAGGACAAATAATTGTTCTGCGCTTTTACATAGTTCTCATACATCTGGTATCCAAAATAAATATTCCGTGACGAAGTGTTACTGCTCATTAAATAAGGAAGACCCATATAATCTTCCACTTCTAGTTTATGGAGAATAAAGTACTAACTTTACAGCGTCGTTCCAACGAGTGAAAGATACATTCGTTCAGTTTAACGCTATTTGACTGGCACTGCGAATCTCGTTCAAATGTAATTCAGGATAAAATTAGAATACTCCCTTTAGCATTACAATGATATATGTTATTTGCCAAATGTTGAAAGGTTCCGTATAAGTAAGAGCAGAACGCTGAGTGTTCAATTAATTATAAGTTTAGACCTCTAACTAAGTAGCTAACACAAATGGCAACCACTAAATCGCTGTCCAAACGGGGTTACAGGACCATGCCGCTGACTAAACTTTGAGAGGACAGCTGCACCATCTTCTCGTCGGTTCATCAGCAGGTGAGATTTGTTTTGTTTCAATTGAACTACTTCGATTCTAAGGTTTTTGCATTAGGCTATGAAAGTTCTCAATTTTCATGCAGAAGATATACACAAAATCCTGCATAGAGCTGGGAGTTCCTACGCTGAAAAAAGACACACAGTAGTCCTACATAAACCGTTGGGCCGAAGCCGAAAGACGAGATTGCCTAGTCGGAGAATCTTTCCTTTGAGACGGACGAACGCCAAACCTGTACCTTCAAATAGGTACCTAATATGGCAGCATACTGAACACTATTGGTTCCAAAAGGTCATTTTTAATTAGCCACAATTTAAAGCTTTAATATATACTTTAAATATTGTGAGTATTTTTAGTACAACATTCACGCCCTTATTCCCGAAGAGGTGGTAGAGGCATACTATACGCCCACATTTCACAGTATGCATTTTTGTTCCACGTAACAGGCAGTGCCCCCATTACCGTATTGAAATGGACAGGTTGTTACTACCTACTGTTAAAATTTTCAAGTTGACTTCAACTGAGCTTAACGACTGCCAACAACTGGCAAGCGCGGCCAACTGTTTAACGTGCCTTCCGAAATAGGGAACTGCTTGTCAATAGAAATGCCACAGAGTGGCCACCCATCTGAGGACCAGTCAAAACAAAATATGCTTAACGCAGTGATCGTTTACACTCAAACACTGAGGAGCTGAGAGGAGCTACGAGCTCTTCACCCAACCACACCGGGCTTCAATACTGTGAATGTTTCTAGTACAAAACAGCGTACAGTTCTGTCTTTTAGTGGTTTACTACACAAGCTGTTATAGCACTCTAGTAAAAGTGGATTAAACTTAACATAAGATTTCAAAACAATGAACTCTACTTGAACAAAAGATAACAGCTCCCTCGAGACAGCGACAAGATTATCTCGCTGCCACCGTTTACCTAATTTGTTCGCCGTACTTCGTCCGTAAAAATGGGTCGGCGCTAAATCTGTGCCGCAGGTGCTAAAGACATGACAAGAAATACAGTAGATATTGTCTGAGCGCAGAGCTACGTAATATATCCCTAATATAATTAAATTTGTTTAAACGGTAGGCAGGTTCTTTTTTTACGTGTGGGAAACGGGCTTTGATCCACTCACAAAGCAGGGAATATTCTGCTCGCTCGCGCCGTAATAGAGATCAAAGTAATAATAATACCGTGTTCCAAAATTGACTGACTGCAGGCAAAAGCCGCATACGCAGCCTATCAGCAGCGTTCGTCTGTAGTAATTAGTGTAATCGTGTGAGTTAACAGTGACGCGCCTGACACGATTGGTTTGCATGCCATATATAGTGTAAGGCGTCATTGCGTGCGACATTGTATCTTGCACTATAAACTCACCGCTGCTAACGGTGAGATGAGTTTATCAGACTCGCAAGGAGGTCCTATGAAAACTACCATGGAAAAATTAGGTAAGAGTTTGAGTATTTTAAGTCAAATGAATCATCTCTTGCCGTACTCTCAAAAAACTGTGGCAACCAAATAAAGGTGGACCCTGGACCCCAAATCTAGGTGAGGTTTGGAGCAACAATTAATTCACTAAAATGTAGAAAAAGTTCAATCTTCACCATACAGTAATAATTTTTCAAATTGTCGAAATATGCAATAGAACTTTTGACTTTTTGCCAAAATATTTTCAGTTACGCATCAATAGGAAAATACCGGGAACCGTGCGCATCTTCCTTTCCTCAATCCTGCGTGATTATTCCTCATTTTCACTATGAATAATGTCAATTTCGTTAAAAATATTCAATGTCCTTTAAAATCGTTTACGACATGTGAGGCCTTAAGTGGAAAGTATTAGAATATTAAATACGTTTTCCAGTATAACAAGATTTGTATACAGATTATGAACGCCCACATAACAGCCTCAACGTGGTGTCTGTTAACATATCGTATACAACTACTCGTAAACTATAAAAGGATTCCACGAATCTCCGCGTGTACAGGGTTGAAGTGAGCATACCTCAGAAATACGAATTCACCTCAAGATTTATATAAATAAATCCCGGGATCTGCGTATTATTCTGTTGACGGGCTGATTTCGTACACATTGGATAGGATATGAAAGATTTGTTACCAAGATATTTTGTCAAGAAGAAACAAAATTACACTGTACACTTCATTGAGAGAAGCAATACATAATATCAATGGTATTAATTCTTGAATGTTTGTCATAGTGCAATTTGTAAAATATACTTACTAATATTGTAAAAAAGATACGTTTGTGAGTTTGTTGTAGGTTATTCTCTGGATCTAATGAACCCATTTAAGTAAGGTCGCTTGGGTCTCGAAGATCTTAGTGGAACCACTCACACAAATATTAACACTTTCCTATTGGCACATAAATAATTGGAATCGGTTTTTATCGCCAACTGAAGATATAAACTAGAAACAAGAATTTCTTACTAAAAAAGGTACAGTACACCAAAACTTACTTTTCTGCGATAACCCAATCTGACGGATCCATCTCAAACACTGGCGGTTCGATAAAATACTCAAATGTGTCCATTTTCATGTACCACGTAACCACAATTTAACAAAACTGATACAAAAAATACGACAATTGCAAGTTCTCATTTAACTTCGAATTCATGACAAAATTTCGACTTTAAATTGAAGATTATAGATGTTATATTGAAGTATCACTACGGGCTTTGTGATAAATAGCAGAATTTGTACAGATATCGTTGTTACAAATAGCGGAGATAAGATAGCGTTCGATTTTCAGGCATTTAGACACTGGGAGGCAATTCTCGTTTCCTTCGAAATAATCTCGAATTCGAGTTCACTCTTCGAATCCTTTTTCGACCATAAAATCTCGTAAATCGAGATGGTTTTTTCGAATGTCTTATTCTTACCACTATTGGAACTAAAGTTCGAGATTATTGAGTGAAATGTTGCCATTTAAGAACCATGTCACATCACGATGCGTTCCGTTCGACACGTTTCATCCGGTTTTAAAACGGTTACAACAAGACTACTCTTACAAAATGTTCTATAAGTTTTTTAAGCTTATTTTACACGTTATAAACAATAATAACGTTTTTTATAGTAATTATTAAAGGAAAAAATACTGAAAACTGCATATAGTCCAGTCATTATATACATTTGGAAATGCAAATGAACCGAGAAAGCCAAATCTTGGATATAATTTTGGGGCTAGAAAATTTTAAATTCAAATTGTCGACCAAAATAACATGATGGGTTTTCCGCCATCTTGAAAAAAGTAAAAACAATAATAATAATAAAATAGGAAATATTAAAAAAAAATCGTATCTCAACGGGGAACCGAGTTATGATGAAAAAACTGAATATAACTTTTTTCAAGATTTCGGAAAACCAATCAGGTTATTTTGGTCGACAATTTGAACTTAAGCTTTTCTAGCCTCCTCCCACGTAATATCCAAAATTTGGCTTTTTCGGTTCATTTGCATTTCTAACCCGATTTTTCCGACGTAAAGACTGGACTAATAATAAATGTTACTTAATGTATATTTTACAAATTGCTTATACCGTCCCGTAAAATGAAAAATATCTGAATGTGTCACTGTCACTGTGTGTTGTCTATATTATTGAAGACTGTGTTATTTGTAATCACAAATCAAATTGCTGAAATTTCCACATTGCTGAAATATAGGCGACGACGTGTTTGAAATTAAAGCGAGTTGCAATATGTTTTGCACATATTAAACTATTAATTCGTCACTCATTTTGATATTTATTAAATGTAAAATGTAATATAATGCTAATTTAGGGTCGGTCACTTAAGAAATGTCCCAAGATTATAGTGATTCGACTTCGAAATCTGCGTCTCGACTGCTACCAACCATTCGAAGCAACTCGAGTGGCTTCCCTTCGAGAAAAGTCTAGTTCGAGATTTGCAGAATAGCTAAACGTCAATATAACTCGAATAAAGTTCGAATTCGAGATTTATCTCGAAATCGAGACTGTTTCGAAGGCATGAGAATTGCGGCCCTGGGCCTAACTTCAGAGAACTCTTGGAAAAGTTAAGCTACCGTTGACATTCTTCAAATGTTAAAGTAATACTTCTAGAACGATAATAAAGGAAGGGAGGAGGATCCCACACCACACCCTCGATTCGTCAATCCTAACGCACAACGGTCAATGACAACCTCTACTAATTGTAATGGAGGAATTCCGAACCGAACTCCACAAGGAAAGGGATGAGGATAGGTAAAAGGAAACCTTATCCTCCTTTATTATCGTTCTACGAAGGATTTCCGCCATGTGACGCCCGATTCAATTATTTAGTAATACTTCTATCTTGACTATCTTACGCGAAGTTACTATTCAGCCGCCAGTGAAATAGGGATTTGGAGCAAATTTTAATCACGAAAAATCTTGTCTTTGAACAACAGACGGCCAAGATATTGGGAGACAAGCATATCAATACAAAAAAAAACTGAACAAGTGCAATTCGAACACGCTCCAAGAGACCGCCCCCTCCACTCTGGGGTGCCCCTTGCCGGCTCGCAGTGATTTAACCTCAGGCCTACCCTGCGAGTCGGTTTAAGGTACGACGGAACACCGCGGGGTTTAGTGGGTAGGACGGCCCCTCTCTCATGGGCCGGAAGCCTCACACACCGTCCCTGTTGCCCCCGCAGCATGGATGAAGGTGCGTAAAGGCATTCCCCGCGAAAACGAAATAAAAAAAAAAAAGAAAAAAAATTCGAACACGCTCGCCAAATTTGTGGACATTACGATCATGACAAGAAATGATGTCGTTTCCATTGAACAGGTGTGGACTTAATGCCTCCATTAGGGGTGCGGTTATGCATCATTAGGGTTGATTGTTCTGAAACGAGCGTCGTTGAGTACATGGTATTAACAAGAGAAACGCAATGAAATATCAAGTGTCAAAAAAGGATGGCTACGTTATTAACTGAATACGTAACGAAGTGATACGCAATATGGCAGGTTTGAATAAGTGTCCGCATTAAGGTGGAAAAGAGCGTGCTCCGTTGATTTGGATACGTCCAACGAATGAGCGAGCAACGATTGACGAAGAATATATATTATGTAAGTAGAGGGTAGAAGGATTCAGGGTCATGGAAATCGTTATAACAGAAGAAATGCTTTGCGGGGACAAGCATATGTCGCGGCGACATGCTCAACAGTATTCGCAAACGGCCAAAGAGTTTTTTTTCATCCCCACTGTAAAGTTTGATGAAAATACAGCGTTTTCCTAACTAACCAAAGATTTTTAGGGAACTTTTATTAATCCTAGGTTATTTTATTTGCAACTTAAAAGATGTTGGACTCGCTCCGCCTACCCTGGAAAAGATAGTAGGGAAGGAAGTAGATATTTTTGAATTTTCCAATAAAAATACACATCTTCCGATAGTCGCCATCAAAAGACTGAGCCCTCGTACCCTCATTAGGGAATACAAACTGGGAGAATAAATATATTATTCCATATACCATTCCGGTTAAATTAATGTTTTGGAAATTGGATACAGGAAGATGCGATTGACTTCCAAAGAATTTGTAAAACGATCGTCTTAATTCCGTTGAAACCGAAGCCTTCGGAGCTTCTATTTTCCCATGCTATTACAGTTTTTAATGCCAATAAGGTGGTAAACAAGCATTTGGCACACTTGACTGAAATGGTAGCCTTTAGACGATTGCAAGACGAGGTGTGTTAACTACATTCGCAATGCCGACTAAGTAAAAACCCCTCAGGCCCACTTCCAGGGAACGTAAAAATTATCAAAACAAAATGTAGGCGTAAATGTAGTAATGACCCCAGGCTCCTACTCCAGTTAAGCGAAAATGAGGAGGAGAAGCTGTTCAAATTACCACAAAAAGCGCTGTTGTTCGATAAAAATTAATAACCCCGATAATAATAAAGAGTACCTATAGATAAAGTTAAGATATTATGTGTAATGCCACCCTATTGAGACAGAACGAGATAGTACCTATATCCTTTATTTATCTTATTTGTATTGACTAGTCATACATACATACATATATACATATTGTCACGCTTTTATCCCCGAAGGGTTAAGCAGAGGCATATTTAACGCCCACATTTCACCGTATGCATTTTTGTCCCACGTAACAGGTGGTGATGAGCCCATTGCCGTGTTGAAATGGACAGGCACAGGCTGCGGCGACCTGCTGTTGAATTTTTTTAAGCCGCCCATAAGGCCTTCAACTTGGCTTAACGATTGCCATTTTATTGGCAACCGGGACCAACGGCTTAACGTGCCTTCCGAAGCACGGAACTAAAGGGCCGAATAAATTTAATAAAATGTGTCACTAAAGTCATTGCAATGTATCTATAATCAAAATAGCAATATTGCCATAACAACCTCGGTAGGCGTTTCACTGTAATCTGTAGTATTATTATAGTTTCGTCTTGTACTCAACGATTGCTTTAACTATCCTGGCAGGGGTTTAGTATTTAACAAAATCTTTGTGAAAACAGAATGTTAAACAAAATAACCAATTAACTAGAATCCATAAAGAAAACAAAGCCTTTGCCACAGCCGGTAATCAAAATAACACCTGTATCTTAATGGCATCGGTTATTAGGGTCAGCACAATTAAATTAAAAGAAATACTAAGAAATCTGGACTTCTAAATTCAACGAGTCTATTTAATGTACTATTGCTCGTACATCATCTACTCATAAGATTACTTATGTTAGTTTTCTTCTTCATTCAATTTTGGATTTTCTAGTTAAATGCAAACCATACCTGGATTTTTGTGTCAGCTTTTTATAACAACGGTTTAGCTTGGATTTTTGTGTCAGCTTTTTATAACAACGGTATAGCTTTTTATTATGTTATTTATAGTACTTTCCCTGAAGGTGGCTTTAAAAAATTCCATCATGTACATAACTCACGGCTTGGTTTAATCAAACCCAAGACTATACGATCAAATTTCACATGCGTAATCGTCTTAAGCGCCTGTTTTCAGTCGAACCCAAATTTCTTTCCTATGTCTAGATATCAAGGAAAGTTCTTGTTTAACTTATCTATATACTAGCCAACTTACAAAGAAAAAAAGATAAAGAAAAAGAGATTAGTTACAAAGGGGGTGCGTAGGGATCAATATTCTTATGAAACAACTTTTGAAATATCCTCTTTCTAACAACAAAGAACTGAATGATTTCGAATTTCGTTTGATGAGTTACAATATAAACGCGGCCGAAGCTGCAAGAACTGAATATACATTTTGTCTTTCTCTCTCCTAAAGAAACCGCGCAGTTTCACTTAAATTGATTCAGTAGTGTCGGCTTGATTGTCGATTATAGAATGTCCTACATAAACAATTTTCAATATTGTATATATATATGTAGTTATACATGTATTGTAATGATGCGTGGCCAGGGCGCGCAATCAAACCAGTAACACCACCACGCCAACAAAGTGAGCGTTAACTCCATTCTTCCTCGATTCGGATTTTCGCTTTGTCCTCGAACTCCTTCTAAACCACTCAATACTTTTTGATCAAATTTGACCCATAATACGACATCTAGCCATAGATGGTTTAGAAAAAATAAAATCGAACATCAGACATACCATTGAGAAATAATCACCAAAACGAAATTAGACATCGACAAAGAACTCGAAAACGACAAAACGCTTCGCTCCATTTAGGCCCGTATTCCAGAACGTTTCTCAAGACTCAATCAACGCTTGAGAGTAATATTTATAAGGCAAAAACCAGCCTCAAGCTTGATTAAGTCTTGAGAAACGTTCTGGAATATGGACCTTAGACTTACCGGGGACGGCAAGTTTGTAACCAAAAACAGGTGTTCTAACTTATGTTCAGGTTACTAACTTTGAAAATGACAATCTTTCATATTACCGTTTATCCATTATTTATGTCCTTAGGGGTAGAATTTCGCGAAATCCATCCTTGGGAACCTACGTGTTAAAAGGAAACCCTATGCGAAGTTTGGGGTTCATAGCTCCGTTAGCTTCATAAATTTCGTGATCAAGGAGTTAGTTAGTGCAACCGCTTATTTCCCCCTTATAGGTAAAAATTTGCAAAACCGCGATATATGTGCCCATTTATTTGTAACAGTAACAGGGGTACGTAAATTCATGTTTCTAACTTTAAAAATTACGATCTTCTTTATTTTCTTTGGGTAGATTTTCGCAAAATTCCTTTTAAGGGGACCTAAGTGTAAAAAGGAACGCCCATGCGAAGTTTGGGTTTCATAGATCCTGTAGTTTCAGATATTTCGTGATTAATGAGTCAGTGAGTGATTTTACCTTTTATATATATAGAAATAAATAAAATATTATCAACAATTCAGTTGTAAAGGTTGTAAAGGCTAGTTGTAGGCTAATAATCTCTCTGTTTATTTATACTAGAAATGTTAAACTCCCGAGGGGAATGGCGCCGTGAGCCGAAACACAGGTTTTTTACCTAGTTTGGCAACGGAAGCTATTGCATGCTTATTTCGAGTTATCTATTCTAGTTTTATATTAAGCAATTTTTATACCACTTTTTTGAGTAATAAACTATATTATTATTATTATTATTATTAAAGGTTAATATTAACTGAAACAAAACGGGACACTCCTCTAAATTTAATAACAAGGACTTTACACTCCAATCACACCCTTAACTTGGAAAATGTTGAGCCCCAGATTAGTGTCGCCAGGTGGAATCTGTGACGTCACAGGCTGACGTCCCCTATTCCAACACAATACGCTTTCTTACACCCACGCGACAGGCGCTTGTATATACAATCGAGACCAAACTTACAATCTGGGCACTGCGATTTACCTGAAGTTGTTTTGAAATAACTGAAACAGGTTGTGTTTTTTCGTAGTTGTATTTCAGATTTTAGTACAACCACGGATTTAAAATGAGACATATTTGAACTAATTATCTCCACACTGTATGGGGTAGTACAGAGATTAATAGGCAGGCTTCGCGAATTTACTATCCTTGCATACTTCTTTCGTTTCCTGCAGATTACATAATAGTTTCATACATGCACGTCTGGGTATCCAAGTAGGTACTTTTGACCTCTTGTTAATTGAGCAATCTGGTCACGCGGTCTAGTGACATCGATTGCGACGTCAAGAAACGCATTGCTGCCGCTTGGTCCAAGTGGCGGGAGATGACTGGTGTCATTTGTGACCCGAATGCCGATCAGGTTGAAGGGAAAGGAAAGGGAAAGGAAAACCATCATTAGGCCTGTCCTTTTAGTGAGGCGTGGCCACTACTGGAGCGACACAAGCAGGAGCTGCATGTCACAGAAATGAAAAGGCTGCGGTGAATGTGTGGAGTCTTGCGGCAGGAACTCTCGCATCCGCCACAGCCTTCACGTTCGTGACATTGCAGATAAGTTGCTTTCGCTGGTAAGGTCACGTCTTGCGGCACCCACCGGGCTATGTGGGAAACAAATGTCTGGCCATGTCAGCCCCGCCAGATTCCGGTAAGAGGGGGAAGACCAAGAAGTGCTGGCTTGACGTCGTGCCTATGCCGACGACCGTGCGAAGTGCAGAAAAAAATGCATGAAAGCGGACCCCGGACATCGTGAGAAGCAACTGGGACACACGCTCGGATGATGATGAATTATTTCAAATAACATTGAAAAGTCCTAGATGTTTTAAACAGCCTGGCTTATAGCTAGGTATTGGAAATACAAACGTAACGTAACCTTTGTTTATCATGCGGTTTAGCTAATGTTGGTTTTAGTTAATAAAAGGTAAGGGTGAGCTGTTCATACGATAAACTTCAAAACGGTTTCGCTATTACTTAAGAATAAAAATAAGGAGATGTATGAAAATAATGAAGGATTTTTTTTTCCTTTGGGTTCATCAATTCCAGTTATCACAACAGCTAAGGATTCCAAGTTTAGAACGAGTTCCGCTTTCCTGTGGTTAGTTCCACTTCTTTTGGTCTTTATCGTGGTTAATCGTGGACCTCTTTGTGTACAGCCCACTTTGCGGACAACCCTTATCATCCAAATTATCCAAATGTTAAAGGCAAGCAATGACAAACCGTACTCCATAAGAAAAAGGGCATACGACGAGCAAGCAGGTATATTAGTCCACTAGCTTTTAGTTATGTACAATCTTCGCTTCACTAACTGAGGTGGGCTACCTTCCTCCCCTCCTTAGCTGCAGTTCTAAGATGGATTTCCGATGTGAATTAGATAAATAATGGAATCGCACGATTTTACCGCCATTTTAATCATTTGAAACAGCTCTTAAACTAGAACTCTTTTGATTTTTTTAGATCCATACCGGAACAGTAACCTAGGACTTGATTCAAGAAATCGCAGTCAAGTAGCAGCAGATCATATCAGAAAGTGTAAAAAGTCGAATGTAAAAACAAACGAAAATGGTACTTTTTTTCTGAGGTTACTGTTCCGGTATGGATCTAAAAAAATCAAAAGAGTTCTAGTTTAAGAGCTGTTTCAAATGATTAAAATGGCGGTAAAATCGTGCGATTCCATTATTTATCTAATTCACATCGGAAATCCAGTTCCAGTTCACAGTACCTGATGCTTTTTAGGAATAGTTCTGAACTCACGTTTGAGTACCAGCGAATTACCTCAGAGAGTTTAATAAGTCGAATGTAAAAACAAACGAAAATGGTACTTTTTGACTTATTAAACTCTCTGAGGTAATCCGCTGGTACTCAAACGTGAGTTCAGAACTATTCCTAAAAAGCATCAGGAACAGTAGAACTCATCCGCATGTGAGAGAACTCACTTGAATTTATGATTAGCTGCAAATTGATTTGCTACGGGAAGTTGGCAGATCATTTTGTCAGTTGTTTTTCTCTCTGATCAGCTGGAAAAACATCTGCTAAGTTCACTAACATCACCAAAGCGCGCTCAGCGATCTCAGCCCAATAAACATTAAAAATCCCTAAATCTAGAACGGATTCCGCCCTCCATGTGCGTGGATCTGGGGCGATACCAAAACGGTCATTGCGTGGTTTTGGTCAAGTCCGACATACGCATGTCACCGTTAACCCCTAAGGGAGAGGGGAAATAAAGGTTCAATAGATTGATTTGTCCTTAGTGTCATACCATCAGAAACGGGTATAGCGTGGCACCGGAATTGACACTGACAAAGTTTCGAAGACTCTCGTCTAGTTTATACCTGACTTCCGGCAAGTGTTAGCCGGGTTGAATCCGACAGAAACTAGTACAAAATACAGTTTTTTTTAGAAATCATTGCCATGCAGAAAAAATAACGCTTTCTTATTATGGAAACAAGAAATTAAAATGTATTTATGAAAAAATTATCTGTAATTAACTAATTATATAACACTATAAATAACTGTGTGTGTGACTTCCGTTGTTACTATAAACTGTTATATAGATTTATTAGTAGTATGTAACTGGTGCTTAGTGCTAAGGTGGTATATACAAACTGATTTCCTATACGGGAGCAAGTTTTGCCATCAGTCATGTACATTCTTGCACATTCGAAGCGGCAGTATCTATGGTTATAACATCGGATATATATACTCACGACCTAGAAAAGGTTGCAGGGATAGAGACTAGACGCAGGACCGTGTGTTGCGACGTGAATTGGGTGAGGCCTACGTCCAGCAGTGAACTGCCATAGGCCGCTTTGACTTGATTGATACTTACAAAACGGGTATACTAACTTGTAACAAAACGGGTATACTGTAGCGCGACTGAATCGCAACACTCGTATACTGAATCACCATGTAAGTTACATACTTCCTGCCTTAATCGGGATATATGTACGTCAGAGTATACCCACATGAGTCACTCGCTTTGAAATTAAACATAGATAATCACCGCGAGTGTTCATTGTAATTAACATAGTTTATAGAGAGCGTAAAGGTCAGTGTACTGATAACAACGTATGGTTTGTTTTAAACAAAACTGTTGTTTATGTAAGTATTTGGCTTTATGAGCGTCCAGCGCCACGTAGCCAAGAGCTATCGAACTACATCGATAGAATCCTACATCGCGCTATGGGAGTTCTTACGCTGTAGATATATACACAACAGCCCAACATCAACCACCTGGCATAATCACTTTGCTTGGTCAGAACATCATCTCCACTAATCCTCCACACCGTAGTATCCCCGACGTGATTGAAAGCAGCCTCCTTTATTATCATCCTCCCCTGGGGAGGGCGGAGAATCCCACCGCACACCCTCGATTCAAACCTCAACTAATAGTAACGGAATAATGATTAACTAAACTCCTCAAATAAAAGGAATTAGGCTAGGTAATAAGTAACCTTACCATCCCAATTGTTGGCAATGTGCAATACTCCGATTTACATTGTGACATTTTGTCGACACGTGTTTTGCCTACCCACAATGCATCCTCCTCCCCTTCCCACCTTTATGATGGTTCTACGATAAATTTCTACTATGTAACGCCAAATTCAATAAGCTAGGTTCTACGGAGCACATCAGCATTATCATCGCACTTCAGTATGAACGATAATATAGTCCAGCCAGCGAGCATCTCCAGCCTCATCAGGGATACCACATGCTAGAATTGACGGCTTCGAGCCTGGTTACCTCTTCAGTCACTCAATCAATCAAATCAGCCAATCGCAATCAACTGCAGAACATAGACCACAACCAGTTACATTGTGGGAGGGAGATTGACCTTACTGTACCATGCTGATCAGATGGTATGGTACAAGGATTTCTTTAGAATTTTTCTTCTCTTCCTCATGACCTCATCCATTAGTCACCAGGTGAGACTAACTAACTTGGGCCCCAAAGATTTTGCACTAAAGGATATAGACAACTGACAGACATAAATACATAGGTAACTACTTAATATAGTAACACCTTTTTCTCCCAAAGATACCCCTTAAGTCAGAGGCCTACTTTAGTCCACATTACACCCAGTTGTATTTAGACTGTTTATAAAATACTAACTAATGCCTGTAGCATCGCCCGAGTGACGAATATTTTTCGTTACCGTTTCTTATGGGAACGTGCTACCTATTTAACAGTGAATTTTCAAAATTGGTTATAAAATCATTGGTTAAAAAAGTAGATCCAGAGATTACTTATAGACTTGATTTTATGTTTATTTATTTACAAACCTTGAGATATTAATATGTAGCCAGTCAACTCGTGCACTAGTTCATGCAAGAGTTAAAGCTTGTGAGGTTCCCAACAACCTCACAAGCTTTAACTCTTTATTATATTAGTATTGATTAACATATTGAAAACATATAAAAACAAAAAACTAGTGCTCGAGTTGACTGGCTACATATTTATATCTCAAGGTTTGTAAATAAACATAAAATCAAGTCTATTCTTGAATACCAAGTATCACTCACATACAAGTCAACCAAAGAGATGTTTCCTTTATTTAATGCTGGGTTTATTTGAAGTGCATTTTTTTTATATCTCATCAAATAATATTATCACAAGTCTATCAATTTATTTTAAGATAAAAACATCTTGATAGTAATTCATCCAATTTTTGACACAATTGTGTGTTACACATGAGTCAAAAATAAAAAAAATATGTGTTGCAATAACAATAGTCAACAAGTGTAATGCCACTAACATAATGTACATGTTTAAATTGTATTACAGCAGTAATGTATGGGAAATTCTCACTTATTATCAAACAATGTGTTGTAAAATGTAACAATTGTAGTGCATAGAAACAATACGAGTATTGAGTTATTTACTAGGTCACTTACTTTGACATTGTCTATATATATAAAAGCACAAACTGACACACTGATCGATCAACGCACAGCTGAAACCGCTGGGGTTAGATGATGACTATGAAATTTTGCATAACTATTCCTTAAGTGGTGTAGGTGTACACTAAGAAAGGATTTTTAAAACTCTACCCCCAATGGGTTGCAAAATTATATGGACGCATGTTTTTGTACAAGTTTTCAATTTGTTGTGAAGGTTAAGGATACACTACATTAATCCATAGCCTACTTTTTATTCTGGGATCTGGACCCTATGGGAAAGGGATACAAAAAATTTAACCACACAGGCGGAGCCCGAGGCGTCCCCTAGTTAAAGGTATTTACTATTTAGAGTTGCTATTTAAAAAACTAACCAATTGTAGAATAGTGTTGCAATATCTTCATTTGTTTAGAGTATTTAAAAGTCAGTTCCTTGCAATTACAAAAATACCATGTAGCAGCTTCAGCGGGCAAAGGTAGCTTTCAATTGCCAAATTTTGCTAGTAACAATAACAAATGAATATGTAACATTAAATATTTTACATTTTCAAACTCCTATAGTTGTTCCTTCCTTATGATGGTATCAAAAAACTTGTAATGAAAAAGGAGTCTATAATAATTCTCAAACTAGAATAGATATTAAAATAACTTTCAATTCATGCCATTATTATATTTTCAACTATCTACAACCGATATACTTTCATTCACTGAACTGATTTTGCACAAAAATATGAAACATCCAATCATACCTGGGAATTCATGAAGCAAGTTCAGTTTTGACAAATGAATAGATTATATGATATTATTACTATTTGAAGAAGAGGGTAGGAGTCAGGGTAGGCCAAGACTTATATGAAGACCACGTGAGCAGATTGCTCAAAAACTGAAAAGTCAAAAGTACTTGTATATCCAGATGTGCATGTTTGAAGCGATAAATGAATCTACAGGAAGTGAAAGAAGTATGCATGGATCGCAAAGCCTGGTTTTATCTGTCCTCTCTGACTACCCCGTCAGAGATACAGAGTGAAGATGCTTATCACAATTTGAAACCCTGAAATTCTTTATGTAACCCTTTCAAGTTAGTAAGATACTTTTTACACTTAACATGCTTTTTAAACTCCTAGTATCAGACTACCAAATTTCGATTAAAAAGGGATAGGTTGTCACACATACACACACATGGACCATTCATTGGCTTTTTTCTCATCTGCTCATAAAATGTGGAGCGCCTCTACGGGTCTAGGTCCTAACACTGCATCAATTACATTGTTTTGAGAATGAAATCTACCTAGGAGCAGCAAAGTACTTGTGATGGTGCTACTCCAAATTTAAATATTGTTTACAAAGTTCGCAGATAAAAATAACTCCTGTTACAATATTATCCTCGAGTAACTCAGATATGTACTTCATCAATGCGACAAGGTTAAACCAAAGCCTAAAGCGATCGTTGAACTATGAAATATGTTCGTAGTATAAATAGACTAAGATCGTACGACCTTATCGGTGAGGTAAAAGCACTCTATCGTATGCAATCGATGTGCAATTGCCCGGTAAAGCGTAAATGGAGTATGAAATCGGGGATATTTCACTTAAGCAATTTTCCATTTTTAGAGAGATTTTATTTAAACAAAAATATTTTGGCGCCAAAAATATCTATTTCAATAAACAGATCATTGTTTTTGTAGAGGAACCCTAAAATATCCCTTCGCATTGGCAAAATGCATCCCCTCCCTAAAAATAATATGTTGCCCATGGATCTGGATTTACAAAATTTGCACACATAGTTGGCAAAACTTTGAATGGAAATTTATAGAATATAGTTTAGAGAATTAAACTTACCCCATTGTTTCTTTGCCTGCTGTCATTTATATACGATAATTTGAAAAATATTTTACTTCATAATTTTCAATTTTTCACTCGCGAACTGTCACAAGCGGCGACGTAGCATAAACTAAAGAGTTTTACGGTGTTTCCAGTTTTAAAATTGTTATTGAATCATGTTTAGTCTATGGCCGAAATAAAATACATAATAAAATAATGAACATATTATTACTTTTCCTTCTCTAAACGACTATAATAATTAGAAATAATATTTATATAAATAAAATGCATTTAGATACATGCCTTACTTACGGCATCTATACTTGAAGCTTATAGAGTGCTATTCATCACTAGGTGTCGCTAAGAGTAGTAAGCTACGGTATCAGACGATAGATAGCGCTACTACAATCTGATTTATTTTTCCTATTTAAAAATGTCTGATAACTGAATGACTGTGTATTAAACAAGCTGACTTAAATAGCTCTCAAGCTGTTTGCAGAATCTGTACCAGCATGTATCATCCTGGTTTCACACAATTTTCAATTTCATTGGCTAGTATGAACAATTCTCATGTAGTTACATGCGTGCCAAATAACTAGCAACTGTGATTAACGACTTAAGTACTTAACTTACATACATACATATTGTCACGCCTTTATCCCCGAGGGCTAGGCAGGGGCATACTATACGCCCACATTTCACCGTATGCATTTTTGTCCCACGTAACAGGTGGTGAGCCCATTGCCGTGTTGAAAATGGACAGGCGCTGGCTTTGGCGACCTGCTGTTCCAATTTTTCGAGCCGCCCTATATATATAAGGCCTTCAACTAGGATTAAATGACTGCGATTTTACTGGCAACCGGGACCAACGACTTAACTTACTCAAAATTCGTATGGAACACAGTGGTCAGTGATCATTAACAGAATATAAGCGTTTGGGGCATCGAGCGTTATTGTTATTGAATTTGTTACGACATTTTGTTGAAAACTCTGTACAGTTTATAATCTCCTAACATGGATACCTACAGAACAAAATTACTCGTATTACTAACTAAGAGTCAAACCACTCAAATTAAATAAAAAACTGTCTGTCTAACATACTTTACGCCCAAATTTCACTGTCAGCATTTTGTCCAAAGATGCTAATGTTCTACGCCAGTAGCTCATAGCTTCCTGTTACCTTAGAATAATTTATAATGTGAATAGCACGTCGATTTAACCCTCCCATTATGGTGAAAATTTGGGTGGGGTAAGCCCATGTAATCAATCAATCGCAGTCCAGCAGTCAGTGGACTGCGATTGATTGATTGGTTGAAAGTTCAGTAAGCAAGTCTTGTCACATTCGTGGTGAAGTTTTCCCTTGCCTATTTCCTACAGGAATCAGTTCCCGGAATAAAAAGTAGTCTATTTGTTAATCTAGCTGCGTCCACATTATATTTTATCCTAATTGATCCATAAAAGTATGTACACTCAGAAACTTTCGCCTTTATACTTAACTAGATGACCCCCACAGCTTCGCCCGTGGAATATTTCGACCTCCCGTCGCACCTATTTAATCCCGTCGCTTATAAATTCTGCAATCAATACTAATATTATAAAGCTGAAGAGTTTGTTTGTTTGTTTGTTTGGTTGAAAGAGCTAATCTCAGGAACTACTGGTCGGATTTAAAATTCTTTTTACTGCGGCAATTAAAATACTGCGGTGGTTGTGTAGAGGAACTCTAGCATCTGTTTCGCTACTAGGGATGTCGATGCAAAATGGAGGAAGAAAAGTAGGAAAACGGACCCCGGGCGCCGTGAACACACTCAGACAGACGCTCGAATGATGATTGTTAATATCGTTAAAATTTTGCGGGGTTTGAACTCCATAAACCCACCCACCCTCTGGCTACGTCCGTGATGGTAAGGTCTTTGTCTCCAGTTGCCAATATAAATTAAATTTGAATGGAATTATTGGAGCCGGCTGATTTGTTTTCCACTGTATAAAAATTATTATTATTATTTTGCAAGTAACGAAGCCAATACAGTATTAACATTTTTAATTGACAAGATTACAATGTAATTTGTCATATATAATTATGTTTTTATAATATGTATGTTTGTATGTATGAATAAGCGTGTATGTCAATGAGTTTGTGAGCGTTGTATAAGAATACTTTATTGTAAACATGTTTCTGACAGCAAAAGACCCTCACATTTTACAACCACAAAGTTGCACTTCCTTCCGCAAATAAAGTAGGTATAATATAATAAGATCTGAATGTGAATGTCGAATTTTGACTAGCTTGCCACGGCGAATATAGGCAACCACCTGTTACCTTTATTAACCTCGGTTGCATCTTAGAGTCCAGATCAGCCACTTCACAGAATCTAAAGCATTCTGTGGTAGAGCCAGACACATGTTTATTACGTTATCGGGTAGTTTTCCGAAAACGTCGCTTAGTTTATCAGAACATTATCAAGGATTCAGTCAACATGATACTTATTTACCATTTTTCACAAGTGTGTAAGTACTGTTCTTAAACAATTTGAGATTAAAAATAACAAACACGCAAATTTTTACTTACAACATCTATTCTGTAATTTTGAACTGTGTTAATCTACTTTTGAGGCTGACACACTTTTGCAGCATGTTTGTCACGGATGTGGGTATTTATTTTACGCATGTCTTGACGTGTCACTTTTTGTACAGCTGTGATTTTTGAAAATACTAATTACCGAGATCATTAAAAGAACTAAATCATAATCATCATCATCCGAGCGTCTGTCCCAGTTGCCTATCGCGACGTCCGGGGTCCGCTTTCCTACATTTTCTCCTCCAATTCGCACGGTCGTCGGCATCCCATGTAGAGAGACCATTGGCACGCATGTCATCCTTTACGACGTCAAGCCAGCACTTCTTGGGTCTTCCCCTCTTACCGGGACCGGGACATGGCCAGGCATTTGTTTCCTACGTACGCAGCTCCTGCTTGTGTCGCTCCAATATCGGCCACGTCTCACTGCCATGTAAAAGGACAGGTCTAATGATGGTTTTGTAGACCTGTCCCTTCAACCGGATCGGCATTTTAGGGTCACAAATGTCACCGGTCATCTACCGCCATTTGGCCCACGCGGCAGCAATGCGTGACTTGACATCGCAATCGATGTCACTGGACGTGTGAAAAACAGATCCCAGGTATTTAACCTGGTCTGTGCGCTCGACCAAATTACCGCCTATGCAGACGGATGTGGGATCTGTCGAGTTTAGTGCCAAGTACTCGGTCTTCGCCAAATTTAGTTTCAGACCGCTGTTCTCAAGCGTCTCCTTCCACGCCTTTACACGTCGCACCAATCTGCCCCTGTCCGCGTCTGCCAGCGCAATATCGTCAGTAAGATCCCCACACCGCGAGAACCCATCGCATTCCAGGCTTCGATGGGGACTCCATCGGGTCCGATAGCTTTCCGATTCTTCATGCGATAAAGCGCAGTCAGGACTTCTCCAGGTTTTACCGGCGGCACTAGTCCCTGATTCGGAGGGAGGTCCGGAGGCTGCACCTCTTTGTGCTGTTTATTAAGCAGCTCGTGGAAGTACGAGCGCCATCTCTCCTTTACCACGAGGTCTTCGCTTAACAGGTTGCCCTCACGGTCTTTTACACAGCGACACTTGCCGACCTGTGCCGCTTTGCCCTGGAGCGCGCCAGCTTATAGATGAGCTTCTGCCCATCAGACGATTCCAGCTTATCATACAGAGGTTGTAAGTGGTCTCGTCTGGCTCTGGCTACAGCTCTCTTTGTGGCGCGCTTGGCACTTTTTAAAGAGGTCTTTCTTCTCCCTAGGCTCCCTTGAGTCGTTCCACCACCAAGTTTCCTTGTCACATTTGCGTCCACCCTTAGACTCACCGAGCACCACCTTCGCCGCTCCAAGGATGGCCGCCTGAACTTTGTCCCAGTAATCTTGAACTGGTTCGCCCTCATTGTCGGTGCACTTATCACCGACAGCTGAGACGAACTCCTGGGACCTAGTTTCATCAAGTAACCACCATCTGATGCGGCGCTGGCACCGCGTTGGCCTTTGGGCTTCGCGCAGAGGTCCATGACAAGGAGACGGTGTTGTGCAGTAAGACTCTCTCCGGGTATGACCTTGCAGTTGGCCACGTTGCCGATGATGTGTCGCCTATTAAAATAGTTCACTAATTAAAACTGTGTGCAGTGTGGATAATAGTATATTAAGTTCAAGTAGTAATTGCGAGGCATCTACGAGTATAATTGAAAAGTTGCAAATAAAAAGTGATGCAAAGACCATAGTCTATTGCGATGAAATAGGTAAAAATTTTGGACATTATTTATCACAGTTAAGTCATTCTGTAATAAATCATACATATCCAGGAGCTTCATACTCTCAAATTATAGATTTTATATTGACTGGTACACACTGCATGCAGTCTATTATAGTGGTGCTGGTTGGCAGAAGAGGCAATATTAATAGTAACAAACTTTTAAAAAATTTTGATAAGTTATCAAGTCTGCAAGTAAAACAAGTAATTTTGTCCACCTTGCCATACAGCACTGGTATGAGCCACAAGGAAAATCACTTAAGATACAAATTAAATATGAAACTACATACCATGGTATCATATTCCAAAAAAATTAAATTGTTCGATTGGAACATAATTTTCAATAATAATAGTTTGTTGACATTAGATAGATATTTTCTCTAGTAGCTCTGTTGCTATCTAATTTTTTAATTTTTCAAGCCAAATTATTGGCAAGTACAACTGCTTTTATTGAGCAGGATAGTTTTGATACTTCACATTTGGAAAAGGAAATTCCAAAAAACTAGTTTATAGGACAACAGATAAGAAATCTGCCAGTTGACTTTGGCCCCTGAGAATAATCTTAGTAAAAATATTGTTTTTATAAACCTGGTGCACCATAATGTTAGAGGTTTAATAAATGGTAAAGATTTAGAGTTAGAGCTATACATTAATGCAAATTCTATTAATATTTTTTGTGCTACAGAGCACTGGTTAAAAGATCATCAAATCACATTGTTGAACTTCGTAAATCACCAGGTTGCTAGCTCGTTCAATAGAAAACATTCTAAACGTGGAGGCTCTTTAATATTAATTAATAAAAACTTAAAATTTAAAGAACGTAAGGATTTAGTAGCCCTCTCCATTGAGCGAGTTATTGAGATTGCCAGTATTGAGTTTGAGCATTTCATCTTGTTAAGCGTATACAGTCCCCCTGATGATTAAATTAAATTATTTCATTAAATTTGAAGAAAAGCTTGAAGAAGCACTGTTCAAATGCCAATGTTCTAAGAAATCTATAATAGTTTGTGGAGATTTTAATGTTGATATATTAGATACATCATTAACTCCATCAGAGAGAAATAAAATGAAAACTTTATTTAAATCCTTTAATCTGCATAGTACATTCTTAGAACCCACTCGTATTACAGCCACCAGTGCAAAATGTATTGATAATATTTTTACTGATATTAAACCTATAGATAAAGGTATTGTGGATCCTGTGGAGTCAGATCATCGTGGCCAATGGATAAAATTTCCTAAAAGTAGTAACAAAGTCAGCAAAAACAAATTAAATATGTACCAATTAACCAACGTCGTTTGAATAATTTTAAAGAATATTTATGTAAGAGATTACCATATCTACCTAACTTCACTTGTGTAGACCAGTCATATAAACACTTATTTAATTTGATTAATGATGAGTTTGACAAAGTTTTTACCTCAAAAACTCTACAGATTGGTGGTCGTCCTGTTTTCAGTGACTGGGCAACACCAGGTATCTTTAAAAGTAGAAATAAATTATTTGAATTATATTCAGAAAAATCATATAATTTTAGGCAAACCTTTCAGGAATATGTTAAAAATTATTCAAAGATATTTAAACAAACGTGTCATCTTGTTAAGTCAAACTTCATTAAAAATAAAATTTCTAATTCTGTAAATAAAATAAAAATGACTTGGAACATCATTAACTCTGAATGCGGTAGATCTTTAGTGACTGAAAGGGATTTCCACTTAAAAGTAAATGGTTGCCATGTTACAGGGGACCTGGAAGTGGCTACGGAGTTTGAACATTTTTTCAAAAATGTACCTATATTGACAACAAAATCTCTCCAAGCATCTTCCAGTTCCGCTGAACTTTTATTAGAAGAATCTGTTCTTTGTTGCAGGGATGCATTTGTATTCACAGATATTTGTGCTCAGGACATTGTAAAAACATTTAAATGTATCGAAATTAAGAAAACCGCGGACATTTGTCGCGCGATCTTTCAAAGGCTTTTGATTGCGTTCAACATGAAACGCTGTGCAAAAAATTACACCACTGTGGAATAAGAGGCAAAGCTCTCGACCTTCTGTCTTCATATTTGAACAATAGAATACAGAGGGTCGATATTAATGGTACACGTTCTGTAGGATCCAAGGGTAGGGTGTGCCGCAAGGCTTGATACTTGGGCCATTCTTGTTCCTCATTTATATTAATGATTTACCATTTTATGTAGGGGACAGGAATAGGATTGTTTTGTTTGCAGATGACACCTCATTAATTTTTAAAATTAAAAGACAATTAGATAACTATGACGATGTAAACAATGCAATTGCAAGAGTAGTTCATTGGTTCAGCTCAAATAATCTTTGCCTTAATGAAAATAAAACTAAATGTATAAAATTTACTCTACCAAATGTAAAACAAGTTGCGGCTAATGTTCAACTGAATGGACAAGTGTTAGAGTTTGTAGAATCAACTGTGTTCCTAGGTATAACTATTGATGCCAATTTGCAGTGGGGCCCACACATAGAAAAGACAGCCTCTAGATTAAGTTCGGCTGCATACGCTGTAAAAAAGATCAGGACTCTAACAGATGTGGATACGGCTAGAATGGTTTACTTCAGCTATTTTCATAGTATTATGTCTTACGGTATTCTCCTTTGGGGGAGTGCTGCAGATTTAAATATTATTTTTGTTCTACAAAAGCGGGCTGTACGCGCTATTTATAATTTGGGCCCCAGAGTTTCTCTCCGAGAAAAATTCAAAGAAGTAAATATTCTAACCGTACCATCACAATACATTTTTGCCAATTTTATGTATGTTCAGAAAAATCTATCACAGTTATCTTAACTCTGTGATAAACATAATATAAACACTAGAAATAAAAATAATCTTTCAGTCCACCACAGTCGACTACATAAGATTGGCGATTCTTTCCAGGGTAACTGTATACGCTTTTACAACAAGCTTCCCTGTGACCTGAGAAATTTACCTTTAAATAAATTTAAAAATTTTATTAAAAACAAGCTTTGTGAAAAAGGTTTTTACTCCGTTACAGACTATTTGCAGGACAGGGACGCCTGGAAATGATCTGCTGGCAAAGTGAAATAATATTAAATTGTAAAATAGGCCATCAAAAAAAAAAGCCTTCCTAAGTTTCTTGCCGGTTCTTCTCAGGTGGGCCGCGTTCCGAACCGGTGGTCGCGTTAAATATTTTAAATAGTGTATGACATTTTGTAAGCGCCGTTAAAATGGTCTATGCAAAATAAAGATATTTTTATTTTATTTTTATTTCTAGTGAGTAGGAAATCGATCTGAGTTGTACGCCTCCCGCTCGGGTGCCCTTTCGATCGCATAATTTTTTTCAGCATAATGAAGTTTGGCATAACAGTTTCAACATAAAGGTTTCTCGCATAAATTATGATAAGCAGAGTGTTATATACGCATAATGGTTTTATTGGCATAACATTAACTTACTCTAATTTTTTTATCATAATTTTAATCACCATAAATGTAAAGGGTATAATTGTTATACGCCTAAAGATAATTTATCATAAAATACAAAACGCATAATGGAGGTATGGATAACCGTTTAAATAATAAATGAATAATAATTTGACTAAGAATATTTAAGAAATGATAAGACACCATTGTAAATAATCATCTCACTCATAGCCAAGTTTTTAAGCTGTAACAAATAAAACGATATTTTAGGTGTTATTTTTTTTAGACTAGTCTTGAGCAGTCGTAAATAGGTACGACGACGAGCGAAGCGAGGAGGAGTGTTATGTCACCTGTGAGCACAACGCGCGAGCCGAGCGAGCGAAGCGAGCGGGCCGCGGTAGCGGCCGGCAATGAGCCAGAATAGAATCGCTCGTTTTAATCTACCTACTTTCTTTTTGTATTTTATTTATATATTAAATGCCCACTGATTGAAAATGTCGATAGTCACTATACTGAAGTTCAAAATTTCAGCACTTATATATAGGTATAGCATTAGTGTTGAAATTTTGAACTTCAGTATAGTGACTATCGACATTTTTAATCAGTTGACATTTCAATCTTAGACAGTTCAAGCTTAGATATAAAAATAAAAATATGTACTCGTTAACATTATGGTATTCTATATGTATGGCTTATAATCTTTATGCGAGAGTGAGTATCTTATCATTAGTAATCGTTTTTGTAAAAAAAATTATGCGTAAATATTTTATGCGGCTATATCATTATTATAAAAAAGTTATGGGAAAATAAAGTATGCCTAATGATTTATTCTGTTTGAACGTTATGCGAAACGAAGAGTATGCCAAAAAACGTTATGCAGTTTTTAGTTATGCCTCTAAAATTTATGCAACCCAATACGGACTCCTCCCGCTCTTGTAGGTGATGAGATGTTCGGATTTCTTTTTGAAATACGTGTTCACATTGGCCAGATCGGCGGCTTCTGAGGATAGTTTCTCCTTCAGCGTTGCGGGTGCCGTATCCAAAACCACCATGAACACGCTCAAACTCCTCACACCTCTCACCCACATGACCGTTTAGGTCGCCGCCCAAAACGATTCCCTGTGACAACGGAATGCTCCGAAGCACTCCATCGAGTTGGCCCCAAAAAGACATCTTATCGGCGTCGCTACAACCAGCCTGTGGCGCGTAGGCACTTATCAGGTGGGTGACAATAATCCCATCGATAAGCACCCTCACGATCACGAGTCGGTCGCTACTGCGTTGAAACGCAGAGGGGAACCTCCAAGATGCCGCTCTGCAGCCCCTCGGAGAGCACCACGGCCATCCCGTTCTCCCCACCAGGCGCACCCGTGTAATACAGCTTGTAGCCTTTCTGCAGAGGCCGGACTCTGTTGCCCTTTCACCGAGTCTCCTGCAGGAACGCCACGTCCACCCTCCGTCTGGAGAGTACTTCGGCCAACTCTACCGCACGCCCAGTCAGCGTGCCATGTTCCAAGATGCGAAGCGGATACGGGTTGGGGCTAACTTCTTTACCCGTGCTGGCCCGACACACGGCAGCCCTAGCCCACTTGCCAAAGTAGTCGGGCGGGGCTCCTGCGCGCCGTTTCGCGGCGGCGCCCTATCCTTAGCTGTTTTTCTTTTATTGCTTTTCATTTTTGTTTCGGCGGGTGGCTTTTATGGGAGCGACGCCCTCAGACCTATCAACCCCAGAGGGGAAAGCCAGCGCCAGAGCCTCGTCCGTTAATCAGCAGGTGCACGCACCAGCAAAGGAGGTTGACTTGGGCCCCGAAGATCTTGGTAGGGCCCCTTACACCCTCTTAAAAGAAAAAGTTGTGATAAAGAGACTTTTGCCAAAACTGGTATGTAAATAATCAAAACTTTAATACAATATTTCAATTAAAATCCATTATTCAATACCATTTTCAAAACAAGTACATTTTAGCGTAAAAATCATAGTAGCGCCAATATTTCACTGTAAACAAAATCACTTAGACCTACCTAAGTGATTTTGTTTTGTTACTTCTTTTTGCATGCCTTCAAGATATCATTTGCCTATAAAACACGCAATGGAATGCAAACGTTGCGATTCACAGTATAAAGAGAGAAATCCTACTGAAAACGTGAAATGTTTCGGCTGTGCTAGTATGTTGTACTCGTACATGCCTGATGTAAGTACTCGTATGTGTAGCTGCTGTAAATTTGTTTTGTGCATCACATATTGTTTTGTTTTGTTTGTTGTTGTTTGATGGAAGCTACTATCTTGCTAGTCTTTCCATAATTTTCTTCGACAGAATCGTGACTGGAACCAAGCAAACCTTACACTTTTATTCTCTTAGAAACTTGGAATTCTCCTCTTAATCTTGGTTCTTCAAGTGAAGCGTGAAGAAACATTAGAAATATTCGTAGGTTGTCATCTTTAGAGCTACCTATTATTTATGGCCTTGCCTACTGCTATCGTTTCTGAATCTTTGGATATCGCCATGTGTGTCATTTGACGGACCAAATATGTAAAAAAAGCGCCTTTGTGTCTTCTATCGCGAGCTCCGGACCGTAATTAACATCCAAGTAACAAATCCAAGTAAATAGACCGAAGTGACCACGACAACACTTTACAGTACGGCTATGTTCTTAATTGTTGCCTTAATTATTTGTAAAAAAAGGTAATGACGCCATTTTGTCGGATTAACTTACATTACATAATATAGTCTATATTATCGATAATAACATCAACAGGTCCCTTCTGTTACTGTCCGAATCTGCGGTCCGCCAGTGAAAGTGCTTGTTATATAAAAGTCAATGACTATCTGTGTGTTGTGAGCTAAGGCACTCCTGACAATGCGATAAATTGAATAAGAAAGTCTTGCGGCTCATTTAAATGGCTGCCCGATTGTACGCGTCCAATCATTTACTTACCAAACTATAACATACAGTTAGGAATGCATTTGATAATGCTACAAAGGTGTCACCCGATCCAAACTGGTCACAGTAACTTTTAGAAGTTGACACATTGCACGACAGTGTTCATACACTCACGCTGCGCTGTGGACACTGTTTTCTTCTTAGCAGGTCATATTCCTAGATGCTTTCAAATCCTACCTGGATTTCGAGCCTAGGTTCCACTTTTATTTGGTATGTAGGAACAGCTACCGTTTGACCTCCCAATTCAGTAATGACACTGCGTCTTTGCCTCGTCTGTTAGTCAGCAGATGCACCCGCTTGCAAGTCACTTAGGCCCTGAAGGAATGTCTTCTTTTAATAAAACCCCATTTGTACGGGGAAACCATGGAAGAAAGCTCATTCCTCAACTAATCGTCACTATTGGACCTTATAGTATATAAGCGCTTAAAACGCCAAGTGTGCGAGCGCAGTTATAATGGAGCTAGAGTGGAGGGAGATAAATATATTAGTTTTCCACTTAAAACCTGTCGTAGAATTTTAAAATTGGAAATAATTGCTAGAAACTTTTGGGTAGTTTTTGTAATCAGAGTTACCTAATAACATCTTAATGTAACACGGGTATCCGGAGTTCGTAATATTTTAATTTTTATGATAGGGCGTAATCCATGTATAATTTATATTTAATTTTATCAGTCACGCCTTTATCCTCGAAGGGTGGTAGAGTAGAGGTATATTATAAGCCCAATTTCACCGTAAGCATTTTTGTCCTACGTAATAGATGGTGAGCCCATTGCCGTATTGAAATAGACAAGCGCAGGTTGTGGGGTACCTGCTATTGATTTTTATCAAATTAAAGGCCTTATGGGCGGCTTGAAAAATGTCAACAAGTAGCCATAGCCTGCCCATGTCCAAAACAATAGATTCCTCACCCAAAATGTGGGACTCATCACAACTAGAAAATACGAGAGTATGCCTCGACCTACCCCCTCGGAGAAAAAGGCTTGGCTATAATATGTATATGTGTGTTAAAATATGTAACCCTTAATTATTTAATCATATTCATACTCAGTAATTTAAAATTACACGGTACAGGTATGAAGTGAACTCTTTTGCTGATATTTCCTCAGCGAAGGCAGTGGCGGCCTCGGGGGCACCCTGACCCGTTCACCTTGACCCCTCCCAAACATTATAAGTAGGTTTACCATAAACAAACCAAAATACGGATGTTTTGAGACTTTTAAAATATTTAAACCATTGTGTTCCGTACTCTCCTCTCTTGTTATCGTAGTTACAGTATTATACCTGTGTTCTGTGACTGGGTGAAATTTATCTTTAAACGTTAATATATATTTACATATATATTATATGCCCACTTTTCACCATGTGTATTCCTGTCCCACGTAATAGGTGGTGAGCCCATTGCCGTGTTGAAATAGACAGACGCAGGTTGTTGCTACCTGCTGTTGAAATTTTTAAACCGCCCATAAGGCCTTAAACTTGGCTTAACGACTGCCATTTTATTGGCAACCGGGATCAACGGCTTAACGTGCCTTCCGAAGCACGGAACTGGGGTGGGTCTAAAAGGCCGAATAAATTTAGTAAAATGTGTCTATTTTAGATGTTAAATTTGGAAGAAATTTTGAACCCGTTGCCTTTTTAGTGAGGTGGTAATAAAAAGGCTAAAAGGTCTTATGTGCTAGACACTAATTAGAACGACCAATTAAAGTCCTGGTAGGACTGAAAACGTTAAAATACGTTTTTATCAATTGACTTAGTTCAAGGTTCATACTACAAGTTAATATTAGTTAAATTGGTACGGTACCTAGACGGCACTCTAAGAGATACTAAACTTTTTTTATATTTCAATTTTTGTTATTATACCTACGTTTAGGAGATAGTACTAAGTGAAAACATTATGTGACTTAGTCCTTTTCGTTTAGAATACAAGAACAATGTGTATAAACTGATTATAGTCTAAGAAAAAACAATGTATTCTGTTAGAATAATTATTGTAAAAGTTTGAGTCATTACTTTGGACTTATATATCTAAAATACTTATTAAACCAAAACTAGGTTACTGTTTTTAAAGTGAACCTATCTAAATAGGTTGCATTTTAGACACAAACACACACACACCCATAAAAGTTACAGTGTACTGCTCGGATTGTTTACATTATATTTGTGAATCATCTGTCCTGGCTGTCCTAATTTTGACTTGGGTGCATAATGATAATAGGTTTTCTCCTCTATAAGAACCCTCCAACGGCAATAGGCTTGCCTATTACGTGAAAAGGTGGGGTCAACAAAACTACAGGTTGTGTACAAGCACCCTTATAAAATGTGGATAAAGTCTGCCTGCCCCCAGACCTAAGGGACATATGCATGATTGAATAATAAACATTACAATTCGAATAATTATTATTAGTTTTATTTGGACCCTTTACATAAGTCCCAACGTACACGTAGAATCAGCGACGAGAACGACCCACGTCTTTTAAAAAAACCGTTCTTCTACCATTATGAATGTATTATTCAATCCAATTAGGTACGCCTTATTTAAATTAGTGTACTTTTTTATATAAAATTAATATTAATGAACAGCCCTTTCTTTATTTATTCTCATTTAAAAATACTTTTTTTTACATTATTAAATTAAAAGAAACCATTACGAATCTTTTCATCTACGTATGATTCTCGGAGCTGTCTTTATATACTACTGAGGTAGCAGGCAAGCATACAGCCCAGCCTACTGGTTTGCCGTACATAAATATATATGTATGTTACGAACACCAGAGGTGTTACACTAGTGCTGCCGACTCTAAGCTGGTTTCAAACAGAGACCGATTCTGGCTGCCTATTGATTAAATTTTTCCTTTAACTTCCTTAACGACTACCGCATGTCAGGCAACAGGGCTTACCGTACCTTCTGACGCTCGAAAACACTCATAAAATGCCACTCTTCTCTGGACCGCCCGTAGCGAAAATGTCTACGCAGTGATCGTTTACAGAACCCTGAACTGGAGACGCTACGAGCGCTTTAGCGCTTGCAGATTGAACTATCGTGAGCCTCATTTAAAGGTTTAGGCGCTTTGTACAATACTTTATTTTCATGTGTTTCTGTTACACTTTACTATAGTCATGTGGTTGATAGTATTAGTACAGGTTATGTCCAGTTATCTAAGAATTTTCACTCCTTCCTACCATAGGGAAATGTCATGGCGATCAAATAAATTTAAATAAAAAAATGTAAGTGATAACAATTATAATAAGTTTATAACGTAATCGTAAATCTACCTGTTATATAGGACTTGACTCTAAGATTGTTAACTTATAAAATGTCCGAATCAAAGCATGGTCACCACAGCCATAATGTCCAATAATCGCCAACGAACAGTCTGACTAACTTCACTATTCGCAATAAACATCTTTTATTAAGCCTGAATACTTTATCTTCAGTAGCTGCCGAGGTTATTGCAATCTTTTTATGTTATTGATATTATAATATGCAGTAATTAATGCTCTTAAATTAAGTACCTATACTCACTTATTGCTATTGATCGATATTCATTACTCTTCCTCCCAAGGGAGAAACGGCAATCAAAGTCTAGACGAAGTCTCTAAAAAAACACCCTAACTTCGAAACAATCATTTGCGAATAAGTACATAATTTTGTGTGCGTAAAGACTGCTTGGCGAACGGTTCACACCTCTGAAAAAGGCAGTCTGAATAAAGCTGAAACCGGTCGGTCTATTACTGGTCGTAAACGTAATTAATCCCGTTTACTTATTTATAATGTAATAAATATTAAATATTTTTCTGACCTGGGGCTCGAACACGATACCTTAGCATGACTGTCGTGTACGCCACGAGGCAATTAATTGTTAAGCAAGATAATTTTCTGCACCTTAGCTCTCACTACGGTCACGACCCACTAAAAGCATCTCGAGTTGGTTCAAATGCTATTTTAGACCGTAAACCGTTGACTAAAATAAGTTCAATGTCCATTATGTCGGTAACCTCATGAGCCCGGTCCAGAAGAAGTGGAAGAAATAGAGATACGGTCACTGGCACTTTGATATTCCAAGCAAACCTATATCATGTTCTATAGACCTACCGTAAGTTAGTTGACTGTACGTAAGGGCAAGCGCACCTAACGGTTACTCCACTCAATCCGGTTTAATTTCACTTTCATGATGCGCGTGTGTCGCTGCAGAGTGAAATTCCTTGCATAGTTATTGCTCCGCAATACTGCTAAATCATTAATAACTTACTTATTAGTCACGACTTTATCATTGAATGGGTAGGCCATTCAATGATAAATAGCCAGGCTGCGTAGCCAGGCTTCGCTGATTTTGGGCGGCAGCGCATTCCAGAGTAAGATAGATTGAACAGTAAACGAAGAGTGTACAAAGCCGGTGTTATAAAAA
The DNA here is from genome assembly GCA_948477245.1 of Thumatha senex. NCBI lineage: Eukaryota > Metazoa > Arthropoda > Insecta > Lepidoptera > Erebidae > Thumatha > Thumatha senex. The sequence goes on from OX419724.1 coordinate 813,188, forward strand.
GGCAAAGCAGAAGCAAGTTATTTTTCAAAGCGAAGGTTTTAGCTGTGATTATTGCAAAGACAGTAAGGGCGTTTTCAGTCCACCACAGTCTAACTATATAAGATAGGCAATTCTTTCCGAGGTAACTGTATACGCTTTTACAACAAGCATCCCTGTGACCAGAGAAATCTACCATTAAATAAATTTAAAAAGTTAATTAATTAAAAGCTTTGTGAATAGGTTACAACGTTGTTAAAGACTATTTTCAGGACAGGGACGGATGCCTCTACAAATGATCTGCTGCCTGCTGGCATAGTGAAATAATATTAAATTGTAAAAATATTTGTGTGTTTCCTATATATAATGTGTATGTATAAAAAATATTTTAAATAAGAGGTTGTATACAATTCAGGTGTCATGGACGACCATGGTCATGCCAATTGCCCGAGATGAACTTCAAAACAAGTATGCAATTTCCAGAGTCGAAACAAATTTTTGCGTGATCCGTAAATATTAGATTTTTATTATGGATGTTTTCTATATAATATTTATGTATTTAGAAATAAATAATAAAAGAGTCTGTTTAAATGAAATTATTTTAAGGTCAACTGCACTGTTTGAATTAGGTTAGTTTTTATTTCGTTAGGTACCTCGGCGATCTAGTTCCAGGGTTCTGGCAGGTCCAACTTCTGAATAAACTATGTATGCTGGTAAGTAGGTATAACTTTTTTTAACCGTTTTACTTCAATCAGTAGGTGAACCACTTTGTAAATAAAGTCTGAAAGACTTTTGAAACAAACTTTATATTTTTAAATCAATATCCTTAAATTTAAATATCCTGTCTATTTTAACACGGCAATGGGCTCACCACCTACCACGTGGGACAGGAATACACGTGGTGAAAAGTGGGCATACAATATGTATGCCTCTGTCACCCCTTCGGGGATTAGGCGTGATAGATAAATAATAATAATATCCTAAATTTCTCCCTCTTTGTCGTCCTGAAGTGCCGTACAAAGGTACCACTCTCATACAGTAAACAGAATCGAAATTTTGACAATATTTATATAATTATAAGACGTTTGCAACAAGAAGTATGAATGCATCGCATAAGAAGTATGCATGGATCGCGAAGCCTGGCGATCTGTCCTCTCTGACTACCCCGTCAGGGATACAGCGTGAAGATAGTTAGTTTAGTTTATTTATATAATTTTTTTAACCCTTTAGTTTTCCCGTTTCATTTTATTTACACCCAAACAAATTAAACAAAATATCTGCGGGGTAACCCTTTTTATATCGTATTTAATCAACACAAGGTTAGTAGTTTGCAGTAGGAAAATTACGTGGCTTGTCAGCGAGGGGGCCTTGCGCAGGACGAGTGGATGCAGGAAGTGAAATTAGTATGTCGATCGTATCGAGTACGTAGTCGATGTTTACGAGTTAAGTAGTAGGTAGTCAGATAACCTTCGATGGGCCTTTATTTTTATTAGGTTTTCTTGTATTTTCATTAGGGCTTATCGTTTTGCGCCTTCCGCATAGACTTGGTCTGTGATAACTTTTAGTTCGGTGCCATGGTCTTGGCAAGAAAATACAAAGAACATTCTCACCCTCCGATTTTGCCAGTCTTAGGTCCGTATTCCAGAACGTTTATCAATACTCAAGAAACACTTGAGAGTAGATTTATAAGGCAAAATCTAGCCTCAAGCGTCGATTGAGTATTGAGAAACGTTCTGGAATACGGCCCTTAGTATCCATAGGCCGGGTTTGGTATCTGAGTCTTCTTTATTAATATCCTCTCTTCACTTCATTAAATTATATTAATAACGAGCGAAACCGCAGGTGTCCTCAGTATATAAAAGCCATTCGGACAGTTAAAACATTGCTAAAACTTCAATTTACGGAGCAATTGCAAATAGACAATACGAATCTGAACGTATTTCATTTGGTATTTGAATTGCTTCATGACGTAATGAATCTTTTATGAAATGAAGTTAATTATGAGTATTGAATAACGCATATAGGCGCTTATTATACAGTGTGAACTGCTTTAAAGAACAATGGCCAAACCAGACGATCAATAATTATTTTTAAATCTGTGTAATAACGTCTCTAAAAGATACTGACCGAAAGTTATGTCACGAGCTCACAACGCTCGTTGCAATAGTTAGGGTTGTCACTGTTTATTTGTATTGTCTATTGTGTGTTACAGAAACAACCACACACTCTGCACTGTACATAAAAACATACATATTGTTACGACTTTATCCCTGAAGGGGTTATGGGCGGCTTGAAAAAATTCAACACCAGGTCGCCACAGCCTGCGCCTATCCATTTCAACACGGCAATGGGCTCACCACCTGATACGTGGGACAGAAGTGCATACGGTGAAATGTGGGAGTACAGTAAGCAGTAATCTTGACGTTCATAAGTGTTACTTTGTGACCTACATGAATAAAGATTTTTTTTTTTGAGAATGCCTCTGCCTACCCCTTCGGGGATTAAGGCGTGACAATATGTATGTAATACTAAATGAAATGAATGATGAATTGTTGACACACTTATTAGGTCAACCGATCGACTACAGAGCTTGTTAAGTACTTAAAGTATACAAGTAAAAATTGTAAGTAAATTATGAGAATCGTGCAAGTCGGCTTAAAATGCTGATTCGACAATATTCAAAGACCGCACAGAGCTATCAAACGATACCCTACACAATGGGTTAGACGAGAAGAACTAGCATCCCCACTTCTACATTGTTTTTTTTTTCAATATTTTATATTACTACATATTATTATACCACATCTCCAGCGTGCCAATTAAGCTAAAATGAAATCCGTCTAAGACTGAGAGTCTCTGGCCTGATTGTGGAGAGACAAACGGGTGTACGCATTTACTACGTACTTAAATCTATAAAGCGGCTCAGCAGCTCCACCCATTAAGCTTTTCTAACTTCTGTCATAAGTTTTTTGGGCCAAAGCACTAGCTTCGGTGTAGCAAGGGCGCCACAGACTTGTCTTCGCACTAGACTATCGGCCTCCATGCTGCAGGTGGGCTGTCGATGTAGTACAATCCAAAGACTAAGTATTCATAATTTTGTTGTTTTGTTCGATTTTGATACTTTGATACTCTGAAATTATTTTGTTTGTTGTTATGATATGATACTGACCGCCATTTTGGCGCTGACGCTCACTGACGCTCACGTATGACGGACGCTGTATATTTTTCTTTTTTTTTTGTTTTCTAGTGCAGGCTGAAAATGTTTTTTTTTTTCATTTATTGCACTTGTAAAATTTTATATACACATACATATCAAGAAAAAACACAATTTTTAACACTCATGATATTTTTGATGCCATTTTTGTTATTTAAACTAGTAAAAACTGTTTAAATTAGTTTTGTCTTGGACGTCCGTGTGTCTGTATGTGCGTATGTTAACACGATAACGACGGAAATACTTTACTAATCGAGTCTTTTTTAATAGAACCCTTTCAATTTTCTCGGTCTGATTCGATGTGGTTTAATTGTTATTATCTTTTTTTCAATATTTTCGAATATGATCGTATACTAGCGTCATCTATGGTAAGAGTTGTGTACTGTCTAATACACATTCTCGTAAAGTTGTTTACAATTGCGAATATAGATGTCGCTGTGCACAACTCTTGGCTGGTACAATAAAATGGAACGACTTTAGTTTTATTTATAATATTTAACTTTTTTTTTTAATATAATAAAAGCGTGTGAGGCGTGCACTTTTGGATTTAGCCAAACTTATTTTCATTTTAATTTTAATTTTTTTTTTCTACTCCTTAGAAAACCAGCGTTGCTACGTGGAGGAAGCAATATAGCTCAAAGGCGGCGAGTGTGAGATGCGCTGTATGTAGTGCAAGGCTGAATGATTTTGTTATTAGGTTAATATTTTAACTTACTTTTTGCTTTCTTTAATAAAATATTTTATAACTTATTTTTGTGGCTTTTTGTGTGCCTATGTACTGTGCATTTCATATTACACACAATAAAATTTCTATCTTTCTTTTCTTTCTTCTATTTTTCTATATTTTTCCGAGAGACTTGACCCTCGACTAATCAATGTTAATTACTCAAATTGCACGATAGCTTGTGCAGACGAAAAACTATAAATTATGTTCTCCACTTTTTATGTAATAGATGTAAATTCTAACATACATTCTGTGACTTATTAAAATGCACATAATCTATATACCGGGTGCTTCAAAAAATGTATACACACTTTGAACTTCCATAGAAAATTTATTTACCGTTCTACAAAGTTAAATTTCAAAACGTCCAATGAGATTTCTCTACACACTGCTTGAATCTGTCGGGCAAGTCGATAGGACGCAGGGGGCCAATCGAGTTTCCAGCACGCTCTCCAGACCTTACACCACTGGATTTCTTCTTGTGGGGCACAGTAAAAGATGAGGTGTACAAACGTAAACCACGTAACCTAGACATTCTTTGGAATGAGATTCAAGCAGTGTGTAGAGAAATCTCATTGGACGTTTTGATACGATGTACAGAATCTGTGGTGACTCGTACTCAGAATTGTATTGATGCTGCAGGTCACCAATTTGAACAGTATTAACATTTGTTATTTATGTTTCATTTACATTGGACTTTCAGCTTTCTATTTTCCTGAAATTTAACTTTGTAGAACGGTAAATAAATTTTCTATGGAAGTTCAAAGTGTGTATACATTTTTTTGAAGCACCCTGTATATATAAATTAAACCCGTTTTCCGTTGTTACGACATAGCATTCAAAGGGCTAGACCGATTTGAAAAATAATTTTTGTATTGGATAGCCCATTTATTGAGGAAGGTTCTTAGCTGTATATCATCACGCTACTACACAGGAGAGCGGAGCAGTAATCATAAATATCAACATATCGGGGAAACCCTCATACATTTTTAGAAAAGTAATAAGCGACGGGATTAAATGGGTGCCACGGGATTGGAAGTATGTCCCGGACGAAGCCGGGCAGGTCAGCTAGTTAGACAATAAGTATCTTGAACAACGCAATGAATTACAATCCTAGCGATTGTCACGAAAGCATCTTACTCGAATAGTCTCAAATTTAGCGAATTTTTCAATATTGTTCCTACCTCATTAGGCTTATGGTTTTAGCCGATTTGTGATTTGAGTCCTGATTGCACCGAATATTAGAGGAGATAATTGTTACAAAAATCTATACTAAACTTGTTCCGTTCCTTTTGTGGTAACATCCGATCAAAAAGAATTTTCCAAATCACACAAATGACGAAGAAGTTTACCACTAATAAAATTCCCATGTTTATGTTTAGTGCGCTGCAGCATTTGTGTTTTATTTATATTCTAATACAACTGACTTGATAATATTCTCTTGTTTTGGTCCTCGGTAAATTCCTTTTAATTTTATTTTTTATTTTCAATTATAGTTCATCAATTATATTGGTCCTTTATATTAGTTGTTACAAACGGTTGTATTTACATTACAAAACAAATTATTCACACCATTCCGCTTTTTGTCCCTTCCCGTAATCTTTATCCAGTGATTCGTCTATCAGGTTGGGATCACGTCCTACCTTTCATATCTGCTCCATCGACCATCAATTCTTCAACAAATATATCTAGCCTATAACCACTCTTTAGCGAGTTATGAGGTCAATTTTGGTTCTTTGACAGATGATCTCATTTTGGCGTTTACGAGTATCTCTCAAAGAGACTTTAAGTTTAACAACTTTGAGAGGCCACTGTAAGTGTCCATGTCTCCGCACCGTAGGTTATAATTTGCTATAAACTTTCGTCTTCAAGCACTAAATGCAAAGGGTATACGCGATAGACAGAACAATAATGACTTGCTCAAACTTGCCACTCCCACCATTTAATGCGTCTCTGACCATGTTGAACAAAAAAACATCGCTGTATGAATCACACGTATTAAACATGTAAGTGACTTCAAATTCATACATTGTTTCGGTGAATAGGCTTTATTTTATACAGGGCCCACCAGGATATGATGTGCCCAAGCCAATCTCACTTCAATACACTAGTTGGCTGGTGGATGGTTGAGGTCAGACAGCAGCCACTTCTAACAATGCAGAAGGAAGATAAACCAATCACAATTAATCAGATGAAAAATAAATGAATTTGATACTGTATGGGATTGAGTTCAAAGGTAATCGGTAATGGAAATCGGGTGGGTTTATTCCTTGATTTCATTTAAGTACTTATCTATACTTATCAGTCAAACGTTTATCGCCGAAGGGGTGGCAGAGGCTTACTATACGCCCACAGGTCACCGTAAGCATTTTTATCGTCGCTATACCACTAAGCTGCCAGATAAGTATATAAAAAATACACATGATCGAAAGTGGACACGGTAGTCTATGTATGTTTTTAGAGGGATAGCAGAGCAAATGTCGCAAATTCGAGATATTGGCCCTCCAAAAAAATTGAGATCCCTATTGAAGAACTCCATACTGTAGACGTTTGAGAATTCCGTTGAGGCCATCCTCGAGGAGGCCTTTACTTATCAGAGTGTCGATTGGCTGTGATGATGATTTTGAAGTAAGAACGAGTTATCTTGCTTTATTTACATTGTATTCGAAATGATTGCAACCGTAATTAACAACATTCATTCAACCTTTCAAATACGCAGCATTATGTCACAACCAGAACGACAAAAATTGTTTTCAAACAATATATTTGATGCGTGAACGGAATCCGGTTCAAAAACAGCATTCGTTTACTAATGAATCATTACCGAGGGAGTATTTTTGTTATTGTACTATTCTTATTAGAGCGAGAACATTTATTACGTACTAGCTTAGGCCCGCAGCTTTGTCAAATTCTAATTCTTTATTATCTGCAAACAAGGGTATTTAAAATATAGTTGTTATAAATATATACAGGTCCTCCAAATTTCGCCCTGCAATATTTCAAACACTTCTCTAATAAGTTTACTGTGCTGCCTTTGCTGCGGTTATTTGTTTGCAAACCGAAGGAGCGCGTACGAACCTGAAAGATGGTAAATCATTATCAACAAATAATTAACTCTTTGTGGTGCTGAAATATCGGAAACTCGATAAAACAATAATACATGGTAAACATCCCATTAATAGTAATAGTGTACATTCCGAAATTTCGGTGACGTGCCAATAACGCAATGTTCTGTTCTGTGTCTCGATCGAGTTCGGGAAAAATGGTAGATATCACTACTTATACTACACTGTGTCCACAAACAAAAAGGAGAATAGAACCATAGTGATGGTAGAACCAACATCTTCAGGTGTCTTCCCAACTCCGTGAAGTCCTTGATGTAATGGCTTGCAACAGTAAGCATGTTACATATTCCCATAATCATTTTTCAAATAATTTCACAAAATATGTGTTTTTCCGATAATTTTTTTTAACACAGTTGACGGAGTAAGATGACCAAACACTGTCAATAATCGTCATTACAATTCAGTAATGTCATTACCGATAGACAGGTACCTCTACGCATTCCTTCGGAGAAATAGCCGTAAATAAGTGTTTTGTTATTTATGTGTCGAGCTATTATGTAACTTTTTTAATTATTTACCTACTGTATTCAGATGGATATCTCATAATTATTGCGATTTCTAAAAAGTATTATTCTATTTCTTGCGTGCTTTTATTTGCCTTAAATTGTAATCAAGTTTGTTACCGACGATGTAATCGAATCTTGGAAATCGAGTTTTAACCTACTTCGTATTGTCGTTTAGAATCGATTCTAAATATCCGCAGCCAGATGGCAATACAGATAATATTTATAACAGTTATCTTTTCCTTATATTTTTTTCTGATTTCTGTTTATGAACTTTCCATTATTATCGGTGATTAACTTAACCAAGTTGGTTCACAAAATGTTGCATGTTGGTTAAACGTAAGTATATTTATCTATACCTACTATTTAATCTTGTCCTTTGCTTAGGGTGTTCCCGGTTGCTTCCAAAGGGTCCATTTTATGTTATGAACAGTTTTATTTAGGCAAATTTTTTTCGTAAATGGTGAATACGTCTACCGTTTGCCAAAATATTTTCATCATTGTTACGAGCTTCTGCCATCTGATCTCTGTCTACACCAGATCGTTTATTGTTGGCCAGCAAGCAAGCAGCAAGGTGCTCCACTTGCAAGTATTGGACTGAGTTTTTTTTTTATCTGCATGTATGGCAGAGAAATAATCGTTTTAATCTGTATTAATTTTATGTAACCGATATTCCTCCAAGTTGGCCCTAGACGATGGCGTGGCGTAAGAGCTCCACTCACTTCACCCCCTCAAGGAAGTGGGATAACACCCTAACTCACTAAAAAAAGCTAGATAACTCTCGAACATCCAAAGAGATGCGGACACAGGAACCCCTGAAACGAAGCCGCAATAGCGGACAAAGTATGTCGGAAGGTTTGTGGCTATCTATATGGACGAGCAACGTGAGAGTTTGTCTATATTAGACAGGCATAGCTTCCAGGAGGATATTATTTCTACACGACAAAAGAAAAATAAAAGCCCGGTATTCCCCTACAAACAATATTTGTATTGCCATGTTCCCGGAAAACTGTTAGTTCCTTAAATTTTACAGTAATTTCAAAAAAAAAACTATTAAAATATAACCTTGCTAACATTTAGTATTTTGTTTACTAAATCATATTATTTCAATGGTAAACAAAAACATAAAGTTTCTCATAACTTATAATTACACTGTTCCGGTAACTGCTAATTAATCAATATCGTGGAGAATACAATAACGAACTGTTTTGTAAATATACCAGGAAACTTAAAAAAGCAAATAAATTAATATTATAAAGATAACGTCTTATTAATGGTGCTATGGTGTGAATTTAGCTAACACCTATTAGCACTTTTTGCATTTATTAATAAGAATAAATCTGTGTGACGGATCGTTGTTTCCTCGTTAAAGGCGGACCAGCCCCTTTTTCAACTATCTTTCGTCGCAGTCTACTTCCAGTAACTAAAAATCCATACTTAGATTTGATTTCAACTTTTATTTGGTTGCTAGGAGCAGCTTTTGTTTCACTTTTAATTTTCGGCATTGCTGGTGAGATGCGTCTAAATAAGTTAGAAGGTGAGGCTGTCTGGACCCCGGAAAGACATCGGAAAGTCTATATAATCACAAATGCGGTTCAAAAAACGATCTATTGAAAGCATAAATGTAGTCAGTGAATGTGAATGTTCCTATGAGTTCACGGCAATGGGCTCACCACCTGTTACGTGGTACTAAAGTGCAAACGGTGAAATGTGGGCGTAAAGTATACCTCTGCTTACCAGCCTCTGCCTGCCTAAAGGCGTGAAAATTCGTCTATGTCTATGAGTTGTTGAATGATCGTCAGAAAATTTACGAATAAACAAATAAATATTGTGATACACTTTTTACACAGCGCCATCTAGCCCAATTTAAGCTATAAGCATGTACTATCTTGACAACTTATAGGATCTAGACAACTGATATACATATATATATATCCATCACGCCTTATCCCCGAAGGGGTGGCAGAGGCATATTATATGCCCACTTTTCACCGTGTGGATTCCTGTCCCACGTAATCGGTGGTGAGCCCATTGCCGTGTTGAAATAGACAGACGCAGGTTGAGGCAACCTGCTGTTGACATTTTCAAGCCGCCCATAAGGCCTTCAACCAGGCTTAACGACTGCCATTTTACTGGCAACCGGGACCAACGGCTTAACGTGAATTCCGAAGCACGGAAACGCTCGCAAATACCACAAAGTGGTCACCCATCCGAGGACCAGTCATAGTGAAAGTTGCGTAACTCAGTGATCGTTTACAGAACACTGAGACCGCGGGGCCACGAGCGCTTCACAACTGATATACAAACTTATAATGTTCACAACTGATATACAAACTTATAAATGTCTAAATACATACATATTATACATAGGAAACACCCAAACTCCGAAACCAGTATTTGCGGATCACACAAATATTTGTTGCGAGTCGGGATCGGGACCTCAGCGCGGCCGTCGCATACACGACCACTGTGCCAGGGAGCCCTTTCGATCGCATAATTTTTTTCAGCATAATGTAGTTTGGCATAACAGTTTCAGCATAAAGTTTCTCGCATAAATTATGATAAGCAGAGTGTTATAAACGCATAATGGTTTTATTGGCATAACTTTAACTTACTCTAATTTTTATATCACATTTTTAATCAGCATACATGTAAAAGGTATAATACAAAACGCATAATGGAGGCATACATAACCGTTTAAATCATAAATGAATAATAAATTGACTAAGAATATTTAAGAAATTATAAGACATCATTGTGAATAATCATCAAGTTTGTAAGCTGTATCATATGAAATGATATTTTAAAAGTGTTATTAATAACAAAGTCGTAAATTAGGTACTACGACGAGCCAAGCGAGAAGGAGTGTTAGGTCACTTGTGACCATAACTAAATCGCTCGTTTTAATCAACCTACTTCTATTTGTATTTTATTTATATATTCTATATATAAGTGTTGACATTTTGAACTTCAGTATAGTGACTATCGACATTTTTAATCAGTGGACATTTCAATCTTAGACAGTTCAAGCTTAGTTATAAAAATATAAATATGTACTCGTTAACATTATGGTATTCTATATGTATGACTTTTAATCTTTATGCGAGAGTGAGTGATATGCCAATAAATGTTATGATTAGTAATCGTTATTGTAAAAAAAATTATGCGTAAAAAATTTATGCGGGTATATAATTATTATAAAGAAGTTATGGGAAAATAAAGTATGCCTAATGATTAATTCTGTTTGAACGTTATGCAAAACGAAAAGTATGCAAAAAAACGTTATGCAGTTTTAAGTTATGCCTCATAAATTTATGCAACCCAATACGGACCCACAGTGCTACCGGGGCTGGATGTGAATTAAATTGTGCTAAACTGTCATTTACCTTATATTTAGAAATAACAAAACATGAGACCAAAAGGAGACATTGTACCAGTCGTCAACTAACGATGTTAGATTGAAAGTTATATTTGATACAATATCTTAGATATAGATTTTGTACTAATATATAAAGCTGAAGAGTTTGTTTGTTTGGTTGAACGCGCTAATCTTAGAAACTATCAGACGGATTTGAAAAAATATTTTTGTGTTGGATATCCCATTTATCGGGGAAGGCTAAATATCATCACAAGTTTTCATACATTACTGGATAATATAAATGCGTCGGGAATTCGAAGTATGTCACGGGCGAAACTGTGTGGATCAGCTCGTACATTTTATTTCTGCCGATAGAATTGCCGCTCATTCTCAAACTCTTTTTTCTTTTATACTTTTTTTTTTCGTTTTAGCATATCGTTGTAGTAGATGACCAGGACTAATTACCTTACCTTAATATCTCAAACATTTAAACTTTATTAATGTCAACAAGCATTCTTAAAAACATTATAATTATTTTGTCGTCAACTTCCTGAAGGCGCGCTAAAAACACACTATCCTCGTTTTCAAAAGACTCCCATGTGTTAAGTATGTCTTTAACATGCTATATGCATTTTGTCAATGTCCCCCAAAGCACTGCTTACACCCAATTTAAAGAGATTAATAGTAAACTATTTATTTCGGAGGCTCATTCAGCATCCCACGACTGACAATGGAACTTGGTAAGTAGTGCTATGAACGCATTATCTTAAACATTTGTCGTAGTGTGGGTGAGTCGTGTTCGAATATAGTGCGGATTTAGTTTAAGGAATAGGGTTCCGTATAAGTTTTATGTGGCACAAACATCACTATCACTACACATTATATCACAAAATCCTCCATGGCGTCTGTCTGTTTAGGAAAATCTCAAAAACTACTGCACTAATTTCTATGCTGTTTTCACCAATGGATGAAATAATAAAACTCGACTCGAAACCCGGTTTTGTTGTTAGTGAGGCGTTTTTTGGAGGCTTGATTATGCTTTTTAAGTTTTGTATCTTCAAAATATTTACTTGCTACACTTTTTTTATTTTCATCTCGTTTTCGTTTCTATTAGCAGAACCAGTTATTCTCGAGGAATATTATAGTATATAATTTGTTAAGTTTTTATAAACATCAGCTAAAATATAACGAAATTTGTTATTTAATATGGTGTCAGAAAAAAGGCAAACCTTTGAGATATAATAAAATTATTTATGGTGGAATTGTGTATCATATATAGGTCTACAGAAACGTCTGTAATGGCATATGTCTATCTCTTAAGAACAACATACTTTCTCACTATAACACGGGTGGAAAAAGGTACGAGAAAACGTTACCACGCGGGCGAAACTGTGAGGTTTCTCAGGGTTGGCAGCACGAGTGCAGCACCTCTGACGTCGCAAATGTCCATAGGCTAAGAAGACCATTAGATGGGCCGTACTCGTATGCTTGTATGTCCACCTCAGTAGTATAAAACAAAAATGGTAGGAGAGATCGGATAAGGCCCTACCGAGATCTTCAAGGCCCAAGCCAGCATCATCATCACAACTGCTCATTAACAAATTAAGTTATGACAAAGAGAAGGAAAACTTAAACAAAACGTTGCATTCTTTCTATCTTAGTGTGCTACTTTAATACAAGTATTTTCCACTGCGGTCTCATTCTGAGATGGGTGGTAGTTCATGGCCTTTCCAGTTTAGGTTGTCTCCGTGCATTGAAAGGCACGTTAAGCTATTGGTAAAGTCAAAATGAGCCTTATGGCAACTTGAATTTTTTTACCAGCCATAATCAGTTTCGCTAGTTGCTGTGCCCTTTCAACACTTCAATAGGATCGGCACCGTTAATATTATACCTCGGGGTTGCCAGTAACATGGCAGTCGTTAAGCTAAGTTGAACGACTTATGAGCAGCAGAAAATTTAAGCAGTAGGTCTCCGTATTGAAATGGAGAGGCGCAGTGCCAGTCCATTTCAATACGGTCATTGGCTCCAACCATTAACGTAGAACAAAATATGAATGATAGAAAGTGGGCGTATAGAAGGTATGTCTTAGCCTACCCCTTCGGGGATAAAGGCATGATGTTACAAATGCCCTTTGATTTGACACGACGTTTATTTATTTTCCCATTTACGACATAACCCTAGAGCTGGTCTACATAATGTTCAAATAACGCGTTGGCCCGTAACGAGTTATTCAACACCTTAACTGTTATACCATAACCGCTAATTTTACTATTCATAAAGGTGTTGTTATTGTAATGTATCATTTTTTACTTACTTTTTTAATTAAATCTTTCATTATTCATTCTCTCAAATTATTTGCATGGCTATTATTTGTAGCATTCCTAGGCCTTTATATTTCGAAAGTTTTTAATGTTTGTTTACCTTTTGTAATTTTTAATGTCAGTTAATGACAAGCCTAGATTTTATTTTTAATTTATTGCTAGAGCTGCCAGTAGGTTAGGTTGTATAGATATTAGACTTTCTTATAAATTATATTCTAAAATTCTAAAATATGTTTAGAATCTAATGTTTAAATTTTGAAATGCTCTGTACAAGAAGGAAGCCGGGGCCGTCAGATCAGTCTACTTTTGGTGCTCACCTTGAGAGGAGGTGCTGGGAATAAGTGCTGAGTGTGAGGGTTGTGCACTCCAGAAATAGTGAAGTGATGGTCTGCAGTGTTGTGTGTTCTTAACCGGCTCTGTGAAAGACGCCGACCGCTCGTCAGTTTCAGCCCTCTACCTGCCTGAGTTCGCGACCAGCTTCTCCGAGGTCGGTGACGTAGAGGCCTTGAGGGGATTTGAGGCCCCCTTCTCAGCGACGTAGAGGCCTACTCGAGGCCCCCTCTTCCTAACAACGTGGAGGCCTACTCGAGGCCCCATCTTAGCGGCTGTACTTGAAGAATCAAGACCTAAATTTACTCCCGGCTTTCCTTGGTTTTATTTTCTTAACATTTTTATATTATATTAAATCAACTTTACCTTTTCTTCTTTTTCTTTTACTTTTCCTTTTAAGCCAGGACTCCTCCAGTCCTGGTGACAGTTTCCTCCTAAACTTTACTTTTTCCCCTCCCGGAAAGTAGTAACGTTACATTATGTGTTCTTGAGTATAAATGACAAAGACAACTAAACAAAAGAAATGGCAAAATTCAAATTTCATTGTCAAAATTAGTAGTCACTGCGCTTTGTTTATCCTTAAATTCTGCTTATTTGTGCCCAAATTTACTTACTTGCTCCGTTGCCTATTTGGAAATTTGCTAATCTGATGTTACCCATTGAGAATGTTTTAAAATCCCAAATTGAAACTATTCTGAATATTCATCTCAATGAGCAAGCATGGTCCTAAGCTTCCTTACCTATAAGGTTCGGTGGTTTGGGGACCCGAAAAATTTCTAGTATAGCTTTACCAGCATTCCTGTCTTCGATTTTCAGCACTCGTGACCTCATAGGTAAAGTCTTAAAGGCTCCTACAGCCTCAAACTGTGAGATTGCGAGTCTGGACGAAGCCTTGAATGCTTGGCTAGCTGGACCAAGTCCAAATTTACCCCCGACGCTCAAAAAGCAAAGGGCCTGGGACACGATAGCTTCTTCTGCTTTTCTCAATACTCTTATTGAAAACTCTTCCGGTACTAATCGAGCAAGGCTTTTAGCTGTATCTCGATCAGAGTCTGGGCAATGGCTTCACGCCTTTCCTTCTCCGAACACTGGCACCTTCATTGATCCCACTACACTCCGCATAGCAGTTTGATGTGCTGATGTGTGCATTGAACACTCTTGTGTATCGTGCGGAGCTTATGTGAGCCACCTTGGACATCATGGGCTTGCATGTTCTTTTGCCGCTGGCCGTCACTCCCGTCACGCTGCACTAAATGATATCCTGAGACGAGCCCTTGTCAGTATAAATGTCCCCGCGGTCTTAGAACCGCAAATTATACGAGATGATGGTAAGCGGCCCGACGGGATGTCTTTAGTACCCTGGAGAATGGGACGTGCACTAGTATGGGATGCCACTTGCACCGATACTCTAGCAACGTCCTATCTCCCGGCTACTAGCAAAAAAGCAAGCGCTGCGGCAAATCTTCGCGAGCGGCTGAAGGTTGGCAAGTACAGTTGTCTCGGTACCCAATATGAATTCATTCCATTTGGTGTCGAGACACTAGGTCCATGGGGTCGCGGCGCACATGGTCTTTTTACGGCTTTAAGTAAGCGTCTGAGGGAAGAAACTGGCGATCCTCGTGCAGGTAGTTTTCTCGCGCAAAGGCTTTCCATAGCTATTCGGCGTGGGAATGCTGCCTGCATCATGGGTACCCTACCGAGGGGACCCAGTCTAAATTTTAATAAACAGGTTAGGTAGATTTTTTTTTTATTTAGGTATAGTTTTAATTGTTTTTTTAACTAAGATTAATGCCAAATCATATTATATATATAAAGAAATGGCGGATTTACAAAGTGGTCTTTAACCTCGTTTTGTATCTCAATCGTTACATATATACATATATTATATCCAAATTGCCTCGTTGGCACAGTGGTTGTGTGAGCAATTGTCATTGCTTGGGTTCAAAACAACCAAAAAAATCAAAATATGGGTTCGAATAATTGACAAGATAAATATGTGAAACATAAATGAAATAATATATTCTAATAATATATTTATTCGACTGCCTCTGTGGCGCGGTGGGAGTGCATCCGACTGCTACGCAAGAGGTCGTGGGTTCGATTCCCACCCAGGATAAAACTTTGTGTGATGAGCACGATGGTTTATTCTGTGTCTGGGTGTTATTTATCTATAATATGTATGTATTTAGAAATATAATATTAGCTTACTTAGGGCTAGATGGCGCTGTGTGAAAAGTGTCCCACAATATTTATTTATTTAATTTCCAACATAAATCTAATAATACAACTATCGTGTCACGTACTTCATTTCTGGAAACAAATTAGGTCCTTTGAAGGGATTGATTTATTGACCCGGGTTGAACAAATATTTGTGTGGATCCGGTCACGGGATCCGCTGTTTGTTTTGGAGTCTAGGTGTTTAAAATATTTATTAAAGTGAATAAAGTCAATTTCGTTCAGGACGGGGTGAAAATAATGTAGGTATCGTCTGACAGCTCAAAGACTGCTTTTTCGTGTTCATTTAAAAAACATACATTAATGTCTAAA
The DNA here is from genome assembly GCA_948477245.1 of Thumatha senex. Lineage (NCBI taxonomy): Eukaryota > Metazoa > Arthropoda > Insecta > Lepidoptera > Erebidae > Thumatha > Thumatha senex. The sequence continues at coordinate 829,286 of OX419724.1, forward strand.
CTTGAGCGCTAAAGTAATAACAGCGGGCTCATTAGAAAAAAATAAATAAAAAGTTGAACTCTATGATGAGATATTAATAAGCAAACATATTCATCAAGTTAGGGACTCGATTCCTCGACCTCCGCGCAGCAGTCAGGGTCACTGAGCACTAAACCAAAAGGCTGGCAATGATTATTTAAATGTGTTATGTAAATTCAATCAACATTCGACAAAAGGCACTATTTTTAGAAATTCGTCGGCTCCATTATGTAATGTGTTAATGATTAATGAATTCAGAGTGATATCACTTCCTAGTCTGTGATTGGTTCGTTTTGTTTTGTATTACTAAAGTGGCGAACAAGCCGATTAGGTAACTGACCGACTGTACTGACTAGTGAGAGTTTCCGTTTCCAAATAACCATTTTTTTAAATATTGGGTAGTTAAAATGACCCGACTGGTGGAAAGTCCAGGAGAGCAACTCTCACAGTCCACAAGACTATTGGCTGGGCTGGAACCTAAAATTGACACCTCAATGATGTTTTTGCAAAATGAAACATGTACACTGGTAGAGCGGCGCATTTCAAGTTTATTTTATGTGTTTGGTTGCATATCTGAAATGATTTTCATGAAACTTGTCATAAATGTTTACAAGTACACAGAGAACTCACTCGGAAGCCCACAGATCTTAACGTATACAAGCGCTTTGGACGTGAAGTGATTTTGTAGCGGTGTGTCTACATAACCGGAAGATATAATGTAAATATCCGACCTCTGTACCACTCACCATTCAATGTATGCTTTTTACAGAATAGTGTATTGGACTTAAAGGTTCAGGTTTTAGATGTAGGTACGTCATACAATAATGATGCTCGCTAATCGATGGAACCTTATGTGGCTTGCTCAATGTCCTGTGAACGATTACTGCGTCAAGCGATATATCAATTTTAAGATTGGCTATCATTAGCAGCATTTCCATTTGAACATTTTTGTGCTTTGGAAAGAGCGTTAAATTATTTGTACCAGCTGTCAATAACACGGAATCAAATTGAAAGCCTTATTTACAATAATTTATATTATTCAGGAATCCACACGGTGAAAAGTGGGCATATAATATGCCTCTGCCACCCCTTCGGGGATAAGGCGTGATGGATATTTATTTATTTTATTTTATGTTATTCAGGAAAATGTCAGCAGTTGGTGTATGTATCTATTTCTAATATTGGACTGCGGGGATTTTATTTATAAAAATGTGAGTGTTTTATGTGCCTCTTCCTACCCCATCGGGATTATAGACTTGACTAAATTTATGTATCTATTCCGACTATTGGGACAAATCCCACGCGCATTCCTATTAATGTGACTCCTGTAAACCAGGATCTACAGCAATGGCCAAGACTAGAACAGTTACACCGACGAACTCAGTGAAGTCCAAGGAGAAGTAAGTATGTCTTGGAACCCGCAACGAAATCAATCTAAAGATAATTTGATGAAGTTAGAAAAGAACGTATCGCATAGTCAAATAGTTTTGTAAGGGATGGAGGAAACGTCCTTTATAGTCCGAGACTACCAGGACTTTAATTGGTCGTGGTAATTAGTGTCTAGCACATAAGACCTTTTAGCCTTTTTGTTACCACCTCACTAAAAGGGCAACGGGTTTAAAATTTCTTTCAAATTTAACATCTAAAATAGACACATTTTCACACCCCCACCCCAGTTCCGTGCTTCGGAAGGCACGTTAAGCCGTTGGTCCCGGTTGCCAGTGAAATGGCAGTCGTTAAGTCAAGTTGAAGGGCTTAAAAAATTTCAACAGCAGGTCGCCGCAGCCTGCGCCTGTCCATTTCAACACGGCAATGGGCTCACCACCTGTTACGTAGGACAAAAATGCATACGGTGAAATGTGGGCGTTTAATATGCCTCTGCCTACCCTTTCGGGGATAAACGCGTGACAATATGTTTGTATGTATGTATGAAACGTCCTTTGCAAAGAAATTCGACGATGTCGAGATTTGTTTGGAATATCTGCGCAAAGACCAGAGAGTGCTATCTCCGTGCTCTATCGACAGAGGTATAATAGAACCTTGGAACTCGCTTTCAGCACCTGTTTTTTCCTCCCCTTACGACCTCGACTTCTTTATGAAGGATGTGAAAGATGTTTGGGTATATGATGGTGGTCCTACTCTGGGCAGCATTTGACACCAATCCTGGCTATGCTTCGCGCTGTTTGGGTGTCATTTGATAACTTTTATTGTCTGAGAGCATAAAATTGAATTAATTAATTTGACATGCCCTGTATTATCGTAGACTCTACTGTGTAATCGTCAAGGTGACGGTTTCGCTCCAACTTTCCATCCTCAAGGTTAATCAAACAAGGAGTTTCTCCAAAAATTCTTATAATTATCTTATAAATAATATCATCTCAATTTTAATTACAAAGAGGCCTAACCAAGGGGCAGAAGAAATCGGCCATCAAATTCGATAATTTATGAATATGTAAAATAATATTCTTTCTAGAATTTCACATGACATTTCCTCTGACGCGTGGCAACAATACGAACTATAAAAAGCGAAATAATTGTGCCGTTACAAACCTGTAACGTTCATCTGCTCATTATAATAAAATAAATTAAATAATAATCTTAAAAGTAACAAACGTTCGATTCTTACACTATCTACATTTATCATCACATGGATCTTACAATAAATCTTATTTAGAGATAACACGAATGGCGCGAATGACTTAAGTTAAAAATGACATAATATAAAAAAATCGTGAAAAGTTAGCCGTAGCGCGTTGCGGCGTGAGCAGAGTAAGCGGTAATAACTTTTACAGGAAATCAGCGCTCGCGCACACGTTCAATGTGCGCAATTACTTGCGCAATACATTCTACAACTGTTTGTGTTCGCGCTCTGTTACTCTACTAGAGTTGGCGTTACACCACAAGCGAAACGATTTTTATCTCAAACCATTCATACTAAATTACATTCACCTACGAAGTCAGACAGGTTTATTTGCGAAGTTCACAGTTCACATTTGTTATCGCTTCGCATACCAGTGTAGCGCCAGCCTAACATACATTTATATGTGTCTGAGCATGTTACATGCTCACAGAGTCTACAATCGCATTAAATGTCGATTTTGCGTGATAGTTTTGTGCTCACAACTCTGACATAACTCGAAGCGAAAACTCGACCGCGACGCGCGCGCTCTACGCAATAAATACGCGATTATAAATATAATGTACTAATAAATTACATGTTTTATGATTACGAAACTAAGCACAGCGTTTCGTGACATACACACTGGGCGAACCTACGATCACATTCACAGCATAGGGTAACTTCGCGACAAAGAAAGCTCCGCGCGCCGAGCGGAACACACGCAAGGCGAGCAGCTTCCTCGTACAAAATAGATTAAAAAACCAGCGGGCAGAACGTGAAAGGCGGTTATCCAACGTGATTAGAAAGGTGTCACGGTTGGCGGGCGCTTTCTAGCGCGAGTACAGCGCGAGGTCGGAGATGCGGCGCTGGCGCGCGGCGGCGTGGAAGCCGCGCGTCCCGTCCGGCACCAGCGGCGCGCGCGGCTCCCAGCGGGGACTCCCGGCCGCGCACGACACCCGCCGCCCGCCGCACTCCGCGCCGCTCAGCGAGCAGCCCGACAGGCGCCGCGACAGCCAGCCGTCCGCGCTGCCGCCGCTCGCCGCGCTGCCCGTGCTCGCGGCCGACGCGCGCCGCGACCCGCAGTACCAGGAGACCCCCGAGTCCGAGCTGTGACTACACGTCGATACGCGGCGAGGCAGCCAGGTCTGGATATCCTGGGGTCTCGGCGCGAACACCCCGCTCGAGCTACGCCTGTAGAAAGGCGTTCCATATCGATACTCGTACTCCGGCTCGGAACCGCTACAGCACGACGAGTACTCGCATTCGTGGCGCCGCGGCGGCGCGCGACGAACGGGCACTTTCCTTTTCGGTTCTTTAGGCACTCCGTTTAATTCGTAAACACGCATTCCTTCCTCCTCAGAGCTCTGAAGGCGGAGCGCCTCCCTGGCCGATTCGGATTCAGTGAACTCTACTAAGGCACACACACAATTAACCAAAGTGGGATTTTTGTTGAGGAACTGGCGCACGTCAGCAGGGACGGGATTGCCCGGTCGCAACACTCTCACTAACGCGATCTCCCCACAGCTGGCAAATAATCTCGACACGTTTTCAACTGAAGGCTTGTCAATTGGCATCCTCACTGCAACTACAGTCCTTGAAGGGGTTGTTTCGTCATACGCCGGTAGGGGGTCTATCCTACGAAGCTTGGTTCCTAAATCATTTATTTCCAATCTTGTCGATCGCTTCAGCGCTTCAGCCACCACTCTCCAATCCTTTGTCAAGTGTTTAACTCGCTTGAAGCTGGAGATGAGCTTCAAAGAGACGTACCCTTCTTTATTCCTTCTAACATGCTTGAGAAGGAAGGCATCCTTAGTGATGTTAGCATCGGAGAAATAAAACTCAACTTGTGCTACAATGCGGTTGGCTAACTCATCATCAGGAGGAGTGTACGGCGGTTCTTGCGTCTCGGCAGCGACTTCGCATCCAGAATCCTTGCCTCCGCCTGATCCGGCTTCAGAAGCGGTGTCGGATAAGTCTGCGTGGTCTTCGGTAGATGGGCGGCGGTCGGAGGTGATGCCTTCGTCGGGCTCGGGCAAGGCCTGGCAAGGAGGGGTCTCCTCCATGTTGTGATATGGACACTATACTATTGCATAACACGCGTGCGACTCGCTCGGTAGCGCGGGACGGACTGCGGGCGCGCGGCGCGACGTCAACTCTTTTATAATATCGGGTGGATGTTCGAGTAAAAGGCATATAGGCATTCGGAACTGATAGGAGATGACATTGCTAACATTGCGGTGCGGCGCAGACAGCAGACTTTACGCCGCGTTGGTACAATTAGCTCGTTCAGTGATAATGGGTGTATTTAATGTATGGAAAGAGGTTAGTCTAGGATATGTATATTGGGCAGAAAATCATGATAGACATTGTAATACGCGGTTTTAGCACGCGAACTGTGAACACGCAAGTGTAATATGTAATTGAGCATTAATTATTAGAGTCCGACGTTTACGATCTTTACATATTATTGGGCAATAATTCATGTAACTGTGTCTGGGTATTGTTTGTGAAACATCTTGGAATTATTAATATGTTTGATTCGCTCAAATGAAATATTTGTAGGTCACAAGGTCTGGGTGAATCAACTCATTAGCATCGTCTTCAATTAATTATGTAGTAGGCATTTCAAATTGGTTTTATTATAATGATTTATTCCTAAATTCAATAATAGGTACTTAGTATTTATAATATTAGAGCATGAAGGATTCAGGAGGCATAATAAATGTCCAAAAAGTTTAAAACGAGTTAAGTGCGGCAATCCCTACTAATATTATAAATGTGAATGTAAGTTTGTTTGTTACGCTTTCACGCGACAACTACTTAACATTTAATCATGAAACTTTGTGCACATAATCTTGGAGGTATTAGAAGTAAAAAAATGACATTTTTCGAATTTAATAATTGAAAATTTCAATGATAGAAAAATGGGTGAAACTGTGGGAATCAGCTATTAGTACTATATGTCTGTGGGCCATAGGTATCTATATAGTAGTTAAGTACTTATACTGCTGTCGTCGTTGAACAAATTGCCAAAATTAAATTTGTAAGACCTAGATGCATTTAAAAAAAATGGTACAAAGGCAATAAGTTACTATCGTAACACCCAGCTTGCTCGACACAGTAATAATTATTCAACCTCACACTTCGCGACTGGAGGGCTTGTTTACGTTATGGTCTTATAGAGTCCTTCTACTACGCTAAAATTGGAAAATGAACTCTCTACCTCGGGTTTCCCTAATATTAATCTACATCATGACTTCTTAAAAAGAGATCTTAGAAGACTTCTGCAGGGTCGTCGACTCTAGCGTAGCACTCTGGTGTTGCTAACGTTCAAAGACTTCGGTGACCACTTTCGATGAGGTAAGCCATATATTTACTTGCCATTTGCCACCTTGGGGGTATTAGAAAAGGTTACGCAAATAGGGATATATAAAAAGCGTGCGCTGTAAAGAGCGTAGAGAAGAGTAGCAATAAGACGACGTGATCTCTACGTGCCAGTACTTACAAGTCAAAACACCAATTTCGATGCAAATAGTTTGTATTCAACATCCCCTATTTTACACCCTTAAGTGTAGAATTTCGGAAAATCCTCAAACACATCTATCTTATTGTCGAACCGATAGGCCATAAACATATGACTGACTGCCTCTGTGGCGCGGTGGGAGTGTATCAAACTGCTACGCAAGAGGTCGTTGGTTCGATTGCCACCCAGGATAAAACTTTGTGTGATGAGCACGATGGTTTATTCTGTGTCTGGGTGTTATTTATTTATAATATGTATGTATTTAGAAATATAAAGTATGTTTATCAGTTATCTGGTTGCCATAATACAAGCTCTGCTTAGTGTGGAATCAGATGGCGTTGTGTGAGTTGTCCCAACAATATTTATATTTTGTATTTATATGTGATTAAGTTGGAATAAAGTCTTTTAAAAGGACGGATTACAATACAAACATGCAGTCCCAATTTTACCCCCTTAGAATTTAAATTTCATAAAATTCTGTCATACTCCTTCCATTCTTCACAATCTCTTGAGAAAGCACTTTTAACTGCTGTATAACCAGAACCTCCATAAAGATGAGCGCCGTAAATACAAAGTATGTGAAACCCAAGTCTTCAGTACAGAACTAACTCATCGATTCTTCTGTTTTCTGGGTCCATTTCTGTATAACAAATTGAATTTCAACCTAAACTTGTATCCAAAACGTAAAGTTAGTTGTAAATTACTAGTGTAAGATTTTTTAAAAACGCTTGACTATGATGATACTGAGAACTTTATGACTTTTCATAAATATCTTTGGCATCTGTGGAACAAAAGCAAATAACTATCACCATCTCTCAAACATTCTCGTCTCCCCCTTTTTTCTACATCTTATGATTCCTTAACTATTTCACCTTGTATTATTCTAAACTGTGATCTTCAAAATGACATTAATGCTAATTCCAACTTCAACTACTATCTCAATCACGAATTTCCAGATTGGCATCATATATACAGTGATGCTTCTAAGCATAGTAATTTGGATTGTGTCGGAATAGGAGTATATCACCACCAGTTCAAGATAGTCCAGAAAGTTAGACTCCCACCAGAGACATCAGTATTTACCGGTGAATGCTATGGATTACTGAAGTTTTGGGAATACATATTATTATTAAAATTCTCAAAGAGCGCAATCATCACAGACTCCAAAAGTGCTTCACAAGCTCTACAGCGATTCCCATTTAAAACAAACCATTTGACTGTTGTTTTTGAATGTCGAAATCTGTTACAGAAATGTTTATCTAACGGATTAGACGTAAAGTTTTTATGGATACCTAGTCATTAAGGTATTTTTGGCAACGACTATGCGGATAGACTTGCTAATGAGGCAGTTTCATGTGGGGATTTGTTCCCGTATAAAAACTACTGCTCTGACTTAATGTCTCTTTCTAAAAAGGATCTACTTGAATCCTGGGGAAAAGACTGGCACACTAGCAGCCAAGTGAAAGGTAAACATTTCAGTCAAATTCAGCCTACAATACCTGTTAAACCTTGGTTTTCAAAATTCAAATTTGTTAAAACGACAACTTATTGTTATTCTTTATTGTACACAGTAAACATATATTAGATACAAGGTGACTTATATTAGTGTACATAGGCGAGCTTAACTCAATATTGAGTTTTCTACCAGTACACCTTAGGGTGAATGGAGATGCTGCCACGGATGGGTATAATTGTGCACAAAGAACAGTTTTTTTTAATCTATTATTGTTATTCTATATACCATACATACACTTATTACAATCATATATAAATATATAATCATATATACACTTATTATACATTCAACAATAACTAAGTAACTTCAATAATAACTAGAATGAGATTGGGTCACACAACATGTGCTCCAGTGCACATTGCTAAATTTAGAATGATTAACAGTGACATTTGTGAATGTGGTTCAGATATAGGCGACTTAAACCATATTTTATTCGCTTGCCCTCTATATAACCATACAGAATTCTTCGAATCCTTAATATCCCTCCATGTTCCTCTTCCATCTTGTATTAACACCCTATTACATAAACTTGATATTAATATTTATAAAACCATATCTTTATTTATAACTGTTAATCATTTAAAAATATAAATATTACTTTAAGAAAGTATTGTTTCACACCATTTTGATCCTTTCCGTAATCCTTTCCATATATTAACCGTTTCCTATTTACTGCGTCGTGGTTAAGTCCAAGCCGGACATCGCCAAAACAAAAAAAAAACTCTCAAACAAGCACTGCTGCATACATGTATAGATAATAACAGGCTAGTCTTTATATGTGGTAAGTGGAGACTGTAGCATTCCACTTGCTACGCTCCTGGCAGCCGCTGAACCATGTTAAGAGAATCTCACCTACAGGGCACAACATTTCTACTGTATAAACTCGCATACAAATACATACTCAACACACATAATTAAAAAACACACCCCCTATAGTTTATCAAACACCAGTAGGTACACTATCCATCTAAACGCAACACTCCCCCTACCAATAACATTAATAACATACACATATATATCATAATTGTATTACCATTTTAACTAGGTATTATAATAATTTTCACTTTTTTACTTGATTACTTATTCATCAGTATGTATCTGTACAGGAATCCACACGGTGAAAAGTGGGCCTATAATATGCCTCTGCCACCCCTTCGGGGATAAGGCGTGATGGATATTTATTTATTTATTTATTTTATCTGTACAACTAACCAGTCAAATTTGTCACTAAACTCTGCTCAGCCGCGAGGAAGATCAGGTGACCTGTGACACAGGTTTCATCCGAAACCTACTTCAGGCACCTGTCTCTCACAAATCATGCTTTGTTTTAGTAATAAATCAATAAGAGATATGTTTTAGATTTTAAGGCACTGATTGTGAAGAGACAAATACATATAATTTATTATTATCATTCTGATCAGTATCCAAATGAGATACTAGGAATATTTTGAGTACGATCGTTGTCCCTATGTTATTGACACTGATTGTACCTTATGTTATAATTGTGGAGACAATCTTTTTTTCTCAACACTTCTAGATGTGCCCTACTTAACCTCTTTGTTACAAATCCTACTTTACGCAAAGCACCAGCCGCGCAAAAAAAGTATAATATCATCGTAACAACTCGATAAAACAATAAAACTCTTGCTCAGCAGACGCAACACTTCATAATCCAGAGTGCAAGAATGATTATCACCAAACGGTCGAGTTGTTTTTGAGATCAGCACTTACAAATTAATACATAATGTTCGTTTTGTACGTTTGCGTTATTTAATATTGAAATGTTTCAATATTAAATACAAAAAAGATAAGGAAGGAATATATTTTGAACGAGTCTTGAATATCAATTTCCACCCAATACAGATGGTGGATGTAACGTTACTATTTTCCGGGAGGGGAAAAATGTAAGGTCTCGCAGGTTTCTTTAAAAGAGCAGGTTATCAGTTAGGCCTTGAGTCAGGCCTCCACGTAGCCAAGAAGGGGGCCTCGAGTCAGGCCTCCACGTCGCCAGGAAGGGGCCTCGAGTCAGGCCTCCACGTCGCCAGGAAAGGGCCTCGAGTCAGGCCTGCACGTCACCGACCTCGGAGAAGCAGGTCGCGGTAGTTGAAGGCCGGCAGAGGGCTGAAAATCACCAGCCGTCGGCGTCACAAGCCACTGCAAACAATCACGTTATTATTTCAGAGGTCACAACCCTCTCACTCAGCACTATTAATCAGAACCTCCTGACAAGGCGAGCACCAAAAGTAGACTGATTTGACGGCCCCGGCTCCCTTCTTTTACAGATTATTTCAAAATTTAAACAATATTATTCTAAACATATTTTAAAAATATAAATTTATAACAAGGTCTAATAATATCTATACAACCTAACCTACAGGCAGCTCTAGCAATAAATTAAAAATAAAACCTAGGCTTGTCATTAACTGACATTAAAAATTTATAAAGGGAAACAAACATTAAGAGAGCATAAAGACTTTCGAAATATAAAGGCCTAGGAATGCTACACAGATAATGGCCATGCAGATACTTGGAGAGAACGAATGATAAAAGATTTAATTTAAAAAGCCAAAAGTAAGTAAAAAATGTTACATTACATTTCCCCGACAACCCCGGAAAATTTTTGATTGTAATGAAAAAAAAATTGTAATAACCTATATAACTATTTACAGTGGTACAGAAAGTTTCAGAAAAGATAAAAATTACGTTACCCAATAACCCCAGAAAATTAACAACTGAGAAAATTTCGATGTTGTAAAAGAAAAACCTTGCTCTTTCATACATCTTTCATCAACCCACATTTCATACTCCCTCAATCATACATCACTAACATATTTAGGGGATATGGTTCACATTCTATGACTCATACTTCACAAGGAAAAAATTTTTTTTTTTTAATTTACGATGGCTTATTTATTTTAGTTAGGTGTCGTAAATCCTTTTTAAAAACCCGTTAAAACTAAAATAAATATATTTACAAAGCTTTCCCAGCTTAAGAAAAGTAGTCAAGGTTTGAAAGCATAATTGCTTAAGAAAAGCCTTCAAGTTTCAAGTAGTTCAAGTATTAAAAAAGATAAAGGTATGGACACCCCAAGGCTTATTTAACGAGTTAAGTACCGCTCGACACAATGGCTTATTTAAAGAGTTGTGTACCGCTCTACGAAAAAAAAAAGCCAAAAGTTTTAGGAAAAAGTAAAACTTGTGAAGTATTTACAATTAACTTAATGTTAAATGATAAGTTAAAAATTATTTCTAGATACATCTAGGAAAAAACTACAGTTAAAACATTCAGGTTTAAAAAAAAATAAGATAAAGCAATTTTATATAAAAACACAGCAGATATAAAACTACACTTTAAAATCTAAAACGTGCCATTTTCCTCTTAAGCCGCTCCAAAATGAAAAAAAAATGGTGACTGTTTCTCTTATGTTTCAGATCAAAATCAAAGCATGATAAACGAAGAGTCCAACGTGCTAATCTCCCAGAAGGATTAGATAAATTTTGTAAATTTTGTAAAAATTTTAAAATATTAAACGAGTTTATTAGTTTAGTCTATTTTTATATAAATTTCCAAGTAATCTTCATACAGGTTAGAGTGAACCACATGTTACCATGGTAACAAATCAAACTAAATGAAGTAATGTTTAAAGTGTTGATTTATGTTAAGTTTTGTATAAACAACCACAGGATATTGTCCTGCAGCCGTCGTGAAGTGTACCAGCCCCCAACTAGTAAGAGACCACGAATGGTTTTAAGAACACTCACTAGCGAAGACTGGGTACGATTACCAGAGGGTAACCGTAGAGGTGTGCAAGTGTATGGGATGCAGTATAGTGATGTATTAGTAGAGAGTTATAATGTGCCTATGTGATAACGACTATAGGATATTGTCCTTAGTTCGTCGTAGAGAATCCAAACCCCAACTTGTAAGTGACCACGAATGGTTTTAAGAACACTTGCAAGCGGAGAATGGATGACAATTACCATTGGGTAACCGTCGTGGTGTGCAAGTGTGTGGGATGCAGTATAGTGATGTATAAGTAGAGTGTAAAGAAGTATTGTTTAGGTTGAGGTGGATGAGGTGATGAAAATATAAGCTTACCAAATGAAAATCACTTGAGCAAGTTGGTGTTAGAATTTTGAGAACCTGAAAAAGTTTAAAGAGGGAGGGGTTAGTAAAGAGTTGGGCGTCAGACTGTAACGTTACTTTTTTCCGGGAGGGGAAAAATGTAAGGTCTCGCAGGTTTATTTAAAAGAGCAGGTTATCAGTTAGGCCTTGAGTCAGGCCTCCACGTAGTCAAGAAGGGGGCCTCGAGTCAGGCCTCCACGTCGCCAGGAAGGGGCCTCGAGTCAGGCCTCCACGTCGCCAGGAAAGGGCCCCGAGTCAGGCCTGCACGTCACCGACCTCGGAGAAGCAGGTCGCGGTAGTTGAAGGCAGGCAGAGGGCTGAAAATCACCAGCCGTCGGCGTCACAAGCCACTGCAGACAATCACGTTATTATTTCGGAGGGCACAACCCTCTCACTCAGCACTATTAATCAGAACCTCCTGACAAGGCGAGCACCAAAAGTAGACTGATTTGACGGCCCCGGCTCCCTTCTTATACAGAGCATTTCAAAATTTAAACCATAATATTCTAAACATATTTTAAGAATATAAATTTATAACAAGGTCTAATATATAGATATATAGATATATTGCTAGAGATGCCAGTAGGTTAGGTTGTATAGACAACCTAACCTACTGGCATCTCTAGCAGTAAATTAAAAATAAAACCTAGGCTTGTCATTAACTGACATTAACAATTACAAAAGTTAATTTTCGAGAGGATTATAGACTCTCGGATCCGGCAGGAGTGTACTCTCTCGGAGTATCAATATGGGTTTCGCCCTGGTTATGGGATCACGAACCCTGGTTTTGCCCTGAGGGTTGTCGCAGAGAAATACAGGTCGAAGAACACGCCTCTGCACTGTTTGTTTCTAGACATGCAGAAGGCCTTCGACTGTGTTCCTCGTGCGATGATCTGGTGGGCACTGCGGTCCAAAGGGGTTCCAGAGGTCTATATTGACACTGTCCGGGACATGTACTGTGACTCCGATTCAATGGTTCGGACTGCTGTTGGTGACACGAAACCCTTCCCCATCATTGTCGGGGTACACCAGGGTTCGGTCCTTAGTCCGCTTCTGTTCAGTGTAATATTAGACGAATTGTCGGACAGCATCAGAAACCCACATGAGCAGCCACCACATCCATGGTTGCTCATGTATGCTGACGATATTGCGCTGGCAGACGCGGACAGGGGCAGATTGGTGCGACGTGTGAAGGCGTGGAAGGAGACGCTTGAGAACGGCGGTGATGACCGGTGTCATTTGTGACCCTAAAATACCGATCCGGTTGAAGGGACAGGTCTACAAAACCATTATTAGACCTGTCATTTTACATGGCAGTGAGACGTGGCCGATATTGGAGCGACACAAGCAAGAGCTGCGTGTCACGGAAATGAAGATGCTGCGGTGGATGTGTGGGGTCACGCGGATGGACCTCGTGAGGAACTCTCGCATCCGCGGCAGCCTTCAAGTCCGTGACATTGCAGACAAGTTGCAAGAGTGTCGCCTTCGTTGGTATGGTCACGTCTTGCGGCAACCGCCGGGCTACGTAGGTAACAAATGTCTGGACATGTCAGCCCCGCCGGGTCCCAGTAAGAGGGGAAGACCCAAGAAGTGCTGGCTTGACGTCGTAAGGGATGACATGCGTGCCAATGGTCTCACTACAGGGGATGCCGAAGACCGTGCGAAGTGGAGGAGAAAATGTAGGAAAGCTGACACCAGGCGTCGCGAGACGCAACTGGGACAGACGCTCGGATGATGATGATGAACAATTACAAAAGTTAAACAAACATTAAGAGAGCATAAAGACTTTCGAAATATAAAGGCCTAGGAATGCTACAGATAATGGCCATGCAGATACTTGGAGAGAACGAATAATAAAAGATTTAATTAAAAAAGCCAAAAGTAAGTAAAAAATGTTACATTACATGGTACATATTTGAACCCAATAACAGGTTTTGTAGTTACCACTAGACCAACAGGCCAGCCAGACCAGGTCATATATGACGGACCTGGACTGATAACTAATTGTGGTCTGGCCTCACTTTATTAAACCGCGAGCTCCATCTTGTATTTTTTAAATGATAGATATCTATCTATGGATCTCCATGACCGTATATATCCTTATAAGGAAATCATTTGGCCCTATTATTGTTTGCTATAGTTTTTGTATACACATTAATGCAACAAAACACTTTTTTACTTCTCATGATCTGAAAGTGCTTATTTATGCAGGATATAAGCTGCACACAATCGAATTTTGTGCATAAGTGCACAAAATGAATTTAACCTCGACATTACTATCAGCTATCAACCCTCGCCTCGGATAAAAATGGTTCGTTTCGTGCACTTGTAAAATCTACTATTTTCTTTGTTTCGTTTTCTCTATACCATTAAGGTGGCAGACAAGCGAAGCTCATCTGTTGGAAGATGGTCACCGTAGCCTATGGACATCTTTAATATTTTTATTCTATTATTTTTCAGTCTTCTAGTAAAAGTGTAACTTTGCCTTCAGAAATCTATAGGGGACCTTTGCCAATAAAATCTTTTACCAGATTAAGTTGTCATACTATGGAACTTTATGGGTTGTATAATGACATGAACATTTTATTCCATATCATTTTTAACACTGACTTTGGATTTGACAGCCATAATTATGTATTTTCGACTCGTGTTTGTTCTCCTCTTTTGTGACACCCTAAGTAACTTTTAAATGTATTAACCAATTTTTATACACAACATACTTTCACGCCTTTATCCCCGAAGGGTTAGGCAGAGGCGTACTATACGACCACGTTTCACCGTATGCTTTGCTTTTTGTCCCACGTAACAGGTGGTGAGCCCATTGCCGTGTTGAAATGGACAGGGGCAGGTTGTGGCGGCCTGCTGTTGAAATTTTTCAAGCCGTCCATAAGGCATTCAACTGGCTTAACGACGGCCATGTTACTGGCAACCGGGACCAACAGCTTAACGTGTCTTTCGATGCACGGAAATGCTCGCAAATATAAATGCCACAAAGTGGTCACCCATCCGAGGATCAATTTTGTGTATTATTTTATTTGAAAGTTGATTTTTCTATGATATCTCTTAGATATGGTGTATCAAAATCTATTGAATGGTTAACTATTTACGTTAGTATCGGGGTGTAAGGGGCCTTATCAAGATCTCTGGGGTCTAAGCGACCTTACCTGTTAGTAGTGCAGCTGTTGACTATCGGAAGAGACAACTACGCAGGCGCCATAACGGGGTTGGAAGGTCAGACGGCAGTTGCCCCCAATAATGCTGAATATTAAAAGCCAAACTGCTACTAGAAACCAAATAAAAGTGGAATCAAGGTTCAGCCTTGGGAGCGTCTCCCTTTGGAAGCAACTGGATAAACACTCTATGATGAAGATATAGTGTCGAGGGTTTCTAAACGCCTAAATGACTTAATTTACGTAGTTAATACGTGTCAGCGGGGACGCGGCCATCTTGTTATAGTCATACGAGTAACACCTACGTTTTGAGTACAGTAACAAGATTACTCGCTAGGCCGATCACCCCACGTTGTGTAACTAATTAGATTTGGCTCTGGATTATTATCAAAGTTGTTTTATTGTACCCACAGACAGACAATTATATAACCTGTTACAAATTATTGGCGTTATGTGGATGCTAAATACGCAATCAATCGATTACAATTATACTGATTTTGTGGTACGTACAACAATGGCAGAAATGAAGTCGCAAGTTAGCTAATTATTATCAGTTTTCTAGATCTCACAGATCTATTATGCCGAGACGGGAACTGCTTGCCGATGGGGTCAAAGATTTTCGACTGTTGATAGGTAAGTTCTAGAGTAGACCTTCCCCAAGGTAAATTGACTATCTCATAAAGGTCGCGAGAGCGATTTATCGGAAGAGCAAAGGTTGTGGTAATTTTTAGACGGGGGCCAGCAGTGAGTAACAATCGGTTGAAATCTAGTTGATCAGTATTTTTTACTTATGCTTCACCCCTTTAATCCTCGAAGGGGTGGCAGAGGCATAAAGGTGTTGACCACCTGTGGTATTTTTATTTACATGCGTTTCCGTGTTTCGGAAGGCGCGTTAAACAGTTGGTCTCAGTTGCCAGTAACATGGCAGTCGTTAAGTCAAGTTGAAACCCTAATGGACGGCTTGAAAATTTTCAACAACGGGTAGCCACACTCTGCGCCAGTCCATTTAAACACGGCAATAGGCTTACCACTGGGGACAAAAAGCATCTGGGTAAAATATGCCTTTGCCAACCTTACCCCTCTATTCAAGTTTAGCTTATATTGTTGTACTCACACTTTGTCTTTACCATTAGTACTATCAATTACTCTGTGGTTACAGGGACCATGTTTCTAGAAACTAAATATTCTAAGCGCGTAAAATAACTACCTAATATGAACCAGCTTTAAAAAATGACTGCCGTCTAAAGGGCTAAAGGCCCTAAAGGGCTGCTGCTGCTGCTGGCGCTATAGCCTCCTCAAATTTTGAGTCCCTTTTGGAATCAAAATTTGAGGAGGTTTCAAAATATGAAAATAAAATTGGCATAATAACTTATTAGATAAATATGACTAATTATCTATGGAAGCATAAAGCACAAATACGTCTAGTTGAAGAAATCAATATATCGGTAACACATCGGTAAGCAAACACCGTGAAGCCTTACGTGCATGACGTGGCGTAACCTAGATATTTGGACGTACTTTACGTCAGAGTTCACGGATACAACTAGTATGTACCTAATTTTGAGATATTCATAGGTATTTAAGGTGAGAAGACTTTCGCTTCCAACATTGCCGAAAAAGAAAGCTAAAATGGCCCTAGCAACTAATCAACGCGGATACTGGATATAAATGGGCTGGGACTTTATGGATGAAAGAGAGTAGGTCCATTTTCACGATTTCCACGTTAATGCGTGCCTTAATAAGAAACGATTTGAAGTACACGTAGCCCCGCTGAATCAGTGTTTCTTACTTTCGCTAGGGTTGGTTACGGATGGGTTACGACTTTGAGGTATTTCCATTGACGAGCGTTTCTGTACTTCGCAAGTTAGGTTAAGCCGTCGGTCCCGGTTGCCAGTTACATGGCAGTCGTTAAGCCAAGTTGAAGGCCTTGTGAGAAATTTCAACAGCTGGTAGACACAACATGCGTCTGTCTATTTCAATACGGCAATGGGCTCACCATCTATTACGTTATGTGGGACAGGAATACACATGGTGAAATTTGGGCGTATAAACTGCCTCTGCCACCCCTTCGCGGATACGGCAAACAGAACTGTCACCAAGATTTGAGTTCGCATTGGTAGTTAGAAACTGAATACGAAGCTTACTTAGAGTAAAAAAACGTTTAAAAAACATTGGACCCTATTCGAAATTTAAAATCTAATTTCGAAATTTTAAATTTGGTTTCATTCAACATATATTATATACACATACATTTGCTTTTACACAAGCTTTCCAAATTTAAACTGAGTAAACAAATGGCGGACGAGGCCGTTGTTCGTAAAATAGCGCGAAACTATGAAGAGTCATCGTGGCCAAGATCTTGGCACATGACCCAAACACCGTGGCATTGTTACCACAGACTCACAGAATACTAAGTAGTGAATACTTTGTGTTTTTATTTAGGATCCAATTACTGGCTGTATGTAGCAAGTAGCAAGTGCCAAGACTTGTAAGGAAAAATGTAACAATATTTTTTTTAAAAGGAAGTCTTATGTTTTTGCTAGAGGTTAGTTGCAGATGGTAGTTGTGTCAGAGTCAAGTTCAATTATAATTAAACAATTATAAGTTTTTCGATCTTTGCTATGATCGGCTCATCTTAGCATTAAGTACAGGTAGCATTCAGTTTTTACGAATCAGTGATAAACGATTGCCGAAGAATATTAATTCTGCTAAAGTAGAAGGTAGAAAGATTCAGGGAGACCGAGACTTACCTACAAAGACCACGTGAGCAGATTGCTCAAAAACGGAAAGGTAAAAAATGCACTCGTATACCCACACGTGCATGAATGAAATGAAACAATTAATAAATCTACAGAAAGCGAAAAAAGTATGCATGGATATCCATGTCTGGCGATTGGTCTTGTTTGACTACCCTGTCAGGGATACAGCGTGAAGTTAATTTAGTAAACATGACATCTAGCGAATTGAGGGAAACTCCCAGAGTCCACCAGACATTGACAGCGACCCCAAGATGACGATCCAACGATGTGTCACTTCACACTCTGCTGGAAGAACCCGAGGATATAAGAAGAGGGACGACGTGCGGCAGATCGTTCGAGGTTTCTTATGATTCGACAGAGAAACCATCATTTCCTTTAATTGAAATATGTTTAGTGTCTCCCGACATGATTAAAAAAAAAACATGTCCAATGAAATCTCGTTCGTGGCGAATCTTCTTGTATTTTCTTTATTGATTAATAAAACCCTAAAATAAGAAAAAATACATTTCTAAGGCACTGGACACATAGAAAAGACTTAAGATGAGGATAGGGCGTAGACAGGGCACAGGCGAGTATGTCGTGTCTTTTTAAAACAGAAAAGACCAACGTGACGTTGACCGTCGCGTGAGATGACGCCATGGCCAATGGTTGTCTGCGAGAGACGCCGGCAGCCGTAAGGTGCCCTACCCACATCTCTTCTTACCTTTACCTATCCCACTCGCGTCCTATTGCGTCTGCACCCTGTCCTTTCTGTATGATTTACCATAGGATGCAGACGTGAAAGCGTTGTTTCCGAGTCTTGTCTTTTCAATGTGCTTTGCGCCGCGACGTTTTTATACATTTTGTATGAAACAAACGCCGAAGAGACGTGTCTGTGTCTAGGATCGTCTGCTGCCTGCGTCTGTTTTGTGTGTCCATCGGCTACGTCTTATATAATTTGTCTTCACCAAAAATCAAATAAAATAAATACAGTTATGTTTAAATAATGCATGTTACGCTTAATATTTTTTTCTAGAACTTTTTATAAACACAAATGTATAAAATACACATTTATCTTTGAATAATTTAGCGTTTAATTCAATTATGCTACATAAATTTACATAAGCGGCAGACATTGAACAGGAAATGGTATTATTCAAGTTGACAGTTGAATGCAATTCGATGCATGACTCAAAACTATCAATTAACATCAAATTCGAAGTACATGTTTCGCAGTTAAGGCGCCAATGAGGTACTTTCATTAATTAATAGGTACATTACAGTCTTCTGCCTCATACAGACGAGTAAATACGACCTCAAGAACTGACTCGGTATCGAAACAGCACCTATTATTATATTTATTCTTAGATATCGTATGAGACCGCTATTGCTAGTCCCAGGTTCGATCTCCAGTCGGAACAAACATTTGTGTGCCGCAAATGATTGTATTGGAGTTTGGATGTTAATCTTACTTTTTTTTAAACTAGCTGACTCCCCGCGTTTCCACCTACGTAACTACCCGTACCTCCCGTTCCCAACGGAATAAAATATAGTCTATGTTACTCCTTCTAAAATCCGCTATCTGCCAATGAAAGTCAAGTTAAAATCGACCAGCCGTTTTACAGACTACCTGGAACAAACAGTATTAATGTTTATGTAAGTACATATACTTTCATAGGCATTTAGGCAAAAGCTGTTAATTTGAAATGAAATGGACATGATACACAAGGTATAATATTATAAATATATACATTTATCAGTTGTCTAGATTCCATAGCACAGTTTTTAGCACTAAGCGCGAATTGGCGGCTACATAAGCACATTGTATACGCGTATGTAGCCGCCAATTGTATTACCTGTAAATTTTAAACTTAAACTGTATTTTTTTTTGTCGCGGGGAATGGGTTTACGCCCCGTCATCCCTGCTTCGGGGGCAGCACGGATGGTGTGTGGGACTCCCGGCCTTTTGGGGGCCGTCCTACCCACTAAACCCCGCGGTGGTCCACCTTCTTCCCAGCCGGGTCGCAGGATAGGCCTGAGGGCTATTCACTGCGACCCGGCTAAGGGAATGCCCCAAGATGAGAAACTTAAACTGTCTATATTTTGTATTCTTGGGGTACAATAAAGTATTACTTACTTACTTACTTATTAATTTGGGATGGATAGCTCAGTCTAAATTTAAAAAAAAAACAAATCGAGATGGAAGCTCAGAATGTAACACTAAGATGAAATAATGACAATTGTATGTAAATTCCAATTTAATGTAAGTGTTTGATAATAATTGACAATTTGGCATGTGTAATTTTATATAAGAAAATACTATTTGTTACGCCAGTTATAGCAGAATATGTTGTAACCATATTATATTAACAACTGTATTTACTACGTTCGTCCAAAATAAGATATTGATTGAATGATTGTAGCAATGCATAGATGCACGTGAAGGTCCTACCTGTTTATATCACGGAGGACAGAAATTATTGCTAAAATGTGTAAACATTGCCTTTACGTCACATCACACACTAGAAATATATAGAAGAAAATAAAGGAAGTCGGTAAAATTATTGTTACGTTCACTAAGCTTAGTATTAATACTACTAATTAAAATAAATTTAATAACGCTTTTACACTCCTTCAACAATGAGTTACAATCTGTTCAAAAACAAAATAATATTCAAAATAAAACACAAAAAGAGATGCCCCGGGTGAGGATCGAACTCACGACCTTAAGATTATGAGACTTACGCGCTGCCTACTGCGCTACCGAGGCTGTTGACGTGGCACTGTAAAGTTATGTTCTTTATGTGCTATGACGCAACATTTATATTTTTTTTTATTTTAATATTAACTAACTATCTTCACGCTGTAACCCTGACGGGGTAGTCAGAGAGGACAGATCGCCAGGCTTCGAGATCCATGCATACTTCTTTCGCTTCTTCGAGATTCATCAATCGCTTCATACACGCACGTCTGGGTATCCGAGTACTTTTGACCTTTCCGTTTTTGAGCAATCTGCTCACGTGGTGTTCATATGTAAGTCTCGGCCTACCCTGACTCCTTCTACCCTCTACTTTTGAACAATATATATTCCTCGTCAATCGTTCCTCACTCATTCGTTGGACGTGTCCAAACCAACGAAATAATAATAAATAATAAATATTGTGGAACACTTTTCACACAGCGCCATCTAACCCAAAGTAAGCTAATATTAGCTTGTGTTATGGGATCTAGATAACTGATAAACATACTTATATATTTCTAAATACATACATATTTTAGAAAAATAACACCCAGACACAGAATAAACCATCGTGCTCATCACACAAAGTTTTATCCTGGGTGGGAATCGAACCCACGACCTCTTGCGTAGCAGTCGGATGCACTCCCACCGCGCCACAGAGGCAGTCAATTAAAGGACGAGTTATTTTTGAGTGTGGAACGTAACACAGAAACACATTTCAACTTAGTTGATAGAATCATTGTTCGTAGATATCTCGGTTCATATAAAGCACAGTTGACAGAAATCTCTGTTCATAGAGAGCCGTCTCACCGAAAACTTTGTTGATAGAATGATCGTTCATAGAATCTCGGTACATAGAAAGTACAGTTGGCAGAAATCTCTGTTCATAGAGAGCACGTTTCACAGAAAACTTTGTTAATAGAATGATCGTTCATAGAATCTCGGTACATAGAAAGTACAGTTGGCAGAAATCTCTGTTCATAGAGAGCACGTTTCACAGAAAACTTTGTTAATAGAATGATCGTTCATAGAATCTCGGTACATAGAAAGTACAGTTGGCAGAAATCTCTGTTCATAGAGAGCACGTTTCACAGAAAACTTTGTTAATAGAATGATCGGTCATAGAATCTCGGTACATAGAAAGTACAGTTGGCAGAAATCTCTGTTCATAGAGAGCACGTTTCACAGAAAACTTTGTTAATAGAATGATCGGTCATAGAATCTCGGTACATAGAAAGTACAGTTGGCAGAAATCTCTGTTCATAGAGAGCACGTTTCACCGAAAACTTTGTTAATAGAATGATCGTTCATAGAATCTCGGTACATAGAAAGTACAGTTGGCAGAAATCTCTGTTCATAGAGAGCACGTTTCACAGAAAACTTTGTTAATAGAATGATCGGTCATAGAATCTCGGTACATAGAAAGTACAGTTGGCAGAAATCTCTGTTCATAGAGAGCACGTTTCACCGAAAACTTTGTTAATAGAATGATCGTTCATAGAATCTCGGTACATAGAAAGTACAGTTGGCAGAAATCTCTGTTCATAGAGAGCACGTTTCACAGAAAACTTTGTTAATAGAATGATCGTTCATAGAATCTCGGTACATAGAAAGTACAGTTGGCAGAAATCTCTGTTCATAGAGAGCACGTTTCACAGAAAACTTTGTTAATAGAATGATCGTTCATAGAATCTCGGTACATAGAAAGTACAGTTGGCAGAAATCTCTGTTCATAGAGAGCACGTTTCACCGAAAACTTTGTTAATAGAATGATCGTTCATAGAATCTCGGTACATAGAAAGTACAGTTGGCAGAAATCTCTGTTCATAGAGAGCACGTTTCACAGAAAACTTTGTTAATAGAATGATCGTTCATAGAATCTCGGTACATAGAAAGTACAGTTGGCAGAAATCTCTGTTCATAGAGAGCACGTTTCACAGAAAATTTTCTTCATAGAATCATTATTGATAGGATCTCGGTTCGTTGATAGTTCTTCTCGCTGTAAAGATTTTTGATGTAAATCGCTGTTTCCAAATACCTGGGTTTATAGAAAAAGTTGCTTTGGAGGAAGACACTGTTGCTTAATATCATTATATGTTATGTTAGATGTCCATAAAAACAGCATTCTTATAAGTGGAATTACCCCAAAAAAGCACCCCATACTTCAAAAGCGGTGTGACTTAGCCATGGTATGCCATTATTGCAACAGATGCACTCACCGTCCTGCTCAGCATAAAAAGAGCATAATAATACTGAATTGATGTGCTGTTACCGGCTTAGTTTGTTATCTATTAACACACCAATTTTGTTGTGTCAACCTCTTCTATTACTGAATTTAAATAATGAATGTCCATATTACTGAATTTATTTATGGTACTCCGGAATGTCATAAAATTTGTTTTCTTAAGATTAATAATTAAATTATTTGATTTAGTAATAATAATTAATGCAGAACTGAGAAAAAATTTAGGATAGATATAAAATATTAAACATTCTGACAAATTAGTAAACGCGTTGCACCCATTTAGTTTTGCTTTTGTTATTTTCGCAACCTAAACTATTGAAAGATATTTAAATAATGAGTGCCTGCAAGTTACTAAAATCAAAACGCGGAGGAAGTGTACTTATAGTGGATGCATGTATATTCATACAATGTAAACAAAAAAGTGCATGATACATTTTACTGGAGATGTACGCGGAGTAGTGCTAAAAGTTGTGGTGCTACTATAAAATCTTTATTTATCGGTAATGAACACACTATCATCAATAAAAATGATGTGCATGGACATCTGCCAGAGCCAGAAAAGAGAATACAACTGGAATATAATTCAAAAATAAGAAATATAGCTAGCACTTCCATGGATTCTCCGTCACAAATTGTTAACCGCTGCCTGCAGGACGTTCCTAGCACGAGTGCTGCCCTATTGCCTAATAAAGCAGCAGCAGTCTCTATGAACAGAGATTTCTGCCAACTGTACTTTCTATGTACCGAGATATCTACGGACAATGATTCTATCAACTAAGTTTTCTATGAAACGTGTTTCTGTGTTACGTTCCACACTCGTTATGTTTTGCATGTTATCAAATAAGATAACTTAATCGGATCAATGAATTTTGTGCAGATCACACGCCTGTCTCTCATCGGGGTAGGCAGAGACTATGACTTTACACTTGCTACGATTCTGGGATACTACTTTCGCTTTTTCTCCTTTCATAGTGTTTTCATACAAGCTCTCCGATTAAGTTTAGTCTTGTCCAAAAAGGTCTTCAATCTACTTGGCGCCCGCGGCTCCACCCATGGTGAAGTTTTCCCATTCCCGTTTCCCATAGGAACTTGTTCCCGTAATAAAGAGTAGCCTATGTGTTATTCTGATGTGTAAGCTATATTTTTGTAAAGTTTCGTCAAAATCCATTGAATAGTTTTTGAGTGAAAGAGCAACAAACATACATCCATCCATTCTTACAAACTTGGGCGTTTATAAAATTAGTAGGATTTGTTTTTTGAGTTTATACTTCTTTTGGCGCGTTAGCGAAAAATTATGAAAGTAAATTTTTACGATGCGCGCGCAGACCATCACGAAAAACCGACACCCTGAAGTTAGTGATAATGTTTCCATGACAACTTATAACTACATTCAAAGTAGTTTTCATTCTTATACTTTTTTCTTATTAATTTATCATTGCTGTTACAAACAAAGAGTTGTGGTATATGTGATGAAATCTTATTAGACTAAAACTGTATAACTTCTAATGCGTGTACGTTTATCGCAATTATCGGAGGGTTTATACCTAATTCTCTCTATCGTTAGCTATTAGTTTCAAATTGCATACAAATTTGTCAATTTTATTTAGATAAGCGTTGGCAATGATGCGTCTTACATGCTTTCTTTCAGATGGGCCGGGCCGTATGTACAAATCAACAAAACTTCAGATGACCTAACAAAACAAAACTAGATGAGATTATATTTATCAAGCTTGATAAGAATGCGTTTATTTATAATCGGCCCATGTTTGACACTGTAAAAAAACAGAATATACCTACTTATGTAATTTAAGTATTTTTAAATATGCCAAATATTGGTCGTTGACATGGACCAAAATAACATAATCATAGGTCTTTAAAACCAAACTTTGACCTATGAAATTGCCGTTCTGCAGTACTGGCCATTTCAAAACAAAATAATTTTTGTTTGGCTAAGAATTCTAATTTCAAATTAAATTTATTATAAGAACATGGAAACATTTTTCCAAAAGTAGTCATTTGTTTATTGATTAGTGTTACATTTTCATCGCATTCCAATCTTTTTCGTCATCATGGATACGTTAAAAAATCGAGTA
Organism: Thumatha senex; assembly: GCA_948477245.1. Classification (NCBI taxonomy): domain Eukaryota; kingdom Metazoa; phylum Arthropoda; class Insecta; order Lepidoptera; family Erebidae; genus Thumatha; species Thumatha senex. The sequence continues at coordinate 854,075 of OX419724.1, forward strand.
ATTATGGAATATGAGTACCGTCGTGGCAGCAACGCGGCACAAGCGTCATGCATCAACGACGTTTACGGAGCTAACACTACAAGCCAATGCACCACCTGTTATTGGTTTGCTCGCTTCCGTTCTGGAAATTTCGACCTGAGAAATGAACCTCGCGGTCGTCCGAAGACTTTGGTCGACAATGACGAATTAAAGGCGATTGTGAAAGCAGATGATACACAATCTACTGCTGAATTAGCTGCAGCTTTCGACGTTAGCGTCAAAACAATATTGGTCCATTTGCGTCAAATTGGCAAGGTAAAAAGCTTGACAAATGGGTGCCCCACGAACAAATTGAACGCAACCGCTCAGCAAGTTGGTTGGATCCTGGTTCAGCACCTAAACAATGCACTAAACGAAAGATTCCAGAATTTGGATAACTTCTAGGCGGGAAAAAAATTCAATACCCGAAAGCCTTTAAAGAATTTGTTGCCTCCCGTCCAGCTGATTTCTTTAAGAAGGGCGTCAATAAACTGCCACTGCGTTGGCAAAGATGCACTGATTGCATGGGTGATTACTTCGACATATAAAAAATACATGAAAAAAATTCGTTTAAATTTTTTCATACAAAACGGCAATTTTAAGTCCGAGCCTACCAGGACTTTTATTGGTCGTGCTAATTAGTGTCTAGCACATAGGACCTTTTAGCCTTTTTGTTACCACCTCACTAAAAAGGCAACGAATTCAAAATTTCTTCCAAATTTAACATCTAAAATAGACACACTTTATTTTATTTTATTAAATTTATTCGGCCCTTTAGACCCACCCCAGTTCCGTGCTTCGGAAGGCACGTTAAGCCGTTGGTCCCGGTTGCTAATAAAATGGCAGTCGTCAAGCCAAGTTGTAGGCCTTAAAAAATGTCAACGGCAGGTCGATACAGCCTGCGCCTGTCCATTTCAACAAAGCAATGGCCTCACCACCTGTTACGTGGGACAAAAATGCATACGATGAAACGTGGGCGTTTACTATGCCTCTGCCTAACCGTTCGGGGATAAAGGCGTAACAATATGTATCTATGTATGTAAATCGGCAATTTCATAGGTAAAAACCTAATATACAGGGTCATTTGTAAAACACCAGCAACCTGCTAGGACTAGGTAGCTAACATCATAAAAAAATAAAGAAGAAGCGCTCGTGGCCCCGCGGTATCAGTGTTAGGTAAACGATCACTGAGGTACGCAACTTTCACTATGGCTGGTCGTCGGATAGGTGACCACTTTGTGGCATTTACATTTGCGAGCGTTTCCGTGCTTCTGAAGGCACGTTAAGCCGTTAGTCCCGGTTGCCAGTAAAATGGCAGTCGTTAAGCCTGGTTGAAGGCCTTATAGGCGGCTTAAAACAATTTCAACAGCAGGTAGCCACAACCTGCGTCTATCTATTTCAACACGGCAATGGGCTCACCACCTATTACGTGGGACAGGAATCCACACGGTGAAAAGTGGGCATATAATATGCCTCTGCCACCCCTTCGGGGATAAGGCGTGATGGATATTTATTTATTTATTTTTATTTAAATATAAAAAAAAACTAATAACTAACTGTACTGATTGAATTACAGTAATATGCGACTCGTGAAAATCACAGGGCAGGGGGGTGGACCGGTTATAACTTCTTTCCCCTATTTTTATACCTATACCTATTCTAGACCTATTTTTAAATTGAAAAAATAATCTTGAATCAAATGCTATCCCATTTTAATAGTCATAAAATACTTCATGCGAATCAATTTGGGTTTACGAAAGGGCGCTCAACTTCCGATGCTGGTGTTGAGTTATTAAAATGTATTCATGAAGCTTGGGAAGACAAGCACGATGTATATTTTGCGATCTATCAAAGGCTTTTGATTGCGTTCAACATGAAACGCTGTGCAAAAAATTACACCACTATGGAATAAGAGGCAAAGCTCTCGACCGTCTCTCTGTCTTCATATTTGAACAATAGAATACAGAGGGTCGATATTAATGGTACACGTTCTGTAGGATCCATGGTTACAATGGGTGTGCCGCAAGGCTCGATACTTGGGCCATTCTTGTTCCTCATTTATATTAATGATTTACCATTTTATGTAGGGGACAGGAATAGGATTGTTTTGTTTGCAGATGACACCTCATTAATTTTTAAAATTAAAAGACAATTAGATAACTATGACGATGTAAACAATGCAATTGCAAGAGTAGTTCATTGGTTCAGCTCAAATAATCTTTGCCTTAATGAAAATAAAACTAAATGTATAAAATTTACTCTACCAAATGTAAAACAAGTTGCGGCCAATGTTCAACTGAATGGACAAGTGTCAGAGTTTGTAGAATCAACTGTGTTCCTCGGTATAACTATTGATGCCAATTTGCAGTGGGGCCCACACATAGAAAAGACAGCCTCTAGATTAAGTTCGGCTGCATACGCTGTAAAAAAGATCAGGACTCTAACAGATGTGGATACGGCTAGAATGGTTTACTTCAGCTATTTTCATAGTATTATGTCGTACGGTATTCTCCTTTGGGGGAGTGCTGCAGATTTAAATATTATTTTTGTTTTACAAAAGCGGGCTGTACGCGCTATTTATAATTTGGGCCCCAGAGTTTCTCTCCGAGAAAAATTCAAAGAAGTAAATATTCTAACCGTACCATCACAATACATTTTTGCCAATCTTATGTAAGTCCAGAAAAATCTATCACAGTTTTCTAAACTCTGTGATAAACATAATATAAACACTAGAAATAAAAATAATCTTTCAGTCCACCACAGTCGACTACATAAGATTGGCGATTCTTTCCAGGGTAACTGTATACGCTTTTACAGCAGGCTTCCCTGTGACCTGAGAAATTTACCATTAAATAAATTTAAAAAGTTTATTAAAAACAAGCTTTGTGAAAAAGGTTTTTACTCCGTTACAGACTATTTGCAGGACAGGGATGCCTGGAAATGATCTGCTGGCAAAGTGAAATAATATTAAATTGTAAATAGGCCATCAAAAAAAAAGCCTTCCTAAGTTTCTTGCCGGTTTTTCTCAGGTGGGCCGCGTTCCGAACCAGTGGTCGCTTTAAATATTTTAAATAGTGTATGACATTTTGTAAGCGCCGTTAAAATGGTCTATGCAAAATAAAGATATTTTTATTTTATTTTTGAAGTGAAAACTTCTTTAGCGGCGTTGAGCACTTTTTCTGTAATGGGTATAAAATCTTAAACTCGCGTCAGGACACGTGACCTGATCGAAAAAGCGTAAGACGGATGGAGTTTTTTTATCATCATCATTAACGTCCATCCCGGTCAATTTTTGAAGTGAATATTCTTTTAGCGCGGTACGCATATTTTTAGATGAGATAAAATCTCTGGACTCGCGACCATAATCATCATCATCATCTAACGTTGATTCCGGTCATCTACAGGTCTTATTAAATAATGCTGTGTAATCAATTAGGACTCTTTCAGTGTAGATTTATTTTTCATCATCATCATCTTTACGTCGATCCCGGTCAATTTTCGAAGGAAAAACTTCTTTTGGCGCGGTATGAGATAAAATCTCTGGACTCGCGACCATAATCATCATCATCATCTAACGTTGATTCCGGTCATCTACAGGTCTTATTAAATAATGCTGTGTAATCAATTAGGACTCTTTCAGTGTAGATTTATTTTTCATTATCATCATCATCTTTACGTCGATCCCGGTCAATTTTTGAAGGAAAAACTTCTTTTAGCGCGGTACGCAATTTTTTAGATGAGATAAATCTGGACTCGCTACTCCCCGTTACGACACGCAGCTATAGTGTGTGCATATATGTATGTACCAACGCGTCTAGATAAATAAATTATTAATAAATTGAATAAATATTAAAAATTATTATTATTTATTATTATTAAATTATTATTAATTTTTTATTAGTTTTTTTTTTTCATCACTACCTACGCGCGCTTGCCGCAGTTGTATGAGGAGAAAAGATTTTTTTTTTGAAGTGAAATCTTCTTTAGCGGCGTTGAGCACTTTTTCTGTAATGGGTATAAAATCTTAAACTCGCGTCAGGACACGTGACCTGATCGAAAAAGCGTAAGACGGATGGAGTTTTTTTATCATCATCATTAACGTCCATCCCGGTCAATTTTTGAAGTGAATATTCTTTTAGCGCGGTACGCTTATTTTTAGATGAGATAAAATCTCTGGACTCGCGACCATTATCATCATCATCATCTAATGTTGATTCCGGTCATCTACAGGTCTTATTAAATAATGCTGTGTAATCAATTAGGAGTCTTTCAGTGTAGATTTATTTTTCATCATCATCATCATTAACGTCGATCCCGGTCAATTTTTGAAGGAAAAACTTCTTTTAGCGCGGTACGCAATTTTTTAGATGAGATAAATCTCTGGACTCGCTACACCCCGTTACGATACGCAGCTATAGTGTGTGCATATATGCATGTACCAACGCGTCTAGATAAATAAATTATTAATAAATTGAGTTTTCACTTCTGTCGGCACTCCCGGAGTGGTTAGGTTAGGTTTTATTTTTTTATTTTGATCTTGACCTTTTTAACTGCATTGATGCGTCCATCGTTCATCGAGGCATGCAGAACGTGACGATAAAGAGACCCAGGAGTTCTTTTAAGCGAATCCAAGAGCGAAAACCGAAGCGAAGCTCGAAGTTTCCATGTAGGATAGTACTCGCTTTGTAACGAATTGCCAAAAGTGATAGAACAAACTTTGTTGCTTATGACCTTGGCTATCCACTCCTAGCAGATTACTGGTGTCTTACAAATCACCCTGTACATTTAAGTAGTTACTAAGCAACGAAAATAAAATAAATAAATATCGTTGGGACTAACTAACTAAGACCCATCTGATTTTAAACTAAGCAAAGCTTGTACTATGGTAACCAGATAACTGATAAACATACTAATATATTTCTAAATACATACATATTATAGATAAATAAAATAATATTACAGATATTCTGACAATACCATATGTTTAGTTCTAAGTTAATTTTGTATTAGGGGTAACTAGATGTAACTAAACATCTAAATGCTGTCTGTGCTGAATCGCGATTGTAACAGTCGTTGTTTAATATAAATACACTCAGAATTGTTTATTTTGTTGCTAATAAATTGGGCCACAGTATTACTTGCTGTGCAAAAGGGTGCCCAGTTTTTTTTATTGTGGTTAGAAAACCCTTTATAAACCCCCAGAAATCAGTCCCCAGTAAACCGGCATTTCATGAATAATCAAAGTGTTGTACACCATATATTATAACTAAAACAATTAAAATGAATTATATAACATATGTAATTAAATAGCTCGTACTGTTTGTCTCAGAAGAAAATAATAATAAGTATCGAAATCGTCCCAAACGGCTGGACCAATTTGAATGACTTTTTTATGTTTGTGTCGTAGTTATTAGAACAGAACGTAGGGTATATTTTTTCTTTGATAATATAATGGTTTGAGGCATTTCCAAGCGTTTCCTAGCCTCGGAACGCACGTTCAGCCGTTGGTCCCGATGGGTGGTAAATCCATTGCCATGTTGAAATGGCAAGGTGCGGATTATGGCGAACTGCCATTAAAATTTTTCAACCCGCTCGTATGGCCGTCAACTAAATAAGGTATAAAATGGTATAAAAGGCATAAAAAATGCTCAACGCGCTAGAAATTTACACTTCAAAAATACAATGTAGATATCAGTTACGCGTTCTTTACAAAACATTAGGTAATATCAAGTATAACCTAGTAACTTTATCATCGTATAATTGCTATCTATCGAAAGTGTTTATAATCGTTCACTTTTGGGTTACTTCCCGAATGGGTTGCGTAACCCAATATCTCTTTTTTATGTTTTTGACGTACCTAATTATATGACATTTATGTAAGTACTATTAGATACAGAATAGGTATGATAACCATTGCTGTCGATCAATTTATTCGCAAAAGATCTAAATCATTCCAGAAAATAAATATAACACAGATTTTTTTCATGCTAAAGCTCCATAAATAGAGGTTTCGCCCACGACTTAGTTCGATACTTTGTATACTCGTAGATCGATACTATGAGCAGCAATATGAATACCTATTTAACAATTATCTGCCTATGTGCCAAATTTAAGACAATTCGGGATTTCACTAGATATCAGGAATACCGAGTAAATACTAAACTACCTTTGCATTCCACAAACTTTTTTATGTATAATTTATTGTTGAAACCATACGTTAATCGAATGCAATTGATTCTTATCTAATACCTATACTATATAGTATCTGTACAATTCAGTTAGCAAGAATCACTAATTCACTTTGAAAACTTACAATTAGGTAGATAAATACGTTTATTAAATTTAACTATGTATTCCACAAATTGTTATGTTAGTAAATTATGGTCAAAACTGCACGCTAATGGAATGCATTCGATTATCAGCCAGAAGATGAATCTTCATGTATTAAAATAATAAATTTGTATCTGCATATAATATGCATAATTATCATTCGTCGGTTTTTAACAATACATTAATCAAACTGTTTTGTTTGAAGTTCATTGTCAAATTATATTGTGGCAAACAATGTTTGTGCACATGTATCTTTTTATCTACAAGTCGGCATTGGAATTAATTATATTAATATGTATATTTATTTGTACCTCAAACAATAAAGAATATTTCGACACCGCATTTATAATATCATTGTCATCATCCAAAGCGTTAGTCCCGGTTGCGTATTACATAACGAATAATATGAATCAAATATAAAAATGAATCGCAAAAAATGTTGCTAAGCGATAACCTCAGAAACTACTAGTCGAAATTGAAATATTTTTTTTTGTGTTAAATAGTCCATTAATCGAGGAAGGTTGTAAGCTAAATATCATCACGCTTTTACCCAGGAGAGCAGGGCAGTAATCATAAATGTCAAGAAGTCGGGCAAACTTTCATACATTTTAACGGGATTAAATGGGTGCGACGAGAGTTGGAAGTGTACCACGGACAAAGCCGCGGGGGTCAGCTAGTAAAAGTATAAAACTATCGTGTAATTTGCGGCAGACAGGAAATGGGGATATGGTTATCTCTGTGGCCCAATCGATCTCATCGCCTGTTAGCGGTGCACCTGCTGATGAATGGATCAGACAACGGCGCAGGTGCCCTTACTGAGTCAAAAGGTAAGCTAGCGGTGCCGAAAATCAAACTCCAAACGATAAGTGATCTGATCTGATCCTATAAGTGGAATAAAAGTGAACCTAGGCTCCAAATTCAGGAAGGGTTTGGAAGGGACTGGGAATAAACTTAGACGAAGAGACAGGAAATAGTGGCGATTGGGTGAACAGCTGATCCGGAGGGTCTCTAACTAAGTGAAGTGTAAGGACATCAACGAAAGTCGCTTAGCAAAGCAGAAATGTTATCTACAAATATTAATTGTCGGGTGGTGCCTCAAAATGTGAACTAAATAGGATTCAGTTTTTCATATGATATGTGCAATTTTATACAAGCGTACACTTTTCTTAAACTATGTATTTCTATACATACAAATAATTAAAATTGAAGTGTACACTACTAATTGTAGTTTCACTACTTAACCTCTGATACCTATTTCAACGGGATCAACTTTCCACCTATTCAGATCTCAAATATTGGTAGGTATTTATTTCCAACTTGATTTTCAATTGTCTATGGATGTTCGTTATGCGTGCCATTTCAATTACCATTCATATAAATCATAATTTCTGAGATGTTCTTAAACACATGTCAACCAGTCCAAATTATCCGTCCGATATCTCATCACCCTTGTAGATTAGAATACGTATTACGTTACTATATTAAACATGCTTGTATTGCTCTACTGAAAACCTTCAATCAAAACGAAATTGCCTGCCTAATCTACTAAATATTAGATACTAACGATATTTAATTATATCTTATTACATTTTGATATAACATTATTATCAATGACAAATGGGCTCAGTTAGCTTAATAGATATTTGAAGATATACCCTTGACATTAGCGCACCAAGACTCGCATCGTGACCTACGACGCCGTGACCCGCGCCATGTTCAAACTTGAAACATGACATACAAGCCGTTTCTCCAAAATAAATTAATTTTTGATTGTTACAGCCTGAGTGAATGTGTAATACATTGATAAATTATCAAGTTATCATCATAGCGCTATATTTCGGTTAGAAACCCGAAGTCCGCTTTCCTGCGGCGACCATTCCACATCTCGCAATCTTCAGCTACCCTGAATGTGAGACGTGTCATCATGTCACTTCATGTGACGTCATGATATGCATTTTAAGCTCTGCCCTTTTTCTCATCACCATAATAGAGTGTTAAATTAAGGGAGTAATAAATCGAATGCTAGAAAAATTATTGCATAAAAATGCTTAGGTTGTGGAATGAGCTCCCTGCCTGCGTTTTCCCTAACGTCTACAGTATGGAGTTCTTGCAAATGGGGTCTTAAAAGGTTTTTAAAGGGTCGGCAGCGCGAGTGCTGCACCTCTGGTGTTGCAAACGTCCATAGGCTACGGTGACCACTTTCCATCAGGTGGGCCGTATGCTTGTCTACCAAATCAGTGGTATAAAAAATGCTTTACAGAAAAATACAAAACTAAATCCTTCTGTTTCTGGCGCTGAAGATGTCCAACGACGCACATAGAAGCATTGCTACCTGTGTGATATTAATTAATTGGAAAAAATCTATCTAATTATTGTTCATATTTTATTCTTTTCTTCAATATATTTACCTACTATACCAATATTGCAAAATTTTCTAATAAAATTTAAGCTTTTTCAAAAAAAAAGTTCCGGTGATAGCATGAGTTGATTATGTTTTTGACTAAAAATACACTATACAAGGTAGACGGGGTCTTTTCTACGTGGCATACAATACTATATATAAAATCACGGAGGTAGCCATGTTTTAGTTGGGGGGGGGGGGTTTCCAATACTTGTAATAATTAGCTATTTTTTGATAGATTGCACAGTAATTTAGGCACTCTAAAGCAGATTTTAGATGCGATAGGATTGTCGGGCTCCAAGTCAGCTTCACCTTCGAGTAGTGCACCTGCTGACTAACAGACGAAGTCATGGCGAAGAAAAGGAAATTCGAAACAAAAGCCCTGTACCAACCCGTCTGACCAGATTGAGGACAACCCTCACAATATGAAGGCACAAACAAAAAAGGGGCTCCAGTGTCCATCACTTCCACTGTTCTCGATTACGGTAGTAATCGTGTTAACGGCGGCAGAGGGGATGCCAATAATGTGCAGGCTACAGGAGGCTCCCATATACGATTGATTCTGGCAACTTATGAAAATACCCTACGGCTGTACGAGTGCCTCAATGAACTTGAGGTAGAACTGGCCCACCCATATTGAGTTTATGAATTTTAAAGTTTATGATGGCCCATATTGAAGAAAGGGAAGACTCTGAAGAGGAAGCTCCGAAGAAAACACACTAACCCTTGTGTCCACCTTTTTCGACCTTTTCTACTTTTGGAAAGGTGCTGGTAGGCATTCCACCGAAGGCGCTATAGGTTTTATGATGAATGGCTTTGTTAGCAGCATCGTGGAAGCAGCAGTGTCGGCTCGCGACGCATACTAATACTGAAGCTCACCGATAGGTATTCCTGAACACCTCCAGTGTATTCCATTGTTCGCTGCGACCTCGGGAAGCAATGACGAGGCAGTTGAGGACGCACATGAGGATATAGCTACAACATTATACGGTACTACTAAGGCTCACTACAACTTTGTTATGGGGGACTTTACTGCCAAAGTAGGACTACAACAATGCGGTAAAATCGACCTTTATGGCGTGATGCACAGAGCTTATTTACGTTTTCTAGTTGCAGAGGCTCTTCTTAATGAAGTCCTACAGAGAATATACTTGGTGTAGCCCCGACAAGGTCACAAGGAACGAGATAGACTTCTTCATTTCGGACTTTTTAGAGATGTTTGTGTGATAAACAGGTTTAATATCGGAAGTACTCAACGACTTGAACGAGTATCTCTAAATTTTAATTTCCGCACCGAAAGGGCACGAATGATGAAACATACTTTCTGACGTACTGCGCTCCAAATATATTTGGGGTAAGAAAATTTTAATCGGAACTTTAAAATAATTTCGATCTGCTGGTGTATTCCAATTGGTCCTTAGTCCGTTTTTGTTCAGTTCAGTTCAGTATTAGGGACTCACATGAGCAGCCTTCATGGTTACTTATTGTGGCTGAAACCGAGCACCTACTTGGCACTAAACATTTATGTCCATTGACATCGATTGTAATAAGACACACATTGCTGCTGCGTAAGCAAAGTTGCGGGAGATGCCTGGTGTAATTTGTTATGCAGCGTGTCGCGGCAGTGAAAAATCTGCGGTGGATCTGCGGAGGAACTCTTGCATCTGCGGTCTCGCTACTAGGGATGTCGATGACCGTGCGAAGTGGAGGAGAAGAGGCAGACCAGACCCCAGGCACCGTAAACACGACTCAGACAGACGCTCGGATGATGATGATTGTTAATATCGTTAACATTTTGGGGAGGGTTTGAACCCCCTAAACCCCCCCTTGGCTACGCCCGTTTATAATATAATAATAATACTCCTATACAATATTTTCAGAATGTACAAGCCAAATACCAAAATATTTTTTAACAAAAAATATCGATATTGTATTATTGAGGTGTTAAGTACTGATTCTGTCAAAGACTTCGCTACCTATAATCGGATCATTTATGTAACCTTACTCACTAGTGAGCATGCTAGCTCAGTGTTCTGTAAATTATCACTGAGTTAAGCATCTTATTCATGGGCGTACCCGGGGGGGAAAGGGGGGGAAGCTGTCCCCCCCTGGATTCGGTTCATGTCTCCGACTTTGGTAATAAAATTTAAAAAAAAAGCTCTTAGATGATTGTGGTCGTATAAATTATGTTATTCTGCTTCGAACACTTCATAAACCGTTCTGCCTCAGAATCCCCAAGGATGTTGTGTGTGATACGACGTTTAACCTTCAACTTGGCAGTAGTCGTTATTCAGATAAGATGATGATGATGTTTGAAAAATACAGAATAAAAATACAGACAGTTGGTACAATTTTTTCGGCCGGGGCGGTACTGCCATCCAACCGCCGAAAGTCGACTTCCTCTGTCGTGGGTTCGATTCCCACCCAGGATAAAACTTTGTGTGATGAGCACGATGGTTAATTCTGTGTCTGGGTGATACTTATCTATAATATGTATGTATTTACATACATACATACATATTGTCACGCCTTTACCCTGAAGGGGTAGGCAGAGGCATATTAAACGCCCACATTTCACCGTATGCATTTTTGTCCCACGTAACAGGTAGTGAGCCAATTACCGTGTTGAAATGGACAGGCGCAGGCTGCGGCGACCTGTTGTTAAAATTTTTAAGCCGCCCATAAGGCGCCCACAAGGCCTTCAACTGGCTTAACGACTGCTGTTTTATTGGCAACCGGGATCAACGGCTTAACGTGCCTTCCGAAGCACGAAACTGGGGTGGGTCTAAATGGCCGTATAAATTTAATAAAATAAAATGTGTCTATTTTAGATGTTAAATTTAGAAGAAATTTTGAACCCGTTGCCTTTTTAGTGAGGTGGTACAAACGGCTAAAGGTATTATGTGTTAGACACTAATTAGCACGACCTATTACAGTCCTGGTAGTCTCGGACTCTTGTATGTATGTATTTAGAAATATATAAGTATGTTTATCAGTTATCTGGTTACCATAGTACAAGCTCTGCTTAGTTTGAAATTAGATAGCGTTGTGTGAGTTGTCCCAACGATATATAGTGACTCATGGGTTATGTTCGGGATGCAGCAGTTTTTGTCGGGATGCGCTATCCCTTCGGAACCCTACTGCCTATGATAGTGGCCCTCAATCACGGGTTGTATTGTCTCTGGTTTCCAACAAAGGGCGGCTCAAATCGCTATCTGTGGTAGGAAAAGGGATATCTTTATATGGTGTAAGCATTCTGCATACTACATTACATATGATGCATAACATAAACAATATATCTGAGATATCTAGGCGCCGTAGATAATTAAGCAAGTACCGTGTCGTTTTAGTTCCGTCCATCATGACTTCCATGGGGATTTCCGATGTTGTAAAATGCAGAAAAATATATTTATACATTATTTTAAAACCACATATTTTGTGGGTACTAATATATTTAGTGAAATGTTGATGTTGTTAGTTATTAATCTACTGAATAATAGTAAATTCATTATTATATATAATGGCATCTGTAGTAAATGTTAAAAATGTGTTTTCTTTCTACCTCTTGAAAGATTTAAGGAAATTAAAAAAAAAGTAACTAAATTTATATTTATTACAGAATCGAAACAATTATAATAAGCAGGTAGCAAGCAAACATCCTTGACACGTAGCTGACATTCGCAAAAATCTTCCATTATAAATGATTGGTGGTACATTTTCCGTGAAGGCTCGATGTCATACGTATTATGAGCAAGACATATGTCTGGTGCTGACCTAGACCTACACGACACGGTACAGGAAACATTGTTATCGCACTGACTATAAATGTTATACAGGCTGATTGAAATATGTTAACTTAATTAAATTGTAAACTCTCTAAATAATATACTAAATCTGTTCAGTTCGAGATTGCCAGCTTTTTTTAACTCGGATGAACCTATACATCCGTGGGCTTATGAATTTGTTTCTTTGTTTTTGAAATTTCCCCTTAGAAACCTTAGAGCCCTTGCTGGGAAAAAACTGTGTTGAATAATACTCGCCTTTGTACAACCTTTTGTTTTTATATAATATCAAGGAATATATTTTCTTTGTATAGTAAAGACTTAAATTAAATGAGAGATAAAAGATGTGACTGTATGTAAATCTATCGTTCCTGGCAACCGGGACTAACAGCTACGTGCCTTCCGAAGCACGAAAAAGCTCGTAAATGGAAATACCACTAAGCACAAATAATGACACACAAATTTCCACATGTAGTGTCTTTAGGTGTGATACGAAGTTTTTTGCGACATTAAAATAACCTATCACAGCAAACACACTTTTGTTTTCATAATAATAGTTGATGAAACATCCTCATTAAGATTACGGGAGCCTGCCCAGCGGTGGGCGTCAAACGATCTGAAATGATGATCTAGTATGAGTGGGCTATGTCAATAAGTATTTTTACACCTAACAATAATATAAGCCTCGATCATCTGTAAGCCATTCTACTGCAATGAATCTCCAAGGTTATATAAAAATGCTAATAACAATACAATTATAAGTGGTCTATTGACTGCCAAATATTGTAATCTAGGGTTCTCCACTTCTAAGAATACATTGAAAACGATGAAGTGTAGTATGTAAGCTATATGTATGTAAGCATCTAATATCGGAATATAACTACGCGAAACAATGTGTACTATTCCTTATAGAGAGTTATTACTCAGCAGTCAGAGCGTTTATATCCTCTCTCATATCTCGACCTTATACTAACAACAAAAGACAGCCCTTACTGTAATTATATTGTGGAGGTAACAGCTGAGATTAGGAATATTATAATCAAACAGGAACGTATTTTTATAGATTGGACTTCATGACCAGTCCGAGACTACACACTAGTAACTAGGTTTTACAAATACCAATAATTTAGACACTCAGCTAAATACTGCCGGAATATGGACCCAACATGTGGTCATTGCGGATGTGTTGGTCACACCCTCAAAGAGTGCTCCGCTCGTGATCAGTCGGCAAAGTGTGCATCCTGCACGCGCTTTAACAAGTCATCTCATCATCCTACTGGAGACCCACAATGCCCAGCCCGAAAAAGTGCAGAAGAACGACTACTAAGATCAGTAGACTATGAGGGCTCAGAATTAAGTCTTAGTGTGTAAAATTAAGTGATCTAATAGCTGTTGTGAAATTTACCGGTCGTCATCCTTTTATAGCACACGTATGTTCTGAGTATTCTTCGTCAATTAAAAAAATGTAAAAGAAACTCAATCCAAAAGTACCTAAGTGTGTATTAAGTATTCTAAAAAAATATGTCGCATTGGGGGACCGCGCCAAATTATTTATTACCTATCTACGATTTTTTTGTCACAAAGCTTTAGTTAGCCTATGTTGCTTAATTAGGTTAGGTTACACTATTTGTAATTAAGGGTGTAAGGGGCCCCACCAAGATCTTCGGGGCCCAAGTCAACCTCCCGTGCTAGTGCGTGCACCTGCTGATTAACGGACGTGGCTCTGGCGCTGGCTTTCCCCTCTGGGGTTGGGAGGTCTGAGGGCGTCGCTCCCATAAAAGCCACCCGCCAAAACTAAATGGAAATGTACAATCGGAATGTAGCTAGGGATAGGGCGCCGCCGCAAAACGGCACGCAGGAGCCCCGCTCGACTCCTGTAGCAAGTGGGCTAGGGCTGCCGTGTGTCGGGCCAGCACGGCTAAAGAAGTTAGCCCCAACCCGTATCCGCTTCGCATCGTGGAACATTGGCACGCTGTCTGGGCGTGCGGTAGAGTTGGCCGAAGTACTCTCCAGGCGGAGGGTGGACGTGGCGTTCCTGCAGGAGACTCGGTGGAAGGGCAACAGAGCCCGGCCTTTGCAAAACGGCTACAAGCTGTATTACACAGGTGCGCCTGGTGGGGAGAACGGGGGGGCCGTGGTGCTTTCCGAGGGGCTGCAGAGCGGCATCTTGGAGGTGAAACGCTGTAGCGACCGGCTTATGATCGTGAGGATTCGATGGGATTATAACCCACCTGGTAAGTGCCTACGCGCCACAGGCCGGTTGTAGCGACGCCGATAAGATGTCGTTTTGGGGCCAACTCGAGGGAGTGCTTCGGAGCATTCCGTTGTCACAGGGAATCGTTTTGGGCGGCGACCTAAACGGTCATGTGGGTGAGAGGTGTGAGGAGTTTGAGCGTGTTCATGGTGGTTTTGGATACGGCACCCGCAACGCTGAAGTAGAAACTATCCTCAGAACGTGTGCGGCTGCCGATCTGGCCATTGTGAACACGTATTTCAAAAAGAAATCCGAACATCTCATCACCTACAAGAGCGGGAGGCGTACAACTCAGATCGATTTCCTACTCACTAGGCGACACAGCATCGGCAAGGTGGCCAACTGCAAGGTCATACCCGGAGAGAGTCTTACTGCACAACACCGTCTCCTTGTCATGGACGTCTGCGTGAAGCCCAACGGCAAACGCATCGAGCGGTGCCAGCGTCGCATCAGATGGTGGTTGCTTGATGAAACTAGGTCCCAGGAGTTCGTCTCATTTGTCGGTGACAAGTGCACCGACACTGAAGGCGAACCAGTTCAAGATTACTGGGACAAAGTTCAGGCGGCCTTCCTTGGAGCGGCGAAGGTGGTGCTCGGTGAGTCTAAGGGTGGACGCAAATGTGACAAGGAAACTTGGTGGTGGAACGACGCAGTCCAGAGGGAGACTAGGGAGAAGAAAGCCCTCTTTAAAAAGTGGCAAGCGACCGGATCTTCCGAAGACCGCGACGCGTACAGGGCTGCCAAGCGCGCCACAAAGAGAGCAGTAGCCAGAGCCAGACGAGACCACTTACAACCTCTGTATGATAAGCTGGAATCGTCTGAGGGGCAGAAGCTCATCTATAAGCTCGTATTTTCACGAGCTGCTTAATAAACAGCATAAAGAGGTGCAGCCTACGGACCTCCCTCCGAATCAGGGACTAGTGCCATCGGTAACGCCTGGAGAAGTCCTGACTGCGCTTCGCCGCATGACGAATCGGAATACTGTCGGACCTGATGGAGTCCCCATCGAAGCCTGGCAGGATATGGGTCCTCGCGGTATGGGCATCTTGGTAAACCTTTTTAACGGCATACTCCTCAGCGGGCAGATCCCAAACCAATGGAGACTGAGTATTATTACTCCAGTCTTCAAATGTAAGGGGTCAGTGCAGGAGTGCGGGAGCTACCGCGGTATAAAGCTGATGTCCCACACCATGAAGATCTTCGAGAGGATTATATTCTCTCGGATCCGGCAGGAGTGTAATCTCTCGGGGTGTCAATATGGGTTTCGCCCTGGTCATGGGACCACGGACCCTGTTTTTGCCCTGAGGGTGGTCGCAGAGAAATACAGGTCGAAGAACACGCCTCTGCACTGTTTGTTTCTAGACATGCAGAAGGCCTTCGACTGTGTCTATCGCGCGATGATCTGGTAGGCAATGCGGTCTAAAGATTTTCCCGAGGTCTATATTGACACTATCCGGGACATGTACTGTGACTCCGATTCCATAGTTCGGACTGCTGTTGGCGACACGAAATCCTTCCCCATCACCGTCGGTGTACACCAGGGTTCGGTCCTTAGTCCGCTTCTGTTCAGCGTAATATTAGACGAATTGTCGGATAGCATCAAGAACTCGCATGAGCAGCCTTCATGGTTGCTCATGTATGCTGACGATATTGCGCTGGCAGATGCGGACAGGAGCAGATTGGTGCGACGTGTGAAGGTGTGGAAGGAGATGCTTGAGAACGGCGGTTTGAAACTAAATGTGGCGAAGACCGAGTACTTGGCACTAAACTCGACAGATCCCACATCCGTCCGCATTGGTGGTGATTTGGTCGAGCGGACGGACCAGCTTAAATACCTGGGATCTGTGACATCGATTGCGATGTCAAGTCACGCATTACTGCCGCGTGGGCCAAATGGCGGGAGATGACCGGTGTCATTAGTGATCCTAAAATGCCGATCCGGTTGAAGGGCCAGGTCTACAAAACCATCATTAGACCTGTCCTTTTACATGGCAGTGAGACGTGGCCGATATTGGAGCGACACAAGCAGGAGCTGCGTGTCACGGAAATGAAGATGCTGCGGTGGATGTGTGGAGTCACGCGGATGGATCGCGTGAGGAACTCTCGCATCCGTGGCAGCCTTCATGTCCGCGACATTGCAGACAAGTTGCAAGAGTGTCGCCTTCGTTGGTATGGTCACGTCTTGCGGCAACCGCCGAACTACGTAGGATATAAATGTCTGGCCATGTCAGCCTCGCCGGGTCCCGGTAAGAGGGGCAGACGCAAGAAGTGCTGGCTTGACGTCGTAAGGGATGACATGCGTGCCAATGGTCTCACTACAGGGGATGCCGACGGCCGTGTGAAGTGGAGGAGAAAATGTAGGAAAGCGGACCCCGGGCGTCGCGAGACGCAACTGGGACAGACGCTCGGATGATGATGATGACACTATTTGAAATTAAATTGTTTAGTTTGGAGCGATCCCACAATGCGACTTATATTTCCATATATATCAGCATACATATATTTGCAGACATTGGGTATTTTCCCCACTTTTTCCCAGCTGATTTTTATGAAACATATTATTTTGTAATGTACACGTGATGTGCTATCATTTGCGACCCCGCTCGAGTATATTTTGTAGATTTTCGGTTATCCTTCCTTGCTTTCACCCCCCACAACTTTTAAATAGCTCAACCGATTTTCATCATACGTTGATAAATTTTTAAAGCAATTGTTTACTAAATTTCTCATAAATTTTTAATAAAGTGGAAAAATACAATTTTATTCGAGACAGGGATTGAACCTGTGACCTTTGCCTAACCAGGGCAATGTTCTAGCCACCTGAACTACCCGAACCGTATCGAATCAAGTTAAAATTCTCCACCATATTTATATCGTCATTTTAAGAGTATGACCAGAGCCATCTATCGAGCTAATGAACAGCTCGATACCAATGAACAGTGTTACAACTATTTTTAAACATTGATGCAATGGACTCCACTCAGTATATTGATAAATTTATAAAGCAATTATTTGCTAAATTTCTCATAAATTTTTAATAAAGTGGAAAAAGACAATTTGATTCGAGACAGAGATTGAACCTGTGACCTTTGCCTAACCAGGGCAATGTTCTAGCCACCTGAACTACCCAAACCGTATCGAATCAAGTTGAAATTCTCCACCATATTTATATCGTCATTTTAAGAGTATGACCAGAGCCATCTATCAAGCTAATGAACAACTCGATACCAATGAACAGTGTTACAACTATTTTTAAACATTGATGCAATGGACTCCACTCAGTACATTGATAAATTTTTAAAGCAATTATTTGCTAAATTTCTCATAATTTTTTAATAAAGTGGAAAAAGACAATTTGATTCGAGACAGGGATTGAACCTCTGACCTTTGCCTAACCAGGGCAATGTTCTAGCCACCTGAACTACCCGAACCGTATCGAATCAAGTTGAAATTCTCCACAATATTTATATCGTCATTTTAAGAGTATGACCAGAGCCATCTATCGAGCTAATGAACAACTCGATACCAATGAACAGTGTTACAACTATTTTTAAACATTGATGCAATGGACTCCACTCAGTATATTGATAAATTTTTAAAGCAATTATTTGCTAAATTTCTCATAAATTTTTAATAAAGTGGAAAAAGACAATTTGATTCGAGACAGGGATTGAACCTGTGACCTTTGCCTGACCAGGGCAATGTTCTAGCCACCTGAACTACCCGAACCGTATCGAATCAAGTTGAAATTCTCCACCATATTTATATCGTCATTTTAAGAGTATGAAGTATTCAGGTGGCTAGAACATTGCCCTGGTTAGGCAAAGGTCACAGGTTCAATCCCTGTCTCGAATCAAATTGTCTTTTTCCACTTTATTAAAAAATTATTTCATCATACGTGTCTAACAACGCTCGCACATGAGTCACATTTATTACAAAAATACTAAATTTAAATCGCTTCATCCGTTCGGAAGCTATGATGCCATAGACAGACAGACCCACAGACCATCAAACTTATAACACACCTCTTGTTACGTCGGGGGCTAGTAAATAATTGGAAGATTATGTTAATTTTTCATTCGCAGAACAAAGAATGAAAGAATTACCTAAATTAATTTATGCACACATCTATAAAGCAAAAGTTCTCAGGCCCATCTCTGCTGTAGCTGCCCACCACACATATGATACTAACTGTGCCACATACTTTGCAAGTGAATATTTTAAACCTTCATTTCACTTAAACCCATATACTCGTATGCTCGTAATAAGTTAGTTTTACTATATCTCATTATGCTAGTCTTCTCAATTTTTAAATATTATGATTACTGCTACACTTACTTGAGCAGTAGCATGATGTTAAATAATCTTTCTCGATAGAAGGGAAGTACCAACATATCTCATTGAATAATTTCTGATTTAAATTATTTCTTGTACAGAACCCCCTGCACCGACCAGACACTTGAAAGATTTTAACTTGTAATAGCCATTTAACGATATTTGAACTTGATTATTATATTGCTTGTTAGTGTCAATCAAACCGACAGTTATATTTATATCTGTTCGTTTTATCAATAAGGTATATCATGAACAATATGTAGTGATAGCAACAAAAGGTAATGGATACAAACATTCCAACAAATAATTAAAAAAAAAACGTGTTTTCATTTACCCCTGTCTGTTTCTGCTGATAAAGTAACTTCTGTATAGACAAATGACTTAGTTCAGCAAGCTTGTAAACGACAAATATTTATTTTCTGTGTATCTTATATCCATATTATTGACTTTTTCGCAGACTGTACTTAAATTAGACATATGTGTTATTACAATTATATGATTTGCAATAACACACATGTCTAATTTTACACTACAATTAGCCTTATGATTTAACTTTTATAAATGAAATGGTTAATTATGAAACAATCTTATCTGATTGCCGCCGAAGGCATTATATCAAGATGCAGAAACTGTTAAAACATTTGTAATATTTAATTTACTTAAGGGTCTGGTCATACTAATATTTAGAGGAAGGAAAGAAGTCAGTACATCGGCTCCAACGTAATCCTTTATCATGGTTAAGCTCCTCCCTTTTTAGCTTCTGTAAATCCCTAGGGATGATAAGTTGGGCTCGAATCGATTAAAATCCCACGGAGTCCTCAGCTGTCTAGTACCCAGCGACCCAGGTGAGCTCTCGGAACGAAAACCACAGGGTTCCTGGTAGACTTTGGCTACCACCGCGATTTCACCCCTGGGTTCGTATTTAAAAGCCGTGCGTGAATAATTCAAGTCACACGGCACATATCCTCTATTCATATTCTCTATAGTATAGGGCCGTAACTTAAAATTGGAACTAAACATTATACAGTTAAAAAGAAAGGCTTCATTCTACAACTTGAATTCTCTTCCATCTGATTATCGTTCCTCACGAAACAAATCGGAATCAACCAATGGTATAGTGGCCAGTAATGATATTTCAAGGAAACTGAGACAAGTAAAGGCTTCAATCAAGATCTTTGTATTATCCCTGTATTGGCACCTAAATTCGTAGAGCAGGCAAAGTTCTGCTGTAGGAAACCTTTTTGAGATTCCGACGATCCGGTAGAACACAAAATGATTATTATTTCTTAATAAGCATCCGGTAGTTAAGATGTAGAATACTGTAGAACTTGCGTTGTCGCAGCCAGTGCTTGATCCCAGCGATTGCACTACCGACGTGCACACACTAGTCATTTAACTTAACCGCCCTCCAGTTAAGTTAAATTACATAGCCGGTATATTATACTTTCAACATTTCAAAATACTAAATGAAAATCAATCAAGTAGCTTTGGAACATACGTACATACATACATATTGTCACGCCTGTTTCCCATCGGGGTAGGCAGAGACTATGGCTTTCCACTTGCTACGATCCTGGCATACAACATTCGCTTCTTCCACTTTCATAAGTGTTTTCATACACATCATCATCATCCGAGCGTCTGTCCCAGTTGCGTCTCGCGACGCCCGGGGTCCGCTTTCCTACATTTTCTCCTCCACTTCGCACGGTCGTCGGCATCCCCTGTGGTGAGACCATTGGCACGCATGTCATCCCTTACGACGTCAAGCCAGCACTTCTTGGGTCTTCCCCTCTTACCGGGACCCGGCGGGGCTGACATGGCCAGACATTTGTTACCTACGTAGCCCGGCGGTTGCCGCAAGACGTGACCATACCAACGAAGGCGACACTCTTGCAACTTGTCTGCAATGTCACGGACGTGAAGGCTGCCGCGGATGCGAGAGTTCCTCACGCGGTCCATCCGCGTGACTCCACACATCCACCGCAGCATCTTCATTTCCGTGACACGCAGCTCCTGCTTGTGTCGCTCCAATATCGGCCACGTCTCACTGCCATGTAAAAGGACAGGTCTATTGATGGTTTTGTAGACCTGTCCCTTCAACCGGATCGGCATTTTAGGGTCACAAATGACACCGGTCATCTCCCGCCATTTGGCCCACGCGGCAGCAATGCGTGACTTGACATCGCAATCGATGTCACTGGACGTGTGAAAAACAGATCCCAAGTATTTAACCTGGTCCGTGCGCTCGACCAAATCACCGCCTATGCGGACGGATGTGGGATCTGTCGAGTTTAGTGCCAAGTACTCGGTCTTCGCCACATTTAGTTTCAGACCGCCGTTCTCAAGCGTCTCCTTCCACGCCTTTACACGTCGCACCAATCTGCCCCTGTCCGCGTCTGCCAGCGCAATATCGTCAGCATACATGAGCAACCATGGAGGCTGCTCATGCGGGTTTCTGATGCTGTCCGACAATTCGTCTAATATTACACTGAACAGAAGCGGACTAAGGACAGAACCCTGGTGTATGGGTGATGGGGAAGGGTTTCGTGTCGCCAACAGCAGTCCGAACCATTGAGTCGGAGTCACAGTACATGTCCCGGATAGTGTCAATATAGACCTCTGGAACCCCTTTGGACCGCAGTGCCCACCAGATCATCGCACGAGGGACACAGTCGAAGGCCTTCTGCATATCTAGAAACAAACAGTGCAGAGGCGTGTTCTTCGACCTGTATTTCCCTGCGACAACCCTCAGGGTAAAAACAGGGTCCGTGGTCCCATGACCAGGGCGAAACCCATATTGACACTCCGAGAGGGTACACTCCTGCCGGATCCGAGAGTCTATAATCCTCTCGAAGATCTTCATGGTGTGGGACATCACCTTAATACCGCGGTAGCTCCCGCACTCCTGCACTGACCCCTTACCTTTGAAGACTGGAGTAATAATACTCAGTCTCCATTGGTTTGGGATCTGCCCGCTGAGGAGTATGCGGTTAAAAAGGTTTACTAAGATGCCCACACCGCGAGGACCCATCGCCTTCCAGGCTTCGATGGGGACTCCATCGGGTCCGACAGCTTTCCGATTCTTCATGCGGCGAAGCGCAGTCAGGACTTCTCCAGGCGTTACCGGTGGCACTAGTCCCTGATTCGGAGGGAGGTCCGGAGGCTGCACCTCTTTATGCTGCTTATTAAGCAGCTCGTGGAAGTACGAGCGCCATCTCTCCTTTACCGCGAGGTCTTCGCTTAACAGGTTGCCCTCAGGGTCTTTTACACAGCGACACTTGAATATATCCTGTGCCGCTTTGACCCTGGAGCGCGCCAGCTTATAGATGAGCTTCTGCCCCTCAGAAGATTCCAGCTTATCATACAAAGGTTGTAAGTGGTCTCGTCTGGCTCTGGCTACAGCTCTCTTTGTGGCGCGCTTGGCAGCCCTGTACGCGTCGCGGTCTTCGGGAGATCCGGTCGCTTGCCACTTTTTAAAGAGGGCTTTCTTCTCCCTGGTCTCCCTCAGGACTGCGTCGTTCCACCACCAAGTTTCCTTGTCACATTTGCGTCCACCCTTAGACTCACCGAGCACCCCCTTCGCCGCTCCAAGGATGGCCGCCTGAACTTTGTCCCAGTAATCTTGAACTGGTTCGCCTTCAGTGTCGGTGCACTTGTCACCGACAGCTGAGACGAACTCCTGGGACCTAGTTTCATCAAGCAGCCACCATCTGATGCGGCGCTGGCACCGCTCGATGCGTTTGCCTTTAGGCTTCACGCAGAGGTCCATGACAAGGAGACGGTGTTGTGCAGTAAGACTCTCACCGGGTATGACCTTGCAGTTGGCCACCTTACCGATGCTGTGTCGCCTAGTGAGTAGGAAATCGATCTGAGTTGTACGCCTCCCGCTCTTGTAGGTGATGAGATGTTCGGATTTCTTTTTGAAATACGTGTTCACAATGGCCAGATCGGCAGCCGCACACGTTCTGAGGATAGTTTCTCCTTCAGTGTTGCGGGTGCCGTATCCAAAACCACCATGAACACGTTCAAACTCCTCACACCTCTCACCCACATGACCGTTTAGGTCGCCGCCCAAAACGATTCCCTGTGACAACGGAATGCTCCGAAGCACTCCCTCGAGTTGGCCCCAAAACGACATCTTATCGGCGTCGCTACAACCGGCCTGTGGCGCGTAGGCACTTATCAGGTGGGTAATAATCCCATCGATAAGCACCCTCACGATCATAAGCCGGTCGCTACAGCGTTTCACCTCCAAGATGCCGCTATGCAGCCCTTCGGAGAGCACCACGGCCACCCCGTTCTCCCCACCAGGCGCACCCGTGTAGTACAGCTTGTAGCCTTTCTGCAAAGGCCGGGCTCTGTTGCCCTTCCACCGAGTCTCCTGCAGGAACGCCACGTCCACCCTCCGCCTGGACAGTACTTCGGCCAACTCTACCGCACGCCCAGTCAGCGTGCCAATGTTCCAAGATGCGAAGCGGATTCGGGTTGGGGCTAACTTCTTTAGCCGTGCTGGCCCGACACACGGCAGCCCTAGCCCACTTGCCACAGGAGTCGGGCGGGGCTCCTGCGCGCCGTTTTGCGGCGGCGCCCTATCCCTAGCAGCATTCCTTTTCCTTCTTTTCATTTTTGTTTCGGCGGGTGGCTTTTATGGGAGCGACGCCCTCAGACCTCCCAACCCCAGAGGGGAAAGCCAGCGCCAGAGCCTCGTCCGTTAATCAGCAGGTGCACGCACTGGCACGGGAGGTTGACTTGGGCCCCGAAGATCTTGGTGGGGCCCCTTACACCTACACCTGTTTTCATACACACACGCCGGTTAAGGGTACTCTTGACCTGACCTTTTTCCAAAATGTCTTCTATCTGATTGACATATGTACGTCGAGGTCACCCCTAACCAGTTTGCCCATTCACTCTTTTCTGATAAATCTGTTTCGTTAGTCTACTTTCATCCATCCTCTCCACGTGTCCGAACCATCTAAGCATACCTTTTTCTATCTTAGTCACTACTTCTTCTGCCATACCGCAATGTTCCCTTATCACACTGTTCCTTTCTTTGTCCATCAATTTCACTTCAGCTATACTCCGCAGACTTCTCATTTCCACTGCATTAATTTTACTTCTATGCTTCTTTTGCCACACCCAACTTTCACTGCCATACATGAGTGTAGGAACAAGTACTCCTCCATGCACAGCCAGTCTTGCCTTCTCAGACACGTTCTGACTGCTCATAAAGGCGTGCATGGCTCCATTCACTTGATTTCCAGCCAAAACTCTTCGTTCAATGTCACAATCACACTTTCCATCTCTCACAAATTTTGAACCTAAATATACAAATTCTTTTACCTGCTCCACTCGTTTTCCTTCCACAAAAATCGAGCAATCTGTCATACTTTCCTCTCTTTCAAAAACCATTACTTTTGTCTTATTTACATTTACTTTCATTCCTTTGCTTTTTAGCTTATCATGCATAATGTTAACCATCAACTGCAACTCCTCCGCCGATGATGCCAGATGATGCCAGATGCCATTACCTGGTCATCAGCGTATAGGAGGCATTTGACAGTCAGTTCATTCATTTTTAAACCATACGCACTCTCTTGCAGTTCTTTCAAACAACTATCCATGTATAGGTTAAACAGCGCCGGTGACGCTACACAACCCTGTCTCACACCTTTTTCAATGTGAAAAAAGTCTGTGAAAGCTCCGTTGATCCTGACACAAGCACTGGAGCCCTCATAGAGAGATTTCAGTGCTCGTATCAAGTGACTGCTTACTCCATACTTGGCCAGTGTTGTCCATAGTTCATGCCTCACCACTCGGTCATAGGCCTTTTCCAAGTCTACAAATATGCAATAGACCTTTTGACATTTTGCCAAAAATTTTTCGGCTATGCATCGTAAGGAAAAGACCTGATCCGTGCATCCTCTTCCTTTCATAAATCCTGCTTGTACATCCCACATTTTTCCTTCAGTTTCATTCATCACTCTTTGGAACGAACTTTGGAACGAACTTTTGGAACGAACTTTGAAGCTTTGGAACGAACGGATGAAATATTGTTTTTAATTAAATTTAAGTCATACAAAAACTTGGCATGTGGTTATCATGCCCTATTTCTATAACTTTAACTTCCTATTCTCATTCCCTGTACATCAAAGCGTTTTTACGTTGAGTCGTTATGTCACGACAGATCATAAGACCTTCAACTAGAATAAACATAAACGCCAATTTACGGTATCGTGTTAGACAGACAAGCAGACAGGTTTTAGCTATTGATTTATTGATATTTAAATCTCTTCCGTTTTAATTGAACCTTGACCGCATTACCAACTGCTCTCAATTTAATATATAAAAAAAAAACAATAAATAAAATGTGAGTTCTAAATCATTTGATTACTTTAAAAGGCCGAATGACGCCGAAAGCATATTCTATTAACAATATCGGATAATTCCTTATTGCTTTAAAGTTTTCTAAGAAACAAGTTTTACAACTAAATTAATTACTATAAATTATTATTTTATTATAAACAGCCTGTAGACACAGCTTACGGAAAGTCTTATATTGACAATGATAACTTTACATTTGATTTTACATTACAAGACCAATGTAACTTTCACACATTGAAATAAAGATCATTTCTGCGTGATAACGTATTAATTACAGCAAATTTTGGTGTAAAGAGTTTCATATCAGCAAACATATGATTGACATTTCCACAAACATAGTGATATATAACGATCTTATGTCGTGGCAATAAAGTGTATTATTGTATATCAATAACTAAACAACTGCTCAGTTATCTCGGTTATTCTCCACATTGCCATTGACGACGGTCACAGTGCACAGGAAGGAAATAAGGTCGTATGATAGGATCAACTTGTTTTTGTGCATGGTGTAGATTGCCCGAACAATGTCATATATTGGCATTGAAGATGTGGTACCTATAATAAAAAAAAGTTACAGGTGGTTGCAACTCAAGTGGTGTCCTTAAAAAGGGATCGTAGTCCCGCTACAAGCCTGTATTAGTGTCTAACACATAAGACCTTTTAGCCTTTTTGTTACCACCTCACTAAAAAGGCAACGGGTTCAAAATTTCTTCCAAATTTAACATCTATAATAGACACATTTTATAAAAAAATGTTCAACCCTTTAGACTCACCCCAGTTCCGTGCTTTGGAAGGCACGTTAAGCCGTTGGTCCGGGATGCCAATAAAATGGAAGTCGAAGTTAAGCTAAGTTGAGGCTTTATGGGCGGCTTAAAAAAATTTCTAACTCATTGATTTTTAAAATTAAAAGACAATTAGATAACTATGACGATGTAAACAATGCAATTGGAAGAGTAGTTCATTGGTTCAGCTCAAATAATCTTTGCCTTACTGAAAATAAAACTAAATATATAAAATTTACTCTACCAAATGTAAAACAAGTTGCGGACAAAATTCAACTGAATGGACAAGTGTTAGAGTTTGTAGAATCAACTGTGTTCCTCGGTATAACTATTGATGCCAATTTGCAGTGGGGCTCACACATAGAAAAGACAGCTTCTAGGTTAAGTTCGGCTGCAGTCGCTGTAAAAAAGATCAGGACTCTAACAGATGTGGATACGGCTAGAATGGTTTACTTCAGCTATTTTCATAGTATTATGTCTTACGGTATTCTCCTTTGGGGGAGTGCTGCAGATTTAAATATTATTTTTGTTCTACAAAAGCGGGCTGTACGCGCTATTTATAATTTGGGCCCCAGAGTTTCTCTCCGAGAAAAATTCAAAGAAGTAAATATTCTAACCGTACCATCACAATACATTTTTGCCAATCTTATGTACCTATGTCCAGAAAAATCTATCACAGTTTTCTAAACTCTGTGATAAACATAATATAAACACTAGATATAAAAATAATCGTTCAGTCCACCACAGTCGACTACATAAGATTGGCGATTCTTTCCAGGGTAACTGTATACGCTTTTACAAGAAGCTTCCCTGTGACCTGAGAAATTAACCATTAAATAAATTTAAAAAATAAATTAAAAACCAGCTTTGTGGAAAAGGTTATTACTCCGTAAAAGACTATTTGCAGGACAGGGACGCCTGGAAATGATCTGCTGGCAAAGTGAAATAATACTAAATTGTAAATAGGCCATCAAAAAAAAGCCTTCCTAAGTTTCTTGCCGCTTCTTCTCAGGTGGGCCGCGTTCCGTACCGGTGTTAACTTAAAATATTTTAAATTGTGTATGACATTTTGTAAGCGCCGTTAAAATGGTCTATGCAAAATAAAGATATTTTTATTTTTTATAATATACTCTAACTAAATAATATTTTAGTAGAAAGCTGTGTGAAAAGGTTATTACGCTGTTAAAAACTATTTACAGGACAGGGACGCCTGGAAATGATCTTCTGGCAAAGTAAAATATATAATTATAATATTAAATTGTAAATAAGCCATAAAATAACTGCCTTACTAAGTTTCTTGCCGGTTCTTCTCAGGTGGGCCACGTTCCGAACCGGTGGTCGCTAGTGGTCAAGTTTTAATGTAAGATATTTTGTAAGCGCCGTTATAATGCAAAATAAAGATTTTTTATTTTATTTTATTTTAATAGATGATGATGGTATGATATTTATTTTCTTTCTCCTATGTGTATTATTCATATGTTGCGTCGTTGCAGACTAAACTAGGTCAATCGCGCAGATCCGGTCCTATTTCCTTCCGTGCAGATTACTTTATCGTTACAAATTAATCAGTGTTTCCTCTAGGGGGTGGGAAAATGGCGTACTGTGGACATTACATATCATCTCCTCTTTGCCCAGATTATAATCGATTTGATTCATTTGCAAATCAAATTATTTTGTTCATTAATGTACTTTTTTTGCCAATGGGACCACTACCGATACCGTGGGACAGATAACGTAGAAAAGTAGGCGTACAATAATATATGCCTCTCCCCTTCGGGGATAAGGCGTGATTGATAAAAAACAAAGTAGACCGCAACTTACATACGATAAACAGGTGAGCAAATTGCTTAAAAACTGAAAGGTCTAAAGTACTCGAATACATATAATCTGACCATTCCGTCAGGGATTGATTCCATTACTAATGTTTTAACTAATAAAGCTACCCGGCTAATAATAATTGAAGTTTCTTTAACAAGCTACTTTAAAAATAGTTTGAGCCTTTAGTTTAACCTTTTATACCAAGAAACCTTCCTCATTTACCTACCTGTGTTACCACAAGGCTGACAAGTAGAAATTGCCTGAGGCGGCGGATCCGCCTTTGTACATCTGTTACGCAAAAAAGCTATTAATAAATACACAAGTTTCAATGAGAACCACTGAAGATCTTCGACAACAAAAGGTTCAAGGACTATGATAGCCGTGCATTACCTAGATCCTCTCCAGATTCAAAGTGGTCCCCGATTGAATTTAAAGGTTGGGGTTCACTTTTTTATACTTTGGGATATCTTTACACAGCGCTGTCTAACCCAAATTAAGCTTAAGTATCTCTGTATTCTTGTTCATCCAAATGTTATATGTGAAATAATGCAGCCTATTGAAACTTTAATGTATCCCTGTACACTTTTATTTTTATTGTTTATTTTGAATGAAATATAATGAACATTTTTCAGTTTATTTAGGTACTTAATGCGCTATTTGGGATATAGACAAAATTTTACTAAAATATTACTTTAACTTTGTAATTATATTTCTTATACAAGAAATAAATCTATGGAGATTCTAAGGTTCAAAGCTCATCGGGCCTTAAGTTATACGTAAATTTGGTTACTTTTAGACACACAAGTAGAGGTGAACAAGCCAACGGGCTCTTCACATAAAAAAATTGTCCTGGACAAGAATTTGACCTCACGACCTACTTCAGTTTTACCAAGAACCCGTTTTTCTAACCAGCTAGACCAAGACGCTAGTCAAAGCTAAATCGGTTAGTTTTACGAGTGATCCTGTAGGGGTTCTGCACTAGGTTCGATGGGTTAAGGTCCAGGAGGGATCCACAGGTAAAAATAAATATTCTGCTAATTTGCTTTGAGATTCGGGAGCTAAAATAATAAAAACAGAAGCTAGCATAAAAATTATTAAAATTCTACGAAAAATTCATTTATTAGCTTGCAACGAGAATTCTGAAGCAAGCAATTAACACTGACAATAATTAATTGCCAAAGGACCAAACCGACTATATCCATCAATAATAGTGTCTCTTACGTAGGGGACACGAGGGGACATAGGGTTGGGGGGTACCGTAAGTGACCTGTCATGTCAGTCACTGCGATACTTTCAATGCCGAAACATAATGGGGTCAAGAACTTGTCGTGTGCACTTATGAGCTTACTTAAGGATTGTTGGGTGGGTCCAAGTTATGAGAAGTTGCTAGATAAATTGTTACAAGTGACGTCTTCTGTTAAAAAATTTTTTTTAACAGAATTGTTGATTTTCTATATTTATGTTCGCAAAACAATTGAAAATTAAAATGACAAAGTAGTGTAAGTCACAAAGTAACACTTATGAACGTCAAAATTATTGCTTTTACATTTACGAACAAATTGGCAAGGCATAGGTAGAGCCTTATAAAGAACCTGGCAATGAAACTCATGGCCACTCTTTTCTTTTAAGCTAATAACTGTGGTTAAATTAGAGAAAGCTGAAGTTGTGCTTATGAGAACTCTCATCGGTTCAACTGATAGAATTCGCTTACCTCGGCACCAAAATTGAAAACATAGCGTAAAAGCGGAACCTTAAGTATAGAGCAGAACTATGAAACCAAATAAGTCTTACTCACAAATAAATACCAGAAGGCTTTATAGATCCTATCACTTATGGAACATGTTTTATTATATGGTCTCACCACCTGTTACGTTGGACAAAAATGTATACGGTAAAATGTGGACATAATAGTATGCCTCTGTCTACCCCTTCGCGGATAAAAGAGTGACAATAAGTATGTAGCTATGTAACAGGATCAGGACCTTGGACTTAAATTTAAAGAAACACAATTAAAACATTATAGATATAAACTTTTTTTTTATTTCCTATGTGTATCTGCTATCAGTCTTGTAATATATATAAGCTTAATATGATTTACAGTGCCTTTCCTAGTCTAAAAATCATCGATTTTTGTCTGAGGAACACCTCACCTGTTTCGTCTATCACTGTATCACGTTTATATTATTTCTCATTTTAGAGACAACTAAATTGTTTTTAACCAAATAAGGCGTCTCGAAATAACAGTAAACGTACCTACGTACAATTTGGTTTAGAACAGTCGCTGACGCTCATGACATAAATCCCAAAAAAATAACGAAATGCTCACTCCAGTACCGCGAGCTTCACTGATCACCAAACATCTACTTGTCTGAAGGTCTACCGCGACCGCCATACTTGTTTGTTTAACGGTTATTGCACATATTCAAAATGTCTATACCAATTAAAATATTTAAAAAAAATGTAGTTTAATTTAAAAGAAACGTTTGTTTATTTCTTCCTCGTCTTTCCGATCGCATCCAAAATAGGGTTTAGGGCTCCAAATGTAAAGAACACATACTTTTGGGGAGGAATGATAGAGTCATCCAACCCGCTTTTATTAGCTGTGAGAGACAGCTGTTGTGATTTACCATACCGTGTGACTTCCAAGCCCTGAATGACATCTGAGCTCCATCATATCCTGGTCAGCAAGTACATCATTTGCAGGTAAGGTTGGCCCGGCCCCGAGACTCCAATCATCAATCAAAACAGTATTTATTATATTTCGGGTTTTATTAGCGACGTTTATTTTTATTGTTTATTTTGAATGAAATATAATGAATATTTTTCAGTTTATTTAGGTACTTAATGCGCTATTTGGGATATAGACAAAATTATACTAAAATATTACTTTAACTTTGTAATTATATTTCTCATACAAGAAATAAATCTATGGAGATTCTAAGGTTCAAAGCTCATCGGGCCTTAAGTTATATGTAAATTTGGTTGTTTTGGTTGTGTTTTAGAAGCGCTCGTGGCCCCGCGGTCTCAGTGTTCGGTAAACGATCACTGAGGCACGCAACTTTCACTATGGCTGGTCGTCGGATGGGTGACCACTTTGTGGCATTTACATTTGCGTGCGTTTCCGTGCTTCGGAAGGCACGTTAAGCTGTTGGTCCCGGTTGCCAGTAAAATGGCAGTCGTTAAGCCTGGTTGAAAGCCTTATAGGCGGCTTAAAAAAAAATTCAACTGCAGGTAGCCACAACCTGCGTCTGTCTATTTCAACACGGTAATGGGCTCACCACCTATTACGTGGGACAGGAATCCACACGGTGAAAAGTGGGCATATAATATGCCTCTGCCACCCCTTCGGGGATAAGGCGTGATGGATATTTATTTATTATATTTATTTTATTAGTGACGTCTATTATTAGGTACAAAGCCTACCTAATACTTCCCGACGTTTCGACCGGATTGAATTAATCCGTTCTAATCTCCTGTATAATCCGGTAACTCCGAGGCTTACACATATTTGCTACAGCGACGCGCTCACAGACTACCGATTCCGGTTGCTCGCACTAGCTTTGCGAGACGTTTTAGCCCATATATAGATCACTACATTTACAACAGGGTACTCAAATCATGCGACATAAAACAGTGTTCAGTAAAGGAAGCGAAACTAGAATTAGTAAAATGGCTAAATACATTATCGTATGTCGAAACAGAGAACTTACTGGTACATGTTTATTAGCATTAAACTTATATTTCATAATTGTATTCCTCATATCACTAAATCACTATGATCAAAATCACAAAACCTTAATCATATTCACATTAAACTAGAACATCATAAAGTACACCAATTACATTACACTACATTCACCATAAAATCACTATATACACTACACTAGGGACACATCCTGCTATAAGCTCAGACTTTACAATAAGTTTTTACTCAAACTAACCTTAACTTTAAGAAATGATCCATGTACTTACTATTTTTAATAAACCATAAATTTGTATCTTAAACATAAAAAAAAAAACAAAACTGTAAACATAGGTAAAGGTACCCACAGGACAGACTTGCCTAGTGTGGGGCGGCTACTGGCAAAAATATTAATGTAATGAACTTTTGGCAATAAACATTTTTTTTAACCTGAAATATCATAAATATAGAGAAAATCGCGAAAGCACTTTTATTATTCAATCGGCAAGTATCAGTCTCCGGGTGGAACCCAGAGACTGATACATTTCCGATCGGGACCCGTGAAAATCGTCATCTGTAAGGTTGTGCACTAGTAATTAACAAACTCTGGCTTAGGTTGTTGTTGCTTATGTCACCATTACGGCATTATGTTTCTTATTTACTACTTCAAACCCCCTTGGCACCCATTAAAACCCGTCGTTTAATAATTTTACAATAATATATGACAACTAG
Organism: Thumatha senex; assembly: GCA_948477245.1. Lineage (NCBI taxonomy): Eukaryota > Metazoa > Arthropoda > Insecta > Lepidoptera > Erebidae > Thumatha > Thumatha senex. Next base: position 886,590 of record OX419724.1, read on the forward strand.
GTATCTCCCCCACGGCTTCGCCCATGACATACTTTGAACTCCCATCGCACCTATTTTAATCTCGTCGCTTAAAAATTCTACAAAAATTCTCAAAACATTCCCGATTTATCGACATTTATGATTACTGCTCCGCTCCTCATATTTAGCCTATAGCCTATCTCGAAAAATGGGCATTCCAACACAAAAATAATTTTTCAAATCCGTCCAGTAGTAGTTCCTGAGATTAGTGCGTTCAACCAAACAAACAAGCAAAGCAACACTTCAGCTTTATAATATAGATGTGCTGTGAAGTATAGGTATGCCCAGCTTTTTTCAGTAGTGTGATGGTATATAGCCTTTAGTGTTCCTCAAAAAAGGGCCATTAAACACTAAACAAAAAATCTATAATTAATTTCTTATATTAGCGCGTTCAGTAAAACAAACTAGCAAAACTCTTATCTAAAAATAAAAAAACCTTTAACATTAATCATTGGTGCAGAAAACTAGTTATCCCTTTGTAAAATATTGTCCTAGTCATATATTATTCCGAGATAATAACCTTCGCCTTAAACATTGTATATTAATGTGCGTATGTGTTGCAATTCATTTCTCTGTAACTGCGTGACCTAGTTATAGCTGTACAAATTTAAGTGACAGGTAAAACAATGCCAGTCAACATAAAAAGCATAGAAATTGTCAATTTTCTTAGGTACACTTCAAAAACCTTTTTTTGAAATGGGTCTAATTCCACAGAGATTCCCACTACAGTGACTCCTGTAAACCAGAATCTACAGCACTGCGCAAAACCAGAAAAGTTACACCGAGCTCGAACTCTGTTAAGTCGCAGGAGAAGTTAGAATGTCTTGAAACCCGAATCCCTGTGGTTCCATGCTAACTTTACATTAAAATCACAGTGATTCCACATTCACTCGAAAAAAATATAATTTTTACCATTTTCACTTTAAAACAATATACCTAATTTATTTTGTCCCACGTAACAGGTGGTGACCCCGTGTTACGTGGGACAAAATGCATACGGTGACATGTGGGCATATAGTATGCCTCTGCCTACCCCTTCGGGGATAAAGGCGCGACAATATGTATGTATGTAATTTATTTTGGGAATTTATCAGAGTAGTTCTCAAGGTAAATACCATTTTTAGAGTTATGCCGAAGAAATTACCTACATCCAATGGTCTTGGAGCCTGGGGGTAACGCTTCGCTTGAAAAATACCTAAAGTATCGTCATGGATATTGTCGTCTAACAAAACACTCTAGGTTTATCTATAACAGCAATTATTGAAATTGTCTTTCTAGCCATGGATTTTCTAGATAAGGAGTACCTACAACATCAACTACAGATGTAGGAAATGCAACACGGAAGCACATTACATTACCTGCAAGGTCTTTAAGGACGATTGCCTGCACTTACGACGGTACATATATCGCAAATAACAAGTATGGGCATCTATTTATAAGCTAACTCGTGTAGAAACTAATAATACGCCTTGTAGGAAGGGCTGGCGAGGATTCTATGACCTTTGTTAACAATTCATGGATACTGTGAGAATGATAATAGGTGCAATCGTGATCCTGCGAGGGTTATTTATTTTTAGCTCGTCCAAATGGCGCCGCCTGACTGATTGTAAGTCGTGGCAACGTTCCAAGATTTTCCCCAAACATCGTAGGGTGTAACCGGCCCCACTAAGCTCTTCGGTGAAATCTTTGGGCCTCTGAGATGTTGGTCGCCGGTGACTGACGGACGAAGCAATGACGCAGGTTTACGGGATCGGGAGGTCAGACGACAGTCAGTCGCTCCCAACTTACATTCTACACTACACTCCCAAAACATTCCCGATTTATCGACATTTATGATTACTGCTCCGCTCCTCATATTTAGCCTATAGCCTATCTCGAAAAATGGGCATTCCAACACAAAAATAATTTTTCAAATCCGTCCAGTAGTAGTTCCTGAGATTAGTGCGTTCAACCAAACAAACAAGCAAAGCAACACTTCAGCTTTATAATATAGATGTGCTGTGAAGTATAGGTATGCCCAGCTTTTTTCAGTAGTGTGATGGTATATAGCCTTTAGTGTTCCTCAAAAAAGGGCCATTAAACACTAAACAAAAAATCTATAATTAATTTCTTATATTAGCGCGTTCAGTAAAACAAACTAGCAAAACTCTTATCTAAAAATAAAAAAACCTTTAACATTAATCATTGGTGCAGATAACTAGTTATCCCTTTGTAAAATATTGTCCTAGTCATATATTATTCCGAGATAATAACCTTCGCCTTAAACATTGTATATTAATGTGCGTATGTGTTGCAATTCATTTCTCTGTAACTGCGTGACCTAGTTATAGCTGTACAAATTTAAGTGACAGGTAAAACAATGCCAGTCAACATAAAAAGCATAGAAATTGTCAATTTTCTTAGGTACACTTCAAAAACCTTTTTTTGAAATGGGTCTAATTCCACAGAGATTCCCACTACAGTGACTCCTGTAAACCAGAATCTACAGCACTGCGCAAAACCAGAAAAGTTACACCGAGCTCGAACTCTGTTAAGTCGCAGGAGAAGTTAGAATGTCTTGAAACCCGAATCCCTGTGGTTCCATGCTAACTTTACATTAAAATCACAGTGATTCCACATTCACTCGAAAAAAATATAATTTTTACCATTTTCACTTTAAAACAATATACCTAATTTATTTTGTCCCACGTAACAGGTGGTGACCCCGTGTTACGTGGGACAAAATGCATACGGTGACATGTGGGCATATAGTATGCCTCTGCCTACCCCTTCGGGGATAAAGGCGCGACAATATGTATGTATGTAATTTATTTTGGGAATTTATCAGAGTAGTTCTCAAGGTAAATACCATTTTTAGAGTTATGCCGAAGAAATTACCTACATCCAATGGTCTTGGAGCCTGGGGGTAACGCTTCGCTTGAAAAATACCTAAAGTATCGTCATGGATATTGTCGTCTAACAAAACACTCTAGGTTTATCTATAACAGCAATTATTGAAATTGTCTTTCTAGCCATGGATTTTCTAGATAAGGAGTACCTACAACATCAACTACAGATGTAGGAAATGCAACACGGAAGCACATTACATTACCTGCAAGGTCTTTAAGGACGATTGCCTGCACTTACGACGGTACATATATCGCAAATAACAAGTATGGGCATCTATTTATAAGCTAACTCGTGTAGAAACTAATAATACGCCTTGTAGGAAGGGCTGGCGAGGATTCTATGACCTTTGTTAACAATTCATGGATACTGTGAGAATGATAATAGGTGCAATCGTGATCCTGCGAGGGTTATTTATTTTTAGCTCGTCCAAATGGCGCCGCCTGACTGATTGTAAGTCGTGGCAACGTTCCAAGATTTTCCCCAAACATCGTAGGGTGTAACCGGCCCCACTAAGCTCTTCGGTGAAATCTTTGGGCCTCTGAGATGTTGGTCGCCGGTGACTGACGGACGAAGCAATGACGCAGGTTTACGGGATCGGGGGAAAAATGCCAAAAATTGTAAGCCAAACTATAGCTGCTCTTCGTAGACAATTAAAAGTTGGAAAATCTAGGTAGAGCTTGGAAGCAACAGGGAACAGGCAATAGGAACAGTTTAGATGAAGATTGCCACTATCATAGCCAGAAAGGCTAAAAGATCTAAAAAGCAATAGAATAAGAGTTGCAGATGTAAACGGCATTTGCTTACGTTCTTATCATTGGATAGGATTGAGGATTAGATCGATTCTTACCTATCTGAGTTGGAGAGAAGTGGAATGAAATAGTAAGAAAAGGATCAAGTGCTTCGGAAGCAACAGTGTAAACTTTTCGCTGGCTGGAACTTCTCTTACAGTTCGGCATATCTTACAGCCATTTCCATTATGTACACTGTCAAAGTCTCTCAAAACCCTTTCAGACTTTTCCATCGGGTCTTATTTTTTTATACACGAGGTATGCGTTTTACGTATCGTCGTCCTGCTGTGGGGGCAGCACGGTGTGTAATACTCCCGGCACTTTAGAGGCCGTCCTACCCGCTGAACCCCAGGATTTTTACCATATTCACAACCGGGTCGCAGGATAGGCCTGCTTTCATTTTTGATTCACAGCGATTCAGGTAAGTATATGCCCCTAAATGAGACTCTCTTCCGAGAACCAGATGTGTTGAACCACCACCACGATCTCTCGAAGGAGGTTAAGCTATGCCCGTTTTGAGCCGTCTCTGAACATCACTCTGAGAATTCCACCAGGTTCTAATCAGAAAATTTACGACACAGCGTTAAGTCCTGTAGCTTCCGCATTTATTCCCTGTCTGCGACCCTTTTTCTGACTATAGTCTCTTTCCCGCTACGGGGGGCGTCCTACCATATTTTACAAATATGGCCAGTCCATTTGCCACATTAAATTCTGCAAGCTACGTCAACCACTCTGGTTCACTTACAAATAACTTTCAAATAAATTTTACAACCTTTCACTGGGCGACGTAAATTTGAATGATCAAAAAAAAATGAAAGTATGTTTAAATTATCCTTTCAACAACTGTTTTCAGTAGACCCTGCAACAAATTAAGTATTCTCGGAACTAAAATTCAAAACAAGTCGTGTTTGTTTAGTTCATATCACAAGACGTATCAGTCGAATATCTTAATTAGTTAGAACACAAAGAGTCATGTTCAGGGCGTAGATATCGCTTGATTAGTTGAAACAAATTGCTGTAGTTTTTAATCGTTGATCTAAGATACCGCTTAAGGTGAATGTATATTATATTTATACGGTAGCTCAATCGTGAATTCGTGATTGTTTCAATGAATAGAGCATTCAAATTCCAGACTAAATTACGGTTTAAATTTCTAGATGTGACCAAGCAGGATTACGAAAAGGATTTTACACTTCTTGAAAAATGAGTTTACTCGATCATAGAAAAATCAAGAAAAACGGTGCTGAAAACAGCTTAGATTGTATCCTCTTCCCCAACTTTAGTATTACTTACAGACCTTGACACCTGGATTTGGATAACGGGGTCTACTTTTACTTGACTGCTAGCTATCCTTTGACTTTTAATTTCCAGCATTGTTGGGAGCACTCTCAATCCCGTAAGGGCGCCTACATAGCTGTCCCGTCAGTTTGTCAGCAGGGATTCTAGCAGGTGAGGTCGTTTGGTCTACAGGGATCTTGGTAAATCGGATCATGCAGTACGTACTTAATGCGGTTACGTATGTACTTAAAAAAGCTTTCTCCAATTCATAACAATCTTAACCTTATAAATTTACCAATAAAGTGGAAATTTAATTATCGTGGTTATACAAATTTAAGCCCATCTAATATGTAGTTATTGCAAGGCATTTTAGAACTTATTTCGTATATCTTAAGATGTATTATAAGTAATTAAGTGGTGGGTAATGTGAAAGGTTTGTCACCGGAACGACATTGAGGAAGGTTATTATTATGCGGGCAGTACGGTTGGCAAATAAATAATTTTCAAAGGGAATTTTACAATTCACCCTTGTCTGAGTAGAAGTAACGCAGTTATAGCATAGCATCTTGCTCGCTGCTAGTAATAATGCTGATATGGTAAACAGCACCATAAAAATAAACAATCATAATTCTCAGATTCATCAGACTTTTTGCTTTAATGCGAGATACCTAATCGGTAATCCCACTTAGTTGGTAGTGCCAGAGTAACACCTCGTCCCATTCCTGCACAATAGAGACCATGCGATGGGGGCTCCAAAACAAGGTGCTATTATAGGATGTTATCGGGACTTATGCCCCTTCCACCCTTAGGGGGTGTAAGGGGCCCCACCAAGATCTTCGGGGCCCAAGTCAACCTCCCGTGCTAGTGCGTGCATCTGCTGATTAACGGACGAGGCTCTGGCGCTGGCTTTCCCCTCTGGGGTTGGGAGGTCTGAGGGCGTCGCTCCCATAAAAGCCACCCCCCGAAACAAAAATGGAAAAGGACTATAGGAATGCTGCTAGGGATAGATCGCCGCCGCAAAACGGCGCGCAGGAGCCCCGCCCGACTCCTGTGGCAAGTGGGCTAGGGCTGCCGTATGTCGGGCCAGCACGGCTAAAGAAGTTAGCGCCAACCCGAATCCGCTTCGCATCTTGGAACATTGGCACCGCTGACTGGGCGTGCGGTAGAGTTGGCCGAAGTACTCTCCAGGCGGAGGGTGGACGTGGCGTTCCTGCAGGAGACTCGGTGGAAGGGCAACAGAGCCCGGCCCTTGCAGAACGGCTACAAGCTGTATTATGCGGGTGCGCCTGGTGGGGAGAACGGGGTGGCCGTTGTGCTCTCCGAGGGGCTGCAGAGTGGCATCTTGGAGGTGAAACGCTGTAGCGACCGGCTTATGATCGTGAGGGTGCTTATCGATGGGATTATTACCCACCTGTAAAGTGCCTACGCGGCGCCACAGGCCGGTTGTAGCGACGCCGATAAGATGTCGTTTTGGGGTCAACTCGAGGGAGTGCTTCGGAGCATTCCGTTGTCACAGGGAATCGTTTTGGGCGGCGACCTAAACGGTCATGTGGGTGAGAGGTGTGAGGAGTTTGAGCGTGTTCATGGTGGTTTTGGATACGGCACCCGCAACGCTGAAGGAGAAACTATCCTCAAAACGTGTGCGGCTGCCGATCTGGCCTTTGTGAACACGTATTTCAAAAAGAAATCCGAACATCTCATCACCTACAAGAGCGGGAGGCGTACAACTCAGATCGATTTCCTACTCACTAGGCGACACAGCATCGGCAAGGTGGCCAACTGCAAGGTCATACCCGATGAGAGTCTTACTGCACAACACCGTCTCCTTGTCATGGACCTTTGCGTGAAGCCCAAAGGCAAACGCATCGAGCGGTGCCAGCGCCGCATCAGATGGTGGCTGCTTGATGAAACTAGGTCCCAGGAGTTCGTCTCAGCTGTCGGTGACAAGTGCACCGATACTGAAGGCGAACCAGTTCAAGATTGATGGGACAAAGTTCAGGCGGCCATCCTTGGAGCGGCGAAGGTGGTGCTCGGTGAGTCTAAGGGTGGACGCAAATGTGACAAGGAAACTTGGTGGTGGAACGACGCAGTCCAGAGGGAGACTAGGGAGAAGAAAGCCCTCTTTAAAAAGTGGCAAGCGACCGGATCTCCTGAAGACCGCGACGCGTACAGGGCTGCCAAGCGCGCCACAAAAAGAGCTGTATCCAGAGCCAGACGTGACCACTTACAACCTCTGTATGATAAGCTGGAATCGTCTGAGGGGCAGAAGCTCATCTATAAGCTGGCGCGCTCCAGGGTCAAAGCGGCACAGGATATATCCAAGTGTCGCTGTGTAAAAGACCTTGAGGGCAACCTGTTAACCGACGATCTCGCGGTAAAGGAGAGATGGCACTCGTACTTCCACGAGCTGCTTAATAAACAGCACAAAGAGGTGCAGCCTCCGGACCTCCCTCCGAATCAGGGAATAGTGCCACCGGTAACGCCTGGAGAAGTCCTGACTGCGCTTCGCCGCATGAAGAATCGGAAAGCTGTCGGACCCGATGGAGTCCCCATCGAAGCCTGGAAGGCGATGGGTCCTCGCGGTGTGGGCATCTTAGTAAACCTTTTTAACCGCATACTCCTCAGCGGGCAGATCCCAAACCAATGGAGACTGAGTATTATTACTCCAGTCTTCAAAGGTAAGGGGTCAGTGCAGGAGTGCGGGAGCTACCGCGGTATTAAGGTGATGTCCCACACCATAAGGATCTTCGAGAGGATTATAGACTCTCGGATCCGGCAGGAGTGCACTCTCTCGGAGTGTCAATATGGGTTTCGCCCTGGTTATGGGACCACGGACCCTGTTTTTGCCCTGAGGGTAGTCGCAGAGAAATACAGGTCGAAGAACACGCCTCTGCACTGTTTGTTTCTAGACATGCAGAAGGCCTTCGACTGTGTTCCTTGTGCGATGATCTGGTGGGCACTGCGGTCCAAAGGGGTTCCAGAGGTCTATATTGACACTATCCGGGACATGTACTGTGACTCCGATTCAATGGTTCGGACTGCTGTTGGCGACACGAAACCCTTCCCCATCACCGTCGGGGTACACCAGGGTTCGGTCCTTAGTCCGCTTCTGTTCAGCGTAATATTAGACGAATTGTCGGACAGCATCAGAAACCCACATGAGCAGCCTCCATGGTTGCTCATGTATGCTGACGATATTGCGCTGGCAGACGCGGACAGGGGCAGATTGGTGCGACGTGTAAAGGCGTGGAAGGAGACGCTTGAGAACGGCGGTCTGAAACTAAATGTGGCGAAGACCGAGTACTTGGCACTAAACTCGACAGATCCCACATCCGTCCGCATAGGCGGTGATTTGGTCGAGCGCACGGACCAGGTTAAATACCTGGGATCTGTTTTTCACACGTCCAGTGACATCGATTGCGATGTCAAGTCACGCATTGCTGCCGCGTGGGCCAAATGGCGGGAGATGACCGGTGTCATTTGTGACCCTAAAATGCCGATCCGGTTGAAGGGACAGGTCTACAAAACCATTATTAGACCTGTCCTTTTACATGGCAGTGAAACGTGGCCGATATTGGAGCGACACAAGCAGGAGCTGCGTGTCACGGAAATGAAGATGCTGCGGTGGATGTGTGGGGTCATGCGAATGGACCGCGTGAGAAACTCTCGCATCCGCGGCAGCCTTCACGTCCGTGACATTGCAGACAAGTTGCAAGAGTGTCGCCTTCGTTGGTATGGTCACGTCTTGCGGCAACCGCCGGGCTACGTAGGTAACAAATGTCTGGCCATGTCAGCCCCGCCGGGTCCCGGTAAGAGGGGAAGACCCAAGAAGTGCTGGCTTGACGTCGTAAGGGATGACATGCGTGCCAATGGTCTCACTACAGGGGATGCCGAAGACCGTGCGAAGTGGAGGAGAAAATGTAGGAAAGCGGACCCGTCGCGAGACGCACCTGGGACAGACGCTCGGATGATGATGATGATGATGATGATCGGGACTTATGTTCGGATGACAACGTATTTTGTCTGAATGCCCGTCATCTCTATGGCGTCTAAGCCATAGTATAAGCAATTATCGGTTGAAACTGTATCGACCGGGTGCACTAGTATAAACGTATGAACGTATGTGATCAAAATAATTATTTCACTTCATTGCACTAAATTAATTTGCCAACCGTACTCTTAATCTTTCACCGGTTGCCGGTAGTGTTTCCGCGAGAGGTCACCACTTGCGCGGGCTCATGTATGTCAATGACACCGCCCGGGCTTATCGCTCAGATAAGCTTTGTTTTACAATACGAACCACATTTTGATTTGTCGATCAATTAGGGGCTTTTAATTGGATTCTATTTTGAAGTTCCAATGACAATAAAATTGAACACGATTTGTTTTGGTCAAGTGTGAGCCGCTTTTAACAATCTTGTAAAAGTTTCATACAATTATTACATTCTCGGAATATTTCGAGGATTAGATACTATTTTCCGGGTGGTTTAGGCAGCGCAATCAACATCGGGTTTTCTTTTCACCTGTACCGCAATGCCTCAAGATGCGAGTCTACAACATACGGGACCGAGTCATACAGTGTAGCTAGCCTCCTTAAAGTTGCACAACGAGCTATAATTTCAGTCTCCTTGAGGCATAAACTCCAAACTAGAATATTCGGTATTAAGGAACCAAGGAGTCAATGAGGCTGGGTAACGGTCGATTGAACAGACGAGGTCTGAGGTCGACACTGCGATTTGGCAAACGTAAAATTAGGACGCCCCTGCCAAATGGACCGAAACAACCTACAAAAGGTCGCAGGGAGGGACTGAATGCGGATTACGCAGGACTGTGTGTTGAGGCGTGAATTGGGAGAACTCTACACTACATACCACTGGCAACAGGGACTAACATACCTTAACGTGCTGAAGTATGGAACATGTCATAAACAGAAATGCCTCAACCCTTATCACCTCAATCCTCTCCTTCATCTCAGGACCCACTGCAGCTAAGATGGTTACCGCCACAGATATCGTAAAAACGGTTGATGATAGTTTTACAAAACTCTAAACTACCGGGGCTACGAGCGCTTCATGTCGGGCTAAAAATTACAGTTTAATAACAAGCAGATAAGATTCTGTGCGTATCGCCTGATATAATCTCATTATTCTCGCGGCAAAAAATCACCATACAAATGGTAATGAACCATCATTATTACAATAGCTTAGACAATATCTAACTAAACGAGCTTCCTGTTAATAGGTACCTACAACTTGTAGAAAATTTTGCAAGAATCGATAATTTTCTCCTTCCTCATAGCGACATCTGCTAATGGTCTATTTAATAATCTCTGAAGTTGTAAATGCGAGATGGGACTCCAATCTCTAGATGCCATTCCTTTTTTTTATTTGCTTTTATACTAATTTACTAGGTCTTTTATACTAATATCTTAGGGTCGGCAGCGCGAGTGCTGCATCTCTGGTGTCGCAAACGTCCATAGGCTAAAGTGACCACTTTTCATCAAGTGGACCGTATGCTAATATGCCACTGCCACCTCATTGGTATAAAAAAAAATTATTATAAATATCCATCACGCCTTATCCCCGAAGGGGTGGCAGAGGCATATTATATGCCCACTTTTCACCGTGTGGATTCCTGTCCCACGTAATAGGTGGTGAGCCCATTGCCGTGTTGAAATAGACAGACGCAGGTTGTGGCTACCTGCTGTTGAAATTTTCAAGCCGCCCATAAGGTCTTCAACCAGGCTTAACGACTGCCATTTTACTGGCAACCGGGACCAACGGCTTAACGTGCCTTCCGAAGCACGGAAACGCTCGCAAATGTAAATACCACAAAGCGGTCACCCATCCGAGGACCAGCCATAGTGAAAGTTGCGTAACTCCGTGATCGTTTACAGAACACTGAGACCGCGGGGCCACGAGCGCTTCAAATTCAAAAATTATTATCAGTAAGATTTTTAGTAACCGAGCCGTATATACTCGTACCAAGCCTATATCGATTAACACGTCATCATCATCCGAGCGTCTGTCCCAGTTGCGTCTCGCGACGCCCGGGGTCCGCTTTCCTACATTTTCTCCTCCACTTCGCACGGTCGTCGGCATCCCCTGTGGTGAGACCATTGGCACGCATGTCATCCCTTACGACGTCAAGCCAGCACTTCTTGGGTCTTCCCCTCTTTCCGGGACCCGGCGGGGCTGACATGGCCAGACATTTGTTACCTACGTAGCCCGGCGGTTGCCGCAAGACGTGACCATACCAACGAAGGCGACACTCTTGCAACTTGTCTGCAATGTCACGGACGTGAAGGCCGCCGCGGATGCGAGAGTTCCTCACGCGGTCCATCCGCGTGACTCCACACATCCACCGCAGCATCTTCATTTCCGTGACACGCAGCTCCTGCTTGTGTCGCTCCAATATCGGCCACGTCTCACTGCCATGTAAAAGGACAGGTCTAATAATGGTTTTGTAGACCTGTCCCTTCAACCGGATCGGCATTTTAGGGTCACAAATGACACCGGTCATCTCCCGCCATTTGGCCCACGCGGCAGCAATGCGTGACTTGACATCGCAATCGATGTCACTGGACGTGTGAAAAACAGATCCCAAGTATTTAACCTGGTCCGTGCGCTCGACCAAATCACCGCCTATGCGGACGGATGTGGGATCTGTCGAGTTTAGTGCCAAGTACTCGGTCTTCGATATCGATTAACACGTGCAAGAAAATATTACATTGAAGGCACTAACTACTGCTACTACTAGGGTACTCTTAACAAGGGTACTCTAGTAATTTTTGCCGATGGGCCCAGTCAAACATAGACAACCTCGTAAGCTGCCCAACTGTTTACGAGTTTGATGAAAATTCTAAAAACAAAAATCAGTATACGAAGCAACCAACCAAGTATGTGGGACTTTCTAAAATAGTAACATTTAATTTAGAATTGTTATTAATAATTCCATACAATTTAATACTTTTAGCACTATATATACTAATAGTTCCTTCACCATAATAGTTTTAGTACTTTTGGTTTTATTAGTATTGTTCTCGAAAACAATTTAGTATTACATTGCTTGCATTACATACAAACATTTTGAAAAACTGAAAACCATGATAATTGAAATTTTTGGCGAGGTATAGCAACTGTGTTAGTGAGTAGAAAAAAAACCTTCATACTCCTCTACACATGACATCACATACATACGCCTCTGTCACGAATCAATTTATATTAAGCGTTGCATAACTGAAGCGACATACTCACAATAACATTACAAACTAAATAATATACTAGCCAGTTCAGCTATGCAATTCACAAAACTCGGATCCAAATCCGCTACGGCGCAAATGTCATCGATATTCATAAAACTCGAACATCAATGCATGCAGGTCTGAATTTAATGACTGAAGAAAATGCTAAATTCGCTTAGACATACATATAACACAGCTTTACGCCTCTGACCTCCAACACCTCCACTTGGAAGCCAGGGTCCTCTATTATTGACCGCTAGTGACAACTCTTCTCTTCATCTCAATGTATTCACAGTTGTTTCCAAATTCTACCTGGATTTAGTTTTTCCTTTGATTTTCGGCATTATTAAGAGCGACTGCCGCCTGACCGCCCAATCCCGTATGGGTGCCTGCTTCCATGTTTTGACCGTTAGTCAGCAGGTGAGGTCGCTTGGGCTCCAGATATCTTGGTGAACTTATCTTTTTCTTTGCTGCTGCTACATGCCAGTGGCAAAATGCATCATTTTTAAAACTCGTTCAAGATATAGAGCTATTATGAATGGATAATTTCTACATGAAAAACTAATTTAAATCCCTATTTATTTTTTCACTTTATATGGAAGGAAGTGTTGGATGTGCCCATTTTCCACAGGAACTTGTTCTAAGGATAAAACGTAGTTTATTCAGGGTGTCTGCTTATCTGTGTACCTAATTTCAGTCAAATTGGTTCAGGGGTTACAGCATGATTGACAGAAAACTTCTCCACAAACTTCCACACTTATAATATTAGTAGGACATGCTGAGATCCAAGACGGCAATGTGACAGTTTCGGGCACGCCTTACGCCCTACGAAGCGCGGCAGAAGCAATCCTCTTCAAAAAGGCAATAGTTCACCCTGTATTCAAGAGTGGGGACAGAGGCAGTGTCAGTAATTATAGACCCATTTCCGTACTCACAGCGTTGTCAAAAATATTCGAAAAATCTCTTAATAATCGACTAATACGATACCTTCGCGATTCTGGAACTTACGGGTGCTGTTGTCATAAACCTGGAAAAAAGACTAAAAACTGTAGGTATCTTCTTGGATCTCTCGAAAGCGTTTGACGCTGTCTCTGTGCCCATCTTGATCTCAAAATTAGAACTATATGGAATAAGGGGAGTTGCACTGGATCTCTTTCGTAGCTACCTGACACATCGCAAACAGTCTGTATTAATCGACACAGTAGCCAGTAAAGAAGGTGCTGTAAATTATGGAGTTCCTCAGGGTAGTGTTCTCGGACCTACTCTGTTCCTGATATATATAAACGATTTGTGCAAAATGAACATTCCAAATTGTAAAATCATAACCTATGCCGATGATACGGCTATTCTTGTTAGTGGTCGGGACTGGTTAGAAGCTAAGTCGAACTCCGAACACGCATTGCGATGTGTGATGAACTGGTTGGATTCTAATCTCCTTACACTTAACTTATTAAAAACTAGATACATACCGTTTAGTACTAACCGAGCATCTCAGCCTCCTGCCTCATTCACCCTTCGCGCTCATATTTGTCCTCCTATGGATGTGGCACAAAGGTATGACACAAACCCTGCATTTCCTTGCACATGCACTGTTATTGAACCCACGACACACATAAAATACCTTGGTATTATTAAAGATAAAACCATGAGCTGGAGGCAGCAAATCGAGGCCTCTACTTCTCGAACTAGAAAACTGATATATGTGTTCAGAAGTATAAGAAACATTCTTGATTTAGATGCCCTAAAAACTATTTATTATTCTCTTTGTCAATCGGTTCTTTCTTATTGCATTACATCCTGAGGAGGTGCCGTAAAAACACAAATGCTCCCATTGGAAAGAGCTCAGCGGGCTGTCCTTAAGACAATGTTGCGAAAGCCCATTAGATTTCCCACAACTGAACTCTTTTCCTTGCGCAGGGTTCTAAGTGTTCGGCAACTTTTTATTTTAAATACCACACTCCGCAAACACACGGAAACATTTTATCAATCAACTTTTACCTCCTCAAAGACAAGATCTGACAGAGTTTGTCCAGTATTACCTCGCCGAACTGCAGTAGCCAGTAGACTTTACTGCTTTATTAGCTCAAAATTATATAATATAATGAATAGGAAGCTAAATATATATCCACTATTACTGCATAATTGTAAAAAGAAATGCAGAGAATGGCTGCTTACTTTACGGTATGATGACTCTGACTCTCTGCTCGATGACTGACTGATAGACAATTAAACAAATACACATACTCACTCATAACACACACACACACATACCCACACACACTCACACACACCCATACATACAACACACAAACACTACATGTTTTTCATATTATTTTTAGAGTCTTAACTGTGCATGTATGTAAATTGTTTCAATATCATAATCAAATTGTTGTTCGGATGTGGGCGTTGATATTCGCGTCACAGTTTATACTATTGCGGATATCATCGTTATATTGAACTGTATACATTGTTATTTGTTTCCAAATAAAAAAATGAAAAAATTAAAGAAGCGGGGTAACACCCGAACCCGTAGGCAAACCGGAGGTGGTGGTAGTTAAAATCTGTAGGGAATACTGTAAAAATCATTCTTCCAGATAGGTAGGGGCCGTGTGGTTTTAGTCAATTCGTGTAGGAATGACATCTGTTGGGATTTCCACAACTTAAAAAAGGAGTACTCATTAAACCTTGATAAGTTTATTAAACTGTGCTAAATTTGTGGCAGCCACCTGCTTATGCAAATGCAAAACAGGGCCCCAAGTCTGCTATTTAAAAAGTGTATCAGTAGAGTCTCGACTTCAGATGACAGTCTTTCCAAACACAATAAATTAATATTGAAAAGGTAGGCTCGTCAGCCCCAGGCCTCCACACGCCTACACAAACTGTAGGTGAGCAAGACCTCATCAGTCTTCCAAACGAGACAGATGGACAAATTCGTGTCTTTGCGACATTAATCGGTATGAATATACAAAGGCGTGACAGATTGGCAATACGGGGTCGCTCGGAGACGATGACACGCTCGTTTAGTCCAAGGTTCAACAACTGTGCTATTTTATCCTTACCTGGTTTCTTACGAAACCAATTGTTTCTAATAGTTTTATTGAATACCTACTTTGTTTTGTGGTGCAAAGGTGACAGACAACCATACAGTCCACCAGATTTAAAGAAGTCCCGTAGTCTATATATATATAACGCTTACAACACCAGAGGGAGAGAGAGAGAAATTTCTATCAGATGTTGGAAGAGATTTCATAGAGAAATAAGCAGAAGCCCTTCTCTTCATTTTAACTCTCTGCTGAGCAAACCTCTCAACACGTTTTCACGTGTATTTTGGTTTTTACTTCACCATTATGATCATGAATAATTTTGATGTGTAATTGTGGCTGGCTAGGTTAAGTATCCCCAGGGTTTACAACACCAGCGATTTTAAACTCGCGCTTTCGACCCTGTTGTCGATAGTTGAAACGATCAGCGTCAGGCTGTGGCTTACCTACATACTGCAATTAAAGTTTTCAGACACCCAAGAATTTCTTCGACGTTTAAGGCCTTATGGGACTTTTTTACCCTGTAGGAATCACCGCACTGTCTCTACCAATGTTTCTAGTTTTTAACTGCCTGTGAAACTCTTGGGAAAGACATCCCAGTGCTCTTGGCAGACTTTGGCTATCGCCGTGGCCTCGCCTAAGTGAAAGCCTTAAGATTGTCTAACGTCAACCTCAATAGGCTATGTCTGTGACGATGAGACTCCATGCCGAGATGGACATTATCTAACTAAATCATCATTATTACACGTACAACTAAAAATAACACAAACAAGTTTATCTCACATTTTTTACACCGAATATAACCGTGAACACAATAATATAATTATCCGGAAATTTATTTAACGACCGACAATCCATTAAATACATTACCAAGTAGAACTGGAGTTTGAAACTTTGAACCGACAGTTGATGCCCGTCGGTGATCGGACTTAGCCGTTAATTATATAAATTGAATAATAATAAAAATGCTTCCGAAACTGATAGACGTAATTAACTGTAATTATGTTATTAGGGTACTGTATTTAAATCAACAGTGATATCAACGGTGTAACCTTCATTATTTGTAACGCATACCTATTAATGTAATGTTTAATCTATCAGACCTTAATATAAAGAGTACCTAATGTGTTGATATGATGCCCACAAGTACTTTCTATCATTGCATCCCAGACAGTATTTAAATCCTCTGGTACCCATATAATACCATGGAGCGACTTCAATGGCGTTTGTAACACCGGGCAGAACTTCGCCATTTATTATCAATTTTCGGAGTTTTTTTCTGCTACGGAAATCTATTCAAATTATGCAGGTCGTGACGAAGCCCGAATTTCAAAATTCGATCTAATAAAAAAGTTATCCGCAAAAATCATGTTGTGTATGGGAAAATACTTAGTTTGATTTAACGTTTCGCTCCAATTTATGCTGCTAGCATAGGTTACACCTTGGGACTGCGGCTACCTAGTAAATTTTACTTGAATTTTTCATAAAAATTCAAACATTTTTCATATTTGTTGACATTTATGACTACTGGTCCGCTCTCCCGGGTAGTAGCGTGATAGTATATAGCTTATAGCCTACGTCGATAAACGTGGTATCCAACGAATAGCCAGGCTCCTATGATACCTACATCAGATACCTGTACCCATCCTAATATCATAGTAAAAATAAAAATCGCCGAATTTTACACAAGTAGATTACTCTAGGACAGCTTTGCAGAATGTGAACCTGCTGACAAGGCAACGAAGCAGACATCCTTACGGGGTCGCTCGTAACAATTGCGAAAATCTAAGCTAAGCGATTAGCTCTTTTTCAGATTCCTCCAGCAGCCTTATAACAGTGGACTCCAGGCTCCAATTCCAAGTAGGATTTGGAAGTAACTGGAATTTCACCACGATAAAGAGAGCTCTGCAGAATGTGATCTGAATACATAAAGGTTTGCACACACGTGCTACATGCGTGTTACGTAAGCTAAATCACGGTGTGTTAATAGATTATATTGAACTACGATTGGTAATACCAGCTGCAGAACAGGTTTAATTGTGAAATAAATTCTGAGAGTATATCACAACATCCGTTTATTTTTCCCAATTTAGACATTTTAAATTCGAATAGCCCAAATTAAGCCATTGACTGTCTTAGAACCGATTGTCATGTCATTGTTTATCGGGGTCATTATTACCGACATCGCATTCAATATGTCAAGCAAAAATAAATGTGTGTTTTATATTTTGTGTAGGAATCTAGCTGATAAGTTGGTTAATATAATTGTCTTGACATAATTTTCAAAAGCAATTAGTATGCTAACTTTTAAAGCTTTTCAGCACCGAGTGTGAGCTGGTTATCCAACTATAAGCTACCGAGGACACTCAAACCTGATGAATTTATCCACCTCTTACGTATTAAGGTAGAATATACCTTGAGAGGTGGTAGAGTTGGTGGTAGCCCCCGTGAGCAACCTTCACCCTACCCTACTATCAACTCATAGCCCTTTTAAGTCTACCAAGTATTTAAGACCAATTACTTATAATAATAAATAAATACGTATTATCAAGGACTAATAATTTCTATCGGCAAAGAGTACCCATGTTGATTCCTGACTTTTTGAACACATTGTCTGATGGTTTACATAAATCTACTGGCTGCTACTACTATCTGGCGCGGCGTTATTGACACCATATTATTGGAAATTCTAGGTACATTGGAAATAAAAAGAAGAGAGTTTATCAGATTTCTATGGTATATTCTCCAGTCTATAATGCTTTAGTTTATAATTTGAACTCTTCATGGACAAGTCCTACTCACACTCATCTGAATATTTTTTCTTCGGAACTACTATTGTCCAAACCACAGAATAAATCATAGCTCTTACTAAAATAAGGTTTCCTAATACACTGACCAAAATTCACGGATGTCTCCTCTCAAATAACCCAAATGAATCACCAGTCAATCTCACCTGATGGGCCGATGACTGCTGTATCTTTGCCGTGAACGCATAGATTTAGTATAGTTGCATAAAGGCTAATACACTACACTAGTCAGTTTTAAAGCTAGTCACCGCAACCGGTGAAAAAAAAATTACAAAAAAACAATTTTTTTAGGTGTTTAATATAAAATAGGGGCTGAATATATTACATCATGCGCCGAAGTAAAATTATTGTCATTTATAACACGTAATTAATCGAGTAGGTAAAGTAATGGCCGTAATGGGTTAAACCCCATTGCTTTTGCAAATATTTCAAGTTATACTAACTTTTTATTTACACATTGCCTTCTAGTGGAGCTAAGCTAATATAATCCCGTAGTATGGGATCTAAACTTCTGATACATATTCATAGGAATCAAATCACATAGGAACACCCAAACTCCGAAACAGAAATTTGTGGATCAATATTTGTTCCGAATCAGGATTCAAACCTGAGACCTCATCAAGCAGCCCCATTCACTACCACCTACTTCACGGAGACAGTCATGATTTAAGTATTAAACTTCGGAATTAAAGAAACTGTTCATGCATAATACTAGCGTTTTCATAAAATAAATTAAATAAAACATTGCGTTAAGTATAAAAACAGTAAATCTATTTTTAGATCAATTAAAACTGCTAAAATTAACGCTCAACAAAAAGTTTTGTAGATACTTTTGCCGTATATATACACATATTTTTAAATAATAACATTAGATCTATATCGATGTACCTAATTAACGCAATGATTCCACGCCACACCATCAAAACATAATTTAAAATGCAAATATAAAAACTTTGGCAACTCACGACATCCGCGTTGAAATCATTCCGATAAAGCTAAAGAGTTTGATTGTATATTTAGTTGAACGCAATATTCTCAGGAACTACTTGTTCGTATTGAAAATTCTTTAGGTGTTGGATAACCTATTTATCGAGGAAGGCTGTAGGTATGGTATTTATCATCACGCTACTACCCAGGAGAGTGGAGCAGTAATCATAAATGTCAACAAATCCGGAAATTTTTCATACATAACGTAAAATTAACAAGCGACGGAATTAAAGGGTACCTTCCGTCGGTTCGGTCCGTACCTAGGGTCAGGTAGTATAATACAACCTTAGTGATTCATTTTTAACTAGTTGACGCCTCTGCCCGCGTGATGAAGTTCTCACGCTTCCGTTTCCCACAGGAACTTGTTCCCCAGATAAAAAGTAGCCTATTTGTTATTCTGATGTGCAAGCTTTATTATTGTAAAGTTTTAACAAAATTCATTGGTAGTTTTCCGTAAAAGAGTAACAAACATACATCCATACATTCTTCAATATTAGTAGCCAGTAGGATAGGATTGTAACGTTCGTTTTACAAATAATACCGAGATATGTGACCATATATGTGTTGTGGTCGTTCCCGTGTTTCGTACGGCACGTAAAGCCATTGGTCCCGCTACGGGTAAACGAGCTGTGTACTGTTAATACATTATTGCTTTTAGTAGTGGGGATGAAGAGTAGAAGCGTGCACGTCACCATCCCTGCCAGCTACGGCTGCAATTCTACTCCAACCCGAGCACCTCAAGGGCGAACAATGTTAGGGCGTGCCCCGAGGCGACACGCACCAGTTCGTCCCCGCTGGTGCGAAAAGTGTGAGCCAGAGCGGCGTAGGGGACCGCCACCCTACACGCGCGGCCCGACACGGCGGGAAGTGGAGGATGGAGTGCAGGGTAGCTGCGTGGAATGTTAGGGGAGGAATGGCATATAAGATGAAGGAGTTGATGGATGTTATGAATGAGAGAAAGTTAGATGTAGTGTGCTTGACAGAGACCAAGCGCAAGGGCAGCGAGGTCTTGGAGCTCCAGGGTGGGGTGCTCGCGCTATGGTCTGGAGTACCGGAGAGCGAGCATGGCAGTCGGGGGTTGGAATTTTGTTGTCCTCGCGATTGACCTCCGGTATGTACTCGTATGAGTACAAACTGGTAGGTCCTAGAATCCTCTGGATCCGTTTGGTCTACTTGGTTTGACGAAGATTTTTCTGGTAGCTGCTTACGCGCCAGTATCTTCGTCGAACGCGAGTGAGCTAGAGGACTTCTGGGAGAGTATGAGAGAAGCTCTAAATTTGATAGAAGGAAATGAAAGACTTATAGTATGTGGAGACTTGAATGGATGGGTGGGTACCGCTCGCGATAGTTTTGAGTCGGTACTCGGGAAGTATAGGGATAAAAGGGTGAACGACGCTGGCAGGCTTATACTGGCATTTTGTAAGGAAAATGATTTGTTTGTGGCGAACACAATGTTCAACCACAAACAAATTCATATGTATACGAGATGTAAGAGGCAGTAGTAATAAGCGTGACGCATGGTGGAAAGAGGAAGTGAAAGAAACAGTTCGAATGAAGAAGAAAGCATGGTTAGACTACTTAGCCTCGCGGAATGATTTTAATATGAAAGAGAGATACAAGCTGCAGAAAGTTAACACGAAGGCACTGATAGAAGAAGCTCGTGAAAGGTGCAGAATGAAAGCGGATGAAAGGTTGTCGTCCAATTTCCGGGATAATGCCAGGCTCTTCTGGAAAGAGGTAGGCAAGACCCAGAGTTGTTCTGCAATCTGCAGTATGAATAAAGTGCTTAGTGTTAACAATAACGTCCTAACAGACCAAACTGACGTCCTGCAGAGATGGAGTGAATATCATGGAAAGATTTATGCAAGAAAAGACAGAGATGTCACATCGGGAAGTGGAGCTCACTGCGATGCTCTGGGTCCCGATGTCATTGAAGTCATTAGTATGAAAGAAATTGAACAAGCGATAAGAAGTATGAAATGTGGTAAGGCTGAGGGAAAATACAGAGTTACTGCTGAGATGATCAAGTACAGTGGGTCGCGCGTCTGGGACACTCTATGTCTGTTATGCAACTTGTGCTGGCGGACGGGTGAGGTCCCAGATGACTGGCGAATAGCAGTTGTAGTACCTATTTACAAAGGGAAAGGCTCGCGCTTAAACTGCTCCAGCTACAGGGCGATCAGCTTGGTCAACTTAGCTAGTAAGGTGTATGCAAAGATTATAACGGCAAGAATGCAAGAAAAGTCTGAAAGGTATTTATGAGAGGCTCAATGCGGATTCTGAAATGAAAGAGGTTGCATGGATTAAGTGTTTTCTCTCCGCATGATCGCGGAGAAGTTTCTGGCTATTAGCCAGAAGGTTTTCTGCGCTTTTGTGGATCTGGAGAAAGCATTTGATAATGTTGTGAGGGAAACTCTGTGGGATTAGCTGCCAGGATATGGACGGATATGGACGGCTCGCTACTGCGGGCAATACAGTCGCTTTATAAGGACTATTAGGCTTGCGTGCGAGTAGGGGGGGTATGTGTGACCTCTTTTTGATGTCTGTACAGGCGTCAAACAGGGTCGTGTCATGTCCGCCTTGCTGTTCATAGTGTATCTGGACAGTTGCCTGCAGAAGTTGAAAGATTGTGATGTGGGTGTGAATTTGGGTGACTTTTCAGTAAACTGTCTGCTGTACGCTGATGATGCGGTGCTCATGGCCTCATCAGAAGCCGACCTTCAGGCATTAGTTACTAATATGAAAGAGGAGTGTGAAAGTGAGGGTCTTCGCTTGAATGCAAGTAAGACTAAGGCTCTAGTGTTTGAAAGAAATGACGTAAGAAATAAATGCGAGATTAGGATAAACCAGGAACGTCTAGAGCAAGTGAATGAAATTGTGTATTTAGGGAGTATGTTTAGCGCGGATGGAAGATGTGATTCGGATATAGAAAGGCGAGTAGCTGCCGGAAACAGAGTTAACGGTGCTTTGTCCCAATTAGTAAAGCGACAAAGCATCATAAAAGAAGCACGACTGGCGATTCATAACGCAGTGCTAGTGCCAACTTTGCTTTACGGTAGCGAAACCTGGGTATGTCAGCAGATGCATGAAAGTAAATTGAATGCTGTGGAGATGCGATCACTTCGAAAATTGTGCGGCGTTACCTTGGCCGACCGAATACGTAACGAAGTAATACGCAATATGGCAGGTTTGAATGAAAGTGTCAGCGTTAAGCTGGAAAAGGCGTGCTCCGTTGGTTTGGACACGTCCAACGAATGAGTGAGGAACGATTGACGAAGAATATATATTGTGCGAAAGCAGAGGGTAGAAGAAGTCAGGGTAGGCCGAGACTTACATATGAAGACCACGTGAGCAGATTGCTCAAAAACGGAAAGGTCAAAAGTACTCGGATACCCAGAGGTGTGTGTATGAAGCGATTGATGAATCTTGAAGAAGCGAAAGAAGTATGCATGGATCGCGAAGCCTGGCGATCTGTCCTCTCTGACTACCCCGTCAGGGATACAGCGTGAAGATAGTTAAGTTAAGTTAAATTAAGTTAAGTTAAGTTAAGTTAAGTGATAATATTTAGGTAAATTAATCGTGCTTTTGAAATCGTGCGAAACTATTACCATCTCCTATGCCCGAGAGAACATCCCGAGTCAGTATAACTATCTTATGGCTATAAGTGTATTCGCTATTCCCGGTACTAAACGCGGTTATTTTTCATACCTTTTGTTGCCTGACGTTTCGACGAGGTTGCACCGGCCGTGGTCACAGGCTGACTGGCTCAGCGATGCACGACCTCCTTTAATATCTTCTGGTTCTACTCGGTTAATATCTTCTGGCTGTTTCCCTTAAGGGGATAGTCAGAGAGGACATGTTACTAGGTCCCGCGATCCATGCATACATGTAATGTGTAATGTAGGTATCATTGCTTTAACACCTGATATTATGTATCTACTTACATTCGAAGCAAAAAAAGATTGATTTTTGATTATTATTGATTACTTCTTTTGCTTTCTGCAAATCACGAAATCATAATGGTATTCAGATAAAAGGTCTTACTCCTATCTATAGAAAACTTTTATCCTAATCACAAATCTTTATTTTGTACTATACACCAACATTTTACCATTAGCATTGTGTCTTATGTAATAAATAGGCGGTGAAACCTATTATCGTGTTGATACGAAGAAAAGCAAGTATTTGCTATTGAACATTTTCAAGCCGTCCATTGTTTACAGAACATTGATCTACGGGTCCGCTATTTATTTTGTTTCTATGTATAATTGAAATATTTAATTGCCAAATCAATTAAACCATCAGCCCTGTCTAATTCTTCATAATGCCGTTGCTGCTACCCACCAGGAACCATAGGTCCGGTTGTATTGGTTGCTAGGAGCAGCTATCATTTGACATTTTGTGAAATTGTGACATTGCAGAGAGCGCTGCCATCTGACCTTTCACTCCTGCCAGCCTCCCAGCCTCTGCCGTTAGTCGGCAAGTACACTTCTATCCGGTGAAGTTGAGCAGATAAACTTTCGCAGGCGCTTACACACACAGCACACGTTTATCTGTGCTTGGGGTGTATGTGCTGACCTGCATCTCCCTACCCTTTTATGAAAAATTTTAGGTAATATCTGTGAACTGCAGTGGAATTTCGCTGAATCACAAAGGAAAGTAACAGCACGTCTTGCGTGCAATATTTTGAAACACCTAAAAAGTAAAAAAAGTGAGACCATTTATATGGGGTTCTTTATCCCGGGGCTGAAACTGGCTCAACACAGCACAAAGAGGACGTAACGACTGCAATCTGTGAGAGCGTGACACGCTTTACATTGAGAGCTTTATTTTCTTATATAAATACGTAATATTTCTACTGAGTCATAAAAACCTTATAGCCTTACAAAAGGTATTATAAAATGGCGTGCAAATGCTATATAGTTATTATATTTATGGTTTCAGAATTGCGTAATAAAGATCAATGTTATCCTTTGAGTAAACAAAATAAAATGTAGGTTCGTTAATGTTTAGCTGACACAGTTACAGAAATGTATGAAAATTTGCCCGATTTGTTTACATTCATCCATTCATGGCGTGATGATAAGCCTTCCTCGATAAATGGACTATCCAATCCAAAAATATTTTTTCTATTTGACCAGGTTCCTTAGATTGACAAACAAACAAACAAACTCTTCAGATTTATATAATAGTATGGATATGGATAATACTATTTTTTGAAATAATAAGGTCTAGCTAGGATAAGCGTGGTTACGCCACGACCTCTGACGCAATTTTAAAGAACACCAGACTGTATTGTAGAGGTTTGGAATAACCCGACGTTCGCGGAACTAAGTGTGAGGACAAACACTGTCTGTAGCGATGCGATAATAGCCGTGGGCATCATATTGAACAATTCCTGAGAGTACAAACCATATTGAACAAGAACAATAATAAAAAAAAGGAAATGGATCAGTAAGGGAATTAAGATTGCTCAAAAAGAAAACGTCACTTACTCTGGGAGTATAGAAAATCCAGAAGTAAAGGAGCTAAATTTAAATTTAAAGAGTATACAGCTAAGTTTAATATACTGAACTGAACTATCTTCACGCTGTATCCCTGACGGAGTAGTCAGAGAGGACAGATCGCCAGGCTTCGCGATCCATGCATACTTCTTTCGCTTCTTCAAGATTCATCAATCGCTTCATACACGCACGTCTGGGTATCCGAGTACTTTTGACCTTTCCGTTTTTGAGCAATCTGCTCACGTGGTCTTCAAGTGGGCTCAAGTTTAATATAATAATCAATTTAATAAAGAAAGCACAAAATGACCATTATATTGCTGGATTTAAAAATAAGTCGAAAGCTTGTTGAAATATTATTTACAACACAAAGACAGATATTCCAACGAAACTTTTTACAAATTTAAAAATCAATGGTCATAATATTACTGATCCTTTAAAAATAGCCACGAACTTTAATGACTATTTTCTCAATCAAATAAAAGATCTAATATTGAATAATCACCAATCAAATTTATTATTAAGTCACTTAATAATAATTTAAATTCGATTTATATTAATAATCCTTTGTCATTTAACAATAATTACAATTCTATTTTTATTAACCCTACAACACCATCAGACATTGAAAGAATAATGTTTAACCTTAAGAACACAAATAGTACCGGCTACGATGGTATTACAACGCGAGGAGTAAAACATGTCAAAACAATTATATCCCCAGTACTATCTTACATTTATAACTTATGCATAATGGATGGTCTATTTCCTTCAAAACTTAAAATAACTATTAATAAACCACTATTTAAACAACATGACCGCTGTGATATGACGTATTACAGACCAATAGCCTTAATGCCCGTGTTCTCAAAGATTCTAGAAAAAATATTATATGAAGCTCTTTAAACTGATAATTTATACTGTTGATTGATGGCACTTGGTGGAACTTGCTACACATTTTCAATAATAACACTTGTACTATTCCACAATATTTACTTGATAAACCTTACCGGTTTCGCCTCACGGCATTCTCAAAGGCACACTCTCTTTATAACTATTTGGAAAAATATAATAAAATCACTTAATCGTAAACCGGTTTTAGAAAAAAAATATCATTTAATATGGCTATCTATACATTCTTAAGCAGAGTTATGATCACGGAGTAGAGAATAAAAGCGGAGCTGCCGCATGGGCAACTGAGTTGTGTGCCACCAAGCGAGTTGTTACGTCACAGAGTGGGCGGAGCCACGCGCCACATTTTCATGTAAATCGTTGCTGTGCTCGGTTGAGAGTCTGAAATTTATTGCGCTAAATTCTATAGTTATTAATGGTTTTCATCATGAAGTGTGCTATTCTTGGATGCAAAAACGATTCAGAAACTTATTTTAATCATAGTGACGGTATAGCATTTCATTTGTAAGTTTTTTACTTACTAAAAACAATTTATAAAATATTTTCTCGGATCTTCTTCAAAAATGTAAATTAGAGCTATCTATGAGACAATAGATGCAAGTAACTTTTGACATGCACTTATTGAAAAAAAACAAGAAAAAAATAATACTCAATGTATACTTTTGTAAATACGCTACATTATAATGCTTGTTTATATTTCTGCTCAAAACGACAATTATTTTGTAAGTCTGCAGCAGCGTATTTACATGATATGACGAAATTTTAAATAAGAATAACACCTGAACTACCCGAACCGTATCGAATCAAGTTGAAATTCTCCACCATATTTATATCGTCATTTTAAGAGTATGAAATTTATCAATATACTGAGTGGAGTCCATTGCATCAATGTTTAAAAATAGTTGTAACACTGTTCATTGGTATCGAGTTGTTCATTAGCTCGATAGATGGCTCTGGTCATACTCTGGTCACAAAATAAAGACCGTGCCTACTAAGACTACTCTTTTAATAATGCATTTTGACTTGACTTTGAATAAAAGCATTTTATGTATGATTTCCAGAATGTATAATAGACTGCCAGCTGAATTGTGTCACAAAATCTGCCTGAGTTTAAATTAAAGTTATAAAACCTACATATTGGGAAAGCTATATATTATAGTATACAGGGTTATTTGGATAATAACTGTATTATGCAGTTACCATGAAATTATTCAATGTTGTTGAGTTGTATTTTTTTTTACTTTTATACATAAAACAAAATATTTTTATTTTAATTTTATTTAATTTAGTTTCATTAATTATAATTATTTAATTATCAATTGACATGTGTTTTGTATTAACTTTTCGTAATTGTAATTGTTATGCATTTTTATTGTATATTGTTTTATGTCGACGTAATAATGAGTGCTTAGAAAACACTTAAATTATATAATTATTAGCAAGCCGTAAGGCTGTACTTAATTTTATATCCAATGTAATATCACCACAAACTGTTAACCCATATTCGCAAATAAATGATTGAATTGAATTGAATTGTACAAGCTATAGATCAAGAAAGAGACGTCTCTCCTGTTGCGAAGGACCTAGATATCACCAGCAAGTAGAGGATCTTTAATAACCTCTGTTCTGGGCAAAATGTGGAAAGTTAACCAGGGCGGCCATTGCAAAGTTGGCAGTTAGACGTTTGACATTCTCAAGTCTGTAGAAAAAGGAATTAGTTTCTTTTTGGAATTACTGGTAAGACTGTGAGGTAATGGTTTGATTTTGTCGTCCGGTCACGATATAAATTCTCGCCAGAGTAATTATCATCGAATGGTTCGGTTTTGATAGCATGCGGCATGCTTAAATCTTTTAAGGGATAAGATTCCCAAATCGCGCCTATCGCGTTCTTATTGAACAAATATTTTTTGAAACAGAGCTAGGGTTCTGTGCCAGTTTAATCTAGATTTAAGTTGTGTGCAAGTGAGACAATCCTGAGTGTCTTCATATTCTTCCAGTGCGTTGCGTAGTGCGTTATAACCTGTGTACGCGTAGGTGATCACATCTCGTAAGACAGACTGCTAAGACACTAATCTAGCGGTAAGTTTTAGTAAGAATTTAGTTTTTAGCATATGGTAGCAGACTGCGTGTTTTAAATTGTGAAGTTTATAACTTTACAATACAACCCCCATAGCTTCCCTTTGTACTGTCAAACTAAAGAAGTTGTTGTTCAGTTACACCAGCCCAAAAGTGACAGTAGTAATGCATGTCACCACTTCAGTGAAGTACTTCTGGAAGGTGGATGCACAGGACCATACGTTGCGGCAATCTTTGGAGAATGTCTATACCCGATACCAGACTAGGGATTTTATACTCGTAGATTTTATTTAGCATTTTCTTTTTCTATGCTATGGCTACTTTTGCGAAAGTGGGAACCCTCAGTTACCTTTCATCCCACGGAATGATTAGGGATGGTGCCATTAGTACTCTATTTCATCGCGACACGGGTTAGTGTGCTACGCACTAAAAATTTTTTTGGTGCCCCACTCAATTAAATATAAATAATTAAGGAACATACACACTTCACGTGTGTATAAAAATCTGTCGGCGACCTTGACCGCATTACGGTACCTATATATAGTGACTATCCTACACATGGACAAGGTTGGCACTCGATACAAAATTGGTATTCACGAAACTGTGAGTGAACTGCTTTGCTTTTTGTACTTCTCATCTTATTTCTAGTATTTGGAATGGGACACCGGCCCCGCGGTCTCAGTGTTCTGTAAACGATCACTGAGTTACGCAACTTTCACTATGGCTGGTCCTCGGATGGGTGACCACTTTGTGGCATTTACATTTGCGAGCGTTTCCGTGCTTCGGAAGGCACGTTAAGCCGTTGGTCCCGGTTGCCAGTAAAAATGGCAGTCGTTAAGCCTGGTTGAATGCCTTATGGGCGGCTTGAAAATTTTCAACAGCAGGTAGCCACAACCTGCGTCTGTGTATTTCAACACGGCAATGGGCTCACCACCTATTACGTGGGACAGGAATCCACACGGTGAAAAGCGGGCATATAATATGCCTCTGCCACCCCTTCGGGGATAAGGCATGATGGATATTTATTTATTCACTTCTGGTGGCAATCGAAAATTACCTTTTGTGAAGAAGAAAAAAATTAAATACTAATCGAAACAGGGACCCCGTGGCAAAAAACCAACGAAAAACATTTTTTATTTACAATTTTGATTTTATACTTTATGTTTTGCATTTTTAATGTCGTATGATGTCGAAACGTATTTCATCTACACACGAGGCATCATCAGACTAAGCAGTCTTGACGATGCCTCGTTTGTGTCTATTTTTTTCAAAGTTTCAAGTTAAATGATTATATTTAATTTTAGTTAAAATTGTGTGATAGCCCTACAGTCTCATTTCATTTGTTGATAAAAGCTTTGTACATTTGCATATAACCATGGTGCAGTCAATGTTTGCTCTGAGGCTACTGTATTCAAGCAAGAAATAAAACACACACACACACACGCCGACATAAAAACTACATTGTTGTAAGTTAAGCCGCAGCGAAGGGCCTTTTAAAAGTCTTCAAAATTTAACTCAATATATTTAATTTAATTTTTATATTTAACCCGTTAAATTGACAAACCAATTTAGAAAAAAAAATTAAGGGACCTTTTACGTTTATTATTTTGACAGAAAATCTATTAGACAAAGTAATCGCAATTGATCGAAATGAATCGAAAGAATAAAATTTTCTAAAATAACTGTTATATATAATAATGTTATACATAGGGAGTGGTATAGTTTGTATGAAAATAATAGATTGTATAACAAGGAAGCAAAACATTATTTTAACGGCGAGGGTGCTATTTTGAGTCCAGAGCGCAAGAAGGGATTCAAAGTAAGTAAGTACATCACCTGAGGGAAAAATAATTTAGCTCTCGAATCATACACACTACTTTTCACCACCTTCTATAACAAAATTTGGGGATGAAGAGTAGAAGCGTGCACGTCGCCATCCCTGCCAGCTACGGCTGCAATTCTCCTCCAACACGAGTGCCACCAGGGCGATTACTGCTAGGGCGTGCCCCCGAGGCGACGCGCACCAGTTCGTCCCCGCTGGTGCGAAAAGTGTGTGCCAGAGCGGCGTAGGGGACCGCCACCCTACACGCGCGGCCCGACACGGCGGGAAGTGGAGGATGGAGTGCAGGGTAGCTGCGTGGAATGTTAGGGGAGGAATGACAGATAAGATGAAGGAGTTGATGGATGTTATGAATGAGAGAAAGTTAGATGCAGTGTGCTTGACAGAGACCAAGCGCAAGGGCAGCGAAGTCTTGGAGCTCACGGGTGGGATGCTCGCGCTTTGGTCTGGAGTACCAGAGAGCGAGCATGGCAATCGGGGGTTGGAATTTTGCTGTCCTCGCGATTGGCCTCCGGCATGTATGAGTACAAACTGGTAGGTCCTAGAATCCTCTGGATCCGTGTAAAACTTGGTTTGACGAAGATTTTCCTGGTAGCTGCTTACGCGCCAGTATCTTCGTCGAACGCGAGTGAGCTAGAGGACTTCTGGGAGAGTATGAGAGAAGCTCTAAATGTGATAGAAGGAAATGAAAGACTTATAGTATGTGGAGACTTGAATGGATGGGTGGGTACCGCTCGCGATGGTTTTGAGTCGGTACTCAGGAAGTATGGGGATAAAAGGGTGAACGACGCTGGCAAGCTAATACTGGCATTTTGTAAGGAAAAGGATTTGTTTGTGGCGAACACAATGTTCAACCACAAACAAATTCATATGTATACGAGGAGATGTAAGTCAAAGAGAAGCATGATAGATCTATTCCTAATGGATAGTCGGCTCCGTAAACAGGTGATGGACACGAGGGTTTATCGAGGCGCTGAGCTGGGATCAGACCACTACCTAGTCATAACTAGGATTAGGGGTCTGTTCGCGGGTTGGCGTCATCGTACCGAGTGTCCTGAACCTGGGCCGACTATTAGCATCAAAAGCTGAAAGCTGCAGGATGCATCCATTAGGGATAAATATAATGAAAGGATAGCCGAAAAGCTTGACGACGTCAATGTAAGCAGTGAGAATGTGGAAAGTGTATGGCAGAACCTTAGGGACAGTATGATAAATGCCGCTGTGGAAGTGTGTGGAGAAACGAAAAGAGGCAGTAGTAATAAGCGTGATGCATGGTGGAATGAGGAAGTGAAAGAAGCAGTTCGAATGAAGAAGAAAGCATGGCTAGACTACTTAGCCTCGCAGAATGATTTTAATATGAAAGAGAGATACAAGCTGCAGAAAGTTAACACGAAGGCACTGATAGAAGAAGCTCGTGAAAGGTGCAGAATGAAAGCGGATGAAAGGTTGTCGTCCAATTTTCGGGATAATGCCAAGCTCTTCTGAAAAGAGGTAGGCAAGACCCGGAGTTGTTCGGCAATCTGCAGTATGAATAAAGTGCTTAGTGTTAACAATGACGTCCTAACAGACCAAAGTGACGTCCTGCAGAGATGGAGTGAATATTATGGAAAGATGTATGCAAGAAAAGACAGAGATGCCACATCGGGAAGTGGAGCTCACTTCGATGCTCCGGATCCCGATGTCATTGAAGTCATTAGTATGAAAGAAATAGAACAAGCGATAAGAAGTATGAAATGTGGTAAGGCTGCGGGAAAAGACAGAGTTACTGCTGAGATGATCAAGTACGGCGGGTCGCGTGTCTGGGACACACTATGTCTGTTATGCAACTTGTGCTGGCGGACGGGTGAGGTCCCAGATGACTGGCGAGTAGCAGTTGTAGTACCTATTTACAATGGGAAAGGCTCGCGCCTAAACTGCTCCAGCTACAGGGCGATCAGCTTGGTCAGCTTAGCTAGTAAGGTGTATGCAAAGGTTATAACGGCACGAATGCAAGAAAAGTCTGAAAGGTATTTATGGGAGGCTCAATGCGGATTCCGACGTGGAAGAGGTTGCATGGATCAAGTGTTTTCTCTCCGCATGATCGCGGAAAAGTTTGTGGCTCTTAGCCAGAAGGTTTTCTGCGCTTTTGTGGATCTAGAGAAAGCATTTGATAACGTTGTGAGAGAAACGCTGTGGGACTTGCTGCCAGGATATGGTGTGGACGGCTCGCTACTGCGGGCAATACAGTCGCTTTATAGGGACTGTAAGGCTTGCGTGCGAGTAGGGGGGGATGTGTCACCTCTTTTTGATGTCTGTACAGGCGTCAACAGGGATGTGTCATGTCCGCCTGGCTGTTCATAGTGTATCTGGACAGTTGCCTGCAGAAGTTGAAAGATTTTAATATGGGTGTGAATTTGGGTGACTTTACAGTAAACTGTCTGCTGTACGCTGATGATGCGGTGATCATGGCCTCATCAGAAGCCGACCTACAGGCATTAGTCACTAATATGAAAGAGGGGTGTGAAAGTAAGGGTCTCCGCATGAATGCAAGTAAAACTAAGGTTCTAGTATTTGAAAGAGGTGACGTAAGAACTAAATGCGAGATTAGGGTAAACCAGGAACGTCTAGAGCAAGTGAATGAAATTGTGTATTTAGGAAGTATGTTTAGCGCGGATGGAAGATGTGATTCGGATGTAGAACGGCGAGTAGCTGCCGGAAACAAAGTTAACGGTGCTTTGTCCCAGTTATAAAGCGACAAATCATCGTAAAAGAAGCACGAATGGCGATTCATAACGCAGTGCTAGTGCCAACTTTGCTTTACGGTAGTGAAACCTGGGTATGTCAGCAGATACATGAAAGTAAATTGAATGCTGTGGAGATGCGATCACTTCGAAAATTGTGCGGCGTTACCTTGGCCGACCGAATACGTAACGAAGTGATACGCAATATGGCAGGTTTGAATGAAAGTGTCAGCGTTAAGCTGGAAAAGGGCATGCTCCGTTGGTTTGGACACGTCCAACGAATGAGTGAGGAACGATTAACGAAGAATATATATTGTTCAAAAGTTGAGGGTAGAAGGAGTCAGGGAAGGCCGAGACTTACATATGAAGACCACGTGAGCAGATTGCTCAAAAACGGAAAGGTCAAAAGTACTCGGATACCCAGACGTGAGTGTATGAAACGATTGATGAATCTCGACGAAGCGAAAGAAGTATGCATGGATCGCAAAGCCTGGCGATCTGTCCTCTCTGACTACCCCGTCAGGGATACAGCGTGAAGATAGTTTAGTTTAGTTTTTTTTTTTCTATAACAAAATAAATTACAAACAATCTGAATTATGTCTAAGTTAATTTTAAGTTACTTGTTTATATTAAGTTTAGCATTCAATTTGTGATGTGCCTCGTGCAAGGGGCACGGTGAGGTGTTTAAAACACCTGAAATTGTCGAAGTTATCACCGAAATGCTGTCCGAATGCATAA
The DNA here is from genome assembly GCA_948477245.1 of Thumatha senex. NCBI lineage: Eukaryota > Metazoa > Arthropoda > Insecta > Lepidoptera > Erebidae > Thumatha > Thumatha senex. The sequence continues at coordinate 919,428 of OX419724.1, forward strand.
AAATCCTTAGATCCCACATAAGTACAAGCCTTTCTGATTTCCCATTCTGCTTAAGAATTTAAGTTCAGTCAGAAGATATGAAAAGTAAAACTTCTAATTGTTTCAATGACCAACCGTTAATTATTCCTGTCAATGAACGACCAAAGAATATTTATTAACATATAATATAATGAATATTATAAAATTAATAATCTTTTCCGTTTCCCACACTGGTATAAATATTTAAATTTGTTCGATTTGACATTGATCTTTAGCGAGTGTTACCCGCGCCTAAAACTAGATTTATTATTTTAAAAGCCACACAGATATAAATTAAATTCATATGTGTTTTAATGCCTTATATTTGCCTTAAATTTTTCAAGCATGGCTTGAAAAATTACAACAGCAGATCGCCTGTCCATTTCAACACGGCAATGGGCTCACCACCTGTTACGTGGGACAAAAATTCATACGGTGAAAAGTTGGCGTTTAATATGCCTCTGCCTACCCCTTGGACAATAAAGGCGTGACAATATGAATGTATGTATTAAATGTACTTTAGGATAAACTGTATTGACCACAATTTTGGTTGCGGAACACACAGCAACTCTCTGTGCAAAGGTTTTACATTAAGTAAAGTCAAATATATTTAAGACTTTTGCGTAGCGTTTGAGGTCAACTTGACAAACAGGGATCTCAGATTCAAATCTCGTTTATTGATCATCTATACTAGTATTGATATATTTCGATAGGAAGTTCCTTCACCGTGAGTTCAGATTATGAAAAGACTCAAATTTCTTTTCCTTCACCGAAGCAACTAGTATGTAATTCCAAAGGGCTACAATAAACCTAAAAAATAAAATTTAAGTTTTATGTTTTACTTAAACACGCTATCTCTGCCAAAATCTTTATTACTTATTACCAGGTCAAATCCTAATTTGACTGGGCTATATGCTATTTATAGCCACTTCTGTTTATATAATTTTAGATTTTTTATTCTCTCTTGATCGTAATATGGGATGACAAGCACTGGATTTATATATTTAAAAAAAGGTGTGGTATATATCCAATTTTTTTCAAATTCAAATTCGTTTTTTGAATTTTTTATGTAGATATAAATGATCAAGAGAAAATGTAGAATGTAAAATCAATCTACATAAAATTATCATAGCATTATATACATTAAATCATAAGTTACGAGATATGCTAGAACTACATCATAATTATGTAAATTCAATTCTTAAGTCTTTTTGTGAAGCGGACACTCAGTTACTGTTACATCTTTGTTGATTTGTCTAGCTTTTGATATGAGTTCTCTTCTTGTTCATATCTAATTCAGTCATTTCATTCATTCAATTACTCATTCATTTATCATTCTTAGCTACCTTTTTCTTTACGTGTGGAAATCCTGGGAGCCCTGGGGCTATCCTTCCGAGGGCTCACCCGGGACTCCCGGCTATAGACAGATGGAAGGCATACGTGTGGTTTTAGTCGGTAAGAGTCCGGCATAGCAAACATGAGGATTTCAACACGGGTTCGGGTGTTTGATAACCCACTCTTTCGGGGGTTCGGGTGTTATCCCGCTTCTTCGGGGGCGGGGGGAGGGGGCAACAAATAAATGATACCGCAATCACTTACTTATTGAATTGATAGCATAAAAAATATTTATTATAATACTCGTACCTACTATCTATTTTCCCCCTGAAACCTTATATGCGTTATGTAATAGCAATATACTCCTATTACGTGGGATTAAAATACAACTGGTAAAATGTGGGCGTTTACCTTTATCTACCTACTACCCTTTTGAGGAAATAGACGTGATTTTACTCGTAAAAACGAACAATAGCAGTTAATTTTAATCTGTAACTATTGTGAGGCTTCTTCGTGGAACGCGGACGGCTTTCAGTAATCTTGTTGAGTGCACGACAGTCTGACAGCGTGCCACGCTGCACGTAGAGCGAAGCGTGATGCATTGCGCGATGTTATTGATCCTTACTGAAGATTTATAACGGACACATATGCAAAATGTCATGTTTATTAGCCATCATTTTTGGCTATTCAATCGTTGAAGTCAAGTTGAAGGCTTTTTGAATATCAAGTCGCCACAAGTTACGTCAGGACAATTACGGACTCATCACCTGTTACGTGGGACAAAAATGCATGACAAAAAACAGGAAAATAAGGGCGTTATTTCACATTTCCTTATCCTCTTGTAATCTGAGTAATAAGAGTATTAATATTAATAAAAAAAATAATCAAAATTTAATAAAACCCCCGGCTTAAAAACCTAAGTTCCCTTTAAAAAGTAAAAAATAATAAAAGAAACTCAATCTCAAACTACCTAAGTACGTATTAATAATTCAAAAAAAAATACATACATACATATCGTCACGCCTGTCTCCCATCGGGGTAGGCAGAGACTATGGCTTTCCACTTGCTACGATCCTGGCATACAACTTTTGGTTTCTTTCACTTTCATAAGTGTTTTCATACACACACGCCGGTTAAGGGTAATCTTGACCTGACCTATTTCCAAAATGTCTTCTACAAAAAAATACTCTTAATTAATTATCTACGATTTTTTTAGTCCGATACTACCAGGACTTTAATTGGTCGTGCTAATTAGTATCTAGCACATAATATCTTTTAGCCTTTTTGCTACCACCTCACTAAAAAGGCAACGGGTTCAAAATTTCTTCCAAATTTAACATCTAAAATAGACACATTTTATCAAATTAATTTAATTTAAGGATTTTAATTGATGATTATGTTTCGACCTATACACTCCAGAGGTTGCTAATGGGCACGGTTTTCAATTCTTTTTACTATTAATTGTAACTTATATAAACCAAACTTAACACTATCTTACAACTTACACATACCTACTCAAACACACACATTTTCAAACAGTATTTAAGGCTTGGAAAGATGGATATCAGTGTATACACACCTGCAACATCGTTAAGTTTAAGGTATGTCACGCTCCTTAACTTATTAGCTCCACCGATTTGTTCAGTTGTTGATTCGGTTACTTCATATGACTGATACACATACGTTTACTGAGGAACTAGATAACTTCACAGTCTCAGAATCTTATACTTGCTTTCCAGAACAATGCATTTCTTACTTAAATAACGATACTAGTTGTGTTAAACTTTTTCACGTCAATATCAGGAGTATTGGTAACAGTAGTAATTACAATAATCTCTTAATTATATTGCAAAGAATGAGTGTCAATTTCGATATTATAGTACTAACAGAATGTTGGCTTAGCAAATGTCCGCTTGTACCTATTATGCAGGGTTTCGATACGTATACATCAGCATTCGAAAACCAAAACGGTGGTGTGGTGGCATATGTCAGACAGGGTATGCGTGTGAGCGTTTCAGAGCTCGATATAACAGGATATACAAATTGGATAGGCAAATTGGAGCTGAATTAGCAATTATGGCCATCTATCGCTCACCATCGCATCGTAATATAAACGACTTCCTTAATAGTTTAGAGCACAACCTGAACCAATTCAAAAATTTTAATACCGTTGTCTTGGTTGGAGACATTAACATAAATTTATTGACTAATAGTAAAACCTTAGTTGAATTAAATAACAGAGATATATACTTAACGTTGCTGGCATCCCATGGTTACCAGCCCATACATACCCTACGCGTGGAGACCGCTGCCTTGACCATGTTATAATTAAATCACAGAAGGGTGCTACAACCTTAGTACTAAACTCTAAAATAACAGATCATTTACCCACAGTGTGCTATATCAAAACTAAGATTAATAACTTTAATTCCCATGCCTTGTCCACTCGCATCAACATTCCAGGCTGTGTAACTGATTTAGAAAATACCAATTTTGGAACTGTTGTTGGTTGTCATGATGCAGATCTGGCAGCATCAAATCTCGTTGATATAATATCCAAAGTAGTCGTGACAAATTCTAGTACTTCTGTGATCCCTAGTAGAAGGCGAAAAACCTTGGGTTACCGCTGGACTCCTGCACGCACTTGATCCGATAGTCGTTGTGCCGAAACGTTGACACCTGGTTCAAGACCCTGAAACAGAAGAAGCATTCGATCGCGATACGCGGTCAGGTTGGTTCCCCCTCTCTGTAGCCACATAATATGCCCGCATGACGTTTTCATTCATGGAATGAGTCCATCGCATGCGGTGCACATCACCACCGGCAGCCCTATTTGAAGCCGATGGGCCTCGGGACTCCAAGCAAACTGGTGGCCGGCCTCTCCCACGCCGCCGCGCTGGTGTTGGTGACGACGGCGGAGAGAAATATTCGCCGCTGGAGCTCGAGCTCAACGCCTCAACAGCAGTCGGTGTGCTCACCGTGGGCTGCGAGGCGGAGCTATGTGGCGAATCCGGAGATGGTAAGAGTGCATTTTGTTTCGCCCTGGATCTTATTAGCATACCAGTTTCATGTTTTGCTGTTATCAAAATAATGTAGAATTTAATTTGACGTCAAACGTCATGTCAAATCTATGATATGAAAATTTTTCTATTTATCATAGTGATTTTCTGTAATTTTTATTATTATGTCTCTTCTTTTCTCGGGTATCTTCTTTTTTTTTCTTGAAGATACACGGGCTTTTGGTAGGCTTACATGGAGACATAGGTCCAACACGCAGAGGCCCTTTGAGAATTTTAATCATTTAGGGAATGGGACCCTCACTGCAGATAGTCCACGCCCGCCTTATGTAGAAGAACGGTAATGGATCACCTCCAATGGGAGTTACACTATTGTGAAATGTGCTAACTATGAAATGGGCTATTGGGTTGGGTGTTAAATGGATTGGGTGATTTAAGCTATTGATGAAAACGGCGTCTGCCTTTTTAATATATTATTATTAAACTATTGCCAGACGGTGACTCGCCAACTCACTAGATGGGCCCCCTATACAATCACCATAGGCATGATAAGCCTGTAAGGCGACAGAGGGCAACACCGGAGTGAGCGGCTTGGGGTGTCGAGCGGTGCGGCTCCGGTTTCACCTTCGCGGGACATGCCCGGAGCGGGCTTCCCCGTAGTTATGCCCTTGAAAATGACATTTCCACCCCCGAGCATATAGCTCTGGCTCCCTCCCTCAGACCGGCCAATTAAGGCAAGCCAGAGTTGAGATTTGCTGCACTCCCGGGAGAAGCCCTCTCACTGCTCTCCCGTTAGGCCATTAAATCCTAACCGGTGCAGAAGGGCAACAAAACTCTGAGGAATCGGGACCGATGTGTAGCCACGCACATTCAGCTCGCCACAAGCTGCCCTGCGGATGTGAGCTTTTCAATAACTTTCTGATACATTTTTTGTTGATATCAGAAAGTGGATGACTCAAAAAGCGAATCTACTATGCCCTCATAGGGTTGCGTTAATCCTATAAAAGATAACGACTGTCCTCGAGAGGTTTATTATTATTATATTATTATTCGGCCCTTTAGACCCACCCCAGTTCCGTGCTTCGAAAGGCACGTTAAGCCGTTGGTCCCGGTTGCCAATAAAATGGCAGTCGTTAAGCCAAGTTGAAGGCCTTATGGGCGGCTTAAAAAATTTCAACAGCAGGTTGCAACAGCCTGGGCCTGTCCATTTCAACACGGCAATGAGCTCACCACCTGTTACGTGGGACAAAAATGCATACGGTGAAATGTGGGCGTTTAATATGCCTCTGCCTACCCCTTCGGGGATAAAGGCGTGACAATATGTATGTATTTATATATGTACGTTTTTTTGTCATAAGTATCTCATTAGCCTATGTCGCTTAGTTAGGTTAGGTTTGATCTCCCATTATGAAAATAAGTACAGATGATGTTTTTGCAAGGTAATATATTCTCACAAAGACTGGATACTTGTATAGCTATACTAGGTCTCTAAGTTATTATTCTGAACAACACGCTTAGCAATTGTCCTCACTCGTGTGATAATTTTACAATTACTTTATCACGTACAGTAAAAATTATAGTCGATCTATATGTAAATGTGTGTGTCAATTAGGTTAATATATTCGTATAGTCTGCAAAACAGCTGCGTGTGTTTGACAATCGGCTGCCGATCGAACTTATCTCAAAATTTGATATATTGTTATTGCATTGTGACAGTACAGTTCGCAAACACAGTAGGTTAATCTATATATTAATACGGCAATAGGCTCCCCGTTTGTTACATGGGACAAAATGCATACGGTGAAATGTGGGCGTACAATATGCCCACAGGCGTACAGTATGCCTTTAGATGTACAATATGCCTACAGGTGTACAGTATGCCTACAGGCGTACAGGATGCCTACAGGTGTACAGTATGCATACAGGCGTACAGTATTCCTCTCCGTAAATAAAGGCGGGACTGATAAGTAAGTGAGATGTAAAGCGAAAATTATGTAGCCTATTTAAGAAAATTGCGGGAACAGATTAACGCGAAATAGATACAGTTAAACATTATCTCAAAAGAAAAAGGCGTAAAAAATTACTGATGGATCCCATAGAAGCGGTGTCATGGTAGGCCTAGCCCAGTGTTCGGAGGGAAAGTTTATATGATAGAGAAAGCAATTAGCAAAGTTATTTATTTAAATGCATTAGTTCAAATTTATAAATTAAATGACTTATTGTCGAATTTCGAAAATTACTTTTAGGAATTATGTGGTTTTTTTTAATATACTACTTTGGATTTACTTACGATATTATATCTATGATTTACATTTACCAACGACGTTTATGACGCGAAGAAACACGTTTAGTGGAAGTTTTCTCTATTATTTAAATTAAAGATTTCTTTTTTACAAATCATCTTCGCATTAGTTTAGTCCCTGAAGATCTTACTTAGATGCAAAACGCCCCAAAAATGGTAATGGCAATAGGTAATTAACGGGAAGGTAATTTGTTAGGAAATTACCTTCCCGTTAATTACCTATTGTTTTTCTGACGGTACATCTACATGTCGCACATATGCGCAGTGCACAAGGCGAACAACCGCGCCCAGTACACACGATCAGGTTAATAGTGATGTGAGGCGTAGTTTCGAAATAGTATCGAAATCTTTTATATCACAAGAAATACAACTTGTCTTAGTAGTATAATCCCGTAGTACATGCAAAAATACATCGAATGTACATTGGAATTAGGTGAAAAGGGTCTTTCGCAAATTACATAAAAAAAGTTTCAGCTAAAATACAGTCAAAACCTGTAAGAATCCTTGTAAAGTATTGTATTTGACGACCGCAATAAGTGTCTCACCACTTACTTGGGTCTAAAATATGTATTTACCTACTGTACTTTAGCAGCTGGATATTTAACCATCATTTCGATCAAGTTGTTATAAAAACCTCATACATACGATAGATACGATGAGAATGTTTATCGATATAATGTTAGTTGAGCACGTCATTATGACTTGAATGCGACATATCCTCCGGCATTACATTGTGTAATATAAGCGAATTATCCAATCCATAATGTTGTGGTTAACCTCTAACAATGGTAATAATATTTTTTAAATAAATTTGCGCCTTGTCAATTTCACTTTATATATATATATCCAGTAAAATGGAAAACGGATAGGACGAAAAATTGTAAGTATCGCGTATTTGTGTCTCTTACGTTTGCATTATGTTGCATGTAATTGGTCCACCAAGATTTCCGGGGACCAAGCGACTGCACCTGCTACTGACTAATGGACGAAGCAACGAAGCAGGAGCCCTTATTGGTTTGGGAGTCAGAAGGTAGTCGCTCCCAATAATGCCGAAATTCAAAAGTCAAACAATGGCTACCCTGCTAGGAGCAGCTATTTGTTTGGTCAAATAAAAGTGGATCCCAAGTTCCAAATCCACGTAGGGTTTTGAAGCAACTGGGAAAACACTGAAGAAGACGCTTGCCTCTTTTGATCAATTTGATATCATACATCCGTCCCTGTTCGGGCGCCACTGTGACGTTAGTGTGGGTTGGTGGTAGACCAACTCAACAAGTTAAGGAAAATTAGGTAGGTGAGAGCTTGAGAGATAAATTAAGTGATGAGACAATTTAAATACAACAGTAAGTATATTGGAATTTTAAGTAGTTAGGTACATTCAGGGCCGGGTTCAATGCAATGGTTCCGAGGAATTATTAGTTAAAGAACACTCTTGGAAGTCCCTCCGCGTGCCCGAGATGGAGGGAAGGACTTAGCTTGCACTAGGAGGCGGCGGCGTAGGCGCGGCGCTGGTGCGATTGCCACTACCCACACCCCTACTCTGTCGACTAGTGAAGAGACACAACTGATCCCATAGTGTTGGGATTGAAGTGACCCTCACCAGATGACAATAATCGACTAATTAAACAGAAAAAAAAAGTACATTGTTACAACCCGTTACCTTTTTGTGAGGTGGTAGCAAAAAGGCTAAAAGTCCTTATGTGTTAGACACTAATTAGCACGACCAATTAAAGTCCTGGTAGTCTCGGACGAAAACAGTTATGTTTTAATCATCTATTAGTAAATCATCAGCTGAGAACTACTGTCTGACATCGCAAATCTTTTATAACTTCGTAGTAGAGGCCCTTAAACTTAATTCTCATATTACATTACTGTTTATCGATAAATTAAGCTCTAGTATATCACATCACTAGCATGCGTGCGTCGGCAAGTTGCGTTGCTCAAGCTTATAATATGTGTCGCAAGTGGCACGCCTCCATACACTGTACACCTCATGCAGTACGCAACATACCAACACTCCTTGATAACAGATTATTCTAGATTAAATAGCTCTCACGCCATTACAGCTAGATTGGACACAAACATTATACAAATATGTGTAAAGGGTGCAATTGTGGGTATTAAGATTTAAATAAGGGAAACATAGCCGAGCAATATTGTAAGCACTTAATTCACAAAGGAAGTAATAGTCACATGTTCATCACATCTATTTGATTCATAACAGACGGCGAGCTTTCTGTCGCAATGGTGTGGTGGACATCAAAAGAATGATCTACCTTTACCTTTACCTTTACTTTACCGTTTTACTGTCATTACCTTACAAAGTGGGGACTTTGTAAGGTAATGACAGTAAAACAAGCTTTCATCGCTGCTTTTAGCACTGCAAAAGACCAGTAATGGAATCAATAAAAATCAATAAAAATATCTTACCAATTTTACATTATATTGAATTATAATGTGCATATTTATACAGGAATAGATGTGGCTATGCACAGCATCATGCTGTATAGTTCCTTTAAGTAGTAGTGTTTAGTTTCTTTCTTTCAATAGTAAGTGCATACTATTTGGAAGCTCAGAAGTAAACGATAGCTGCGGGGGAGGGTACTCGACACACAGGACAGTATTCTAACTAAAATTCGATATCCCTTAGGCGATTATAGCTGTCTAAGAAGTTAAACAGTTGATACAAGTTTTAATATTTTAGCTTGAATCGGGCGTTACATGGCAGAAATCCATCGTAGGACGATAATAAAAGAGGACGATCACACCTTACACCCTCAATTCGTCAATACTAACGCACAACTGTCAATAATAACCTCTACTATATAATTGTAACGAAGGAATGGCGAACCGAAGTACTCAAGGAAAAGGATGTAGGACAGGTAATAGGTAACCATAACCTCCAGATTGTTGGCAATGTGCAATACTCTGCTCTACAACGTGACATTTTCTACTGATTCTATAGCTTTATTTACCATTGACCTATTTTTATTATTCCCGTTTTAATAATTTAATTTGAAGCGCTCGTGAACCCGCGGACTCCGTGTTCTGTAAACGATCACTGCGTTAAGCAACTTTTGCTATGGGTGGTCCTCGGATGGGTGACCACTTGGTGGAATTTACATTTGCGAGTGTTTTCGTCAGGTCACCACAGCCTGCGCCTGTCTATTTCAACACGGCAATGGGCTCACCACCTGTTACATGGGACAAAAATGCATACGGTGAAATATGGGCGTATAGTATGCCTCTGCCTACCCCTTCGGCGATAAAGACGTGACAATATGTATGTATGTTTGTTAATAATTTAATCTATCTTCACGCTGTATAGGGATAGGGATAGAGCTTGAGGATAGATTAGATTATTAGAACTATTATTACTAGCGTAGTAGATTTTAGCTTAATGTTATTTACATCATATGCGCCTATGCTATGTATAAAAACATGTACTGCAATTAATATGTCGACTAGATCACTTGACCCTTATATGTGAGAGCGGAAACTCACGCGCATCCCAAGATGGCGGCGGAAAAGGTCAAGATAATGTGTCACGGTGGAACAAAACGGTTCAGTCATATTGCGGCTCGCCTTGATCATGTGAGCATTGTAGACAACAGGTAACGCCATTTTAGACAACAGGTAAAAAATTGACACGTCCAACGAATGAGTGAGGAACGATTAACGAAGAATATATTGTTCAAAAGTAGAGGGTAGAAGGAGTCAGGGAAGGCCGAGACTTACATATGAAGACCACGTGAGCAGATTGCTCAAAAACGGAAAGGTCAAAAGTACTCGGATACCCAGACGTGCGTGTATGAAGCGATTGATGAATCTCGACGAAGCGAAAGAAGTATGCATGGATCGCGAAGCCTGGCGATCTGTCCTCTCTGACTACCCCGTCAGGGATACAGCGTGAAGATAGTTAGTTAGTTTTTTTAGGTAAAAAATCTGGTCTTTTGAGCCCATTCGGTCTACTTTTTTTAAAGACACTGGTAATAATATTGGTTGTAATAATTCTGAGTTTATTAACAATACTTCTAGGAGTCTAAACATAGTTCACCAAAATATTGAAGGCATATCTGAAAAACTACTACAAATAGAACTTTATATAAAGGAACACAATGTTCACATTTTTTGTATTACAAAACATTGGTTAAAAAGTCATGAACTATTGTTCAACAATGAATTTTATTCACTTAGCAGTGCGTTCTCAAGAAAGAAAGCCATTCGTGGGGGCTCTCTTATATTTGTATCTAATAATTTAAAATGTAAAGAACGTAAAGATATTGTGGCCCTTTCTATTGAGCGTACTGCTAAATTTTCCTGTGTTGAGCTTGAGCAACACATTGTCCTCTGTGTCTACAGTCCTCCAGATAGGGATTATAATTTATTAGAAACTGTAATGGAAAATGTATTGAAGCGTTTGTTTACTAGTAGAAAACATGTTGTGGTGTGTGGTGATTTTAATGTTGACATACTTGTGCAGTCTTCGAAATGTATCAGATTTATAAATTTGTTTAAGTCTTTTGGCTTACAAAATTTATTTTGTGAGCCAACTAGAATCACCTCACATTCTAGAAAATGTATAAATAATATATTCTGCAACTGTGCAACAACAACAAGGGAGATACTAAGTAACTTTCCATCAGATCATCTTGATCAAAAAGCAGCGTTTCCTATTAATGTCACTTCCAAAGGAAATAAAATTGTATGTAGGCCAATGAGTGCATATCGACTTAAACAATGTAATGTTAATGTTGCAGCAAAAGTCACTAATATTATTTTAATCAGGAAGATCCAAACGGCTTATATAACTCCTTATTTAATACAATTAAAGCTGAGTACAACAATATATTTAAATCAAAAACATTTTATAAAAACAAAAACCTGCAATTTTGTGAGTGGGCAACTACAGGTATTTACAAAAGTAGGGCTAAGTTGTACGAACTATATGGTATGAAGCAATTTAATTTTGATCCTGCTTTTATTCAATATGTAAAAAATATTCCAAGACCTTCAAAAAGACCTGTGCTGCTGCCAAGTCGTTACATATCAGTAATAAGATTAAAGATTCAAATATTAGGTAAAAATGACTTGGAATGTAAATAAAATTACTGAAACCGGTCGATTACTACCCCGTGATAATAACTTAGAGTTGATTATAAATAACAAGGTGATTAATAATAAATTATATGTAGCACAAACTTTTAACAACTATTTTATAGACATACCCGCGAAAACAACTAGCTCCTTAAATTCTTGTCCAATCAAAGCTCAACGCATACTTGGGGGCAGCGTAGATAAGTGCAATGTCTTATTTAGCTTTAAATGTGTTAACCCCAACGATATCATTAAAGTATTCAAGTCGCTTAACTCAAAAAAGACAGCAGACTTGTGGGGTATTTCTGTGAAATTGATACAGTCTATTATTGTTAATTTATCTCCACATCTAGCTGAACTATTTAATAAATGTATCGATAAAGGAGTGTTTCCGAATTTAATGAAACACAATAAGGTAATACCTCTATTTAAGTCTGGATCCAAAACCGACCCTGGTAATTTCAGACCTATTTCAATATTACCTGCAATTAGCAAAATTTTTGAAAAAATTATATTGCAGCAACTACAAGCTCATTTTAATTCAAATATGCTACTACAGAAAGAGCAGTATAAGTTCACAAGGGGTCGTTCTACCATTCATGCAGGTGTGACACTTCTGAATCATATATATGACGCCTGGGAGAATAGACAAGATGCTATTGGTGTATTCTGCGATCTCTCCAAAGCATTTGATTGCGTTGAACTTAAAACACTATTGCGAAAACTCTTTTATTATAGTATCAAAGACTCTGCACTGGATCTTGTTGCCTCCTACTTAAATGATCGGATACAACATGTTGATGTTAATGAAATTCGCTCCTCTGGAGCATCTGTAGCTATGGGCGTACTGCAGGGATCAATTCTAGGTCCGTTTCTATTTTTAATTTATATTAACGATCTGCCATTCTATATACAGAACTTGTGCGACATTGTTCTATTTGCTGATGATACGTCACTTATTTTTAAAGTAGATCGTACGCTTACTGATTTTAACGGCGTTAATAGTTCACTTGCCCAAGTTGTAGATTGGTTTACGACCAATAATTTGCTAATAAACGCTAAAAAGACAAATTCTATCAGATTTTGCATGTCAGGAATTGCGGTACAAATATAACAATGAACGGTGATACCCTTAATATTGTAGAATCAACTGTATTTTTGGGGATCACTTTAGATAGCAAACTGCAGTGGAACGCCCAAATAACGTGTCTTGCAGGTAAACTCAGCTCGGCAGCCTTTGCCGTTAGTAAAGTCAGGCAGCTCACTGATGTAGAAACTGCCAGGCTAGTATACTTTAGTTATTTTCATAGTGTCATGTCTTACGGCATTTTGCTGTGGGGTAAAGCAGCTGATCTACAAGTAATTTTTGTACTCCAGAAGAGAGCTATACGTGCAATATATAAATTGAGTGCTAGAGTGTCTCTTAGAGAGAAATTTAAAGAAATTGGCATTTTAACGGTTGCATCACAGTATATATTTGCAAATATCATGTTAGTTAAACAGAACATACATTTATACAGTAGACACAGTGACATACATTCGATAAATACTAGAAATAAGCATAAATTAATTGGAACGCATCATCGTTTACAAAAGGTTCACGACTCTTTTGCAGGAATTGGCGTACGCCTATATAATAAAATTCCTTTAGACATTATGAACCTGCCGTTACATAAATTTAAGGCGGAAATTAAGACGCACCTCTTGATATATATATCCATCACGCCTTTACCCCTGAAGGGGTGGTAGAGGCATATTATATGCCCACTTTTCACCGTACGGATTCCTGTCTCACGTAATAGGTGGTGAGCCCATTGCCGTGTTGAAATAGACAGACGCAGGTTGTGGCTACATGCTGTTAAAATTTTACAAGCCGCCAAAAAGGCTTCAAGCAGGCTTAACGACTGCCATTTTACTGGCAACCGGGACCAACGGCTTAACGTGCCTTCCGAAGCACGGAAACGCTCGCAAATGTAAATGCCACAAAGTGGTCACCCATCCGAGGACCAGCCATAGTGAAAGTTGCGTAACTCAGTGATCGTTTACAGAACACTGAGACCGCGGGGCCACGAGCGCTTGTAATAATATTGATAGCAAAAATATCGATATAAGCTTTTGAAAATATAAGTTTATTAAAAGATTACACCAATTAGCTCATCAATAGCCGCTGACTATAAAAGGCTATCGGCCTTCTACACAAAAGCTTAAACAGTCATTTAATCTCCATTTATACATTATAAGATTACTCATTCAACCGCCATCTTTCTTTCATTACGGCTATTCGCAGCCAGTCTTAATTTGGCCATGAGGCCATAAGGTACCGGCATTCTTTATTGGGACTTATAAGGACAGAATTGATGAATGATCTCTTCAAATTTATTTTTTATCTATGGCAAGCTTTCAAAATTAACGCGTTTTGTTATATTGACGGTTTCAATGTGCTGCAAATGGGGCTTGTAATCTACTCAATAGCCAGTATGTTTGTTATTATTAAATAAAATTAAAATATGTTATATTGAAAAGTTTTGAAAAATATTAATTCGGCTACTACTGTTGGAGAGAACAGATCGCAAGGCTTCACGATCCATGCATACTTCTTTACTTGTTACAGATTCATTAATCGTTTCAAACATGCACGTCTGGGTATCCGAGTACTTTGAATCTTATCAAAGGGCCAAGACCCTCCTGTACCCTCTTCTTTCGCACAATAAATAAATTTTCTTCAATCGTTCCTCACTTATTCATTGGACATGTCCGAATTATAAATCATCAGCAGAGCACACCCTTTTCCATTTCGTTATTAAAATATCGCGAGTATATTATTTTTTCTAATTCGTAGTTCATACAGTGAAAGTTTAAAATCAACGGTTTTTTTTTACGTGTGGAAATCGTCATGGATAATAAGCCGGACTCCTATACTAAAACACACGGTGCCTTTCCATCTGCCTATGGCCAAGAGTCCCGAGTGAGCCCTCGGAAGGGTCGCCCCAGAGCTCCTGACAACATAATGAAGGGCATTTAGATTGCTCGGTTGTCTCTATAAACAACCGCATCTAACAGTGCCCCACTTTAACTTTAATAGATGTCACTATTAAAGTTAAACCTCAATTAATCCAAGCACAATTGCAAGGGGTGACCTTCAGACTGACGGGATTCAGTAGTAGTGTCCTCGAAATATTTATGAGGTTCAATTAGGTTAATTCAAATAGGTTAACATTACTGATCGAAGAGCTTAAAGTATATGTAACTTTAAGCTCTCTCTAAAGTCTCAGTTGGGCTCGTCACCGCTTGGATGGCGTGATTAGTAAATTATTTTTTTCAAACGTTGTCGATAGTGACTGCTAAACTTTACAGGTACCTACATCATATTAGTATTAGGACCCCACCAAGATCTCCGGGGCTCAATTGACCTGCTAACGATATGATGCGATGCTTACCAACGGACGAAGCAACGACGAGGGTATGGATCCTAACAATATCAAAAATCAAGCTGCTCCGAGCAGCCCATGAAAGTGTACCACCCGCTCAAAATCTACATAGAGTTCGGCAACAATAGAGAATACACTAAGTTAAAGAAGGCATCATATTATCCTAGTCCTTGTTTCGGTACGGTTCGGGGACTTCAGTGGCTAGAATATTGCCCTGGTTAGGCAAAGGTCACGGGTTCAATCCCCGCCCTGAACCAAGCTGTGTTTTATCACTTTAATAAAACTTATGTGAAAAGAGCAAACTAATTGCTTTAAAAATTTATCCATATCCTAGTCCGTTGGTCAGCAGGTGTGGCGACTTGATAAGGTCACCTTTAACTGTTTATATCTTCGATATCGTAAGAATTATATTTTGTAGAAGTACACATACTTATCATAAAATTACCAAATAGCTCACTCAGTCATCGTCGCCCAGTCTAACACCAAAAACTTTAAATTTAAAAAAAAAGGTTAAAAGTTAAACCCCAAAGGGGTAAAATAGGGATTAAAGTTTATCGAAGTATATAACATCTAACTAACTGTGTAAGTAAATAAAAGAATAAAATTACAAAGTCATATCGAACACATTCCCATATCAACTACTTTTATTATGATACAACAAATAATATGCAGTAAGTGCAATGGGCGTACGGCCAAGCGTGTCAGGGTGAGGATTCAGTTATAAACTAAATAGCAAATAAACATGGAATTAATATCCGGCTCATTCATTTTATCTAAATAAATATTGTACTAGTTGACTCCCTCGGCTCAGCCCGCGTGGTGAAGTTTTCCCGTTCCCGTTTCCCGAACGTGATAAGCACAATTTTTTGGCCTAGATTCCTAAGGAGGTACTAATTTTTTTGTTAACCCACGTCTTTCAATTTTAATACAATTGCAACCACAGAAGCGACAGTATTAGTAAACCCGCTTTATCAGTGTTCAGTAAACGATCACTGCGTTCAGCATCCGACCTTACTGTCAGTCCTGGAATGGGTAATAGACAGTCTAGTTTTGTGGCATGTCCATTCGTAAAATTTCTTGATTATGAATAGTAAATCAATTTTTAAATCTTCTATTGAGAGATCTCTAAAATTAGGTCATGTATCGAATGTGGACTAAAGAGGCACTGGAGTCGTGACGAGACAGTCACGAGAGACCTCGACGACAGGTGGCTCCGACATCACACGTGTGTTCGTATGCTCGTCATTCAAGATCGTAGATATAAGGACGAACACAGTTTAAGAGCAATTATTATGATAATAAATCTTATGTACATTATGTATTTGACAAGTTAAAATGGCGCCACCACTCTCGATGGTGTTAAGCAGACACGACGACTTGTGATTGTAGAGCAGGGGCACTGATAGTAGCACTAAGTTTGATGGCCCAGAAATATACTTAATATGCACAAAAGCCCAGACTGCAGCCACTCAACCCCGATCATAAACCAAGCATTACGTGGGGGATTTCCATGGCTGCATGATGGTACAAAATATTGTGCCAGCTTGTTTATTCTGAGTGTCTGCGCTGTTGCCTCGTCAGTTAGCCCTTACAGCTGTTGGTGGTTACTTTCAATAGTTAAACATAAAAAGATTCAATCCTACTATAAACTTCTGCTATTGAATCAAAGTATGCTTATGAGAAATTATATTTTTATAATGTTGTGATGCTCCTACTGGACACTTTATGATTTCTATTGTAGTAGGAGCATCAGGACATATATGTCCCCGTGCTCCTACTAGTAGGAGTACGAGGAAGAACTCGTGTTTATATTTATTTATTTATTTATTATTTCTATAACATACATTATTCTTACAGGCTAAACCCAATACAATAATGTACTACATAAAATAACTTAATTATTACGTAATTCCAGACTATGCACTGTCACCTTTACGAATTCCGCCAATGTACACATGAAACTATCTGTTTTTTGTGAAACACAGTTTAAAATAATTAATGCTCGTACAAGCGGGGCAAATTTTAACAAGTTTGTCCAAGGTACTGGAACGTCAAATGTGTTTCCCCTTGGGCCGCGTCGCAGCCTGGTGTTGGGCACGAGCAATCTGATTGTCTCCAATATTTTAGCATTATATAATTTGCCACGAAAAACTAAAAATACATACTTAGCTAGGGCCAAGTTTCGTCTCAACTCCAGATTATAGTAGCCAACCATCCCTAGTACAAAGAGAGTTGGGTACATAAGTGGATAGTATGGGTATATCCCATACTGCTTCAAGAATAAATACCTTGTGAATTTATTCGGGATCTTTTCTATTATGGACACATACTTGGCCTCATAGGGATTCCATATAGCAGCACTCGTCTCCAATCTACTCCTCACTAAGGCATTATACAGTGATTGCACGGCTACGGTATTTTGGAAATCTCTTGTTTCTCTAATTATGAATCCTAAGTTCTTAAATGCCTTTGCACATATGTCAACTATATGTGTCCTAAAAGATAACTCGGTAGAAAACATCACCCCAAGGTCTCGTATCCGGGCAACGCGTGGGATAGTTTGACCTTCAATGGAGTACCCGTAATGTAGTGGTACCCTTGCCCGTGTGTAAGACATTACGTTACATTTAGGATATTAAAAAATTACTGGTTTTTATACTCCATTTTACTACGCGGCTTATGTCTTGTTGCAGATGCACACAATCTTGCTCATCCCTAATCTGGTAGAATAATTTTAGATCGTCTGCAAACAACAAGCACTTCGCATATTTAACCACATCTGGGAGATCATTTATCATAATGAGAAACTCTAGTGGTCCTAAATTGCTACCCTGGCTTACGCCAGTGTAGGTACAATACGGCTTTGAGACATATCCCCCATACTCCACATACTGCTCTCTGGCGCCAAGATAATTAGCAAAAAAATGCAACAGGTCTGGGGTCAATCCGGCCGTCGCAAACTTCGTTAAAAGGATGTCATTTTCAACGCTATCAAAGGCTTTTTTAAAATCGAAGTATGGTACATCAAGTTGGGCACCCGCCTCCGCATCTAGCAAAGGCCTGACATGGTTCATGAAGCACATGAGGTTGGAATCAGTACTGCGACCTGTTCGGAACCCGTGTTGTGTATCGCTCAGTTGTGCATTCACCTGTACTCCTATAGCAGCGCACAGTGCCATCTCGAAAACCTTCGCGAATGTCGATAAGACTGCTACAGGCCTATACCGCTAAGGTCTGAGCCCGGCGCACCCTTTGGCACTGGTGTTACCCTAGTTGACTTCCAGCCACGGGGATATGACCTCTCTTTTAAGCAGACATTAAAAAGGTGATGAAGAGGTCTCGCTAATACCATTCTACAGTCCTTTACGATATAAGGTGGTATGCCGTCAGGGCCAGTCGAACGCTTAGGTTTAAGGCGATCGAGAGCCCGACGTACATCCTCCAGTGACAACTGTCCTACATGAACACGCACCCCACGTTCCGGCGGCGCTGCTGCAGCAACCTCGGCATCCAAACATGGCGCGCACACCCCATAAACAGAATGGAAGTAATTGGCAAACTCTTGGGCACACTCATAATCGTTTAATATTACCCCATTTTTAGCAATGCGAGTTTTACTTCGCTTTGCACGTTTCTGGCCAATATACCCCTAAAATGATCCTGGCTCAGATGTAAATTGTGATTCGACACGTCTTTGGTAGTTCTCAAAGGCAAAGTGAATTGTGAAACGGTAATAAGAGAACCTGTCATAATCGTTACTAAGTCTACTAGCTTTAAAAGATTTATGCCAAAAATATTTTAATTTTATGTCGCCTATAATATCCGCATGTATGTAGATATATCAATATAGGCGGTTATTTGTATATTTATTCATTGGTATGTATGTATTGTACGTATTTTTTATGTGACTTTACACTTCTACACTTATCTGACAATCAACATCTCTTTCGGTCCCGCCTGAAGTTGCCCAGAAGAAATTGCTATTAAGCGATAAGGCCGCCCTTTGTACCTACAATATTATTACGGAGTTCATCCTTCATAGAGGCCCCAAGCTCAACTCGCGTCTTCGCTCCCTGCAAGACTTTTGAAGGTATGAACTAACCCCATTGTAAGTGACCACGTCATAACTGGTAAAACGTGCTGGATGTATACTTTCTTCTTTCAATGCAAAGAGAAAAGTCGATGTAGTTTGTTGAACGCCGCTCAACCAAAAAACATGAAAGAAGTCAACGTAACCTATAAAAGTTTGCAACACCATAGGTAACTATCGCTGCCAAACCTATAATAAACTTTTGAGGCCCCTATAACCCAATATCCCTATAAACACCTATATCTATCCACAACCAAGCGAACGCGGATGGAAACCTCTATCCACAGGACCTTACCCGATTACTAGCGCTTCGTACACAAAGTGATAAATATTGTACAATTCCGATTGTACCGCTGCCTGGTCCTTCGTGCAAAAGGCAAGACTATGTATGTATGTATCTATATACCTAATGTGCTGAAACAAACAGAAAAAGCTATTAACTCTTTTTTTAGGGTCGGTCATAATTATAGCTCTCGCGTCAACAAAAAAATAACAATTAATTAAGTGCCACAAACATACCAATTATGTAATCAATATTATAAATGACTACGTCTTAAAATCGACATTTTGCCGCCCGTAGAAGGCCGGACAAGTAACCCCGCGGGGCAGGCTACTGCACACTAAACCCTATACCACAGTAAAAAAAAGTAATAAGCAGTATAACAAGGCGGCAGTGTACTGAAACCGGATACTACATCTTTCTGTTCTTTCAACACCGCAGGATTAGTAGCACAAGTGTAGCACTTCGGGTATTACCTACAAACTTGCTTAGGCTGCGGTAACCAGCAGTTTCTATCAGGTATGTCTGTCACCTTAGTAGTTTTGGACTTTGTTAAGGGCACAGATAATGTAATATAGTTCTTATAATAAGGGTGAATTTTATCTAAATCATTTATTGCCTGATTACAGTGGCGAAATTTTTTTTAAATAATGAAAGATTGATTTTATAGATACATACATAAATACATATCGTCACGCCTGTCTCCCATCGGGGTAGGCAGAGACTATGGCTTTCCACTTGCAACAATCCTGGCATACAACTTCGCTTGTTCCACTTTCATAAGTGTTTTCATACACACACGCAGGTTAAGGGTACTCTTGACCTGAACTTTTTCCAATATGTCTTCTATTTGATTGACATATGTACGTCGAGGTCGCCCCTTACCAGTTTGCCCATTCACTCTCTTCTGATAAATCTGTTTCGTTAGTCTACTTTCATCCATCCTCTCCACGTGTCCGAACCATCTAAGCATACCTTTTTCTATCTTAGTCACTATTTCTTCTACCATACCGCAATGTTCCCTTATCACACTGTTCCTTTCTTTGTCCATCAATTTCACTCCAGCTATACTCCGCAGACTTCTCATTTCCACTGCATTAAGTTTACTTCTATGCTTCTTCTGCCACACCCAACTTTCACTGCCATACATGAGTGTAGGAACAAGAACTCCTCTATGCACAGCCAGTCTTGCCTTCTCAGACACGTTCTGACTGCTCATAAAGGCGTACATGGCTCCATTCACTTGATTTCCAGCCAAAACTCTTCGTTCAATGTCACAATCACACTTTCCATCTCTCACAAATTTTGAATCTAAATATACAAAGTCTTTCACCTGTTCCACTCGTTTTCCTTCCACAAAAATCGAGCAATCCGTCATACTTTCCTCTATTTCAAAAACCATTACTTTTGTCTTATTTACATTCACTTTCATTCCTTTGCTTTTTAGCGCATCATGCATAATGTTAACCATCAACTGCAACTCCTCAGCCGATGATGCCAGTATTACCTGGTCATCAGCGTATAGGAGGCATTTGACAGTCAGTTCATTCATTTTTAAACCATACGCACTCTCTTGCAGTTCTTTCAAACAACTGTCCATGTTTCAAACAACAGCGACGGTGACGCTACACAACCCTGTCTCACACCTTTTTCAATGTGAATAAAGTCTGTGCAAGCTCCGTTGATCCTGACACAAGCACTGGAGCCCTCATAGAGAGATTTCAGTGCTCGTATCAAGTGACTGCTTACTCCATACTTGGCCAGTGTTGTCCAAAGTTCATGCCTCACCACTCGGTCATAGGCCTTTTCCAAGTCTACAAATATGCAATAGACCTTTTGACATTTCGCCAAAATTTTTCGGCTATGCATCTTAAGGAAAAGACCTGATCCGTGCATCCTCTTCCTTTCATAAATCCTGCCCACATTTTCCCTTTAGTTTCATTCATCACTCTTTTTATCAAAACTTTTGCATACAATTTGCCAACGATGCTGAGCAAGCATATGCCGCGGTAGTTTTTGCACTCTTGCTGTGACCCTTTACCTTTGTAAAGCGGCACGATGACAGCCTTGCACCAATCTCCTGGCACGCTGCCACTCCTCCAGCAAAGATTAAAAAGGCGGTACAGCTGGCAAGCTACCACGCCATGTCCCGCTTTCAGCATCTCGACAGAAATCCTATCAAATCCAGCAGCCTTACCCAATTTCATACTACTCATTGCTTCTATAGATATAGATAGATACAATATAGCTAATTAGGTGTAATATTACATGGTACAGTAGTGATCGAAAAATATTCATTGGTAATTGAAATGTAAGCCTTTGTAAAATTTTGTACACCGCCGAAATTGCTTTTTACCTGCCGCAATTGAAAACAGTTCCATGGACATTGACTAATACTACCGGAATTAGAAATATTAAAAAACAGAATACTGTATCTGATATCTACTGTGCCTATATCGATCGCAGAAAGTGTAACCATATGTGTGTCAAGTGCAACTTGTGGGTAAAGGTGTGTACACAACGTGTGATTGACCTTTAGGCACACTAAAAAAGTAGCGATCTGTAAGTGTCTGACACACATGATTGTAAATAAGTGTGTAGGAACTCACAGAGCAAGGAATCATGTTACTAGCGCTCTCTACTAGAGACTTTTCACACTACATATTTTAAGTAAACTTCTCAAGTGAAGTATTAATTTTGACATCGCTAAGAACTTCTTTATTTCATAATTTTCTTCTCCGTCAATGAAATAAGGTCAGAAGGAATTCAGAGATCCAATTTCATATACTCCACGCAGATAGATCCAATAAACTCCTCTAAGACTCCCATAAAGTTTCATATAATAAAAAAACAGACTTCAGTATAGAAAAATCTGTTGCAGCTTCTTCGATTTGCATACATACATACATATTGTCACGCGTTTATCCCCGAAGGGGTAGGCAGAGGCATACTATACGCCCACATTTCACCGTATGCATTTTTGACCCACGTAACAGGTAGTGAGCCTATTGCCGTGTTGAAATGGACAGGCGCAGGCTGTGGCGACCTGTTGTTGAAATTTTTCAAGCCGCCCTCTAAGCCCAACGACTGCCATTTTACTGGCAAACGGGATGAACGGATTAACGTGCCTTTTGAAGCACGGAAACGCTGGCAAATGTAAATTCCACAAAGTGGTAACCCATCCAAGGACCTCCTATAGCTTAACGCAGTGATCGCTTCCAGAACACTGAGTCAGCGCGGCCACGAACCCTTCGATTTGAAACTATCACAATATCAAAATCAAATTAAAAGTTATAGAGTAATCATGTTTACTTCCTGATTACGCGAAGCAATAGTTACATGCAGCTGTTGAGGAAAGAATCAGGAATAAAAACTTAAGATGTACAAAATTTTACGTACTTAGATATATTTTTCATTTTTTGTAGGCGCACATAAAAGTCAGAGATGGCGTATGTCTATTTTTTAAGGATAACTTACAAACCTACCAGCTCCAGTGGTCATATTGTGTACCTTTGACAATGCCGTGAGGCGAAACCGGTTTAGGTTTACAAAGTAAATGTGGAGGAACAGTACAAATGGTGTTATCTAATAGGTATGTATACCTCTAATCCTGTGGAATGAGAGTATAAAATAACTGCACCTTACGGTGGGAGCCGCGGGCGTCCTCTAGTATAAAATAAATCACATGAATTAAAGTCATTTTTAAATAACCAACAATTTAGAGCCTGAGGTTTTTGATTATATAAGTAATAAATGAACACAAACTTTAATAATAACCTCTGCCACCACTTCGGGGAAAGAGGCGTGACTGATATTAAGATGTAAAAAACTAACTAACCATCTTCACGCTGTGTCCGTGACGGAGTGTATGTATATTTATAAGCACTTGGAAGACATCACCAACCATGTGCCGGTTGGCTGGCTGTTTCTATCCTCATACAATCCAGGCATGAAGAAATGCAGGTTATATTCTTCATTTTCATCATCTCAAGCGTTGTCCCAGTTGCTTACACACCTTACCTGGATTTTGAGTCTGAAGCTAAACGGGTAATAGCATTACCCTTTTTAGGGTTCTGTGCCACATAAGGCAAATACGGAAGTCTTATACTTAATATCACTTTGTTGTTCGTCCGACGGCCTGTGTAAACCAAACGCGTGAAGATATCGAGACACAAAAAAGGATTTTTCCGACACTCTCGAGGGAATGAAGATTCGCCGGGGGCCACAACTTTTTACTTATTCTGGTATTCGGGGTGGAAATACTTACATCTAAAAAATCATTATAAGGATTATCGGCCAACTGTAACTAACAGGACTTTGTTTGTATTTAATACTCGCGGCAGCCCACGCGTGTTGAGATTTGTCTTAGAAATCTAACTCTTCCAATATCTTTTAGATTTTCCGTATCCGATGACCACAGGAAAATGGTCCCGGGTATAATATTTAGCATATAAGTACACGCCTATACACCTTTCTCTGAAGGATTTTTCAAAATAGATTTTGTGAATTTAGAGATTACACTGTACAAACTCGCAACTACCTCGTAAACTGTATTATAGATATCTGAGGTATGATTTCAAGAAGCATGTAAATAAACAGCATTTCTTGTATTAAGACAGCGGTTCACCCTCTGGCGTGTTAAGCTTAAATGCGCTGGTTCGAATCTACTTTAAATTTTCAAAAACTTTGTACTTTACATTTAAGATATCTTAGTTAGCGTGCCAACTAATTGCTTTTAATTTTTTTTAGTAGTTTGGCCACCACTGCCGTAACGAAACTTTGTCAATTGATTACAACTTAGTTGATATATATCAATGCCTAGTTGTAAATAAAAATACGAATTAAATAATAAATCATGACATTATAAATGATCGCAGCCGCTTCACCTCAACATTTAAACTTGAAACCTTACTTGCAGAGGTGAACATGTTGGTCGCAGTACAATTATATGCTGTGATTTCTTACATGTGTTATACATTATTTATAATGTTATATTTAATTACCACATGAACGCACACATGCTTTTAATCGAAGCATACCTACAGATGCAACCGAACCTCTTATTCCACATCATCATCCGAGCGTCTATCCCAGTTGCGTCTCGCGACGCCCGGGGTCCGCTTTCCTACATTTTCTCCTCCACTTCGCACGGTCTTCGGCATCCCCTGTAGTGAGACCATTGGCACGCATGTCATCCCTTACGACGTCAAGCCAGCACTTCTTGGGTCTTCCCCTCTTACCGGGACCCGGCGGGGCTGACATGGCCAGACATTTGTTACCTACGTAGCCCGGCGGTTGCCGCAAGACGTGACCCGCGTGACCCCACACATCCACCGCAGCATCTTCATTTCCGTGACACGCAGCTCCTGCTTGTGTCGCTCCAATATCGGCCACGTCTCACTGCCATGTAAAAGGACAGGTCTAATAATGGTTTTGTAGACCTGTCCCTTCAAGCGGATAGGCATTTTAGGGTCACAAATGACACCGGTCATCTCCCGCCATTTGGCCCACGCGGCAGCAATGCGTGACTTGACATCGCAATCGATGTCACTGGACGTGTGAAAAACAGATCCCAGGTATTTAACCTGGTCCGTGCGCTCGACCAAATCACCGCCTATGCGGACGGATGTGGGATCTGTCGGGTTTAGTGCCAAGTACTCGGTCTTCGCCACATTTAGTTTCAGACCGCCGTTCTCAAGCGTCTCCTTCCACGCCTTTACACGTCGCACCAATCTGCCCCTGTCCGCGTCTGCCAGCGCAATATCGTCAGCATACATAAGCAACCATGGAGGCTGCTCATGTGGGTTTCCATGGAGGCTGCTCATGTGGGTTTTGAACGAACCACTTACTCCACATCTTAGTGTATCCCCAGTTGCTTTCAAACTGGATTTGGAGCCCGGGGTTTAATTTTATGGGTTAGGAGAAGTTACGATTTGGTTTTTGATTCTCAGAATTGTCTCGTTCGTTCAGTTGGTGCACTGCTTGATAGTGAGATCGCCTGGAACCTGGAGATCTTAGACAAACCACTTACACCTAGAATGGCAACCAGAGTAATGCTCAAGTTATGACTACATATTAACCTTCAATCTATTAATCAAATAAGCAAATCGCTTTAATAATAGGCTTATTCTAATTTTAACAAGAGGTGATTGACCTTACTGACATGACATGACATGACATATTGTCAAGCCTTTATCTCCGGAGGGGTAGGCAGAGGCATACTATACGCCCACATTTCACCGTATGCACTTTTGTCCTACGTAACAGGTGGTGAGCCCATTGCCGTTTTGAAATGGTCAGGCGCAGGTTGTGACGACCTGCTGTTGACATTTTTTTCAAGTCACCCTGTAACGTTACAATTTTCCGGGAGGGGAAAAAGGTAAAGTTTAGGAGAAAACTATCACCAGAACTGGAGGAGTCCTGGCTTAAAAGGAACAGTAAAAGAAAAAGGAATAGGTAACATTAATTTAATAGATGTTAAAATATAAGTACGAATATAAGGCCAGGGAAACCGGGGGTAAAGTTGAAGGTCTTGACGGTTTCTTTAAAAGAGCAGGTTATCAGCACACGTCGCTAAGAAGGGGGCCTCGAGTAGGCCTCCCGTTGCCAGGAAGGGGCCTCAAGTAAGGCCTCCACATCGCCGACCGCAGAGGAGTAGGTCGTGGTTGTGAGGGCCGGCAGAGGGCTGAAAGCCACCAGCCGTTGGCATCACAAGCGACTGCCGACCACGACGTTGTTATTTCAGAGGGCACAGCCCTCTCACTCGGCGCTATTATTCAGTACTTCTTGCCAAAGCGAACACCAAAAGTAGACTCCCTTCACGGCCCCGGCTCCCTTCCTTTTATAGATTGGTTGACATTTCAAAATTTTAACAATGTGATTCTAGAACATAAAATAAGAATAAAAATTTATAACCAGGTCTAATACCTATACAACCTAACCTACTGACAGCTCTATCAATAAATTAAAAATAAAATCTAGGCTTGTCATTAACTGACATTAAAAATTACAAAATGTAAACAAACATTAAGAGAGCATAAAGAAATAAAATATAAAGGCCTAGGAATGATTCAGATAATGGTCATGCAGATAATTTGGAGAGAACGTATAATAAAACATTTAATTAAAAAAGTAAGTAAAAATTGTTACATTACATTTCCCCGACAACCCTGGAAAATTTTTGATTGTAATGAAAAAAATTTTGTTTGTAAGAAAGAAGGCATTGACCAGCTAAAATTAACCTATATGACTATTTACAGTGGTACAGAAAGTTTTACAAAAGATAAAAATTACGTTTCCCCAATAACCCTTGAAAATTAACAACTGAGAAAATTTCGATGTTGTAATAGAAAAACCTTGCTCTTTCATACACCTTTCATCAACCCACATTTCATACTCCCTCAATCATACATCACTTACATACTTAGGGGATATGGTTCACATTCTATGACACATACTCCACAAGGAAAAAAAAAAAAATTTTTTTTTTTTTAAATTACGATGGCTTATTTATTTAAATTAGGTGTCGTAATCCGCACCTTTTTTAAAACCCGTTAAAATTAAAAGAAATATTTACAAAGCTTTCCCAGCTTAAGAAAAGCAGTCAAGGTTTGAAAGCATAATTGCTTAAGAAAAGCCTTCAAGTTTCAAGTAGTTCAAGTATTAAAAATAAAACTTTCCAGCTTAAGAAAAGTAGTCAAGGTTAAAAGCAAAATTGCTTTTTCAAGAAGCTAAGTTCAAGTATTAAATACGATACACAATGGCTTATTTAAAGAGTTGTGTACCGCTCTATAAAGAAAAAAAGAAAAAACAAAAAGGAAAAATGCCAAAAGTGTTTGGAGAAAGTAAACCTTGTGAAGTATTTACAATGAACTTAATTTTAAATGATAAGTAAAAATTATTTTTAGAGACATCAAGGAAAAACGACTGTTAAGACATTCAAGTTTAAAAAATAAAATAACCACTAATAGTAGTTTAAAAATTAAGGATTGAAAAAAAAAACTTTTAGACAAAATATTATAAGACATTAAGGTAAAACAATATTTGTATAAAAACAATAAAATAGTTTTAAACGTGCCATTTTCCTCTTAAGCCGTTCTCCAAAATGGAAATAAGTGGTGACAGTTTCTCTTGTGTTTCAGATCAAAATTAAAGCATGATAAAAGAGGAGTCGCAACGTGCTAATCTCCCAGAAGGATTAGATAAATTTTGAAAACATTTCAGTGCAGCATCTATCACGCCTTATCCCCGAAGGGGATGGCAGAGGCATATTGTTGATATTGTAGAAGTATCAAAATAAAATACTAGCGAAATATAGTGTGTTGCTATGGTAACTAAACATTTATCTGTTATGTGTCAAATAAATAAAAATTAGTCTGCACTGAAAAAGCGATGTGTTCGTTTATTTTAGGTACGAGTATTTTATTGGTCTCTCTATAATTAAGATTTTAAAATATTAAACGAGTTTATTAGTTTAATCTAGGTTTATATAAATTTTCAAGTAATCTTCATACAGGTTGCACTAGACGTGAAAACAAAGCAAAACTAAATGAATTAATGTTCAAAGTGTTGATTTATGTAAAGTTTTGTATAAACAACCACAGGATATTGTCCTGCAGCCGTCGTGAAGTGTCCCAGCCCCCAACTAGTAAGAGACCACGAATGGTTTTAAGAACACTCACTAGCGAAGACTGGGTACGATTACCAGAGGGTAACCGCAGAGGTGTGCAAGTGTGTGGGATGCAGTATAATGATGTATTAGTAGAGTGTTATAATGTGCCTAGGTGATAACGACTATAGGATATTGTCCTTAGTACGTCGTAGAGAATCCAAACCCCAACTTGTAAATGACCACGAATGGTTTTAAAAACACTTGCAAGCGAAGAATGGATGACAATTACCATTGGGTAACCGCCGTGGTGTGCAAGTGTGTGGGATGCAGTATAGTGATGTATAAGTAGAGTGTAAAGAAGTATTGTATAGGTTGAGGTGGATGAGGTGATGAAAATATAAGCTTACCAAATAAAAATCTCTTGAGCAAGTTGTTTTAGAATTTAGAGAACCTGAAAATAATTAAAAAGGGGGGGGTTAATAAGAAGTTGGGCGCCAAACTGTAACGTTACAATTTTCCGGGAGGGGAAAAAGGTAAAGTTTAGGAGAAAACTATCACCAGAACTGGAGGAGTCCTGGCTTAAAAGGAACAGTAAAAGAAAAAGGAATAGGTAACATTAATTTAATAGATGTTAAAATATAAGTACGAATATAAGGCCAGGGAAACCGGGGGTAAAGTTGAAGGTCTTGACGGTTTCTTTAAAAGAGCAGGTTATCAGCACACGTCGCTAAGAAGGGGGCCTCGAGTAGGCCTCCCGTTGCCAGGAAGGGGCCTCAAGTAAGGCCTCCACATCGCCGACCGCAGAGGAGTAGGTCGTGGTTGTGAGGGCCGGCAGAGGGCTGAAAGCCACCAGCCGTTGGCATCACAAGCGACTGCCGACCACGACGTTGTTATTTCAGAGGGCACAGCCCTCTCACTCGGCGCTATTATTCAGTACTTCTTGCCAAAGCGAACACCAAAAGTAGACTCCCTTCACGGCCCCGGCTCCCTTCCTTTTATAGATTGGTTGACATTTCAAAATTTTAACAATGTGATTCTAGAACATAAAATAAGAATAAAAATTTATAACCAGGTCTAATACCTATACAACCTAACCTACTGACAGCTCTATCAATAAATTAAAAATAAAATCTAGGCTTGTC
This sequence comes from Thumatha senex, assembly GCA_948477245.1. Classification (NCBI taxonomy): domain Eukaryota; kingdom Metazoa; phylum Arthropoda; class Insecta; order Lepidoptera; family Erebidae; genus Thumatha; species Thumatha senex. The sequence continues at coordinate 948,745 of OX419724.1, forward strand.
ATTAACTGACATTAAAAATTACAAAATGTAAACAAACATTAAGAGAGCATAAAGAAATAAAATATAAAGGCCTAGGAATGATTCAGATAATGGTCATGCAGATAATTTGGAGAGAACGTATAATAAAACATTTAATTAAAAAAGTAAGTAAAAATTGTTACATTACAACCCTTAAGGGCCTTAACTGGGCTTAACGACTGCCATGTTTCAGGCAACCGGTACCGACGGCGTAACGTGCCTTCCGAAGCACGGAAACGCTCGCAAATGTAAATGCCACAAAGTGGTCACCCATCCGAGGATCAGCCATAGCGAAAGTTGCCTAACGCAGTGATTGCTTACAGAACACTGAGTCCGCGGGGCCACGAGCGCTTCACCTCACTGTACCACGATAAATAGGTTGTTACAGAGTTCTGTTTCGATATTTCTTTCTTTTAGCCATGACGTCAAGAGGCAGTCAAAAGGTGCACCAGATAGAGGCGAGGCGACCTTGGTCACGGAACATCTCGGTAGGGCCCCATCGCACACAAAACCCACAACCAAAAGTAAAAAAGTAAAAAGTGGAGGATGGAGTGCAGGGTAGCTGCGTGGAATGTTAGGGGAGGAATGGCAGATAAGATGAATGAGTTGATGGATGTTATGAATGAGAGAAAATTAGATGTAGAGATGTAGTGTGCTTGACAGAGACCAAGCCCAAGGGCAGCGAAGTCTTGGAGCTACCGGGTGGGTTGCTCGCGCTTTGTTCTGGAGTACCAGAGAGGGAGCATGGCAGTCGAGGGGTTGGAATTTTGCTGTCCTCGCGATTGGCCTCCGGTATGTACCCGTATGAGTACAAACTGGTAGGTCCTAGAATCCTCTGGATCCGTGTAAAACTTGGTTTGACGAAGATTTTCCTGGTAGCTGCTTACGCGCCTGTATCTTCGTCGAACACGAGTGAGCTGAGAGGACTTCTGGGAGAGTATGAGAGAAGCTCTAAATGTGATAGAAGGAAATGAAAGACTTATAGTATGTGGAGACTTGAATAGATGGGTGGGTACCGCTCGCGATGGTTTTGAGTCGGTAGTCGGGAAGTATGTGGATAAAAGGGTGAACGACGCTGGCAAGCTAATACTGGCATTTTGTAAGGAAAAGGATTTGTTTGTGGCGAACACAATGTTTAACCACAAACAAATTCATATGTATACGAGGAGATGTAAGTCAAAGAGAAGCATGATAGATCTATTCCTAATGGATAGTCGGCTCCGTAAACAGATGATGAATACAAGGGATTATCGAGGCGCTGAGCTGGGATCAGACTACTACCTAGTCACAACTAGGATTAGGGGTCTGTTCGCAGGTTGGCGTCATCGTACCGAGTGTCCTGAACCTGAGCCGACTTATAGCATCAAAAGCTGGAAGCTGCAGGATGCATCCATTAGGGATAAATATAAAGAAAGGGTAGCCGAAAAGCTTGGTGACGTACATGTAAGTAGTGAGAATGTGGAAAGTGTATGGCAGAACCTTAGGATAGTATGGTAAATGCCGCTGTGGAAGTGTGTGGAGAAACGAAAAGAGGCAGTAGTAATAAGCGTGATGCATGGTGGAATGAGGAAGTGAAAGAAGCAGTTCGAATGAAGAAGAAAGCATGGCTAGACTACTTAGCCTCGCGGAATGATTTTAATATGAAAGAGAGATACAAGCTGCAGAAAGTTAACACGAAGGCACTGATAGAAAAAGCTCGTGAAAGGTGCAGAATGAAAGCGGATGGAAGGTTGTCGTCCAATTTCCGGGATAATGCCAAGCTCTTCTGGAAAGAGGTAAGCAAGACCCGGAGTTGTTCGGCAATCTGCAGTATGAATAAAGTGCTTAGTGTTAACAATGACGTCCTAACAGACCAAACTGACGTCCTGCAGAGATGGAGTGAATATTATGGAAAGATGTATGCAAGAAAAGACAGAGATGCCACATCGGGAAGTGGAGCTCACTTCGATGCTCCGGATCCCGATGTCATTGAAGTCATTAGTATGAAAGAAATAGAACAAGCGATAAGAAGTATGAAATGTGGTAAGGCTGCGGGAAAAGACAGAGTTACTGCTGAGATGATCAAGTACGGTGGGTCGCGCGTCTGGGACACACTATGTCTGTTATGCAACTTATGCTGGTGAGGTGCCAGATGACTGGCGAGTAGCAGTTGTAGTACCTATTTACAAAGGGAAACGCTCGCGCCTAAACTGCTCCAGCTACAGGGCGATCAGCTTGGTCAGCTTAGCTAGTAAGGTGTATGCAAAGGTTATAACGGCACGAATGCAAGAAAAGTCTGAAAGGTATTTATGGGAGGCTCAATGCGGATTCCGACGTGGAAGAGGTTGCATGGATCAAGTGTTATCTCTCCGCATGATATGGCGGAAAAGTTTCTGGCTGTTAGCCAGAAGGTTTTCTGCGCTTTTGTGGATCTGGAGAAAGCACTTGATAACGTTGTGAGAGAAACGCTGTGGGACTTGCTGCCCGGATATGGTGTGGACGGCTCGCTACTGCGGGCAATACAGTCGCTTTATAGGGACTGTAAGGGGATGTGTCACCTCTTTTTGACGTCTGTACAGGCGTCAATCAGGGATGTGTCATGTCCGCCTGGCTGTTCATAGTGTATCTGGACAGTTGCCTGCAGAAGTTGAAAGATTTTAATATGGGTGTAAATTTGGGTGAGTTTACAGTTTACGCTGATGATGCGGTGCTCATGGCCTCATCAGAAGCCGACCTTCAGGCATTAGTCACTAATATGAAAGAGGAGTGTGAAAGTAAGGGTCTTCGCTTGAATGCAAGTAAAACTAAGGTTCTAGTATTTGAAAGAGGTGACGTAAGAACTAAATGCGAGATTAGGGTAAACCAGGAACGTCTAGAGCACGTTTATGAAATTGTGTATTTAGGAATTATGTTTAGCGCGGATGGAACATGTGATTCGGATGTAGAACGGCGAGTAGCTGCCGGAAACAAAGTTAACGGTGCTTTGTCCCAGTTAGTAAAGCGACAAAGCATCGTAAAAGAAGCACGAATGGCGATTCATAACGCAGTGCTAGTGCCAACTTTGCTTTACGGCAGTGAAACCTGGGTATGTCAGCAGATGCATAAAAGTAAATTGAATGCTGTGGAGATGCGATCACTTCGAAAATTGTGCAGTGTAACTTTGGCCGACCGAATACGTAACGAAGTGATACGCAATATGGCAGATTTGAATGAAAGTGTCAAGCATTAAGCTGGAAAAGGGCGTGCTCCGTTGGTTTGGACACGTCCAACGAATGAGTGACGAACGATTGACGAAGAATATATATTGTTCAAAAGTAGAGGGTAGAAGAAGTCAGGGTAGGCTGAGACTTACATATGAAGACCACGTGAGCAGATTGTTCAAAAACGGAAAGGTCATAAGTACTCGGATACCCAGACGTGCGTGTATGAAGCTCGAAGAAGCGAAAGAAGTATGCATGGATCGCGAAGCCTGGCGATCTGTCCTCTCTGACTACCCCGTCAGGGATAAAACGTGAAGATAGTTAGTTAGTTATCTTTTTCATTACAATTTAGTACGCAAAAATTGTTAAATAAAAATAAATTAAGAAGGAAAGATATAGATGGAAAGGTTTAAAAATTAATGCATTTACGACACAGATTATATACCGAAATATTATTTGGAAATAACCAGCCCTTTAGGGCCTTATAGCACTAAAAAAGTGTGATCAAGTATAGTGCGAGGCCGAATCACCAACTGCCGATATTACAGCACTTACGTCACCTAGGTTTTGACGGTCAACAACCGTAGCCCGTATGTCGCGGTCACCGTGCTCGTTTTCATTGCATTTCGTTCAACTTTCACTTTTACTTTGCCAGATGTGATGTGTATATTAGCGCCATCTATTGTCGAGTAGATGAACTAAAAATACGCATTATCAATTTTGTCAGAAGTTGCCTAAAAATTGTTTTTGTAAGAGATGTGGCTATATTTTTTATATAAAGTAAAAGTGTTGGTGCTTATCTGAAACATCACGACCAACCTGTTCAATTACTTTTAAGTATAATACCTGCAAACAAATTGTACAAATAAATAACTTCAAATATTTTTTTATATTAAGTACCAAAGTAATTAATTAAATAATTACTTATTACTAAATTCCTGAGTAATGTTTACATACTACTAAGGTGACTCCCTGATCCATAGATTAGAATCTATTAGAATACGTAAGTATTCTAACGTTTTTCAAAAGGAGTCTTAGAAGGATTTTGCCGGATCACGTCGGTAGAGCGAGTGCCGCCCCGCCGATGTAATAAACTTCCGTCCATAGGCACCGGTAACGGTGACCACTTTCACTACTAAGTGGTATAAAAATAATAACAAAAACTTAAAGAATCTACAATTGGTGTTAAAAATATCGCCGTCCAATTGTAATTTCAAACAATCCAGTAAAAAAATCCAATCCAGCAAATATACACACAAAATTTCATTAAAATCGGTCCCGTCGTACCTATAGGAGATAGGTGTGAAACACGTACAGTAAGCAAATTAATTTTTTTCGGCACCAATCCATAATATATTTTTTATTTCTTTAAACTTTTTATTTCTGAAACAGAACTATTTTTTGTATTCCAACCAATCAGACCAAAGAGATCGGGACCTCCTACTATAGCTATGAAATACATCGATCAATGTTTGACAGCCAAGTGACTAAATTTAAATTTCTAAACAAAAAACAAAAGAGACTCAAAGAACATCAAAATTTCACAGACAGGAACATTTTGTATTGAAAAATTCAATGGTCATTTTTAGTTTTTGCTTTATTTATTATGTTTGTTTCTAACCGTTTAAACCTACACTGAACCTTTACAAACCTTTCAATATGAAAATCAGCCAAATCGGTCTGGCCATTGTCGAGTTTTAGCGAGACTAACGCACATCAATTCATTTTTAAATAAAAGAAGACTAGTCTAAGCTCACAGTAGAGGTTTGTGCAAGTAGTGAGTCTGCACGGTCAATAGCATTGTTGATCATTATCTACATCTCTATATAAATTTTGACGTACTTCCACAAGTCAGGATGGCCGAGCGGTCTAAGGCGCTGCGTTCAGGTCGCAGTCCACTTCTGTGGGCGTGGGTTCGAATCCCACTTCTGACAAACTTTTTGGGACCCATATTGAGTGAAACACTGTAGTATGTAAACAGATTGCTATCATTTATCATCGAATAATTAGTGAACTTTAGATTTATAAAATTAGTTCATGTACACGTTTACACGATGGGCCATGTCACCATTGACACGATTTTGATATCTGTGTCAGTGCAGACTGCAGTTAATTGTGAGATAAATAAAATTGTAACCCAGTTACAGATTTAAGTGTCATAACCTAGTTGTAACCTCTGACGCACTCAGGTGCATCTGAGTTGGAATACATGTCATATTTTCGTAGCTCCCAAACGGATGGAATAATTTTGATGCGGTTTTAAGGCGGGATATTTACGAGAAATATTGATCTTCATCTAAGAATCTATGAAGAAATATGAAACCTTACTTCCACAGGTAGGATTAGTTTAGTAGATTAGTAACTAATCGTCGTAATCTTTACTAAAGCGCTATCTATGTGTCAGGCAGGGCACACAATAATTTTAAGTGCGTTCTAAAACCAAATGTTTAAATTAAAACAAATCCCACGAGGTTAATTACTAAATAGAAATGAAATTTGTAATATTATATATATATTTCTAATGATATGTGCAAAAAGATGACATAGGTACTATTATTTACTTATTGCTACTTTACTTAAATACTTTTAGAACGCACGTGATTTATAACCTCAAAGTCAAGTTCATTTCAGTGACGTTTAGTTTCGTCTCAAGAAACTATAAATAGGTATTTCTATCGAATGACTTTCATATTCGCATAGAAAAAAAGTTACTCAAAAATGACTACAATAAAAGTTAGTGACGAACAAGAACTTATTAGTAAATTGGCTTCGTATATAGAGAAGATATCAAATGACTCGATTTACACCCGTGGAAAGTTTTACATCGGTCTTTCCGGTAAGTTGCTTTTTTTTAAAAGGTCACCGAAGTAATTATAATGCAAGTAATATTATATGTATTGCCAATTATTTAAAGATAATTGGCACGGCACGCATCGCATTTCATCTTATATGAGTTACAAAGTTAAACAGGCCGGCACCGGAACCGGAGACATGACCAGATAAACCGACTTTAAAACAAAATGGGTAGTGACTATACCGGCACTTTGGATCTAATGTATGAGGTTGAACACCCTTGAAAATATGTACATAAGGATTTGAGTTGGCATAGATGGAACTGTGCTAATGTAGCAATTGATGAATAGGTATTACACGGTCTGTACTTCGTACTGCTTCAGAATGAAAATATGTAAATATATTCATTCAATATTCTTGTCTATGACGCACGTCGGTATCTATTCGAATTTTGGATGTTTTATCTATTTTCTATCTATCTATATATATAAAAGGCAAAATCACTGACTGACTCATTGATCGCGATATTCTTTTCAATACGTAGGTTTCCGCTAAGAACGGATTTTGCGAAATTCTACCCCTAGAAGTAAATAAGCGATAAACGGTTGTATGGAAGTTCGTCATTTTCAAAGTTAAAAACAAGAAATTGCGTACACCTGTTTTCGGTTATAAATAAATGGGCACGTGTATCGCGGTTTCGGACAATTTTACCTTTAAGGAGGTAAAACAGGGTTTGACTAATTGACTCATCAGAAACTAACGGAGCTATGAAGCCCAAACTTCGCATGGGGGTTCTTATTAACACATAAGTGCCCCCTATGAAAGGGTTTCGTGAAATTCTACCCCTGAGGACTAAACTACTACTAACTAAACTATCAAACATTGGTACATACCTGAAATTTAGTGAAAGTACTCATTAGATCTACCTTGAAGCAGCATCAAGAAAAGAATACCCGGTATTGCAACGGGAATGAAACTACGTGGGTAAAACCATAAACAGCCTGAAATTTGGTGAACGTATCTTTTACGTACCTACGTTAGATGTGCACAAAGAAAGAAATTCCCGATATTCCCAGAGGAATTTAATCCTATTAATATTATAAATGTACAAGTTTGTGAAGATTTTTTTTCTATATTATTAGGACGTTTGTTATTTAATCACATTTAGATGAAAATCAGCTGTAGATAGAACATTTCCTGAATTAATATACAATGTGTTAAGAAAACCCTGTCCGATCCGTGAAGGTATTGGTAGGTATCGATATGTGATTTTATTCGTGTAATCCTTTTTAGAAATTACCCCATAAAAATACCCCACAATATTATCCTAAAAATTTACCCCGAATAAAATAAATTAAATATTAATTTAATGTGGTAGCTTACATGGCAACACAGGGAAAGGGCTATTCGGAGATGCAAGGTCAAAAGATCAGCTTACACCTGCCGGCGGTTTCTTTTGATATCACATACACTCCGCCGCATGCCAAGAAAGATGTTGTCAGTTTTTGAAAATTGGCTATATTTTAAGGAAATTGGACTAATTTTGATTCTAAAAACACACATTTAAAAAAATTATAACTAATTCATTATAAATAATATGATTTTAAATTTTTTTTGATTATGTTATTGAAGTGCCTATGTGCCCCTTTCGGGCCGGACAGGGTTTTTTTAACACATTGTATAGGATACCTACTTTTTATCCGGGAAAACATCTTTTTCCCGCGAGAAATCCTTTTTGTGCACTAGTGAAACTTCATGTGAGCGGAACCGAGGGCATCAAGTATTGGAGACATTTGAAAATTATTTTTGTAGAACTTTCTATAATGGACCATCAAGCCGAGATTACTGAATCAATTTTGGCATGATATTCTGCGCGGTTTCTTTGTGAGAGAGGATGAAATGTGTGTAAAATGTATATTCTGTTACCGCAGTTTCGCCCGCGTGTATATTATTCAGTTTTAACTCTTCAACAAGTATTCCGATTCCGTGGTTTGTTGTAGAAGGGGATACTTCAAAAGTTGTTTCCTAAGAATAGCCTACGCGAACTAATCTCTCTTTGTCTTTTTCTCTTATGTGGCGCAAACGAAGTTGCGCGGGTCAGCTAGTACATTCTATAAAATACAACATTGGGCATACAATAATGTTAGGGCGTCGGGAAACAATATAGGCACATATAAATAAAATTGAAGTGTCTATTGAAATACAAGTTTAGAATGTCTTATACGGTCTTCTAGTTGTTATACCAATCCTCGTAAGCTGCCTCGGTGGCGTAAGCAGTTAGTATGCAACTGCCGCGCTGAGGTCGCGCTGTCGATTCCAGTGTCGGAACAAATATTTTTGTGATCCGCAAAATGTTTGTTTCGGAATTTGGGTGTCTCATAAATGTATAATATGTATGAATTTATTCTGTCTGGTTTATTGTGTCTGGGTGTTATTTATTTATAATATGTATGTATTTAGAAATATGTAAGTATGTTTATCAGTGATCTGGTTACCATAGCATAAGCTCTGCTTAGTGTGGAATCAGATGACTTTGTGCGATATTTATTTATTTATGTATTTTAGTAAAGCGACAAAGCATCGTAAAAAAAGAACGACTAGCGATTAATAACGCGGTGCTAGTGGTAACTTTGCTTTTCGGTAGCGAAGCCTGTCAGAAGATGCATGAATGTAAGTTGAATGCTGGGGAGATGCGATCGCTTCGAAAATTGTGCGGCGTAACCTTGGCCGACCGAATACGTAACGAAGTGATACGCAATATGGTAGGTTTGAATGAAAGTGTCAGCTTTAAGCTGGAAAAGGCCGTGCTCCGTTGGTTTGGACACGTCCAACGAATGAGTGAGGAACGATTGAAGAAGAAGATATATTGTGCGAAAGTAGAGGGTAAAAGTAGAAGGAGTCAGGGTTGGCCGAGACTTACATATGAACACACGGGAGCAGATTGCTCAAAAACGAAAAATTCAAAAGTACTCGGATACCCAGACGTGCTTGTATGAAGTGACTAATGAATCTGCAAGGTAAAGAAGTATGCATGGCATAGATCGCGAAGCCTGGCGATCTGTCCTCACTGAGTACCCCGTCAGTGATATATCGTAAAGATAGTTAATTAGTTATGTATATCAGTTGTCTAGATCCCATCCACAAGCTTATACCCTGTAAAATGTACTATTTATTTTTCAGGAGGTTCTGTGGTGAAATATTTAAAAGAGAGCCTGCCCAGAGTAGATACAGAGTGGTCAGAATGGGTGGTGGCGTTTTGCGACGAACGCGTGGTGCCAGAAGACAGCGAGGACTCCACTTTCGGCGCGTACAAGAGGGAACTTCTACCTAATATACCCTTGAAAGAGAGCCAGTTTGTTACCATCAAGCAAGGAGTTTCAGGTGATTTTGCCGACTGTACATAAGTTTTCTTCTGCTTGTTCGTCTTCACAGACATTTCTGTGTTCTTTCCCTTCCCCCAGATTTTGCCACTTTTTCCTCCACTTCGACTGATTGTTCTACCACTTAATAAATTCGATAATGTTTGCATTTTCTTTTTCATACAAATCATATACCAGTTTTTACGATTTCTGTGGTCGTTTTGTTACCCAGCGCAATCTAGTCTTGTCCTATGGTATTTAGACAATATACATTCTTAAGTATATTATACATAAAAATAAACTCTGAAAAAAACATTTGTGGATCACACAGGTTTCATTAAAATGGATCCAGCCTTTATAAAGGTAGTCCAAGTTATAACATTACATAACAGCTAGCGAAATCGTTTTACAGCTTTTCTGGAGGTTAGCTGGGGCAAACAAATAAACTATTAGAAACATTGCAAATACAAACACATTACTTTTGACATGCCTTTTGAACTTCCGAAAACGCCTGTAAAATGGAAATGGCACAAAACGTTCACACATCTTAGGAAGATATAAGATGCTTAATGTAGTCTTCTTTTACAGAAAACTGAGCTACGAGCGCTTCAATAAACCAATTATAATTTATTTACAGCAAAAGAAGCAGCCACAGATTACACAGAAAAACTAACAAAAGCTTTTGGAAGTGACGATTTCAAGTTTGACCTACTACTCTTGGGCATGGGTCCTGATGGCCACACCTGTTCTTTATTCCCTGGTCATCCACTATTAGACGAGGTTCAATTGAAGGTAGCAGCCATCACCGACTCGCCTAAACCTCCCCCAGAGAGGGTGACGTTGACTTACCCAACTGTCAATAACGCAAGGAATTGCATATTCGCGATTAGTGGTACTGGGAAGGCTGATATGGTTAAGGTTAGTCTGCTTTTTTTTATTTGGCGGATTTTTTGCGTGATCTAGCGCCATCTAGCCCACATTTTTTATACCACTCCGGTGACAGGCAAGTATACGGCCCACCTGATGAAAAGTGGACATTGTCTGTGGACTTTTGCAGTACCAGAAGTGCGGTACTCGCCGACCCTGTTAACTTCCTAAGACCCCTTATGAAGAACCCCATACTGTAGACATTTGGGAAACCCAGGCAAGGTAAATAACCTTAATCATTTACAGTTATTAAATGTATAAGAAGCTTGTGCTACGGAATCTACACAATAGATAAATTACTGTAACTGGGGAATAAAACACCTTTCCATCATACCGTGGATAGAATCTCAACCCAAACCAATGGGCTAGTTGAAGCACATGTATTCCGTGCTGTAGAAACACGTTGCCAGCACAGTTTCTCGATATATTCAATTTACTTTCATTCTCTATAAACATTATACAAAGAGTTACCATCTCAAATTAGCCGAATAATATTGTGTCAAATTCGTATTGCATGCCTACATTTTTATTGGTTGTTAGACAGTGACAACACTTTATGCAAGAGTAAGAAAACAATATGTGTGTAGTTTTCCCCCGGCACGAAAGTTGGTTGAAGGTGATTTCAATTGAGTACATTACGCGTCCATTAGTTAAATCGTCCTAGCACTACAGGTTATGGGCTCCATGAGGTCATCTAAATACAGATTTTTTTAACAATTTTTATGGCATGGCGACTTCGGCCTTTATAATAATAATAATTCATTTATTTGTCAGAATATTGTACATTTTACAAGATGTTCTAAAATTATATTTGACCATTATAATTCTACTGTTTCCAGTGTACAAATATAAAATTGAGTCAGTTTTGGAAATGTATCATTTAGAAAGTCATCAATTGAGTAGTAGCATTTCTGTAGAAGGAATTGAAAAAGCTTACTTTTAAATTTATTTAAGGTTAAAGTTTTAAAATAATCAGGTAGGTACTTTGTTATAAATGCGGATTGACATACAATATACATAGTTCGAGAATATTTGGAGATTTTGCTTAGGTATATGTAACTTATGTGGTCTTCTACTACTTGGTCTGGTTACAACATCATTATGAAGACAAAATAGGATTATATGACGGTGGACAAAGACACATACTACAAATAGATACATATAAAGCCAGCAGCGGTAGTATTTTACATTGTTTAAACAGCGGCACACACTGTCTAACGGATGTGCTCTGAATATAGAACGCATAATTTTTTTTTGAACTCTGAAGACTTTAGCAATATCAACAGAATAGCCCCATACTTTAAACCGTACCGTAGCATCGATGCGACATAGCCATGATATGCTCATAATGCAGCCTCAATGCCAGCCACTCGTGTAATTTTATATAAGACATACAAACCTATCTATTTTGGAGCACAGTGCATAGATATGTGCCTTCCAATTACAATTCTTATCAATAGTTATGCCCAAGAATTTTATGTTATCGACTTCATCGATAGTTTCCCCATCATGACTTATTTGTAGTTGTGGGCGTTTACTATTGTAAGTTTGAAATTGGATTAATTTTGTTTTTTGTTTTTTTGGTATTTATGTGTAAGTTATTAGTTTTTAACCATGCGATTACGTTACGTACGTTTGTGCTATTGTAAATACAGTACACAATTTAATCCACAGCGTATCCTAAAAGACAAGGACGAGCTGCCGGCGCGCCGCGTTCAGCCGCAGGCTGGCTCGCTCTACTGGATCGTGGACGAGGGCGCCGCGACGCGTCTTTGACACTAACAACCACGTGTTTATTATGCGATACACCAATCGTCAGTTATAATAACTTATTAGCAGTATCATTACTAATATTTTAAAGGCAGACGTTTGCATGTTTGTTAAACAAGCACAAACGACTGGACCAATATGAATGAAAATTAGTGTGAACGCAGCTGGTACCTCATATTAACACTTAGTTACTTTTTATCCTGGGTTCCTATGGGAAATGGATAATGGAAATCTTCACTACGTGGGCGCAGTCACGGGCGTCTTCTAGGTCATAATAAGGGACCAATGACTAGATGAGACCCTTTAGAAGTCCTTAATTTTAATTTTAATAGCCCATTTAAAACTAACCTGTAGAAAAGAAACTCCTTCGTTTATTAATCAATTCAAAGAATATGCTTCTTTGTTTAATAAATTTCAAGTGCAATTCATGAACTATAACCATAGACAACACAGTTTAAATCGTTTTGAAAGGACGGGTGTCAACAACAACATAAAAGGGGGTCGGGCTGCTCCAGTCGCCTGAACGTTTGGTTCTGTACTAGTCATAATAAACACATAGTATTCATGATTAATTAACAAGTCAATAGAAATGCCTTAAACAAGAAAATGTCGCCTCATTGATGTGCACATCCACACTATTTAGACCATTAAATAATAATGTAAGGCGCGGGCCAGACAGAAGAGACGTAAGACGCAGACGGGGCGCGGACAGGGCGGAGACAAGACACGGACGCGACTTTTCAAATTATACAGAAGACGGGGCGCGGACGCGACGCAGTCGCGCATTCAGACTATTTTTCGCATTCTACAGTCTGATTTTGACACGACGACATGTCTTCTTCTGACGATGAAGATGTACTAGCACTGGTGCATCTCGCTAATATACAGGTTTTTTTTTTGTTCACGCATCTTTGCCGTAGGCAAAGCTATCTTATCTTCATGTTTAACTAGCTAAGCTATATTACATACAAAGCCCCGCAGGGCCTAATTTAACATTAATTAATATTAATACTCACTCATACTGTCATCTCCTAACATTCCAGTTCTACTCGTATTCTTCTCGCTCTTTCACACATTTTTATAACTAACTTAATCTATCTTCTTTTATTCTGGCCCCAATAGGCATACTCGTCTCGCTTTTATCCTTCCTCCAGCATTTATTCCATACCTTTCATACTAGTGGGTTTTATGGTGTGTTGGGTTTTCTTTATTTAATACCAAATACAATATTTACATTTTCATATACATGACAATTTCTTACATACTTAGTTCCAATAATCTAAATTAAAATCTTACAGGACAATATTTTTATTTATATTGTTGTACATTTCTTATACTCTATTTCTAAGGTTAACTATATTTACAATTTTTTTCCAAATTTTAGGAACTGTTCTCTATGATCAGTTACAAATTTTGACATATTTTCTATTGTTACTGCCATTTGCGTTTTTACTTCCAGATCCATTCTGTCTGCTGAGTGGATTGGACAATCGACTAGCAGGTGGACCACGCTTTCATTTACCCCCGGCTCGCAGGCACACGATGGGTCCGCCTTACACTTGAAACGAGCCAAGTATTCTGCGAACCCACCGTGCCCTGTTAAAAGCTGGGTTGTAGTGCCGGCGATCGTCATCTTGCGGACGATACTGTACGCCGCCACTGCACAAGGGAAGAAAACCTTGGTGACGGAGGCGGTCTCGCCCTCCCTGTACCTCTTGTTCCACTCGTCAAGCGTGCCCCGCCTTAGAACACGCCTGACGAATGAAACAGGGCACAGGCCGTAGTCCGGTGCTCTCTTCAGTGTCAGAGCCGCTTCCTTCGCGAGCACATCTGCTCCAGCCCTGCGTGGGCCTTGACCCAGAATAAGGAAATTTCCTTACCCTGGGCCAATCCGCGCTGAATTGCGGCCCTGGTCTCCACTGCCAAGGGATGGAGGGCATGACGGTTTACTACCGTCAAGAGAGCGGCTCTGCTATCACTGAAGATGCCGAACGTGGACGCGCCACGCCCGAGAACCTCACTGGCCGCTTTGCATAACGCCAAGAGCTCGGCCTGGTAGACGGTGCAGTAGGGCGAGAGAGGAAGTTTGAGTGTCGGTCGGTCTCGCTATTCCAAAAGGATAGCGCAGCACCGACTCGGCCCTCAATCTTGCTCCCGTCGGTAAATATTCTTACGTCGAATTTATTCGCTTCATTTAATTGTTCCTCGTCTACCAGACTTGTGAACTCCAGGACGGTATGCTCTGCGGGGTGAGGCATCTCCAAAGCCGAGGTCATTCGCTCGACCTCCCTTGACCTTGAAACCATGACTGGTTTACCCCTCTCTTGGCCTCATATAATGAGGCCACCTCGTGAACTCTGAGGTCCAGAGGGAGCAACCCAGCCAAGATCAGCGCCGAATTCAGGGAGACCGTACGACAGGCCTTGCAGAGCTTTTGGGCGAAGCCGCGCTGTACCACGTTCAGCTGCTTTCGGAAACCAAGCTTCTCCGCCGTTGCGTGCCAAGCACTGGCCGCGTACAATATCGTCGGCTCCACGGCCGCCACGTAGATCGTCCGGATCACCTCGGGGTGTAACCCCCAGCTGATCCGGGCCATCCTCGCTAGCTTCCTGTTAATGCCGATCGCCTTTCTGCATATGTTAGAAACGTGTGTGTTGAATGTGAGTTTGTGGTTGATAGTGAGCCCCAGGATTTTAGTCTCGTTTGACATGCCAATGTCTATCCCGCCCATGCTAAGGCGCGGGGTATCGTACTTTAATCTACGCGTAATGACCATTGCGCACGTCTTGTGCGGTGGGAACTTTTATTTGTTTCCGATGCCCCACTCCCGCACACGCGCAAAAGAGGCATTGGCATGTCCCTCTATCTCCAGACCGGTATCTCCATCGAACACCAAAACCACATCGTCCGCGAAAGCCTTCACGTAGACGTCCCTATGCTCCAACTCTTTCAAAAGCGGATTCAGAATTAAGTTCCACAGTAAGGGACCGCCTATCGATCCTTGGACGCACCCTTTCTCCGTGGAGCGTATACACTCCGCGCCCGCATACCTTACCCTTACACCTCTCTCGCTAAGGTAGCTGCCGATCACCCTCCTCAAATTTGCCGGACACTTTTCCTCAGCCAGTCGTACCTTTATGACAGGCCACCAGGCGCTATCGAAGGCCCCCTCTATGTCCAGAGACACCATAGTGATTATTTTCTTTTCATGAAGCTTAGCCCCTATGTGCCTCATAAGGTCATAGAGGGCGTCCTCGGTGCTTTTCTGGGGCATAAAGCCGTACTGGCGAGTACTCATCCGCGGCAGTAGATGGTATTTGAGTCGAGTGACCAACATTCTCTCGTACACCGTACCAAGGACGGGCAATAGCCCAATCGGCCTGTACGATTTGGGTTCGGTGTACGAGGTTTTACCCGGCTTCTTCAACACCACCACCACGGCTTCCTTCCATATTTTAGGAAAGTAGCCGTGATGGAGGCACTAATTCAGCAGATTCAAGAAGTGCAAGGGGTCGGCCCTAATGGCGTGGGTGCAGATATCGGCTGTAAAGCCATCCGCCCCCGGAGCTTTTTTGGGGTTAAATCTGTGAAGCGCATCGATCAGTTCGCCCACCGTAAAAGGTGGGTCATTGCCATCATGACCCTCTCCATCTTCTACCTTTTCGGCGGTCTCGCGTATCTGACGATGCACCTCATTGTCCTCCTCCAGCTGGTCTCTCGGGTAAAAGACCCGAGCGAGGAGTCCTGCCGAGCCCCCTGCGTCCAGATGGGTTCCATTATGGATTAGCAGTAGGTCTTCTTCCCTTACCGTGGCCCTCCCTATCATTCTATGAACCCCCTCCCAGACTCCCTCCCTGTCCTGCTTTCCGCAGAAAGTCTTCCAACCTTCAATCTGTGCCGTTCTTACTTCCGTTTCATACTTCTCCTTGCATTCTAGGTACCGCGCAACGACCACTTCCCTCCTGTCCGGTGCCGCATTCCTGATTCGGCGCCTTTTGGTATTGACTTCCTTTTGTAAGTCAGCCAGTCTTTCTGTCCACCACGGCATAGCCATCAGCTGTTCCGCTTTTTTCGCCGGTATATTCTCCTCGCATGATGTTTTTATGGCGTTCGAGAACGCGCTCACCTCGGCTTTTAATTCCCGTGTTCTTATGATGGGGTCTACCCGAGATCCAAGATGTTGAGCCACGCTGGCCCGGAAGTTTGCCCAGTTTGCCTTCTTGGTATTATAGAGGCGCGTGGTTCTCTTTATGTGGGTGCCTTTTGCCCTTTCCAAGCTGATATTGAAGGCTATGCCGTTGTGGTCAGAACTAACCAGGCTCGTATCAACCCTCCAGGCGCCAACCAGCACGAGCATGTCGCCCGTACAGGCAGTGACGTCGACGCTGCTGTGGTACCTCTTTCCACCCCGCACAGTATCAAAGGTCGGAATATTTCCACTGTTCAGGACATGAAGGGTCATCTGTTCGAGAGCGTCTCTGAAGTCGCTACCTCTCTGGTTTTCGTATGGGTGCCCCCACCAGGTGCTCTTTGCGTTGGCGTCGCCTCCAATGAGAAGTCCCCGGGGTCCCGACGTATGCTCGATCTTCTTAAGGTGCTCTAGGTAGGGCCCCAATGGGACTTGGGGTTCAAAGTAGAAGGACACCAGCGTGATCTTCCAGACACTGGTTTGGATCCCCACCACCACGATGTTATCGGTGGTGAGTTGTGGGTACGGTATGACGTCCACCGTAGGGTCAAAAACAACGATGGCCGCCTTTATTGTCCCATCTCCCTGCACACCGTTCTGGAAGACCCTGACGCCCTGGTATGCCTTCATCCTTTTTATCCCACCCACGTAGGGCTCCTGCACCAGTGCGAAGGCAACCTTACGCTTCGAAGCCTCGAGCATTAACTCGTCGGTTGCCAGTTTCTTCTTCATAAGGTTCGCCTGCAACACTCTGTAGGGGGCAGCATTCACCGGGGTGCCTTCAGCAATATTGTGTGGACGCTCTCGCTATTTTGTCCCACCTCATTCGTACCGGGCATGCATCGCTGTATATGTTGTGCCTTGTGCTGCCTAGCCCCTCCCTTTGGCAATTTTGGCAGTTTGGTTCTGCACCCACTGCTCGCTCCGGACATTTTAGTCTCATGTGGAGCCCACCGCAATGACTGCAAGTGGGCTCAGATGTTTTGCAGAACTTTCTGCTGTGCCCGTACCCCAAGCACAGAGAGCACTGCGTCAAGGGCGTTTGATCTGCAACTCTTATTGGTTGCAGATCAGCTTGCAGCCGCCTCACGCCCAAGGCACGGGACCAAATTGCCGGAGAGACCCTGAGCACCACATGGCATATGTGGGGGTTTCTTGCACCCCTACGGTACTGCACGGTCATACGATCCTGTTCCGGGTCAAGGTCTCTGAAAACGTCACGATTTCGAGACCTGATCACCTTCAAAAGATCTTCGTCCTTGTGGACTTTTAGTACGCCGTATAGCACCAATAGTGGGTCCCGGTTTTTGACCTGTTCGATGCATAGGCCCTTCTCTTTCTCCCCAATTCTCTTTTGCGCTCGCTTTCTTTCTTCATCTGTCTTATATCCTATTATTACGCTTCTATCCTTCGTCTTTCGTACCTTTTCTACTGTAATCCATCCTTCATCTTCACTTGCTACTCTTCTAAGTCTCTCCATCACCATGAGAATGAGAAGAGACTGGGGATGACCCCAGTCTCTTTTTCATCCGTTGACGTGACGATTACGGAGTGTAGCGCCGTTTGCTCTATAGGTTGTTGTTTGCTCCGACTCGCAACCACTCCCGCATACGTCATGACACCCTTACTTTCTCTCTCATCTTGTTGTTCAATCTTTTCTTTCAGATCTATCATTACTTTATTACTCTGTTTAATCATACTTTCATTCCTGTCTAACTTTCTTTCTCTCTCCGTCTCTCTTTCGTCTTGTTTCTCTATTTTCTCTTTTAATTCTTTCATAACTCTGCCGTTCTCTCTTAACAACCTTTCATTCTCTTCAATCTTTCTAACTAAGTTGTCTGTGGATACTATACTTCCACCGCCAACCTCTATCACTCTCTCTGGCTCTACCCTTTTCATTTTCTTTCTTTCTTCCTCGTATGCATTTATAATTTTCAGCAAAAGGTCCGCGTTGTCGTCTACCTCTTTCCTTATTTCACGTTTTAGGTTTCGTGCCTCCCCGACTTGTCTTTTTATAGTTTCGAGGCATTTTGTGGCTCTAAAGTGCCTATTATTAGATGTTGGGACTGAAATGAAATGAAAAAATGAAAGGAAATGGTGATAGTGGTTGTGTTCCCTGCACCTCTTTTGTTCTAACGGGTAATGGCTGCGACTGCGGTAAAGATCTCATTCTACCTACATGTCGCTGCTCCAGCTCATCGATACTACGCCTAACTGGCTTTGTAGGCCGTCTTTCTTCTGGGGGGCTTTTAACGTTTCCGATGTTTTTATCTAATTTGGGGACCATTGTTGTTTCGCTCGATTTAAAAGGTCTCGCCTCGGTTCTTGGTGAGGTAATTGTCTTTTTGACGGGCGTCCTGTGGCCAAACATTTTTAAAAGATGCGTGTGTGTGTGTATCTAATTCAATCGGTTGATTTTGAATGTATAAATAATTAAATTACAATATTGAGATAACCAGCTAATTTATCTATTTGCGGGATGTGTCTTGGGTGATCAACTAAAACACCGTCCTGGAGACAAGTCGAGAGATGTATCTGCGTAAGCTTCTGTAGTGTATTTGACTATGTAGTGAATGTAAGTGTCGATGTATGTTACCCAGGGTATGTGTTGCTGTGTGTTTTGTGTTGTGTTGCAGCTACAACCCACTGTGATTCGCACCCCGCTTGGCGTGTCGTATAAACACGAATTGAGTTTAAACAGATCCCAGATTCTCAATTTAGCTGTCTCTACGACCCAATCTTATGTAGCACTGCTACTGTCTTCTAATATTAAATGCCAATAGGGCTAAAAGTCATTAATCTAAGTATCTGCCAATAGGGGCTTAACTCTTAATTAAATCTAAGTGTGTAAATTATTTACAGTTCCTTAACCTATATATACAAAGTTTTATGCCAGTTATAAACTGGTTATCTTCTGGCTCAGGTGTATAGCCAATAGGGCTTTATCTTAGAATAAAATAATGTAAAAGTTCTTGATACAAGATTCTTTGCACCAATTTGGAAGTTGCGGTTTAATTTCGAAGCTCCATCCACTTCAGGAGCTTTAACTGTTCAGAAAAAGATGAAAACCATCGTATTCAAATACAAAAATCGAAATTTATGAGTTTTTTCCCCCCCAAACTACACTCTCTATATAGAGTTGTGTAGAGTAGCCCAGTTGATAGCCCCCGTCGAGCCCTTTCCAATGAACCCAAACACGTTGCCACTAACCCAAAGGGTTCCAGAGAAACAGGGCACAAAGTTTTCCAAAATGGCCGCCTGTGTTTTCAAAACCCCCGTATCTCCCGAACCACTAGGCCGATTACGCTCGTGCTTGGGTCAATCTTAGAGAGCGCGACGAGATCTACCCTCCAGTAACCTTCTAGGACCAAAAAATTTTTTGAACCCCTAACCCCACTAAACCCCTTTACTCGGGTAGGGCAGTGGCCGCCGAGACGCCCAAAGAAAACCACACCCCTCTGCGACGCCCCGTTCCGAAGCTACAGGCGACCAAAGTTTTCCAAGATGGCGGCGGGGCTGTCAAAGTCGAACTTCGATCGCCCGTATCTCCGGCTCTAGACGCCGCAGAGCGGCCAAGTTTGGGTTTGCTCTGTTCGTCCCGACCCCCTCTACCCTCCCAGATGGTTTTCAGCTTCCTGAAAATTTTCAGCTCCAAATCTCCTGAATTTCAGGAGGCGGTTAGAGCTTTTCCCCCCAATGCCAAAACAAAAAACCACAACTTCCCACGACCCTCGGTTGCAGATCTATGGGGTACCGAACTTTTCCAAGATGGCTGCCGAGCTGTCAAATTAAAACTTTAAAATGCCGTATCTCGGCAACCATATGTCTCCAAATCTATATATAGCGAAAGTCCCTTACTCGAGCCTAAATACTTTCAAAACCCCAAAGCTCTAGGCCTTCCCGATGACGAGCTATCGAATTCTGGAAATTTTTAAAATCAAAAACAAAATGGCGAAATTTTCAAATTTTTTTGTTTCTGAAGTTAGAGGACCCAACTTTGGGTCTCTAAATACTAATTTATGGTCTCTGAGACCAATTCTGCTTTAATATTTATTTATTTTCTATTAATTTCGAATTTATAGCCAAAAAACACAAAAAATTCAAAAAAAATTTAAAAAATTGATAAATTCTAGTTCTATATAATACTTAAATAAAATTAATTATTTCTTGAATTCGGCCTAATATATTTTTAAAAATAAAAAAAAATTCGTTTTTAAATTACCAAGTACACAAAAAATGTCCAAAATTTTTTATTTTGCCTTCGATGTATTCCTTTAACGAGCGCGCAAAAGATAGCAATTGCCGTTTTTAGATTTTGTCCTTTGTTTTGAAGTTGTAGAGGTACAAAGTTTGAGACTTCTAATTAAATTTAATTAGAAACGGCTTGCTTTAAAAATCTAATTTTTTCAAATTTATATATATTTTGGTACCTTCTAATTTCTTCTTAATTTTCAAGTAGCTGAGATGTCTCCTTCTTTCACCTCGTGGTGAAAAACACTTGGTTGGAAAACCCTTTTCGGCTCTCTACCGGAAAAACTAATAATTTTCCGGGAAAGCCGAAAATGCTGGGTGGAAGGGGCATATGAGACCCACACGTCGACACTTTTTTCACTGAAATTCCTTCACTATTCACTGATTTATTTGCACTTTTATGTAATTTTTTCCCCCACTCAAAAAAAACCTGAAAAACCCACTTTTTAGAATTTTCAAAGAGCGGAGCGGTACAAAAACGTGGTGGTTCACACCGAGGGTCAAGCGAGACTGCAATATACAGAAGGTTAGACGATACTGGGTACTTTGTTGTCCTCGCGATTGGCCTCCGGTATGTATGAGTACAAACTGGTAGGTTCTAGAATCCTCTGGATCCGTTTAAATTTGGTTTGACGAAGATTTTCCTGTCTTTTTTTTTGGCTGCCTACGCGCCAGTATCTTCGTCGAACGCGAGTGAACTAGAGGACTTTTGGGAGAGTATGAGAGAAGCTCTAAATGTGATAGAAGGAAATGAAAGACTTATAGTGTGTGGACTCTAAAATGGATGGGTGGGTACCGCTCGCGATGGTTTCGAGTCGGTACTCGGGAAGTATGGGGATAAATGGGTGAACGACGCGGGCAAGCTTCTACTGGCATTTTGTAAGGAAAAGGATTTGTTTGTGGCGAACACAATGTTCAACCACAAACAAATTCATGTTTACGAGGAGATGTAAGTCAAAGAGAAGCATGATAGATCTATTCCTAATGGATAGTCGGCTCCGTCACAAAACTGAACATTAAATGCTATGTTGTCACGCATTTTTAAGAAAAAAGTTATAACAGCTCTAAACAACGCAACCATTCAACCTCACAAGACTGTACACGTGAGAGTGAGTGAGACCCGCCCGGCGCGCCCGATCAGCATGCCACCCCGCGCCCCCGCCCCGTCTCTCCTGTATGACTTGAACAAAAGGCGCAGACGTAAAAGCGTTAAGCCCCCGCCCCGTCTCTCCTGTATGTCTTGAACAAAAGGCGCATACGTAAAAGCGTTGCGCCCCCGCCCCGTCTCTCCTGTATGTCTTGAACAAAAGGCGCAGACGTAAAAGCGTTGCGCCCCCGCCCCGTCTCTCCTGTATGTCTTGAACAAAAGGCGCATGTCGAGGTTCTTGATGCAGTTATCAAATAAGTAGACACGAATTTAATCAACGTTAGCTTTTTTACTGGTTATACCAGTTTTTATAAACTCCTGTTTCTTACACATTTTAAAACAATCTTTTTGTACATCTACAAAGGAGGGAAATGGCGGTGACCATAGACATTTATTAACATTACAAATTTATGGTCTAAACTCTACAATCTCTTCTTTTCTTTACAGAGAACAAAATAGCAAGTCTGAAGCTACATAAACTGAAATGTGTTTATATTTAACATCTAGTAATTTTACAAAGTAGTTATAATTATTGAATAAAGAAATGTTTTAACAGTCACATTCATTTGTAGTATTATTTAACATCACATATCAATAACAATTTATCAAGTTTAAGCAGAAAGGAAAAATAGCATATTAATGCAAAGTATTCAATAGGAGCCCCAACAGAAAATCATTATATTTGTTAGGTGTATACTTAGCTCTCTGTGGCCTAGTTTGAATTACAGTATCAGTTGAATCATTCGCCACTTCTGATTGCTCAAAGTTTTTGATTTGACCATCTGTGTCACCAGACATTTCCTTTTCCTTATAACTTATCTCTCTTTTCACACTAAGTCTGGGATCTCTTTGTTTTATTGGCTGGAAATGAGATGAGTTTCGCCTTGTCACCTTACCATCAGGTGACTGAACTGCCATAGAGCTGCCAGACTTCCAACGAACTGTGTGTTCCACTGGAGAGAATGGTGTACTTAATTTATTTTCTTTCTTTTGCTTTATCAAAACTTTGTCCCCGGTGCTTATATTAGATGGTTCAGCATGTCTCTTCTTTTCAGCATATTGCTTATATATGTCCTTTTTATATCTGTCTGTATCTCTTATTTCTTCATCGCTTATATAATTTTTCTCTTCATTTATTTCCGGTAACTTTGTCTTTATTATCCTTCCCCTAAACACATTTCCAGGAGGGGTACACCTTTAGTTGAATATGGTGTTGTACGGTAGGCCATGAAATATGTTAATAGTTCTTGCTGCCAGTCTTATTTCAAAGAATGCGCGATTCTTAATTTTCTCAAGATACTCCTATTTTGTCTTTCTACCTCCCCATTAGCCTTAGGCCATAATGGTGTAGTGTGCCTTAAACGTATTCCATAGGATTTCAAAAATTGTCTGAACTGGGCATCTATGAAGGCTGGTCCATTGTCACATATAATTTCATCCATAATCCCTTCACGAGCTATTATTGTCTCTAATGTCTTTATTGTGGTTTCTGCTGTTTGATTTTTCAGCACCTCTACTTCGTAATATCTACTATAGTAATCAACAATAATTAGCAAGTAATGACCCGATGGAAGTGGTCCTCGATAATCAATTCCAATTAATTCCCATACTTTGCTTGGCAATTTCGTTGGATTAATTGGATCTGGAATATTTTGCCTAACAAGTCTACAACCCTCACATGTGTCAACCCAATGCTCTATGTCCTTATCCATGTCTTTCCACCATACTTTACATCGCAATTTTGCCTTCATTGAGTTGATTGACAAATGTCCTTCATGTCCCAATTCTAAAGTTCTAGCTAGCTACAAGATTATGGGGTATGATGATCCTAGTTCCTCTTAATAATATATAATTTATGACACAAAGCTCTGTCTTTATAAGTTCATACTTTCGGAGTTCATTGGGCCAAATATCTTTATCAATAGCCATCTTTAATTCTATTAATTCAGGATCCTGTATTGTGGCCTGTTCTATGTCTGTAATTGTTATTGCCTCTAATATTGCCCCTATCATGGCTATAAGAGCATGGTCTTCATGGTCCTCTGTGCTATTGGTAGTTTGCTCATTTATATTGAGTAGTCTAGAGAGGGGGTCAGCAATATTATTCTTTCCGGGTTTGTATGTAACTTTAAATGTTTAAGGTTGTAATCTCAAAACTCACCTTTGAATACGAGCACTGGGTTTGGAGCTTGATGAATAAATAGCTTCTAATGGCTTATGGTCCGATATGATTTCAATTTCCTTTTAATTTTTTTTAATAAAGTGGAAAAAGACAATCCGTTTCATGACAGGGATTGAACCTGTGACCTTTGCCTAACCAGGGCAATGTTCTAGCCACCTGAACTACCCGAACCGTATCGAATCAAGTTGAAATTCTCCACCATATTTATATCGTCATTTTAAGAGTATGACCAGAGCCATCTATCGAGTTAATGAACAACTCGATATCAATGAACAGTGTTACAACTATTTTTAAACATTGATGCAATGGACTCCACTCAGTATATTGATAAATTTTTAAAGCATTTATTTGCTAAATTTCTCATAATTTTTTTAATAAAGTGGAAAAAGATAATCCGATTCGAGACAGGGATTGAACCTGTGACCTTTGCCTAACCAGGGCAATGTTCTAGCCACCTGAACTACCCGAACCATATCGAATCAAGTTGAAATTCTCCACCATATTTATATCGTCATTTTAAGAGTATGACCAGAGCCATCTATCGAGCTAATGAACAACTCGATACCAATGAACAGTGTTACAACTATTTTTAAACATTGATGCAATGGACTCCACTCAGTATATTGATAAATTTTTAAAGCAATTATTAGCTAAATTTTTCATATTTTTTTTAATAAAGTGGAAAAAGACAATCCGTTTCGAGACAGGGATTGAACCTGTGACCTTTGCCTAACCAGGGCAATGTTCTAGCCACCTAAACTACCCGAACCGTATCGAATCAAGTTGAAATTCTCCACCATATTTATATCGTCATTTTAAGAGTATGACCAGAGCCATCTATCGAGTTAATGAACAACTCGATATCAATGAACAGTGTTACAACTATTTTTAAGCATTGATGCAATGGACTCCACTCAGTATATTAATAAATTTTTGAAGCAATTATTTGCTAAATTTCTAATTTTTTTTTTTTTTTTTAATAAAGTGGAAAAAGACAGTCCGATTCGAGACAGGGATTGAACCTGTGACCTTTGCCTAACCAGGGCAATGTTCTAGCCACCTGAACTACCCGAACCGTATCAAGTTGAAATTCTCCACCATATTTATATCGTCATTTTAAGAGTATGACCAGAGCCATCTATCGAGCTAATGAACAACTCGATATCAATGAACAGTGTTACAACTAATTTTAAACATTGATGCAATGGACTCCACTCAGTATATTGATAAATTTTTAAAGCAATTATTTGCTAAATTTCTCATAATTTTTTTTAATAAAGTGGAAAAAGACAATCCGATTCGAGACAGGGATTGAACCTGTGACCTTTGCCTAACCAGGGCAATGTTTTAGCCACCTGAACTACCCGAACCGTATCGAATCAAGTTGAAATTCTCCACCATATTTATATCGTCATTTTAAGAGTATGACCAGAGCCATCTATCGAGCTAATGAACAACTCGATACCAATGAACAGTGTTACAACTATTTTTAAACATTGATGCAATGGACTCCACTCAGTATTTTGATAAATTTTTAAAGCAATTATTTGTTAAACTTCTTATAATTTTTTTTTAATGGCTAGAACATTGCCCTGGTTAGGCAAAGGTCACAGGTTCAATCCCTGTCTCGAATCGGATTGTCTTTTTCCACTTTATTAAAAAAAAATTATGAGAAATTTAGCAAATAATTGCTTTAAAAATTTATCAATATACTGAATGGAGTCCATTGCATCAATGTTTAAAAATAGTTGTAACACTGTTCATTGGTATAGAGTTGTTCATTAGCTCGATAGATGGCTCTGGTCATACTCTTAAAATGACGATATAAATATGGTGGAGAATTTCAACTTGATTCGATACGGTTCGGGTAGTTCAGGTAGCTAGAACATTGCCCTGGTTAGGCAAAGGTCACAGGTTCAATCCGTCTCGAATCGGATTGTCTTTTCCACTTTATTAAAAAAAATATGAGAAATTTAGCAAATATTTGCTTTAAAAATTTTTCAAATTCCTTGCCAATTAAATACATGTATAGATTTTCACAAGCCCACTCTATGGCCAGGGCTTCCTTTTCTGTTTGGGAGTATCGTTGCTCAGTTGAGGTTAGTGCTTTACTCACATATTTTATAATAATAGGCTACAATTGACCCCCAATGAACTGGTGTTGAATTAGTACTGCTGCTATGCCAACTGGGCTTGCATCGGTCATTAATGTGGTTTTAGCATTTTTGTTGTAGTATCCCAATGCAGGTGCTTTGGATAATAATAGCTTTAGGTGTTGAAAAGCATCTTCATGTTCCTGATCCCAGGTAAAATCTATATCTTTTCTAGTTAGTTTTCGCAGTGGCTCAGTTATTGTGCTAAAGTGTGGTATGAACCGAGCTGAGAAATTAACCAAGCCCAGAAAGCTCCTTACCTCGGCTTTACTCTGTGGTGCCCTGAATTCTTGGATAACTAACTTGTTGAGATGTTCTTTTTGGTTTAATGCCTTTATCAGACAGATGGTGTCCTAGAAATGTGATTTCAGTCAGACCAAATGTGCACTTGTTTATATTCAGTGTAATACCACACCTGCATCTAGTCTCTCCAGCACTTCCTTTAACCGTTTGTCATGTTCCTCTCTTGTGTGACCTCCAATTCTAATATCGTCTTGGCTGTTAGCGACGCCTTCAATACCTTGGAGTAGTTGTGATATAATGCGTTGAAACATTTCAGATCACAACGTATGGCAAAAAATAAGCGTTTATATCTAAACAAACCAACGCTAGAACTAAAAACTGTAATCACTCTTGAATCTTCATCCAATTCAAGCTGATGATAGCCCCATTTGATGTCAATTGATGAGACGTATTTACAACCGTTAAGATCGGCTAACAGTTCTTCGAATGTAGGCAATGGTACTCTTTCCCTTAGCACTGCTTCATTGGCCCTTCTCATGTCAACTACAAGTCTATATTGACCTTTCTCTTTTTTCTATACAATATGTGATGGTGATACGCAGGGAGTTGGCCCAGTCACAGGTTCAATTATATCATAATCCAGTAATTCCTTAATAAGGTTTTCCTCTATTACTCTCATATTGAATGGCTGTCTTCTAACAGGCTGAGCTACCAATTTCACATTAGGATCAATAGGTATTTTTAGATTAAAATTTTTAAGTTTTCCAATCCCTTTAAACAGTTTAGGATAGGTTTTAAGAACTATATTTTTTGTGATGGGTACTGACTGCACAGAGTTTATTTAGCATTTACAGTTAGATGAAATTGGACCTACCCGTAATAATCCTAATTGTATGGAGCTGTGTTTGCTTAACAGGGCTGGTCCACACCCTTTGTATACTAATACATCTGCATTAATGCTTATTTTGCTATCTGGAGAATACAATGAGGTGTTAAATATCCCTATGTTAGGTATTTCTATACCTCCATATGAGAAGTACTTTTGTGTAGGTTTAGCATTTACCTTGCAACAAACACCAGACTTAACTAATTTCTTAAAGGTATACTTATCAATAACATTTATAGATGCACCAGAATCAATAATAAAAAAACAAGACACCTTTTCACCAAACTGTATGTCACATTCACTTTAATTGATGATTCATCTTCACTATCACAATCAGATTCCTGCGAACTAGAGCAGTTTTCAATAACATACTTTACATACCTCTTTTACCCTTTGATCTTTTTTGTTGTAGTGTTATACTTTTTGTTTTTGGTTTTACAGCATTTAGCAAAGTGCCCTTTAATTCCACATTTCTGTCATTTTTAGACAATGCTGGACATTCTTTGTCCCTCGCTAAGTGCCCCCGATGCCCGCATCGGTAACATTTCAAATCACCTTGAATCTTATTCACCTCAGGCTCAGGGTTCAACTGTTCACATTTAACCGGATTGTCTGTCAACATATTTTTGCTCATTTCATAAAGCTTCGCTATTTCTATGGCAGAATTTAATGAAAGGTCCTTTCCTTTTTTCAAAAATTTTCTTTTTAATATATGGTCAGGGCATTTTTCTACTATTTGGTCTCGAATTACTTCATCTATGTTTGTGAATTCACAGTATCTTGCTTGGACCCGTAATCGCAAAATAAATTGACACATCGTTTCACTGTCTTTCATTGCCAAATTTCTAAATTTTTGACGTTCATATACTGTGTTATTTTGCGGTTTAAAGTAGGCATTTAGCCTATTAACACACTTCTCTAACTCATTATTACCGTCGGTCTCGTTGGATGACAGTGAATCATATATTTCTTGAACTTCCAAACCTGCTTGGTGCAGCAACCTTGACACTTTTTCACGATCACTGAGACCAATTTGTCCTTCAATATAATATTTAAAATTTCTGGTCCAGACCTTCCATCTTTCGGCTGTAGTACTAGGGTCATCATATGGATTGAAACAAGGCCCTGCAGCACCCACGCCATATTCAATTCGCTCCATCTTTGTGATTTAGTTTTTATCCCGTCGTCGCCAAAATTGTCGAGGTTCTTGATGCAGTTATCAAATAAGTAGTCACGAATTTAATCAACGTTAGCTTTATTACTTGTTATACCAGTTTTTATAAACTCCTGTTTCTTACACATTTTAAAACAATCTTTTTGTAAATCTACAAAGGAGGGAAATGGCGGTGACCATATACATTTATTAACATTACAAATTTATGGTCTAAACTCTACAGCGCAGACGTAAAAGCGTTGCACCCCCGCCCGTCTCTCCTGTATGTCTTGAACAAAAGGCGCAGACGTAAAAGCGTTGCACCCCCGCCCGTCTCTCCTGTATGTCTTGAACAAAAGGCGCAGACGTAAAAGCGTTGCGCCCCCGCCCCGTCTCTCCTGTATGTCTTGAACAAAAGGCGCAGACGTAAAAGCGTTGCACCCCCGCCCGTCTCTCCTGTATGTCTTGAACAAAAGGCGCAGACGTAAAAGCGTTGCGCCCCCGTCCCGTCTCTCCTGTATGTCTTGAACAAAAGGCGCAGACGTAAAAGCGTTGCACCCCCGCCCGTCTCTCCTGTATGTCTTGAACAAAAGGCGCAGACGTAAAAGCGTTGCGCCCCCGCCCCGTCTCTCCTGTATGTCTTGAACAAAAGGCGCAGACGTAAAAGCGTTGCACCCCCGCCCGTCTCTCCTGTATGTCTTGAACAAAAGGCGCAGACGTAAAAGCGTTGCACCCCCGCCCCGTCTCTCCTGTATGTCTTGAACAAAAGGCGCAGACGTAAAAGCGTTGCACCCCCGCCCGTCTCTCCTGTATGTCTTGAACAAAAGGCGCAGACGTAAAAGCGTTGCGCCCCCGCCCCGTCTCTCCTGTATGTTTTGCGTCGCGACGCTTCTATACATTTTGTATGAAAGGGACGCGGTAGAGACAAATGTCTGCGCCCCGTCTGCGTCTTACGTCTCTTCTGTCTGGCCCGCGCCTAATGTCAACCTCAGCGACATCAACACCGTTTAAAGTCTAGATGCCTACCTAGAATAGATCTGTTAATTATGTGAAGATGTTTATGCTGAACAGCAAATGCCATATCAATTGACTTGTTGTTTAGTGACTATGGAATTATCGAATTACCTATTTTAGTTCTATTGCTTTGTGATTTTCTAGTATTTAGTCGGAGGGATCAACTATTTTTATATTTGTATAAACGTCGCGAATCTACAGTTCTGTCGGGATCCGAAGTTGGGGGCAGATAGATACTTTCTAGAGTACGTGTTCTCAAGCATACTTCTTTTGGCGCATTATGGAAAAAACATCGTATCAAAAGAATTATGAAATGACCAGATTGTTCTAAAACTGAAATGTCAAAAGCACTCCGAAACCTCAGTGATAAAGCGTGAAGACGTATAACTTCTTGCGTATTCCAGATTCGGGGCGCTGTATAAAATAGCTATGCTATTTTTGGTTTATTGCTATAAGGTATTATTGTTTTTATCTAGCCTGTTATGTTATTTCATTAAACTTTTGAATACATACGCTTGACCTTATTTTTACATTACTACTTCAAGTTACCGCTGGTGCCTGGTACACTGTTGTGGCTTTGTAGAGGGCGTCACGGGTTGGAACTCCTACTTCTGGCGGCATCCCAATCAGGTTCGGAAAAACATTCTCGTAAATCAATGATCTTGATTAAATTTACGATTTGATGTTAACTCTAGAATAAAGGAAGCGTGCCAGCTGCTGGCATAATAGTAAACGAACACAATGGGTACGTTCCACTTAACGGCCGCAACGATCGTAGCACCCCCTGTATTGTTCCACCTAAGGCTCGTGATCGTTGAGGGCGATCGCATGACGTCACTGTTCGCGACGGCATGACGCCCACTTCGCCCGCAAAACATTGGTGAGTCCAAGTGGGCTTAAAGCGCTCTAGATGTGCGTTCCACTTATAAATATTACCCACAACGCCCGTGCCATTTTTACTTTAGTGGAACGGTAATTTCGTAGGCGGTCGCGGTCGTAGGCGTTGCGGGCGTTAAGTGGAATGCACCCTATGAAAGGACATCGGCGAAAATGGCCCCAGACACGGTCAAACAAATGTCTCACGTTATAATTTTTTACATATTTTTTCATGTCGTTAGCTATTATCCTTATTAAACGGACAAGCAGTAGTTTAAAAGCTTTAAAACTATTGTATACTTCGACTGTCATCTACCATAGCCGCCATGAAAACAGCTAGAGATGTTCTACTCGTATTTAAATCAATCGATTTTTCAATTGTAATATTAATTTCATTCTATGACACGGCACATTTGTTGTATTGGTACTAAACAAACATATAGGTCACATGATAGAAACTGAGTACGCTTACACATAGGGCGCGTTGAAGCGCGGTGCGATACCTTTGAGATAAACATGCGACTGCACGTAACGGCCGCGCAGGCGACACTATCATATTGAAATAATATTAAATTGTAAATAGGCCATCAAAAAAAAAACCCTTCCTAAGTTTCTTGCCGGTTCTTCTCAGGTGGGCCGCGTTCCGAACCGAAAGCGACCACCTTTAAATATTTTAAATAGTGTATGACATTTTGTAAGCGCCGTTAAAATGGTCTATGCAAAATAAAGATATTTTATTTATTTTATATTATACGGCGAGGTGCGCGGCACTGCGCATGCGCAGCAGTCGGCAGTCAGCGGGCGAAAACTAGTATCATATACACATCGTTTACAATTATAACCTCAAAATGTAATACATTTTGTGTGATATTACAATGCCTAAGCTTGTCCGTGCTTCAACAAATAACTGATATGTATGTATGAAGGATTCCCAACAAAATTAGAATCTTTCCTCTGCTATCCCTTAATTGGGGCATACAATGTATGGAGACGGAACAATGTCCTTTGACAAGAAATGTCAAAGTTAGTTCAATTCAATTATTTTTAAGGCCTTCTGTGCTCTTAGCATCAACTCGCCAATGTCTCGTTACTCGAGCTATTAACGTAGGAGGTAAAGTGTCTCTGAATTTAGCCAGTAATCTTGAGTGTGTAGTCAATTCAGGCAGAATCTAAACATAAGGACAACAAAGTTATGGGTTAGACCCGAAACGCACACAGCAGCGCTGCAATTCCGCACAAAACAGCTGTCATTCCGTAGACAAATTGACATAAGCGGTAGTACGTATAAGACGTAGTAGGGTTGACAATAAAAGTCAGTAGGCAAGTTCCAATATGTGTATTCCCTCACACTCAAATGCCCGCGAGATCATCACAACTGCATTCCTCCACATATAAAAGAGCTCGACTATACTCATTTCACATTAAGATTATCGTCCTATGACATCTCTTTTAATCATTTCTTTTAATAATAAGTGTTAATTACAAAAAGTATGTCAACTAAATAAAAAACTTTGGCGCGCATAGCGTACCAAACGCTTACATACATATACATACTTTATAAGATATACATAGCAACTACAGGTAATTTAAATCAACGGACTTATCGCAATGAGACCGCGACGCCCGCGGCGGACATATTGCATCGTAAAACCTAACTCTTTAATCTCTCGACGATTTCGTGGTACAAAAAAAAAATAGACAAAAAAAATCTAGCCGCCGCCGGGCGTCGCTTACACTATGAATTTATAACATAATTATTAACATAGTCGTTTCGAGTGAAATTTCGCATATTTTACAAGAGTTGTGTTTGTGTGTGTGTGTGTGTTTGTGTGTATGTAGTGGCGGCGACAGCGACCTGCGCTATGTACAAGGGCCGCCCGTCCCGCCCACACGCTGACACACCAAGCCCACCGTCTGAGGACAAACGAACATGTTACATTGATGGCACTACAATTTGGGCAGGGAGGTACTACCATATAATCGAGGAAAACACTTTTATCAAGAAACCCTTGGGTTATGTAAAAAAAATATTTGTGGTCCGTCGACCCGATTCCGGTCGTCCCTTTCCGAGGCGAATAACGGCATTTTGACGTGCCAAATATAAATTAAAAATCTCGTGGGTAACTGGAGGGGTACCCGAACGGTACCTGGAGTTCCAGTAATGTGAAGATTGAGAAAACAGGTTGATTAATCTCTGAATACCAGTGGACTCTGTTTTCAAACCCATGTAGAATTAACCCTAAATGGAAAAACTAAAGAATGAAGAAGAATCTCATGAGAATTAGCTAGTAATGAGCTATTATTCTTGAGCATGACACAATATTAAGAAAAATATACGCTTTCCGACAAATCGTATGTTGTCCACACCTGCACTTAAGTATAGTATTGTATAGTGCCGATCATGGTATAAAAGGGTTCCATTTACACCATGTAATTCAATCGTTGGATTGTAAGGAACTCCGCTAAAATATTCAAAGCCGTATCAGGAGCGTTCTTATCTGCTTGAGGTGCATCTCTGCCCTTTTAGACTTTAGACTGCAGTCACTTCCAACAATGCCGTTAATAGTGGGACATTTTTTTTTAACACAGCACCGTCTAGGCCATAGTAAGCTAATATTAGCTTGTGTAATGGGATCTAGACGACTGATAACCATACTTATATATTTCTAAATACATACATATTACACATAAGAAACACACGCAAACTCCGAAACAAACGTTTGTGGACCTCACAAAAAAAAAATTCCGACCCGGGAATCGAACCCTGGAGCTCAGTCGCGGCAGTCGCATACTCGAGCACTGCGCCACCGAGGCAGTCCTCAGCTCCTGCAACCTATACTCGTGCAAGGTGGTGGTGCGTGGGTACGTACCAGTGGCGCGGCTAGTTGGGCGCCCAGTAGGACTGCGAGTAGCTGGGCTTGCTGGCCGCCGGCTTGCTGCCCGCGCTCTCCTGCAACCTATACTCGTGCAAGGTGGTGGTGCGGGGTACGTACCAGTGGCGCGGCTAGTTGGGCGCCCAGTAGGACTGCGAGTAGCTGGGCTTGCTGGCCGCCGGCTTGCTGCCCGCGCTCTCCTGCAACCTATACTCGTGCAAGGTGGTGGTGCGGGGTACGTACCAGTGGCGCGGCTAGTTGGGCGCCCAGTAGGACTGCGAGTAGCTGGGCTTGCTGGCCGCCGGCTTGCTGCCCGCGCTCTCCTGCAACCTATACTCGTGCAAGGTGGTGGTGCGGGGTACGTACCAGTGGCGCGGCTAGTTGGGCGCCCAGTAGGACTGCGAGTAGCTGGGCTTGCTGGCCGCCGGCTTGCTGCCCGCGCTCTCCTGCAACCTATACTCGTGCAAGGTGGTGGTGCGGGGTACGTACCAGTGGCGCGGCTAGTTGGGCGCCCAGTAGGACTGCGAGTAGCTGGGCTTGCTGGCCGCCGGCTTGCTGCCCGCGCTCTCCTGCAACCTATACTCGTGCAAGGTGGTGGTGCGGGGTACGTACCAGTGGCGCGGCTAGTTGGGCGCCCAGTAGGACTGCGAGTAGCTGGGCTTGCTGGCCGCCGGCTTGCTGCCCGCGCTCTCCTGCAACCTATACTCGTGCAAGGTGGTGGTGCGGGGTACGTACCAGTGGCGCGGCTAGTTGGGCGCCCAGTAGGACTGCGAGTAGCTGGGCTTGCTGGCCGCCGGCTTGCTGCCCGCGCTCTCCTGCAACCTATACTCGTGCAAGGTGGTGGTGCGGGGTACGTACCAGTGGCGCGGCTAGTTGGGCGCCCAGTAGGACTGCGAGTAGCTGGGCTTGCTGGCCGCCGGCTTGCTGCCCGCGCTCTCCTGCAACCTATACTCGTGCAAGGTGGTGGTGCGGGGTACGTACCAGTGGCGCGGCTAGTTGGGCGCCCAGTAGGACTGCGAGTAGCTGGGCTTGCTGGCCGCCGGCTTGCTGCCCGCGCTCTCCTGCAACCTATACTCGTGCAAGGTGGTGGTGCGGGGTACGTACCAGTGGCGCGGCTAGTTGGGCGCCCAGTAGGACTGCGAGTAGCTGGGCTTGCTGGCCGCCGGCTTGCTGCCCGCCGCGCGCCCGCCGCCAGCGCTCTCCTGCAAACAACGTCACACGTCACGTCACGTCACTGCTCACTGCTCGCCTCGCCACGACACTATATTATTATTATTATAATTCTAGCTACGCACGGTGACGCGATTGCCAACAACTAAATTTATTGATCTTCCAATATGTATTACATTTCTCTTCTAAAGTGATAATTAAACTTCTTCGTTTATAAGTAGTAAATTATTTTTGTTGATAGCAGCAGCGTATTCATGTAAAGGTTTGTTGAAAATTCTACTCGGTATAATGGTGGTTGTTATATTGAGATTTTCAGTGGAATTTACGCGGCAAAATAGAAAATAGCATTTCACTGCATTTATATCGTCTATCACTATAGCAACACAACTTGTATGTCCAAGAAATCACCACTCCCGCACATAAAACAAGATGAATGCACTAGTTTTAGAAAATAATATACAGCAAGCGCCCACAATTCTGACTTTTCCGCGCAAACCCGACCACACAATATTGGTGACTCGAGAGGGTGCACAGCGCTCAATATGTTCGCTCCGCTCCACTCATAACATTAGCCTACAGCGCCCGCGGCTTTTTTACGTTAGCGGAACGAAAATTACAGCGGTCGCGGTCGAGAGGGTCGCAGGCGTTAAGTGGAACGTACCCTTAGAGTCGTTATTGCACATTCTATACTAGTGTCGAGCCATTGGTAAAGACCGACGAGCCTTGCAATTCTTTTTATTTGATAAATTGCATTGATCAAAACAGTACCAGACTATAAATACATGCACATCGGACTTTGGAAAGAGTCATCCGCTGGTTTCGGTTTGATATAGCTTCATCTCTGTCGCACAAATCACTTAGTTTGCGACCAGAAAGATGCTTAACTAAACCGAAATCAGCGGATGTCTCTTTCTCACAATTTGTTGTGCATTATTTGTCCTTAGATACTGTAATTTGTATGTGTTTATGGAAACTATTACACATATTGGTGAATATGCTTTACCGATTCAGATTTTATGGTTTACCAATACTTTAATAAATTCAGGTTGCAACAGAATTTAACTTTGAAAAGTTTGTATAATAAAAGCGCTGGGAAAACCATTACCTAATATGTAGATTTTGATCATTTAAAAGCGGGTACAAAATTTGCACAAACATTAAATAAAGCCTAACTACTGAAATCAATGGTTTATTGTAACGCTAAATATGTAGAAGCATTTAATTTATAGCATATAAACAGTTTGTGATTATTAAATACAAGCAATATTACAAACAGGCGGGTATTTACATTACATTAATTAATATAAATAAGCAAATATAGAATTGATAAATTTTGTTAACATTTTGAATGGTAAATTGATATAATATTCTGTTAAAAATTAATTTTAACTAAATTTATCGAGCACTTTTGTCATTTGAGATGAATTTTCGTTCGTACATTTAGGCGTTTCTGTCATACATATAAATAATAAGGGCTCATCACCCATTACGTGGGACAGGAATACACATGGTGAAAAGTGGCCATACAATATGTATGCCTCTGCCACCCCCATAGGGGATAAGGCGTGATAGACAAAAAAAAATTTGAAATCAAACATAGCTCACATAGGTCCCGTGATTGCCTCTTGTATAGGATATAAACCTAGTTGCTTTTCAGGTCTCTCGCTAAGCAAAGAACGAAAATATCCTGGGATTATAGTGAGTTCGAACTCGGTATAATTTATGATAAGATCGTAGATCCTGGTTTACAAGAATCACAGTAATGGGAATAGTCCCTAATCTATATTATATGTATACCTTTAAAAATGTTAACACAAAGCGTAGTGCAAGATAGATAAGATTTTTACAAGTGCGTTAATAGATAAGTATGTATGTATATATTACTCACCCGCCTATTATGACTACTGTTCACCCGTACATCCATCTACAAACGAAAGTAAACTCTAAGAAGTACATAATAACAAACATAATCAACTATGGGTGCATGCATGACAACAACACTCTGTACTGACTCTGGTGGTACTTGGAATGTGTAAACGTTATACGGTTAGCTCAAGATGCATTATTGTACGTACATTTAATTAATCTATTTTGGCAGTGAGCGGGCAGCGACACGTTTGATGTGAACAGGTCTGTAAAATTTCTTCCATAAAGAGGTATTTAAAAAAACAAAAGCTGACACAGTTTGGTGTTGCAGCTATATTTATAATATTTACTCCATCCAACATTCAATTACCCCACTGGGTGACTGAAGGATTAAAGAATTCATTGCGCTAAGTAAGGTTTGTGTCACATCGCGAGCGGTGGAGGTTGAAGAGCCGCCATTTTGAGGTCATTTTGCTAAGTGTCAAGATTCCCATTCAGTATTACTTTTAACTTGGACACCACAAAAAGTCGTTCCTCTCAGGACCGACTTTAAAGTAAGATGCTTAACACAGTGATCGTTTATAGAACATTGAGATAGTGGGGCGAAGAGCGCTTAAATTTACATTACTCGTAGCTAGCTGTGGATAGGATAACTCGGTTTTGACTGAAGACCTCATGTAAGTCGTGAAACGTTCCTGTATGTGAGCGGTACAAGATCGAACGTGGTGTTTAGAGGAGGCCCTAATGTCCAGAAATGTGTATCGATCAACTGAAATGTGTGATTTGATATATAAATATTTATAACTTTTTTAACCAAACCGATTTCAATATCTCATCACAAAATAATTAACAGCTAATGAGCTAGCTGTCAAGAAATGTCACATGATTTGTTAATGCCATGAAAATTTCATTAATTAATATATTACAAATGGATGCTCCAACTGTCCTGCCTGTTGGCATTTAGTTTAATATTACATAATGGTTATAGATTTTCTCCTGTACATATTGCCGGATATGGCAATAGTCAACTCTGTTTAGCCCGTCAAGGATATAGGTGTTACCGTATATGGATGTATATTCCGAAACAATTCGTATTGTTTACATGCTCCAAGTAACCACAAATCATCACAGTGATCTTGATAGTAAACTATTCATGCTATAGGTACTCTTGATAAAACACAGTGCGCTCAAATGAGATAAACTATACATTTGTTTTGGATGCTGCAATGAATCTGTACCTACAATGTGTACAATTATTCTTAAACTAAGTATAAAAATAGTCTATCATTTGCTATTCAAAGAAGCACACGAGAACGTCTTTCCTGTTTGCTATAAAAGTATAGTGTATTGAATTAGCGAATATAGAAATCTGTAAGTATTAGTAAATGCGTGAGGATAGCTTGTGTGCGTTTCAGAATTTTCTATGCGAGTGTAAGATCCTTATGTAAGTGTTGTACATGTGTGTGTCTGATCCAATATGGCAGAACTTGTGTGGGAGCGTTAGATGCTACATGTAAGTGTTAGTTCTTATTTTCGAATATGTGTTAGTGTCTGATCCGATATATAGCAGTGCTTCTGTAAGTCTCAGATTTTTATATTAGTACCGTGCCTGTGTGGCTGGAGAGGCAACATGGTAGCCTCACCTACCGGATATCACAGATGCTAACCGGGCACGGCTGCTTCGGTAAGTTTCTGTGGCGAATACACCGGGAGGTAACACCGGAGTGCCAGCACTGCGGGGACTGCGGCGAGGATACGGCGCTGCATACACTGGCGGAGCGCTCAGCGTGGACGGGACCTCGTTACAGGTCTGGGTGTCGACATTCTCACGCTCGAGACCATGGTGAGATGTGGTCGGGGGCCGCTGCGTCTTTTTGCGAGCATATTGATAACCAGCAGGCGCGTGCGGTCCATAGAAGCAAATATGCACTGCATACCCTAGCCCACAATCCCAATACTACAAGTTGTATAAATAAATAATTCCCTATACAATTAAATATGTTTTAGTGCCATCTATTAGTATTTTAGGGAACTACTAACCTAACACCTAGCAGTATATATGGAGGTCAGTGTCTTATCGGCGAATCGTATCGCGACTGCGACTAGCAGCGCTGCGCGCGGATTTATGCAAAGCTGATGTATGCTTTTTGAAATCATATTTTTACAGTGCAGATCATTGGTATGTGTGTCAATTTTACGATTGTGTGCGAAATTATGAGTCGCGGAGGAAGCACTGCCTCTGAGTATAAAGCGACATATTTAAGTAGTTGTCAAAAATAGAATAGTTGTTTCGAATATAGATCTATTTTTTTAGGTAGTATAATATGAATACGCCATTTGTAATTAAAATATTGTTTCACTACAAAGAGCTGTCGAGTGAATTTAAGCGCCGTGTTTGATATCTAATTAATAATTAATTACTTAGTTTACTAGAATTACTGTGAATTATGGAAAATTATAGCTGTGAGATCTGGGCTGGTGACGTGTGTATAAATAAATTATGATGAAAAATACAATATTATTGTCAGAGGACGTTCTGTTCGCGATTTGAATCTAATTCAAAAAATAAGGTAATATCATACGTCATCTTAATAAAAAGTATTACGAAAATTATAACTAGCTAGCGGGCTGTGTATACACAAATAAATTATTTTGTTTTCCTTGTATATTATTTTCAAAACAAGATAAAAATAATGTTTGGTCTTATATCGGGTATTCAGATTTAAATATTTTTTACAAAGCGGCTGCTAAACACGATTTATCGGAAAAACATATAGATTCTTGTTTAAAGTTTCAAATTTTTGGAAAAGGTAGAATAGAGTCTAGTTTGAATAGCCAGTTCAAATTAGACGTTGATAGGCACAACGCAATAGTTGATAGGAATAGAAATATTTTTAAACGATTGATAGACGTAGTTTACTTTCTCGGTAAACAAGAATTAGCTTTTCGTGGTCATGATGAACACGCCTCATCATATACTAAAGGTAATTTTTTGGAACTTGTAGATCTGTTAGCTAAATTTGACGGTAATTTAGAAACTCACTTACAATCGAAATCTGGTAGCTCATTTACGGGGTTGTCGAATAGAACTCAAAATGATCTGATTTCTAGCGTCGCGTCTGTAATGTATAATGAGATAAAAATGAAATAACACAATCT
The DNA here is from genome assembly GCA_948477245.1 of Thumatha senex. Lineage (NCBI taxonomy): Eukaryota > Metazoa > Arthropoda > Insecta > Lepidoptera > Erebidae > Thumatha > Thumatha senex. Next base: position 987,953 of record OX419724.1, read on the forward strand.
GATTTTGTTGCTGTTATTGTTGACGAAACTCCGGATGTCAGCGGTCGCGAACAGTTAAATATTGTTTTAAGATATTTTCGTGACTCAGAAATAATAGATCGATTTATAAAATATATTGATGTTAGTTCTGATCGGAGAGCTGTCACTTTAAGCTCGATTATTTTCAAAGTTTTAGAAGAATTTAATTGCCTAAATAAAGTAGTTGCTAACTTACGATGGGGCGTCAGTTTTATCTTCTGAGGTTAATGGAGTTCAAAGCATAATAAGACAAAAATGCCCACTCGCGACGGATGTTTGGTGTTCAGCAAATGCACTTAATCTTATTCTTTCCAAGTATTTTGAAAGAGTTTCGGAAACCAAACGTTTTTTCAGTGTGGCTACCTGCTGTTGAAATTATAAAGACGCCCACAAGGCCTTCATACTTGGCTTAACGACTGCCATGTTACTAACCTCGGTAGACATGCCAGTAGGCAGTAACATGGCAGTCGTTAAGCCAAGTATGAAGGCCTTGTGGGCGTCTTTATAATTTCAAAGCCAACCAACGGTTTAAGATGCCTTCCAAAGCACGGAAACACTCGCAAATATAAATGCCACAAAGTGCTCACCCATCCGTGACCAGCCATAGCGAAAATTGCTTAACGCAGTGATCGTTTACAGAACACTGAGTCAGTGCGGCCACAAGCGCTTCATTTCTCGCGGGGACTTCGGGTATTTAGGGCATGCATACCCTATCCGAAATCCTTGTGCACGCCACTGATAACCAGGGGCCAGAGGACGGCAGTGGATTGCTCGCCGTTCCTACAGATAGAGGCCCAAGGCGTTTCACCCCCTCAAGGAAGAACACCCAAAGAAGCGGGATAACACCCGAAATCCCCCTTCCGAAGACGACACTGTGTTGGTGTATAAAGTCTGTCATGAAAACCTAAGACTATGCTTCCGATGGCTCATCCGAGACTCCTGGCCATAGACAGATGGAATTGCACCGTGTGTTTCATGTGTGTGTGTGTGTGTGTGTGTGTGTGTGTGTGTGTGTGTGTATGTGTGTGTGTGTGCGTGTATGTGTGTGTGTGTGCGTGTATGTGTGTGTGTGTGCGTGTGTGTGTGTGCGTGTGTGTGTGTGTGGGTACCTGGTGCTGCTGCGGCGCGTGGTGGTGCGGGTGGTGGTGCGGCGGCGCGGGGATGTACAGGTGCGACGCGCCGCCGAACGGGGGCGGCGTGCCGCTGTGGAACGTCGCCTTCTCGTAGCTCTGTGCACACATATGCACGCACACGTCAACATCACACCACAGCACCACAGCTGTCATAGCATCTATCATCGCACCGCTCGCCAGACAGGGTGTTCACCCTCACACACCGCGTCCGGAGCGCTCGTACACAGTTAGGTCCGATAGAAGCTCTATTCCGCGAACGCTTAGATTGTGGTATTAACTCCCTGTCTAGGTTTTCCCGAACGTCTACAGTATGGGGCTCTTCAAAAGAGGTCTTAGAAGATTTATAAAAGGTCGGCAGCGCGAGTGTTGTACATCTGGTGTTGCAGACGTCCATAGGGTACGCTGACCACTTTCCATCAGGTGGGCCGTACGCTTGTCTGCCACCTTAGTGGTATAAAAAAAAAGAAAACTACCTCGGTGACGCAGTGGTAGTGCATGCGACTGCCGCGTTGAAGTCCCGAGTCGGAGCAAATATTTGTGTGATTCACAAATGTTTGTTGCAGAGTTTATGTGTTCACTATGTATAATTTGTATGTATTTAGAAAAAACGAGTATGTTTATGACTGAATTTATCCTTAGACTGAGTAGAGTCTATTGCATCAATGTTTAAAAATGGCTGTAACACTGTTCATTAGTATCGAGTTATTCATTAGCTCGATAGATGGCTCTGGTCATATTCTTAAAATGACGCTTAAAATATAGTGGAGATTTCAACTTGATTCGATACGGTTCGGGTAGTTCAGGTGGCTAGAACATTGCCCTGGTTAGGCAAAGGTCACGGGTTCAATCCCCGTCTCGAATCGAATTGTCTTTTTTTCCAATTTATTAATAAAAATATAACTAATTTAGCGAAATAATTGCTTTAAACATTTATCCACGTTTATGGTTACTCAAAAGGCTACCGTACGCTCGCGGTGTACACTCACGTTGACCTTGTTGAGCGCGACGTGCGCCTTGGCGTACATGGCGCTGGCCAGGTCGGCGCCGCCCGCGCCGCCCGCCTTGCCCGCCGCGCCGCCCGCGCCGTAGCCGCCGCCTGGCACACGCACACCGGTTACATACGGCTACCATTTACGTTCTTATACTTTCGTTTTAGTTGGCGAATTTCTGCAACTCACTTCAATGGCGTTTGTAACACCGAGCAGAACTTCGCCATTTCTGATCCGTTTACGGATTTTTTTCTGCTACGGAAATATATTCAAACCATGCAGGCTGGACGAAGCCCGAATTTCAAATTTCGATCTAAAAAAAGTTATCCGCAAAAATCATGTTGTCTATGGGAAAATACTTAGTTTGATTTAACGCTTCGCTGAAATTTATGCTGCTAGCACTAATTTACACGCAAAATGAACGTATAAAAGACTAATAACGGTAAGTAAGTATATTACTTAATAAATGGTTAACTACTAAATATCGTATATATTGATGACACACCCGCAACTACTAAACTTACTACTTAGTAGTAGTCAATAATAAATGCACATTAAGTGCAGGCACTAAATGGGCATTTATTCTTTTGTAGTGGATGCACAGCCACAAGACTACATTGTTTGGTCCTTCGAGCCGGATTCCAGGTTTGTATTAATTCTTCTGCCATTCGATGATTTTACACATACTTACATTTACAAATACTCTACGTAACCTAGATAACATCTTGGATTTTTTAAATCTTTCAACTGTGAACATGGATGATATTAATATTCATAATGGAAATAATGTGAAACCTTCAGAGATTATATCCAATTGTTTTACAATTTTTTTTTATATTTTCACAATATTTGATATTATAATATAAAAGATCTTATAGGACATTACCTAGTTGCTTAACAGAACTATTCGTACGGATTCAGAGATTCTTTTATTACGTACGGATTTAGGATTGAGATTCTTATCAATCCAGATCTTTTAAAAAATATTTCAATACATTATCAAATCCAGATTTTTTGAACGATATTTCAATACATTATCAATCCAGACCTTTTGAAAGATTTTTCAATACATTATTAATCACAAATCTAGGCGCTATAGGAAACTTATTTTACAAACGATTTTATATGAGCTGTCAAGTTGTAGGTCGATCATAATATCGCGGGGAAGATGGGAACAAATCAGAAGAACTTTGCTGAAAGTAAAAAGCACTATTAACCAGATTTGTAGGAGTCTTGCGCGTCATAGGGCGGCTGCTGTTGTTGCGCGTACGTCGACACTTTGCCGCCTCCCGATACTCCTCCCACTCCTCCTACGCCTCCCACTCCTCCCACACCTCCTACACCTGCCACGTTCGAACCTCCTCCGTACTGGAAAAGCAAATATCAACCATCAATATAACCGACTTTAATTGTATCAATATACCTCTCGTTTATTTTGATGGCTTAATTCTCAATAAGCACGTTTTTGTGTGCATTATTTTTATTTATTATGCAAATCACATAAGGCAGACATAAATAAAGAGTATCAGGACTATTGGCATATTCATAAGGATTAATATTTATTTTTTATGGAAGACTAACAGCTATCAATAATAGAGGAATACACATGCATAGTCATCAGAGGGTCAGATTCACCATTAACTACAACACATTTACTGAAAGATTGGTGCGAAAACAGGAGATAAGCGCAAAGACCATAGGAAACACTATGATTTTATTACCTATTTAGGAATATGTTTGTCTGAAGTGTATACTTTTATCTCAATCTCTCGCCAGCTAAATCCTATTTATGAATATATTTGTCTCTTTTAAGTGTATACTTGTACTTTACATCATTTTCGCACAAGCTCAATCCTATTTTTTATACCACTGAGCAGGCAGACAAGCACACGGCCCACGTTTGCAACACGAAAGGTGCAGCATTCGCGCTGCGGACGTTGTAAAAACCTTCTAAGACCCCTTTCGAAGGACCTTATACTGTACTTATAACCCAGGCAGGAAGTTCATTCTACAATCTAAGCGTAAGCGGCATATAGGCTTTATCGGACCTATCCGTATGCGAGCACTCCGGATGCAAAGTGTGGTATGTGTGTATGGTGAGCGGTGGGATGATAGAAAGTAGCTGTGGGCATCATTTACAATTTCTCAGAGCACAAACCGTTGTACAGGCGATAGAACACACATAACGAGGCAAAAGGTACCCTGTCGCGAAGGGACTCGATACCGGCTGCTAGTAGAGAATCATTGACAATTCTCATAGCACGCCCTTCTGCCGAGTTGAAAGGTCAAAGCTGGTATTCATGTGCACCAGCCCAAAGGTGATAGATAGCAGTACTCCATGTTTGGCCGCACTTGCGACTTATTTATGAATATATTTGTCTTATTATTGTCGCTTATTCGTTTCATAAAAATTTTTAGTCCCAATGATTGTAAAGAAGAAAAATAATATATTAATAAATAAAAGTAAGTTTGTTTCTTTACATTTTTTTTATTATAACAAATAGGCAATGGAATGAACTTAAGCAATCTGTTCACGTGGTCCTCGTGTGTATGTCACAGTGTAATCTGACTCCTACACTCTAATTTTGCACAATCTTCTAACAAGGTTGCGTCTTCCGCCTATTGGAGTGCCACCGCGACATATTCTTAGGGGTTGAGAGCCAGTATTATTGACTTTGAGCAATAAGTTGTGATCCTCAAGTTGGCTCGTGTCTGAGTTGATCAGATACAGCCATCTAGTCGCATTATTTGATACTCACTGGTCTATGGTGTGAGATTCTACATACTATACTACTGCGATCGCTGTCGATCAGGTAGGCCGTAACCTTGTTTGCCGCTTTAAGGGTATTAAAAAGGCGTTTTGTTTTTTTTTTTATTTAATTTGGTTTAGTAGTACTGTGTGCAACTGTCGTTGCCGAGGTCTCGGGTTTGAGTTACAGTTAATAAGTAAATATGTTTGGTTTCGGAGTTTGTATACGTATAATTATATTATATATTGTATATGTTATATGTCAGGGATTAATTACGGCATTATGGCATATATTCATAATGCCACGTCAATGATTATACAGTTCTGATTTGATACAAATAAATAACCACAAAGGCTAAAACGCCATAGCCTTTTAACCTGATCTCTCAGAGTTGGATTGCTCAGAATCAGAAAAATACTAATCTTCATAATTCCAGGACGTTATATATAATGACCCATTTATCACTTGGTGCATAACATATACACTAAGGCCTGAAACTGCGTTAAGCGGGCACCCGCGCAGTTTCATACAAAAGTGCTCCGTCGCGGGAAACTGCGCGGGCGTCCGTCACGGGTAACACGCACGGCAGTGTGACCAGATTCAGTTTAATACTTTTTCGGTATATTTGATTGACTTTTCCGAATATCGGTATTTATGGAGGTATATTGGAGGAAGTCCGTATTTTTGGATATATTTTAGATAAAAATAACACGCGATTATGGTGATCGTCTCCGCGTAAATTTATGTTGAGGGAATTTCCCTGACTTAGTCTATATGTCATTCAGAAGCAACGATGAGCAAGTTAAAGATAAGATATGACAAGCGGCCCCCATAGTAGAATTACAAATGTAGTGGCATTGGTTTGGACGTGTGAAAAGAATGACAAAGAAAATATACCTATACAGCGAATGTGAAATGGAAGCTGGAAGCTGGAAGGGGACGCACTAAAACTGATATCAGACGGTTTACTCGGATGAACGTTTATTCGAGTGATTGTTTCACTTTTCTTCGGTACTTGTGTTCACTTTGTGTTCAGACGTTTCATCACGAGTGAAAGATGCTGAATGAAAGTCGAAAATGAACGAAAAATGAACCGTCTGATATTAGCTTAAGCGAACCTGCGTTGATCACATTGGGTACGAGTTAGCAAAGGGCAAATAAAAAATACCCGTAAGCGAGATTCGTCAAGCGATTAATAAATGTGGTTATAGCTGTCGTTTTTTTTTTGCTAGTCGTCGTCGCTTTGCTACGTAATAATATATTAAGTTCTCTATCGACACGACTATTCATGAACAACGTTATAATTGAACAAGCGACAGACACTGCGTAAATAAAAAAATCCGGTCTCCGCGACGCGGACGGTCCCCGCGACTTTTGCGGGTCGCGGGCGCCCGCTTAACGCAGGTTCAGGCCTAAGAAATATACCATATCGAAAACTTTTTTTTTTGTATGTGGTGGTGAAATACATTTCCCTTCACTACCTTGCTGCGGGGGCAGGCTTTGTGTGGGATTTCTAGCTTTGGATATGACTAGACTACTCGCTAAATTCTACTACTCCTCAGTCTACCGAGCCCTAAAGACCAAAAGGTATGTCACTACGACTTGGCAAATAAATGTCTCGAAGTGGGTCTCAGATGGTCGACTTCCAAGCTCCATAAGACCAACTTATGCCTGAGTCGAGACGCTCCCAAGGGTCTCCCCTCACGGAATGGTAGGAGTGCCGACTGCCATTAGACCATCATCGGTAGGCAGCCGGTACATTACAGGCAACATTGGCTATTGGCATGTGCTACACCATAACCGGCAGTGATAAATTAACGATTTTGCCAACGAGGCCAGGAGTTTCCACATATCCATCAATCCAGGCAATGGGGCAACATATATTTTTTTATTATATATATATATAGACTGCCTCGGTGGAGTGCATCCGACTGCTACACAAGAGGTCGTGGGCTCGATTCCCACCCAAGATAAAACTTTGTGTGATGAGCACGATGGTTTATTCTGTGTCTGGGTGTTATTTATCTATAATATGTATGTATTTAGAAATATATAAGTATGTTTATCAGTTATCTGGTTACCATAGTACTAGCACTGCTTAGTTTGGAATCAGATGACGTTGTGTGAGTTGTCCCAACAATATTTATTTATTTATTTTATTGTATATAACAGTTGCAAAGTATTGCATCTGTTAGTTGACGCTCCAAGGTTCACCAGTGGTCCTGTATCCGCTCCTCCGAGCATGGTCAATGGGGAAATAACCTGGACCGTCAACGTGGAGGTTTCTCGACCCTTACACTACAATCATATTATTAGCTTAATTTGGGCTAGATGGCGATGTGTAAAGAAATTTAACGCAATTTTTATTTATTTGTTTTATTTCATACAAACAGGAGGAATGAATATTTTTGAGTCATTTCTAAAGCTCTATCCATGTTCGGCTTAAATACTAATTTTTTTTTAATTAATTTTTTTTTTCTTATTGTTTTTTTTTTACTTTTGTTTCTATTAATATTAATTAAATCTAAATGGCATGGCATACTCATGGTTTGTTGATCCATCGGGCTCCAGGTTACGATTCCATCCACAGCATGGAGACATCCGTTCAGCATTGTCCGGGATCATATACTACACAATCAACTAGAGCAGGTCCGCTGGAGCAGGGCGGGCAGGGCGGGCAGGGTGTATAGTAGGGGGTGGTACTGACCGTGGGGTAGACTCCGTACTGGTAGGTGGTGGGCGGCGGCTGGTACGCGAAGTACGCGTAGCCGGGCGGGAGCGCGGCCGCGGGCACCTGCGACAGACACGCACGTTCACAAATATTGCACATTGGACCGACAATTATAGTACTACTAGTAGTACTATAATTAACTTCACTTTGGTGGTGAGGTCTCTTGAGCATCGAAGATGTCCTACCAACATCTTCGAAGCTCAAGAGACCTCACCTGCTGACTATCTGACGAGGCAACGACGAGGTTAGGAGAAGATCAGACGACAATCGCTCCCCGCAATGCCGAAAATCTTTCGAAATCCTCTTTCTAAATGGATGCCTACATTATAAGGGTAGCTTACCCTAAAAATATTAAGGTGTAAGGGCTTCCGTTGGGTGTTGATGAATGAGTGAGTAAGAGTATTAATTCTTATAAAAGATGCTCAAAATTTGACTTCATTTGTGTTTGAATTATAAAACTCATCGAAATCACAGGGGAAGGTGGGTGAGCCGGCGCTAGTTTCTTTAGCCTTGACCTAGATGAGCCGCATTAATGCCTTACGCGTTCATCGTTCATCGAGGTATGCAGTAAGTGTCAAAGAATAAACCCAGGAATGCTTTGACGTAAATACCTCTAATGCACCTCTACGGTTCAATATAATATGACAATCCTTTAATTCGAAATCCGTGCAAAAGCAGTATCTAAACTCGTAAAACATATGTTGTTGGTTATGAGATTAGATCTAAGCTTGGCAGTTTGTCCATGTTTCCGGTATTAGTGGTGTATGAAGTATGATTAGTTACCTGTTGTGGTGACGCAGCATCAGTCCTGCCGAACCTCTCTCCCGCGCTTAGGCCGAATGCACCGTCCCGTCCGCCGTAACCCACCTCGTAGTAGCCTCCCTGCAATACGTACAACCGTTGTTCACATTACACATGATACATAGATGATACCAGATTATATACTAGGATCTCTCTATACTAGGATCTCTAGGGTATTTTGAAAACAAAGTACAAGGTATTACAAAATATTAAGCCGTAAAACAAGGAAAAATATTATCTTAAATGTCGTATTTCTACGCCAAAACTACCCATCGATCTTACATGTAATATATTTTCTTTTTCTGTCCATCCTAAGATTGCCTGGAAGGAATCGCTTTCTAGCGATAAGGCGGCCGTTTGTACAATACTTTGCAAGTAATATTGTAAATTTCATATAACTTGGTGTACAAATAAAGTTATATTCTATTCTAAATGCTTTACAATAATAACGAGCTCATTAATTTTAACAATCTTTAACTATACATATTCTTATTTTAACAAAATTGCGACGCTCAACTCTAGCTATTACAATAGAGATAGGAATAGAACACAGAACGAGGAATGTGGTTCGCTGATATTGAAACGCAAGTAGTGCACCAAATTTACGTCGCTTTCGACTTTAGGCGACATTTGACGATAAGAATTTTTGTCCCACCTAACAGGTGGTGAGTCCAAAGGTAGGTAGGTAGGTGTAGCGTGACCTAGGACGATTAAACCAATGGACACGCTATCTTACCGTTTGCGCCTATACGCTTGCCATTTGCTAGGCATTTTTAGCTAAGTCGCTGTCTTAATCGGCCTATTTTCAATATACTTTCATTCTCTATAAACATTATACAAAGAGTTACCATCTCAAATTAGCAGAATAATATCGTGTCAAATTCGTATTGCAAAGTTACATTTTTATTGGTTGTTAGACAGTGACAACACTTCATGCAAGAGTAAGAAAACAACATGTTTGAGGTTCCCCCCCGGCACGAAAGTTGGTTGAAGGTGATTTCATACTTTATTGAGTACATTACGCGTCCATTGGTTAAATCGTCCTAGAGCGTGACGTACCATGTGGTGAGGTAAGGTGGAGCGCATGAGCTGGTCGTCGTAGGGCGCGTAGGGCGCCGTACAGTGAGCCCATGGGTGTAGGTGGGTGTAGCGTGACGTACCATGTGGTGAGGTAAGGTGGAGCGCATGAGCTGGTCGTCGTAGGGCGCGTAGGGCGCCGTACAGTGAGCCCATGGGTGTAGGTGGGTGTAGCGTGACGTACCATGTGGTGAGGTAAGGTGGAGCGCATGAGCTGGTCGTCGTAGGGCGCGTAGGGCGCCGTACAGTGAGCCCATGGGTGTAGGTGGGTGTAGCGTGACGTACCATGTGGTGAGGTAAGGTGGAGCGCATGAGCTGGTCGTCGTAGGGCGCGTAGGGCGCCGTACAGTGAGCCCATGGGTGTAGGTGGGTGTAGCGTGACGTACCATGTGGTGAGGTAAGGTGGAGCGCATGAGCTGGTCGTCGTAGGGCGCGTAGGGCGCCGTACAGTGAGCCCATGGGTGTAGGTGGGTGTAGCGTGACGTACCATGTGGTGAGGTAAGGTGGAGCGCATGAGCTGGTCGTCGTAGGGCGCGTAGGGCGCCGTACAGTGAGCCCATGGGTGTAGGTGGGTGTAGCGTGACGTACCATGTGGTGAGGTAAGGTGGAGCGCATGAGCTGGTCGTCGTAGGGCGCGTAGGGCGCCGTACAGTGAGCCCATGGGTGTAGGTGGGTGTAGCGTGACGTACCATGTGGTGAGGTAAGGTGGAGCGCATGAGCTGGTCGTCGTAGGGCGCGTAGGGCGCCGCGCCCGCGCCGTACAGCGCCCCGCCGCCGTACGCGGAGCCCGCGCCCGTCCCGTGACCGGCCACCGCTGCCAACATGTTCTCCATATTTAAGACCCTTTTACAATACTTTTGGATAAAAATCAGTACATTTGAAAAAACACGATGTTTATAATAAATATCAAAAGTGTGTTACGTCACACCAAAGCAACAATTTCTACAGTTGGATTTTACATCTTGTTCAGGATTAAGATTGTTTTTTATCTGTATCTATATAGCAAAACTATAAAAATTAAGTTTTTTAAGATAGGTTTAATCACTAGCACTGTAAACCAATTTCAAGAATTCTTTTACTGTTAGAAGGTATATTATCCCTGAGTGATATACGCTACTTTACATACTGGGAACAAGTTCCTGTGACAGATACGGGAGATCTTTACCACGCGGGCAGAGATGAATTAAAAAATATATAATGTATAGTTACAACAGCACCCACAGTATAAATTTATTTAAGCACGGTCAGTAGAGAAACGATTATAAAATAAAATTAAGAGTGTGTGCTAAGACCGGATGGCAAAAGTGAAAACTTAATTGCCAATCGCAATCAATTATTACGTATGAATTGAATATACTAAACACGGCGAAGAGCAGCTAACTGTATCTTTCTCGATCGAGTACACTCGGCGTTCCCGAATTCACCCGATCGAGCCTTTCATCTCAGAGCGCGATGGATCAGACTAGATTACTTACTACCTACGGAAAAATCTGTGTGCGGTGCGCCAAAAGAGTTTTCACTTCAAAAGAAAAAAGGCCATTAATCACATCAAATAAACCTATAGTTATAAAATACCGTACCCGTCGTCGTCGCAACTTTGGCTGTAGACGTTTGTGACGTCGTCGTGTTCGTTAGACTATTACTCGACGCTACCGAACTGTCGTACTGGAAATGAAACAAATTATACAAATTATTACATATGAGAAGGTATACTATTTTCGACATGCGGTATTAGATAATCACATAAAGGGAACTCGTAGGTGAAATAATCAGGGGAGAACATTGCTTCATCTGTTTGTAAGGTTTATTCATACAACACACATGCAGTTTGAGATTTTAATACATATAAGTGTGATTACCAAGTTAAATAAACTACAAATGATTGAATCCTACTAACATCATAAACGCGAAATTTTGTAAGTATAGATGGATGTTTGTTACTCTTTCACGCAAAATCTACTGAATAGATTTTATTGAAACTTTACAATCCTATAGCTTACACATCAGAAAAACACATAGGCTACTTTTGATCCTGGCAACAAGTACCTTTGGGAAACGGGAACGGGAAAACTTCACCACGCGTGCGGAGCCTCAACGGGCGTCAACTAGTTATTTATAAATACTTATATTTATCAAGGGGTTTAAAGGGCGTTTATAATGAATTTACGCCTCCTATATTTGCGGGGCTTATGCGACCTCACTTGCTAACGGTGTATCTGCTGATCAACAAACGAGTCAACGGATACAGGCACCCCGAGAGGACAAGGCAGACTGTCCCACAATATATGTGTGTTAAAAATAATAATGTAATGAAAATTCCCGTCGTCGTTTTACGAGCCAGAAGGGCACCGTACAACTACACGACATGCAAGTGTACACGAAAATAGAATGGCGAAATGTTATTTGTCTGCTGTGATTTTTTGCATACAATATGCAGTAAACTTGTTACGTGGTATTACTTTTGTCTGTAAGAGACGCGAGCGCGATCGAGTGAGTATATCCGACGGGTGTAGGTGGGCTACAGTCTACCGTGGTGGGTACCTGGTGCGAGTCCTTGGGCGGCGCCTTGGGCTGCTGCGAGGGCTGGTAGGGAGCGTAGGGCGCCGCCGTGTACAGCGCGCTTGCACCGTAGGCGCCGCCCGACGACGACGTCTGCACGAACACACACACAACTAAATATTCAAAATTACTTTTAATGTAGTTATGAGTTATGGCTAATTTCTACCCCGCGTCGAAAAGTTTTCCCGTTCCCGTTTCCCAGAAGAACTTGTTCCCGGGATATAAAGTAGCTTATGTGTTATTCTGATGTATAAGCATATTATTGTAAAGTTTAATTAAAATCCATTCAGCAGTATTTACGTGAAAGAGTAACAAACATCCATACAAACTTTCGCATTTATAATATTATTAAGATTATCAGCTAACTATAGGGTGTCGAATTTGGGTGTTGGTGGACTAAAACATTCACTCTAAACATTTTCCCGTAACGCACCAAAAGTAAAACTTTAAAAATGGCTCCACAGATATACACGTCAATAGGAGGGTAGGTGGGAAGCGAATGCGGCCGAAGTTAAAATTATTATAACCGTGCCCCGTACCTGGTAGGAGTTCATCATGGGTTGGTACTGCGTGAGCGTGACGCTGGAAGGGTACGCCGTCGCCGTCATGGCCGACGCGCCCGTTAGAGACGCCGCATTCGTTGAGTTCACCTGCAATCGATCAATTATGGGTTTAGTAAGTAATGACCATGGAATAAAATCAATGGTAGAGCAAGTACTGGACAGGGTTAGTTCTGGAAATGGATAAAAACAGTGGCAAATGTGTAGTGGACAATAGGACAATATTATACGCGGAACGGGACAATTTTCTTGGAAAAAGACAGAAAGGATTGAATGAATGTAATTTTTAACAATCAGTGGAAATTTACGTGTCCAATGGACAAAATATAGTGAATACAGAACGTTAGGTAGAGGACAGGGGGCAATCGTATTGACTGTAAGCAGAGAACAAAGGGCAATGGACGGTGTACATACCTGTGGCGCATACACGTTGGCACCGTATACGGGTGGATGGTGTGATACTGCGTGGTGTGGCGCGTATACGTTCTGTTGACTCACCGCCTGTAACATGATATATCACATTAACTTGACCTAGCCTGTCGATAAGGGGGGACACTCCGAACCTGGCCCCCACACGAGTCCTAAGCTAGCGGGGTGAGATACCGCAGAAGTCGACTCATTTTGTATAATGTATGAACATTCTGTACTTTGAAGCAGGCACGTCCTTAATGAGATTCGGAGGTAAAGTGGCAAAACTAGAGATAATTTTTTGTTTGGTCGAAACAGTTAAATGAGTCTGTTTATCATTTTAAATAATGGGTCTGACAAACGTTTTTTACTTAAAATGACAAATAAATCAACAAAAGAATACGAGAAAAACAGCGTTTTAACTTTTTTTATATTTCTAAAAATAGCTGAAATATTTGCGATCAAAGTGCGTATATCGCGGATGACCGCATACGTCACAGCACTACTCATTTGACAGTCGCGCTCTCGTTCGCACCCGAACGCCGCGCCGCGCCTTGTCCCTGTCTGTGCTAAGTTGTGACGTCATAATAAGCGCGCCTAATCTTGGTAATTCAAAATAGGACTGAGGTGAAATAAAAACTTATGTAATTTACATGAACTACGCTCCAATTTTATCTGTATTTGATAGTAGTATTTTGACCCTTTTGTGTTCTCTATTGGTTGATAGTTGTGGCCGTGTGACACCGTCGTCGAAGATCAGTTTATAATAGTATAACTGTCTATTGGTGATGAATGTATAGAAAAAGTAATTTTTAACTTATCTAGTATTGTTATTGTAGTGTTTAGATTTATAATAACACTAGCGGACGCCTTGTAGTTCCTGTTGCAGAGGGAATACAGAAAATCCAGCAACTAGTATTTAAATCAAACAATTTTTGTGTGGGCACTGTGGGATTGAACGGGATGCAATGCAAGCTAATCGGTAGTCCCGTCGTGACTGTTGTTTAAATCAGACCTTAGGCTACTAAGTGAGAAAGGAGGGTAGGGGACCTTGGGCCTGTGCTGCGCGGCGAGGTGCTGCGCGGCGTGGTCCGGCTGCGCGACGGGCGCTCCGGCGGACAGCTGCTTCATGGAGGCCGCCAGCTGCGCCTCCAGGTTGGAGCCGCTCGGCGACACGTTGTTGGCCACCGCGCCCGGCACTGCTAACAAACCAATTACACTTTTATATTTTCAGTCTAAATATACTGAGGATGGTACTGAGTAGGACCTTAGTATGTCACCATTGACAGAATCTATCGAGACCCTAAAAGACAACACTGTAGCTGAAAAAAACTCACGAGTAAAATCCTATAGAGATAGAATTGCAAAACATACAAACCCTAGTGGCGAGAACTTTAATGAACCAACTGTTGCAAGAAGGTTGAAAACGACGATTCCTCAGGATTTGGCAACAAATAGACTTAAGCTTGTCATTGGACAATAAGTCCTTTAGAAAATTACCAATCTATTGCATTTCGATGATGATGATGATAAAAAGTACTTAGGTGGCAGATAACGCTCCGATCTATTAACATGTACGGTTTGAATCATTTCCAGTGTATATGAAGCAACAATGGACAATCACACAAGCCAACGTGCAATACTGTCGCACATACTGTACGCTGATGTCGACTAAACAAGTCGACCCGCTCTAGCGTTGTGCTTATATATAAAACAGTCATACACCGTCACCAAGCTTATAAAATGATAAAATATTAAGCACAAATAATTATAACTGGTGGCAACAAATTAATACATACATATTGGCAAGCCTTTATCCCCAAAGGGATACGCAGAGACATACTGTACACCTATATTTGTGGATTTGTAACATCCGTCCCAGCTGTTGGAATTTTGTTTTGAATTAAAGAATGGTTTTAGATTTTCTCCTGTATAAATTCTCGCTGACGGCAAGAAGATTACTACTTGGGTTCAACAAATCTACTATTAGGTAGTCTATATTTTACCTCTGTCAATCTTCTCAAGGGATTACGCGTGATTGTATATATTTGTAAGTGCTCGTAGAAATGGTCCATGTGGAATAGAGTATATAAACTTACACGTGGCATTCGTTACTGCGGGTTCCGTCGTGGGCTGAGGCTGACTGGCCAGCGTCGTCTCTACTGCTGATAGCGTTTCATTTAGCTGCAACCGAAAATATTATGTTTATCATTCACAATTTTTAAATTCAATTTTTCTTTTATGGCAAGCGGTGTCGCCGTGTCATCGAAGACGACTCTGTCAGTGTCAGATGTGTGTTGGAAATGTGTGTGATTGATTTGTTTAGAAACCAAGTAGTTTCAATTAATTTCCGTGATTCTTATTGTATGTTTCATTGTTTACTTAAAACACTGAAACAAATACATAATACGTTGAGTTAAACTAGTGGACAGCACAATCAAAGTTATAAAATGTTTATCAGTCACGCCTTTATCTTCGAAGGGATGGTAGAGGCACAATATACTCTCACATCCTATCGTGAGTATTTTTGTCCCACGTAAAAGGTGGTGAGCCCATTATCATGTTGAAGTGGATTCTCGTAGGCTGTGGCGACCTACTATTGAAAATAGGCTTTCAACTCGGCTTAACAACTGCTATGTTACTATGCTACTATAGGTCTTATGGGCGGCTTGAAAAATTTCAACAGCAGGTAGCCACAACCTGCGTCTGTTTCAACACGGCAATGGGCTCACCACCTACACATGGTGAAAAGTGGGCCTACAATATGTATGCGTCTGCCACATATAAGGCGTGCTAGATGCAGGGGGCAGTTACCGCGGCGGGGTGCGCGCTGGCGCCGGGCGGCGGCGACGCGCCCGCGGCGAGCGCGCTCCCCGGCGCCGGCTCCGCCGCTGCCACCACCGGCGCACTCTGCTGCTGGAACACAGTGCACATGGTAATGTATATATCAAATCGGCTCATACCTAGGTATATATCGGGTGTTGCGGGCTCCACCGACATCTCCGGGCCGCAAGCGACCTTACCTGGTGGCAGTGTACCGCCAACTAACAGACGAGACGACAACCCAGGCACCCTTATGGGGTTGGGAGGTCACACGCTAGTCGCAACAATGAAAAAGGATACAAATATTTGTGTGATCCACAAATATGTTTTTCGGAGATATATAAGTATGTTTATCAGTTATCTATATCCCATAACACAAGCTTGTATTAGCTTACTTTGGACTACATGGCGCTTTGTGAAAATTGGCCTAAAAATATTTATTTATTCAATGCCGAAAACCCAAGCAAACAATTTCTGCTCATAAAATTCAATTGAAATGAACGTAAGAATTGATACCCACACTAACGACCATATTAATAATTTTTCGCCATGTAAACCTATGTTCATTACATACAAAAAATATTCTGCAATACAGTCAAAGTATTAGTAGAAAAACTAGTGCTAAGAATTGTAGGCTCCAAGGCAAATTTAAGCTACTAACTAACCTCTGGCATATATTCCATAGGATATTTGAGAAGTCAAACAGTGGTTAAATACCCATACATTTCGATGGCCCACGAACTATTCTTAAACTATGTCCTCTTACTGACTTTATAGGCAAATATAACATAATTAACACCACAAAGTGATCCTTCGGGTATACCCGGTAACTGTTGGAACTTCATTCAGTTTCAGCAGTCCCACCCCAGTTTCGGTCCCATTTCCTAGGTACCAATAAAAGCAGACCCTAGGCTCTAAACAATTTAGATGCTGATAGTTACCGGCTTAGGGACATCAGCAAGCTGGTCAGGTTCTAGGGCACCAAACTGCACGTCTAGGAACATAGCACCGCTACTCTCTGTACCGCCAGGCATCTCTACAGCTGATGACGGAATCTGAGGACAACAATATTTATTATCAATCAATTAGCTGTGCCTCCGAGAATATCGCTCAAAAGATGATTGGGGTACTCTCCTGCTTGTAGTGCAGTGCACCACAAGCAGGAGAGCTGATGAACAAACGACGATAACAAAGGTTCAGGCGATCGAATGCCAAAAACTAAATTATTATACCATTTTAGAATTCCTATACTGTACCATCGTCACAATGTATCCCTGACAGGGTAGTCAGAGAGGACAGATAGCCGGAGTTCGCGATCCATTCATACTTCTTTCGTTTCCTGCAGAATCATTACTTGTTTCATACACACTCATCTGAGTATCCGAGTACTTTTACACTTTCTGTTTTGGAGCAATCATGGTCTTTATATGTAAATAAAATATAATTTACCTTAGATGGTGGTGGTACTCTCGCTCTCTGAGGCTTCCTTTGACTTGTGATGTCTGTGGAGCCGTACACTCCGTAATTTGACGTATACACACCTGTAAAATGCACTAGTCATTTAGATGATATCATTACAACCATAGAATAGTAGATACGGCTATAGGCCATGGCAAGGAAAAATAATATAATAAATTATATGCGCGGATTTTTTTCTAATGCAATGATCACAGTAACTACTAATAGTATTATTCATAGTTACTTTTTAGTAACTATTAATAATTTAGATTTTTACAACAATTACGTAAGCGCTGTTATCTTTAAAAATTTCAAGAAGTATGTAAATAGTTCTTTTGTGTCTAACAAAGTCGGCCAACCCTGCTCTAAGAGCATAAAAGTGAACTATAGTAAAAATTAATCAAATAATTAATTAATTTGGAATTTATTATCATGATAATCGAATATTGTTCAACATTATCTAAGATGTTTGCTTACCATCACATATGACGTTATGTTCAGAGGTTTAAAAAAGTGATTACGTACTATTGTCATGCCTTTGAGACTGTTGCGTGAGTTGCGATAAGTACTGAGACTGCGCCGCTGATAAACTGCCCGACATTCCCATTGGCTGCAATATAAAAACGATATTATCAGCTTACATACTACAATACAACCGGATTTTTTTTAGCTTCTCATAACACACTACTACAAGCTACATCCAGAACCTTTAGAGCCCAAAGACTGCCCCTTACCCCTAAGTTTGAATTAAAAATGTGACTAACAAGTACTAGATATCTAGTACAGCCCCTGAGTGTGACAGGTGACACACAAGAGCTCTTCCGCTATATATATATCTTGAAAATATCCTCTTTTGAAAAAGTATTTTCATAAAACAAACATTTGCTAAACTTCTGCTGGTAGTATACAGAATGAGAGATATTGAAAATGAAGAAGAATTGGTGCCTGAATTTAAATACTAAAATATCGAAACCTTATTATAGGAATTTCGACACATTCAGTGGGGCTCACCTTCACTATGGGCACTTAAGATTGCCTGTTTGGGAACATCATTAAGTTGTGGTATGTTCTGAACACTTAGTGGCTTTTTCACTGGGTTCCATATAAAATGAGCTGACTTGTTATCAGAACGTAACAATTCAGCTCACTGCGTGCACTGGTAAGTTTGTTCAGCACTAATCTATTTCATCACTATCATGTTTCTGTGGTAGAAGCAACCGGGGACTAACAGTAGCTTGTTACCTGATGATGATGCTGCTGATGATGAAAGGTGTCAGCAGTGATGGGCTGCGGGTCGGAGGTCACAGGGGCCGCCGTCACCGCACTCACCGGAGACTGTCGGCTGCCTGAGTTCATTTGCTGCACAAACCAATTTCATTATTGAAACATTTATGGGAGTAACTTTCCCACTAAAATTGTGATAAAAAGAATTAAAACATACACACACTTACAAACTTTTGTCATTTTAGTTCTAGTAAAAATAGTAGAATAAAAAATGTCACTAAATTTGGCCCCCAGCTTTGCTCACAATAATACCGATTACAACCATTTCTCATGCCTCCCTAAAATCATATACAAACATACATTGTCGCTCAAAAAATTTGTTTCTCGGCACTCATGACTGTGCTGTTAAATTTCAAAATTCTGTTGTTATTTAGTCATGATAACACAATAAAAAATGGTTTGCGGTGAATATCATTAGACTCTCGCGGTTCCCCGCGCTCGTGTTATCGTTATTAATGGAAATAACGTCTTTTTACGTTTATAAAGTAGCCTATAGCTCTCTCCAGATCTACAACTACCCTCATACAAAAAATAACGAGCGAGATGATGTGTAATATTTGACATCTTATCCTACCCTGAAATATATCTAAAACCATTTTATTCGCCATACTATTGGTCAATTATTCTAAGCTCTGCCACAGTGCACTTTAATTGGTCAAATGTGTAGTAACCTCGGTTTCCTGTAACACATTTCCGTCCTTTTTATAAGATCATTCCCGCATAAAATATCCAGCAACCGAAAGGAAAGATGTCGTTAGTGAAAAAAATTACAAAAAAGGACTTTACTATAAAAACCACTCATTTGAATTGAGGTTACATTTTCAAGATTATACTACGTAGGTGCGGTATACTCACGTCAATAAGCGAGGGATGATGCGCGTGCGTGGGTATGTGTGTCGAGTTGTGGTACGTGTAGGTGGGGATGTGACTCTCCGTCGGGCCGTTCGCCTCCGGACTGTCCCAGTCCTCCTGGCGCAAAAACATTGCTACTTACATACACAACTCTACCAACTTAACTAGAATATCATAGCTGACCCCCGCGGCTTCGCCCGTGATATACTTCGAACCCCCCCTCGTTTTTATAATAATGTATGAAAATTTGTCCGATTTGTTAACATTTATGATTACTGGTTCTCTCTCCGGGGTGGCAGCATTATGATTATAGCTTTCCTTGAAAATGGGTTATCGAACACAAAAATATTTGTTCAATTAGAAACAATAGCTGCTGAGATGAGAGCGTTGAACCAAACAAACAAACTCGTCAGCTGTAGGTAGTGAGAAGCACACCCGTACCGTAGTGCTGTTAACCGGCGCGTCTCCGTCCGGCGCCGAACTCTGCGCCGGCGCGCTCGGCGTGAACACCTGCACACAATGGCCCAGTTACAGCTAGCCACTAGCTTCTACTATCGCAACTACATAAATAGCACATACTAGTCAATGTAGCACTCGATTTTCTCTCGGGAATCGAACCCACAGTACACGGTAACTTAGTGACAATCTAATTCCATAGCCTGCAATGATAAATAGACTTTTGTTTTCTGAGATTAATGCGTTCAACCAAGCAAATTCTTCAGTTTATTATATAGGTATAGACTATAGATATGCATGCAGCCTTATCGATGAATAAATCTTGCAGGAAAGCCTTTAAGAGTATAGCAACTGTTAGTACTGCAATGATTACCTTAGTGTCGGAGAGAGATCCAGACCATTCCTCATTGTCCCAGTCTTCTGTTGTAGGGAAAGGCTCGGACAGACCGCCTGCTACACAAAAGGTTAGGTTTTAATTTTCATGTCATTATCAAGTGCAAAAAAAAGATCAACTAATAGTCATTATCATTGTGCAAATACAGTCATTATCATCTGAGCGGTGGTCCAGGTTGCGTCTTGCTACGATTGAGGTCCGTTTTCTTACAATTTCTCCTCTACTTTGCATTCACATACGGTAAAGTCTGATGAGGGATATCTCCAATGTACACGTAGATTGCGGAATTAACTCTTTGCGTGAAGTATTCCCGAACGTCAACTCTGGTGTTGCAAAAGTCGATAGCCTACGGTGATCACTTTTCATCAGGCAGTGGCAGACCAGCAGCACAGCCCGTGCTGCCAGTCTGCCACTTTAGGAGCTTTTAAAAACTTGTAGCAAATCGAGGGCCAATGTCATAGTCGACATGAGTAGGGAGTTCTTTTTTAATTTCGTCCGCCTGATTGTGAGCAAAGACGTGATTTCTGGCCGCTATCTCCACCCACAGGACTCCGATAGCCACCCTCAACTTGACGGCCCAGAAATATGCCTTTTCACGCATCTCCCAAAGGAGCCAGGATCGTAGGAGGAGGGAAACACGTAAGGGAGATCCAAGAAGTGTCGGCGTGACGCACCGGGCGGCGGCTGGTCGAGCCACGCGTGCGGCGCGGGCCGCGGCCGCCGCGCCCCGCCCCGCGCGCCGCGCCCGCCGCCGCGCCCCCGCCCCGCGCCGCGCCCCCGCCACCCGCCCTCGCCCCTCTCCGCCCGTGAGCCCCTCTCGCCGCGCTCCCCTCGCTCGCCTCTGTCGCCGCGCTCGCCCGACCCGCGACCTGCCGGTAGTTACATAGTTAGCGCTGAGGTACCTAATTACTGAAAAGCTATGCAAGTAAAATATCAATGTAATGACTGAGAAAGAGTTTTGACAAAATGTGAGGGGTGGTAACAGTTAGTCTTTAAAGTTGCTCTGGTATTTGAGACGCCAACGTCGCATTTATTGAACATTACGAGCACCATTAATTTGGGTGTGACCCACCGAGATCTTCGAAACCCAGGCGATGACGCCTACTAGCTTTCCCAGGCTGCGTTGTTTACTCGTCCGTTGACCGGCGTTAGGTAGAAACACACACTTACACATGAAATCGCTTGGGCCTCAGAAAACTTGGTAGAGCCCTTGTATCTATTTTTACAGTAGAACCAAATACACATAAAGTTTGTAAACAAAATGAACAAAGTATAGAAGTCACACATACGCGGCCGGGGCCCCGAGCGGCTGCGCGCGTCTCGCGGCGGGTCCACCTCCCCGTTCCCGGCGGGAGCGGGAGGCTTCTTTTTCTTTTTTTCACTGGTTTGCCACTCGCCCTATTAAACAAAAAAAAACTAAAATCTTAGAGGACCACTACTTGACTTTCGCAGCTATGATGATATTGTAGACTTCAAAACAACAGGCCCATGAACAAAATGACCCAGAATTATACTTCAGGCTATTACAATTAAACTAGCTATACCCAACAGCTTCGCCCGAAATATACTTTAAACTCTATAGCATCTTTTCAGCCCATATATGCTTGTGTTTACAATTATGTTTGAAAATCTGCTCAACATGTTTACATTTACTATGAATGCTCCTCTCCCTTGGGTACGTAACAGAATAATATAGCCTATATTACTTCCGAATAACTTGACTTTCAAATTGTGAAGGATATTTTCAGTCTTTTAAAAGTTTATCAATTACAATTAAATCTTTTAACGTAATTATATAATCTTGATAACTCTTAAATAGCTCTAACTCTCAACCACTACTAATTTTGAGTGCTTCAGATGATTTTGAGAAGTGTAGAATCAAATTCCGCTCTTGTCCGATAAACTGTTTACTGAAAACACCCTTCGTTCGTCGTCGGTACTACATTTTATACTTCGCCGATGAACGGTTCGTCGAAAACACCCTTCGCCCGACGTCGGTTCGCCATATTAAAGTTCGCCAAAGATCTGTTGACCTAAAACACCCTTTGCCCGTCGTCGGTTCGCCATTATCACAGTTCACCGATGAACTGTTTGCCTAAAACACCCTTCGTCTGTAGACGGTTCTACAAATTATCGTTCACCTATGTATTTTTGAATGAAACAATCTTTGGATGTTTAAACGGTTAACTGTAACATGCCTCATCCATGGTTGTTTTTACGATGACAAATTTCTAGATTCTACACTCGATTTTGAGTGATGAGGTTGAGTTCATTTAATAGGAAAATCGAATAAATTTTCTCTTGTACTCACTCACCAGTACCTTTCACAACTCATTAGTTGTATATGCCATTGAATAGGATTGATACTTATTTTATCTTTGAATCATTTCTCTAACAAATTTTGGCAGTGGGTCTGATTTTGCATTCGCCTTACTGAATTGGATGTAGTAACTTATGTGTGACTATTACGAACCTGTATCCGTTGGCTTTCCTCCAATAATAAGTTGCAAGCGGCCACCATGTCATTGTCTGAGTCGTGAAGCGCCGAACAGACTTCCTCCTCGGTGCGACACGTCATCTCCATCAGCTCCAGCACCTGTAATTGTACAAGTCAGTCATTCGTTCATCAACTATCAAACACGACAATCCGTAGACCGCCTCGTTTGTGCAAGAACTTACGCTAAGATTTGTTTATCATAGACGTCTTGCCATACTTTATATTCTCAAGGTTATTTGACCATTTCAGGAATATAAAACAGGTCTGTATGCATTTATGAAATGATTATAAAAAATGCAATATACATATACCTTAATGTTATATTCATGAAGCAGGATAAGTAGCACACATCAACAGTACAATTATATCTATTTGATTGTACAGGCCACATGTTTTGTCCCTTTTTTACAAACTTAAAGTATGCACTATCGTTTCCGTGGTTTTCTCGCTAGGAGCCAGTTTTATAGGTAATAAGGTTGTCAATGTTTAACTATTGATCGTCTAGTCATTACATACCACTACATATCATAATCCCAACCTATTTCGCAATGTCATCTAAAAGAAAAGTCTCATTTTCAACCAAAAGCTCTACTTTGAATCCTATATGATTTAGTTATATAACGGTATTAATTAAAACGATTGCCATCTGACCTTTGACCTCCTCTGTGTGCCAGAGCGACTTTAGTCAGTTAAACCAGTTAGGGGCCCCAGACTTCTTTGAAGGTAATATTACCAAGCCTTTGCAGTAAATTGTACCCTTTTGATCACGAAAATGCGTGTGTGTGATAAGACAGACAGAATGCTTTAACTCTGTCCATCTCCTCTCAGGGTCACAGAACGTATATTAATTTACTAGAACGACACTGCATGTATAGCCCAATTTAAAATACGGTGAGTCTACAAAAGTCTACTGCGCAGTTTGTAAAAAAAAAACAGTATTCAAATGAGACAATGCTGTCACACAATTTGAACAGGAAAATGATTGTCTCGAATCGACCCTTGCAAATGTGTAAAATAAAAAAAAAATAAAAAAATATCCATCACGCCTTATCCCCGAAGGGGTGGCAGAGGCATATTATATGCCCACTTTTCACCGTGTGGATTCCTGTCCCACGTAATAGGTGGTGAGCCCATTGCCGTGTTGAAATAGACAGACGCAGGTTGTGGCTACCTGCTGTTGAAATTTTCAAGCCGCCCATAAGGCCTTCAACCAGGCTTAACGACTGCCATAAAAAAAAACTGTGTAAAATAAACAGAATTATATTTTCAAATATTGCCTATATCGGTATTTAGATTGGGATAAACTATTCTATGTTAAATCTATAATGCATAACGAGCAAAACTTTAGATAAATAAAATGTTTTAAACTATGTAAAAAGTATTGCGGTATTAAAGGCGAGAAATCGTGACTACTTTTGGTAGCAAAATCTGAAGGGCCCTGCCATACTTAAAAGATATAGGCGCGCGCCTTTGCCAGATTGCTCGAACTGTCAACCACACCACGGGTCTCCCTCCCATGTTCATTCTACGGCATTTCACATAATTTCCCTTAACATTCCCAACTCCTCTTTTAGGCAAATCAAGTCCTCAAAATATAAGGCGACAGAAAAGTACTCTCGCAGCTGACCATGACTGCATTGTCCTGCTATGAGTTCACGTCGCTGCTGCACTGACGCTGGACAGTCAGCATGTTCTGGTACAGCCCCAGCAGTGGCGGTATACGATATAGGAACTCATCGAAGCAACTATGCCTGATGAGTACTTACTTCAACCGACAGGAAAGACATCGTGGCTCAGCCTGTCCAGCCAAACCCTCATGAGGAATCTACAGTTGTTTTATCTTGATATTTGAAATAGCAATACAGCACGTGTTGTGCTGTAACCATATATTGTACCTACACAGTATGCTCAAACGATGATTTTTTTTAAATATTCCCACGCCTGTGGAAATAATCGAGTGTGATATCGCTACCGGTACTGTGGTGTGTTATACATACATGTAGCTACAATCAATGTCTTTCTGGGTTACTATATTCCCCGGTGTAACGAGAGGACGTAGGATCGATTAGAGTTTTTGGCAACGCCGTGAGAAAATATTTTTCTTATAGGTCTGCTATTGGCGCGCGCCGCGGTTTAACCAACCAAAACGCGCTAACAACCGGCGTGACATTGGTATGTCAAATCAAAACGCAGTTTCTCGTCTTTTGCTGCGTTGCCATGCTTCAGGTGGCAATCAAAAAGTTTGTTCGTGACCTTTCTGTTTTCTTTCTTTTTTTACCGATTTTAAAAATTATTTCACCATTTGAAAGCTACATTATCCACGAGTAACATAGGCTATAGTGTATTTTGGAAAAAAAATAGGGTTTCGTAAGATATTTGGGTTTTTCGGACACAAGGTGTAAAAAATCAACCAGAAAAGTTACTTATTTTGCGTACGCTGCCTAAACTATAAAAGACAGATCCATAAAATGTTCTAATTAATTGTAGATCTTATAAATGTCTACAAAAAAGTCTGCAACACACTATACCTATCTATGGCGAGTGAGGCACAACAACCATTTTTTTTTATTTAAAGATCTTGAATTTTGGACTACATTTAAACGTGTTTATTTTACTCATGCTATTAATCCTTATCAAAATAAATTATAATAATATAAAGTTAACTTTACTAACATGTGTTGGATAGCATTTATCGTGGAAGTCTATAGGCTGCACGCTACTACCCTGAAGAGCAGGGCAGTAGTCAACAAATCGGACAAATTTTCATACACAATTGTAAAAGTAGATAATAAAAGACGGTATTAAAGGCGTGACTGATAAAAGGCTATCTCATCACGCTACTACCCTGAGGAGCGGAGCAGTAATCAACAAATGGGACAAATATTCATACAATTGTAAAAGTAATAAATGACGGGATTTAATGGGCGCGACGGGAATAAAGGCGTGACTGATAAAAGGCTATATCACCACGCTACTACCCTGAGGAGCGGAGCAGTAATCAACAAATCGGGCAAATATTCATACATTATTGTAAAAGTAATAAACGACGGGATTAAATGAGAGTGACGGGAATAAAGGCGTGACTGATAGACCGAAGTTTGTCACGGGCGAAGCCGCGCGGGTCAGTTAGTAATTTATAAAATCAAAGCAATGACACCGTGTCACAATATACGTTCGCAATGACTCGACTGATTTTATTTGATTTATAATTCGTTTTAAAATACCTCGTTATTATCCTAATTAACTTACCTAATTCATTTTTAATTAATTCAGGCATTTGTTGATGAAAGAATGTTGGTGAATCTTCTATTTAACTGGCTGCAAAAAAGCTAGGTGTTTGTTTGATTCCGTGTGTGTGAAGTCAGCCAGTACAATTTCACAACGCTTTCCGAAGTAATATCGTAGTTAAATAAATAAATATTGTAGGACACTTTTTTACACAGCGCCATCTAGCCCAAAGCTAATATTAGCTTGTGTTATGGGATCTAGATAACTGATAAACATACTTATATATTTCTAAATACATACATATTATACATAGCAAACACCCAAACTCCGAAGCACACATTTGTGGATCACACAAATATTTGCTCCGACCCGGGAATCGAACCCGGGACCTCTTGCGTAGCGGTAGGATACACTCCTATCGCGCCACAGAGGCAGTCAAAATTTCAAGAGTTGTTTACGCAAAACTCTTTGCAAAGCTCAAAGAAACCGTCTAAATTCTACAAGCCACCGGGCCTATAAACCACCACTGGCTCTCTGAAACCGTTTAACCATTAGGGTTTATTGTAATTCAATTTCGAAATATGAGAGTATGATGAATGCTTTTATTTGCCTGAAAAGAGTTCGTAACTTTTTTTTTTATCTTTTCTAACAGTCGATGGTTTAAGTCCATTATTGAATAGGTTTATGAATCCATACTGATATATAAAGCTGAAGCGTTTGTTTGTTTGGTTGAACGCGCTAATCTCAGGAACTACTGGGTCAAACTTGAAAAAAATTTTTTGTGTTGGATAGCCCATTTATCCAGGAAGGCTACATATAGAAAATAGGAATAGGCTATAATACCATTACGCTTCTACCCTGGAAAGTGGAGCAGTAATCATAAATGTCGACAAATCGGGCAAATTTTTATACATTATTGTAGACTTTATAAACGAAAGTGCGACGGAAGGTCGAAGTATGACACGAGTGAAGCCTTGGGGGGTCACCTAGTTTTAACATAATTGAATCCAACTTTCGCAATCCAATTTTATCACTACATCACCCTGTGTTAACCAGCACCACACAATAGCCCAACGTCAACAGATGGGGTTTCATGCAGCCCGCCAGGGTCTTTTGGTATAACAGGAACTTACGATACGATTCAGAGCCTGTTAGAAAAATAATAATGTTATATATTTTTGAAACACCAGAGGTGCCACGCGAAACTCGTGCTGCTTACCCCACAAGAAACTTTTACTGGTCTAAACAGAATATACCTACTCCCAGAGCACTTAACGGCCTTATAGCACAACGTCCGTATATTACTATACAACCCGGCCGTACAGTTAAGTGAGAAAACTTACTTTTAGTATTTAGTGTGAATTAACTGTTTTTATCATATGGAAAATGTGGAAAATGATGTATTTAGTCATACACGTGCTTTCAAGTTATATTCGTAGAAAATTAAGAGCCAGACTGAAAGATAGAGAAAGAAATTCTGCATCTAGGCGACTGATCAAAATGTCACATAACTGCTTTTCAACTATCGGACGCCAGAGATATTTTACCAAATTATTTGAAAATTGAAATAGTTCAGAACCGCAGATATATTATTTACAAAACCTTTAAATATTCCCTATTTCGTTTAGCCCTGTAAGCTTCGGTATTGGTGTGACCTCTTTGGGAGGTATAAAAACCATAGATAACTTACCATTCTACGAACGTCGGACGCGTCATCGCTTTTACGATCGATCATGTTTGCCATTCGGAGCTGCTCTGTTGTTGCCTGCGGACAAAATAACATAAATATATAACAATACAATAATATACATATATTTATCTTAGCGTATTCCCCGAACACAGTCAAGGTCACTGAAAAATACTACCGTCAGAACTCAAGACCCCTGAGAATGAATGCAGAAGAAAGCTGGCAAGTTAATGGGACCATCCTGCCCCGGTTACAACCGGGAGTAACGTTCAGATGATGATACTATTTGAAACACAGTCCAAAATGAAATATCTTTAGAAACCGCATTTGTCAATAAATACCTGTCTAACAAATATAATGAAAAATACAACCAAATTAAGAATCATTTATGAAAAAGGTTTTAAAAAGTATGTAGATTTCACTTACTTTGTAGAGTGCTAAAATAAGAACCTTCGTATATCTATGGCTATCGCAAACTGAAGTGTACACCACTGATAGGACCCATTTATTAAAATTATTTGTCAAGGAAGTCCATTCGACAACATCATTATCTAATTGTACTAGTCTTCTCAAAAACTCACAAGTTTTCTAATGACTTCTCATTACTATCATACTAACCTATATTTATAATTATTATTTACTTAACTGCAATTTCAACATACACCATTTTCAAATTGAAAATTAATATCAATCCATTTTAATTCAATTACATAGAATGAAATATAAAAATATTTTGATTCATTTTTGTTAAACAGCGCTATCGAACCTAAATTAAAATTAAAATCTAGGTCGGGGGCAGCGTCGGGCGGTGCTTTTGCGCAACCCTCATTAGTTTACGGCCGTGGGCGGAAGGTTGAGGGACCCTGCTCACAATGTCCTTCTGGCGGCTGGCACCCCTCGTGTTTGGGGAGGCTTCTAGTGCCCGCTCTATCGCTTCCACACCCTCTGTTCTAAAAGGACGTTCAGGGAGAGTTCTAAGCAGGCACATGCTAAACTCCTCCGGGAGATGGTAGGAAGCGGCACATCTGGCCCCCGAGGAGAACCTGATATTTGGGCATACCCTAAGCCGGGTCGTATAAAAGTGCCTGTTCGTCGTTGCCTCGTCCGTCAGCAGGTGCTTCACAAGCAAAAGCGGTTGCTTGGGCGCTGAAGATCTTGTTGGAGCCCCTTACATCTTACTTACACACAAACAAAAGCTACGGAAGTAACCGGGATTAGCGCTCAGATTATAATTGTAAACAATAGTTAACCGCAATCATATGTCTAACATCAAACTTTTCAATTATTAGCAAGTATCCATAACAATTTGTTTTAGCGACCGTTGAAGGTTGAATGAAAAGTCAATGACTTGTGCCAAGTTGACATTCAAGGTCAACCAGTGTGTAATAAGGCTTTATTTCTATCAGCGGAGCCGGTGGTTTGGCCGCTGCCCCCGTAGCGGTAATCGGTGAATGAGAATATGTTCACCAGCAACATTCATAATTTGATGGAGTCAGTTCAGAGAAGGTCAAGGACAGTTTGTGAAAATTTTACTTTTAATATCTGGTGGGTGTTTTTAAGTCTTTACTGTATCGGGTTGGAATCCCGTGTCAGTAAAAAACAATTATGTGATCCGCAAAATCTTTGTTTCGATGTTTGGGTGTTTTCTCCCTCTGGTTTGGTGATCCTGAAGGAATAAGGGGATAAAATGTAGCCTTAGCTACTTATACATATAACATCAGCATCTGCCAGTTAAAGCCCTGCTAAAATCGGTCTAGTAGTATAATATAATAAATAATAATAATATCTGAAATATTAGCAGAAACAACAAAATAAGACTTACAAAGAAATAATGATGTTTTATGAGTAAAAAATAAAAAACTTTTAATTTGAAATTACAAAAAGACAATGAAATTTTATATTTTAATGCATCTAATGCCATAAAATTATTGGTTCTTTTTAAGTAATTCAGGCACCCATATACCACTTATCTTAAGTGTTAATAGGGGGAGAAAACCATTTAATGCCACATAAGGAAATAAACATGAAAATTAGTTTTACCCCACTTACAACCACATGGCTGCTAAAGAAGAGAGTGACAGTATCTTAGTGCTATCTAATTTAAGGGCTACTGTGTACTGTAAAGTTTGCTTGGTTTTGCTAGTAGGGATGCAAGTGACAGGTAGCTTGCTACCGACCCGCATTTGAAACTAATGAACTATTTCACTTTATAATGTCTTAGTGCGATGAATTCAAATCCCCTTTATACTTATTAAATTTTTTCCACATTAAATTAGGGTTTTCATAGTTATTTCAAATAATAATGAATGTTACCTGTGGTTTAATCTTCTCCTTAGCCGGGGGTTTTTCTGTGGTCTTGCGGGTGTCCTGTGCATGCTTCACCTCCTTTGCACCCCCTTTCGCACCACCCTTGGTGGCGCGCGCACCCAAACTCATCTTTTAATCTATATACGTTATATTTACAGCCTCTATTTACAAGCAGCTGAAACAAAACAAGAAAATATTTAAAAAAACAGTATCAAAATCATCTCTTAACACAGAAGCATGTGGCTATTGAAAAATACATGTCAGGTTTCTGGAACAAATTTAGTTGTGTCCACAGCTGGTAATAGGTTTCTCCAAATTCTCGCCATAAGACATGATTCTTCACATATTTTCTGGATAATATATCCTTAGGGACGCTCCCCAGCCTGCAAGGCCACCTAACTGATGTTTGCAGACTGATGTGGTCCTGTATGTAGATTCTTTCCCTTATATATTGTATTTAAATTATTTGTTAAGAAAAAATTAAATTCTAGTAGTTATAGGTATTGTATTGTACTGTATAATATAGTATTTTTAAGTATTATTTGACTTAAGCTTTGCAACCATGGGACTACTTTACTGGCTGTTACTAGTATTATAATTTTATCATCTGTAGGATTTTCGTTTACTATCAATTTATTGCTTATTAATTTTGCTCTTTATAAATTGTGACATGATAATCAATTACCATTCTTTATTTTATTTATCTATCACACCTTATCCCGAAGGCGTGGCAGAGGCATACATATTGTATGCCCACTTTTCACCATGTATATTCTTGTCCCACATAAGAGGTGGTGAGTCCATTGCCGTGTTGTGCCGTGTTGAAATGGACAGGCGCAGGCTGTGGTCACTTGCTGTTGAAAGTTTTTAAGCCACTCATAAGGCCTTCAACTTGGCTTAACAACTGCCATTTTATTGGCAACTGGGACCAACGGCTTAACGTGCCTTCCGATGCAAGGAACTGGGGTGGGTGGATCAAAAGGGCCGAATAAATTTAATAAAATGTGTCTTTTTTAGATGTGTCTATTTCAGTCCGATACTACCAGGACTTTAATTGGTCGTGCTAATTAGTGTCTAGCACATAAGACATTTTAGCCTTTTTACTACCACCTCACTAAAAAGGCAATGCGTTGACATTTTATTTTTTTCCAAATTTAACATCTAAAATAGACACCTTTTTATTAAATTAGTTATTTATTTATTTATCTATTGTGGCCTCTTTGATATAGAAGGTATATTATATTTACCCTATCCAAGCCCCTCTCCTACATCGTCATTTTCCTTTCCATAAATCCTTTCCCTACCTCATCCTCTCTCCGCCAAGCCAAGTTTGCCGTGCCCATGTGCTGCGTGGCTAGGGGCGAGCCTAGCATTAACGTGCCTTATGCCCTGGGACCGGGCGACCCCAGAACAAGGCTAGCCTTACTTGGACAAGCGGGGCTCTGTCTAGGTGGACTTTTGTTTTCCCTTGCCACTCGTGAGAACGCTATGGTGTATCAAAATTTTAAAACCCAAAATGGCGGCGATGCGGTTCGCCACCCGTCACGTCCCGTTTCCCATCGAGGCGAAAAGTGGGCTATGGATAGCCGCTTTGCTACACTGAATATAAGAGGAGGATTAAAAGATAAAATTGAGGAGGTATGCGAGATGATGCGAGAGAGACGAATTGATATTCTGTGTGTGAATGAAACAAAGAGGAAAGGATGTGACACCACTACACATGGACCCTATACGGCCTACTGGTCAGGTGTAGCCCCGACCAGTACAGCGTGCCAGGGTGTAGGTGTGTTACTATCCGCGAGAATGAAGGAATGTGTGACAGAATATGAATGTGTGAGCCCAAGACTCCTTTGGTTGAGGCTGAAGGTTGGGCTTACCCGCATCTTTGTTTTAGGAGTTTATGCTCCGCAAGATGCGCGGTAGCGCCGATCTTCAAAGGACCAAAGTGAGAGGCAGGCATTTTGGGAGAGTGTGAGCGATATACTGAGTAAATGCAAACGGAATGAAAGAATAGTAATGTTAGGTGATTTTAATGGTTGGGTTGGTGTGAAGCGTGATGGTTATGAAAGTGTATTGGGAAAGTATGGTGACGAACGAGTGAATGAAAATGGACAAAGTTTGCTTGAGGTATGTTTGGAGAGGAACCTTGTGGTAACCAACACCATGTTCAACCACAAGGATATCCATTTGTTTACGAGACAAGAAGGAAGCCAGAGAAGCATGATTGATTATGTGATTGTAGATGCAAGGATGAGAAAGAAAGCAACACTCGGGCATACCGCGGTGCCGGGATTGACACAGACCACTTCTTGGTTGTTAGTCGAGTAAGAGGTTTGTTTCAGCGGTGGCGGCATCGTGTGCATGCACCTGTTAGTGTACTAGAACGCATAAAAGTTGAGAATTTGCAAGAGATAGGCATAAAAGAGGAATTTAAGTGTAAGCTGAGCAAGAAATTTGAAAATTCCGATGCAGTATGTGAGATCGAAGAAGTATGGAAGTCATTTAAGGAAGGTCTAGTGGAAATTGCGGTGGAAGTGTGTGGGGTAAGTAAGAGAAGCCAAGGATGTAAGAGAAAGAGAATGGGTGCAGAAGTCCGAAAGGCGTTATCTGATAAGAAGAAAGCATGGTTGGACTGGTTGACTACAAAAGTCAATCAAAGAATGCAGAAGGCAACGGATGTGGACCTAAAAATGGCAAAAGAGGAGTACAAAAGGTATAAGTGTGTTGCAAAAGAGGGGATGAAAAGAAAGAAAGAGAATGAAAGAGATGAATTTGATAAAAGGTTATCTGATGACTTCCAACAGAATATGAAATTCTTTTGGAAGTCCATAAGAACAGTGAGGGGTCAACAGACGACATCGCATCTCAACCATATCAGAAACCATGATGGTAGTCTTGTGAAAGGAGAAGAATGTGTGTTAAAAAGATGGAAGCAATATTTTGAAAGCTTGTTTGAAAAAGAGGATATGCAAGTACAGACTAGTATCTGGGAAATGAACGAAATTGGTATGGAAGAAGTCATAAGTATGGAAGAAATAGCGGAAGCATTGAATAGCATGAAAGTGGGAAAAGCTGCGGGACTTGATAGGATCTCTGTCGAGATGCTGAAAGCGGGACAAGGCGTGGTAGCTTGCCAGCTGTACTGCCTTTTCAACCTTTGTTGGAGGAATGGCAGCGTACCAAGAGATTGGTGTAAGGCTGTCATCGTGCCGCTTTATAAGGGAAAAGGGTCACAGCAAGAGTGCAAAAACTACCGCGGCATAAGCTTGCTCAGCATCGTCGGCAAATTGTATGCAAAAATCTTGATAAAAATAGTGATGAATGAAACTGAAGGAAAAATGTGGGATGTTCAAGCAGGATTTATGAAAGGAAGAGGATGTACGGATCAGGTCTTTTCCTTACGATGCGTAGCAGAAAAGCTTTTGGCGAAAAGTCAAAAGGTCTATTGCGTATTTGTAGACTTGGAAAAGGCCTATGATAGAGTGGTGAGGAATAAACTGTGGTCAATACTGGCCATGTATGGAGTAAACAGCCACTTGATACGAGCACTGAAATCTCTCTATGAGGGCTCCAGTGCTTGTGTCAGAATCAACGGAGCATGCACAGACTTTTTTCACATTGAAAAAGGTGTGAGACAGGGTTGTGTAGCGTCGCCGTTGCTGTTTAACCTATACATGGACAGTTGCCTGAAAGAACTGCAAGAGAGTACGTATGGTATAAAAATAGATGAACTGACCGTCAAGTGCCTCCTATACGCCGATGATCAGGTAATACTAGCATCATCGGCGGAAGAGTTGCAGTTGATGGTTAACATTATGTATGATGCGTTAAAAAACAAAGGAATGAAAGTGAATGTAAATAAGTCGAAAGTAATGGTTTTTGAAAGAGAGGCAAGTATGACGGATTGCTCAATTGTTGTGGAAGGAGAAAGAGTGGAACAAGTAAAAGAGTTTGTATATCTGGGTACAAAATTTGCGAGAGATGGAAAGTATGACTATGAAATTGAGCGAAGAGTATTGGCAGGAAATAAAGTGAATGGAGCCATGTACGCCTTTATGAGCAGTCAGAACATTTCGAAGAAGGCACGATTGGCTGTACATAGAGGTGTGCTGGTCCCCACACTTATGTATGGCAGTGAAAGTTGGGTATGGCAGAAAACGCATAAAAGTAAAATAAATGCAGTGGAAATGAGAAGTCTGCAAAGTATAGCTGGAGTGAAGTTGATGGACAAAGAAAGGAACAGCCTCTGCCTACCCCGATGGGAAAAAGGCGTGATAATATGTATGTATTTTAGATGTTAAATTTTGAATAAATTTTGAATCCATTGCATTTTTAGTGAGGTGGTAACAAAAAGGACTACCAGGACTTTAATTGGTCGTGCTAATTAGTGTCAAGCACATAAGTGTGCTAGACACTAATTAGTACGGCCAATTAAAGTCCTGGTAGTCTCGAACCATTCTTTAAAGATATTCCAGTTGAAAAAATTTTAATTTCTTTAGTTACAAGAGCCAACCAAGGCTGAAATAGATTCAATTTGACAGCCTCCAGATTTAGGTGACAACTTAAGGTTAGGTATTTCAAGCTATTATTCATTATCAGGTGGATTTCATAAATTATTCTATGATATGATTGCTTTAAGAGACTATAGGAATGAATGCGGAATGCCTAATTAAGAAATGTAATAGGTTTGAAAACCTTAAATTATTTTACCAATTCATGTTGAAAATTATAAAACATTTTACATATATGCAAAAAAAAAATGATGTTTCAAAATAAAGCCATTTGCAAGGCTTATTTCAGTTAACAAAAAATATATTTAGATGTCTCAAAAGTACATACAGGCTGATAAAAACTATACCCTACTTTAAATCGGGTCCATATTGGGTTGCATAAATTTAAGTTTGTATAACGTTTTTTGGCATACTCTTCGTTTCGCATAACGTTCAAACAGAATAAATCATTAGGCATACTCTATTTTCCCATAACTTTTTTAAAATAATGATATATTTTTTACAATAACGATTACTAATCATAATATTTATTGGCATCTCACTCACTCTCGCATAAAGATTACAAGCCATATATATAGAATACCATAATGTTAACGAGTACATATTTTTATTTTTATATCTAAGCTTGACCTGTCTAAGATTGAGATGCCCACTGATTAAAAATGTCGATAGTCACTATACTGTACTTCAAAATTTCAACACTTATATATAGACTAAAAAAATAAAATACCAAAAGAAAGTAGGTAGATTAAAAGGAGCGATTCTATTCTGGCGCATCGCCGGCCGCTACCGCGACCCGCTCGCGTGTTGTGGTCACAAGTGACCTAACACTCCTCCTCACTTCGCTTGTCGTCGTACTTATTTACGACTTTGCTCAAGACTAGTCTAAAAAAAATAACACTTAAAATATTGTTTTATATGTTACAGCTTAAAAACTTGGCTATGAGTGAGATGATTATTTATAATGGTGTCTTATCATTTCTTAAAAATTCTTAGTCAAATTATTATTCATTTATGATTGAAACGGTTATCCATACCTTCATTTTGTATTTTATGATAAATTATCTTTAGGCGTATAACAATTATACCCTTTACATTTATGCTGATTAAAATTATGATGAAAAAATTAGAGTAAGTTAATGTTATGCCAATAAAACCATTATGCGTTTATAACACTCTGCTTATCATAATTTATGCATGAAAACTTTATGCTGAAACTGTTATGCCAAACTACATTATGCTGAAAAAAATTATGCGATTGAAAGGGCACCCCTTTAAATCATGCAGACTGGTAAAATTTCCAGATTTGTACATGATGAACTCAACAACTCCTGAAATATTTATTAAGAATCTCATGCCAGGAATTTCAGCTGGTTTTGGTATGTTACTATTTTTCAGTAGTAAGAGTATTACCTTTTAAGGCAAATACTACGGTTTCAAGCCCTATCTAACCAAATTGTCTTTTTCATTACTAATAAATATTTATTTTAAGAATCATAGCCATTATTAGCCAAGATAAAGGTTGGGTTCACTCTCAAATATGAGATTGCACTTGGAAATAAGAGTTAATTAATATTATTAATGCTAAGATTGTATAACATTACATTTTATTTAGTTCTAAGTGTAAAATAAAAGAATCATTTTATGTGTGAATGCAGTCAATGACCCTGACATTAGAGAAATGTTTGTGTTGTGGTAAGTCTTATGAATATGTATGACTACTGTCTAAAAAATAATTGCAAGTGTGACTTAAATATACAAAAGTATGTAAGTAAAAATGCTGGCTTGCTAAAAAAATATGTGATAGCATAAAGATTAAAAGTATAACTTTTCTGGGACCAATGTTAAAAACACGTAACTGTAATGAATAATAACTACATAATTAATGCGATACTTACAATGTGCCGTTACAAAACCGAGAATAATCAAATGTTTCGTAACTGAACTTACAAATAATCGTTTCATAAAAGGTGTTTTGATAACAAAACGTAATTTTAATCAAAATACAGATGTTGTTGTTGGAAAAAGGATAATGAACAGATTGTATATCACAAGTAAATGACAAGAAAATATGCAAAACAAATCTAGCGATTGACCGTTCGCAAGTGGAGGAACAAGCGGTAAATACGTAAACAAAACAATTTGGGCGGATCGCGCTAAAACATGAATGTAATAAGAAGATCTAAATGTAATGTAGAATTAAACATTTCGTAACGTACTAAATGATATTGCGGAATGATTTTTTCTGTGCCCTTTTCGTAAAAATTGGAACAATGAATCATAGACGGTGGCAGTAGAAGGATACAAGATAATCATGTAAATTCTAAATAATTTTTATCAGGGCAACGGTGGATATCATACGTATCAGTTTTACCACGCCGTTTCAACAGCTCACGTCATCAGAATCAGACACCAGCGAGACGAAACTCAATAGGCCAGCGGCACATGTGGGGGACGCCATTCTTGAAGCACCTTTCTTGGTATCAAAATGACAGTCTTTGTTGACGAAATAACAGTGCACACCATGAATTAATCACCTCAATTACACGCACATCAACACACAATAATATAAATGCTGTTTTCTTTACCTTATTTAAACAGTAGTATCCAAAATACAACAAAAATTCTAATAAAATTTACTAATTTTCATACCTGTTAGTGCGCTCAAACGCAAGCTGGTCACGTGACTGCCTAGAGCTGGGACATCGATAAAACATTAAATCGGTTAAAAGATCGGCCAGTTGTACTGTTAAAGTTTTAAAACTAAATCACATATTATAATATGAAATATTCGGACAAAAATTTAACAAGACACACCCGCCACCGCCAGGAGGACCGCCACTTAACAGTTATCTGTTCTCCAAACTCGGTTTTTATGAAAGGATTTAAATTTTGACAGCACTCACTTGCGATAATCGGCTAAGTAAAATCGATTACGAATCTAAACGATGGCTGAATTTTACTCTAATTAAACTTTGAATTGACATTTGAATGGCTTGTCGCGAGATTTGACTGCTTAGATAAATAAAATAGTGGATCTATCTGGGTGACATTGAATTTTAAAATTTTTGAACCAAATTAACACAGGTAATTAAATCACGCGGAAAGCTAAAGTATCATCAAATAAAAATAAGGTTTACCTTTATTTAATATGAAATTGACTAATGAGTTTATAAGTTTGTAGTAAAAAATTTAACAGTTTTAAATAAAAGTTTATTTCGAGAACGTAGGTTTAGCTTTATGAAAAATAGTTAACTGATATTGTTATTATATTTTACTTCTCTATCAATTACTATTAGTTAACTTTTGAATCAATTATTGAAGTCCTGAATCCGGAGCAAGGGATCCACAATGTATTTTTTTTTTACTTTTTATGTGTTGATTTGTTCGGTAGATGCTGCGGCGTATTCGTGAATGGCTGTGTACTGAGTGTGCACGGAATTCAAGGTGCTTAAGTCATCATAATCATCCGAGCGTCAGTCGCAGGTTGCGTCTCACTACGCCCAGTGTCCGCCTTCCAACTTCTTCTTCTCCCCCATTTGCACGGCCATCTGCATCCCCTGTAGTAAGACCATTGGCACGCATATCACCCCTTACGACGTCAAACCAGCACTGTTTGGGTCTTTTTGCGGGGCCCGACATAGCCATGACATTTGTGGTCGCACGAAATGACCATACTAGCGAAGGCGAGACTTTTGCAATGTCACGGACTCGAAGGCTGCCACGGATATTAGAGTTCCTCAAGCGCTCTACCCGCATTTCTCCACACAACCATCGTAGCATTTTTATTTCCGTGACACGCAGCTCTTGACACAGGAGCTGCGTGCAGGACAGGCCTATGGTATACACTACACCGCCAGTCTAGTATTGACCACAGTTTTTTCCAAACCACTCTGTCGAAGGCCTTTTCTAAGTTTACAAATATGCAACAGATCTTTTGACTTTTCGCCAAAAGGTTTTCGACAACCCATCTCGTTAGGAAAAGGCCTGATCCATGCAGTCTCTTAATTTCATAAATCCTACTTGTACATTCCACATTTTCCTTTCAGTTTCATTCATTACAAATTTTATCAAAACTTTTGCCTACAATTTCCCGACGATACCAAGCTGGATACCGAGAGGACAAGGCGAATCTGGCGTCCAAAAAGCTCGGAGTGCTCAACAGGGCGCGGCAGTACTTTACTGCAGAGCAAACACTGCTACTCTATAAGTCGCAGGTGGAATGCTGCTGTCACATTTGGGCCGGTGCACCTGAATACCATCTTCGACGTTTTGACTCGGTAGAAGGGCGTGCTATGAGGATTGTCAACGATCCTTTACTAGCGGGCGGTGTCGAGCCCCTTCGCGACAGAAGAGACTTTGCCTCCTTATGCGTGTTCTATCGCCTGTACAACGGTCTGTGTTCTGAGGAGTTGTTTGATATGATATCCACGGCTACCTTTTATCATCGCACCGCACGCCATAGACAGGATGTTCACCTACACACTTTGCGTCCGGAGCGCACGCACACGGTTAGGTCCGATAGAGACTTTATTCCGCATACGCTTAGATTGTGGAATGAACTCCCTGCCTGGGTTTTCCCGAACGTTTACAGTATGGGGTTCTTCAAAGGGGGTCTTAGAAGGTTTATAAAGGGTCGGCAGCGCGAGTGCGGCACCTCTGGTGTTGCAAACGTCCATAGACTACGGGGACCACTTTCCATCAGGTAGGCCGTACGCTTGTCTGCCACCTCAGTGGTATAAAAAAAAAGCAAGCTTATGCTGGGGTAGTTTTTGCAGTCTTACTGTTTCTACCCTTTTCCTTTATAAAGCTGCACGATGACAGCTTTATACAAATCTCATGGTATGCTGCCATTGACTGTCATGACTGCCTCGGTGGCGCAGTGGTACACTACCACTGTGACTGCAGTGAATAAGGTCCCGGGATCGATTCCCAGATCGGAAAAAAATATTTGTATAATCCACAAATGTTTGTTTCGGAGTTTGCGTATTTCCTATGTATATATCACTACATATTATAAAACAAAGTCGCTTTTCGCTGTCTGTCCCTATGTATGCTTAGATCTTTAAAAATACGAAACGAAGTACATAAAATGATTCTAATGGAATGTTTTTATGTATAATTTGTTAAGTTTTTGTATACATTAACTTAATTATAACGATATATGTTGGGGATGAAGGAAAAAATAAGCCGTCTGGGAGCTTCCAACAAAAACGCTGCCTTAACTCTCTGAGACATAACAAAATAATGTATGGTGCAATTGTGTGTCTTATGTAGGTCTACAAAAAAGTCCGCGATGATATAGTATGTCTATCTCTTAAGAATAACATACCTATCAAAAATCCCTTTCCTTGAGGAGTTCGGTTCGTCATTCCTCTGTTACAGTTAGTAGAGGTTATCCTTGACCATTGTGCGTTAGGATTGACGAATCGAGGGTGTGTAGTGGGATCCTTCTCCCCTCCTTTATTATCGTTCTACTATATCCGTTTTAATACTTTAAATAACCAGCAATTATAAAGCGGTAATCTGAAGGCTATTTATACAAATTTACTAATAATTTATTGTATTAACATTATATTGTCCCTGTACACCTTGCAAATTAAATTAAAAACTTACGAGTTATAGCAATATAAAAATAATGCGCAAAGAAATTAATTTCGTGTAACCATAATTTGACCGGGCCGTGCGGGCGTACTGGAGAGCGGAGTAGTAAACAACGAATTTCAAAAATGTTCATACATTATTGTGAAATTAATAAAGAACGGGATTAGATGAGTGCCACGGGGTTCGATGTGGCGGGTCAGCTAGTCAATACATATTATAAAACAAAGTCGTTTTTGGCTGTCTGTCCCTATGTATGCTTAGATCTTTTGAACTACGCGACGAATTTCAATGCAGTTTTTTTTAATAGATAGAGTGATTCATAGGAAAGGTTTTTATGTATTATTTAT
Organism: Thumatha senex; assembly: GCA_948477245.1. NCBI lineage: Eukaryota > Metazoa > Arthropoda > Insecta > Lepidoptera > Erebidae > Thumatha > Thumatha senex. The sequence goes on from OX419724.1 coordinate 1,028,427, forward strand.
TAGGGTTTTGTTTACATTAACTTAATTATAATTATATATGTTGGGGATGACGGAAAAAATAAGCCGTCTGGGAGCTTTTAACGAAAACTCTGCCTAAACCCTTTGAGATATAACACAATAATGTATTGTGGAATTTGTGTATCTAATGTAGGTCTACAAAAAAGTCCGCGACGGTATATGTCTATCTCTTAAGGAAAACATACTATATCCCATTTAATAAATAAAAAAACAGCAATAATGAAGCCGTAATTTGAAGGCTATTTACACAAATACGTTATTAATCCTTATCATTTTTAATAAGTTAGTTGGCTTCAGCATTACAAGTAGATTATTTTCTTCCTTTACGCCTTGCAAATTAAATGAATATCTTAGGATTTATGGCAAAATCAAAATAATGCGCACATAAATTAATTTCGTATAAACATAATTCACCCGGGCGCGCGGTTGTACTGGACAGCGAAGAAGTAATCAACTAATTTGGAAAATGTTGATAAATTATTGTGAAATTAATAAACGTCGGGATTAAATGGGTGCCACGGGGTTCGAAGTACGTCACGGGCGTAGCCGGCGGGACATCTAGTAATATTATAAATGCAAAAGTTTGTGTGGATGCTTGTTACTCTTTCACGCAAAAACTACTGAATAGATTTTAACGAAACTTTACAATAACAGTCTTTACGTCTTAAGGCGACGGAAGTTAGCATACTAATTGCTTTTCAAAATTGTATCTAATGTTTAGGCAGGTGTCATCACAAATCGAATTATTATAGATGCAATTCTATACATTCGTACCGTGCAACTTTGATAAGTGCCGGTAGATAGCGCCTTAAGACGTAAAGAGGTGGGTTAATTCGTCAGTTACGAGCAGGTCACGGTGGTGTAGTTGGTAACGCGTCTGGTGCGGTGAACCAGAAGACGCTGGTTCGAGTCCAGCTCGTGACTGAAAAACATTTCAATTTTAAAATTTAGAAAAAGTTAGCATACTAATTGCTTTTCAAAATTGTTTCTAATGTTTAGGCAGGTGTCATCACAAATAGAATGATTATAGATGCAATTCTATACATTCGTACCGTGCAACTTTGGTAAGTACCGGTAGATGGCGCCTTACGTTGCCTTAAGACGTTAAGAGGTGGATTAATTCGTCAGTTACGATCAGGTCATGGTGGTGTAGTTGGTAACGCGTCTGGTGCGTTGAACCAGAAGAAGCTGATTCGAGTACAAATCGTGACTGAAAAACTTTTACACTTTAAAATTTAAAAATTTAGAAAAAGTTAGCATACTAATTGCTTTTCAAAATTGTTTCTAATGTTTAGGCAGGTGTCATTCCAAATCAATAGATTATAGATGCAATTCTATACATTTGTGCCGTGCAACTTTGCTAAGTGCCGGTAGATGGCACCTTATGTCGCCTTAAGACGTAAAGAGGTGGATTAATTCGTCAGTTACGAGCAGGCCACGGTGGTGTAGTTGGTAACGCGTCTGGTGCGTTGAACCAGAAGACGCTTGTTCGAGTCCAGCTCGTGACTGAAAAACATTTCCACTTTAAAATTTAAAATTTAGTATGAGTTAGCATACTAATTGCTTTTCAAAATTGTTTCTAATGTTTAGGCAGGTGTCATCACAAATCGAATGATTATAGATGCAATTCTATACATTCGTACCGTGCAACTTTGCTAAGTGCCGGTAGAGGGCGCCTTGCGTCGCCTTAAGACGTAAAGAGGTGGATTAATTTGTCAGTTACGAGCAGGTCACGGTGGTGTAGTTGGTAACGCGTCTAGTGCGTTGAACCAGAAGACGCTGGTTCGAGTCCAGCTCGTGACTGTAAAATTTTCCACTTTTAAATTTAAAAATTTAGAAAAACTTAGCATACTAATTGCTTTTCCAAATTGTTTCTAATCTATAATACAATTCTAAAGGATCCGAAACTTTTTTCTCCATTTTACACTGGACAACTACATCCATAATATTAATAGGAATACATTAGACTTCGTTCACCAAATTTCAGGTATCTATGTCTAGTAATTTAGACTGTTAATGGTTTCATTCGCATAGTTTCAGTTCCCATGACAATATCGGCAATTCTTGTGTTAGTACTCATTCAAAGTACTTAAAGAATACATTCACCATATTTCATGTTTCTATGTTAAGTAATCTACGCTGTTTGTAGTTTCATCCGCAGGAGTCCCTTCCAATGGGAATATTATTTATGATTCTGTCTATAGAATACTTTCACCAAAAGGTACGTTTCAATGTCTAATAGGCTGTGCGTGGTTTCACCCATCTTTCCCGAAGTACTACCCCGAATTTCTTTCTTATACTCATCTAAAGTACCTAAAGAATATTATCGATAAATTTAACGTTTCTATGTCTACATACAACACATAGCCTAAACTAATGTTTAGGCTATGTGTTGTTTACCCGCGTTGAGTAGTTCCTGTTTCCACGGAATCGGCAACTATTAAATATAAGCGCTAAGGAAGGAAATCCTGACATTCCCACGGGCACTACTACGTATCAAAACAACCTAAACTCTTAGATATAGATACCTGAAATATTATTTTATTTTAGTTTATTTGGAATTGAATTGAAAAGTTACTGCTAATATACATACAATGTTTTTAACTATTATATAGCTGAAGGCCATTTACAAGTTTTCACAGAAATACATTCATAGTTTAAATAAAAGAAAAAACAAAACAGTCGATAAGTGAGTAAGCTGCTTATTGAATTCATTCAAAAAATTTGTTAGCCATGTCACGCCTCAATCGTGCGACACTTGTATTAAACAAATCTAAATCTAGCTCGCGACACAAAAAATTTAAACATCTGCATACCCTTATTAAATATGATTTTTTTCTATATGTGCAATTTTCGAATAGAACATAAAGTAAACTAGGATAACGTAATAGTCTGGAGTGAGTTATAAAACCTAACTCGCCGAGTAACTCGGGACAATCAACGGTGCCATTTGCTATTCTAAGAAGATATGAAATGTCGGCAATGTCTTCTTCCATGCAACGGGAGTATGTGGAACCTCTTGCAGCGCTAAAGATAGTTATGATGACTTAAAAAAAACACCAATAAAGGAATTCTAATTTCCAATGTAATCTTACTAATATTATAAATGTGAGTTTTTTTATATTTGATTGTTTGTTACTTAATCACATTTTGATACAATTGGAATATAGATAAAAAGTTTTCTAAACTAACGCAAAGGGAACTTTTTATACCGGAAACATCTTATTCCCACGGGAATCACTTTTTGTGCGATAACCAAATTTCACGAAAGCGGGCCGCAGGCATCAGTTAGTTATTAAAGAATATACTTGAGAATAGAATTAAAATGAGATATACACTGAGGGCCGTATTACAAAACGTTTCTTAATACTTAGAAACACTTGAGAGTAATATTTTAAGGCAAAAACTTGTCTTAAGCGTTTCTTGAGTATTGAGAAACGTTCTGTAATACGGCCCTGAGATAGTAAAATGATAATTGTAAACGACACTAAGTACTACAATCGATGCACAAACAATAATAAAACAGTGTAATACGAGAATTTAATATATTAGAAGATTATTTAAATATCATTATATTTACTTTTAAATTTAAAACCGCGTTTTCAAAAGTACTGTATATCGGTTTTCATTGCGATTATTTTCAGGTATGTACTCGATTTATTTAACCGCTTTCACTGATCTTTCAATACTTTATTTTCCAAACTACGTTCAGAAATGTTATAGAAAGTTACCAAATTGCGTAATTAAATTACCTAGATTTAAACACAGACCATATAATAATAAAATATTGAAGTAGTTAAATTTATATCTAAAGTATATATATTATAATTTCAAGAGTATAGATATTAATAAAAAGTACAATGATAATGATATTATATGCGTAACTTGAATACAACTAACTATGATTTTTTTATTTATTTTTTTATATTTAATATAGATATTTGTAATCGGTCACGGTTCAACTTACTTTTTGCGTTGCTGAACGTAATATAACATCCCGCCGACCGCCGCGCCGGCCGCCACATTTTGACATAGAAGTCAAAATATATATTCCAGCAAATAATATTTGCAAAATTTCAATTCAATTGAATTTTAGAATTGAATTGGAACAAGAAACGTGCACACGAGTTGCTGTTTAAAGCACTACGTCCATAAAAAATAATTGAGTTAGATAAATACAATTATTTAAAATAAATCTATTAAGTACTAAATAATCTCCAGCATTATAGTATTGTGTCATATTTTGAATCGTAACAGAAATGTCTCTTTTGGAAGATATATTTCTACAGGACGAGGCAAATGAAGCCCAAGAACTGGAGAGAGTGATGCAAGGTGATGAATATGACGAGCGCCCTCGGTCTTTATCACTTTCCGGGGACGAAAGTGATGGAGGCGATGGAGCTAAACGAGAAAGTGAAGCAGGTAGGTTCTGTCAATATAGAGCCTGTTTATTGAGGAGAACGTCCATAGGCTATGATGGGCACTTCAATCAAGTGGACCAAATACATATCTGCCACTTTATTGGTATAAAAAAAAAGAATAAATCTCTTCTCCATTTTAACATCTTCCCAGTTTCTTCCAATTCTTACCTTATGAATTTGCAGCCTGGAGTCCGCTTTTATTGACTGATAGGCTAGGTTAGTAGTAATAGCTATGGGTTTTACATATGGCATTCATTATTATATTAAATATTAATATCTGTTGGTTTGGATGTTGACCCACCTGTTTATTGACTCTCAAGGCATAGAAATGATTAATTTTTTTTGGAGATTTGTGGTCAGGAGATAGTTGCAGACAAATTCTGACATCAGTCATACAAACCAAAATAAGAACTTGTGTGTTGTGATATTAAAGTTTACATATTTTGCAGAGGAAGATAAACGCAGAGTAGATCCATCTTCAACAAAAGTAAAAAGGGTGACTAAGAATCCGAGATTTATCCTGAATCCAGCCCGCCTCACAGGTCCTAGAGGAATCCAGGTCATTCCTGAGCATTTCAAAGATTTCAAGTTTAAAGGTATAAACACAATTTCCTTTTCAGCTGTCAACTAGATTTGAACCAATCAATTTGTAATTGACCTTCATATATGATACCAGTTACATAGGAACATTCTATAGGGCTGAAAAAATCATTTTTAATTCTATCATACCAGTAAGAATTTGGTGGTTTTCTTACAAACAACTTGGACTACTCAAACTGTTCGAATAGGAGTTGTCATTCTTGCATGTTCTGGGTTTGGGGTGCCACCAGATAAAGCTGCCTTATTGCTCCTGTAGCAGCGTAGCATTAGGGGTAGTATGTAAATATGAAAAAGAATCTTGTATTTAGTTCTATTACCAATACTTTACCTAGTGTTGTATTATTATTTACCTTGTGATTTACTTTACCTTCCCCCGTCAGGACTACAGAGTGAAGATAGTAAAGTTGAAGTGTTGTGGTAGCATACTTGAAAACATTAAGTGTCTTGTTAAGTAATCCAGTATGCTTTTCCAGGTAAGGGCCGTGAAAAAGAAGATTTAGATATGGTCCTTAAGAAACTAGAACATTGGGCATACAGGCTGTATCCTAAATTCCAGTTTCAAGACTGTTTAAAGAAGATTGAATCTCTTGGCAAGAAGAGGCCTGTTATGGTACGGTTTTCAATAGTACTACAAATATTCTAGTAGAGCATCACCATCTGTATGGAGTGACATCTCTCCACTGTACTCTGTCTTAGGAGTTTGAAGATATGAGGCAAAGAGGTCTTAATCCCTACCTGAATTTGGAGAAGGGGGCTCACTTTTATAGCTCCTTCCAAGTAGTTCTAGGGAATAGTGCTATGATAGAACTAGTGAGACTTTTTATTCTCACTAGTTCTATTACAACAAAGTAAGAATCAATTTAAAACATGGTTGCTAGGAGCTTTGACTATTAGTTTTCGGCATTTTTGGGAGCAATCAACTGCCTTGGTGGCTTATTCGATTTTTGATTCTTGTTTGATTCTTGGGTCAGAATAAATATTTGTATGATCTTGTGTGGATCACACAAATATTTAACCGACTTCAAAAAAGAGAAGGTTCTCAATTGGTATTTTTTATGTAATTATGCACATTGACTATGCTGAGATTTATGATTCAATGTATGTGATTAGACTTTAGTTTGATGTAGAATAGTAGTCATCGGAATAGGTCCCATAAAAATTTTACAGAGTTTGGTCTAAAAGTTTTCATTTTATGAACATTTTTTTAAATTTATTACCATTTTCGTTCAGAATAATAGTCCTCCATTAGGTCCAAAACTAGTCCGGCTATCCCGAAATTCACACGTTAGTAAAACATAGTTTGTTGGTTGGTTGATTATTAGGAGTTTCATTAAGGATGATTTTTTATTATTATTAACCTGTGTCCTAATAAGTGAGTTTTAGGCTACCTGTATTTGAAGTGCAATGGCAGGTAGCCTAAAACTCACTTATCCTACTTAGCCTAAACGGTTCTCATATGGGTGTCCGCTTTGTGTCATATCCATTAACGAACGTTTTCGTGCTTCGGAAGGCAGGTAAGGCAAGGTAAATCCACGTTGGTGCCGGTTGCCAGTAACATAACAATCATTAATCGAAATTAAAGGCCTTATAAACGACTTAAAAAAAAGCACGACTTGCGATTCATAACGCAGTGCTAGTGCCAAATTAGCTTTTTGGTAGCGAAACCTGGGTATGTCAGATAGATAGATGCATGAAAGTAAGTTGAATGTTGTGGAGATGCGATCACTTCGAAAATTATCCGGCGTAACCTTGGCCGACCGAATACGTAACGAAGTGATACGCAATATAGTAGGTTTGAATGAAAGTGTCAGCGTTAAGCTGGAAAACCGCGGCGTGCTCCGTTGGTTCGGACACGTCCAACGAATGAGTGAGGAACGATTGACGAAGAATATATCTTGTGCGAAAGTAGAGGGTAGAAGGGTATGCCGAGACTTCCATATGAAGACCACGTGAGCAGATTGCGCAAAAACTGAAAAGTCAAAAGGATTCGGATTCCCAGACGTGCATGTATGAAGCGATTAATGAATCTGCAGGAAGCGAAAGAAGTATGCATGGATCGCGATGCCTGGCGATCCGTCCTCTCTGACTACCCGCCCCGTAAGGGATCCAGCGTAAAGATGAACGATTTGAAAAATTTTAACAGCATTTCGTCACAACCTGCGTCTGTCCATTTCAACACAGCAGTGTGAAAAATTACGAACTACGAATAGTATGCTTGTGCCACCCTTTCGGGAATAAAGTTGTGACTGATAACATTAGAGGTGCATGGTGTAACGTTTAGGGGGTGGGCTGGGGGTGAATTTAGGGAGACTTACGCACAGAGATGAAGGAAAGATGCATTGGCAAGTATACGAGGGTTTATTTGGCAAATCAAACGTTATACAAAGCAACGAGAAGAAGGTATGAATTTAGAAATTTAGTAAGCTTAAATGATAGAAGAGGGGTGGGTTCTGTAGGCGAGATGGTTGAGTCACGTCACGACCTTGTTGAGCAGCTGTAGCAGAGAAGGGCAGAGGACCGCCAGTGCGCCCGCGTTACACTGCGGCGCTGCGGAGGACGTAAGGTCGCTGGCTCGCGCGCTGGGCCGCAGGTAGCCAGCAAGTCACAATGGAATTCTGCAAATATAAAACTACTTCAATGACGTTAAAACATATAACAAACAAAACCTTTCTACCAAGAAACAGTGACATTCGATCGTAATCCAATTTCGGTGTATTCAGACTTTTTTTGCAAAGGTTGCAAAGTACTCAGACATTGAGACGTGCATGTATAAAACGATTAATTAATCTGCAGGAAGTGAAAGAAGCATGCATTGATAGTGAAGCCTGGCGATCTGTCCTCTCTGAGTACCCCGTCAGGGAGACAGCGCACATACAAGTATTTTCACAAACTACGCGGCCAAAAGTCCCAATATCAAAAAAACAACAACAATTATAAAAACGAGTTCCTGGGTATTGTGCCGAAGTTCGTACTATGTTAGTACGAACTCCGGCACAATACCCATGCTTTATCTACCTGCTACCGCGCTCCCCGCCCCTGTCGCTGAGCATCAGTCGCAATTTGACCGTTTCACCTAGTGTACGTATCTGTTGTCGGCGCTTTTCTAAACATTAAACTTTCAAAGTGTATTTTAATATTCTCAAGTTCTTCTTACGAATTAAAAGTGATGGATTCTGATGGACAAGGTAAGAGACTTACAAAATACATAAATAAAGTTATGATCAACTATCAAGTTTTTGTTTGTAATTTAAAAAAAACTTTTCATACCAAAATTTATGTCAATATTTTTTCTTTGCTAGTGTTTTTGTTTATGTATCGGGGTAGATCGGGCTATAATTTTTATTGTAGGTTATTATCTGATCATTCTCCTTGTAAATACAATGAAAAACATCTCCGGAAAAGTCCGGATAAATACAGTTTTACATTTTACAAATAGGAAATATTTAAAATCAACTTTCTACATAGTATATGTTTGTTTTAGGTTCAGAGGGTGTACCAGGAGTAAGAGTTGTGACTCGACAATACTTATTTGACCTCATGAAGAACGAAAATTTGCCTACTTTAGATGCCAAATTGAACTATTTAAAAGATAAACTTTTGTCATGTGAGAGTTACAATAACGACCAAATTCTCAATTTGAAACGTGGTTTTGCCCGTTTCAAATCAGAAATGAAACAAAGGTGGACTAAAGCTCACTATAAGGAAGACAATTTTATAAAATACAGCCGATCTTGGCTGGAAGGCACTTTTGAAATACCTGTTGTTGGAACTTCACAAAAAAGGCCAGGTCGACCATCCAAGTCAGAGATGTAAGTGAGAGAAGCAAAAGGCGGAAGACTGAAGAACTGCGTTCTAACTTTGAAAAGGAGATTTTAAATACATGCTGCGAAAGTGGAACTGGGGAAATCTATTAACAAAGATGCATTAAGTGTACTAAAAGATATCATTAGTACCCCAACACTAGCAACTAAATATAAAAAGGCGTTTTTACGTACGCAATCCAGTAAAGAGCAGTCCTCCTTGACACCAATGCAAGCTTTGCAAATGTTTATAGATGCCGATCTGACACAAGGCCAGTACGAAATTATAAGAAAGACCAATAAGAACTTTTTTCCGCGTTATAGTGTCTTACAAAAAGCCAAGAAGAAATGTTATCCACCTCAAGAATCGTGTACGGTAACGAGTACCAGTGCCGAAGCTCAGTTACAGCCACTAATGGATGTCACCATTAGGCGTTTATCGGAGTACCTAGTAGAGGTATAACTTTAAAGGAGCAAGAGCGTGGATGCTTAACTTAAATTAATAAATGGGGCTGCGATGGGTCCCAACAATCACAGTTTAAGCTTAAATTAGAATATATAGTATATATATAAATACGGATTGCGATTCAAACATATTCCAAAGCTGCTTCGTTTGTGGAGCAGCTTCGCAATTAGTTTGTGGAGATAATAATGAAAAAGTTTTATGGAGTAATCCTACGCCTTCTTCGCCGCGATTTTGTCGACCAATCAGATTCCGTTTCATCAAAGAAACCAGTGATGTCACTGAAGAGGAAATAAGACACGTTAAAAGTGCTATTAACTCTTTAGTCCCAACAGAGATTGACATAGCAGGGAAGACATTTTTAATTAAGCCCACTTTTATTATGACAATGGTAGACGGCAAGGTCTGCAATGCAGCTACAGGCACAAAGTCAACTCTAGTAGGTGCTACATCTGTGGAGCAACCTCGATAGATTTCAATAAATTAAACTTTACAAGGGACGTGAATTTTGCAGCCCTTGAATTCGGCATATCTGTGTTACATGCAACAATTCGAATATTCGAAAGTATATTACATTTAGCATATAAACTTAAGGTGAAAAAATACAGAGAAAGAAAATCGAAAGATGAGAAAGACCTAGAAGATCAAACAAAAAAAGAGATACAAACAAGGTTTCGCACTGAGACAGGTCTGCTTATAGATATGCCTAAATCTAATTTTGGGAATACAAATGATGGAAATACTAGCAGAAGGTTCTTTGAAAACCCTAAATTAACGGAAGAAATAACTGGCATCAGTTATGACCTAATTTATAGGTTAAAAGTGATATTGGAAGTGATTTCAAGCGGATTTAAAATTGATCCCATAAAATATGAATCCTACGCTTCAGAAACTGCTCATCTTTATGTAAATCTATATGGTTGGCATCCCATGACACCAACAATGCACAAAATTTTAGTCCATGGCGCAGTCCTAATTGAAAAGGCATTATTACCAATAGGACAGCTTTCCGAGGAAGCTGCTGAGGCGCGAAATAAACATTTTAGATGTTCCCGCCAAGATTTTGCGAGAAAATTTTCTAGGATCAATTGCAACCAAGACGTATTTAACAGGCTTCTTCTCAGTTCAGATCCTCTGCTAAGTAGCCTACGAACCATAAAAAAAAGGAAAGCAGAAAAACTTTGGCCATGTTTGTGTCTGCGGAATCCAACCCTTTAATAGAAAATTCATCAGAAAGCGATGAAGAATCTTAGAATTATAATTCTGAGTTTCTTTATCGCTCTCTGATGAAGCCACTAGAAGTAGGTACCTAGTATAGTACAATAAACTAATAATTGTATTGTGTGTATTTTGACTGTACTAGGGGCTTTATTTTTTGGATAATATAGTGTTATTTAAAGAAATTCGTATTTTTATTGTTTACTTACCTTGTTTAGATACCAATTAAGCATTAAAATAATTTTGGCCGCTCAAAACGAGCAAATACCTGTATGTGCAGCGTGAAGACAGATAGATAGGAGTTGCACAGACTGCCTTGAATCGGATGGCCGGATGAATCTTCTGTTTGAAGCACAGCATAATAAAATCTTATGTCTTCAATTGAATTGTTCCTATGGAGTCGCTATGAAGTATGTTGGGCGCAGCTAATGTTTGTTAATGTAAGAAATGACGTTTTCACCTCTCCAGCAGCAAAAGGGCACTTTTGCTTCGTGAAATCTCAAAGCAAAAACGGTTTTTGCTGCGACCTCTTATAAAGGCTATGTCGTTTATACTAAAAAATTGTAGTAATTTATTTTTATTATTTAATAATAAATTCAGTTGAATAAACACTTTAAATATTGTCTTGTTTTTCTCACATATAACAATGATCTCGCTGTAGAGGTGAAAAGTTGTATGTTGCACACGAGAGCAAAATTTTTTAAACTCATGTCTTTAAATCACTCACTGCGCTCAGTAGTTTAATTGCGAAACACTCGCTATGCTCTGATTAAATTTAAGACTACTTCGCTGATTCGTGATTTAACATTCGGTGCGCAAAAAAAAATACTTTTGCTCACTTGGTGAACAAATAACTATTTCAAAGCTATTAATATACAGATGAACAAAGGCTCTATACTTTAATTATTCATATAGGCCTTTTTTTAACGTGAGGAAATCTCCTCGGATGTCATGCCGGACTCGAACCAGCTAAAACCACACTCTCCCTGCCTAACTGTCAATTTGCTGGACGCCCCTCTGAAAGATGTCCCAGTGCTCCCGGCAGACTGGCTACTACCGCGGCCTCACCTAGGGTTCGGGTGTTATCCCGCTTCTTAGGTGGTTGGTTCAGATTTTATTCCACTTCTTGGGGCATGAAGCATGCGTGAAATTTTCACACCATGCCGACGTCTTGGGCCTGCTTCTGTGAGGGCGGCGAGCAGCCCAACCGCCGTCCTCAGGTCCCCGGTCATGGAGCCCGGTAGTCTTAGGCCAAGACATGTCTGCGGCGCTATCGACGCAGACAGCGGAACTCGGGATTGCTCTTGTTTTACTTGCTCCCATTGTAGACCATGGCTTGCACCATGGTTCCTAACGAGAGAAAGTCTACGTCCAGACTCGCCACGAGGACTAGGCGCTGCTGCGCCCACGCTGAGCACTCCACCAACCACCAATGTGTGGATCGCTGTGTCCTCGCTGCGTTCTACGCAGTGCTGGCACTCGGCCTCACGTGGTCTCACGGTGTATAGGCACACCGGGAGACCACCACACAGATATACACCGGGCACGGGTGTTTCGGGAAGTATCTGTGTCAACCGGTAGGAGAGGTTGCCTTGGCTCCTCATCCATGACCGGTCTGACCGCCCCGATTGTGGCGTTTCCCCACCTTGATTGCTCTTCTATTATGTGCCATAGGATCTAATTACCCGATAAACATACTTAGCTTACTCATGCAGGTAACACTCAAACCCCGAAACAATTATTTATGGCCAGCCTGATCCAGGTTTTGAACCCGGGAACTCAACAGGGTTGCATCTCATAATGCTCTTCAGATAAATAAGCTTGAATGTGTGTATTTCAAGAAAAATTATATTGCGCTTTCAGGTCCACCTTCACAAAATTCGTACTGACCAATTTCTGTCAGAGGAGACGGTAGTTCAGAAAGACTCCAGCGATGACGAGGCCCACCCAGTGCAAGAAGAGGATGAATTTGACAAATTACTTCAGCAACAAATAGATCTGGCTCGATCTACCCCAGGACCAGGGTCTGTGAAGAAGAATGTGGGAAATGATCAATGGCAAAGACTTATAGAAACACCGGTTCACGACGACAGGTAATTTCATCACTATTTTATTCCTAATTACTAACTAGCTATTGCCCGCGACTCCGCCCACGTTGTGAAGTTTCCTTATAAGATGGTATACTTACACAGGTACAGTAAAACTACTTCATACCATCAATGAAGTGATATTGAAATAAGGTATTTCCTAATTCTATTCCCACTTAGCCACTCACGGCACACTTAGCACACCTATTACATGGGACAAAAAACAGTGAAAGTATAAATTATTAGGTATAAGTAATTATAAAGTATATTAGAAATAAAGAAGTATGTTTATTATTTGACTACATCTCATATCACAAGCTAATATTAGCTTAATTTGTCGTAGTTGGAGCTGTGTACAAAATATGTAAGATATTTAGTTACTATCTTATCTCAAAATAGCTTTAAGTGCCGGTAATATGAGAGATGATAACTGCAGCAATATTGGAAGTTGAGATAGCCTTTTATGGACATATATATGAGAGCCTGGTCCCATCACAGATGGTGATACGTTGAGAGATCCAAAATCGTCTTGGTGAGGTCCTCTAGCCAGTAATTCTGATACAAATGACTTAACATCAATTTAGCGATTTATCCATTACAGTCATACTGCACTAATGGTAATTTTATTAGTATGCTCACAAGAAGCAGAAGGGTTGCTCGTTGTCCATACAAAAGCAAACTCTAGACGTGAGAGTTTTACACACGTTCCAAAGGGCGACACAACACTCGAACCAATAGGCGATGCCGCGGTGGTTGCTTAACCCTGAGACGTCCTTCCGAGGAGTTTCCAGGGGCACATAAAGATATAGGGATCGCACAAATATTTGTTTTGACCCGGATCCAAACCCCTTTGCGACTACAGCACTTACCACTTTTCCGCGCCACCAACGCGACTAAATTACATTTAGCTTTTATATTTTTCACAGATCATCCTTTACAATGCCAAAAGCTACATCGTCTCCATCCATAAGTGACGAACAAAAGGAAAGAATGATTAGGAACCGAAAACTAGCTGAAGAAAGACGTTTAGCGAGGCTGAAACAAAATTCTACTATGGATAATAACAGCACAGACATTAACACTAATACTGAAATCAATAATGATTCTAGAACTAATGAAAACACAGAAGATATAAATATTGTATCGAAAAAGGTTAACAGACCAAATGTAATAGATAGTTCAGATTCTGATGAAGAAAATAATATGAATGTAGTTGCTGAATCTATTGTAGTAGAAGTACATCATAATAGTCACAGGCATGAAGCTAAAACAGCATTCAATGAAACCAACAGTCACACAGAAGAAATTATTATTAATGATCAGGACATGATTGCAAATGACAAAGGCGATGTTGTGAATGTTTCTGAGCCAAATATTGAACACAGTACTGTTGTTGATGCTACAGATAAGATTAATAATGAAATAAATCTTAATAAAAATGATAATGTAATTACGGAAGAAACCTGTGATAGTAAAAATAATGATAATGTTGACAGAGTTTATTTAAGTGATGATAATTATTGTGCTAAAGAAAGTAACTCTGAGACTATTGAAATAAATAATCATGATAGTAATAAAATCAATGATACTGTAAATATTAAGGACGCGAATCATAATTTAGAAGATAATACCAGAATAAGTGAAAGAAATACTGTAGATAGGGAACAAATTGAAGGAAATAGTCCACAAGTGGATGAAAATATTAAAGAGAAAGCTTCTGTAGAAGATTTGAAAGATGTAATGGATGTAGATTTTAGTGATGACTTTTGACATAAATAAAATTATTTATTGGTACAATATATGTTTTTTGTACAAGATTGTTTTATTTTTTCGGGATTTCGTATTTTACTATGGAGATAATGTAGCCATATTGGGTGTGAGGGGCCCATCAAATTCTCCGACTTCACCTACTCATTAACGGACGGTGCAACGATAGCTTCTTGCCTGAAAGCAAGGCCTGTAAACGATTCCTGCATAAAGTATCTTAGGCAATAGTTAGTTAATGGCAAGAGCATTTCAGAAAGCACAAACACTTATGTTGGTCCTGATTGCCAGTAACAACCGTTCAACACTGCATCACAAACTGGCATGGCGTAATGTGTGTACTGTGTGTAATGGGAGGTCGGACGGCAGCTTAGGGCTTCCGCACACTAGCTTCTTTTTAGTATTCGCAACCGGCGACTTAGTAGCTTTGTGGATGCCAGATGCAGCGACCCAGCGCGACACAGTCTCAAAGTCGCCGGTTGCGGATACCAAAAGAAGCCAGTGAACGCTGGCTCTCAGCAATGCAGAAAACCAAACGATAGTCGCTCCTTGCACCCAAATAAAAGTAAATCCTGGCTCCAAATCCCCAGGTCGGTTTGGAAGCAACTGGTAATTCACAACATTAAGATAAATTAAGGAAAGGGATGACGGACGGACGGATAACTTTACTAAGGAAAGGGCTGATCTATATGTTCTATATACTTTATATCACATCAAGCGGAACTACTTTAGCTCTTAGAGTTAAGAAAACACAATATGGGAGTTTGCGCGGGAATTTCTCAGATAGCTGACGCTTGCTGTATATTATTTTCCATAAATAATGCTCTAATTACCTTGTTTTATGTGTAAAAATTATAGTTTCTTAGATATAAAGTTGTGTAAACGCGCGATAGCACAAGGCTGATATATATCGCAGTGAAATTCTATTTTACAACTTTCCGCGCAAATTCCACTGGAGGCTTCATTAAAGCTTATAACACGTTAAGGCTTGGTATTCCTGCCGAGGCCACGCTTTTGAGTTTTTTAAAACAATGCGAATCGTAGAAGAAAGGGTTTTTGATTCTGAAAAAGAGATATGTTAGTTAAGGATTTAAGCTAGTCAAAATGGCTTTCTGTTACAAAATCTAATAAACTTCACTTGATAGAAAAACATCCCAAAGTTGCCCCCTTTCGAAATGTTTTTTCAAAACCAAATCTAAACTACAGATAATTTTAATGAAATTTTTATACACAACTATAGCTACTAAATATTTATAGACATAATGGCTTACTTTGACTATATACAGTGATTTTTATAGAACAAATGTTTAAATAATATCAGATTCGCGACGCTGAGGCCTGATCAGTCGCGCGCTGGCGCTTACTGAGGTAGGACCTGTGTTAGGTTTTTTCGTTGCGCTCCCCTTGCTATTTTTTCGCAATGGCACAGTATATTTATGAGAGCAGTAAGCATTCCAACATCATCCGAGCGTCTGTCCCAGTTGCATCTCGCGACGCCCGGAGTTAGCTTTATATAGTGTATATATATGAGAGTTATATACGCAATGGACTCACCTCCCATTACGTGGGACAGGAATACACATGGTGAAAAGTGGGCATATATAATAATATGCCTCTGCCACCCTTTCGGGGATAAGGCGTGATAGATAAATAAAATATATGAGAGTTTTAATATAAAATAAAGTACCTACACTTTACAGAAGCGTTAGAATTATCCCTGTAAGTAGTATAAAATCGAACCCGGTACCCACAGGTTAGAAGACAGTTATATAACCAACTGAGCCAGTGGGCCGGTCAATGTATGTTTACCTATAAACAAATTTGATCAATAGATTCTGAAGCTTAAACATACCGACTGCCACTGGCTGAAGTAATCAGTGCAGTTGTTATATTGAAGCTTCGCTTCGCATAAATTATTAAAATTGTATCCAAGACCTTTGTTTTATGCTTTCAGTATTAATTATTTAAGTATATTTATAAATTTATTAGCCACCACTTTATCCCCGAAGGTGTGGCAGAGGCATATTGTGGTGAGCCCAATGCCTGTGTTCAAATGGACAGGCTCAGATTGTAGCGACTGGCTGTTTTAATTTTTAAGTCGAGTGTCGATTGCAACGTTAACGTGTCCTTCGAAGCATGAAAACGCTGTTAAATGAAAATGCTACAAAACGGTCATCCATCCCAAATCCGAGAGAGTTTCTTAAATCAGTGATCTTTTACAAAAACCGAGTAGGGCTACGAACGCTTTTTATATATGTTTTTACTTTATGTTAGTAGCCTTAAACAATGTATGACATTTCATGTAACTAATAATTAATTAATTAATAATTATATAGCAATTATTACAAATAATAGAATTTAAATTTAAGGCAAACTAAGTTAGTAGACTGTTCTCACATAAATCCAAAGGAACAATGTAAGTTTAATTTTAATGTTGTAAGCCATACCTACATTTTTAAAAGAGCATCCATTGACTTTCTTGCTAGATTCTTCTTCTTAAAGTGTAGGCTGCCCTTAGAACTGGCAACTAGAATAGCTCTAATTTTGATATGATTTTAAACACAACATTGATTTTGTTTTTTGGTTTTGTATAAATTCATTACTATATAATTGGTCAAATATCATGTTAATCAAACTAATGTAATTACTGGCGTTTAGAAAAGAGTGGCCATGAGTTTTATTGCCAGGTTCTTCCTCAGCCTCTACCTATTGCTTTGCGAATCTGGCAGTAAATGTAAATGTAGAAGCAATAATCTTGACGTTCATAAGTGTTACATTGTGACCTACATGAATAAAGATTTTTCATTCATTCATTAAATTAATAATCCCAACATATTAACGCGAAGGTTTTTTGCGCGTTAGTGGATCTGGAGTAAGCATTTGATAAAGTTGTGAGAGAAACTCTGTGGTACTCGTCCGTGTGGCCTGGCTGGCCGTCTACACCATATCCGGGCAGAATATGGTGTGAACGCGTGAAGCTGCTGCTGGCGATACAGTCTCTTTATACGGACTGTAAAGCTTGCGTGCGACCAAGGGGGAGGTTCACCTGGCGCCTCTTTTTGACTTCTGTTCGGGCGTTAAACGGGCCGTCGACGGTCCGCCTGGCTTTTCATAGTGTATCTGGATAGTTGTGCAAAAGCGTGGCTGCAAAAGTTAAAAGAATATAATGTTTTGTAAAATTGGAAATTTTAGAGTACTTTGTCTGTTGTACGCTGATGATGCGGTAGTGATGGTCTCATCAGAAGCCGACCTTCAGGCATTAGTCACTAATATAAAAGTAAAGGTCTTCGCTGCATGTTAAACTAAGAATCGGGTATTTAAAAAAGAAAAAGTAAGGACTAAAAGCAAGATTTGGGTAAACCGGCAACGTTTAGAGAAATTGAATGAAATTGTGTACTTAAGGAGAATGTTTAGCGCAGACGGAAGATATGTTCTGAAGAACAACGGTGACTAGATGCCGAAGACAGGAACATTATGATTTTTTGATTTTAATATTATTTAAAAAAAGAGTATAATGAGTACGGGACATTTAATTTGGTACTTGTACATAAAGCCTAAATTTGTTATTAAATATATTATCATAAACTCCTACTAATATTACAAACGCGAAAGTTTGTAAGTATGGATGTTTGTTACTTGCATGTAAAACTACTGTATGGAATTTAAATAAACTTTACCTTTTTTTTTCTGTGTTCTGTTGTCTGCAAGTTCTACTATAAGCAGATTGTGTGAGGGTAATTAGGTGAGTGAGTGTGCTCTCCAGTGGGCACATCTCGTTTATTTCCAATGGGCTCAGTCGTCACTGATTATGTCTTTCCTTTTTAATCTTTTGCTATAACCTCGATGCGTTAGTTGTGAGGCCAGGGGATTGGGGTGATGTTGCAGTCGCCGGTGATAGCCTAGCAAACTGTTTTTAATTTCGTCCTTTACCATAACTATATATTATTTATAATAGCTTATCTATCAGAATAACACATAGGCTACTTTTTATCCCGGGAACAAGTTCCTTTTGAAAACGGGAACGGAAAATCTTGTCACGCGGGCGGAGCCGCAGGCGTCAACTAGTATATCATAAACCTAATATAAAATCCAACACAATAACAGAGATGTTCCATTTAAATTGCTACTGTCAATCATTTTTACTGTGGCGTGCCAGCAGAAAATACATCGTCGATCTATCTTGGCGGGGGCTGAGGAAGCGTGGTGCCTACGCGACTTGGCCTACCGGCCCTTAATGGGATAAGACTGACTTTGACTTAAAACAAGACGTAAAAGACAAATACATTCTAGTCGTCGTAGTTATTAAGACTATGAAGATATGAAATAAGGAATTAAAAAAATCTTACTGTCCGTGGTTCGTAGTAATTCGAACCAGTCATAACGAATTTACAAAAAAAAGGATAAAATTTGTATTCGATACTTTTGGCTTCTGTAGTGTACCAGTTAGTGGATACAATGGCCCCTCCGATATCTTCGGGGTTTAAGTCGACCTTATCTGCTGACTAACGGACTAGGTCATTGTTAAGAAAAGGCTCGAAAATCCCTGGACCAACCCATCTGGCCAGAGTTGTATAAAGGTCAATTACCTTCC
This sequence comes from Thumatha senex, assembly GCA_948477245.1. Lineage (NCBI taxonomy): Eukaryota > Metazoa > Arthropoda > Insecta > Lepidoptera > Erebidae > Thumatha > Thumatha senex. The sequence continues at coordinate 1,047,389 of OX419724.1, forward strand.
CAGGTTGTGGCTACCTGCTGTTGAAATTTTCAAGCCGCCCATAAGGCCTTCAACCTAATTGGTATTAATTAGTGTAAGTCGTATTAATCTATACTAATATTATAAAGCTGAAGAGTTTGTTTGTTTGAATGAAAGCGCTAATCTCAGGAACTACTGGTCGGATTTGATTTTTTTTTTGTGTTAGATTGCCCATTTATCGAGGAAGGCTATAGGCTATATATCATCACGCTACTACACTGGGGAGCAGAGCAGTAGTCATAAATGTCGACAAATCAGACAAAATTTTATGCATCATTGTAGAATTAAATAGAATAAAAAAAAGCCCCATTTACTGTAGCGCCGCGATTTCAGGGCACACCGCTTACCATCTCTAATAAAAAAAAATAAAAAATATATGCAGAGCAAACACTGCTACTCTATAAGTCGCAAGTGCGGCCGCACCTGGAGTACTGCTGTCACATTTAGGCTGGTGCACCTGTATACCAGCTTCGACCTTTTGACTCGGTAGAAGGGCGTGCTATGAGGATTGTCAACAATCCTCTACTAGCGGGCGGCATCGAGCCCCTTCGCGACAGGAGAGACTTTGCCGCCTTATGCGTGTTCTATCGCCTGTACAACGGTCTGTGTTCTGAGTTGTTTGATATGATGCCCACGGTTACCTTTTATCATCTCACCGCTCGCCATAGACGGGGTGTTCACCCTCACACTCCGCGTCCAGAGCGCACGCACACGGTTAGGTCCGATAGAGGTTTTATTCCGCGTACGCTTAGATTGTGGAATGAACTCCCTGCCTGGACTTTCCCGAACGTCTACAGTATGGGGTTCTTAAGAAGGTTTATAAAGGGTCGACAGTGCGAGTGCTGCACCTCTGGTATTGCAAACGTCCATAGGCCACGGTTACCACTTTCCATCAGGTGGGCCTTACGCTTGTATGGCACCTCAGTGGTACAAAAAAAAATTATAAGCGACTTGATTAAATAGGTGCGACGGGAGGGCGAAATATTCCACGGGGGAAGCTGTAAGGGCTAGAACGATTTAACCAATGGACGCGCTATCTTACCGTTTGCGCCTATACCCCGCTTGCCATTTGCTAAGAATTTTTAGCTAAGTCGCTGTCTTAATCGGTCTATATTCAAAATACTTTCATTCTCTATAAACATTATACAAAGAGTTACAATCTCAAATTAGCCGAATAATATTGTGTCAAATTCGTATTGCATAGCTACATTTCTATTGGTTGTTAGACAGTGACAACACTTCATGCAAGAGTAAGTAAACAATATGTGTGTAGTTTCCCCCTCGCACGAAAGTTGGTAGAGTACATTACGCGTCCATTGGTTAAATCGTCCTAGTATAGTGGTCATCTAGTATAATCGGCTTGGTTTGTATCAAATACTTATTTTGTTTTGTAAGACGGGAAATGCTTTTACGGATCTTCATCCTTGCTTGGCAGCATGGACGGTGTGTAGGATTCCCGGTCCGGAGGGATGGAGTCGTCCTACCCACTAAACCGCCGCGGTGTTCCGTCTCGCAAGGTAGGACAGAGGTTAAGTCCCTGCGACCCGACAAAGGGCATCCATGGCTTTTAAAAAGTGGGTAATACAAAAATAAATAAACAACATAATTTAGCCAGTTATTTATTATAAATCACAGATATAAGCTTTATATGTATATTAAACTACACAACTTAATTCCGTCACACGTCTTATAATTAGGTTCTATTATACACCACATTACTAACTAAATAGATAGATTTTTTAATGAAATTCTCGATATAAAAATAATGCGTCTATTTGATTGTCTGTTTAAGGTGTTGCTACTGATAAAAATCTTCAAAACTAAAGTTTATGAAGTTTGTAATACAGAAAATACATGTCTGTGCCACGGACCTATAAAAAGAACAGACGAAGATGTTAAGATAAAATCGTTACCCCATTTACACTCTCGCACCAAACAAGATGCGAGACGAGCCGCGAGCTCAAATGTAAATGTACCATAATACTGCGTTTACACTCGCGGCTCGTCTCGCAGTTCGTCTCGTGCCTCGCGCGAGAGTGTAAATGAGGCATCACATTTTGTTTTATTCTCCTAAAGATACAAAAACTGTGACAAACCGTCGCCATTGCAGTAATATTTCATTGATTTTAAGCTATTTGGCATGGCCACTAGCACTAGGGATAAAGTCTGTTCTTTTTTAGGTCTGATATAAATTTCATTATTATTGTCTTTTAAACAAGACAGATACAAGTTATAATGTAAACAAAGTACATCTTATATGCCACTAAATATATAAAACAATAAATTAAAAATTAATAACACCCTTATTTAAAGCCTGAGGGTTACATGTATCAAGTTGATTTAATTTACGAGATGCACATTTTTTTAAATATATATATTTAAACAGTTAAAAGACCACAAAAAAAAGACAAGGACACCAGTAGACATAGATAACTTATAGTCAATCAAAGTAAAGAAAAAACACTTCAAACACACCAAAGAGTATAAGTAATATTGAAAATACACACTCAAAAATGATTGGTCAAGTGTACTCACGGCAATCGATAACGAAACGACACGACTCATGGCATGGAACGATGCGATCATGGCTCAGTCGCAAAACAATTTTTGTTCATTAAAATATTAAAGAAATGTGTAAATTAATGTTCAATTATATGTATAATTAGTCTACCTATTTGAAATTATTGGCTAAGGTATATACTAAATACATACTAAGTGATTGTCTTATAACTATTAAAAAAATATTTAATTACTTTTATATTTTATTTAATAATTAGATGAAAATAATCTATCACTTCTTAAAGTTTTTGTGGTAAAAGGTAACAAACAGTATACACCTGAAAAGATTAAGGACTTATAAAACGGTTTAAAGGGATGCTTTGCGAATTATTATGAGAAATGGACATAATACGAACTATAGACATTTTTCGAAGTGGAGGTTTTGCGACTGAGCCAACAACGCGACATCGCAGCAATGCTATGTTGTAGCATAACGTCCACATATACCAGCGCTATGATGTCATAATCGTCAGTTTTTGTTATGGTACTCAATAGTTTGTAAGAAAAATATCGTAAAATCGCCTTCGCTAGTACCTAATGATTTTAGACACATTAACTATTTACCAATAAATTACTCTCTAAAGTATTACTCAACAAATAATTTAATGACGAATAAAGTAACTTTAAAAAACTTATAGGTAGTGTTATAATTACTTAAATGTAATACGCCAACCATTTTAGATGACCTGTATTTTGCGATTATCCCGAAATCTGGTGATGACGCAGGTTCAGTCGCAAGCCACAGAGCATTTGAGCGACCAAGAGTCATATGCCAATGTGCGGGTACGACGCAGACAGCAATATTACTATGAATTTCTCTGAGCTTCACGATTCGCAAAAATTATAATATTTTTCACATTTTCACCGAAGAGTACTGCGATTTATACAAACGTATAAGAGTATTGTATTTGCCGAAGCTGAAATAGATAATGATCTGCAGTTTGACGATTCTAGAGTAGCTTTTCCATCCCTGCTCAAAGAAACGCTCGTATGGGCATGAAATTATATTAAGAAGATACTAAGCAACTACTTGAGACTAAGCATAGAAACACTGAGGTGATCACAGAGCACTGCGCAACACGCAAAACTCATAAGAAATGCACTTACAGCATTATTAGCATAAAGACCTGTGGAAAGGCACTTGAATGTCAAAAGACTCGTGTCCTGGGGCAGTTGTATAGAAACTAATCAGCCCACCGTAATTCACTGCTGAAAGTAGACCTAGCTGCTCAATTTTCACCTGTACTGCATCTTCCGCATCCAGTCCCTCCCTGCGACTTTTTGTAAGACATCCTACATTTACAGAGTCGCGATCTCCACTCCAGCTATGCAATTCACAAATCTCGGATCCAAATCCGCTACGGCGCAAATGTCATCGATATTCATAGAACTCGAATATCAATGACATTTGCGCAGTAGCGGATTTGGATACGAGATTTGTGAATTGCATAGCTGAATTCGTCGTCTCCATCGGACGCCTGCTCTTCGACAGTGGTCTTCCCATTGCCACTATCGTGCTTACTCTGCGGGCCATGTTGACCAATTTACTTCTCTGAGGGAAATCCTCGTTTTGAATTCTATGCCTCAAAAAGTCTTCGCTCCATAGCTCATTCGTGACTTTAACGGTACGGACTAACCCCGCTGTAAATATTCACGTCTTGGCGTCGTAGCTAAGTTAGATAGTGGTTGGCTTTCGTCTTCAGACATTGCGTACATGGGACTAGAAGATTACAGGGTCATCCCCAGTAGAGGGGACTTATATAATATTAGCCAGGCTACTCCTAAATAGTAAGGATTTTAGGAGCTTGGTTTAAGATGTAATTATGTCCAAGTCAATTCACCACCTGATTCGCGGGACAAAATTGCTTACGATCAGATGTGGGCGTATAGTATGCTTCTGCCACTCCTTCGGGGATAAGGCGTGACTAATTGTTGTAAAATTTAGGCTCCTTACTTTATTAGTTGTAATGAATGAAAAGGGGAAAGTGGGATTACAGAAAAGATTGTCAAAATAGAAATATTTGATTGAGGTTTTAATTTTTTTTTTGATATAGTTGTCTCCTTTCAGATCGTTTTAAGGAATAATTTTGATATGAGCCTGCACGCTGTATTGGCGCTTGCCCTAATATCGTAAAAATATTCATTAACCGTACTTAAGCTATAATAGTATTAAATAATTAAAAGATTCTACTGTTCTGCTAGTTGTACTAAATGTATATCTATCTCTTTCCCTTCCGAGAGCGAGACAGAGATGGTAATTTATTTTAGTCTTATCATATGTTTTAATAGAAGACGCGACACCTAACTAAACTAAAATTAGAAAGGTTGTATAAAATGAAATATTTGGTTTGATATCAGTACACCCAAACACTAGTAGTAAATAAAAATGGCGGTACAATCAGATACGACGGGAAAAGCTTCTAAAAACAAAAAAAATACAATGTCAAATGGAAAAAAGAAGAGGTCTTGCGAGCGGTTTGAATAATTTCAACAGCTCAACCTACCCCTGACAGTTTCAATATGATAATAGATTAATCACCTATTACGTAGGAACATAGGACTAGTTGAAATTGACAAAATGTGGGCGTATTGTATAACGAAATCAATTTCGACTGATTGCAGTAAAGAGAGGCAACATGTTACACATAAAGACAGTATATTAAACTGGATACTTTATAACTGGGTAGATTTGGAAATAAAACAAATAAATAAACAAAGCCTAGTATAGATTGTGTTTTAAAAAAATACAATGTAAGTTTGTGTTGGCTGTATAAAATAATGGGCTAACAATAAAAAAAACGTGTTATGAAAATCACGCCAATATTTAGCAGTTTATAATAACAGCTTGCTTGAAAAAACAGGGTAGTTAGAGAGTAATGATCGCCAGGCTTCGGGACCAATGCATACCTCTTTCGCTTCCTGCAGATTCATTAATCGCTTCATACATGCACGTCTGGGTATCCGAGTACTTTTGACCGTTTCCATTTTTGAGCACAAAATTTGATATTTGAATTTCTTTACGTTATACAAAAACAGTTAATATGATGCGTGTTAATTATTTTTTCGTGTTTTTTCCGACATGACGACAGACTTTATCGCTTAAAGAACATGGATATTGCTAAAAACAGAAAACGCGTATGACAATTTTATTATGGGGGATGGTTTACCAAACTTGTTAAATAACGTCTCTTGCAACACGTTATCATATAAAAAAAGTATAACGCTATTTCTAAAAATAACGCTTATTGATAACAACAACGGAAAAAAGACTAATAAAAATATCTTCACACATTTTTTTGACATAGTCTATAGGGGATGCCGACGAACGTGCGAGGTGGAGGACAAAACGTAGGAAGGCCGACCCTGGGCGTCGCGAGACGCAACTGGGACACACGCTCGGATGATGATGAAGGGTTCCGTACCCAAAGGATAAAACGGGACCCTATTACTAAGACTCCGCTGTCCGTCTGTCACTAGGCTGTATCTCATGAACCGTAATAGTTAAAATGATGAAATTTCACAGATGATGTATTTCTGTTGCCGCTATAACAACAATCAATAAAGACAGAATAAAATAAATATTTAAGTGAGGCTTCCACACAACAGACATGTATTTTTTTGCCGTTGTATAGATAACTAGGTGACCCCCCTGGCTTCACCCGTGACTTACTTCGAACTCCCATCCTCGACATTAATGACTAGGGGTTCGTTCTCCAGGGTATTAGCGTGATGATATATAGCCGATAGCCTTCCTCGATAAATGGGCTATCTAACATAAAAACAATTTTTCTAATCTGCCTAGGAGGTTCAGAGATTACTGTGTTCAACCAAACAAACAAACAAACTCTTCAGCTTTATAATATTAGTAGAGATGTTACGGAACTCTTCGTACGCGAGTCGGTTCGCACTTAGCCGGTTTATTCTCATTGATACTAGACTCTTCACCTTTAGCCGAACTGCGATACGTCACCAAATCCTTTAGAACGAGTCTGAACACTGTTTGTTTAAAGCATTTGCTTCAGACTTGTTGTACAAATAATATACTGTTTATTGTTAAATAGAGGCTGTTCTATTTTAAATATAGACTCTCAAAGACATCATTTTTATCTTTTACCTATATAGAAAAAAAAAATTTTTCGTACTACCCACTAGTTTGTATCAGGAATAAGTGATGCGAAAAAAGATGTAAACACCATCCACGTAACTGCCAATAACGATTGTTGGTTATCGTTATTAGTTGCGGGGGTAGTAGGTGTGGGGTTCGATTCTTCACCGGGTTGGTTGTCGGCGGGTTGTTGGGGTTGATCCTGTTGTTGCGGTTGTGGTTGTTGGGGTTGCTCAACTCGGCGGTTGGCGTTTAGATTTGGGTTCAAATGTAGGTCGCGGAAGAAACCGATTCGGTGGCTGAAATGAAATAGACGAACACAATTAGTAAATGTCTATCTCTCAATTTAAAAAAAATGGCTATTTATAAGGCAACCCTACTTTTTTTTTGGTTTGTCAAAACTACACCGGAATTAAGGACGGAAGTATAGAAGACTATTATAAGTAGCAATAGTTAGAAGCCCTTAAGATCTACCTTTTTAAGCTACACTTGGTTTCTAAATATTACTATTTATTGAAGTTATACTCCTTTTTGGCGCGTTAGGAAAAATCCATAACTACTTAACTAAATATCTCACGCTGTATCCCTGACGGGGTAGTCAGAGAGGACATATCGCCAGGCTTCGCGATCCATGCATACTTCTATCGCTTCTTCAAGATTCATCAATCGCTTCATACACGCACGTCTGGGTATCCGAGTACTTTTGACCTTTCCGGTTTTGAGCAATCTGCTCACGTGGTCTTCATATGTAAGTCTCGGCCTACCCTGACTTCTTCTACCCTCTGCTTTCGCACAATATATATTCTTCGTCAATCGTTCCTCACTCATTCGTTGGACGTGTCCAAACCAACGGAGCACGCCCTTTTCCAGCTTAACGCTGACACTTTCATTCAACCTGCCATACTACGTATCACTTTGTTACGTATTCGGTCGGCCAAAGTAACGCCGCACAATTTTCGAAGTGATCGCATCTCCACAGCATTCAATTTACTTTCATGCATCTGCTGACATACCCAGGTTTCGCTACCGTAAAGCAAAGTTGGCACTAGCACTGCGTTATGAATCGCCAGTCGTGCTTCTTTTACGATGCTTTGTCGCTTTACTAATTGGGACAAAGCACCGTTAACTCTGTTTCAGGCATCTACTCGCCGTTCTACATCCGAATCACATCTTCCATCCGCGCTAAACATACTCCCTAAATACACAATACACATACAGGAAAAAATCATGAGAGTAATTTTTAACGATGCGCGCGCAGACGTCACAAAACACCGACAGCCTGAAGTTAGCTGATAAGTGTTTCCATGACAACTTATAACTACATTCAAAGTAGTTTTCAAACACCCTGAAGTTAGCTATAGTCAACATTTTAGTTTTTTTCTGCAAACGTAGGATAAAGCGAAAGATAAACATTTAAAAAAGATTTTTGTCTTGTTACGCCAAAAAAGAAAAACTTCAAACGCTAACACATTTTTTCTATTCATCAACACAACTGAAATTGCTCAACGAATTTGACAAAAATTTGTTAAAAACGTTATTATAACATCGGCAACAGCCTCTCCTTTTCTTCAACCTAGTGTATTCCCAATTGCTTAAAAACCCTACCTGGATTTGGAGTCTGGGTCTACTGTTTTTTGACGACCAAGAACAGCTATTGCAGCAAACATTGTTACGAGCGACTGCGTCACCCTTAGGTTAGAGATTGCTCGGTATATTAAAAATCCCCTCTCAATATTATAGGGATTCGTGGTTTGTATGAAGATTTCATAAAAAGCATCACACTCACAGATATCCAGCAGCAGCCAATAGAAAGACTAGCAGCAACCTAGCCGGACTTCCATACAAGTAGACCAACGAGAACAGTATCGCGAGGCGGGACGCCGCGTACAGGTGGTCCAGCCAGTCTCTGGCCATGGCCTCGTCTTGCTCCTCCGCGGCCGCCGGCGGAGTCTCCGCGGCGGCCGCGGGGGGCTCCGGCGCCGGCGCCACGGGGGCTCCTCCGGCTGCTTGCCACCTGCAAAGGGAAATTGACCTACATGTACATGGCTGTTAGAGCACAGCTAGAAGAGCCGAAACCTGCTCGACATCCAGGAGCCTCATCATACACGACACGACGGCATAGCCAGTCACTTGTACCACACGTATTTGGGAGATATTAAGTAACTGAACCAAGTGTATCTTTTCAGCAATATCACGAATATGGAATGAGGACTGCGGATGAAGTTCTGGGTTCGATTCCCGGCTCGGGACAAAAGTGTTCAACTATTTATTATTTACTGGTCTAGTGGTTCAGGTAGGTATCTACGAAACCAGAGTTGGTGGAATAAATTCCTGCCCACAACAAATCTGTGAAAACGTTAGTAGTTCCAACGCAGCTATAAATCATGTAACCAGCAAATTTAACGAACTGGCTAAAAGGCAGATAATGACATCACATCACTCATATACGAATCTAAATGACCTCGTACTCTGTAGATACTAAAATTGATAGAATGAACATTTTTATTGGTATCAGAGCACGTGTAGGCGGCGCGCCAAAAATGCACTATTTATTTACTATATAGCAATTTTAAATCAATTAAGGCTATTTTCGTTTGAACTTGCTAATAATACATGAGAACGATTTGGATTTTACGATCGTATTGACATACTAAACTAGTCATAACTAGCAATTTTTATGTCATATTAAAATATGTCGAAGCGCTCGTAGCCCTGCTAGCTATGTTTTCTGTAAACGATCACTGCGTTAAGCATCTCACGCTACGGCCAGTCTAAGATGGGTGACCATTATGTAGCATTTCATTTTTAAGACCGTGTCTATGCTCGGAAGGCACGTTAAGTAGCTAGTCCCAGTTGCCAGTAACATAGGGTGTGTGATAATTAATAAACAATCATGACGATGTTAACAGCGCACTGTCAAAAGTTGTTCATTGGTTTAATGTTAATAATATTCTTTAAAATGATAAAAAAATGAAGTATATAAATTGTCGACACCTAATGTGAGACAGGTGGTGACCAACGTGCAATTTAATGGATCAGGGTTGGATACTGTTGGGGCTACTGTGTTTTTGGGTATTTCTATTGACTCAAAATTGGATTTAGGGTATGATTGGTCAAGCCTAAAGGCCAAGCGAGGTTTTACACACATTTTTGTTCAAATTCGTCAAACACTAAAGTTTCGTTTTGCCAAGGCATGTAAAGGTTCTGATTGGACAAGTCTATGGAAAGTACAAACTCGCCAAGTCTATCAGTAGTATTAATTGGTCAAGTATTACTAACTAACTAACTATGTTCACGCTGTATCCCGGACGGGGTAGTCAGAGAGGACAGATCGCCAGGTTCGCGATTCATGCATACTTCTTTCGCTTCTTCGAGATTCATCAATCGTTTCATACACGTACGTCTGGGTATCCGAGTACTTTCCGTTTTTGAGCAATCTGCTCACGTGGTCTTCATATGTAAGTCTCGGCCTACCCTGACTCCTTTTACCCTCTACTTTTGAACAATATATATTCTTCGTCAATCGTTCCTCACTCATTCGTTGGACGTGTCCAAACCAACGGAGCACGCCCTTTTCCAGCTTAACGCTGACACTTTCATTCAAAACTGCCATATTGAGTATCACTTCGTTACGTATTCGGTCGGCCAAAGTTACGCCGCACAATTTTCGAAGTGATCGCATCTCCACAGCATTCAATTTACTTTCATGCATCTGCTGACATACCCAGATTTCACTACCGTAAAGCAAAGTTGGCACTAGCACTGCGTTATGAATTGCCATTCGTGCTTCTTTTACGATGCTTTGTCGCTTTACTAAATGGGACAAAGCACCGTTAACTTTGTTTCCGCAGCTACTCGCCGTTCTACATCCGAATCACATCTTCCATCCGCGCTAAACATACTTCCTAAATACACAATTTCATTCACTTGCTCTAGACGTTCCTGGTTTACCCTAATCTCGCATTTAGTTCTTACGTCACCTCTTTCAAATACTAGAACCTTAGTTTTACTTGCATTTAGGCGAACACCCTTACTTTCACACTCCTCTTTCATATTAGTGACTAATGCCTGAAGGTCGGCTTCTGATGAGGCCATGAGCACCGCATCATCAGCGTACAGCAGACAGTTTACTGTAAAGTCACCCAAATTCACACCCATATTAAAGTCTTTCAACTTCTGCAGGCAACTGTCCAGATACACTATGAACAGCCAGGCGGACATGACAAATCCCTGTTTGACGCCTGTACAGACATCAAAAAGAGGTGACCCATCCCCCCCCCCCCCCCTACTCGCACGCAAGCCTTACAGTCCGTATAAAGCGACTGTATTGCCCGCAGTAGCGAGCCGTCCACACCATATCCGGGCAGCAAGTCCCACAGCGTTTCTCTCACAACGTTATCAAATGCTTTCTCTAGATCCACAAAAGCACAGAAAACCTTCTGGCTAACAGCCAGAAACTCTTCTACGATCATGCGGAGAGAAAACACTTGATCCATGCAACCTTTTCCACGTCGGAATCCGCATTGAGCCTCCCATAAATACTTTTCAGACTTTTCTTGCATTCGTGCCGTTATAACCTTTGCATACACCTTACTAGCTAAGCTGACCAAGCTGATCGCCCTGTAGCTGGAGCAGTTTAGGCGCGAACCTTTCCCTTTGTAAATAGGTACTAAAACTGCTACTTGCCAGTCATTTGGGACCTCACCCGTCCGCCAGCACAAGTTGCATAACAGACATAGTGTGTCCCAGACGTGCGACCCACCGTACTTGATCATCTCAGCAGTAACTCTGTCTTTTCCCGCAGCCTTACCACATTTCATACTTCTTATCGCTTGTTCTATTTCTTTCATACTAATGACTTCAATGACATCGGAATCCGGAGCATCGAAGTGAGTTCCACTTCCCGATGTGGCATCTCTGTCTTTTCTTGCATACATCTTTCCATAATATTCACTCCATCTCTGCAGGACGTCAGTTTGGTCTGTTAGGACGTCATTGTTAACACTAAGCACTTTATTCATACTGCAGTTGCCGAACAACTCCGGGTCTTGCCTACCTCTTTCCAGAAGAGCTTGGCATTATCCCGGAAATTGGACAACTACCTTTCATTCACTTTCATTCTGCACCTTTCACGAGCTTCTTCTATCAGTGCCTTCGTGTTAACTTTCTGCAGCTTGTATCTCTCTTTCATATTAAAATCATTCCGCGAGGCTAAGTAGTCTAGCCATGCTTTCTTCTTCATTCGAACTGCTTCTTTCACTTCCTCATTCCACCATGCATCACGCTTATTACTGCTGCCTCTTTTTGTTTCTCCACACACTTCCACAGCGGCATTTACCATACTATCCCTAAGGTTCTGCCATACGCTTTCCACATTCTCACTACTTACATTGACGTCGCCAAGCTTTTAGGCTACCCTTTCTTTATATTTATCCCTAATGGATGCATCCTGCAGCTTCCAGCTTTTGATGCTATAAGTCGGCTCAGGTTCAGGACACTCGGTACGATGACGCCAACCCGCGAACAGACCCCTAATCCTAGTTATGACTAGGTCTGATCCCAGCTCAGCGCCTCGATAAACCTTTGTGTCGATCACCTGTTTACGGAGCCGACTATCCATTAGGAAACTCTATTGATCTATCATGCTTCTCTTTGACATACATCTCCTCGTATACATAGGAATTGGTTTGTGGTTGAACATTGTGTTCGCCACAAACAAATCCTTTTCCTTACGAAATGCCAGTATTAGCTTGCCAGCGTCGTTCTCCCTTTTATCCCCATACTTCCCGAGTAAAGACTACTATAAGTCCACATACTATAAGTCTTTCATTTCCTTCTATCACATTTAGAGCTTCTCTCATACTCTCCCAGAAGTCCTCTAGCTCACTCGTGTTCGACGAAGATACTGGCGCGTAAGCAGCTACCAGGAAAATCTTCGTCAAACCAAGTTTTACACGGATCCAGGGGATTCTAGGACCTACCAGTTTGTACTCATACATACCGGAGGCCAATCGCAAGGACAGCAAAATTCCAACCCCCCGACTGCCATGCTCGCTCTCTGGTACTCCAGACCAAAGCGCGAGCACCCCACCCGGGAGCTCCAAGACTTCGCTGCCCTTGCGCTTGGTCTCTGTCAAGCACACTACATCTAACTTCCTCTCATTTATAACATCCATCAACTCATTCATCTTATCTGTCATTCCTCCCCTAACATTCCACGCAGCTACCCTGTACTCCGTCCTCCACTTCCCGCCGTGTCGGGCCGCGCGTGTAGGGTGGCGGTCCCCTACGCCGCTCTGGCACACACTTTTCGCACCAGCGGGGACGAACGCCCTAGCATTATACGTCCTGGTGGTACTCGTGTTGGAGTAGAATTGCAGCCGTAGCTGGCAGGGATGGCGACGTGCACGCTTCTACTCTTCATCCTCAAGGTCAAGTATTAATATGTTCTAATTCATCAAGCCTATCACTAGTTCTAATTCGTCAAGTCTATAGTCCTACCAAATTTCCAACAGTTTTATAAGAATTGATTAAAGCAAAGACTACCCAAGATAAGATTTTGGGATGACGAGCAGAGGCGTTCCCGTCGCCATCCGTGCCAGCCCAGGTTTCAATTCTACTCCAACACGAGTTCCACAAGGACGAGTAGGGCAATGGCCGATGCTAGGGCCCCCGAGGCAACGCGCATCAATTTATCGCCGCCGGTGCGTGTAGGGGACCGCGCGGCCCGACACACATGGATGTGGTGGACGGAGTGCAGGGTAGCAAGGGGAATGTTAGGGGAGGAATGACAGATAAGATAAACGAGTTGATGGATGTAAATAATGAAAGAAAATTAGATGTTATGTGCTTGACAAAGTCCAAGCGCAAGGGCAGCGAAGTCTTAGAGCTCACGTGTAGGGTGCTCGCGCTATGGCCTGGAGTACCATAGAGCGAGCATGGCAGACGGGGGGTTGGAAATTTGTTGTAGTCGCGATTGGTCTCCGGTATGTATGAGCACAAACTGGTAGGTCCTAGAATCCTCAGGATCCGTTTAAAACTTTGTTTGATGATGATGCTTACGCGCCATTATCTTCGTCGAACGCGAGTGAGCTAGAGGAGTTAGGGAGAGTATGAGAAGAGATCTAAATGCGGTAGAAGAAAATGAAAGACTTATAGTGTGTGGAGACGTAAATGGATGGTTGGGTAACGCTCGCAATGGATTTGAGTGACCTACATGAATAAAGATATTTTCATTTTTTCATAGTAGTCGTTAAGCCATGTTTAAGGCATTATTATGGGTGGCTGTGCCTATGCCTGTCAATTTCAACCTGGCAATAGGCTTACGGGTTCAGCACCTTTTTGACAAAATACAACTGGTGAAAAATGGGCGTATGATATGCCTCTGCCTACCCTTTCGGGGAAAAAGGTGTGGCTATATATGTATTTTAAAATATATAGTTTTTCAGAGACAAGAGATAACAACTATCTCTTGTCTCAGAAACATTTCAGTACTAGTCTCCGCATTAACTTTGATAAAACCAAGGTCATAAATCATGAAAATGTCACGCTCGGACTAATTTACGTCGAATAGGAATCAATTTACGGCTTCACCGAGACTTGGATGTCTTCCCCGGGTATGTCTATATAGGCTTTAACATTATCAAGAGTAATAATTTCTCCTGTCTTGAATCGAATTGTCTTTTTCCCACTTTATTAAAAATTTATTATCAAGACTATCTTACAACTTCCCTCAATCCTCGACAAAACAATTTTTTAGTCCATAAGGTTATCTAATGAAATGTATTTCCTGCGCGACCCGAGCACGGTTGACATTGAAATTCATCTAAACATACGCGCATATTTTGATCAACTTCCATATGACATCACCCAACCCGCGTCGATCGCTACCCATTTAAAGTGATAATGTTTATCCAACTGTGACAAACAAAATGCGGTACTAGAATAAATTCTCTAAAAATTGAATTCAAAGGTAAAACTATCACCACAGAAACATAAGTGGCGCCCAAAAGAAGCAGGCCAAGAGTGGATAGCGGCTCTAGTGTTTAGTGAAAAACTAATCTCAAACCATGATTAGGAATAGTCATGGTTCGGCTAAGTCTCTTCAGGGTCCCAGGGATTTCTTTCGACGGCACACCAGAATTCCTGGTCACAAACAGCCTTTAAGGAACGTCGCGTGGATTTAGTCGGTTCGGGTCTGACGTACCCATCTCATATTTAGTTTGGCTGGAGACAAGCCCATTTGAGAATGGTGAGTGGACCGAAGAGAGAGGCGTCGCTCGGAATCTGGTTCTTTACGTCAAACTAGGTGAGTCCCACGGCTTCGCCCGTGACATACTTTGAACTCTCGTCGCACCTATTTAATCCCGTCGCTTATGAATTCTACAAATATGCATAGAAATTTCCACGTTTTGTCAACTGTTGTTGTATGATTACTGTTTCGGTCTCCAGGGTATTAGCGTGATGATATATAGCCGTCCTCGACTGTATCATTTCGTAATTGACGCGTTTATCAACGCTCAATTGACGTAGTTATCACGGCCCAGGGCCCCAATTCTCGACCATACGACTTGAAAGCGTTGACGGAAATTTGCGGGTGAAATGTCATTTGTTTCATATTTATAAACGGTGTAATAAGAGACAAAAGACATTTCACTAGTAAATTTACGTCTACGCTTTCGAGTCGTATGATCGAGAATTGAGGCCCAGGGCCCCAATTCTCGACCATACGACTTGAAAGCGTAGACGGAAATTTGCGGGTGAAATGTCATTTGTTTCATATTTATAAACGGTGTAATAAGAGACAAAAGACATTTCACTAGTAAATTTACGTCTACGCTTTCGAGTCGTATGATCGAGAATTGAGGCCCAGGGCCCCAATTCTCGACCATACGACTTGAAAGCGTAGACGGAAATTTGCGGGTGAAATGTCATTTGTTTCATATCTATAAACGGTGTAATAAGAGACAAAAGACATTTCACCAGTAAATTTACGTCTACGCTTTCGAGTCGTATGATCGAGAATTGGGGCCCAGGGCTCCTCTCTCGAGAGAGCGGATATCGTCACTGAAATTGCGTTTAAGAGCAATGAAGCGTTATACAATCGAATGGTAATTGTAATATATTGTACTATTGTTATTATTAAACTTTCGCTGTTTATATTCATCAATATATATATAAATCAATGCCACTTTCGTTGTAATTTTATAACTCAAGAGCGGACTCACCTATCCAAACTAAATGTATAGGCCTTGTTCGGACTATTTAGTAGATGGTTTATGTGAAGTTTGCACAAAATCGGTCGAGTGGTTCATTTAGAGAGATAAAAAAAAAATAGGTGGCGCTAACGAAGTTGCGTGGGTAAGCTAGTATTTTATATAGTAATCAGGACTTCACACGATACACTTTTCTACTTACATTCACCGACGTTTCGAGTGCAATGCAGCGCCCGTAGTCATAGTAGCATAGATATAACTGATACATGCAGCAAATATTAACATTGAGATGCGCAGCAAGAGAGCATTGCTGACTATGGAGAGATGCCGCGGATACGTGAAGAGTAAAATGAGTTAGCCGCGCGCACAGAATAGCGATTTTCTTATTCTTTTGGCATTCCTGCTAGTTAATGGTTGAAAATTAGTTAGCAAATAGCTGTCGACTGTAGTGGAGTAGATTTTAGCACGGCTCTGTTCTTATTTACTCCAGTCCGCTTCAGTGGACAGGTGGCCCAGCATTTTCATTTTTGATATATCCTGTTTAGCAAAAACATATAGAATACTCACATATTGGCGTACTGCTGCATATACTGCAAATAAGCTTGCTGCATCATCATCATATGATTCGCCAACTGTGCGGGGTCGTTCGGCACTGGTAAATAACCTTCTCCTAAGTTGTAATTCGGATACGGTGGCACCCTGCCGTAGTTATTAACGAAGGAACTTAAATAATTTTGCATTTCAACTGTATGATTTTGGTCATTTTGTCTGGTCTCTGGTCTGGGAGGTTCTCTAGGTGCTTCAGTGACTGGTTCACTGACATTTTCTACGTTTCGCCTCCTCAGACCATCTGTGTTTGTCTCTGGTTGGGGTTCGACTCTTCTGCTAGGGGTGCAGACTAAATGCATCGTGTGACCTATCTGGCTTTCGTAAGTTCTCAGAACATCTTTCAATATCGTGTTGTCTTCTAGAAGTTGTCCTGAGTATATTATTTTCTGCTCGTCTGTTTTCTGTAAATAAAAAATATATTTCTTAATAATATTTTTAAAAGTAATAGTTTGAGCAGATAACAAGTGGATGTATGTTCCCATTCGCGGGTGTGAGGTGCTTCCCCAAGATCTCTAGGGCCCAAACCAGTGGGGTTGCGAGATCAGGCAATATCTAAAATCAAAAGCCAAACAATAACTGCTTGTAGCAGTCAAATTAGTGGACCCCAGGGAAATCCAGGTACGACATTCGTTACTTTTTAAGTCTCCATTTGATACAATTTGTATTGAGGATGGAGTCGGTTACAGATACTTGCTTCTTGATACAGTAAGAAACATTTTGGCAAAATTAATGAATAAATAATCTTAGTGAAACTACAAAGTAGTACCAAATACTAGGCCGTAGTTACACTTGTCAGATTTCTCGTTTCATAGTCCAAGGTTATCAATAATCGTATTAACAGAACCACGGCGTTATAAGGTTTCCAATATACTTAATTATTCACTGACCACATTTAATTTAAAGCTATTAATTAGTTATAATAAACAATTCATTTACAGCAAATCTTATATTCATAATCTTTTCATCGTTGGCCTTGTCTGTCTGTTCGCGATATACTTATAAACTACTAAATTATGCGAGCGCCAATGGATGTGATAGTGATTCATGAGAAAAGTTTAGGTGCATAAATTATCAAGGTATGTTAAATGGTGGAAATATGAAGATAATTCTACAAAGATCTGTAAGATGTAACAAAATAATCTACAACGATATTATTTCTTCTTACAGTTCTATAGAAAAGTTTGCGGTGGCATACCGGGATGGACATAGGATAGTTTTTTATACCTTGTGGGAAAACAGGTTCGAGAAAACGCTGACTAAGCTGCGGGTTTTAGCTAGCGGAGGATACAACACAACATCTTATTATTCGTAATAGTAGGTACATTAATATGCATATGACTCGATTTACTTTTTCTTAACATGGGTCAAAAAGTTGATCAACAACAAGATGATCGACTTTGAAAACGATTCTGACGAAGCTATCTATATATAAGTATCTAAAGTCAATGGCAGATTATAATAAAATTACTAGCTTTGACTAATCTCATTCGAATTCCCATTACTGTGACTTCTATAAACTAGAATCTACAGCAATGACCAAGATCAGAAAAGTTACACTTACACCACAGTTACTTGCTTTGACTGCCACCGAGGCACACCCTAAGAAGCTGGGGTTGAGTTTGAGACAGTTATTTTAAATGTGACGTAGAGAAATAAAGGCACAAAGCGATTTTAAAAAAAGTCTACCATATGGATATCAAGGCCAGGCAACGGGTAAAAGAAAGATAATTGAACAAATTTGTACAATTATAGAGTTTCTTCCTATTCGATGCTGGTGTCGGCTGATGGAATAGTATTATACCGTGACGACTCTTTTATTCCTCTATAACGGGCTTTACCGATCTATTCGTAGCCTGTGCTATGAAAAGCGGTCACTCGGTTTCGAAGAAGCAGCAACCATACTTAAGCATTTAGAGATGTGAAGTTTAATAGCTACTGTCAAGGACGATGGAGGTCGTTAGCGATGGCACCAAGTAAGATTACCCTGTTTGGGGACTGGATTACAACCGTATAGCAGACGCTTAAATTAGATTAAATTGCCTGTAAGTAAACAGTTAATATAAGTTAATCAAATACGTGTTGCTTGCACGGATTACGGATTGATACGGCAATCTTGGCAAAATGACGCAAATGGCCACTTTGATAAACAAGTAGATTTAATCACAAACTTAGACCAACAAAAAAAAATACATATGTCTGATCAGAGTTCGCAGATATATCATTTCTTAGTTAGGGTGACTTGCGACTCCTAGTAGGTTGAGGAACTGTCTTTTGCAACGATTCTGCCCTCATCTACATTGACTGCCTAATGAAAGATACCTGCATGTCTTGCAACTTGCATCTAAATTAATTAGAACTTCGAAGTATTTCATCTTGATTGATAAATTTGAAGCGCTAGTAGCTCCGCTAACTCAGTGTTCTGTTAACGATCACTGCGTTAGGAATTTTTCGCTATGGCTGGTCGTCAAATAGGTGAATGCTTAGTGTGTAAGCGTAATTAGTGAAGTGTAATTTTCATTTACGTGCTTCGGAAGGCACATTAAGCCGTTGGCCTGGTTGCCAGTAACATGTCAGTCGTTAAGTGAAGTTGAACTTCAACTAAAGAACGTTTTAAAAATTATAATAGGGAGTTGTCACAACCTGCTCCTGCGCATTTTAACACGGCAAGGTGGACATATAGTATGACTCTGACCCTCTTCGAGAAAAAGGCGTGCTTAATAAGTTTATTTCACATGAGGAGAGTTCGTCGGTAGCTAAGCGCGAGACAATAATTTCTTTTCATCACTACATATTATAAAACAAAGTCGCTTTTCGCTGTCTGTCCCTATGTATGCTTAGATCTTTAAAACTACGCAACGGATTACGATACGGTTTTTTTTAATAGTTAGAGTGATTCTCATAGAAGGTTTTTATGTCTAATTTGTTAAGTTATTCTATATATTGACCAAATTATAACGATATTTGTTGGGGATGTCGGAAAAAATAAGCCGTCTGGGAGCTTTCAACAAAAACGCTGCCTAAACCCTTTGAGATTAACAAAATAATGTATGGTGCAATTGTGTCTCTAATAAAGGTCTACAAAAAAGTCCGCGACGACATATCTCTTAAGAATAACATACTATATTCATTTTAATACTTTAAAAAGCAGCAATTATTAAGCGGTAATTTGAAGGCTATTTACACAAATTTGCTATTAATCCTTATCATTTTTACTACGTTAGTTGGCTTCGGCATTTCATGAAGATTATTTTGTCCCTTTACACCTTGCAAATTAAATGAATATCTTACGAGTTATCGCAAATACAAAATTAGGCGCAAAGAAATTAATTTAATTCGACCGGGCTGTGCGGGTAGGTAGCTACCTAAGTACTGGAGAGCGGAGAAGTAATCAATGAATTTGGAAAATGTTCATACCTTAGATTATGGTGTTTATATAATCTAAGGTTCATACATTATTGTGAATGTGAAATTATTAAACAACGGGATTAAATGGGTGCCACGGGGTTCGAAGTATGTCATGGGCGAAGCCGGACGGGACAGCTAGTCTATAATATTGTAGTCGTATAATAAAGTCATTCTTAAACATCCTAGCTACATCTACAAAACAAAGCCACAGTTATTGTACATTGTAGCTACACGTTCAATAGTTATGATTATGAATTTAAAGGCTATGTCGTTATCATAATATCATATGTTCATATGTAACATTAAATATAATGTATTCGTTAGATTCATTTTGTGAGTCTGTCTGTATCAATTGTTTATCTAATCAGTTTGAGTATTCGCCATATCTAAAATCACGTGAATTGATGAAAATAGTTCAGAAAATAGAGAAGTGGAATGTTTATTGCACCTTCATTTAAAGGTCTTGCGGATTTTCTAGTTGATCGCTCCCTCTGGCCCTAATAGTGATGAAAGTAATAATGTACCGAGTTTAGGTCCGGCTGTAGGCGAACATCGCATACATGGTCGGTCAGTTGGGTAAATAGTTACACCCCTGACCCGCTTGATTGTATGTGCAGGCACTGACTCCTGTCTTTGAATTGGTAGATGGCATGGGTGTTAAGTGTCATTATTAGAAATATGCCAGTGGAGAGAGAAATGAAAGCAAACTCCTGACTTAAGTGAGGCATTCAGATAAAAACGAAATAATCTCTAACGAAATAATCTTACTCTAAAGCCTGTGTAAATGGCGCCTGTAGACTGGTGCACCTATATACTAAGGTCGGTATTCCAGACCGTTTCTCAATATTCAATCAACGCTTGAGAGTAGTATTTATAAGTCAAAAACTAGCCTCAAGCGTTGATAGAGTATTGAGAAACGTTCTGGAATACGGCCCTAAGACTCTCGCCCAGAGTGGGGTTTTAAAAGGTTAAACGGTAGTCGCTTTGGATCTTGACCACTGTGTCTAGTGAGAAATGAATGGCGAACATTACATTTGGCCCTACCGAAACAATATGAGAATCAGGTGACAAATTAGAAGAAAATGGAGTTGATTGTAAATCCCTGGATGTTGAAAGTTGGAGTTGGTTTAGTAAAATAATAAAAAACATTGTGGTCATTTACTTTTACACAGCGCCATCTACCCTGAAGTAATCTTATATAAGCTTGTGGTATGTGAACTAGACAACTGATAAACATACTTATATATTTCATAATACTATTATACATAACGAAACACCCAAACTCCGAAACAAACATTTGCGGATCACACAAATATTTGTTCCGTCAACCCGGGATTCGAACCCAGAACCTCAGAATCTTGTTAGATTAGGAAAAATTCTTGATCTACTTCTTTGTAACATAGGTAAATAGTTAACGAACGTGATACTCAATTTGAATTCAAATAGCTGTAGAATATTATTAACATACTTTGATAAGAATTAATGGCTGTTTATTAAATGTAAGACTATTGTGAAATACCTAGTTAAAACTATCGCATCGCTGACGATACTCGCGCCTAATTTATCTTAGTATAAGCACAGCCGAAAGACATACAGTCGGTCGACGAAGCTGTCTAGACAGAGCAATCGTGCGGGGGACAAGGGACGAGACGCGGGAGGGTTTGTCCCGAGCTGCGAACAAAATATTGTTAGTAGCTCGGGACAGTCTTTCAGGGCTGACGCATTCATGACCGCTTGCTATGATTTTTGAATTTTTGTATAGATTTCTTTAATACATGGGGTTTTTAATATTCTAAATACAAATTTCGTGTTCATTTTGCAATCCGACATGGCCGCCGCGCCGTGGATATAAAATTTCATGTTGGGTATCGTATAAGGGGTTTTTTAGTATGCCAAGTACGAATTTCGTGTTGATTTTGCAATCCAATATGGCCGCCGCGCTGTGGACATAAAATTTCATGTTGGGTGTCATATAAGGGGTTTTTTTGGTATGCAGAGTACGAATTTAGTGTTAATTTTGCAATCCAATACGGCCGCCGGCGCCGTGCCGTGATTTTTAAATTTCATGCTGGGTATTGTATAAGGGATTTTTTGGTATGCTGAGTACGAATTTCATGTTAATTTTGCAATCCAATATGGCTGCCGCACCGTGGTTTTAAAATTTCATGTTGGGTATCATATAAGGGGTTTTTTGGTATGCTGAGTACGAATTTAGTGTTTATTTTGCAATCCAATATGGCCGCCGCGCCATGGATATAAAATTTAATGTTGGGTATCGTATAAGGGGTTTCTTGGTATGCTGAGTACGAATTTCATGTTAATATTGCAATCCAATATGGCTGCTGCGCCGTGGTTATAAAATTTAGTGTTGGGTATCGTATAAGGGGTTTTTTGGTATGCTGAGTACGAATTTCGTGTTAATATTGCAATCCAATATGGCTGCTGCGCCGTGGTTATAAAATTTAGTGTTGGGTAACGTATAAGGGGTTTTTTGGTATGCTGAGTACGAATTTCGTGTTAATTTTGCAATCCAATATTACCGCCGCGCCAACCTTTATAAATTTTATGTTGGGTATCGCATAAGAGTATTATGGTATGCGGAGCCACACATGTGCGATTATAACTATACTCTATACTATGTTATCCTGTGTTCAAGTTTTTCGTCATAATTAATATTTAAACTTGTTCAAAGCGTAACCAATATTTTTTGTTGAAAACAATAGTAGCATTAATACCCAACATGAAATTTTATAACCACGGCGCAGCGGCCATATTGGATTGCAAAATTAACACTACATTCGTACTCAGCATACCAAAAAACCCCTTATACGATACCCAACATGAAATTTGAAAACCACGACGTGGCGGCCATATTGGATTGCAAAATTAACACGAAATTCGTACTCAGCATACCAAAAAACCCTTTATACGATACCCAACATGAAATTTTATAAGAATAGTTCGGCGGCCATATTGATTGCTAGAAACCCCATAATTTTATATCTACTACGCGGCAGCCATTTCGAAAACGCTTTCTCATAAAAAAAACTATCGATTCGACATGAAATGAACCTTATTTACTTCCGTGTGCGGCATGAAATGAAATCTCAGATCCTTTTTTTAAACCGGTATTTATATTATTGATTTATTATATATACATACTAGCTGACGCCCGCGGCTTCGCCCGCGTAGAGAAGTTTTCCCGTTCCCGTTTCCCATAAGAACTTGTTCCCGGGATAAAAAGTATATGTGTTATTCCGATGTATAAGCTATATTATTGTAGAGTTTCATTAAAATCTATTCAGTAGTTTTTAGGTGAAAGAGTAACAAACATCTCTACAAACTTTCACATTTATAATATTATTAAGATTAAGATATTATATTATAATGTTGATAGTTGATTGCGAGTACGAGTTAATAAATAACATCAGCCTTGTATACTTGTGACAACCCTACAAGCATCACTGTCTAGACGTTGTCGGCATTTTTGTCAACTTCAAAGGCGTAACGCTACTGGTAGGTTTACTCTTTATACTGTGGTATAAGGTAGATAGACAGATAGGTAGATGAATATATATTGAGCGAAAGTAGAGGGTAGAAGAGTAAGGGTAAGCCAAGACTTACATATGAAGACAACGTGAGCAGATTGCTCAAAAACGGAATGGTCATAAGTACTCGGATACCCAGACGTGCATGTATGAAGTGATTAATGAATCTACAAGAAGCGAAGGAAGTATGCATGGATCACGAAGCCTGGCGTTCTTTCTGACTAGGTACCCTGCCAGGGATGCAGCGTAAAGTGCAATTGTTTAGTTAGGTAAATAGACCGAGACAACTGACAGATTCCGTATGCGATTTTCGCATACAAGGACGTGAACTTGGCAAGCGGTATTATTATGACTTATGTCCTTATTAGGCGCGAGCGAGAGGGAGCGAGCAAGATTCCTTGCTGTGTGGTCAAATCAAAACCCTTAAACGAGACGAGAGATTCAAAATGTCCAGTTGCATCTGCTCAACCGACATGACCTTTGCCGGGTCGCGGTGAAATAACCTACGTTAAGGCGAGGCGGAATACCGGTAAGGGAGAGGCATAATACCGGTATGGAAGTTGCCGATACAAAGTCACTGGAGGCCAAGTGTATTTTTGACGAAAGAGTTGTTTGTTATAGGTTTTATGTCGAGTTTTTCTTTATGCAATTAATACTTTTGACTGCCTCTCTGGCACAGTGGAGTGGTAGTGTATGCGACTGCCGAGCTGAGGTTCAAATTCCGGGTCGCAAAAAAATATTGTGTTGTCCACAAATGTTTATTTAGGAATTTGGGTGTTTCCTATGTTTTGTATGCATGTATCTTAATCTTAGTGATATTATAAATGTGAAAGTGTGTATGGATGTTTGTTACTCTTTCACGTAAAAACTACTGAACGGATTTTAATGTAACTTTACAACAATGTAGCTTATACATCAGTATAACACATAGGCTACTTATTATCCTACGGGAAAACTTCTCTACACGGGGGAAGCCGCGGGCGTCAACTAGTAATATTATAAATGCGAAAGACTGTGTGGATGTTTGTTACTCTTTCACGTAAAACCTACTGAATTGATTTTAATGAAACTTTACAATAATATAGCTTACATCAGAATAACACATAGGCTACTTTTTATCCTGAGAACAAGTTCCTGTGGGAAACGGGAACGGGAAAACTTCTCTACGCGGGCGAAGTCGCGGGCGTCAACTAGTTTAGAAATAAATAGGTATGTTTATCAGTACTAGTAACTAGCTCCTTAAATTCTTGTCCAATAAAAGCTCAACGCATGCTTGGGGGCAGCGTGGATCAGTGTAGTGTCTTATTTGGCTTCAAATATGTAAACCCCAATGATATCATTAAAGTATTCAAGTCACTTAACTCAAAAAAGACAGCTGACTTGTGGGGTTTTTCTGTAAAATTGATTGAGTCTATCATTGTTAATATATCACCACATCTAGCTGAAATATTTAATAAATGTGTTGATAAATGAGTGTTTCCAGATTTAATGAAACACAGTAAAGTAATACCTCTATTTAAATCTGGATCCAAAACCGACCCTGGTAATTTCAGACCAATTTCAATATTACCAGCGATTAGCAAAATTTTTGAAAAAAATATATTGCAACAATTACAAGCTCATTTTAATTTAAATATGCTATTACACAAGGAGCAGTATGGGTTCACAAGGGGTCGTTCTACCATTCATGCAGGTGTGACACTTCTGAATCATATATATGACGCCTGGGAGAATAGACAAGATGCAATTGGTGTATTCTGCGATCTCTCCAAAGCATTTGATTGCGTTGACCATAAAACACTATTGGGAAAACTCTTTTATTATGGTATCAAAGACTCTGCACTGAACCTTGTTGCCTCCTACCTAAATGATCGAATACAACATGTTGATGTCAATGGAATTCGCTCCCCTGGAGCATCTGTTGCTATGGGCGTACCTCAGGGATCAATTCTGGGTCCGTTTCTATTTTTAATTTATATTAACGATCTGCCATTCTATATACAGAACTTGTGCGACATTGTTCTATTTGCTGATGATACGTCACTTATTTTTAAAGTTGATCGCACGCTTAGTAATTTTAAGGGCGTAAATAGTTCACTTGCCCAAGTTGTAGATTGGTTTACGACCAATAATTTGCTACTAAACGCTAAGAAGACAAAATGTATCAGATTCAGCATGCCTAATGTCAGGAATTGCGGTACAAATATAACATTGAACAGTGATGCCTTAATCTTGTAGAATCAACTGTATTTTTGGGGATCACTTTAGATAGCAAACTGCAGTGGAATGCCCAAATAACGTGTCTTGCAGGTAAACTCAGCTCGGCAGCCTTTGCCGTTAGTAAAGTCAGGCAGCTTACTGATGTGGCAACTGCCAGGCTGGTATACTTTAGTTATTTTCATAGTGTCATGTCTTACGGCATTTTGCTGTGGGGCAAAGCAGCTGATCTACAAGTAATTTTTGTACTCCAGAAGAGAGCTATACGTGCAATATATAAATTGAGTGCTAGAGTGTCTCTTAGAGAAAAATTTAAAGAAATTGGCATTTTAACAGTTGCATCACAGTATATATTTGCAAATATTATGTTAGTTAAACAGAACATACATTTATACAACAGACACAGTGACATACCTTCGATAAATACTAGAAATAAGCATAAATTAATTGGAACGCATCATCGTTTACAAAAGGTTCACGACTCTTTTGCAGGAATTGGCGTACGACTATATAATAAAATTCCTTTAAACATTATGAACCTGCCGTTACATAAATTTAAGGCGGAAATTAAGAGGCACCTCTTGAAAAGGGCCTATTACACAACTAATGATTATTTGAACGATAAAAATAAATGGAAATGAGTTGCTTGCTCTTCGCTTGAGCTATTTAGGATTCGAATGAATCTTGTGATATGCCTTGAATCTGCATATATATGTTGTATTTTTACATCTCTACATTATTAATAATTTGAAACATCTGACATAAAGGTTTCTAAATTGGCTGCATTTAGTCCCGGTATACAATGTAATTTGAGTTTGTTATTGTGTGAGCACCATGTAGACTTATTTATTTCTTTGAAATTGACATGATAGTTGCTGTGCAGTTTTTGAGTATGTCATGCTCGCCTAAGTGTCCTGGCAGTGTTGGCGTATGTATCGGGTCGCCTTATTCCCTATAATACGGTTGAGTAGGGCGATGGCTGATATAATGCGTCATACCCGTGAACGGGTGCCGTCTGTTGGGACTGGTCAGCTCATAGCTGTTATAGCAATTATTAAAAATAATCTTATTTATATTTAAGATAAACTTAAGTTTAGTCGACTGTTCTCACATAAATCCAAAGGAACAATGTAAGTGTAATTTTAATGTTGTAAGCCATTCCTACATTTTAAAATGGCATCCATTGACTTTCTTGCCAAATTCTTCTTCTTCAAGGGTAGGCTGCCCTTAGAACCGGCAACTATAATCGCTCTAATTTTGATATGATTTAAACACAACATTGATTTTGTTTTTTTTTGTTTGTATAAATTCATTACTATATAATTGGTCAAATATCATGTTAATCAAACTAATGTAATTACTGGCGTTTAGAAAAGAGTGGCCATGAGTTTTATTGCCAGGTTCTTCCTCAGGCTCTACCTATTGGTTTGCGAATCTGGCAGTAAATATAAATGTAGAAGCAGTATTCTTGACGTTCATAAGTGTTACTTTGTGACCTAAATGAATAAAGATTTATTATTATAGTTGTCTAGATGGCAAAACTTAAGCTTATATAAGCTTAATTTGGACTAGATAATGCAGAGGAAAAAAATAGATTTCCCCACTGGTTTAATTGCAGTAGTAACATTTGAACTCTATCCAAACACATCATCATTGTAAAAAATAATAGGTTATATGAAAATTCTTTTTATCAGCAATTAAAATATTTTTAGTATTATATAGTTTTTTACACGGGTATATATTAATTGCTTGTTTGAATGTTATCAACCAACATAATTGAATACAGTGATTAGATTCATAACATGCCTGACACTATTGATAAGATTTATTTAAAATATATTTATTTACATACTTATTTATTAGCAAATACATCAAGGGTGTACATACATATTGTCACGCCTTTATCCCCGATGGGGTAGGCAGAGGCATACTATACGCCCACATTTCACTGTTTGCATTTTTGTACCACGTAACAGGAGGTGAGCCCATTGCCATGTTAAAACAGGGTAGCAGGCTGTGGCGACCTGCTGTTGAAATTTTTCAATGGAAAACGGAAATATAGATTTAAATGTGTCAATTTTAGATGTTAAATTTGGAAGAAATTTTGAACCCATTGCCTTTTTAGTGAGGTGGTAGCAAAAAGGCTAAAAGGTCTTATGTGCTAGACACTATTTAGCACGACCAATAAGTCCTGGTAGTCTCGGACTGAACATCAAGGGTATGCCTTACAGATTTTGACATACCCTATGTAACACAATAATTGCCTCTGTTATCCTGGTAACAGTAATTATCTAATATTGAGCCATGTTATTAAAATTGTTATCCTTTGCAAAATTCACTTTTATCACCGGATTAGTATTGTTGCAGGTACATAGAATGTGTAAATGTGAAATTAAATAATCATTCAAGACCACTGTATTGGTTATTTCTTCAGAGTAATGTATTTCTATCAATGGCAATTAGACCTGTGATGAAAGAATAACATACAAACATTACTACCACAGTTAATTATGTGGGTATCGCAAAACACCACAGGTTCACAAAAGTACCCATTGCATAAAGGAAAACTTTTAATTTAACCCTATGCCAATCCATGTGGCCAGTAAGGTATACTAAGGTCAAAATACTGCCCAAAATGGATTCTTAGAGCTTTGGGCCACTTTTATGCCCAATAGTGGGCATCAATCAGTGGTGATGACTACATCTCTGCATTTATTCTTTAGACACATAAACAGGATGTATGTTTATCTGAAACATAATTTCTCACAAGAAAGCTACTTGATAGTAACAAGTTTTAATTAAAAAATTTATGGAATAAAAGTGTGTTTATAAACAATGAAATTAATCAATCAGATTTATTACATTAATTTTGCAGAAGACGTCAGGGTCTAATGTGACCTTAGAACAACAACCTCAACCAACCCTAAAGAAAATAACTTACGTTAGCTACCTTTCTCTATGCTCTAGGTCACTTGATCTAGAGGTTAGAGTACCGAGCTAAGAAACCAGAGGGTTTGGATTCAATTTTCACTCAGCACTAATTGCTTTGTGCTTAGCATGTTGTGCATCAGTGTAACTTATTATTCATATTAAAACTTAACTAAAATCTACAGGAAGCGAAAGAAGTATACATGGATTGCGATGCCTGGCGATCTGGGTCCTCTCTGACTACCCCGTCAGGGATACAGTGTGAAGATTATTCATATTACTGTTTAGGGTCCACAACACAAGCTATTGTTGGCTTCATTTAAGGTTGAGGCCGTAAAATGTCCTATAATAATTATTATTATGAGATTTGAGCCTGTCAAAGATTTTCTAATATATACATAAACTCCAATATGTACTAGATAAAACATAACAGTGTGCTTATCTATGAGTAGCTCTAAAAATAGAATTGGTAAGTAATTTTAAAATATCCTTCATACAGAATATACAAAAACATAGGTAGGTACCTAATTTGATGTAAACTACCATAATTAAATGAATATGAACAATAGGAGTGCTGACTGATTAATCGTTAAACTTTTTTTATACCACTGGGTGGCAGACAAGCGTACGGCCCACCTGATGGAAAGTGGTCACCGTAGCCTATGGACGTTTGCAACATCGGAGGTGCAGCACTCGCGCTGGCAACCAGAAATAAAATGTGCGCGTGAATGCTAATTTAGTGACGAGCAAACAAGAAAATTTATATTGTCATACTCACGGGTTTGCTTGGATATACTTCTTCGAGATGGCCCTTCAACTGGCGAACGGTCCATGATGATTGACATTCTATATTCTGATCATCAATTTGTTGGTTCGGAGCTTTCACAATTAAAGTCACGTTATCTGGTATCATTTTCAAACATTCAACAGTTCTAAACAAATATTAGATAACACCCAAAGGAAAATAATATCAAACACGTAAATAAAAGCAGGTCTTTGAAGGTTCAGCGAATATATATAAATCCTCGAAATTTTGCGCTGATGCAATAGACGAACGAAACTCTTATTTATTTATCAAGTGACCCTACTGACTACGTAATGATCAAATTATCGGTTTTGATGTAAATAAATACATAGTTATATGGGGCTCGGCACTTGTCAAATTTGCCCATGAAATTATCTGTCGTTATTCGATTGGTCCAGAGCGGCGTTTGATATGAATTGCTGTTTTTTAATTTGTTCTAAGATAAGGTGAAGGTTACTCAAACTATACTACCAAGTCTTGTTAAGAGTCTTCGTCTCCGTCAAGTCATTCGCAAATCCTGTCCCAGTTAACTCACGGATTTCGTCTAGAGTATGGGGTTTTCAAAAGGGGTCAAGGAACAGGACCTAGGACTGAGGACTTGACATCGACAAAGGACTAGACATGACTAAAACTAAATACCTTAGTCCAGACGTTCCCAAACTTATTTGTCTACTGCCCACTTTGAGACTAAAAAAAATTTTAGCGCCCCCATTTTTTCACCTACTTAAAAACCACTGTATCGTTCGGTGAAGTCAATGTGGAGGTTTTCCAAATGTTGGCAGTAGGCAAACAAGTCGTCGTTACCTCAGGATACTGATAAATTCGGAAAATTGTGAAACTCACGTCTGCCCATATTCTTTTTGTGTAGAAGCAGTGTGGCTGCGAAAGCAGCAATGACATTTTTTGTTTTAATCAAATTTAGTTTATCGCCTTGCAGTGTGAGATTCATGTCGTTGAACAATTTATACAGGTCTGTCATGTAAGCTATATCATTTTTTGATGTAATGAGCTTGTTGCGCAATTCTGTATCTTTAGTTTCCAAGAACTCTATCACAGAGTCAAACAGGTTGTAAAATCGAGTCAGACAATTGCCTCTTCATAGCCAATGAACCTCAGTATGAAGCAACAAACGGTTGGAATCTTCGTCATTAGTAACACAAAGCTGATGAAATAATCTATCATTTAAAGAGCTGGTACGGATTTTATTGACTGCTTTGATGACATATTGCAGTGATTGACATAGTCGTTCTCTTAAGTTTCTAGCAACCAAATGTTGTCTATGAATAACGCAATGTACAGCAAGTACATCTGGAATTTTATTTTTTTAAGTACGATAAGAAGCCTTTATGGCACCCTGTCATAGCCGGAGCGCCATCCGTAGCAACTGATATAATATTTTCCAAGGGAATCTCTTTCTCATCACAAAACTTTTACAATGTATTGAATATGGTTTCGCCTTTTGTATCGGTCTCTAAATTTCTAGCAAACAATAGTTCTTCCCATATTTTCTCATGTTTAATAAACCTCACGTAAGACAGCAACAATGCTTCATTAGTAGGTAAAGTGGACTCATCGAGCTGAATTGAGAATTGACTAGTCTTCAGATGATTGCACAATGATCCTTCAATGTTTTCAGCCATTTCATCAATTCGTCTTTGCACAGAATTATTACTTAAAGGAATTTTTCGGATAATATCTGCGGCCGGTTTATGAAGCACAGTAGTTATTACTACCTATATTGCTGGCAAAATTAACTCTTCTCCGATGTTGTGTGGTTTGCCTTTTTGAGCAATTAACAAAGAAATATTGTACGATGCTCGAAGTCCGTCGTCATCTTGCTTAGCAGTTGCCGAAAATAGTTTTGCTACACTTGGCTGAGTATTATGCCTTATCTCTAGGTCTTGAAAATATGCTACATTCTTGTCTTTCTTATCTGGATGCATTTTATTCAAATGATCTTGCAGTCTTGAAGGCTTTATTGCTTCTTTCGAAAATGTTTTTAGACATAGAAGGCACTGAGGCGACGATGGGTTTGTGGGATTTTCAATGAATCCGAATTAAATATATTCCACAGAGTATTGCCATCTCTTCTTTTTTACTTCCGACATTGTTTTGTTTTAAGAAATACGTAAGTAAGTGTTGAACTTAAGTACTGCTTATCTATTACGCGCGAAGCCGCAAATGAAACTAAAATAAATATTCCGTTGTTAATATAGGATTGCATAAGCAGCACGCACCGACAGGAATATGACAAACATGCATTAACACGTTTATCTCATTCGACACTCAATTGTACTCAACAAGTAAGAACAAGTATTCTATGAATCAGCCGATTGATACAGGAATTCACAAATCGGGTTATTTAACAAAAACTTGTTAAAACATGATTAACCGAGGTCTATTATTTACGAAAATTACCTATCTAGGAATACTAATAACTATTAATTTGTTTTTTATTTGTTTTTTTGTGTCTACTTTCATTTCGAAACGGAGCGACCGATTGACATGATTTTTCTTCTATTTATTTAATAAAACAGGACAGATACATGAACTACGCGGAGAGAAATATCGAACCGAG
Organism: Thumatha senex; assembly: GCA_948477245.1. Classification (NCBI taxonomy): domain Eukaryota; kingdom Metazoa; phylum Arthropoda; class Insecta; order Lepidoptera; family Erebidae; genus Thumatha; species Thumatha senex. The sequence continues at coordinate 1,079,376 of OX419724.1, forward strand.
TTTGAACAATCTCTTAATTAATATTAGTTGATGTTCATAAGTTGTAGTCGAGAGTCGAGAGCTCTGTCGGTGTCTAAGAGTTCTCCTAACTAGATGAAATTACAAATCGCCCCCCGATGCCTACACAACGCCCCCATTTTTTATAGGCCCCTATAGGCCTGCAGCGCCCACAAGGGGGCGTTATCGCCCACTTTGGGAAACGTTGCCTTAGATGAAGTACCAAACTGAAGACAAGGCTGTATGGACTAAGTTTTCTTTGCCCACCCAAGACGGGTGAAAAAACTAAAAAAAAATCAATTTTTTGTTTGTGTTGTGTTCAATTCTACGCGGGAAAAATTACAAGACCAGACGCTTGCTGTACCTATATTATTTTCAAAATCTAATGCATTTATCTTGTTTTTGGGCGGGAGTGGTTGTTTCTTGGACATAAAAGTTGTGTTAACGTGCTATAATATAAGATTACGACAGTGATAAATACAGTGAAAAGCGATTTTCTTTCTTGCCGCGTAAAATCCACTGAAAACTTCAGTATGATAATCACTATTATACTAGGGTGAGACTGATCTTGACTTAAGACTAGACTTGACTAAGACGTAGAGAACGGGGACATTTTAGTCACTGTATGCCTCCTTCGTTACCAGTTCTAGCTACGGGACCTTACGGGACAATGGTAAGTTGCTGCAAAGAGCACTGTTAAACTGGTCACGACTAATAAAACCACTTGCATAGATGACACTTCGAAATTTATTGTAAACAAACCCGAATGCTATTGTAAGTACAGGATACATAATAATTAGCGTTAGGTTAATCTGTGACTGGTAACACACATAATTTAGTCACAGGTCGCTCAATAATAGTTCCTCTGCACCTTAAACTAACCACTCGTGTTATATTGTCGGATCCAGTGGCGGATACATAGGGGCTTTTTTGGCCCTTTGTTGGCCCCCGCACCGTCCCGTGCCGCCCGCGCCGTCCACCGTGTGCGTGCCAGTGTCCAGTCAGCTCTCGGTTCGCGCACTATCCCGACCCGCATCATCGTATTTTGTACGTTCCTGTCTGGCACATATAAGCTAACACATGCCTACGTGTATAACGTCGGTGCCGTTCTAGTGATCTCGATACGTTTTTCTTTCTTGCGTTTGTTCGAAGAAAGTCGCAAATATTCTTCTATTTTATTTGTTCACACTTCTTAAAATTTTGAAAGCTAAAAGTTCTCGAACGCACGAAGCCACATGCATAAGAGAAGCAGAGTCGCTGCCAGGTCAGTTTGAAAGCTACAATCCTCGCGATATCTTGGAAGTGATAAAAAGTGAACAACTGTTATTGTTACCTGTTACCAGTTTTGTGCTTAGTGATACTACTAAAACGCGGAGTGTGACAGTGTGTGTTTTAGTACCAAGTGTGCATTTTTCAGTTAGTTTATAGTGCACCTACATATTTTCAAAAATAATTGGCAATTACTACGTATTAACAATATATTAAAATGGACCGTTATATTATAAGAAAAGAGAAAAGTAGAAACATCTGAAGATGCCTGTCACCAGTCAGCGGCAAAATCACCACTAGATGTACAAGCAGAACCCAGCACTTCGGCAATATTTCAACAAATTTCATCGGTTGACACGTCTAATCCCACTGATATTGGCAATTTTTTGGATATATTAGCGTCAGGAAATATTAGTGATGATTTAAAATACAAGCTTCTCACAGCTCCAAGAAAACCTGAAAAAGGTTATATCTTTCCCACTTCCGAGCACAACAAGAGGGGACGAGTTGAACGCAGACAAGTGCACGATAATCACTTTGAACAGTATCCATGGCTGGTGTTCTCGCAAGTTAAAAAGGGACTTTTTTGTGTTAACTGTTCAATTTTTGTGAATAATAAAATGGTTGGAGGAAAGAAATCAATTATCGCTAATAAACTTGTGACTAAACCACTAACAAAGTTTGCGAAACTTACTGGTAAAGACGGTGACCTTGAGACCCACTCTCAGCTCAAGTACCATATTGAAGCGTCAACAAATGCAAAATTATTTTTGGCGACACGAGAAAACCGCGAACTTGAGGTCATAAATCAGTTGTCAAAACAGAGAATAGAAAGCATTAGAGAAAACAGGGACCGTCTCGTACCTATAATAAAAATCTTTCACGGAAAACAAAATATTCCTCTGCGGGGGCATAGAGATGATGGGAATCTATTAGAAAATGAAAATGATAATGAAAATATAGTGAGTAACGAAGGAAACTTTAGAGCTCTTCTAAGATTTAGAATTGACGCTGGAGACTTGCAACTAAAACATCACCTTGAGACCACTAAAGCGAACGCAACTTACATAAGTAAAACAACGTGTAACGAACTTATTTCATGCTGTGAGACAGTGTTATTGCTATACTGCAGGAAATCAAAGATTCTCGTTATTACAGCATCATCTTCGATGAGACTACAGACATAGCGCACATCGCCCAACTGAGTTTAGCTGCAAGATATGTTGACGGTAACGGCAAATTACACGAAAGATTTTTGGGTTTCGTTGACATTCATAAAGACAATGATTGTAGTGGAAACATTGACAATGAACCTCAAGAGAGTCAAGAGCGTAGCATTACTGGTGAAGTATTGGGTACTACGATTCTAAGGAGAATGGAAAACCTTTCTCTGTCATTGGAGAACTGTGTGGGTATAGGCTGTGATGGTTGCTCAGTTAATATGTCAGAATTAAAAGGAGCTGTGGCTACAATAAAAAAGAAAGCTATCAACGCGCAGGTAGCACCGTGTCGAAGTCATCAACTCAATCTCGCTGTCTCTCGCAGTTGCAAAGTTACAAGTGTGAGAAACTTACTTGGTACAATTGAAGAAGTAGTATCGTTTTTTACAGCGTCTAGCAAGCGGTTTGCAACATTGAAGAGTCACCTAAAACACTCGCTGCAGTCACAGTGTCAAACGCGATGGGTAGAGCGACATGATGCTGTTATTCAATTCGCAGCTGATTTTACAACAGTTTGCAAAGTTCTGAAAGAAATACAGTGTTGGAGGGATAGAACAACGGCTGTTAAAGCCAATATTCTCCTTCGAGCTCTCACTAATTGCGAGTTAATTATTACGCTGCTTACAATAAGTGATATTATGAGCATAACATATCCAGTCAGCAAAATTTTACAAGACCCTAGCTTGGACGTCGCAATGGCAAAAGCAAAATTAGAATCGACAGTCAAGGTGTATGACGGCATGAGAGCTAATGCTGATAGCCACTTTGCGCGCGTTGTTGAAGAGGCGAAAGCAGTAATGGACGATTTAGACGTGGAGATGAGCGTTCCTCGTGTTACAGGCACACAAAGACACAGGGAAAACTGTGAGCATAATGATGCTATTACGTATTGGAAAATAACTGTTTTTATTCCAACACTTGACCACGTTACGACAGACATGAGAGAACGTTTTGCTGTAGAAAATCTTTATCATTTAAAATTCAACATACTTTTGCCCTCACAACTATTGAAATATGACGGTAATGATCTGGAACATAAATTGAATCAGTGCTTAACTGAATTACCGTTTTTTAAAGAAGAATCATCCTTTGTGATTAAAAAGAGAATGATGGCCGAGATTCTTCAATACAAGCAAACAAGCATAAACGCCCTTAATGACGACAATGAAGGAGGATCGACTTAATGGCTTAGCTCTGTTGAACACTCACCCAGACATTGATTGTCCAATTGACGATGTTATAAACCAATTTGCTAGGAAGAATAGGCGCATAGAATTTATCATCTAAGAAAGAGTCACAATTGTTACTTTTTTATACTTTTTAGAAAATTGCATTAATTTGTATATATTATAATCGGTTTAAATAAAACTTTTATTAAACTTTAGAAGTGACTTATTATTTTTGTAAAAGTAGCTCAAGATATCGTTAGCGCCCCCTCCTTGAGCTTTTTCTGCATCCGCCACTGGTCGGATCCAGGATGCTTTTGCGTAATCATGCCATGTAACCATCGCGAAGGAGGAAGACCGTCTTCCTTGACCAAAACTATGTCTCCTATTTTCGGTTCTGGAACTTGATTAGTCCAACGATATCTATTTAAAAACTGATTCAAGCACTCTTGTGACCATTTGCGCCAAAAGTCTTGAACCATACGCTGAGTTAATTTCCAACGTTTAAGACTGCTGATATTTGAGTCTTCATAGTTTATGTCGGGCACCAGCACTGGTGGTTCACCTATCAGAAAATGATCTGGTGTGAGTGGAACGGGATCTGCAGGATCATCACTCAAACACTAAGGGGTCTTGAGTTCAGACAGGCCTCTATCTGTGAAAGTACCGTGTACATTTCTTTAAAAGGCAGAGTCGTCACACCTATAAGCCGTCTAAGATGATATTTGGTCGATTTAACCGCTGCTTACCATAGGCCACCAAAATTAGGTGAATGTGGTGGTATAAAGTGCCATTGTGTACCATAATTAGCAAAAGACTCCGCTATTTTCTTTGTGAGTTGAGAATTTTCTTCTATTAACATCTGTTTCAATTCTCGAGCTGCTCCGACAAAGTTGGTGCCATTGTCGTTGAATAAATCGGTACAATGGCCACGTCGTGAAACAAACCTTTTAAAGGCGGCGAGGAAACCTTCAGATGTTAAATCGCTCACTACCTTTTAAAATCTCTAAAGGTAATTCATCATCCCAACCTATTCCGGATATCCACAATCGTTGAATAAATATCTTTGCTACTATTATTACTGGTGCTAACCATCCCATAGGATCAAACAACCTTGAAATTTCCGATATTACCTTACGTTTTGTTATGTGTAGACTAAGCGGAGCGAGCAGGACGGCATATTCGAAGACATTGCTACTACGATCCCAGGTAAGTCCGAGTATCTTGATTACTGAATCTATTTTTAATTGTAAGTTTCCTTTTTCCTTGCCTTTATTTATTTCTCTCAATACTTCTTCTTTATTTGTAGACCACTTTTGTAATTCAAATCGACCTTTACTTAGAATTGTACTTATATCCTTACTCAATCTAATTCTGTATTTGAAAGAGGTGACGTAAGAACTAAATGCGAGATTAGGGTAAACCAGGAACGTAAGAATTTGGTGATTCACACTACTATTATTGATATTTTTTGATTGCACATTGCCAGATAAGATCCAGCCTAATTTTGTATTTTGAGCCAAAGGTGACCCGGCTGAACCCTTGATAAGACCCTCTACTAAGATTTGCCCATAGACGGGCGGACCCCCTAATAAAATATCAATTTTATCAGGTACGTTATATTTTGGGTCGGCTAACTGCAAATCTGGCAATGTTGTAAACCCTTGAACATGCATTCTTGCTCTAGGTAGAAATGCTGTCAATTTACTGAGTATATGAGCCTTGACACTGATAATAAAACCGGGGTCATGTAGTGATTGTATTCTTAAATAAACGACATATTTTGAAAACAAAGACTTGACACTTCCTAGTCCTGATATTGTACTCTTGCTTGAATATTTTTTCAGCCCTAATAGCTGAACTGCAGACTCCGTAATAAACGAAGCCTGCAAACTCTGATCTAATAATGACCTTAGAGTTATATCGAAACCTGACCGTGATTTAACCTTTACCAGTGCTGTTGCCAGCAAAACTTGTAAAGTATGTTCAGCGAAACACAGTGTGTTCACAAGTTCACTTGAATAGCTTGATTGATCCTGGGTTGTGGCTTTAGCAACAACATTATTTTCATTATTATCAACTGATGCTTGGATATTAGTGCTTGATAGTGGACTGTATTTTAAATGCAACAACGAATGATGACGTTTTTTTACAAATGCGGCACCTTATTGGATGGCGACAGTGTGCCACGGAATGATTCGACCCCAAACAATTAAAACAAAGGCCTCTTGATTCGACAAAATAACGCCTTGCTTGACAATCTTCTTTGGCAAACTGCTTGCAATTTGCCAATTTGTGGTTTTCGGTGCAGTATGTACAAGGTGTGATGTTAACATAAAATGACGACTTAGGACTATTTGGTAAATTTAAATTATTGCGGAAGTTATTTTTTGTAGGCTTATTATCTAAGAATTCTAGTGCTCTAAAGCGATGTTCCAAAAAGTCTAAACTGAACTAAAGTAGGTAGTTCTTTAGTATATTCAGTAATTTTAATCTCCCATTGTTTACGAGACTCTGGATCTAATTTTTTACTCAAAATAAATATTATTAGAATATCCCAATTTTCTGTTTTAACACCTAAATTTTCTAAACCATTTAAAGTTTCATTAGTAGTAGCTAACATCTCCTTTAGTGCAACAGAAAAATGATTAGTTAATTGTTCCCAACATGGAATATAATTATCGCTTGTTATTGGGATATGTCTCAATAATTGATCCGCCTCTCCTCTTAAATGACTCTTAAGGTAATGAAGTTTTTGTACATTATCCAAGGTCGTATTTATATGGGGATGAAGAGTAGAAGCGTGCCCGTCGCCATCCCTGCCAGCCAAAGCTGCAATTCTACTCCGACACGAGTGCTACGAGGACGATTAATGTTAGGGCGTGCCCCCGAGGCGATGCGCACCAGTTCGTCCCCGCTGGTGCGAAAAGTGTATGCCAGAGCGGCGTAGGGGACCGCCACCCTACACGCGCGGCCCGACACGGCGGGAAGTGGAGGACGGAATGCAGGGTAGCTGCGTGGAATGTAAGGGGAGGAATGGAAGAGAAGATGAATGAGTTGATGGATGTAATGAAAGAGAGAAAATTAGATGCTGTGTGCTTGACAGAGACCAAGCGCAAGGGCAGCGAAGTCTTGGGGCTCCCGGGTGGGATGCTCGCGCTATGGTCTGGAGTACCAGAGAGCGAGCATGGCAGTCGGGGGGTTGGGATTTTGTTGTCCTCGCGATTGGTTTCCGGTATGTATGAGTATAAATTGGTTGGTTGCTTACGCACCAGTGTCTTCGTCGAGCGCGATTGAGCTAAAGGACTTTTGGGAGAGTATGAGAGAAGCTCTTAACGTGGTAGAAGGTAGTAAAGACTTATAGTGTGTGGAGACTTAAATGGATGGGTGGCTACCGCTCGCGATGGATTTGAGTCGGTACTCGGGAAGTATGGGGACAAAAGAGTGAATGACGCCTGCAAGCTTATACTGGCATTTTGTAAGGAAAAGGATTTGTTTGTGGTTGAACATTATGTCCTCTATCTCGAATGTATCTCCTCGTATTCATTCATATGTATACGAGGAGAAGTAAGTCAAAGAGAAGCATGATAGATCTATTCCTAATGAATAGTCGGCCCCGTAAACAGGTGATGGACACAAGGGCTTATCGTAGCGCTGAGCTGGGATCAGACCACTACCTAGTCATAATTAGGATTAGGGGTCTGCTCGCGGGTTGGCGTCATCGTGCCGAGTGTCCTGAACCTGAGCCGACTTATAGCATCAAAAGCTGGAAGCTGCAGGATGCATCCATTGGGGATAAATATAAAGAAAGGGTAGCTGAAAAGCTTGGCGACGTCAATGTTAGTAGTGAGAATGTGGAATTTGTATGGCAGAACCTTAGGGATAGTATGGTAAATGCCGCTATGGAAGTGTGTGGGGAGACAAAAAGAGGCAGTAGTAATAAACGCGATGCATGGTGGAATGATGAAGTGAAAGAAGCCGTACGAATGAAGAAGAAAGCATGGTTGGACTACTTAGCCTCGCGGAATGATTTGAATATGAAAGAGAGATACAAACTGCAAAAGGTTAACACTAAGGCACGGATAGAGGAAGCTCGTGAAAGGTGCAGAATGAAAGCGGATGAAAGGTTGTCGTTCAATTTCCGGGATAATGCCAACCTCTTCTGGAAAGAGGTAGGCAAGACCCGGAGTTGTTCGGCAATCTGCAGTATGAATAAAGTGCTTAGTGTTAACAATGACGTCCTAACAGACCAAACTGACGTCCTGCAGAGATGGAGTGAATATTATGGAAGGATGTATGCAAGTAAGGACAGAGATGCCGAATCGGGTAGTGGAGCTCACTGTTACGCTCCGGATCCTGGTGTCATTGAAGTCATTTGTATGAAAGAGATTGAACAAGCGATAAGAAGTATGAAATATGGTAGGTCTGCGGGAAAAGACAGAGTTACTGCTGAGATGATCAAGTACGGTTGGTCGCGCGTCTGGTACACTCTTTGTCTGCTCTGCAACTTATGCTGGCGGACGGGTGAGGTCGCAGATGACTGGCGAATAGCAGTTGTAGTACCTATCTACAAAGGCTCTCGCCTAAACTGCTCCAGCTACAGAGCGATCAGCTTGGTCAGCTTAGCTAGTAAGGTGTATGCAAAGGTTAAAACGGCAAGAATGCAAGAAAAGTCTGAAAGGTATTTGTGGGAGGCTCAATGCGGATTCCGACGTGGAAGAGGTTGCATGGATTAAGTGTTTTCTCTCCGCATGATCGCGGAGAAGTTTCTGGCTATTAGCCAGAAGGTTTTCTGCGCTTTTGTGGATCTAGAGAAAGCATTTAATAACGTTGTGAGAGAAAATCTGTGGGACTTGCTGCCCGGATATGGTGTGGACGACTCGCTACTGCGGGCAATACAGTCGCTATACAGGGACTGTAAGGCTTGCGTGCGAGTAGGAGGGGATGTGACACCTCTTTTCGACGTCTGTACAGGCGTTAAACAGGGTTGTGTCACTAACTTTTAAACTTTCGCGTTGCATGATTAAAATAAGTGTAAAATACAGGTATTAACGCGATCATGCTTATTTACCTTAAATAGCTTGACGTTTCGACTGGGTTGCACCAGCCGTGGTCACAAGCAGACTGAAGAGGCGGTGTTACTCCGATTGTGAGGTAGAATCGTCTGAATCTACCCTCATATTGTCTATCCACGCACCAGTACACACAACACTGACAATGTCCCTATTTTGTAGGCCGTCCGTATTTCGAGCGTTACCCGACTGTGCAAAACAACGAGGTAGTGTGATCAAAAATCAATGACTGGATTCCACGTCGTAGATAATTTGAAGCCCTCCTCTCTATTGAAATTTGTGTGTTTTTTGATTTCAATTGCTTCACACACCATTCTCGAATAATAATGGCGGTCAGTGGCGAGGACTTGGGGACGGTGAAACTCAATCCAGTGATTAGTGCCTGATTGTAATATATGTTCTGCAATCGCTGATTTGTTGGTCTGTCGTTTCTTTACAGCGGCGATATGTTCCTTTATCCTTTCAGCTATGGTCCGCTTTGTTTGGCCTATGTAGGAACTACCGCAGCTGCAATTTGTTTTATAAACGCCCGGCGTTTGGAAAGGCAGTACATCCTTCGGTGTGCCCACCATTTTGTTTACTTTAGCCCCCGGCGTGTACACAGTTTGAATTGAATACTTTCGTAACACCGTTCCGATCTTATCTGTTACTCCTTTCACATAGGGCAAGTAGGCAGGTTGTCTTTTAACCTCTGGATGCCTAACACGCCTTGCCTGCCTCTGTCGTAATCGCTTCACTTTATATCCGTTTCGACTAAGTACCTACTGAACATGGTTAAGTTCACCCTCTAAATGTTCAGGGTCACAAAGATCATGACCTCGGTTCTTTAAAGAAGTCATAACGGATTGTAAGTGACGAGGATGGTGATGCGACGTAGCGTGTAGGTATCTGTCTGTATGTGTAGGCTTCCGGTAAATACAGTGTGTTAAAGACCCTTCAGTACTCACGGCCAATCTAACATCCAAGAATGACAACGAACGATCCTTTTCCATCTCATAAGTGAACTTCATCTTTGGGTGTATGGAGTTAAGATGTTTTAAATATTGATCTACTTCCTGCTTATTTCCAGAGACGACGCTGAAAATATCGTCGACATACCTTTTCCATAGCCTGATAATTTTAGGCCCATCTCTCAACGCCTTCTCTTCAAAATGTTCCATCCATAGATTAGCTAGTACTGGGGCTACTGGACTCCCCATCGTGACATCATCTACTTGGATGGAAAAGGATCGTTCGTTGTCATTCTTGGATGTTAAATTGGCCGTGAGAACTGAAGGGTCTTTAACACACTGTATTTACCGGAAGCCTACACATACAGACAGATACCTACACGCTACGTCGCATCACCATCCTCGTCACTTACAATCCGTTATGACTTCTTTAAAGAACCGAGCTCATGATCTTTGTGACCCTGAACATTTAGAGGGTGAACTTAACCATGTTCAGGAGGTACTTAGTCGAAACGGATATAAAGTGAAGCGATTACGACAGAGGCAGGCAAGGCGTGTTAGGCATCCAGAGGTTAAAAGACAACCTGCCTACTTGCCCTATGTGAAAGGAGTAACAGATAAGATCGGAACGGTGTTACTAAAGTATTCAATTCAAACTGTGTACACGCCGGGGGCTAAAGTAAACAAAATGGTGGGCACACCGAAGGATGTACTGCCTTTACAAACGCCGGGCGTTTATAAAATAAATTGCAGCTGCGGTAGTTCCTACATAGGCCAAACAAAGCGGACCATAGCTGAAAGGATAAAGGAACATATCGCCGCTGTAAAGAACCGACAGACCAACAAATCAGCGATTGCAGAACATATATTACAATCAGGCACTAATCACTAGATTGAGTTTCACCGTCCCCAAGTCCTCGCCACTGACCGCCATTATTATTCGAGAATGGTGCATGAAGCAATTGAAATCAAAAAACACACAAATTTCAATAGAGAGGAGGGCTTCAAATTATCTACGACGTGGAATCCAGTCATTGATATCACACTACCTCGTTGTTTTGCACAGTCGGGTAACGCTCGGAATACGGACAGCCTACAAAATAGGGACATTGTCAGTGTTGTGTGTACTGGTGCGTGGATAGATAATATGAGGGTAGATTCAGACGATTCTACCTCACAATCGGAATGACACCGCCTCTTCAGTCTGCTTGTGACCACGGCTGGTGCAACCCAGTCGAAACGTCAAGCTATTTAAGGTAAATAAGCATGAGGGTTGTGTCACGTCTGCCTGGCTGTTCATAGTGTATCTGGACAGTTGCCTGCAGAAGTTGAAAGATTGTGATATGGGTGTGAATTTGGGTGACTTAACAGTAAATTGTCTGTTGTACACTGATGATGCGGTGCTCATCAGAAGCCGACCTTCAGGCATTAGTCACTAATATGAAAGAGGAGTGTGAAAGAAAGGGTCTCCGCTTGAATGCAAATAAAACTAAGGTTCTGGTATTTGAAAGAGAAGACGTAAGAACTAAGTGCGAGATTTGCATAAATCAGGAATGTCTAGAGCAAGTGAATGAAATTGTGTATATAAGGAGTATGTTTAGCGCGAATGGAAGATGTGATTCGGATGTAGAACGGCGAGTAACTGCCGGAAACAAAGTTAACGGTGCTTTGTCCCAATTAGTAAAGCGACAAAGCATCGTAAAAGAAGCACGACTCGCGGTTCATAACGCAGTGCTAGTGCCAACGTTGCTTTACGGCAGCGAAACCTGGGTATGTCAGAAGATGCATAAAAGTAAGCTAAGATAACCAGGCCATAAAATAATTACAAGTTGTGTTCCTTCCGAATTTTTGTTTACTTTAGTTTCAATACTCAATAAATATCTAACCGGTCTCGAAAATAATACATAAACTTGTTGTTTGGATTTATAAAAGGTTTAGAAAACTGTTTTTAGTTGAATATGATATAAATGTTACTAAACTACAATACAAAGCTTAAAAATTAGGCAATTCAGTTTTAACCATACACTCAATAAATCATGGGTGTTACTGTGTAAGTACTTAAAAATTATAAAAAATCTACTACCTATTATAATTGTAAAGGACCCCAAGCCAACCACACTTGCACTTGTCATCAGACAGTAGTGGTATTAGCACACACATGCCGACATAAAATAATTGAATTGAATGCTGAACAAATCCCTACATCGAATACTGCTCTCATCTTTAGGATGACACCGCGACGTACTAAATTAAAGCTCTCGACGCTGTGATACAGAGACTTGCTATTCTGATTTACTTTTATTATATTACTGATTGTCCTGAGGTAATAAAAAGCTTTGTGCCTCTGGCGCAGCTTATAACAATAGCATCCTTGGCTGCATTCTACAAAATCTACTGTGGCGATCTCTTCTTTTTGATCCCCAACAGCATGTGAGTGATATTGGGGATCGAAAGGATCGAAAAATCTTAAATGCTGTAAAGAATCTTCGCTGGAACTGAGCGATTCAAAAGCTTGTGTCTTTGGCAATTTATAAAGACACTGCCAGCGCATGTGTCTCTTTTCTCCTTTAACTCTGGACTTCTTGTCAATAGTCTTGTGTAATGTGACTGGCAATTTGCTATATGTCGCCATTGCTTTGCATCAGGCAAGTAGCATCATTTTGGTGAGCTAATCATAAAATAAATAGTATACATATATGAAATGGATTTCTACTTTAGTTTGCATTTGATTAGAAGTTTGTAGGTATTCAAAAAACTAGTAGACTACACTTTGCTACTAATGATATATTTCATTTTAGTTTACAGCAATATCCAGTGCCAGAAAGCAAGACGGGCACATATGTAATAGAATTACTAACAAAACGTATCCTTGCACTGGGTGCTGTATCACAAGGACAGTTTCTGGTGGACTGTGAAAGTTACTTGTCACATCCTCAAATGGGTTAGTTTCATTGACCATTATATGTCTCCATTAGGACAGGGCCCGTAGCATGACGTAGTGTCTCCAAGCAAGCTAAAATAATTTTTTATCTTTGTGTAATCAGTAGCTATTCAGGCATGGCAGAGTATGCATTGTTTACTGCTCTTAAATTGATCATTTAAGTTGTGAAAGGTTGCATAATTTTTGATAATAAGTTCAATAAACAAGGACAACACTGCTCAGTAAAAAGTATACATAAAAAAGCAGTCTTAATCCAGGTATTTTGAAAATAATATGTCACTACTACTGCCATCATTTTGAAAACAGAAAATTTTATTTTATCTATTAGATTGATACAGCGTGTAGATAGTTAGTTAGATTGAAAATAAATTGCTGTACTCCTGATGGGGTAGTCAGAGAGGACAGATTGCCGGGCTTTGCAATCCATTTATACTTCTTTCGCTTCCTGTAGATTCATAATCATTTCACACAAGCATAACTGGGTATCAGAGTACTTTTAGTTGATGATTGAAATTGTTATAGTTCATCAATATTCAAAGAGAGTGGATTCTTTAGTTTTTTAATATTGTTGGTTGCAAAAGTGTTCAAATGGGTGTATAATATGCATATTCCAGGAACAACAAAAACAGTACACATTCTTCATAACTCTGAGCAACCAGCATCAGTGTTCTCAATCCTAGAAAGTGGTACAAAGAACATCCATGTCATAGCAGATGGCCTATTTGACTTGCTTATGATGAAACTATCACACCAGTACACTTCGAAGAAACAAACCAAGATTGAAAGCAAAGGGCCCCGGTTTGAGCTCGGAGACTTTTGTGTGAAGATAGGATCGGTCACTATGAATCAAAGTTTCAAAGGCATTCTTATTGAGGTTTGTATACATAAAATAAAATAAAACTGTAATAAGACAGTAAATAAATAAATAAAACTTATTTTTATTTATTTATTTACTCTTCTTTCATCCAACTTCTTAACGGCCCAACATTCTGATCCATTAAATACCACAGGTCTTATATATTTTGCCCTTCATCTTGAGGGGCAATAGTGGATCGCATGTTGTGTGCCGTGACCTGTCGCCATTTCATCCATCCAGCATTGATCTGATGTGTAATGTCACGGTCGATTTCCCTATTGCTCTGGATAAGTGACCCCAAACTGGGAGCATACCGGTAAAGGTCTACCGTCAACAGATACGGCGACAAAACTGGAGAGACCGCCAAAATCGCAAAACGGATATTTTGTCTTGGACTTACTCATTTTAAGGCCAACACTCTCCAGTCTGCTGTGGAGCTCAAGACCTTCGTCGACTGTACGATGTAGTACGATGTCATCTGCAAACAGCATGCACCAGGAAGCCTCCTTCTGTATGTTCGCCGTAAGGGCGTCCATGACTATGAGGAAAAGGTATGAGCTAAGAGCCGAGCCCTGGTGCAAGCCTACATTGACACCGAAACCACTAGTAGTACCTGCTACAGAACGAACTTGGGTACTACATCGACTATACATTTAATTACTATATTTTAATTTCAACACCCAATTCCCTTAAAACCAATTTATTTATTTCAGTTATAATTTTAAAAAATGGTTCAGTCTGTTATTAAGTATGTCTATATTATCAGTAAAGATGAGAATTCCCAACGTCTCCAGCATTACGTTTGGGATACACTATTGGATCCAAGGAACAGTATGCTAACTTTTACATAAATATTAACTTTCACATAAATAGATGGATCTGGTAATACTCTTAAATGACTTTTAAAATGGGGGCGATTTGGCGGGAAGAGTGACAAGTGCGGACGCTTGCTTTATATTATTTTCTAAAACTAGTGCATTTATCTTGTTTTATGTGCGGGAGTGGTGGTTTCTTGGACAAAAAAGTTGTGTTAACGTGCTATAGTGAAAGACAATGATATATATGCAGTGAAATGCTATTTTCTCTCTTGCCGCGAAACGTCCACTGACAACCTTAGTATAAGAATCACCATTATACTGAGGGCAAGGACCAGGACGGACAATGAGGACACGACATCGACTGGACAGGACTAATTAGAAGATAAGATTGAAGAAATATGATATAAAAAATAAGATTTGGCTAAAAGGTCTTAGAAACCAGGCCATTAAATAATTATTAAAAAAAAAAAAAACTTAAAATGTGGTAAAAAATTTCAACTTGTTTCGGTACGGTTTGGGTGGTTTAGTGGCTAGAACATTGCCCTGGTTAGGCAAAGTAAACGGGTTCAATCCTCGTCTCGAACAAAGTTTTTTTTTTTTTTCACTGTAATTAAATATTGTGATTTGACTATTTATCTGCGCCGTTGTTGGCAGCAACTGCTTTCAAACTTCTCGAAAACGTAATGTTATGGGAGGTATGAAAGCAGTTTTGACGTTAGCTGCCCAAAATTTCATCCGTCCACTACATTCTAACTCATTACTGTTACATTTCAGGTAGAATACCGACCCTGTGTAATGGCAAACGCAGTCTGGGGCTTAATGCGAGAGTTCCTCCAAGGATTACTAGGACCAACAGTGCCTATCCAACCGCCACAGCATTTATTGGGCAAGATGAACGAAATTTACACCCCGATAGACACAATATATCAGTATTTAGAACATTTTGCTTCATACAGAAAAGTAACTGGTGGGAGAAATGCTTGACTAAGAGATGGTTATCCGTCTCTGTTCTTTTTGTTTCCTGATTACATAGTCATCATCATCTAGGAAGCAACCTCCCATAAAGATCGCCGAAAGATCATCAGACCGCCTCTAGGAAGCCCTTCAAGAATATTTTGACCTAATAGGCAGTCATTTGTTACAAGATGTATCCCTGATGGGGAAGTCAGAGAGGACGCCAGACTTCGGCTTGTTTACAAGCGGCCCACTACCATTTAAACGGGGTAAATCCTGGGATGTCCTCCAGATCACATCGTTAGAGAGGTCTTCATTGCCACATGGGTGAATGTTAGCTTTCGAATAAGGCTCGTCAAGGATTACATTTTGGTAATTATTTGATGATATTTGTTACTTAATTTGATTTGTACATAATTGTGAATGAATCAGAAGTGTAATAATTAATATCAGCTTTTAAAATTAATGTTAAGTACCAATTTGTTTTATTCTTTTTATATTATACTAGCTGTTCCCCCTGACTTCGCCCGTGACATACTATCACGTGTTTTTGAAGTTTTATTGTTGAAGCGCTCGTGGCCCCGCGGTCTCAGTGTTCTGTAAACGATCACTGAGTTACGCAACTTTCACTATGGCTGGTCCTCGGATGGGTGACCACTTTGTCGTATTTACATTTGCGAGCGTTTCCGTGCTTCGGAAGGCACGTTAAGCCGTTGGTCCCGGTTGCCAGTAAAATGGCAGTCGTTAAGCCTGGTTGAAGGCCTTATGGGCGGCTTGAAAATTTCAACAGCAGGTAGCCACAATCTGCGTCTGTCTATTTCAACACGGCAATGGGCTCACCACCTATTACGTGGGACAGGAATCCACACGGTGAAAAGTGGGCATAAAATATGCCTCTGCCACCCCTTCGGGGATAAGGCGTGATGGATATTTATTTATTTTATTATTTTTATATTTAAATCGTCATTTTAAGAGCATGACCAGAGCCATCTATCGAGCTAATGAACAACTCGATACCAATGAACACTGTTACAACCATTTTTAAACATTGATGCAATGGACTCCACTCAGTATATTGATAAATTTTTAAAGCAATTATTTTGCTAAATTTCTTATAAATTTTTATTAAAGTGGAAAAAGACTATTCGATTCGAGACAGGGATTGAACCTGTGACCTTTGCCTAACCAGGGCAATGTTCTAGCCACCTGAACTACCCGAACCGTATCGAATCAAGTTGAAATTCTCCACCATATTTAAATCGTCATTTTATGAGTATGACCAGAGCCATCTATCGAGCTAATGAACAACTCGATACCAATGAACAGTGTTACAACCATTTTTAATCATTGATGCAATGGACTCCACTCAGTATGTTGATAAATTTTTAAAGCAATCATTTTGCTAAATTTCTTATAAATTTTTAATAAAGTGGAAAAAGACAATTCGATTCGAGACAGGGATTGAACCTGTGACCTTTGCCTAACCAGGGCAATGTTCTAGCCACCTGAAGTACCCGAACCACTTTATTAAAAATTTATAAGAAATTTAGGGTTTAGGCAGCGTTTTTGTTGAAAGCTCCCAGACGGCTTATTTTTCCGACACACCCAACAAATATCGTTATAGTTTGGTCAATGTATACAAAGACATATACATACAAACCTTCTATTAAAATCACACTGACTATTTAAAATAACTGCATCGTAATTCGTTTCGTAGTTTTAAAGATCTAAGCATACATAGGGACAGACAGCGAAAAGCGACTTTGTTTTATAATATGTAGTGATGTATAAGAAACTCCCATTTTACCCCTTAATAAGTAAAATTTTACAATACCGCAATACACGTGTCCATTTATTTATAACCAGAAGCATGTGTACGTTATTTCATGTTTATATCTTTGAATATGAGAAACTTATACTCTTATCTCGATATAACTGCTTGTCTCTTATTTTATACCTCAGAGGTGGCATATTGAAAACCCCTTATCTAGTAAGTACCTACATCAAGGGCTATATATGTAGCCTAAAAATTCCAATTTCGTAGGTGTAAGGCTTGGCGTTGATAGGTTAGTGAGTCACCCGTAATTTTAATAAAATAGATTTTCCCTTATGTCGCCTGTGACATAGCTCTTTGAACCCTAGTTGCAACTCCCTCCGCCCTCTTTTACACCCTCTAACCCATACCCCCTTATTACCTTTCAAATATTTTCATTGAAACTTTCATCCCCTATTTTACACATTTAAGTGTAGAATTTTGAAAAATTCTGAAATACCTATTGATTTATTTTTATTAAGATGTAGGTTTGCGAAATTTGTTGTTATCTTTAAAAATGAAAAATCTTCCATTTAAACTTTAACATAAACATAACATACTGTCACGCCTTTATCCCCAAAGGGGTAGGCAGAGGCGTACTATACGCCCACGTTTCACTGTATGCTTTGCTTTTTGTCCCACGTAACAGGTGGTGAGCCCATTGCCGTGTTGAAATGGACACGTGCAGGTTGTGGCGACCTGCTATTGAAATTTTTCAAGCCGCCCATAAGGCCTTCAACTGGCTTAACGACTGCCATGTTACTGGCAACCGGAACCAACGGTTTAACATGCCTTCCGAAGCATGGAAACGCTCGCAAATATAAATGCCACATAGTATTCACCCATCCGAGGACCAGCAATGGTGAAAGTTGCTTAACGCAGTGATCGTTTACAGAACACTATGTCCGCGGGGCCACGAGCGCTTAAACATTGAATTCATATTTTACCCATTTATAGGTAAAATTGTGCAACACCGCGAAACACGTGTCCATATATTGTAACCAGAAACACGAGCACGCAATTTTATGTTTCCAGCTTGGAAAATGACGAACTTCCATAGAACCGTTTATTCCTTATTTTACCACCTTAGGGTTGGAATATCAAAAAACTTACTTAGTAGGTCCACTATATCTTATATAGTGGTCTCGCTCGAAAATTTTTAGAGTGAGCTACCCTTATGTAGCTCACTCTAAAAATTTTAAGTTTGTAGGTAAGGTCCAAGTGCTACCCCGGGGACGTTGATTATAAGAAAGAGCCACGCAATCATTTTATCAATAAAAGACAACCCATTATTTTACCTATTTATAGGTAAAAATTTCCAATACTGCAATATAT
The DNA here is from genome assembly GCA_948477245.1 of Thumatha senex. Classification (NCBI taxonomy): domain Eukaryota; kingdom Metazoa; phylum Arthropoda; class Insecta; order Lepidoptera; family Erebidae; genus Thumatha; species Thumatha senex. The sequence goes on from OX419724.1 coordinate 1,097,767, forward strand.
TTGTCTATTTATTTGTAATCAGGAAAATGTGTACGTAATTTCATGTCTCTGCCTTGAAAATGACGAACTTTCATACAACAGTTTATCCCTTATTTTATACCCTTAGGGGCGGAATTTTTAAGGGAAAAATTAGGGGCAGAACATTAAAAGGGTAGCTTACCCTCAAAATTTCCTAAGTGCAAGGGTTTGGGCTGGGCATTGATAGATGAGTGAGTCACCCGTAATAGAAGTTACCAATTATTGTTTTGCAGTCTGCATTTTTACCTCGTCCGTTATTGAGCAAGTACACCGCTTACAGATGAAGTCGTGTGGGATGCGACCCCATACACCAAGCAAATTCGAACTTTACTTTATGTTTGCTATATTACTTAATATGAAATAAAAAAAAACTTATTTTTCTAAAGTATAATTATATTAACGAAAATTTACCTATTATTGAATACAATCACGTGCAAATATGTTATTAAAAAAAAAACTATAATATTCAAGACTTAGATCTTAGTGGTTCAGTATCGTAAAAATACTAAAAATCTATTCTATTATATTCACGTTGCAACACACGGCACAGGACCGTTCCGCACCCAATCCCTGTGACCTTTTCCAGGTCGTCGTCCTACCTTACGTTTGCCGAGACCACCACCACCACCACCACCACTTCATTTCACAACAAAATTTGCTTCTTAAGTCAAGTCATAATTTTTGGATATGCGATATTTAAGCAGCTACAATGTAAAACAGTTATTTACCTTATTACAATTTTCTGAACTGCGTACTAATTTTGGAAGCAGATTTAAGATATACAAATTTAATAATAAAATGTTGTATTTTATTATTACTTTTGTATATCTTAAATCTGATATTTCCTGATGTTTCTAGAACTCGATAAAATTTTCATGTACATTAGATGTATTGAACATCGACATTCTAATTCATAATTACACGTTTATTAACACTTGTATCCGATTTCAAAGTAAATAAAAATAAACAAGTTACACAGAAACGGCAAGAATAAATAAACCATGACGGCGCAAAGTATAAAATAAATTTCATGAACCGATTGACAGGTGTTTCACAAGGTAGCATTTTGATCCCATTACATTATTTAAAATATATAGAAACTGTAAAGTAACGTATTGTCCATATTACATAAAAACTATGAAAATTATTTTAAAGCATAATATAACGAATAGAATTAAGAAATTCTATTTATATTATGCTCTTAAATATTACATTTCAGAAAAAAAGGTAGAGGCTGAAAATAATGTATATAAATATTATTTTTTTAATACTGCTAACTTTAAACAATTTATGTATATTTTTGGTTGTAATTGTTATAAATACTTAATGGGAGATTTTATATCTCATTGTTCTACCAAAATAAATGTTTTCTGGGATGCATACATTTTTACCAAAACCTATAGAGGTAATAAAAAAAGCTATCAACTTCTAACTTTACTCTATGATATTATATATTGAATCTATACGAGGTATTACGGTCACAATTGAAATATTTTTGTATATTTATTTCCTGTAAGTAAGAAACTAAATCACTTCAGATATTTTCTAGATATTTCTTAAAATTTTCTAGTTTATTAATATGGCAAGGTTTACAGGTCAATGAGCAATGTTGTACCAATGTCTGCAGTGGCGATAAACATTCTTGGTATTGGTTTTAGAATGAAAAATTCTTGAACATTATTAAACAATTGGAAAATCAAAAATAAGTAGTAAATATTCTCAGAAAGTCGTTAAAAACTAAGAATTAAAAGGTTTAAAGCATCGTAATTTTATGGTCAACATATTTTTTTCATGAACTAAAGGTGATTCAGGCTTTGAATCTTTGATGGATCTCATAATAGTAAATACAGGAAATTTTACTATTTATTTATCTATCACGCTTTATCCCCAAAGGGGTGGGCAGATGCATACGTCATATTGTATGCCCACTTTTCACCATGTATATTCCTTTCCCACGTAATAGGTGGTGAGCCCATTGGCGTGTTGAAATAGACAGACGCAGGTTGTGGCTACCTGTGTTGTGGTAAAATTGTGCAACACCGCGAAACACGTGTCCATATATTGTAACCAGAAACACGAGCACGCAATTTTATGTTTCCAGCTTGGAAAATGACGAACTTCCATAGAACCGTTTATTCCTTATTTTACCACCTTAGGGTTGGAATATCAAAAAACTTACTTAGTAGGTCCACTATATCTTATATAGTGGTCTCGCTCGAAAATTTTTAGAGTGAGCTACCCTTATGTAGCTCACTCTAAAAATTTTAAGTTTGTAGGTAAGGTCCAAGTGCTACCCCGGGGACGTTGATTATAAGAAAGAGCCACGCAATCATTTTATCAATAAAAGACAACCCATTATTTTACCTATTTATAGGTAAAAATTTCCAATACTGCAATATATTTGTCTATTTATTTGTAATCAGGAAAATGTGTACGTAATTTCATGTCTCTGCCTTGAAAATGACGAACTTTCATACAACAGTTTATCCCTTATTTTATACCCTTAGGGGCGGAATTTTTAAGGGAAAAATTAGGGGCAGAACATTAAAAGGGTAGCTTACCCTCAAAATTTCCTAAGTGCAAGGGTTTGGGCTGGGCATTGATAGATGAGTGAGTCACCCGTAATAGAAGTTACCAATTATTGTTTTGCAGTCTGCATTTTTACCTCGTCCGTTATTGAGCAAGTACACCGCTTACAGATGAAGTCGTGTGGGATGCGACCCCATACACCAAGCAAATTCGAACTTTACTTTATGTTTGCTATATTACTTAATATGAAATAAAAAAAAACTTATTTTTCTAAAGTATAATTATATTAACGAAAATTTACCTATTATTGAATACAATCACGTGCAAATATGTTATTAAAAAAAAAACTATAATATTCAAGACTTAGATCTTAGTGGTTCAGTATCGTAAAAATACTAAAAATCTATTCTATTATATTCACGTTGCAACACACGGCACAGGACCGTTCCGCACCCAATCCCTGTGACCTTTTCCAGGTCGTCGTCCTACCTTACGTTTGCCGAGACCACCACCACCACCACCACCACTTCATTTCACAACAAAATTTGCTTCTTAAGTCAAGTCATAATTTTTGGATATGCGATATTTAAGCAGCTACAATGTAAAACAGTTATTTACCTTATTACAATTTTCTGAACTGCGTACTAATTTTGGAAGCAGATTTAAGATATACAAATTTAATAATAAAATGTTGTATTTTATTATTACTTTTGTATATCTTAAATCTGATATTTCCTGATGTTTCTAGAACTCGATAAAATTTTCATGTACATTAGATGTATTGAACATCGACATTCTAATTCATAATTACACGTTTATTAACACTTGTATCCGATTTCAAAGTAAATAAAAATAAACAAGTTACACAGAAACGGCAAGAATAAATAAACCATGACGGCGCAAAGTATAAAATAAATTTCATGAACCGATTGACAGGTGTTTCACAAGGTAGCATTTTGATCCCATTACATTATTTAAAATATATAGAAACTGTAAAGTAACGTATTGTCCATATTACATAAAAACTATGAAAATTATTTTAAAGCATAATATAACGAATAGAATTAAGAAATTCTATTTATATTATGCTCTTAAATATTACATTTCAGAAAAAAAGGTAGAGGCTGAAAATAATGTATATAAATATTATTTTTTTAATACTGCTAACTTTAAACAATTTATGTATATTTTTGGTTGTAATTGTTATAAATACTTAATGGGAGATTTTATATCTCATTGTTCTACCAAAATAAATGTTTTCTGGGATGCATACATTTTTACCAAAACCTATAGAGGTAATAAAAAAAGCTATCAACTTCTAACTTTACTCTATGATATTATATATTGAATCTATACGAGGTATTACGGTCACAATTGAAATATTTTTGTATATTTATTTCCTGTAAGTAAGAAACTAAATCACTTCAGATATTTTCTAGATATTTCTTAAAATTTTCTAGTTTATTAATATGGCAAGGTTTACAGGTCAATGAGCAATGTTGTACCAATGTCTGCAGTGGCGATAAACATTCTTGGTATTGGTTTTAGAATGAAAAATTCTTGAACATTATTAAACAATTGGAAAATCAAAAATAAGTAGTAAATATTCTCAGAAAGTCGTTAAAAACTAAGAATTAAAAGGTTTAAAGCATCGTAATTTTATGGTCAACATATTTTTTTCATGAACTAAAGGTGATTCAGGCTTTGAATCTTTGATGGATCTCATAATAGTAAATACAGGAAATTTTACTATTTATTTATCTATCACGCTTTATCCCCAAAGGGGTGGGCAGATGCATACGTCATATTGTATGCCCACTTTTCACCATGTATATTCCTTTCCCACGTAATAGGTGGTGAGCCCATTGGCGTGTTGAAATAGACAGACGCAGGTTGTGGCTACCTGCTGTTGAAATTTTTCAAGCCGCCCATATGGCCTTCGACCAGGCTTAACGACTGCCATTATACTGGCTACCGGGACCAACGGCTTAACGTGCCTTCCTAAGCACGGAAACGCTCGCAAATGTAAATGCCACAATGTGGTCACCCATCCGAGGACCAGCCATAGTGAAAGTTGCTTAACGCAGTGATCGTTTACAGAACACCGAGTCCGCGGGGCCACGAGCGAAATTATACTAACTAATACTATTATACAATGGTATCACAAATGTCTAAACGATTACACAATTCAATATTAAAATTACTATTCGTAAGTTCACACAGATCATTGTTATACATTTTTACCAAAACCTATAGAGGTAATAAAAAAAGCTATCAACTTCTAACTTTACTCTATGATATTATATATTGAATCTATACGAGGTATTACGGTCACAATTTATATATATATAGAGAGAGTAATATTTTATAGGAAGCAATTCTTAAAACTATTTACTCTCATTATTGATAAAAAAATATTAGTTGGACAAACCACATTTATATATATCCCCTATCGACGCAGTGTTTCACATTGTTGGCCTCTCTAAGCCTACCTTCTTTAGTCTTGAAGTTACCCATCTGCCATATATCATCAATATTCAAATGTTCGTCACCCTGAAAGAAAATATAACGAAAGAACTTATTCGAAATGTTTACATTTGATGTCAGGTTTTTCCCGACGGATAATCAGAAACTATAAACTTTTTGTATTTGAGCTAGGCACTGTGGTATTCGTCCCTATATTAGAACGCATACCACGATATGTTGTCAAGCGTACTGGCTGAGCGCAGCGATAGCCATTAAGTGAATAAATAAATATTGAAGCGCTCGTGGCCTCGCGGTCTCAGTGTTCTGTAAACGATCACTGAGTTACGCAACTTTCACTATGGCTGGTCCTCGGATGGGTGACCACTTTGTGGCATTTACATTTGCGAGCGTTTCCGTGCTTAGGAAGGCACGTTAAGCCGTTGGTCCCGGTTGCCAGTAAAATGGCAGTCGTTAAGCCTGGTTGAAAGCCTTATGGGCGGCTTGAAAAAATTCAACAGCAGGTAGCCACAACCTGCGTCTGTACATTTCAACACGGCAATGGGCTCACCACCTATTACGTGGTACAGGAATCCACACGGTGAAAAGTGGGCATATAATATGCCTCTGCCACCCCTTCGGGGATAAGGCGTGATGGATATTTATTTATATTTATTTAATAAATATTGATCAAAGAAATACCGGAAAACAAAAAAAAGAAAGAAAGGCTGATGTCAATTCTTCGAGGATTGTATGGCAGAGCTTCGTGGCAAAGACTACGCTGCTGATGGTCATCAAGAAAATATAAGATCCGGTTTAGATACTGCATAGATTTTGCAGTCGCGTTTGTTATCCGAGAGTAAAGGTTCAGTGTAACATAGAAATACGCGATGAACCATAGGATAAACCCAAATAATAAATACCGCTGTAGTTGTATTTATGTGTTTACCTTGAAATACTAGTGTATCCCGCGTCCCTAAGTTAGGAGTAGGCGTGAGTTAGCCGCATAATCCAATACCGGATAGTTGCAAGCCCGCACGTCGTACTTCTAGTACTATTGACTCCAGAAGGACGTATTTGATTATTTTTTTTCTGAATGAATGGAAAGTGAGCTAAAGTTAAATACTAAGTATTGTATAGGTTAGTCTCAGCGCTACTAGGATCTCTATTAGGTATCAGGATAACTGTATACGCTTTTACAACAAGCTTCCCTGTGACCTGAGAAATTTACCATTAAATAAATTTTAAAAGTAAATAAAAGGAAAGTTTAGTGAAAAGGGTTATTACTCCGTTAAAGACTATTTACAGGACAAGGACGCCTGGAAATGATCTGCTGGCAAAGTGAATGAAATAATATAAAATTGTAAAAAGGCCATCAATAAAGCTTTCCTAAGTTTCTTGCCGGTTCTTCTCAGGTGGGCCGCGTTCCGAACCGGTGGTCGCTTTAAATATATTAAATAGTGTATGACATTTCGTAAGCGTCTTTAAAATGGTCTATGCAAAATAAAATTATTTTTATTTATTTTATGTAGAAAAAAACTACAGCAGTCATTTTTATTTGCGAAAATGGGCAATTGCACGAGGTGACCTTTTAAATTCCACTCTTTGGTACGCAAATTCCGTTATCAAGCCAAGTTTAAAAAAAAAATCTCATGTTATTATAATAGAAACGTGATTTGGTCCCTAATTAGATTTTAATAAATTTACAGTTCAATTATAATACACATACCTTCATTTCCATATTCACAGCATCTTCAGGAGCCAATACGATGAAAGGCGTCGATTCAAAACTGAAAGCCAGTCCAAAATACGAATACTTCTTAATTTCTGACATAAATAACTCCCAGGAGTACAGTTTTGATGGATCGCTTCCCAAGTCTCTGATCTGATCCGAAAGTGTATCATGGTATAATTTCAGCAACTCGTCGTAATGCTGTTCTCTTAAGTCTTGTGAGGTGCACGCGCAAAACATAAACGAGATATCCAGAACAGGAGAAGCACATCTGGTTAATTGAAAATCTATAAGCTTAGCATCGACAGCTTTCCTATTTACATATTTATACAAGAAATTGTTTGTCCAAGAGTCACCATGTGATATCACACCATTTTCAGCAGTTTTCGTAGCTGCATTTATCATGTCTTGGTATCTTTCTGGTACAGCAAACTGTTTTATTTTCTCCTCGTAAATAGAATTCGGGTATTCTTTTTCCACGGCATCAATAGCAATACCAGAAATTCTTTTCCAAAATCTAGCATACCATTCCCAAAGACGATCATGGTAGTATACTTCGAAAATGGCATTCCGCAATACATCAAACTTTTCAGGTTCTTGATCTTTCATTGCAAACGATATTGCATGAAATTGAGCAAATATTTTCAGAATTACTTCACAGTGTTCTAAATCTATACCTTCTTGACGAATAGTTACTGGGTCAAAGTGATCTATCGTTGCATCTTCAAGACAGATGACGTCATTGTTACCGTCAGAGTATGCGAAAACTAATTTAGCATAGTTACGAAAAGGATCTTTAACATTTTTCGAGGATTGGAAGTTTAATAATCCTGGAAGAACAACTTCGTAAAAGTTTATTTCGTTTTTAAAAACTTCTGCCGATCGGAAAGTGAGTTTTCTAGACACGCTGGACGGCATGAACTTCATAACAACTTGGACGTAATTCTGATTACCCATCGAATTGAGTCCGTATAATCTGATACGAATAACTTCGCTTAAGTATGAGTCGCCTTTACCCGTATCTCCTACATACTGAAACAAGAAATTGTTAGCTTATTAAGGACAGATTTAATAAGGACTAATATTATAAAGCTTAAGTTTGTTTGGTTGAAAACGCTACCTCAGGAAGAACAAGTTCGAATTGAAAAAAATATATGTGTGTCGGATACCCGATATTATCGAAGAAGGCTACTTGCTACATATTATCACGCTACTATCTTAGAGACCAGAGCAGTAATCATATCTAAATGCCAACAAATCGGGCAAATTTTGTTTATCAATTGCGCCTAATCCTCGAACGAACGAAGGGGAGAGGCATACTATACGCCCATATTTAACCGTGTGCATTCCTGTCTCACGTAATAGGTGGTGAGCCCATTGCCGTGTTGACATAGACAGACGCATGTTGAGGCTACCTGCTGTTGAAACTTTTCAAGCAGCCTATAAAGCCTTCAACATGGCCAACGACTGCCATGTTACTGGCACCTTGACTAACGGCTTAACGTGCCATACGAAGCACGGAAACGCTCGTAAATGGAAATACCACAAAGCGGTCACCCATCCGTACCCAGCCTCAACGAAATTTGCTTAACGCAGTGATCGTTTACAGAACACTGAGTCGGCGATGTCACCAGCACTTCAAAAGTTTCATACAGTAATATAACATTTATAAACGGATAAAATGGGTGCGACGGTGGTTTGAAGTATGTTACAGGCAAAGCCGCGGGGATTAGCTAGTCAAGGGTAAAGAAGACAGCGAGAATTCCTTCAGTTAACAATAGAAAATTAACAAGTGCAAAGCATATATACGTAAGTAGTGGTTCGTCGCGAAATTAATGTGACTATAATTCCGTAGAATATAATATAATTAATATATTAACATAATATAATACTTAGTACACGCCTGGCAAAGGTAGATTATATGCCCACATTTCACCAGTTTTAGTTTGTTTGTTCCACGTAATATTTACTGAGCCTATTCCCGTGTTGAAATGCAGAGGGACTGGTTCATCCTGGTTGTGGCACTGGCTGCCTTCTGTTGAAATGTTTCATGTCGGTCATAAGACATAACTTGACTTAACGACCGTTATGTTATTGGCAGCCAGGACTAACACACAACAATATGCTCAACTCAAGTACGAAAACGAAGATACTGTATGTACATATGTCATTTTAATTATTGAGAACAACTATGAGTTAATCATTTGAAGTGTTTTGTCGTTCCCAGTACACAATTCTCCATTTGTACGATCAAATATGAGATAAACTAACTCGATACGCTAACTGCTACATAGCTATACACTCAAGTTGACTAAAGTGGTCATAAATAGATAACAAAAAAATGTACCTACTTCATAGTCTGAATTTTTTTTTTGACCATAGTACCTGGTTGGACTCGCGTAATAGGAAATGCTGCAATTTCATTTGATATAGAGAATAGTATATGGTGTCAAGCTAGGGATATAGGACAAAAGGAGGCCGTTGGCTGACCCGTTCAGTCAATGACGACCGGACGTATGTAATAGAATAATTGGTAACAGGATCTCAAGATTGACAATTTTCAGTGTCGAGGTTCATCGCGATACAAAATGACAAACTAGAATTGTGAATAGTATAAATCAGTATGAATGTTTGTTATTTCAATCACTCAACGACAACGGATGGACCCATTGGGCTGAATAACATAGAAATATGCTTAATTGTACACCAATTACAAGACAATCATAACAGGTAGACACATCCGGCGTTTATTCCATTTTAACATATCAATATACTCAACATTATTACCTATGTGAGTCAATAAAATACATCGGGTGAAATGCTGCCGACAATTAAACTCAAGCTGTAAGGTCGGAGGAAAACCTAGTTAGTTAGTTTCTTCCTTCGCGGCAATAAGACCGCTAGTGCACCAAATCTGATGCGCCCGCTTGTTTTCTCGTACCCGTTGCTCACAGGAATAAGTTCCCAGGATACAAAATTAGCCTATGTTAACAGATAGCCAGGGTGTCAGTTTATTCCAAAACAGGAGCAGAAGATCATCAGGCGGTGGCTGCCAACAATTTTAAAAAGATAAACTCAAATCGTAGTTTGCTCCTAGAGAAGTCAATAAAACTGGACCACAGGTTAATTTCCAGACAGGGTTAGGAAACAACTGTGATCTTCCCAGGTGACGAAGAGATTTTTTTCTCGGAAAGAGAAAGAAAAGTCCTGAAAGTCACTGCTCTGGGTGTTTGCTGCGGATCCTCATCCATCAGCCTGTTCCTGTAATATTGCTCATAACACTGACGGTAGCGATCGTGTACCGGAAGACAAGGTGAGGGTAGCCTTTTTATATGGTTATTAGATGGAACTTGGCACACTTTTGAATGAAAATCTTGAGCTATTATTATATTTTGGGTGACCTCACCTGATTGTGGTGCATCTACTGAAAGATGAGTCAATGTGCACCATTGACTCATCTTTCAGTAGATGGTACTCAGAATGTGCCATGTGGCCTGAATGAATGAAAATGCGCCATTTTGACATACCAAATATAACAATCTCACAATTTTGTAAAATTAAACTAGTCAGGTCTTTATGGTTCTATCATGGGATACTGCTGCATGCAGATGACAGAATATTGTTGCGGTTTTAGGAGGAGGTCGGTGCCCAGCAGAGAGTGGCCATCAGCCTGAGATGATGTAAAATTGTATCCTACCTCCCAATGAGTGAAGAGGTACTTTTCATTGAACCAGTTAGTGAGAGCCTCGTTCAAACGCTCATCTGTCACCAAACAGCACATGTGCTTAAGTGTAGTGAAGTTCGGCATGATTGATGTTACTGAAAAAAGCAAGAATAGAAATCAATTACATCATAATGTACTTCAAAATAATTATTTTTTCTTCTAATTCCTTGTAGTTTATTTTCTATTGCCACCAAACTCTACCGGAGCTTTTATTTGGCTGCACCTATCGTTAGTTAAGACTACTGTTTGATCTCCCAACCCTGGAAAGGCGCCTGCCTTATTACTTCATCCACAGCAGGTGCTCCGCTAGCAGGTGAGATAGCTTGGGCCCTGGAGACCTTGGTGGAGCCCCTTACACCCAAGGCGTTCAGAGACATAAGCTGCAAGAATCTCATGTGTGATCTAGTAGATACAGATGCACTACATTCTTCGAGAGAGGTAGTATAATGGCTATGTGCCAGGCAGCATAAAACAGAATAGGTTAAATTATAAGTATGATTAACTTAAAAATTAATATGACAATTCTAATTAAATGAGTAATAATTTTATTTCAATATTGTTAATTATTGTTAACTTTGTTATTTTTTTTATTTAAGCAGCAGTACCAAACATTGTTTATTGAACTGCTGCCGCTGCTGATAATAACTGTATTATTAATCAATCACGTCTTTATCCCCGAAGGGTCTATCATATAAAAGCATTAAAAATGACCTACATTTTACGGCGTTTATGGCCTATCAAACATTTATAGGTACCTGATAGCTTTCTAATAAAGTATTTATAATCAAAGTAGCTAATAACATTTAAGTAGAAATATTCAAAAAAATAAAAAACTATTTTGTTTTAAATTGTTATTTACTCAATACTTACGGTTAATGAGATGTTTGCAACTATTGTCCCCACTTCCTATAACACAATTTACTGTGTTAATTAGTTTTTAAACTTTCAAACTAAATTGACGCTACTGAAACTAACTTCGAGATAACAAAACGAATGACACAGTGCACTGTTTGACTAAGTATTTGATACTGAAAAATAAATTGGAGTTCGTATTCAAATTCAACTTTAGCTCTGACAGTTTATAAGTCACAATTATTCAACTTTGCTTGGTAAACCGGTGATTACTTCTACATTTGGTAGCGTATTCGGGTTGATGTGACGTCTACAGAAATGACATGTTAAAAATGACGTTTAAGGCTATTTTTTTCTTTTTTTCTAATATTTATTTACTGGCCTGGTTTCTAAGACCTTTTAGCCAAATCTTATTTTTTATATCATATTTCTTCAATCTTATCTTCTAATTAGTCCTGTCCAGTCGATGTCGTGTCCTCATTGTCCGTCCTGGTCCTTGCCCTCAGTATAATGGTGATTCTTATACTAAGGTTGTCAGTGGACGTTTCGCGGCAAGAGAGAAATAGCATTTCACTGCATATATATCATTGTCTTTCACTATAGCACGTTAACACAACTTTTATGTCCAAGAAATCACCACTCCCGCACATAAAACAAGATAAATGCACTAGTTTTAGAAAATAATCTAAAGCAAGCGTCCGCAATTGTCACTCTTCCCGCCAAATGTGACGTTTAAGGCTGTTTGTGGTTGTCATTGAGGTAGGAATAATAAATGGAGCGAGCGTAATGTTCTATTATGAATTATAGGTCATACAAATATGATATAAATCGACATTGTACTCATAAACTTGTAGCCATCTTACTTGAACTTACTTGTAAACGAGACAACAATATGTTTACTCGACTTAGTTTTGGCAACATAAAAACGTGAAGTCATAGCAATGGAGGATCGTGCCCGGTCGCCATTTTATGAGCTCACTTTAAACTGCCAAAGTGCCTCTTTAGACCTGTCCATCATATCATTTGTCATATCGATTTTTCAAGTGTGAATTGTAGTTTAATAATTTTAAACCGGTTTTTTTTATATACTAGTTTATTTTACTGGTAACCGGGACCAATAGCTTAAAAGCCTTCCAAAGCACGCAATATGGGAAACAGGAAACGCTCGCAAATGTAAATTCCACAAAGTGGTCACCCATCCAATGACCACCTATAGCGAATTTTGCTTAACGCAGTGATCGTTTACAGAACACTGAGTCCACCGAGCCACGAGCGCTTCTTTAAAATGTACATTTCGATAAATTTTTTTTTTTTCGAAATATACCTTTTACATAATCTGTGATAGTAATTACAGATAATGTACAATATTTACATTACTTAAGTGAATTTCATTTAGAGCATTTCTGAAGTTTTGAGGAATAAAAAAATAAATGCACCTACTCATGTTCCTTATGTATTTTTCGGAATGAATTTAATTAAAAATTAATTAATTAGACAGGATACCTATTCTCGTTTGTGATTTATATTGTAATGTGTATAAAAAACAGGAATATCATGCCTATCCTTGGTGTATGAAAATAATATGTTTTTGCAATATGGGTATTTTTGTTATCTTATTTGTTATATTACCTTTGATTTTCTTAACTCTGAGATACCTAATAATAAAACGATACCAAAATTACTATTTTGGGTGCCAAACTTCAGGAGCTATTTGCTAGTACTTTAAATATGACATTGGTTAATTGGACACAATCTTGGGTGCCATCAAAATAGTAATTTATGTGATTGTTTTGTAGATTGTGTCAAAATTTATCACTTAATCTAAAAATAAAGCACGTATACAATAATAGCACTCCTTTGTAAAGAGTTAAAATATCCGGCTAATTTAGCTATTTATCAGCGACATTTCTTGTAACTATTTTTTTTCTCTATTACAGGTAATAATTTTTGAATTGGTCTGTATTTAATATATAGGCGATATCGAAATCTTAAATACCTTTAAAATAAACCTGCATGCTATACCTAAAATTCTTAAAATTATTAAATACCTGCCATTTCAAGAAGGAGAGAGTTAGACAACTGGATGAATTAAAAGCCCTTAAATTATCTCCGCTCGACACCCGAAAACATTGTATTCTAACTTCATCTTTAAATAAATCGATATACAATAGGGCAGCACTACGGAAAGGCGCCATTATTGTTTATAATTTTGAGTAGTAGGTATACACGCGATTTCCGTAGGTATGCCACCTTTAGATACTCTAAGGTCGTTTTTTTTTAATAATTATTTAATGGCCTGGTTTCTAAGACCTTTTAGCCAAATCTTATTTTATATATCATATTTCTTCAATCTTATCTTCTAATTAGTCCTGTCCAGTCGATGTTGTGTCCTCATTGTCCGTCCGGGTCCTTGCCCTCAGTATAATGGTGATTCTTATACTAAGGTTGTCAGTGGACGTTTCGCGGCAAGAGAGAAAATAGCATTTCACTGCATATAAATCATTGTCTTTCACTATAGCACGTTAACACAACTTTTATGTCCAAGAAACCACCACTCTCGCACATAAAACAAGATAAATGCACTAGTTTTAGAAAATAATGTAAAGCAAGCGTCCGCACTTGTCACTCTTCCCGCCAAATGTAACTCTAAGGTCGTAAGGTAAGGCGTCGACAGAGAATATTATAGACGAATTGACAGCGGAACTTTTGGCGCGAACATTAGCAATGACGCACGTTTGTCATATATTATTTTCCAAAACTAGTGTAAAATTTGTGTTTTTGTGTTTAATAATGGTGGAACATACTTAAAGAGTTCGGAAAAGTGCATTAGTGAAGGAAAGTGATATATTGCAATGAAAAGCGGTTGCTTGAGTTAGTGCCAAATTTCCATAGAGAGCTGCAATAAGGGATCCACTGCTTTATTGGGGCAAGGAACAGGACCTAGGACAAAGGACTTGACATCGACAAAGGACTAGACATGACTAAATACTAAGAAAATATACTGAAGATCAGACTGTATGGACCAAGTTTCCTTTGCCTGCCCAAGATGGGCGAATACAACCAACAACAACGAATTGATAGCTTTTGTTTCACTCACACTTCACTAGAAAGAAAGCAACTTGTATAGTGTGAAGAAAAGAAGCTTGCCCCCACTGCCCTTTGTCTGCGCGTACTTATAGTGGACATGGGCTGAAGGTGCACATAGGCCGAATTCACAAGGGGGCTCGCCCAGTGTCCAACAGTCCGCAATCTTCGACCGACAGGTCGGGTGATCGACCGGCCGGCCAGGTCTTGCAACTGCAGGCATCTCAGCGGTGGCTGGACTGTCTGCACACCGGTGCTCAAGCACATACCCAAGGGGGCCCGGAATCAGGCCGCGGGCAGATTGTCTGAAATAATCGAGGATTGCATCAACTGCAATGGCGAGGAGGAATGGGGTAGGCTCCTTACTTTCTCGTTTACTGCACTCAGAGTTCCTTCCACGGGCGCGCCCGGTAAAATGACATCAAAGGTAAAGGCAAATGTCTTATCATCGGGGTTCGGGCTTTCGGATGCGGATTCGGACCACGCGGGAAAGCGCGCTGGGTCTTTCTCTGCTAAGAGAAATTGAGGGGAAGGTGTTTGAGGGAGATCTGCGGGGAGCTGTACGTGTCCTTCTATCGGATGATTCGTTTGCTCAACACGACCCTGAAACTCTGGCTGCGATGAGGCTCAAGCACCCGGGTCCATCGCGACAGCTGGAGTTCCCTCCGCCACCCGATGCAGCATGTATGCCCATTCAGGTGTCCAGAGATGAGGTAGGGCAGGCATTACATTCCTTCTACAGCGGCTCTGCTACGGGCCTGGATGGGATTCGACCCGGACATTTGAAGGAGCTTACGTCGGCGTCCGCGGGTGATAGCGGTTTACGTTTGTTAGAGAGCCTGACGAGATTGGTAAATTTGTTGCTGAGTGGTAAACTCAATCCCTCAATCGGACCCTATCTCTACGGGGCATCGCTTTGTGCCCTTAGAAAGAAGGATGGGGGAATAAGACCCATAGCGATAGGCAGCACATTTAGGCGGTTGGCTGCTAAACTGGCTTGTCGGTCGGCAAGTGAGGCCATGTCGGAGTATTTGCAGCCTCATCAGCTTGGTTTTGGGACATGGCGAGGGTGCGAGGCTGCGATCCATGCCACGCGCGCATTTGTAATGGACCCATTGAACGCAAATTGTGTGGTCGTAAAACTAGACATACAAAACGCTTTTAACACCTCGGAAAGAGACATCCTGTTGAATGAGGTCAGTAAGAGGATTCCTTCACTTTATCCCTTCTTGCATCAGGTTTGATTTTCTCCCTCTAACCTTTTTTTCGGAAGTGAGCTTATTTCCTCTGAGGTAGGAGTGCAGCAGGGAGATCCACTTGGCCCATTAATCTTCAGTTTGGCCATTCACAAGGTTATCACGGAACTGAAGTCGTCCCTCAATCTGTGGTATCTGGACTATGGTACTATCGGGGGAGCACCGGGGGACGTTCAACGGGACTTGGAGGTACTCGTTCCTCGATTTAGGGCACTGGGTCTGGATATCAATCCCTCAAAGTGCGAATTCTTCCCATGCTGCACAGAGGTAAGCTCCCACTTTGCTTTTACCCGGCCTCAAATCTCTTTCTTCAAATTCTTTTTTCCTTTTGGGCTCCCCTATCTTTCTCAGTGCCGTGTCGGGCCGGGTGCTATAGCTTCCCGGAGGCAGCTTCTTCTTAGCGCACAGGAGCGTCTCGTGGATTTGTCGGCGCATGTCGCCCTGGTGTTGCTGCGTATGTGTTTTGCACTACCCAAAATTAATTACTTTCTGCGGACTGCACCTACATGGCTGTGAAGTGAGGAGGTCTCGTGTTTCGATGACTCGTTGAGGACCGTAGTGGAGTCCATACTTAACGTCTCCCTTGATGAGTCGCAGTGGCTTCAGGCGTCCTCTCCGGTTCGGTACAGGGGTCTCGGGGTTCGGCGTGCTCAGGATGTGGGCTTGCCGGCTTTTATTGCGTCGGCGCACGGGGTGGCAGGACTCGTTGCTACTATACTCCAGTTGGATGGCGACGGGTTCAGCATACCCTATGTATCCGGGGCGGTCACAGCCTGGTCCACACTCGCTCCGGGAGCGTCATACTCCTGCGGTCCAGCGTTCGTGGAGTGATGTCCTCGCCGAGAAAAGTTATAGCTTGTTGGTGGGTGGGGCTGCGGCGGCGGACTTGGCCAGACTGCGGGCGGTGGCACAACATGTTCGCTCTGCCATCGCCCAATATGGGAACTTTGTTGGACGATGACTCACTGCGGGTGGCTGTCGCTCTCCGCTTGGGCTGCAGAGTGTGTGAACCTCATCTATGCATCTGCGGTACCTTGGTGGAGAGCGATGGTCATCACGCGCTGAGTTGTCGTCGCTGCACAGGCAGGCATCCGCGCCACCATGCCCTTAATGATTTAATCCGACGTGCACTGGTGTCAGCTGGTGTCCCCTGCGTGCTCGAGCCGCCGGGTCTGTCCCGCGCGGACAGCAAAAGACCGGAAGGTTTGACCCTCGTGCCTTGGCAGAATGGCATGTGCCTGGTATGGGACGCAACATGCGTCAGCACTTTTGCCTCCAGTCACCTTTTTCGTACCGTCCACTCACCAGCGACCGCAGCGGAAGATGCCGCTCACAAAAAGCGACAAAAGTACGCAATGATGGAGTCCCGGTATATAGTCGTACCGGTGGCTGTGGAAACGATCGGCTGGTGGGGGAGCAAGGCTAAGGCTTTTACTTCTGAGATTGGTCGCAGAATAAAGGAAAAGACTCATGACTCCCACGCCCGGTCGTACCTGGTGCAAAGGATAGCCATTGCTATCCAACGAGGCAATGCCGCAAGTGTATTGGGCACCTTTGCATCGGGTATGGTCAGGGGGGGGGTTATTCAGTAGGGAATAGGTGGGTGTAGCCATTATTTATATGATTGATTTGTTTTGAATATTATTATTTATTCGTTTAATAAGATTTGCATTGTATTTATAATTGTGTATGTACTTGAATTACAAACTAATTTGGTATTTAATCGAAAATTAAATTATTTATATTTTAATTTATGGACGATTAACTTAACTTGACTATCTTCACGCTGTATCCCTGACGGGGTAGTCAGAGAGGATTGATCGCCAGGCATCGCTATCCATGCATACTTCTTTCGCTTCCCGTAGATTCATTAATCGCTTCATACATGCACGTCTGGGTATCCGAGTACTTTTGACTCTTCCGTTCTTAAGCAATCCGCTTACTTAATTCAGTAAACAATAATTACTAAAAAAAATATCATTAGTATGTAGTTTTAAAAAAAATGATGTTCTCTCGAGTAATTGCTTCATTTTTCTTTCATTCGATGTTCACACGGCTAAATTGGGATAATCAGATGAAATGAAAATAAACATTCACTTGTCATTTTCAACAATATGCCGGCGAATAAATTTGTGTGTTTGAATTAGTTTAATTTGAAATCAAGTAGGTACAATGTTTGATATCAAGTAAAATAGTTTATTTAATTATTTAAGTAATAAGAAGCAAGGGATATGTCGACGTTTCCGTTGCTTCTTCTTTTTCAAGTTTGTTGTTCCAAAGGCATTAATACTTTTTAAAGTTCTCCAAAAACATTCAATTTTGATCGTTCTCGAACATTATTTCACCATAAATGCACTATGTTCGTATGTTGTACACTATAGGGGGACGAGTCTACTATTTTCCAATAGAAAGTCGTTCTAACTTCTAGTTGTATTCTATATCGGTTCTATTGCAATTAGTCTAAAACTAAGTCTATTAAAACTATTATATATTTCATAATCACACTTCTCAAGCTGCAGAATAGAGACATAGGTACCTAATAGCTGTTGTAAGGTATCAAAATATTTATATAGACTATAATAATGCAAATTAAGAGCTACTTACACGCGCTACACGTGTTGATAACATTCTATCGGCCGGCCGATAAAATTCTATTGGAGCGCAATTGTTATAGTAAACTACAAAAACTGTCAATTTTTTTTCGTCGGGTCTCTTTGGAGCGACGATTTCAATTCTCTTCTGACGATTCAGGGTATTTGACAGATTTTCGTAGTCTACCAAGTATTACAATCGTACTCCAATAGACTTCTATCAAGTTCTATCGGTCGCCCGATAGAATTCTACCAACACAAACCGCGCCAGGCGCCGCTAGTCAGTTGCATTTTTGAGAGTCTACTAACATTTTGACAGCTAAAAACAGTAAAAAGGGGGTACAAACAAACAGCAGATTGAGTATAACACAAAGTAACTTGCGTCTCGTACCTAATTAAACCCAAAGTCCAATAACTTAAGTACACAGCTTTTCTTACCTACTTATCGTGGGGTCGTAGACGTGTAAGTACTTGTGGCGACCAGCGCCACCTAGCGTAAAGCTATCGAACCACATCGATACTAAGAATCCTACATCGTGCAATGAGAGTTCTCACGCTGAAGAGTGATATATTGTTACCTCACCGCGCACCGCAGCACTGCACTCAGCCCCGACTCACTGGGACTAGCAGCATTCGATTCCGACTCACTGGGATCAGCGGCATACAGTTCCGACTCACTGGGACTACACAATCTGGCACTGGCGCGATTCACAACAGACGAAGACACCAGACTCATTCTCACAATCGACCTCCGGTCTCGGAAGGGAGTGATGTGGCAACCAGCGCCACCTAGCGTAAAGCTATCGAACCACATCGATACTAAGAATCCTACATCGCGCTATGAGAGTTCTCACGCTGAAGAACGATATATACGACAGCCCAACATCAACCGTTGGCCCGCGGCCCGCCAGGCGTGATCACCTTGCCTGGTCGGAGGATCCTCTCTTTGTGTCGGAGGAACACCTCCACTCGTTCCTCCACATACTTATTAAATGCCCAGATTTCACTCTATTTTCACTCCCATACAACAATTGATCCTATTGTCCTGTTGCACGGTTAGGCACAGACTGCGGCTACCACTTTTGAAAACATAGCTTAACGACCGCCATGTTACTTGAACCCGGTTTCTAACAACTTAAGGTGCCTTCTGAAGCAGGGACAGGCAAATGGACATGTCAGAAACGGTAACCTATTCAAAGACCATCAGTAGTTTTAGATGCTTTAACGCAGTGATCGCATACCGAACAAACACTGAGCTAGCGCCGCTACGAGCGCTTCAACAATGGAAATGAAGCTCGCCGTTCCACAATAAATGCAACTGAGGCTCTGCAATCAGAACGGATAACGTTTACAGCGCTACGGTATTGCTACTAAACCGGATATACTATTTTGTTTTGATAGCATCAGCCACAACTCGAGAGTTCCTCACGCAGAACTCTCGCGTCCGCAACAACCTTCACGTCTGGGAAGAGTGTTGCCTTCGCTGGTATGGTCACGGCAACCTCCGGACTACGTGGGTAACAAATGTCCAGCGATGTCGGCCCCGCCGTTTCCCGGTAAGAGGGGAATGCCCAGAAAAGCTGGCTTGACGTCGTTATAGAGATGAGGATTCTGACGACCATGCTAAGTGGACATGAAAAAGTAGAAAAGCGGACCCCGGGCGTTGCGAGATGCAACTGGGACGGACGCTCGGATTATGATGAGCAGCCACCACAACTAATGCACATTAGCGATTACTACATTCTAATGTAATAATTGTACCTAATAAGCACTTCAAATTATCATAATGTATTTTTGTGATTATTCAAAAAGCTTTAACTGCGCTCATAGCTCCACTACGAGTATAACAGGATTCTGTAAACTAAACAATCATTGCGTTAAGCTAGTTTCGTCCTCGGATGGGTGACAGCTTTCTAAAATTTCCATTTACGAGCGTTCTTAAGCTTTGAAGGCACGATAAGTCATTGATCCCGTTAGTAGTAACATGCCAGTCGTTACATTATGCTGAAGGCTAATTACAGCTTCTCTCGGAGCCTGGGCTCCAAGGCTGTAATTTAAATTAGGTGCTTGTCAGTTGTCTAAATGATAGTTCCCATTGACCTAGAATTACGAAATTTGCCAATTTGGAGCCCAGGATAGCGGATACGATTTGGCTTTTATAATCGGCTCTGTTGGAAAGACTGCCGTCTGACCTTTCAGCCACGTAAGGGGGCCTGCCTCATTGCCTCGTCCGTTAGTCAGCAGACTCAGCAGGTGTAGCACTTAAAGGTGCGGTGGCTTGAGACCCGATGATCAAACTGGTCTCGGAACCGATAATAGCCATGCGGTCCTTACCTCGTCAAGCAACACGTTGCCCGATAATCCTTCCGAGGAAACCTGTACCTTAATTACTCTCTTAATACCCGTTATTTTTCTAAACAATCAACTGTACGCTTAGTGTAACTTTCGTCAAAGTGTTAAAATGTACAACTGTCATTATGTAAAAAATCAAATGTTGTGTTATAAAGATCAATGTCCAAAATAGAAACACTCTCTCTTATCTTGGCCCTCAACAATCGTCCTAAGGACGTGCAGTGTAACTATGACTTTAAAAATTTCAGACAGCTGCATGTTCATCGGGTCAAATGTAATTTCTATATATAAAGGGTCGGCAGCGTAAGTGCTGTACCTTTGGTGTTGCAAACGTCCATAGGCTACGGTGACCACTTTCCATCTGATCATATGCTTGTCTGCCACCTTAGTGGTATAAAAGTAAAATAATAATAAAGTTCCCTGTTCGGATGACAATTATAAGACTGTAATACTGGCAGAGATTGCAGGAACAATAGTACCAACAAGAAAGTCAAGGCGTAGATAAATGATAGGAGGGTAAGAAAAGGGCGCATCAGAGCGCTTCAATGAAATATAGAATACCTGAAAGGCGAGGAGAGCCATCGCACACTGTAGTCTCCATAATATGTTTATAAGCTAGAATAAACAGGAAAGTTTCGTCAAAATGTGTTTACATAAATTTGACTAAAACCATAAATTAGATGCAGGGTGAAGTCTTTCAACCAACTCCGGACGCAAGTGGGTTTGTGTAAATTTAATACTGCTACACGGGCGTAGGAGATTACGAATGTTGAATCATGATGTCATGATTCACAATCCACGATGCACTTGCAGGTATGCTCAAAGTTCCACTTCTATGCACACACTACAAGACTTTAAGGCCGCTACATGTGGTGGAATATTGGACCACAGTCACATAATGACTAACCTGTCAGGAATACAGCGTCAAGATAGTTAGTTAATTACTCACATAATGCTAAAATTGGCTAAAGTTTCCGCCGACACGACGAAGAAGATAGTTTTCTACTATCTAATAATAAAAACTACGTTAAAAAACAAGACATCAAAAACTAAAATTTATAAAAAAACAATAATTAAAAAATACCCCGTCGTTTAAACCTAAATTCCCTTCAAGTAGTAAAAATTAATAAAAGAAACTCAATCTTAAACTACCTTAGTATGTACTCGAATTAATAAGTTTAAAAAAAAAATGTCGCGTTGGTTGACCGCTCGTAATTATTTATATACGATTTTTTTTCATAAATCGCATTAGCCTTATAGGTGCAATTCTATACATTCGTACCGTGCAACTTTGCTATGTATGGTGGCAATTCGTCAGTTTCGAGCGGTGATGTAGTTGGTAAACGCATCTGATGCGTTGAACCAGAAGACGCATTTAATAACAAAAGCATTTTAACTTAACTATCTTCACGCTGTATCCCTGACGGGGTAGTCAGAGAGGACAGATCGCCAGGCATCGCGATCCATGCATACTTCCTTCGCTTCCTGTAGTTTCATCAATCGCTTCATACACGCACGTCTGGGTATCCGAGTACTTTTGACTCTTCTGTTCTTGAGCAATCCGCTAACGTGGTCTTCATATGTATGTCTCGGTCTACCTTGACTCCTTCTGCCCTCTACTTTCGCACAATATATATTCTTCGTCAATCGTTCCTCACTCATTCGTTGAACGTGTCCAAACCAACGGAGCACGCCCTTTTCCAGCTTAACGCTGACTCTTTCACTCAAACCTGCCATATTGCGTATCACTTCATTGCGTTTTCGGTCGGCCAAGGTTCCGCCGCACAATTTTCGAAGTGATCGCATCTCCACAGCATTCAGCTTACTTTTATGCATCTTCTGACATACCTAGGTTTCGCTGCCGTAAAGCAACGTTGGCACTAGTACTGCGTTATGAATCGCGAGTCGTGCTTCTTTTACGATGCTTTAACGCTTTACTAATTGGGACAAAGCACCGTTAACTTTGTTTCCAGCAGTTACTCGCCGTTCTACATCCGAATCACATCTTGATTGACATTTCTGATTTACCCAAATCTCGCACTTAGTTTTTACGTCTTTTCTTTCAAATACCAGAACCTTAGTTTTAATTGTTCATTCAAGCGGAGACCTTTTCTTTCACATTCCTCTTTCATATTAGTGACTAATGCCTGAAGGTCGGCTTCTGATGAGGCCATGAGCACCGCATCGTCAGCGTACAACAGACAATTTACTGTTAAGTCACCCAAATTCACACCCATATCACAATCTTTCAACTTCTGCAGGCAACTGTCCAGATACACTATGAACAGCCAGGAAGACATGACACAACTCTGTTTGACGCCTGTACAGACGCCGAAAAGAGGTGTCAAATCCCCCTCTACTCGCACGCAAGCCTTACAGTCCATGTATAGCTACTGTATTGCCCGCAGTAGCGAGCTGTCCACACCATATCCGGGCAGCAAGTCCCACAGAGTTTCTCCCACAACGTTCTCAAATGCTTTCTCCAGATCCACAAAAGCGCAGAAAACCTTCTGACTAATCAAACAATGGATCAAGTGTTTTCTCTCCGCATGATCGCGGAGAAAAAACACTTGAGCCGTGCAACCTCTACCACGTCGGAATCCGCATTGAGCCTCCCACAAATACCTTTCAGACTTTTCTTGCATTCTTACCGTTATAACCTTTGCATACACCTTACTAGCTAAGCTGACCAAGCTGATCGCTCTATAGCTGGAGCAGTTTAGGCTATTCGCCAGTCATCTGGGACCTCACCCGCCCGCCAGCATCAAAAGCATTTTGATTTTTGAATACGACTTTTGTACATTTTAACAATTGTTTATTTTTGTAAAATTTCATTGTAACTTATTTAATTTACAACA
The DNA here is from genome assembly GCA_948477245.1 of Thumatha senex. Taxonomy (NCBI): domain Eukaryota; kingdom Metazoa; phylum Arthropoda; class Insecta; order Lepidoptera; family Erebidae; genus Thumatha; species Thumatha senex. The sequence goes on from OX419724.1 coordinate 1,121,226, forward strand.
ATCAGTCGTATTCTTTCGTATATTTTGCTGTTTGTTGTTTTGATTTATTAACCAATGTCACCCCGAAATATAATGATATCGTAAAAGCGTGAGATAATAGGTAATATGTACTCGTAGGTATGCAAGTTAATCGTCTCACTAAATCCATTTATTTTTAAGTTAGTTATATTTCAGTTTTTAAACTGAAAGAGTGTATACACTGACTGTCCTTTTCAATACTATAATTTTATATTTATTTCTGTAGGTATAATGGCGGGAAAAGTCTTCGTGGAAACGTCAGACAACTAAAAGGTACTACCTACTTTAATTCCTTTAAAATTTTACTGTGTTTACTGTCTCTTTAGGCTTTCCTAGTAGTAAGAGACAGGGTTTTGTTTTGGACATGGTTTCATAGATGCCTTAACGTAACTGTAGCAATTAAATTGTATTTTTGCATTTACTTACATTATTATTATTTGTTATTATATTTACAGTCCGAGACTACCAGGACTTTAATTGGTCGTGCTATTTAGTGTCTTGCACATAAGACCTTTTGGCCTTTTTGTTACCACCTCACTAAAAAGGCAACGGGTTAAAAATTTCTTCCAAATTTAACATCCAAAATAGACACATTTTATTAAATTTATTTGACCCTTCAGACCAACCCCAGTTCCGTGCTTCGGAAGGCACGTTAAGCCGTTGGTCCCGGTTGCCAATAACATGGTAGTCGTTAAGCCAAGTTGAAGGCCATATGGGCGGCTTAAAAAAATTCAACAGCAGGTCGCCGCAGCCTGCGTCGGTCCATTTCAACACGGCAATGGGCTCACCACCTGTTACGTGGGACAAAAATGCATATGGTGAAATGTGGGCGTTTAATATGCCTCTGAAGGAGTTTGTTAACTCCTTAATTGTGAAGTTGGGTCGAGGTTTCCATTACAGGTGTCTGTGTAGCCGCCCGTTGGGGATTGTGGTACGTGAAAAACACACACACACACACACCTTAGATACTTTTTCACGTCAGCCACGACTTTATTCCCGAAGGGGTGGTAGAGGCATACTATACGTTCACATTTCACACTAAGCATTTTTGTCCTACGTAACAGATGGTGAGTACAGTGCTGTATTGAAATGCAAACAGGTTGTGGCGACCTGCTGTTGAAATGTTTTAAGCCGTACATAATGCCTTTAACTTGGTATAACGACTGCCATGTTACTGGCAACCGGGACCAACGGCTTAATTGCCTTTCCGAATCACGAAAATGCTCGTAAATGGAAATGCCACAAAGCGGTCAGCCATCCGAGGACCAGCCATAGCGAAAGTTGCTTAACGCAGTGATCGTTTACAGAACACTGAGTTAGCGGGGCAATGAAGGCTTCTCATTTCACTCATACCTATGTCACAATTTAACGGTATTGCCATAATTTTGTAAACACACATTTTCCTTTGCTGTTTCGACTTTTTCTTTTGGCAACATAAAACTCATTTAAAACGAACAATTTTAATGGACTACTCACGATGGTCATAATAATGTTTAAAATAATGGTTACGAAGACAACTTCCTTATATCTTCTGTTGTTTCAGATTTTCTCTTGCAGTCTCAGTTAGTAAAAATATATTCGGAATTAAAGAATGTATGACTATAATTCACTTATTCACGTGTGTCCGTTGTTGACGTACGAAGGTCTGAACGAGGCTCTGACGAACTGGTTCAATGAGGAATACACCTTCACTCATTGGGAGGTAAGATCCATATTAAAATTTATAATTTCTAACAACAAGTAACACTTACGTTGACTATGAAAGCGGACACGGCCAAATATTTCCTGCGGCGCTGAGCGAGTCGCTGACGTTTTGTCACAGTCCAACGACAACAGTCATCTAAGTAGAGGATGGCAAAAGGCAGTGTCTTTGTCAACAGTGTGGGACTGGGTAATGGACACGGCTATATTTTGTAACGGACAATATTACCAGGTAATATTCTAAAACTTAAACGAATTCGTAGATTCTTCGAGTTAAGAGTTATTAATGAAACTTTTGATACGCAGCAGAATACAAGAAAACGGTGGCGTTAACGTTAATTAGCGTTGTTAATGCACAATGTGTCACATTATCACAGTCCTTACTTAGCGTTTTTTTTATTCTTTGATGAAATAGATGGAGATGCTAGATATATTTGATTTTACACCAATATAGCTGCAACACCAAACTGTATCCCCTGATTTGGTTACATTAGTTTTCTAATTGCCTTTCTATGAAAGTCATTTTAAAGATGTATTCACGTCAAAATGATCCTTAACAATTAGGCTCCGATACACCTAAAGTCACGTCACAGTCACGCAAACTGCTATGGAAAGGGCACTGCTTGTAGTAACACTTTGTTATTGAATCCACACTGCAATCCACACTGTGGATGTACTTGTACTACAAGGTGGTATTACTAGTAAGAGTTACAAGGAAATATTCTAAGGAACGTTAAAGTATTGAAAGTTATGGCGATTTTTTAGCAGTGGGAATGGGATTTAGAAATGAGCCACTAACCATTACATACCTACGTGTATTTTCAAAAACGTACCTTAATTTTATGTCTTAAATTTTCAATCTAGTACACAGATATCGGCAATAAAGGAGATGGTTATTATGGAGATATTATTGGTATCAAAATGTACGGAACCAATAGTAGCAGTAAAGAGAGTTATGTCCGAGTTATTCTGAAGTGCATGCCTACAAACATATCCCGAAAATTGATATTTAGAATTTATGAATTTTACAAGAACGAAATTAATTTCTACCAGAAAGTTCTTCCAGAATTATTACGCTTTCAATCCTCGAAAAATGTTAAGAATCCGTTTCTAAAATATACAAAATTAGTTTTCGCTTATTCCGATGGGAATGATGATATCATTTGCCTCGAAGATGCTACTGAAAAAGGTTTCAAACCAGCCACTGTTCCTCAACAATACTTAGATTTAGAACATTGCAAATTTACCTTGAAAATATTAGCCGAGTTCCATGCATTATCTATTGCAATGAAAGACCAGGAGCCTGGACGTTTTAAGACATTACGAAATACAATTTCCGAAGTAAACTTTAATGATGGGCATTGGGAATGGTACGCTGCATTTTGGAAAAGAATTTCCGGTATTGCCATAGATGCTATTGAAAAAGAATACCCGGATTCTATTTACGTCGATAAAGTGAAACAGTTTGCTGTTCCAGAAAGGTATCAGGACTTGATAGATGCTGCTACAAAAACTATAGAAACTGGTGTTATAAATCACGGTGATGCTTGGATTAATAATTATCTATATAAATATGAAGATGGACACGTTACTGATGTGAAAGTTATAGATTTCCAACTAGTAAGATGTGCTACTCCAGTACTAGATATATCTTTCTTGATATACGCCAGTACTTCTCAAAATCTAAGAGAGCAACACTATGATGAGTTACTAAAACATTATCATGATACACTTTCAAAACAGATCAAGGAATTGGGCAGTGATCCGTCTGAATTGTATTCCTGGGAATTATTTATGGAAGAAATTAAAAAGTATTCTTATTTTGGGTTGGCTCTAAGTTTTGAAGCGATACCTTTCATTGAATTGACTCCTGAAGATGCTTTTAATATGGAATTTGAGGTATGTAACACAGTTTTAAGTCTGGTCTGGAACTTTAGCCAATTTTTTGAAGAATGTTCTGTTAACGGTCACTGCATTTAGCATTTTACGCCAGGACAGGTCTTGAGATTGATGATAGTTTGTGGCCATTTTGTGGCACTTACATTAGTCCCTCCCGAGCCATAGTAGCAAAATGAGTTATGATTTATTGTGATGCAAACCTTATTTTTTTGTTACCTATATTGACCGCAATCGATCGTGTGGGCCGTAACATAATATGCCTCAGTAGCATACAAAAAAAATGTTGAAGATTATGTGGAGATCCGACACAAAGGGAGGAGGGACAACCTCCAACGAGGCAAGATGATTAAGCGCCTGGCGGGCCGCGAGTCAACGTTTTATATTAGCTGTTGTTATATCATTGTCCAATACAGCCTTCGCAAGGAGAACTATCATATCAGTATGCAGGATTATTATTATCCATGTAGTTCAATAGCTCTTCGCTATGTGGCGCTAGTCGCAACAAACACAAAAATCAAGTTCACCGGGTCTACAAGTATTTTTATAAATCATTTATTTTCAGGGTGATCAAGTGTTGAACATAAATGATGTAGTAACCCTTGGCAATATCAAGACAAAAGAGGGTAGACTCAGAGAAGCAAACAACGTGAAACACTGCGTTGACAGGGGATACATATAGATGGCATCGTTGATATCTTTTTTTTATACCATTTAGGTGGCATACAAGCAAACGGCCCACCTGATGGAAAGTGCTCATCGTAGCCTATGGACGTTTGCAACACCAGAGGTGCAGCTCTCGCGTTGCCGACCCTTTATATAGTTCTAAGTCCCCTTTTGAAGAACCCCATACTGTATATCTTCGGGAAAACCCAGTCTAAGCGTTCGCGGAATAAAGCCTCTATCGGATCTAACCGTATGCGTGCGCTCCGGATGCAAAGTGTGAGGGTTAACACCCTGTCTATGGCGAGCGTTGCGATGATAGAAGATAGCCGTGAGCATCATATCAAACAACTCACAAACCGTTGTACAGGCGATATAACACGCATAAGGAGGCAAAGTATCTCCTGTCGCGAAGGGGTTTGGCACCGCCCGCTAGTAGGGGATCGTTGACAATCCTCATAGCACGCCCTTCTACCGAATCGAAAGGTCGACGCTGGTATTCAAGTGCACCAGCCAGGTGACAGCAGTACTCCATGTGTGGCCGCACTTGCGACTTATAGAGGAGCAGTGTTTGCTCTGTAGTAAAGTACTGCCGCGCCCATGCTCTTACATGTTAATTATGTGAGAGCAGGAAGATTTATGATGGTGGAGGGTAAAAAATTGGCCTACCGAGTTTATGTGTCAACGTCAACCTGACCTGCAATATGCGTGCTGCCTCTGCTGACTGAAGAGGGGATAATTATGATAATATAAGTATGTGTTCAATCAAAGAGTAAGCAAAGTAACACAGTATGGATGTATGTTTATCCACTTTGAATTAAAGAAACAGTTTTGTTTCTAATGTTTAAGCAGGCGTCATCACAGATCGAATGATACAGGTGCAATTTTATACATTCGTACTGTGTAACTTTGCTAAGTGCTGCTAGCTGACACCTTAAGGGCACGTTATCCGAGTCGCTTGGCTCCAAAACGCTTCCTCAACCCCCGCTAAGACAGATCGACGATGTATTTTCCGCATACACGCCACAGTATAGAATCGCATCTTTGTTATTGTGTTGGTTTTTATGTCTAAGTTTTTAATAAATATAACGATAACTTTATACTAATTACATGAACAGGAACCAAATAAACGATCGTACTCACACTGGTCATCTTTTAATATAAAACAACATAATAACAACTATGCATTATAGTTTTATTAAAAAGTTCATCCACAACAATATAAATAAAGTAAGTGACAGCTTTTTATCTCAGCTTAGGTAGGTTAGAATGTTATCACTATCTGACCTGCTAATAAGAGATGGTAAATATTTTAGGCCTAGAATATTACGTTAGCTTATTGTTTTTAATTACCTCGGTGGCGTAAGTGGTAGTATATGAGACTACTGCTCTGAGGTCCCAGGTTCTGTTCCAGGGTCGGAACAAATATTTGTGTAAACCAGTTGGTGCGGTGTAAAAAAATGTCCTACAATATTTTAGGATATCTGAATTGGTTTCTTAGTGAAGTTTTTTATGATTTTTTTAATGACTCCTGACGATGGCAGGTTGAGACTATATACCTGCAATTTGGCATCATCTGACACCCAAATCCCACGTCATCATCATGAGTGTTTTAAAAAGTATGGTAACACTTATAAATGGAAACGCTACAATCGGTCACCCATTTCAGGAACTGACCTTAACCTAGGGGAGGAGGCTACGAGCGTTTCTGGTAACTGTTTTTATATGTTTGTATGTTTTTATATAATTGACTCTTCTATAAAATAGCGTCGCCCGCCAGATGGTAAGCAAAGACGACGACTCGTGATTAGGGCCGCTATCACAACCCGCGCAGGGTTCCGATAGCGGCCCAGAAATATGCCTTTTCAAGCTTCTTTTAAAGGACCCAGGATTGTAAGAGGAGGAAAACACGTGCGCTGGCAGAGAGTTCCATGGTTTTATGGTGCGTAAGATCTACGGAATCTTTCGGTTCTGGGCACGTTGGTGTCCACAGTGTGAGGATGACATCTCTGCCCCGCCCGTTTTGTTCGGGACCGGAAGGGGTAGGGTGGGACCATTTGAAAGAGTTCTTCAGAACTCATTTATTAATTCATTTATATATTTAACTGCTAGGAGCAGCTATCGTTAGGCTTTTGATATTCGGCATTATTTGAAGCGAGTGCCGTCAGACCTCCCAACCCCTTAAGGGCACCGGCGGCGTTGCCTCTTTCGTTAGTCAGCTGGTGTACCACAAGCAGGTGAGGTCGCTTGGGTCTTGGAGATCTTGATGTGGCACTGTTCATCCATCAGTAAATAATCAAGCAAGTACCAACTAAGAAGTTAAAATACTTAATTTGAATTTGCAAAATGACATCCTACATTTACAATGAACGCCAGAGGTACGCAACCGCGTAATGAAGTTTTCTGTACCTACCCATTTTTTACAGAAACCTGTTCCCGGGATAAGTCTTATATTTATATACCGCAGGCTCCTAGTTTAGGTAGAGTTGGAAACAACGATTACCATGCTACTGGCAATTGGGACAAACATCTTAATATACATTCGTAAATGGGAAGAATATAATTATATTGTGCGTTATAGAGGGTAGAAAGAGTCAGGGTAGGCCTTCACTTCCATGTGAAGACTACGTGAGCAGATTGCTTAAAAACGGAAAAGTCAGAAGTACTCTTTTGACATTTCCGCTTTCCGTGCATGTATGAAGCGATTAATGAATCTACTGGAAGCGAAAGAAGTATGCATGGATCGCGAAGCCTGGCGATCTGTCTTCTTTGACTACCTCGTCAGGGATACAGCGTGAAGATAGTTAAGTTTTTAAGTTAAATGGGAATGATATTTCAGGATCGAGCAATCGTATACTTAATGCAGTGATCGATTACAGAACACTGAGCTATCGGGAATACGAGCGGTTCAAGATACCATAAATAAACATTGCAATGTTTTAAAACACTTTGAATAAAAATAATTTATTCAATCTAAGATTCAATCTCACTGTGTACAAGTTGCTAGCAAATCTGATATTGCATGAAAACACTTGCCGTACACAAGCAGAGTAATGATGGAACCCAAGTGCCGTACACAGTCGAAGTCAGGCTCAAAGTGAACAAGTTAGTTCCAAAGTCTGGCTCCTATCCCGTGTTTTAATAGAAACTGTTGCTAATTAAATTGGTCGTTGTCTTAAACTATGTAGGTGTAAATGATACACTTGAGTGTTCTTTCGAGGGTTCACCTGGGATTCCTGGCCCTAGACAGAGTCCAGCATTCCATCCATGAGGATTTCCACACGTAAAAAAAAGTGTTACAGATTGTATATTTTTATACTTAACTCCTGTTGACATCCTGTCTACTGTTGGAAATGTGACATCGATATATTTAGGGCCTACACTCCCTACCTACGTGTGTAAATGCATAGAGCACACGGCCTATATAATACTTGATGGAAAGTGATCACCGTGGTCTATGGAATGGAAGTGTTGTGCCAGACGGGCAGCACATCCAATATATATAATACCACGCTCCTTCATCGTTAAGTAGGGTATAGTACAACTTTGCCTGCTCCTTCGGAAATACCTTTTCTTTTTATAAATGTACGTTTAGAAGTGGCAAAGCCGCTTAGTCCTGTTGGATTGAGATGTATCATGATTTGAGGTTACACCTTATTTCCGGTAAAAATATAGAAAAAATAAATAAAAATACCTTAACGTCTGGCGATCTGCCATCTCGGACTATGTCATCACGGATACAACTTGAATATAGTTTATTTTTCTATCACACACCTTATCCCCGAATTGCTGGCAGAGGCATATTTTTTGTCCACTTTTCACCATGTGTATTCCTGTCCCACGTTATAGGTGGTAAGCCCATTGCCGTGTTGAAATAGACAAAAGCGGGTTGTGGCTACCTGCTGTTGAAGTTTTTAAAGCCGCCCTAAGGCCTTCAACTTCACTTAACGACTGCCATGTTACCGGCAACCGGGACCAACGCCTTCCGAAGCACGGCAACGCTCGCAAATGTAAATGCCACAAAGTGGTCACCCATCCATGATCAGCCATAGCGAAAGTTGCTTAAAGCAGTGATCGGACCACGAGCGCTTCGAACGAATATAGTTAGTTAGTTTTTATTTTAAATCACTAAATCTTACACCCTATCGTGCAATACAGTCAGTATTTCAGTAGAAGCATTGTGCTAGTCTAAAAAATTGAGATCTATTGATCTCCGCTATTGATTAATTTGCTATGATGTAGGCCTGCTATCTCTTGTCCTATATGTGTAAAAATGTATGGAAATAGATGAAGTGCAAAGGGTTCCTACAGACATTTTTGGGGCCCAAGCCAACCTCACTCTATAAATGGTAGTAGACTGAATGACGGACTAGTTCTTGGCGAAGATAAAGAAAACTTGAAACAAAATTCTGTACCAACCTGTCAGGCCAACGTGGTACAAAATGGCCATACGCCCTCCTAATAAGTAAAAATATATTGAAAATTGGGAGAGACCTGCATTCAGAAATTGATTGTAAAATACTCATTTAATTGATAAGATAAAAAAAGAAAAGTTAGGAGAATAAGTGTTAATAGAAATTTTATTCCTTTTACGTAATTAGAGTCAGTTTGCCTTCACAAGTTTGCCGTCAAATTGGTAGAGTCACTGCGGGTACGTCAAGTGTCTTTCCATCTAAACTGACAGGGGGTTAATTAAAGAGAGAGATAGCTACACAGCATTAGTCTTAGATAGAGGGAGAAAGTTATATTTGTCACAGGATGTTACAATTTCAATTCCCAGTTCAGCACTAATAAGGCTTTGCTTATTAGTATTCGGTAATACTTTAGCTCTTTTTCTCATTTCTTTTAAAGTACTCAAAATCTATTATCTTCAGAATGCTCATCAACCCTTAGTAATACAATGGCGCGGAAACCGACGCCTAATAATCTTGATGAAAGTATTTAAATAATTCCTAACCAACAAAATTAAAAAAAAAAACTGCTTCAAAACGGAGCGAATGAATCGATTCAATGTTTATTGCATAAATATGCGAGCCCCTGGCAATCAGAACACTGTTGGCGAAGACACGGAGCTTTGTAAGTATAGATGAGACAACTTTATACAATGTATCTATTGAACAAGCGTAGTGCGTGTGTCAGGTAGATCCAGAATATGATCCAAATCTATCGATGTACAAAGTTTGAATGTGACATAACTGCATTGGGGGCAAGCCTGTAAGTGGTGCACCTGGTGACTAACGGACGTCAAGGTAGAAATTAGGTATATTTCTGACAACGCCTTTTGTGAGTTTATATGTATATTACGAACTAATAATAATATTGAATTAGTCTCCAGAAAACTAGTATTAAAGCATCAAAGTTTAAAAGGTGAATATTTGCGAATGTGGTTTGTTGACCGAGACTTAAATATGAGAGACCACGTGAGCAGATTGCTCAAAAACGAAAAGTTCAAAAATACTCGGATACCAAGACGTGCATGTATGATACGATTAATGATATGCAGAAAGCGAAAGAAATGAGCATGGATTGCGAAGCCTGATGATCTGTCCTCTCTGTTTACCCCGTCAGGGATACAGCGTGAAGATAGTTAAGTTAAGGTTAAGTTGGTTTGTTTGTGACATTTCTCTGCCTAGCTTAACAACGGAACATATTCAAGAAAAGATGTGTTTCAAGTGGGTATTTGAGATTTCTATACAAAAATGAAGTCTGCACAAATCACTTCTGCCATATCAACATCTGTGTTTCGAAGACGAGGCTAGTCAAATTAGGCGCGCTGGGAAGGCCTTACCAAATCAACCGTGCTATAGTCTGGGAGCTCGGAGCTGACGCTAGGTGTCTCGCCTCGCAAATTTTGTTTCGACGTGAATTTATGTCGCTTGTCACGCTTGAGCGAAAAAGCTCGTTATTTGTTCGATATTTGATATGATTTCTGATGCTGCTGTTGTAAATATACGTGTCTATATATGCAGATATGTCAAAGAAAATGATTGGTGTAAAATTGTAAGTGGCTACGGAATCACAACTGATGTAGGTCTGTGTTTAACGGTACGCTTTTAAAAAAACTTCAGGACATTTAATAAGATCTACTAGCGCCTTTTACAAAAAATGCATGAAGGCAATTGTCTACCAGTCAACCTTGGAAGATGCCAAAATAGATTACAGATTAACCAATAATTTGTCTTTTTTTGTCCGTGGTAGACAAAGTAAGATCAGATCAGAGTATTCACTAAACCACTACAGTATTCAGGCTCGTCTCTACCGAGCCATAGGATATGCCATTGACTGAATCTCTCAGTCACTGTGATTCGGAATAGGGATGTCTGAAAATGGAGCTCTCGTAGGGGCCAGATGGACGACCCCATAAGTTATCGTAGAAGCAATTTACACGAGACCCTTTTTTAAAGCGGTGGTGAGCGAGCAAGTGCTAGGAGGCACCCGCCAACCACCACTTGACCTTCGGTGGTTACGGTTAACGGATCGTAAGCGAAAATACTGTCCTGCGTCTGTTACGCGCCATGTTGTTTATCTTCGCGCAAACTTCTTTAACATAAGATAAACTTCTTTATTGACGTATGTGAGAATTTTAAAAGCTGTAAAAAAATGTCGTATAGAACTTCGCTTCACTTCTTACCTTTGTACTCTGGTACACACACTTATTATTATTTTTATATTAAATAGGTATATTATTTTTCATTTTTATGGGCACACAATGAGCAACGATCGTGGTTATGTACCTCATTAGTAAGTCACGATACATTTACTTTGATTTAAATATTTTATTTTGCACAGGTAATTTAAATCTACCTTCAATTCAATTCAATTTATTCATAAACAAAATTAACATTGTATCTGAATGTAATTTACATGAAACCTTATCTATTAAACACACAAACAGGTAATAATAAAATTATAAATAATATTTAAGACAAAATCAATCCTATAAATTAAAACACAATAAATACTAAATACAATCATTAAAATTAACATTAATTATAGAATTTATAAAAATATTGTCATCTGACCCAAAAAATAAATTATATTAGTATTATATTAGTATCTCATATTAAAAAAGTTATGTAAGTAATGCGCTCGTGGCCCCGCGGACTCAGTGTTGTGTATACGATCACTGCGTTAAGCTACATTCACTATGGTTGGTTCTCGGATGGGTGACCACTTTGTGGCAATTACATTTGCTGTGTATAACTTATTCTTTATTTCGTAAGGTGGCTTATTAAAAACCCGTACTACCTGATAGTGTGGACTGTGTTTCACAATATCTAAATACGGAATTATTACACCACTGAAATCCATCCTTCTTGTATTTTCCGCCTTAACCTGTCCGCAAATGACTCATACTCGATTTTTTTTAAAGTTATTTAATTATACCAGTATACATATAAAGACTAGGCAACATGACCATTTTCAGTTCTTTAAAGTATAAAACTTCATTCTCTCACTTTGCAACCTTTGGATGGTCTTCTTTATGTTTATTATCCAACCCAATTAAGAAATACGGAAAATTTTGCTTAATTAAAATTTTATGACAATATACACACGATCTATGACTTTACAACCATTTGGAATTTGGTTGAAAAAACATGTGACAAAAGGGCTAAAATCACCATCATTTACTTTTTGGATATGAATTGGCTCCGTATTTTATATTGTAATATTACAAAAATAATTATAATTTTAAGTAAAAAACCAATTCCTCATTGCCAAATAATAGTATATTAAGTGTTACGTATATTGATTTTGTAACTTTCTATGAATAGAACATAACCTTGTTTTTGTTTCGCCTTTCTTACTCCTTTTTGCTAATAATCACTGATTCTGTAGTAGGTACGTAATTATAATCAAAAATTATAATGACGCGTAAGGCCTTGGCTAATCAGCAAGAGACAAGGCTCCAATTAACGTTGAAAGAGTTACAAATTATGAGGAAGAAATGCGATAAACTGAACAAGGAAAGGGACGAAAATGAGTTGGAACTGCTTGGTATTTTAAGTAAGAACGGACAGCTCAAGAAAGAACTGGCACAGTTGCATTCACTGTATACAGATACCTTACAGGATCGGGATAGGCTACAACTTATAGTTGACAGTTTTGACTCTTGTAGGGATCATTATGAACAATCTTTGAACCAAATTGCAGTACTTAAGGAGGAGCTACAACGATCAGAGATCAAAATATCAAAACTTGAAACTGAGAAACAGAGCACCGTGGTTCAATCTTATCAGAGTTTGTTCGATGAACTGATGGCTACAAGCATAGATACTGCTAAAGCTCACCCTTCCATTATCATAGACCTCACCTCTGATGATGAATCCGGGGGCTGTTCTAAGTCATTGAAAATGATTAAATGTAGTAAAAATAAGTTAAAGAAAGTGTGCAGTGTGGATACTAGTATATTAAGTTCAAGCAGTACCTGCGAGGTATCTGTAATAGAAAAGTTGCAAATAAAAAATAATGAAAAAAATCATAGTGTATTGCGATAAAATGGGTAAAAATTTTGGACATCATTTATCACAGTTAGGTCATTCTGTAATAAATCATACATATCCAGGTGCTTCTTACTCTAAAATTATAGATTTTATTTTGACTGGTACACACTGCATGCAGTCCACTATAGTAGTGCTGGTTGGTAGAAGGGGCAATATTAATAGTGACAAACTTATAAAAAAAATTGATAAGTTATTAAGTCTAAATGTAAAACAAGTCATTTTGTCCACCTTGCCATACAGCACTGCTATGAGCCACAAGGAAAACAACCTAAGATACAAATTAAATATGAAACTACATACCATGGTATCATATTCCAAAAAAATTGAATTATTAGTTTGGAATATTATTTTTAATAATAATAGTCTGTTGACATTAGATAGATATTTTCTATCAAAAACTTTACAACGAAAGGTAGCTCTGTTGTTATCTAATTTTTTAATTTTTCAAGCCAAATTATTGGCAAGTACAACTGTTTTTATTGAGCAGGATAATTTTGACACTTCACTTTTGGAAAATGAAATTCCAAAAAACTAGTTTGTTGGACAACAGATAATAAATCTGGTTAGTTTTGTCAGACTTTGGCCCCTGAGAATAATCATACTAAAAATATTGTTTTTATAAACCTGGTGCACCATAATGTTAGAGGTTTAATAAATGGTACAGATTTAGAGTTGGAGCTATACATTAATGCAAATTCTATTAATATTTTTTGTGCTACAGAGCACTGGTTAAAAGATCATGAAATCACATTGTTGAACTTCATAAATCACCAGGTTGCTAGCTCGTTCAATAGAAAACATTCTAAACGTGGAGGCTCTTTAATATTAATTAATAAAATTTTAAAATTCAAAGAACGTAAGGATTTAGTAGCCCTCTCCATTGAGCGAGTTATTGAGATTGCCAGTATTGAGTTTGGGCATTTCATCTTGTTAAGCGTATATAGTCCCCCTGATGCACCATACATTAAATTTGAAGAAAAGTTTGAAGAAGCACTGTTCAAATGCCAATGTTCTAAGAAATCTATAATAGTTTGTGGAGATTTTAATGTTGATATACTAGATACATCTTTAACTCCATCAGAGAGAAATAAAATGAAAAATATATTTAAATCCTTTAATCTGCATAGTACATTCTTAGAACCTACTCGTATTACAGCCACCAGTGCAAAATGTATTGATAATATTTTTACTGATATTAAACCAATAAATAAAAGTATTGTGGATCCTGTAGAGTCAGATTATCGTGGCCAATGGATAAAGTTTCCTAAAACTAGTAATAAGTCTGCAAAAACAAAATAAATATGTACCAATTAACCAAAGTCGTTTGAATATTTTTAAAGAAAATATAGTAAAGAGATTGCCATATCTACCTGACTTCACTTGTGTAGACCAGTCATATACAAACTTATTTAATTTGGTTAATGATGATTTTGGCAAAGTTTTTACCTCAAAACCTCTACAGATTGGTGGTCGTCCTGTTTTCAGTGATTGGGCTACACCTATAATATACACATATAATTTTAACCAAACCTTTCAGGAATATGTTAAAAATTATTCTAAGATATTTAAACAAACTTGTTATCTTGCAAAGTCAAACTTTATTAAAAATAAAATTTCTAATTCTGTAAATAAAATAAAAATGACTTGGAATGTCATTAACTCTAAATGCGGTAGAACTATGGTGACAGAAAGGGATTTCCACTTAAAAGTAAATGATTGTCATGTTACAGGGGACCTGGTACCTATTTTGACGACTAAATCTTTGTAAGCGTCTTCCAGTTCCTCTGAACATTTATTAGAAGAATCTGTTCCTTATTGCTTGCAAATGCTATCCCACTTTGAAATTCATAAAATATTTCACACAAAACAGTTTGGTTTTACAAAAGGGCGCTCAACTTCCGATGCTGGTGTTGAGTTATTAAAACGTATTCATGAAGCTTGAGAAGACAAGCAAGATGCATTAGGTATATTCTGCGATCTATCCAAGGCTTTTGATTGCGTTCAACATGAAACATTGTGCAAAAAATTACATCACTATGGAATAAGAGGCAAAGCTCTCGACCTTTTGTCTTCATATTTGAACAATAGAATACAATAAAATACTGCAGAGATGGAGTGAATATTATGGAAAGATGTATGCAAGAAAAGACAGAGATGCCACATCGAGATGCCTCAAGTGGAGCTCACTTCGATGCTCCGGATCCCGATGTCATTGAAGTCATTAGTATGAAAGAAATAGAACAAGCGATAAGAAGTATGAAATGTGGTAAGGCTGCGGGAAAAGACAAAGTTACTGCTGAGATGATCAAGTACGGTGGGTCGCGCGTCTGGGACACACTATGTCTGCTATGCAACTTATGCTGGCGGACGGGTGAGGTCCCAGATGACTGGCGAGTAGCAGTTGTAGTACCTATTTACAAAGGGAAAGGCTCGCGCCTAAACTGCTCCAGCTACAGGGCGATCAGCTTGGTCAGCTTAGCTAGTAAGGTGTATGCAAAAGTTATAACGGCACGAATGCAAGAAAAGTCTGAAAGGTATTTATGGGAGGCTCAATGCGGATTCCGACGTGGAAGAGGTTGCATGGATCAAGTGTTTTCTCTCCGCATGATCGCTGAAAAGTTTCTGGCTCTTAGCCAGAAGGTTTTCTGCGCTTTTGTGGATCTAGAGAAAGCATTTGATAACGTTGTGAGAGAAACGCTGTGGGACTTGCTGCCAGGATATGGTGTGGACGGCTCGCTACTGCGGGCAATACAGTCGCTTTATAGGGACTGTAAGGCTTGCGTGCGAGTAGGGGGGGATGTGTCACCTCTTTTTGATGTCTGTACAGGCGTCAAACAGGGATGTGTCATGTCCGCCTGGCTGTTCATAGTGTATCTGGACAGTTGCCTGCAGAAGTTGAAAGATTTTAATATGGGTGTAAATTTGGGTGACTTTACAGTAAACTGTCTACTGTACGCTGATGATGCGGTGCTCATGGCCTCATCAGAGGCCGACCTACAGGCATTAGTCACTAATATGAAAGAGGGGTGTGAAAGTAAGGGTCTCCGCTTGAATGCAAGTAAAACTAAGGTTCTAGTATTTGAAAGAGGTGACGTAAGAACTAAATGCGAGATTAGGGTAAACCAGGAACGTCTAGAGCAAGTGAATGAAATTGTGTATTTAGGAAGTATGTTTAGCGCGGATGGAAGATGTGATTCGGATGTAGAACGGCGAGTAGCTGCCGGAAACAAAGTTAACGGTGCTTTGTCCTAGTTAGTAAAGCGACAAAGCATCGTAAAAGAAGCACGAATGGCGATTCATAACGCAGTGCTAGTGCCAACTTTGCTTTACGGTAGTGAAACCTGGGTATCATGCATGAAAGTAAATTGAATGCTATGGAGATGCGATCACTTCGAAAATTGTGCGGCGTTACCTTGGCCGACCGAATACGTAACGAAGTGATACGCAATATGGCAGGTTTGAATGAAAGTGTCAGCGTTAAGCTGGAAAAGGGCGTGCTCCGTTGGTTTGGACACGTCCAACGAATGAGTGAGGAACGATTGATGAAGAATATATATTGTTCAAAAGTAGAGGGTAGAAGGAGTCAGGGAAGGCCGAGACTTACATATGAAGACCACGTGAGCAGATTGCTCATAAACGGAAAGGTCAAAAGTACTCGGATACCCAGACGTGCGTGTATGAAGCGATTGATGAATCTCGAAGAAGCAAAAGAAGTATGCATGGATCGGCGAATTTTCGATTCGATGATTCGATTCGAATTTTCGAAATTCATGGAGCCTGGCGAGCTGTCCTGTCTGACTACCCCGTCAGGGATACAGCGTGAAGATAGTTAGTTAGTTAGTTGTTTGCCGATGATACCTCATTGATTTTTAAAATTAGAAGACAATTAGATAATTATGACGATGTAAACACTGCAATCACGAGAGTAGTTCATTGGTTCAGCTCAAATAATCTTTGCCTAAATGAAAACAAAACTAAATGTATTAAATTTACTCTACCAAATGTAAAACAAGTTACGGCCAATGTTCAACTTAATGGACAAGTGTTAGAGTTTGTGGAATCAACTGTGTTTCTTGGTATAACTATTGATGCCAATTTGCAGTGGGGCCCACACATAGAAAAGACAGCCTCTAGGTTAAGTTCGGCTGCATACGCTGTAAAAAAGATCAGGACTCTAACAGATGTAGATACGGCTAGAATGGTTTACTTCAGCTATTTTCATAGTATTATGTTTTACGGTATACTCCTTTGTGGGAGTGCTGCAGATGTAAATAACATTTTTGTTCTTCAAAAGCGGGCTGTACGCGCTATATATAATTTTGTGTCTGTCAAAATGTCTGTATATAAGCCACTTACAAAGAGATTCTATCCGAAAACAATGATTCTGGCTCTTATACTACAAACACGAGTGTTCCCGAGAGTCAAGCTTATACGTTGACGATGCTCTTGATAAATGTACCATCGCGGCGCACATTTCTCAAACACTCGAACCGCATGTTTCTCATAAACTTTGCTTATATTTCAATTATTTTATTCTCTATGTTATTTTGCCTGTTATTGCCGAAACGATTTCTTTATTGCCGTGTTGACTGCAAAAGGGCTTGTTAATATATTGTTTTGAGGTTGAAAAGGCATTCTTCATTTTTAGATAAAAAATTGGTATTATGTTTTTTGTACAAACAGGATAATATTTCAATTTCTTGTTCAGCAGTTATTGGCTTTTAACTGAAAATGTACATGGCGTGGCGCAGGATTTATACATACATTTCAGGCTGCATAAAGGGACCTCATCAACGTATATGGGGCCTAAGTCGACCACACCTGCAGGTGGTGCACCTGCCGATCATCAGACCAGACAATGACACATGCACCAGAATGTACCAGGGGGCACGTGACAGTGGCTTTCAATTACGAGTTGTCGTCTTTGTTTTACATCATGCGGGCGGGGCCATTTTGACGTGCCAAATCATCATCATCACTACATTTCATCACTACATATTATAAAACAAAGTCGCTTTTCGCTGTCTGTCCCTATGTATGCTTAGATCTTTAAAACTACGCAACGAATTACGATACGGTTATTTTTAATAGTTAGAGTGATTCTTATGGAAGGTTTTTATATATAATTTGTTAAGTTTTTGTATACATTGACCAAATTTAACGATATTTGTTGGGGATCGCGGAAAAATAAGCTGTCTGGGAGTTTTCAACAAAAACGCTGCCTAAACCCTTTGAGATATAACAAAATAATGTATGGTGGAATTGTGTATATATGTAGTATAATTCTACAAAAAAGTTTGCGACGGTATATGTCTGTCTTTTAAGAATAACATACTATATCCATATTAATCATTCAAATAACCAGCAATTATAAAGCGGAAATCAAATATGCTAATAATCCTTATCATTTCTACCACGTTAGTTGGTTTTACCATTTCATGAAGATTATTTAGTGCCTTTAGACATTGCAAAGTAAATGAATATCTTACGAGTTATAGCAAAATCAAAATGATGCGCAATGAAATTAATTACGGGCCGTGAGGGCGTAGATACTGGCGAGCGGAGAAGTAATCAACTAATTTGGAAAATGTTCATACATTATTGTGAATTTAATAAACGACGGGATTAAATAGGTGCCACGGGTTTCGTTGTATATCACGGGCGAAGCCCGGCGGGTCAGCTAGCATATAATAAGTACTGGACGAAAGGAGCACCAATTGTAAGTGGCATATAGCAACGACAACATTCAACTGTAGCTTATATATTGATGATCGTAATTCAAGTCATCAGTCAGTCTCCCTTACTCCAGGATCCGTCATAAATTGCCTGTCACCGAGTACGGAGCGGCTCAATCCAGTTAGATCCGGTTGGAACCGACCACGTCAGTAACACGAACTAAATTTATGATCGCTGGCCGTTAACTTCTGTGTCTAGATTGATCTGGATATACCTATCTAGTTTTAGAACTATTGCTTTACAATTTTTTGAAGTGAAAACTTCTTTAGCGGCGTTGAGCACTTTTTCTGTAATGGGTATAAAATCTTAAACTCGCGTCAGGACACGTGACCTGATCGAAAAAGCGTAAGATTTTTTTATCATCATCATCTTTACGTCGATCGCGGTCAATTTTTGAAGGAAAAACTTCTTTTAGCGCGGTACGCATATTTTTAGATGAGATAAAATCTCTGGACTCGCGACCATAATCATCATCATCATCTAACGTTGATTCCGGTCATCTACAGGTCTTATTAAATAATGCTGTGTAATCAATTAGGACTCTTTCAGTGTAGAATTATTTTTTATCATCATCATCTTTACGTCGATCCCGGTCAATTTTTGAAGGAAAAACTTCTTTTAGCGCGGTACGCATATTTTTAGATGAGATAAAATCTCTGGACTCGCGACCATAATCATCATCATCATCAAACGTTGATTCCGGTCATCTACAGGTCTTATTAAATAATGCTGTGTAATCAATTAGGACTCTTTCAGTGTAGAATTATTTTTTATCATCATCATCTTTACGTCGATCCCGGTCAATTTTTGAAGGAAAAACTTCTTTTAGCGCGGTACGCATATTTTTAGATGAGATAAAATCTCTGGACTCGCTACCATAATCATCATCATCATCTAACGTTGATTCCGGTCATCTACAGGTCTTATTAAATAATGCTGTGTAATCAATTAGGACTCTTTCAGTGTAGACTTATTTTTCATCATCATCATCTTTACGTCTATCCCGGTCAATTTTTGAAGGAAAAACTTCTTTTAGCGCGGTACGCAATTTTTTAGATGAGATAAATTTTTTTTTCATCATCATCATTAACGTCCATCCCGGTCAATTTTTGAAGTGAATATTCTTTTAGCGCGGTACGCTTATTTTTAGATGAGATAAAATCTCTGGACTCGCGACCATTATCATCATCATCATCTAACGTTGATTCCGGTCATCTACAGGTCTTATTAAATAATGCTGTGTAATCAATTAGGAGTCTTTCAGTGTAGATTTATTTTTCATCATCATCATCATTAACGTCGATCCCGGTCAATTTTTGAAGGTAAAACTTATTTTAGCGCGGTACGCAATTTTTTAGATGAGATAAATCTCTGGACTCGCTACACCCCGTTACCATACGCAGCTATAGTGTGTGCATATATGCATGTACCAACGCGTCTAGATAAATAAGTTATTAATAAATTGAGTTTTCACTTCTGTCGGCACTCCCGGAGTGGTTAGGTTTTTTTGTTACTATTTTTAAATTATCAATGGGCTCACCACCTGTTACGTGGGACAAAAATGCATACAATGTATTCATAACCCAATTAATAGGTGGTGAGCCCATTGCCGTGATGAAATAGACAGACGCAGGTTGTGGCTACTGGCTCTGTATGTTTGTCCATCCAAGTAAAGAAAAGAAAATAAAATCCAAAAAAAAGTAATTAAGTGAAACTCAATTTTGAAGTATATTTCTTTAATCGAGAGTATTAGTATACATGTTTAGTTTGGAATAAAGTTGTGTCATATTACAAGATGCTAAAATTAATAAGTAAATCGAAGCACATAATGAGAATTATTCTATTTAGCATTTGAATAAACGTTTGTGTTGAAAAGTTTAAAAAGAATTATTAATTCAAATCGTTGGAAAAGAATATACAACGAATATTTAAGTCAAAACAAAGTGAGGCTCCGCGACGGTTGTGACGTCACAAGCCGCCATTATTCTCTCTCACGCTCGCATACGGGTCAAGAACATACTCTTGACACATTACACTGTCGATCTTATTTCTAGACTACCTGAGCGCGTCAGTACACCAACCTACGATGATTTATCAACCGACTTTCAAAAAGGAACTAGAGCTTTTTTATATAAATAATTTTAGAATATAAAAAAAACTAACTATCTTCACGCTGTATCCCTGACGGGGTAGTCAGAGAGGACAGATCGCCAGGCTTCGCGATCCATGCATACTTCTTTCGCTTCTTCGAGATTCATCAATCGCTTCATACACGCACGTCTGGGTATCCGAGTACTTTTGACCTTTCCGTTTTTGAGCAATCTGCTCACGTGGTCTTCATATGTAAGTCTCGGCCTACCCTGACTCCTTCTACCCTCTACTTTTGAACAATATATATTCTTCGTCAATCGTTCCTCAATTTTAGAATATATACTTCTAATATTACAAAGCTGAAGAGTTTGTTAAGTTGAAGACGCTAATCTCAGGAACGTCGATCGGATTTGAAAAATATTTTGGTGTTTGCTAGCCCATTTATCAAGGAAGGTTATAGGCTATATATCATCACGCTACTACTCTGGAGAGCGGAGCAGTAATCATAAATGTCGACAAATCGAGCAAATTTTTATGCATTATTGTAAAATTTATAAGCGACGGGATCAAAGAGGTGCGACCGGGGTTAGAAGTAGGTCACGGGCGAAGCCGGGGGGTAACCTAGTAATAAATTTAAAAAATGTTGAGACCTTAGAAATCGCGGAAAAATCTCTTCCAATATCTTTGGTTTACACAGCCTCGGTAGCGCAAGGGGTAGTGTATGCGACTGCTGCGCTGAGGGTTTCGGGTGTAGATATTTGTGTAATCCGCTAATTATTGTTTCGGAGTTTACTGTGTATAATGTATATATTTATATAAGTATATTAATCAGTTGTCTAGATCCTATACCTAAATGGCGCTTAGCCCAAAGCAAGCTTATCTAGGCATATTAGCTTACTTAGGGCTACACGGCGCTGTGTAAAAAAAATGTGTGTGTGTACTTATGTACCTACACGTGTTAAAAGTTATACAGCTTTAGTCTAATAAGATTTCATCACATATACCGCAAGGGCAGCGAAGTCATGGAGCTCCCGGGTGGGATGCTCGCGCTTTGGTCTGGAGTACCAGAGAGCGAGCATGGCAGTCGGGGTGTTGGAATTTTGCTGTCCTCGCGATTGGCCTCCGGTATGTATGAGTACAAACTGATAGGTCCTAGAATCCTCTGGATCCGTGTAAAACTTGGTTTGACGAAGATTTTCCTGGTAGCTGCTTACGCGCCAGTATCTTCGTCGAACGCGAGTGAGCTAGAGGACTTCTGGGAGAGTATGAGAGAAGCTCTAAATGTGATAGAAGGAAATGAAAGACTTATAGTATGTGGAGACTTGAATGGATGGGTGGGTACCGCTCGCGATGGTTTTGAGTCGGTACTCGGGAAGTATGGGGATAAAAGGGTGAACGACGCTGGCAAGCTAATACTGGCATTTTGTAAGGAAAAGGATTTGTTTGTGGCGAACACAATGTGCAACCACAAACAAATTCATATGTATACGAGGAGATGTAAGTCAAAGAGAAGCATGATAGATCTATTCCTAATGGATAGTCGGGTCCGTAAACAGGTGATGGACACAAGGGTTTATCGAGGCGCTGAGCTGGGATCAGACCACTACCTAGTCATAACTAGGATTAGGGGTCTGTTCGCGGGTTGGCGTCATCGTACCGAGTGTCCTGAACCTGAGCCGACTTATAGCATCAAAAGCTGGAAGCTGCAGGATGCATCCATTAGGGATAAATATAATGAAAGGGTAGCCGAAAAGCTTGGCGAAGTCAATGTAAGCAGTGAGAATGTGGAAAGTGTATGGCAGAACCTTAGGGATAGTATGATAAATGCCGCTGTGGAAGTGTGTGGAGAAACGAAAAGAGGCAGTAGTAATAAGCGTGATGCATGGTGGAATGAGGAAGTGAAAGAAGCAGTTCGAATGAAGAAGAAAGCATGGCTAGACTACTTAGCCTCGCGGAATGATTTTAATATGAAAGAGAGATACAAGCTGCAGAAAGTTAACACGAAGGCACTTATAGAAGAAGCTCGTGAAAGGTGCAGAATGAAAGCGGATGAAAGGTGGTCGTCCAATTTCCGGGATAATGCCAAGCTCTTCTGGAAAGAGGTAGGCAAGACCCGGAGTTGTTCGGCAATCTGCAGTATGAATAAAGTGCTTAGTGTTAACAATGACGTCCTAACAGACCAAAGTGACGTCCTGCAGAGATGGAGTGAATATTGTGGAAAGATGTATGCAAGAAAAGACAGAGATGCCACATCGGGAAGTGGAGCTCACTTCGATGCTCCGGATCCCGATGTCATTGAAGTCATTAGTATGAAAGAAATAGAACAAGCGATAAGAATTATGAAATGTGGTAAGGCTGCGGGAAAAGACAGAGTCACTGCTGAGATGATCAAGTACGGTGGGTCGCGTGTCTGGGACACACTATGTCTGTTATGCAACTTGTGCTGGCGGACGGGTGAGGTCCCAGATGACTGGCGAGTAGCAGTTGTAGTACCTATTTACAAAGAGAAAGGCTCGCGCCTAAACTGCTCCAGCTACAGGGCGATCAGCTTGGTCAGCTTAGCTAGTAAGGTGTATGCAAAGGTTATAACGGCACGAATGCAAGAAAAGTCTGAAAGGTATTTATGGGAGGCTCAATGCGGATTCCGACGTGAAAGAGGTTGCATGGATCAAGTGTTTTCTCTCCGCATGATCGCGGAAAAGTTTCTGGCTCTTAGCCAGAAGGTTTTCTGCGCTTTTGTGGATCTAGAGAAAGCATTTGATAACGTTGCGAGAGAAACGCTGTGGGACTTGCTGCCAGGATATGGTGTGGACAGCTCGCTACTGCGGGCAATACAGTCGCTTTATAGGGACTGTAAGGCTTGCGTGCGAGTAGGGGGGGATGTGTCACCTCTTTTTGATGTCTGTACAGGCGTCAAACAGGGATGTGTCATGTCCGCCTGGCTGTTCATAGTGTATCTGGACAGTTGCCTGCAGAAGTTAAAAGATTTTAATATGGGTGTGAATTTGGGTGACTTTACAGTAAACTATCTGCTGTACGCTGATGATGCGGTACTCATGGCCTCATCAGAAGCCGACCTTCAGGCATTAGTCACTAATATGAAAGAGGGGTGTGAAAGTAAGGGTCTCCGCTTGAATGCAAGTAAAACTAAGGTTCTAGTATTTGAAAGAGGTGACGTAAGAACTAAATGCGAGATTAGGGTAAACCAGGAACGTCTAGAGCAAGTGAATGAAATTGTGTATTTAGGAAGTATGTTTAGCGCGGATGGAAGATGTGATTCGGATGTGGAACGGCGAGTAGCTGCCGGAAACAAAGTTAACGGTGCTTTATCCCAGTTAGTATAAATTGAATGACACAGACGTGCGTGTATGAAGCGATTGATGAATCTCGAAGAAGCGAAAGAAGTATGCATGGATCGCGAAGCCTGGCGATCTGTCCTCTCTGACTACCCCGTCAGGGATACAGCGTGAAGATAGTTAGTTATAGTTAGTTAGTTATACCACAATTCTCTGTTTGTAATAGGAATGATAAATTAGTAAGAAAAAACATCAATAGAATGAAAACTACTTTCAATGTAGTTATAAGTTGTCATGTAAACACTTATCAGTTAACTTCAGGGTGTTTATAAGATTTCATGGAAACACTAATCAGCTAACTTCATGGTGTCGGTTTTTAGCGACGGTCTGCGCGCGCATCGTAAAAATTTTACTCTTATCATTTTCCCTGACGCGCCAAAAGTAGTATAGCGTCAAAAAGTCACACAATATATATTTTTGGTTCAAATTCCAGAGCGCCATCTACCCCAAATTAGGCTAATAGTTATACCACAGTATAAAGAGCAAACCTATCAGTAGCGTTACGCCTTTGAAGTTGACAAAAATGCCGACAACGTCTAGACAGTGATTCGTGTAGGGTTGTCACAAGTTCACAAGGCTGATGTTTTTTATAAGTTATTTATTAACTTGTACTCGCAATCACCTACCAACATTAAAATATAATATCTTAATCTTAATAATTATAAATGTGAAAGTTTGTAGAGATGTTTATTACTCTTTCACGTAAAAACTACTGAATAGATTTTAATGAAACTTTACAATAATATAGCTTATACATCGGAATAACACATATACTTTTTATCCCGGGAACAAGTTCTTATGGGAAACGGGAACGGGAAAACTTCTCTACACTGGCGAAGCCGCGGGCGTCAACTAGTATGTATATATAATATATCAATAATATAAGTACCGATTTAAAAAAAGGATCTGAGATTTCATCAATTGCCGCACACGGAAGTAAATAAGGTTCATTTCATGTCGAATCGATAGTTTTTTTTTATGAGAAATCGTTTACGAAATGGCTGCCGCGTAGTAGATATAAAATTATGGGGTTTCTAGCAATCAATATGGCCGCCGAACTATTCTTATAAAATTTCATGTTGGGTATCGTATAAAGGGTATTTTGGTATGCTGAGTACGAATTTCGTGTTAATTTTGCTATCCAATATGGCCGCCGCGTCGTGGTTTTCAAATTTCATGTTGGGTATCGAATAAGGGGTTTTTTGGTATGCTGAGTACGAATTTAGTATTAATTTTGCAATACAATATGGCCGCCGCGCCGTGGTTATAAAATTTCATGTTGGGTATCGTATAAGGGGCTTTTTGGTATGCTGAGCACGAATTTAGTGTTAATTTCGCCATCCATAATGGCCACCGTGTCGTTATAAAAAAAATCAAGGGAATGGGAGCGTGAACCAGGAATGAGAATTGACGATGAGAACTAGGGATGAGAAATGGGAACTGGAAGCTGGGGATGGGAACTGGGAATTCAAACAAGGGTGAGCTGTCATGTGTGATCTCATATTATTATGTTTCTTCTTTTCACGGGTATCTTTTTTTTTTTATGAAGATACCCGGGTTTTTGGTAGGCGTACATGGGGACATACTGGTCCAACACGCAGAGGCCCTTTGAGAATTTTAATCTAAAAGGAAATGGGACCCCCTCTGCAGACAGTCCACGTCCGTCTTATGTAGAAGAACGATAATGGATCACCTCCAATGGGAGTTAAACTATTGTAAAATATGCTAACTAAGAAATGGGCTATTGGGTTGGGGGTTTGATGAACTAGTTGATTATAAGTATGGATAAAGGCGGCGTCTGCCACATTAATATCTGATTATCCTAATTTTGGCAGACGGTGACTCCAACTCACTAGATGGGCCCCCTATACAATCGCCATAGGCATGATAAGCCTGTAAGGCGACAGGAGGCAACAGCGGTGTGAGCGGCTTGGGGTGTCGAGCGGTGCGGCGCCGGTTTCACCATCGCGGGTCAGACCCGGAGCGGGCTTCCCCGTAGTTATACCCTTGAAAATGACACTTCCACCCCCGAGCATATAGCTCTGGCTCCCTCCCTCTGACCGGCCAATTAAGGCAAGCCGAAGTTGATATTTGCTGCACTCCCGGGAGTAGCACTCTCACTGCTCACCCATTAGCCCATTAAATGCTACCGGTGCAGAAGGGCAACAAAACTCTGAGGAATCGGGACCGATGTGTAGCCACGCACATTCAGCTCGCCACAAGCTGCCCTGCGGATGTGAGCTTTTTAATAACTTTCTGATAAATTTTTTTGTTGATATCAGAAAGTGGATGACTCAAAAAGCGAATCTACTATTCCCTCATAGGCGTTAATCCTATAAAAGATTACGACTGTCCTCGAGGGGTATATATTATTATTATTAATTTGTTCAATTTGTCACCGCCCCGATGAGCACTCTAAAAAAAAAACAAATTCTATTGAGATACGAAGTTCATCGGGTATATTAGGTATATTATTAGTAGTTAATGATAAATATTTTCGGTTTTTGACTAACTGGACTTAATGCTACTGTTGTTTTCAACAAAAAAATATTGGTTACGCTTTGAACAAGTTTAAATAATAATTATGACGAAAAACTTGAACACAGGATAACATAGTATAGAGTATAGTTATAATCCCACATGTGTGGCTCCGCATACCATAATAATCTTATGCGATACCCAACATGAAATTTATAACAGTTGGCGCGGCGGCCATATTGGATTGCAAAATTAACACGAAATTCGTACTCAGCATACCAAAAAACCCCTTATACGATACCCAACATGAAATTTTATAACCACGGCGCGGCGTCCATGTTGGATTGCAAAATTAACACTAAATTCGTACCCAGCATACCAAAAAACCCCATAAATGATACCCAACATGAAATTTGAAAACCACGGTGTGGCGGCCATATTGGATTGCAAAATTAAAATAAAATTCGTACTCAGCATACCAAAAAACCCCTTACACGATACCCAGCATGAAATTTTAAAGTCACGGCGCGGCAGCCATGATGGATTGCAAAATTAACACTAAATTCGTACTCTGCATACCAATAAACCCCTTATATAATACCCAACATGAAATTTTATAACCACGGCTCGGCGGCCATATTGGATTGCAAAATTAACACGAAATTCGTACTTAGCATACTAAAAAACCCCTTATACGATACCCAACATGACATTTTATATCCATGGCGCGGCGGCCATAATGGATTGCAAAATGAACACGAAATTTGTATTTAGAATATTAAGAACCCCATGAATTAAAGAAATCTATACAAAAATTCAAAAATCATAACAAGCGGTCGTGAATGCGTCAGCCCTGAAAGACTGTCCCTCCCGCGTCTCGTCCCTTGTCCCCCGCACGATTGCTCTTTCTAGACAGCTTCGTCGACCGACTGTATGTCTTTCGGCTGTGGTTATACGCTAACTTCTAAGCCCTCGAGTGGAGCCCAGGTACCATTTATATACTCTTCTCCTTATTATCACAGTATAAAGAGTAAACCTATGTCTTTCGGCTGTGTTATTATTCGATGTCTCTTGTAAATATAAAAATATCCCAACAATATCGTGAAGGCAACTCATAACATTCAGAAATATTATCTTTGAATCGGCATAAACAGGTTTCGAGATAACAAAATAGCTGAATGGTCCGTTGAAATATTTTCTTGTGAATTTGAATTTATTACGAAACATTTTTCTGTTTTATGTTCGATGTGCAATTCTGTGATAATTTTTTCTCGCTGTAAGAACAAATATATAGTCATTTGTAAAACACCAGCAACCTGCTAGGAGTAGATAGGCAAGGTCAAACCCAACAACATTTGTTCTACCACTTTTGGCATTTCGTTACACAGCGAGTACTATCGTACATCTAAACTTCGAGCTCCGTCATGGGTTTTTGCTCATTCGCTTAAAATAATTCCTGGATCTCTTTTTTGTCACGTACTGAAATTGTGTATTTAGGAAGTATGTTTAGCGCGGATGGAAGATGTGATTCGGATGTAGAACGGCGAGTAGCTGCCGGAAACAGAGTTAACGGTGCTTTGTCCCAGTTAGTAAGGCGACAAAACATCGTAAAAGAAGCACGAATGGCGATTCATAACGCAGTGCTAGTGCCAACTTTGCTTTACGGTAGTGAAACCTGGGTATGTCAGCAGATGCATGAAAGTAAATTGAATGCTGTGGAGATGCGATCACTTCGAAAATTGTGCGGCGTTACCTTGGCCGACCGAATACGTAACGAAGTGATACGCAATATGGCAGGTTTGAATGAAAGTGTCAGCGTTAAGCTGGAAAAGGGCGTGCTCCGTTGGTTTGGACACGTCCAACGAATGAGTGAGGAACGATTGACGAAGAATATATATTGTTCAAAAGTAGAGGGTAGAAGGAGTCAGGGTAGGCCGAGACTTACATATGAAGACCACGTGAGCAGATTGCTCAAAAACGGAAAGGTCAAAAGCACTCGGATACCCAGACGTGCGTGTGTGAAGCGATTGATGAATCTCGAAGAAGCGAAAGAAGTATGTATGGATCGCGAAGCCTGGCGATCTGTCCTCTCTGACTACCCCGTCAGGGATACAGCGTGAAGATAGTTAGTTAGTTAGTTACTGCATGCGTAGATGAATGATGGATGTGCGCGCATCAATGCGGTTGAAAAAGGTCAAGGACGCTGCTTCTTTCTATACGTATGGTTAAAACATTGTCGAATAAGACAAGCATCCGATAAGTTTGCGGCACTAACACTGCCGACCCTTTATGAACCTTCTAAGACCCCTTTGGAAGAACTGCATATATTTGACGTTCGGAAAAACCAAGGCAGGGAGTTCATTCCACAATCTTTTTCGATTAATTCTATCTACCTACTAATATTATAAAACTGAAAAAAATTGTTAGGTTGAACGTGCCAAACCGTGCCGTAACCTATTTGTCGAGGAATAGGCTATACATATACCTATCATTATGTTACTACACGGGAGAGCGGAGCAGTAATCATAAAAGGCAATAAATTGAAAAAAATTACGTTATTGTAATGATGCATGGTTTAAATTGGGTACCATTGGCGTATTGAAATAGACTGGCTGAGGTATTGAAATAGGTGGCGAAATGCTATTGAATCTTGTTTTGTTTTAGCAACTCCCATGAAACCAGGTAACCATTTATAAACGTTTCCGTGCCTCCCAAAGCACGGAAACGATCTTTATAAAGCGGTCACCCATATGTTGACCAACCATACCCAAAGATGCTTGACGCAGTGATCGTTTACAGAGCACTGAGTTAACGGGGTACGAGTGCATTAAAATGTGTAAAAAGGTATGGACACCTTCTGGCTAAGATCATGAAAGCAAGGGCTCCTGTGCTGCTAAAACTGTCTTATGGCGGTGTTGTTTAGGCACAACAGCACCTCCGTACGACAGGTTTAACTATTACAAGTGCAACAATATAGCACGTGTGTACAAGTGCTGACGTCGACTGGGTAGCACGGCAAGGAATACACCTCAAATATACTCATACAGTAAACAATATTTATATTGTTTACTTGTAATATTTATTTGTTTAGTATATATTTATATTGTTTACTTCTATCCATTCTTTATCTTAATGACTACTTCTAAACCCTACCTGAATTTGAAATCTAGGGTCCACTTTATTTGACTGCTCTCAGCAAACGTTTGTTTTTTGCTTTGTTGAGAGGGATTGTTGTCTGACGTCACAACCTTGCAACCCGTCGGTTAGTCAGGTGCACCGCAAGTGAGGTCGCTTGGGATCCAGCAATCTTAGAGGGCTCCTTACATTCTGTGTTTGCTTTCATCCATTTCCTCTTATCACAAAAGATGCATCCATTGCGAGTATTATAGATAATTCAACTCATTATGAATGTTTTTGGATACCTGATATAAAACATTCCTGTATTTAAGTAAATATTTATTTGTGTTTACTCTTGTGGCGAGTACTCTCATATCAACACGTATTTTCGCCTTAGCCGGTAGCTAGTGTAATCTGTAACATGTTGTGCCAAAAGAATGTAGTCGTATCTGGAGTGATCGTTACTGCTGGAGTGGTATTCGGGTTCGCAGGTGAGAATCAATCTAACCTAACTGATTTCTGCATAGCACACATGTGTGATGTTATTTTGGGTGATATACCTCACCTGTGGGTGTACACGTTCCGTTCAATATCTCCTGGGCCCAGAGGACTTAATCTGCTGGCAGTGCACCTGCTGCTTAATGGATGAGGCAACGAAATAGGCAGTCGTTTCCAACAATGTTGAAAATGAAAAGTCAAACGATAGCTGCTCCTAGCAGCTAAATAAAAGTGGAAGCCAGAATACAAATCTAAGTAGGATTTGGAATACTTTGAGATGAAGAGACAGATTGGCCTTACGAACTGGTACAGGGATTTGTTCTCTTCGCCATGCTCTCGTCTGTTAGTCAGCACGTGCCCCACTTGCAGGGGAGGCTAGCTTGGGCCCCGAAGTTCTAAGAGGAGCTCTATTGCAACCAGATGAGATTAAACAGAGCGAAACTATGATTTTTTTGATTGATTATGTATTTGCTTGTTTGGGGTTGTAGCAAAATCCAGTTGTCGTAAAATTTATGCTGTTGCATGTTTAATCTTAATCTGTTCAACACATATGTAGATAGTGTTTGAACTCTAGATGCTGTACATTGAAGAGGTCAGAGTAAAGTGGATCATTTATAGTCTCGCGGCTTCTGTGGGGTAATTAAATGTCATTCGGCGGGTTAACAAAGACTATCTTTCTCTTAACGTCCGCAATGATCGTAACAACCTCCGTATCGACCGCATGTCGTTCACTTCGCCCACAAAACATAGGTGGGTTTTAATGGCCTTACATCACTCAAAATTTGAGTTCCACCTATAACTTTCACCCAACGAGGCCTTTTTACGTTAGTGGAACGGCAATTTCGCGGGAACGCTGTCGTGGGCGTTAAGTGGAACACACCTAAAATGTCACAGGATATGTGACGTCTTGAAACGTTTAATACAGTCTATTGACCGTTTCAACCAATAGACTCAAAATTTTTGACGTGTGAATTTTAAGTTTATGTCACAGCCGATTGCAGAAACTAATAGCTGTGGCCCTAAAGCTTAATTTTAATGGAAAGTTTTCTATAATTTTAAACTTATTTATTTGTATAATTTTAACTAATGTACCTGGTCGCTTTTTATGTTATAGGAACTTCAGTGCAACCAAATATACTTACGCCCCAACACTCGCTGACATGGGCTCCCACACCTTGGCTAGGAGCACTGAGTGTGGAGGGAGACTGTAAGTAGCTTGAAGCTTTTCCCAGTTGTTTGCAAACTGCACCGCGATATGGAGCCTGTGATCAGTTTTATTAACGGCACATAGCAATGGTGCTCGCTGCCTCGCTCGTGCCCTAATAGAGATAAATGTACTTTTAATACCGCGCTAAGTTTACGTCTGGCTGTAGCCGAAAATAGCATACACATATTCATCATCATCCGAGCGTCTGTCCCAGTTGCGTCTCGCGACGGCCGGGGTCCGCTTTCCTACATTTTCTCCTCCACTTCGCACGGTCATCGGCATCCCCTGTAGTGAGACCATTGTCACGCATGTCATCCCTTACCACGTCAAGCCAGCACTTCTTGGGTCTTCCCCTCTTACCGGGACCCGGCGGGGCTGACATGGCCAGACATTTGTTACCTACGTAGCCCGGCGGTTGCCGCAAGACGTGACCATACCAGCGAAGGCGACACTCTTGCAACTTGTCTGCAATGTCACGGACGTGAAGGCTGCCGCGGATGCGAGAGTTCCTCACGCGGTCCATCCGCGTGACTCCACACATCCACCGCAGCATCTTCATTTCTGTGACACGCAGCTCCTGCTTGTGTCGCTCCAATATCGGCCACGTCTCACTGCCATGTAAAAGGACAGGTCTAATAATGGTTTTGTAGACCTGTCCCTTCAACCGGATCGGCATTTTAGGGTCACAAATGACACCGGTCACAGAATCGGAGTCACAGTACATGTCCCGGATAGTGTCAATATAGACCTCTGGAACCCCTTTGCCCACCAGATCATCGCACGAGGAACACAGTCGAAGGCCTTCTGCATGTCTAGAAACAAACAGTGCAGAGGCGTGTTCTTCGACCTGTATTTCTCTGCGACAACCCTCAGGGCAAAAACAGGGTCCGTGGTCCCATGACCAGGGCGAAACCCATATTGACACTCCGAGAGAGTACACTCCTGCCGGATCCGAGAGTCTATAATCCTCTCGAAGATCTTCATGGTGTGGGACATCACCTTTATACCGCGGTAGCTCCCGCACTCCTGCACTGACCCCTTACCTTTGAAGACTGGAGTAATAATACTCAGTCTCCATTGGTTTGGGATCTGCCCGCTGAGGAGTATGCGGTTAAAAAGGTTTACTAAGATGCCCACACCGCGAGGACCCATCGCCTTCCAGGCTTCGATGGGGACTCCATCGGGTCCGACAGCTTTCCGATTCTTCATGCGGCGAAGCGCAGTCAGGACTTCTCCAGGCGTTACCGGTGGCACTAGTCCCTGATTTGGAGGGAGGTCCGGAGACTGCACCTCTTTATGCTGTTTATTAAGCAGCTCGTGGAAGTACGAGCGCCATCTCTCCTTAACCGCGAGGTCTTCGCTTAACAGGTTGCCCTCAGGGTCTTTTACACAGCGACACTTGGATATATCCTGTGCCGCTTTGACCCTGGAGCGCGCCAGCTTATAGATGAGCTTCTGCCCCTCAGACGATTCCAGCTTATCATACAAAGGTTGTAAGTGGTCTCGTCTGGCTCTGGCTACAGCTCTCTTTGTGGCGCGCTTGGCAGCCCTGTACGCATCGCGGTCTTCGGGAGATCCGGTCGCTTGCCACTTTTTAAAGAGGGCTTTCTTCTCCTTGGTCTCCCTCAGGACTGCGTCGTTCCACCACCAAGTTTCCTTGTCACATTTGCGTCCACCCTTAAACTCACCGAGTACCACCCTCGCCGCTCCAAGGATGGCCGCCTGAACTTTGTCCCAGTAATCTTGAACTGGTTCGCCTTCAGTGTCGGTGCACTTGTCACCGACAGCTGAGACAAACTCCTGGGACCTAGTTTCATTAAGCAGCCACCATCTGATGCGGCGCTGGCACCGCTCGATGCGTTTGCCTTTAGGCTTCACGCAGAGGTCCATGACAAGGAGACGGTGTTGTGCAGTAAGACTCTCACCGGGTATGACCTTGCAGTTGGCCACCTTGCCGATGCTGTGTCGCCTAGTGAGTAGGAAATCGATCTGAGTTGTACGCCTCCCGGTCTTGTAGGTGATGAGATGTTCGGATTTCTTTTTGAAATACGTGTTCACAATGGCCAGATCGGCAGCCGCACACGTTCTGAGGATAGTTTCTCCTTCAGCGTTGCGGGTGCCGTATCCAAAACCACCATGAACACGCTCAAACTCCTCACACCTCTCACCCACATGACCGTTTAAGTCGCCGCCTGTGGCGCGTAGGCACTTATCAGGTAGGTAATAATCCCATCGATAAGCACCCTCACGATCATAAGCCGGTCGCTACAGCGTTTCACCTCCAAGATGCCGCTCTGCAGCCCTTCGGAGAGCACCACGGCCACCCCGTTCTCCCCACCAGGCGCACCCGTGTAGTACAGCTTGTAGCCTTTCTGTAAAGGCCGGGCCCTGTTGCCCTTCCACCGAGTCTCCTGCAGGAACGCCATGTCGCCCTCCGCCTGGAGAGTACATCGGCCAACTCTACCGCACGCCCAGTCAGCGTGCCAATGTTCCAAGATGCGAAGCGGATTCGGGTTGGGGCTAACTTCTTTAACCGTGCTGGCCCGACACACGGCAGCCCTAGCCCACTTGCCACAGGAGTCGGGCGGGGCTCCTGCGCGCCGTTTTGCGGCGGCGCCCTATCCCTAGCAGCTTTCTTATTATACTTTTCCATTATGTTTTGGCGGGTGGCTTTTATGGGAGCGACGCCCTCAGACCTCCCAACCCCAGAGGGGAAAGCCAGCGCCAGAGCCTCGTCCGTTAGTCAGCAGGTGCACGCACTAGCACGGGAGGTTGACTTGGGCCCCGAAGATCTTGGTGGGGCCCCTTACACCCATACTGCATACACATTACGACTGCATACACATATTAGTAGCCTGTTATTCCTATGTGGTTTTTTTTTATACCAGAGGTGGCAGACAAGCATACGGCCCACCTGATGGAAAGTGGTCACTGTAGCCTATGGACGTTTGCAACACCAAAGGTGCAGCACTTGCGCTGCCGACCCTTTCTAAACCTTGGAACACCCCTTTTGAAGTACCTCATACTGTAAACGTTCGGGAAAACCCAGGCAGGAAGTTCTAGAGTTTCCAGTTCTAGTATTTAGTGTAATCGTATGAGGTGACGCCCCCTGACACGCATGTTTCTTGATATAGAGTAATGTGCCTCTAGTAGGGCGCGTGTGACATTGTTTCCATGCTCTGTGATTAACGAATAGAAAAACGATTTGAATGACTTTGCGCTTATATTTAATAATGAATAAATAAATATCGTTGGGACAACTTCCACAACGCCATCTGATTCCAAACTAAGCAGAGCTTGTACTATGGTTACCAGATAACTGATAAACATACTTATATATTTCTAAATACATATATATTACATACATACATACATATTGTCACGCCTTTATCCCCGAAGGGGTAGGCAGAGGCATAATAACCGCCCACATTTTACCGTATGCATTTTTGTCCCACGTAACAGGTGGTGAGCCCATTGCCGTGTTGAAATGGACAGGCGCAGGCTGTGACGACCTGCTGTTGAAATTTTTAAGCCACCCATAAGGCCGTCAACTTGGCTTAACGACTGCCATTTTATTGGCCACCGGGACCAACGATTTAACGTGCCTTCCGAAGCACGGAGCTGGAGCGGGTCTAAAAATTAAAAATTTAATAAAATAAAATGTGTCTATTTTAGATGTAAAATTTAAATGAAATTTTGAACCTGTTGCCTTTTTAGTGAGTTGGTAACAAAAAGGTTAAAAGGTCTTTTGTGCTAGACCCTAATTAGCACGACCAATTAAAGTCTTGGTAGTCTCGAACTGACATACACGTTGTTACAATTCAATATTCAAAAGTGTAAAAGTGTATTATTATCACATTCTCACGTGCGCGTACTTCAATTACATGCAATTATAACGTCTCATGATGGTACTCAAATGGCCCGGTTAAAGGAAGTCAGGGACCTAGGAGTTAACTTTAGCACGGAGCTAACGTTTCGTAATCATATTGTCATATGTTGCAGGAAAGCATATAGAAATTTAGGATTTATGCTACGTACAGCTCGTGCCTACACAAACATCAAAGCAATTATCGCGTTATATAACGCTTTGGTTAGGAGTCAATTGGAGTGCAATGCAGTCATCTGGGCCCCCCATGAAACTAAATATAATATTTGGACCCTCTCCAGAATGAGACTATCATGCTGGAGAGGGTCCAAAATAAATATATTCGGTTTTTATTCATACGGTTGTATGGAGTGTACCCCTTCTACCCACTCATGTATCCAACCCTGTTCGTCCTGGGCATGGTTGGATATAATGAGTTGAAAGTAAGGAGGCAGTTCTCCCTCGTGTCATATATATTTAAACTTTTAAGAGGTAAGCTACACAATGCTGGTCTGCAGGCACCTGATAGGTACGTTTGGCGACGACTTCGACCTCGCCTGCTAGTGGTGCCGAACGCACGCACCAAGCTGCTGAAGGAGGCGCCACTGTCACGGCCTGTCCTCAACCATGTGGCAGAGGAGACCGATATATTCTATTGTTCTCTGAGTGAATTCACTAAGGTAGCATTGTATGTAATAAGTTATATTACCTAGTACATTAAATGTTATTTTATGTATTTTGATATGCCTAATCTGTCGCATTGGGTTCTGCCTGTCATGATAGATGTACGGTTCAGATAAAAAAAAAATAAAAAAACATATTATAGATAAATAACATCCAGACACAGAATAAACCACCGTGGTTATCACACAAAGTTTTATGCTGGGTGGGAATCCAACCCAGCCCTTGTGTAGCAGTCAGATACACTCCACAGAGGCAGTTATTCACTACCTGACTCCATACCCTGTAACCCAAAATTATCGGGCAAATTTTCATACGTTTTAAAAAATGTATGAAAATGTGCCCGATTTGTTGATGTTTATGGTTACTGCTCCGCTCTCCTAGGCAGTCTAACCTAACCTAACCTAACCTAAACCCCGGACGAGATCGACCGCTGGAGACAGTCAGCTCGCGACGATATCTTCCGGAAGTGGCCCGAGAGGTTGGTAGGCCCCTCAGTTAGCTCCCGGCTCGTGGGGGCTGTCCGGCCCGTCCTGCGGGCTTGGGTAGAGAGGGCACACGGAGCGCCGTCATTTCACCTCAGTCAGCTCCTCACAGGGCATGGCGTATTCGCCAAGTACCTGTGGGAGGTGGCTGGGGTGGAGCCGGACCCCGTGTATCGTCACTGCTCAGGTGGCGTCGTGGACACGGCGGAGCACACACTCGCCGTGTGCCCGGCGCGGGGCGGGCCGCGTATCGCCCTTACGGGCCTTGTCGGTATTAATTTGTCGCTGCCGGCTGTGGTGCAAGCCATGGTCGGCAGGCAACAGTGTTGGGCCGCCGTCGCCTCGTTTGCTAGCGAGGTGATGGCGGCGAAACGTGAGGAGTTGCGGGTGCGGGAGCGTACGGGACAGACGCTTCCGCCCCGCCGTCCGGTTCGGGGGCGTCGTCGTGCTCAATACATGCGCGCCCCCGAATAGTGTCTGGCCGTGGGCGGAAGGTCGGGGGACCCCGCTCAACTGGCCACTTGGCGTCGGGCACCCTTTCTGTGTTCCAGGGGGTGCCCAATTTTTGCGCACGCCCGTACCGGCCGCTCTCACCTCCTCTGCTTACAGAGGAGCGCTCGAGAGCGGTGGATGTTCGGGCTAGTTCCTCAGCTCCTTAGGGAGCTCCGGGGTGGTCGCTTATCGACCGCCCCGAGTCGGACCCCTCCGTTCTGGGGTGCCCCTTGCCGGCTCGCAGTGATTTAACCTCAGGCCTACCCTGCGCGTCGGTTTTAAGGTGAGGCGGAACACCGCGGGGTTTAGTGGGTAGGACGGGCCGGGAGCCCCACACACCGTCCCTGCTGCCCCCGTAGCAGGGATGACGGTGCGTAAATGCATTCCCCGAGAAAACAAAAAAAAAACCCAACACTAAAATAATTTTTCAATTCGAAACAGTAGTTTTCTTTCAATTAGCGAATTCACCTAAACAAACAAACTCTTTAACTTTAATAGAGTCTTGATACTTTCTTGCGATAGCTTGGATTAGGTTCAACTTAACAATCTTCACGCTGTATCCCTGATGGGGCAGTAGCAGGCTTCATCGTATTAGTTTTTATAATAACGCTTGTATTATTTGGTTTTCAGATAAGATTTCAGCTCAAGGATTAGTTTTAGTAGTCATGATATCGGATAAAATAGGAATTGCTGATGCGAAGAGTATGTCAGAGTTAAATAAGTACAAATGGGAAGATATTAGGTAAAATAACCTTCAATTTACTCAATTTATATGTAAGTCAATGGGATTACTGACGTTTATATTTGGACGTTTATTTCGATCAACGGACAAGTCTATTATTTCAATCGCTTCAGAATAGAATTGAATCGTCGCTCAATAAAAGCCGACGGCACGATTTGTCAGTTTTAGTAATCCACTATTACAATAACGTTCTAACAGAATTCTATCTGTCGGCCGATACGAACGAAACGAGACGAAAACTGTCAAATCGTGCGGTTTTCCATTAAGCGACGATTTTTATCCTATTCCGACGTGATTTAAATATTTTAGACTTGGCCCCCAAGTTTAGACCGGCCAGTGTCAGCTGCGTTAAGACAACCTTTATTAGAGGTGCTAACGGTTTGCTGAGAGGCTATCTTCGCGCTCTATAAAATGTGTGAAAATAAAGATAGTATTTTACTTTAATTTACTCATTGCTTGTATTACAACCGATTGAGAAGGGATCTACAAGACTAGTTGCCAGAGTAAGAGTTTATACGGACGCCTCTCGGTTACACCCGCTTAGTGCCCGTCCCTGTAGGAATATAGAGATAAAATAGTTCAGTTTGCCATAACCTGCCACCCTACCGGGGATAAAGGCGTGAATGATATAAAGTTTATATACTTACCTAGGATTTTATATCTCATACAAAATTAAGTAAATAGTATTCAATTATGTATGACTTTTTCTTTACACATTATATCATCTGTCATCATGAAATTGAAACTACATAACTAACTATCTTCACACTGTGTTCCTGACGGGGTAGTGAGCTACATACAGAATAGGGATGAAAACACATACAGACTAAAATAGTAGTCAGTATACACTTACATGTGCTTGCCACTCTGCGAATGCCTCGTGATTCCATGTTACGGTCATGTAGAGGTACCAGATAAAAAAAAATAAAATAAAAATATCTTTATTTTGCATAGACCATTTTAACGGCGCTTACAAAATGTCATACACTATTTAAAATATTTAAAGCGACCACCGGTTCGGAACGCGGCCCACTTGAGAAGAACCGGCAAGAAACTTAGGAAGGCTTTTTTTTTGATGGCCTATTTACAATTTAATATTATTTCATTTTGCCAGCAGATCATTTCCAGGCGTCCCTGTCCTGCAAATAGTCTGTAACGGAGTAAAAACCTTTTTCACAAAGCTTGTTTTTAATAAACTTTTTAAATTTATTTAAAGGTAAATTTCTCAGGTCACAGGGAAGCTTGTTGTAAAAGCGTATAGGCGCAAGGCACCATAGACTAGCACTAGCAGCATCCGCCTCGCTTCCGATCTTCCGACGCTCCCGCTACGCATTCGCTTAGGTCACGCAAGTTTGGCCGAAGCTTATTTTAGCCCAAAAAAGTTTTCTAAAATATCTTTCTTTTACAGAAATACTACACAAGTTTTATTTTTAACGAAGACCAGCCAGGCTTGGTACGCTCAAGTGGAAAAGTTCGTCTTACATCCAGATTTCAATGATGAAACCCTGACGACAATGGCATTGTTACATTTGGAATATGACTTGAGTAAATTTGAAGGTAGTTTTGTCTGTTTTATCTTCAATTGAGTGAAAGGCCTGGGCCTACCGAGATCTCCGGGGCTTAGGCGACATGCTAGCGGTTCACCTGCTGCCTGACGATCGAGACAATGACATAGGCGCCTTTCGGGGTTGGCAAGACCCCAGGCTCCAAAATCAGGTAGGGTTTGGAAGCAACTATAAATGCACTAAGATGAGAAGAATAAAGTTTAAACCCATTAAATGTTCCCACACTGTCTCACCTACCAAATTACGGCGCTGAACGACAGAGAGAGAGAGAAAAATAAAGAGCGAGAGAGAGAGAGAGGCAAAAAATCGTCTTTGCCTCAAAGAATTAACGCAATACACTTTTTTTAGGTACGATGCTAACATGGCCGTTTAAATTCAAAAACACATCGCATACGGACGGGGAACTGTTTGCTATCGGATACACTAATCGTGAGTTATAATTTAGATTGTTCATACTACAAGCTGCGCTCCGCGGCTTAGCCCGTCACATGCTTTGAACTCCAGCAGTACCCATACGTCTTACTAAGATAAGCATTGAAATATAATATACGAGCTAGATGAATAATTGGTGTCAGAGGTTATAAATGTTTTATGGTTTTATATTTCAGGAAATACTATTCTGGAGCAAACAGTGTACCGAATGGAATATGTCATATTAAGTCAATGTCAAAATTTTTATATTCTTGAAGCAGTAAGTTATGTACTATCGTTTTTTTATGCCACTGAGGTGGCAAACAAGCATACGGCCCACCTGATAGAAAGTGGTCACCGTGCCTATGTACGTTTGTGCAGCATTCGCGCTGCCAACCCTTTAAAAACCTTCTTAAACCCCTTTTGAAGAATCCCATACTGTAGACGTTCGGGAAAACCCAGGCAGGGAGTTCATTCCACAATCGAAGCGTACGCGGATTAAAGCCCCTATCGGACCTAACCGTATGTGAGCGCTCCGGGTTTTGCACCCGTGTATCGTAATTAAATGTAGGTATTTCTCTGTTCTTTGCCACTAAAACGACCTTTATAAGACGGAGTTGAAAGACCGTCCGGTGGCCCGGACTTTAACGTATTTGGGACACCCTCTACGCGAGCACCAGGTCTTCGGGCACACATGCAGAAAATATACACCGTAGTGTTTAGTCTTGACTTGTTCGAAATGTCTACCATGCTTACGGCGATGAGAAGTTTATGATACCGCACGTTATAAAGACATATAATTGGTTAAAAGTGGATAATCGATACGAGCAGAATCGAGATTCACAATTTCACCTGTCTTTCACCTCCGTATATTGTCTTCACACTTTCGTCTTCAGAAGAATATTAGTAATCATCAAATTCATTGCCGGACACGTAGTGTGGTGGTATTCACTTGCCTGAAAGCTAGAACTAGTTTCTTTATACTTAAAAAAGTTTCTTATAGATGGCGCTTAACGATTTAAGTATAATCCCCACCACCTCCTTTTCTTTTTTTATCCTGTTTTCTGTAAATATGTTATATTTGACGAAGGTCTGGCCGTCGTGGGTTTTTTGTTTGTGCCGCACTATCAACAATAGGAAGCGTCGCAACCGTGTCACAGGATATTTTTAATTACAATAATTATATTGTTTCCAGCTAGACACAAAATGGATGCGTCCAAAGCAGTACCACTGCTACAAAATGCGCTTCAGTACAACTTCGTGCGTGTTCGAGCCCGGCATGGCACTGGTGCACTACGCTGAAGGCAAATATACAT
This sequence comes from Thumatha senex, assembly GCA_948477245.1. NCBI lineage: Eukaryota > Metazoa > Arthropoda > Insecta > Lepidoptera > Erebidae > Thumatha > Thumatha senex. The sequence goes on from OX419724.1 coordinate 1,162,048, forward strand.
TGGTAACTTAATTTTAAGAAACTCGACTATCTGAAAAGGCTTAGGTACAGTCTTAACTCTTAACAGCTTAGACCACACGGGAACCTTCTATCTGCCTATTTTTTATGGCCTTTGACCAGTAGTCCGGGTGAACCCTCGTAAGGCTAACGCGGCCTTATTTTCGGGTGGTTAAAGTGTTCTTCCGCTTATTTGCTAGGGCTTAGGCGGGAGTCAATTTAATGTTAGAAGTTGTTTATTAACTAAAATTGCATGTATTACATGTTTGTTTATCTTGCAACATAATTTTGAAGCTTTGTGGGATTTTTTTTGAGCTTTACCTTGAATGGTACAAAGCTACGCGATTTTTTACTTTCGACAATGTACCTTCAATGTTTTCGGGTTGTGTTATTATGGGTAGATGATGTGTAACGTTGAGCCTTGTAGGATTGAGCCGAACATTTGTGTACACGTTAAGTTTGAATAACAATTCATGGATGCCTGTGTAACATGGTGTAACACCCTTGGGTGAAATATCAAATGAAAAGGTAAAAATATAGTGATATCACACAAAATACAAAATGGAGGATTAACAAAGAGACTAGATATTGAATACTCTCGTACAAATATATGTGTATCAAATGCATTTTAATAACTGAAGCAAAATAACTTGCTAAGCACAAAGGTCATCTTAATAATATTATAAACGTGAAAGTTTGTATGGATGTTTGTTACTCTTTCACGTAAAAACTACTGAATAGATTTTCATGAAACTTTACAATAATACATCTTATGCATTAGAGAATAATTCATCTTATACAGCTTATACATCAGAATAACACATAGGCTACTTTTTATCCCGGGAACAGGTTCCTGTGGGAAACGGGAACGGGAAAACTACTCTACGCGGGCAAAGCCGTGGGCGTCACCTAGAATATAATAATAAAACGCAAAAAATCTTTTTTAAAAACCAACTTTAATTTAGTAACGCCTACATATACATATACATTTAATATCATAACATACATAAGATACATATATCTTATATGTATATATAAGAAGACATTCCTAGATATCTCTTTATGCTTATTGTACATAGCTAAGCCCCGCTGCTTCGCTTGTGACATACTTTAACCTCCCTAGCTATAACTCCCGAACGGCACCCATTTAATCATGTCGTTTATAAGTTTTACTATAATGTATGATTACTGCTCCCCTACCACTTTCTTTATACTTTTAAAATCCTCATGGATGCTATGCCGGACCCCTACAAACTTAAACCACACGTTTCCCACCTGTCTATTGCCAGGAGTCCCGGGTGAGCCCTCAAAACAATAGCCCCAGATCTCCTGACAGACTTAAGCCGTCACCAAGGCCTTATCTTCGGAGGGGTGGGTTCTGGGTAGTAGCGTGATGATATATAGTCTATTAATCATCCTCGATAAATGTGATATCCAACACAAAGAGAATTTCTCCATTCGAACTAGTAGTTACAGTGATTAGTGCGTTCATACAGACAAACTCTGTATGTATTGTATGTTTTAACTAATCTTCACGCTGTATCCCTGACGGTATAACCAGAGAGAACAGATCGCCAAGCTTTGCGATCCATGCATACTTCTCTCGCTATTTCGTATATTTTGCAATGTATCATCACCACGAGCAATACCTGACGGGTCCCGGTAAGAGGGAAAGACCCAAGAAGTGCTGGCTTGACGTCGTAAGGGATGACATTCGTGCCAAAGGTCTCACTACAAGGGAGGGAGGAAGTGGACGAAATAAAGTAGGAAAGCGGACCCCGGGCGTCGGGAGACGCATCTGGGACACACGCTTGGATGATGATGAATCACCACGACCAATAATACGTAGCAAATCTTACGAAATTTCTTAAATTTCAGATGGGTCTAAGCGTATGGGGCCCAGGGTGCTCGCTCCCGGCTCGCTTCTTTGACTTTGAACCATTTGTACCCTGGATTATGTCGAAAATGCAAACACGACGGATGCTGTGGGGTTCAGATTCTATGCCTGAAGAAGCTTTAGCTCCAAAAGCACATGATAGATGGATGCTGGAGAGGATTTATGACTTTAAAGGATTGGTTTTAAGACCGAGTGAGTATATTACGACTTCTCTTATTTACTTACTTAGATTGTGGAATTAACTCCCTGGCTGGGTTTTACCGAACGTCTACAGTATGGGGTTCTTCAAAAGGGGTCTTAGAAGTTTTATAAAGGGTCGGCAGCGCGAGCGCTGCACCTCTGGTGTTGCAAACGTCCATAGGCTACCGTGACCACTTTCCATCGGGTAAACTTGTCAGTCACCTTTAAAAAAAATAAATAATAGCTTAGCATCATCAACATACAGGCGAACAAAGATAATCCTAAAAATTAAGAATATTAAACCATAAGTCAAGAAAATGGAGTTCATATCACATTGACAGTGCTGTTAGAAAAGTTGTTTATTCTAAAACATTCCTTGTGCAATGTAGTTAGTATTTAAATTTCATATTTCTGTCAAAAAACTATAAAGGAATATTGTTTTAAAACAAAATTTGCATATTTTTATGTTTCTTTCTATATTATTTCATTTTTTCTCTCTGTCTCTTTCATGGAGCTATTTATGATTGTGATGAGATAAAGTTATAGATTAGTAAGCATAAAACACTTTAATTATGTGTGTCTTGGCGTCCCTTAAAGGCGTCAGCTGAAAATCAGCGCAATTTAATGCAACTTGAGCTGAGATCACGACCTTTTCGGGCACGCACGTTGTAAGCTGAAAATGTTTAATCTTACATGCGTGTATTTGTTTTTGTACGTGTCAAATAAACGGTTCATTCATTCATTCATTCATTTCAGTAACAATTATAAAAGAACAACCGGTAAAGGAGATAGTCCATGGAACATGTGACGGGGACAATATGGAGAACAAGATGCTGGTATACCGAGAGGTGCAGGAATACAAGACGAGAGAGGGGCTCGATAACCGGTCTATTAAGGCTGTTGCTATATATTCTGTAAGTATGTTTCTATAGCTAACTTTTATATTTTTTATAGTGCGGACGTCACAAACATTTGTGACATTTTACCTACAAGCGTTTCCTCGCTTCGGAAAACTAATGCTTTGGGTTTCCATTAAAATTGTTATGTCAAAATGTAGGGCATATGGGCATTTTCAAATTTTCAACAACAGCTGGTCAGAACCTGCTTCTGTCCGCTTTCAAAATGTCAATAGGCCCACGACCTAAATATGACAGATGAAATATGCCTGAATGTTTAAATAAATATTGTGCCATGTAGCACAAACTCAGCTAATGCAAGCTTCTGCTATGGGATCTAGATAACTGATAAACATACTTATCAGACGGCAGTTGCTCCTAACAATGCCAAAAATCAATAATATAACTACTCCTAGCAGCCACATAAAAATGAACTCCTGGCTCTACTAAATTGGGTTTGGAAGCAACTGGGAATACATTAAGATGAAGAAGAAGACTTTTCTGGAATAATTAACGTTGTTATTATTATTCATCTATTGTTTATTAATTTTTCAGCTGTCCTTATACGATACGAAATTCTACCCCACAAATTACACTTGCATTCAAATTTTAGCAAAATGCAAACAAAAATCTGACAGTAAACTGGAATATCAGATAAGTCATGAAACTAATCCCATAGACCCTTACGTCAGATACGTGCCACACACCCATGCAACATACCGAGATTACTTTAAGCCTTTGTTACCCACCATCATGGGGAAATACGAGATAATTGGACCAGAAAGTACCCATTTGATTTTCAGTTTTGAATTCGAAAAGGAGGCTAATATCGAAATACTTTTCTATGGGATTCGTAAAACAACTACCGCGCCAACGAGAAGTAAGTCTTATGTTTCGAAAATTGTACTTCTTGTTTATCTTAAGGATTTTTTTATACCACTGAGGTCGCAGACAAGCGCCTGATGCAAAGTGGTCACCGTAGCCTATGGACGTTTGCAACACCAGAGGTGCAGCACTCGCGCTGCCGACACTTTATAAACCTTCCAAGACCCCTTTTGAAGAACCCCATACTGTAGACGGTAAGGTATTTCCAGTTACTTCTAAGCTCCACCTGGATTGCGAACTTAGCGTCCCTTTATATTTAGCTTCAAGCAGCTATCGTTGCCTTGTACTTTTCGATATTGTTAGCAACGACTACTGTCCGATCCCGCAATGGTGTGACTTTGCCCATTTGTCAACATGTGCACCTCTAGCAGATGAGGTCGCCACTTACATCTATCTTCATATCACCAGCAATTATCTAACAAAATTCTTTATAGTGTAACCTAAGTACAATATGGTGAAGAATTTTGGTTGCAATTGGTTTCGAAATGGCTATGTAGCTCAGTTGGTCGGAGCGTTAGTAGGTCACGGGGTGAAAAATGTATAATGTATAACCAAAAAATAACTTGTCATACGAGTTACCCTGAATTTTATGTTTTATTCTAGTTTAAAATATTCGGCATCCATATTTTAACGTGGATGGATAGAGCGTGGGGTCCGCTGAGGACAACTATGATTTAACTTTTTATATTCGGTATATTTGGCAGTGCCAGAGTCTCTTCCATTGATAGGCTCTATCTCAGAAAAGCTCTATCCTTAATATTATATTGAGTGGTCCCTTGCCAGCTGCTAAAGTTGGACATAAATGGTATTTAAGTACTAAAAAGTACGTAAAACTAAAGATAAAAAACTAAACTAAAGATTACCAAACCAATAAAAACGTGCTACTTTTATTTAAGCATGGTAAAGTGAAGTAATAAATATAAAAAATTTCGTTTTCACTTTAAATCTAATATTAGAGCTTACATTATTTTGTACTCATATACGTCACATCCGCGCAGTACAAACATTTTTCGGCTTAATTTAAATTCCAGTGAAACGGAACCGTCAAATTCCACCTCATTGCGCGAGAAAGCGCGCCAATTCGCGAGAATGCTCGAGATTTCTCGCGACGACGGCAGCGCGTTGAAAGACGTTCAGTTGCCAGAATAGATTTTTTACTTGTTTCGGATCAAATTTTCATACCGCTTATTTGTACGACAGTATAACAAGAAGAAGTTATCTATTGAATCAGTGTTTTGTCTCACAACACGTACACAATCGATTTCAGAGACGCTTGGAACCACTCTACCGACCTGCATCGCCTTCGTGTCACTTCCCGCGGTTTTTCTTTCTGGTGTTGCAAATGTCCTTATGCTAGCTTTCAATCAGGTGGGCCATAAGCTTGTCTACCACCTCAGAGGTATAAACTCTCCAGACAACACTGTAGATAAGTAAATATTCCAGAATATGCGATGATTCTGTAAGATCTCTTTGTTGATTCCGTCTCTGCGTACCACTTCGGGAACAAAAGGCGTGACGTCATACAATGTCATAAAGTTCATAAAGCTTATAAGGTGATTCTTCACGTACAAGCGTAGTACGACGTAGATTCGTCCTGCGCCGAACACTGCTCTCACTTTTGGGATGGCTCCGCATACTTCACTCGCTTCCTGCAGATTAATTAATCGATTCATACATGCACGTCTGGGTATCCGAGAACTTTTGACCTTATGACACCCTGGCTCCTTCTCATCTTCCTAGCACTGTGGGTTGCGCTTGTACTGCTGCTGCATCTGCCGAGACTCTCAAACGGTGCAAATATAATAATTTAATAGGTAATTATATTTTTTTACTGTTTGGGGTCAAAACACTGGGCTCGTGGGGCCCAAGTGCTCGTTCGCTATATAGTGATATCGCAAAGCGACTGGTCGACTCTTCTCGTGACCATTCTTGTTAGGGACGCTGGCACCGCCGGGCGAACGATGCGACCGCGTAGTTTGCCGCCTACTTCGTTCTTCTCGTGACCATAGGGCTGGCCTCTATCTCGCTTAGAGAATAAGCATTGCCATACAACTTGGCAATGCTGCCAGCCTTTTGGGAACCTTACCGGTTGATTTTATGAGAAGGAATTCTTCGACACCTAGTCGGGGCATCATTGTCACTCTTGTAATAATCACCACCACGTACCAACTTTTTTTTGTACTGGGTACTGTAAATATCTTAAATTTTAATAAGTTAAATAAAAAATAAAATAAAAATAAATATCCATCACGCCTTATCCCCGAAGGGGTGGCAGAGGCATATTATATGCCCACTTTTCACCGTGTGGATTCCTGTCCCACGTAATAGGTGGTGAGCCCATTGCCGTGTTGAAATAGACAGACGCAGGTTGTGGCTACCTGCTGTTGAAATTTTTAAGCCGCCCATAAGGCCTTCAACCAGGCTTAACGACTGCCATTTTACTGGCAACCGGGACCAACGGCTTAACGTGCCTTCCGAAGCACGGAAACGCTCGCAAATGTAAATGCCACAAAGTGGTCACCCATCTGAGTACCAGCCTTAGTGAAAGTTGCGTAACTCAGTGGTCGTTTACAGAACACTGAGACCGCGGGGCCACGAGCGCTTCAAAGCGCTTCGCTTTTAAGTTAAATATCTAATTGATATTTTATTGTTAACTAATGTTTCGTAATACTCTACAATAATATGTTTGCAACAAACAGAAAAATGATACTAACATACATCATTATTTTCTCACAGCTACCCGCCGTACATTTTGGTGGCAACACATCAGGTATTGCACTCGTCACCGTCGACCGTATAAAACTAACACCTGGCATCCTCACCGGCCATACTGGTATTATACATGGAAATGGTACGGCAAAGTTGGTTACACAACCCGATCCAGGCCTTATAGAAGACGTACACCCAAGAAAAGAACTACGAAGAAACCTCGAGGGACTCGGGGCACGACGGTATCGAAATATTGGTGGAACAAATGGTGGCAAATTAATACAGACCCACCCCAGGACTGGTGGAAAGGATAGTTGTGCTCATTATTATACTATGATTAAATGTTTACCGATAGATGGTATGTTTGTGACGTCACACTAAATGCCACCGTCAAGATTGCCATTTGTATAGTTCCCTATCACAGTAAAGTGCTTTCATTTGTTTGTAAAGTGACCTTATTTGCAGACATCATACAGTATAAGTACCCACAGGACAAGTTTGTCTAGTTTGTAAACTTGTAAGTTAATTGAATAAATAAATAATTGCTTTTTATTATTTTATCCTTATGTGATACAAGTAATATCAGTTAGTCGAGGTTCAGGCTTGTACGTATTGGTCCATTGAGCCGGATCTTTAAAAGTTGGTATCCAGAATTTCATCAAAAGAAATTTTGGATTTGTCTCTACTCCGCGAATCAGTAAAGAAAACAGAAACAAAAGGATTAACTACGAAAACTGATTTAAGCATGAAACTACATGTTCTATGAAATCTGATTCTATGGCGGGGACAAGCTTGCCGGGGCTGCTAAAAAAATATAAGCTACTAGCTGACTTGCCCGGCTTCGTCCGTGATATACTTCCAACCCCGTGGCACCCATTTAATCCCGTCGCTTATTACTTTTCCAAAAATGTATGAAGATTTCTCCGATTTGTTGACATTTATGATTACTGCTCCGCTCTCCTGTGTAGTGACGTGATGATATATGACTTTGCGAGCTTAGAACCTTCCTCAATAAATGGACTATTCAAAACAAAAAGAATTTTTCAAATACGGTCTAGCCGTTCACGCGTGATGGCGTGACCAAGGGAGATAGGGATTCATTTCTTTTTTATTTATATATAGATTTGGATGTTTTACAAACATGTTTCCAATAAATAGCGATGTGGTGTTTTTCCGAGATAAAAAGTAGCTTTATTACTATTGCTTTTAAAACATGTTTTTATTACTCTCTTAGGACGTGACAGAAGACCAAATAAACAAGTAATCTTTAACATTTGTAATATCGGTATAGATTCCTTTCAAAACCACATTATCCCAATTTCCAATCCATGTGTATGCTTGGAAGTTTCTCCATGTAAACTCGCCACCATCGATGCCACCAATTTTCTTCCTTCCTTGGTCTTTTTGTGGTGGAAGTTCTCTTCTTTGTGAAATATGACATTCCACCTTTATGTATAGTTCTTTTCTTTGACAAAGGAACTGCTGTAGCCTGTTCTTTGTTATAATTGTCTGAATTGTCCAGATCAGGTGTCTTAAGCTTTTTGGTTTCTTTGCGATGGAGTTGACCTTTTTGAGGTTGGGGATGGTGTGTCGTGATCGTTGCTGTAATTAAAAGATCAGAAAACTCTTAACTGACAAGCTTGTGTAATTGTTACATTGTATGATGGTTGGAATATTTATAATTTAAAAAAAAGGACTGAAGAATTCGATGAGATTTTTACTATTCGGTAACATACATACTTTTAAGAATCGATTATATGACATGGCGTTGAATGATTCACCGTATTGTTACTGTGCAGAGAGGGTCGAGGAGGACAGGGACCATATCCTGTGGAGCTGTCCTCTCTACAGCTATGACCGTGACATCATGTTGTCGGGTATTGTTCGGGTTAGTGAGGGACCGGTTTACCACTGCGATCTTGTTTCTTCGGAGGCTAACTTTCGGCTGCTGCGCACGTTCGCGTACTGTTGGCATACACGCAGACACGCGCTGGAGATGCAGGAACGGTCTAGTGAATAGTAGCGGAACCTTTGCCGAGCGACGAAGCCATTCCTGTGACGTCTGCCGCAATTGCGGCTTACCGCTACTTAGCCGCCCCTGAATAGGGAGAGGGCCAGGGACAATTTGTAGGGAGTCAAGAAATTGCACACCTGAAAGAGCACACGCAAGTACGGCGCGCATCTCCCATAGGTTCCGGTCTTAATAGCCGCGAGGCTGGAAAGGTTGGAAAGGGTTGGTTGGAGGGTATTCGATAACATATTGCTGCCTAGGTTTTACCAAACGTCCAGAGTATGGAGTCCTTCAAAAGGCGAATCAGAAGTTATTTACAGGATCATCAGCGTGAGTGCTGCCGCTATGTTGTTGAAAACGTCCATAGGCTATGGTGAGCACCAAAATAAATATTTGTTTTATTGCAATTTACTTTAAGTTACTAACTATCCATCCTCCACCTATCTATCCACTATCCTATCCCATAATTTATATGAGTGTGTGAGTTAAGGAAAATATTTGGATTACTGAATTACGCTATAACACCTGAACTAATTTGACTGGCTACTTTTTTAACTAACTAACTAACTATCTTCACGCTGTATCCCTGACGGGGTAGTCAGAGAGGACAGATCGCCAGGCTTCGCGATCCATACATACTTCTTTCGCTTCTTCGAGATTCATCAATCGCTTCATACACGCACGTCTGGGTATCCGAGTACTTTTGACCTTTCCGTTTCTAAGCAATCTGCTCACGTGGTCTTCATTTGTAAGTCTCGGCCTACCCTGACTCCTTCTACCCTCTACTTTTGAACAATAGGAGGAACGATTGGCGAGGAATATAATATATTCTTCGCCAATCGTTCCTCACTCATTCGTTGGACGTGTCCAAACCAACGGAGCACGCCCTTTTCCAGCTTAACGCTGACACTTTCATTCAAACCTGCCATATTGCGTATCACTTCGTTACGTATTCGGTCGGCCAAGGTAACGCCGCACAATTTTCGAAGTGAGCGCATGTCCACAGCATTCAATTTACTTTCATGCATCTGCTGACATACCCAGGTTTCGCTACCGTAAAGCAAAGTTGGTACTAGCACTGCGTTATGAATCACCATGCGTGCTTCTTTTACGATGCTTTGTCGCTTTACTAACTGGGACAAAGCACCGTTAACTTTGTTTCCGGCAGCTACTCGCCGTTTCGAATCACATCTTCCATCCGCGCTAAACATACTTCCTAAATACACAATTTCATTCACTTGCTCTAGACTTTCCTGGTTTACCCTAATCTCGCATTTAGTTCTTACGTCACCTCTTTCAAATACTAGAACTTTAGTTTTACTTGTATTCAAGCGAAGACCCTTATTTTCACACTCCTCTTTCATATTAGTGACTAATGCCTGAAGGTCGGCTTCTGATGAGGCCATGAGCACCGCATCATCAGCGTACAGCAGACAGTTTACTGTAAAGTCACCCAAATTCACACCCATATTAAAATCTTTCAACTTCTGCAGGCAACTGTCCAGATACACTATGAACAGCAAGGCGGACATGACACATCCCTGTTTGACGCCTGTACAGACATCAAAAAGAGGTGACACATCCCCCCCTACTCACACGCAAGCCTTACAGTCCCTATAAAGTGACTGCATTGCCCGCAGTAGCGAGCCGTCCACACCATATCCGGGCAGTAAGTCCCACAGGGTTAGTCCCACCACGTTATCAAATGCTTTCTCTGGATCCACAAAAGCGCAGAAAACCTTCTGACCCAGACACGCGACCCACCGTACTTGATCATCTCAGCAGTAACTCTGTCTTTTCCCGCAGCCTTACCTTACATACTTCTTATCGCTTGTTCTATTTCTTTCATACTAATGACTTCAATGACATCGGGATCCGGAGCATCGAAGTGAGCTCCACTTCCCGATGTGGCATCTCTGTCTTTTCTTGCATACATCTTTCCATAATATTCACTCCATCTCTGCAGGACGTCAGTTTGGTCTGTTAGGACGTCATTGTTAACACTAAGCACTTTATTCATACTGCAGATTGACGAACAACTCCGGGTCTTGCCTACCTCTTTCCAGAAGAGCCTGGCATTATCCTGGAAATTGGACGACAATCTTTCATCCGCTTTCATTCTGCTCCTTTCACGAGCTTCTTCTATCAGTGCCTTCGTGTTAACTTTTTGCAGCTTGTATCTCTCTTTCATATTAAAATCATTCCGCGAGGCTAAGGAGTCTAGCCATGCTTTCTTCTTCATTCGAACTGCTTCTTTCACTTCCTCATTCCACCATGCATCACGCTTATTACTACTGCCCCTTTTCGTTTCTCCACACACTTCCACAGCGGCATTTATCATACTATCCGTAAGGTTCTGCCATACACTTTCCACATTCTCACTGCTTACATTGACGTTGCCAAGCTTTTCGGCTACCCTTTCATTATATTTATCCCTAATTGATGCATCCTGCAGCTTCCAGCTTTTGATGCTATAAGTCGGCTCAAGCTCAGGACACTCGGTACGATGACGCCAACCCGCGAACAGACCCCTAATCCTAGTTATGACTTAGTAGTGGTCTGATCCCAGCTCAGCGCCTCGATAAACCCTTGTTTCCATCACCGGTTTACGGAGCCGACTATCCATTAGGAATAGATCTATCATGCTTCTCTTTGACTTACATCTCCTCGTATACATATGTATTTGTTTGTGGTTGAACATTGTGTTCGCCCACAAACAAATCCTTTTCCTTACAAAATGCCAGTATTAGCTTGCCAGCGTCGTTCACCCTTTTATCCCCATACTTCCCGAGTACCGACTCAAAACCATTGCGAGCGGTACCCACCCATCCATTCAAGTCTCCACATACTATAAGTCTTTCATTTCCTTCTATCACATTTAGAGCTTCTCTCATACTCTCCCAGAAATCCTCTAGATAAGATACTGGCGCGTAAGCAGCTACCAGGAAAATCTTCGTCAAACCAAGTTTTACACGGATTCAGAGGATTCTAGGACTTAGCAGTTTGTACTCATACATACCGGAGGCCAATCGCGAGGACAGCAAAATTCCAACCCCCCGACTGCCATGCTCGCTCTCTGGTACTCCAGACCAAAGCGCGAGCATCCCACCCGGGAGCTCCAAGACTTCGCTGCCCTTGCGCTTGGTCTCTGTCAAGCACACTGCATCTAACTTACTCTCATTCATAACATCCATCAACTCATTCATCTTATCTGTCATTCCTCCCCTAACATTCCACGCAGCTACCCTGAACTCCATCCTCCACTTCCCTGTGTGTCAGGCCGCGCGTGTAGGGTGGCAGTTCCCTACGCCGCTCTGGCTCACACTTTTCGCACCAGCGGGGACGAACTAGTGCGCGTCGCCTCGGGGGCACGCCCTAGCAGTATTCGCGCTGGTGGCACTCGTGTTGGAGTAGAATTGCAGCCGTAGCTCGCAGGGATGGCGACGTGCACGCTTCTACTCTTCATCCCCGCTACTATTTTATCCCAGGAAAAATGTTTGTAAGAAACAAGCAAGAGGAAACTTCCCCAAAGATGTAGAGATGCGGGTTACTGTACTAATATAAAGCTGAAGAGTTTATTTGTTTTGTCTCAGGAACTACCGGGTCGAATAATATTTATCGAGGAAGGCTATAAGCTATAAAACATCATCACGTTACTACCCAGGAGAGCAGAACAATAATCGGAAAACGGAATCGAATCGTTGCCTCGCCCGTTAGTCAGCAACTGCACCAGCGGCTCAGTAGTTAGTTTTAATATTCAATACTCACGCGTACTATTTCCATAAAATTGAAATTCAATATTAGCTTCCTTTATAAACTCAAATTTGAATATCAATTGAATAACATCGACTCCAAGTATTTCATAGCTGTGTTTATTCAAAGAGTCTTTAACTGTGTGAATATAAGGTTTATTTTCGTTACTATTCATCGGGTTTTCAGTATCATGTATAGTAGTTTTTATAAAAGGTTTAAAAGGATCTCGAATTTCGTCAAATCCTTTCGTGAAATATAATATACTGTCAGGTCTATGCTTGCAATGAGTCAAAATTTGAATGCAATTTTCGTTATATTTTCGTTCGTTCAGCGATACCTGGAAACAATCATTATGAAAATTAATAAGCAGCTTTAAAGAATTTTTATAATCGTCCAGTAGTTTCTGAGCCTATTCATTACAAACTTACAAATCTTTTCTCCTTATAATATTTGTATAGATGTGGATGTTTTTATATACTCGTGGTAGTATATATATATAGGTGTATAGTAGTAGTAGTAGCGCGTAAAATGTGGATATAAATAATATATGTGATTGATAGATAAGGTTTTACCAGTTTTAAAATATGGAGATAAAATATATCCTAAGTTATCATATATATGACATCACCTATCTGCTAATCAAATTACCGTTCAAATCAGCCCTGTCCTTTAAGAGATTAGCCCGACAAACGGACAGATACACAGAGGAAAATAAATAAAAAGATAGTTATTGACTTTATATTTTCAAAGTAATAAATTACTTGGTGTGGTTGATGTATTTAACAAGACCGATCAGAGCAATGCAATATTTGAAATGTAAAGAAAATTATTATTATGTATTTATCTATTACGCCTTATTCCCGAAGGGGTGGCAGAGGCATATTATATGCCCACTTTTCACCGTGTGCATTCCTGTCCCAGTTTAAAATCATTTAATATTTTATTTATTTTCTTCACGCTGTATCCTTGACGGGGTAGTCAGAGAGGACAGATCACCAGGCTTCGCGATCCATGCATACTTCTTTCAAAGCGCAGCTTCTGCACATTCATTAATCGTTTCGCACATTCACGTCTTGGTATCTGAATACTTTTGACTATTCTGTTTTTGAGCAAGTAAGTATTAAGTATGCAAAGTTGTTAACCTCCATAATAACTTTTTATAAAACAATTTATGCTGGTAATTACTTCTTCCGACGTAGTGTTGACACATACAATGATAAATTTATTCACCTTGATACAAATAACAATAATTTGTCTGCTTATAAATTAGAATTACGAAAAGAACTCTTAAAATAACTTCTTAAAGGATTATGTTTGTTTGTATTGTTATTGCATTGTAATGATTATTTTCAACTGATGCTTGATTGTATGCTCTTTTAAACCGATACGTTGATACCTACCTATACTATTGTTATGTAGAGTGTTTATATAACTATGGAACTCTAAGTCTATAAGTACCATTTATTTTGTAAATTAAAAATGTATGTGACTGTCTGTTTCCTAAATTAATAAAAAATAAAAAAAAACTTACCGCAAACACAGCTAAAGCTCTTATCTTCACATAACTTGGTCTGGGTCTGGTGGTAAAGTTGATTGCTTCCCTGTAGATCAGCTGACCATCTTGGACATCGCCCATGTTGCAACCACCATGTAATATAATGGGCTCTTCAAAATTTTCATTTTCCTTTTGTTTTACTAGAATTTCATTAAAAAAAGTGAAGTGGAAACTTCTTTATGCGCGTTGAGCGATTTACGACGAGTGAAAGTTTTATGGAGACACGTCACCGACATGCTGATGTGGTTATCATTAGAATTATTTATTTATGGAACTCTCTGCCGCCATATATCAGATTTACTGTTGTAAAAATAAATACATTCCGTATGCTTATCGGAAAGATGGGCGGTTTTAATAATATCTTGAATCGGCATATATATGCTGCATTTTTTTTTACATTCTCCAGTATAAATAATTTGAAACGCCAGGCAACTAAAGGTATGGCTGCGTTTAGTCCCGGTAATAACTAATATATATAATTATATGTAATTTGACTTTTTTATTGTGTGAGCACTATGTAGACTTATTTATAATTTTGAAATTGACATGATAGTTGCTGTGTAGTTTTTGGGTATGTCATGCTCGCCTAAGTGTCCTGGCAGTGGTGGCAAATGTATCGGGTCGCCTTGTTCCCTACAATACGGTTGAATAGGGCGATGGCTGAAATATGAGTCATACCCGTGAACGGGTGCCGTCTGTTGGGACTGGTCAGCTCATAGCTGTTATAGCAATTGTTAGAAATAATATTATTTAAATTTATGGCAAACTAAATTTAGTCGACTGTTCTCACATAAATTCAAAGGAACTATGTAAGTGTAATTTTAATGAACACAACATTTATTTTGTTCTTTTTTATAATTTAAGCGAAGTGAAGCGCTCGTGGCCCCGCGGTCTCAGTGTTCGGTAAACGATCACTGAGGTACGCAATTTTCACTATGGCTGGTCGTCGGATGGGTGACCACTTTGTGGCATTTACATTTGCGAGCGTTTCCGTGCTTCGGAAGGCACGTTAAGCCGTTGGTCCCGGTTGCCAGTAAAATGGCGGTCGTTAAGCCTGGTTGAAGGCCTTGTAGGCGGCTTAAAAAATTTCAACAGCAGGTAGCCACAACCTGCGTCTGTCTATTTCAACACGGCAATGGGCTCACCACCTATTACGTGGGACAGGAATCCACACGGTGAAAAGTGGGCATATAATATGCCTCTGCCACCCCTTCGGGGATAAGGCGTGATGGATATTTATTTTATTTATTTATAATTTCATTACTGTATAATTGGTCAAATATCATGTTAATCAAACTGTGTCTAATGGCGGTAAGAAAAGAGTGGCCATGAGTTTTATTGCCAGGTTCTTCCTCTGGCTCTACCTATTGCTTTGTGAATCTGGCAGTAAGTGTAAATGTAGAAGCAGTAATCTTGACGTTCATAAGTGTTACTTTGTGACCTAAATGAATAAAGATTTTAAATTTTGATTTTTGATTTGAATAATAATAATATATCCTTTATTGTATATCAGAAATTAAACATATTACAGACATTAAGTTCTAGCTTAAGTACAACGGGCGGTCTTATCGCGAACAGCAATCTCTTCCAGGCAACGTTTAGATGGATAGGATTGTATTGACATAGATTGTGGGAAGTTTTAATTGTTGTTTTATCTCTAAAATCGATCTCTACCAAGCAATCTTTGGATGGAGAAGTCAGTTGTAGGTAATAAGTGGTGGTTGTGTGGCGTGTACTTCTATTTCCAATATTCTAAATCTAAAGACACAAATACATATGCTTAATCTAGTACAAGCTTAGCTAATTTTCTGGTTTTCGTCAAAAGGAAAAAATCTGAACCCTTATAAGATCACTTGCTTGTCCATCTGTCTGTCCGTGTGCCACCATCGATTTTCTCAGGAACGGGTGGACCTAGCAAGTTGTAATTTATACCAGATACTGAGGGCTACATTCTCTATTGCGTGTACTAATATCGAGGTTCTGAGTGAACACATTTGCTCTGAGTAAGCAAATTTAGATTTTCGCGAAAACTTGTATCCCTTACGGGGTAGTAAGGACAGATCGCCAGGCTTCGCGATCCATGCATACTTCTTTCGCTTCTTGTAGAGTCATCAATCGCTTCATACACGCACGTCTGGGTATCAGAGTACTTTTGACTTTTCATATTGCGAAAACTTGAAATTACCAGAATTTATCTTAATTTTTAACCATTGTTAATTTTCGGAAATTTCTCTTTACTTGTGCTATAAGACCTTGCTTCAAACCAAAATTGACAATTCTAGATCGGACCTACTTTATAGGTTTTGAGTCGAAAACCAATATGATAGTTTCCGTTCTCTCCTAGAATCACGAAATTTGGCAAAAAGCAGCACAAATAAAGGAAAATATAAAAAAAAGTTGAAAATTAAGGGATATACCTATACATACATAGTGAATACCAGTTAATTAGACCTCTGAGTTGTAGATAGTTGTAGGGGCGCTCATACAATTTGATGACAGATGACGCTGTGTGACAAGTGTCTCACAATATTTTTCAACAAAAAAAAAATTAGTACAGTATTAAAAGACGAATTTATAGTACAAACATGGTCTCAAAACTAATGCTTTAGAGTCATTTAGTTTCTCAATCATCCAATAATATCGATTTTCTAGATTTGCTGCACCAATCTTATCTCTCTGCGATAATCCTCTTGTCAGTATCTTAGACATAATCCATGGCACGTATGGCTCGAAGTCAACAAAACGTCCTGGCAGTACACAGCCTGGACCCCATACACTTATCCCCAGCTGAAATGTATACCAAAATCATTGAAGATGAATCAGTCGAAAACTATTTTTTCCTGGTTTTTGTTGAGAGACTAACTATTAAGTAACTACTTAATAAATTTGTTACACACTTCATATTGGCAGTAGCACCTGTCTGTGAAACGAAGATCTAGCGTTAGCGCCTTTAAAGGTTTTAGAACTAAGTGCTGGAGAATATCTCGGAGTGATATGGCCATTGCAAACAATCCAAGACAGTTAACATCCTGTTGAGATTGGCGCATCGTTTATGGGGGAGCAGTTCAATCTCACATCCTCTTAATATTCATATCATTCATGGAATGCGGTAAGGTCCTAGCCACCGCAGGCTTTAGTGGATTACTGGGAGTCACAGGCATTTATATATATAAGTCAAAGTTTGATTTTGGAAGTCTAAATTTCTATTTCTGATAAAAACAGCTCACTGTTTGCACTGACCGTTTGAAGCACCACAGGTGCTTCATTTGCTCCGCCGATCCTGCAAAGACCTTTTAATTCTTGAAGAACTTCACGTTAGAGAAAATCAACGTTTATTCTACATTCCAGCGTACGCTAAAGAAAGCCCGCCGTCTAATCTTACAGTATACCTACAAGTGCTCTAAACGCAAGGTGTGAAGATGAACACCTGGTCTGTGATGACCGGTGCCATGGTAGAGAGCAGCAGTTTTTGTGCTGATGACAATGAAACCATTGCCAACCATTGAAACCACACTTACGAGAGTATACCTTCCTTCGCTATAGTGCACCAGCGCCATGCCAGGAATAGAAACACAAGTTTTTTCACTAGAACGAACTTTGTAACAATGAAAATGCTTTGGACGCATCCAATCTGAATCCAACTGAAAAAAAAAAACATGGAAAAGTTCATAGTGAATGCGTAAATATTAGGTACACTTGTACCTTTGCAATGGTACTCGTACTGCACGATGACACCCGAAATACTTTAAAATATGTGCTAACATTTGAAAATGCCGTAATCGGTCAGGTTTCAATAATAAATAAGTGCAACAGTACAAGTGTTTTTATTAAAGATACTGCACACTATTTGATGGATGTTTTAATGCGCTGCAGTAATATGCCGTTTGCATTACGGGCTATCAAGAAGTCACTAAATTGGGCTGTTGCTTGGCAGACAGCTGAATTATCATCTCTTGGCACTATTTACTTTGAATCTTCGCAGCAAGTGTTCTAAAGAGCTCTTCCATTTAACCACACCTCCACGACCTCGCGCTGGACAGAGTTACCACTCTTACACAGTCACTAGAATCGAAACTCGAACCAAACGACTCGATGCGTCTTTTCTCAGCCTACCTAACATAGAAATCAGGAATTCTTTACTTGCACACATATTTTGTTTCTTTAATAATCCCGAGTTCTTCAAACGTGAAAAGGATATTAACACAAGGACCACTGTTAATAGAATTACTGACCGTGATAGTGGATGATCAGAAGGCTGATATTATTATACGAGTTAATTATAAAAAAATACCTTTACCTTTTCAGCGACATAAAATTGTTGACAATCCCTGAAATTCACATACTCCATATGATAAGGTACCTGTTCTAGTGAGTTATCTCCTGAAAAAATAAATAAATTGCAAACATAATTACCCCAAACTTGATGAATAATTTGTAAATCTTATTAAAGTAATTTGTACTTGATAAAGAAGTTGAAAATCTTCGTAAATTAATTGCACAACTGGATGATAAAATTCGAAAACCGTAGCTTAAATTCAATTTTGTTGATATAAAATGTAGTTTGACTTACGGTGCATGGTGTACCCAATTGTGAATATTTGGTCACTTTTGTATAAAGTGTTACTGAAGTTCAACGGCCATTCTAGCATATTATCTGCAACATACAGATAAAGTGAAGATAGGTGGATAGTTTAGCCAAATATTTTTATGAAACGCTTTATAAATTATTTTTAAATAAATGAAATATGTTTAAAGCCAAATATGTGTTGCCTGATGTTTACTTCAGGTTGCACCATTGAAAATAAATATTAACTTAAGTGTATTTCTAGTTGCTTCAAAACACTACTTGAATTTGGGGCCTGGGGTCGACTTTTTCTAATTGGTAGAAGCAGTATAGTTTCAATTTTTATCTACGGCATTATTTTATTTTTTATTTATTTTTATTTATTTCATTTACAATATTTATTGTGTTTGAAATTTCACATAAGCCTAGCCTATAATTTTATATAATACATTATATTAAATCAAATTACAAATATCAACCTAAAGGTCCCAAAATACATAGATGTCAAAATATTACAAAGATTACAAAATAATGTCATTAGAGAAAATTTGTCAATCCGTATTCTGAAATAAACTATTAAATTTTTTACTTTAATTATTGAATAAGTTGATAAAACCAGTTTAATCTTCTACATCTATCTCTATAAACCAACATTCAGTTCATCAACAGAGTAAAAACATTTGTCCAACAAGAAAGTCCTCAGTTGCGCCTTAAACGTGTATTTTTTAAATACTAAGTCCTTTAGATAAGCTGGCAATCTGTTGAATAATTCTACACCCTGATATCTAGCGCAATGTTTGACTATATCCAATTTAGGTGCTATTCTATTTAATATAACCTTTCGTCTTGTTCCTTCTCTAACCTCCCTCTCATTTGGTGTTTCATATTTATGAATGTACTTGGCAAAGTTACTTAACACTGTCAAAATATATAAACTGGGAACTGTTAATTATATTGAGAGCGACTGCAGTTGACTTTCAGTGACAGTGACTTTCCAACCCCATAAGAGTATCTACGTCGTCTTTTGATAGGCTAGCAGGTGGAATCTTCGTGGAGCCCTTTACACCCAAAAAATTAACCTTACTTTCCTCACCTGCAAAGTTCTTCAAGTCATATTCCAAGACCAAAAGCGCTATAGATGACAAAGTATCTTGGTAGAACTGTGGGTGTATGAAGTATTTACTAAGTTTTGCAAACCAGGGTTTGTTGTTTTTCGTTGAAAACAGAACTTGTATAGAATTTCTGAAATAAATCGAACGGATAATGGTGCTAATTCTGTTGTTGAAACCACTAAACTAAATTTCTCTAAAATTTTGTTATTTTTATTAAGAGATTGCCAAATGCTATTCTGTTATTAGGTCGAACTAAAGTTGGTGATATCATAAATAGCACTTAATTTGTATCTGATATCACTAAAATTCATTTTATGTAATAAAATTGAACTCAACAACAGAATTAGCACCAATATAAGACATATAGGACCGACTTTCTTCCGGAAGAGTAGTTAGAGACATACTAAACGCTGGTATTCCACTAGTTGAATTTTGTCACATGTAATAGGTGATGAATCGCTCGTGGCTCCGCTGACTCAGTCTTCTGTAAACGATCACTGCGTTAAGCAACATTCGCTATAGGTGGTGCTTGGATGGGTAACCATTCCCGGTGAGCATTCCCGTGCCTCGGAAGGCACGTTAAGCCGTTAGTCCCGATTGCTAGCAACATGGCAGTCGTTAAGCCTAGCTGAAAGCCTTATGGGCGGCTTGAAAAATATAGACAGCAGGTCGCCACAGCCTGCGCCTGTCCATTTCAACACGGTAATGGGCTCACCACTTGCTACGTGGGACAAAAAATGCATACGGTGAAATGTGGGCGTATAGTATGCCTCTGCCTACCCCATCGGGGATAAAGGCGTGATAAATATGTATAACAGAGAAAAGTAATCAACTTCTAACGGATAATATAAACTTAAAAATGATCATCCAAATGAAATGAAAATCCAAAATTAACCCTTCGTCACTTCTTCCACTTTGAACAGCCTTCATTAGCCAACAGCACACCTTTATCCTTCACCACTACAACTTTTTGCGCGAACCTTCCATGGAATTGGACTTCCCCCAACTACCAGCGTTTTCCCGCTTGTCAGGGAGCTGTTGTAACAACTAAGCTACTGAGGACCCTGGAAAATGACGACTTTTACCATCATTACTGTCTTCAGGCGCCATGTACCAAGATGTAATTGATAGAAAAAAAATCGGTTTCGGGTGTCCTCGGTACCTTAGTAAGTTAAGTAGCTCGCCCGACAAACGATATGTATTATTTATCGCCGGTTACCTGATAGTTTCCCAACTATACTGCTGAAGTGAAGCAATACTCCTTGCATCAGCAATGGCTGTTTTGTCAGTAATCATGATCACTGGTATCACTATTTCTGTCGCATTCGGATCTGAAATAAATGCTTATTTTACAGAATTAAACCACTGATATGAGAAGGCGCTTCTTACACTGAGTCAGCGGGACTACTATTAAGAACTACTTTCTTAATAGTAGTCCCGCTGACTCAGTGTTCTGTAAACGATCATTGTGTTAAGCAACTTTTACTATGGCTGATTACGAATGGGTGAACGCTTTGTGGTATTAAAATTTACGAGCATTTCCGTGCTTTGAAAGGCACGATATGCCATTGGTCCCGGTTGCCAGTAACATGGCAGTCGGTAGTCAAATTGAACGACTTACGGGCGGCTTTTAAAATTTTGACAGCATATAGCCATGACTTTCATCTGTCTATTTCAACACGTTAATGGACTCCTATTACATGGGACAAGAATGTACACGGTGTATTATGGGAGTATAATATATGCCTCTGCCACCCCTTCGGGGACAAGACGTGATTGATAAACGTAAAACCACTGATCAGATAAAAAGAATCCGAATTCCTTAATCAATAGGTGCCTCTTACACCTAAGGGTAGGTACTTACTATCTTAAAAACAATTTTGAAAAACAATTAGTATGCTAACGTTTTCTAAATTTTAATCTTAAAGTGTAAAAGATTTTCAATCACGAGCTGGACTCTAACCAGCGTCTTCTGGTTCAACGCACCAGACGCGTTTACCAACTAAACCATCGTGACCTGACCAAAACTGACTAATTAATTACCCGCCTCTTTACGTCTTACTTTTAAGTTTTACTCTTTACGTCGCACTTACTACCTGTCCCTTAGCCCTTCCTTGGGGTTCGTGTCGTTACAATTAGTTGAAGTTACCCTTGACGATGTGCGCTAGGATTGACGAACCGAGGGTGTGTGAATTGGACTCTATCTAGTCCCTGCCTTTATGTGGTTAAGTCTAAAGACTGATATTTCTTACTTACTTTCATTTTCCAGCCTCACGACACCCATCCAAGGTACAGGTGTCCAGGTTGAAAAGTCGTGCATTTTTAATATTTTCATATCGGACCGTATTTCTGCATCTAAAGTAAAATGAAAAGAAAATCCAGTCAGTGCCAATTAAGCTAGTCCTCCACAGTGTATGATCGTGAGCGCCTATACAATTCAGAGGTCTATCTTAATTGGTTTAGACTATGTATGTATGGGGACACCAATTAATTTAAAAGTTATTTTACTTTATAAAATTTTCTCATTATATGTGCTGTAAGACCTTACTTTTGCCAAATGGTTTAAGGTTTCGACCTAATACCTATAGGGTTTTTTGAGACAGGGAGATGTTATTTCCCCGAAATTGTTTACAGCTGCACTGGAAGATGTGTTCAAGGCTCTGGATTGGGAGGGACTCGGCATCAATGTAAACGGCGAGTATCCGATGCCGATGATATAGTATTGATGGCTGAGACCCCAGTGGAGCTCCCACACAATGCTTGATGACCTCAGCAAGGCGTCCGAACGAGTTGGATTAAAAATGAATATGGACAAGACGAAAATAATGTCTAACATTCATGTCATGCCAACATCAATCACGATCGGAAAATCTACGCTCGAAGTTGTCGACGATTATGTCTATCTAGGTCAAACTTTACAGCTAGGCAGGTCCAACTTCGAGAAAGACGTCAATCGTCGAATCCGACTCGGTTGGGCAGCGTTCGGAAAGCTACTGAACATCTTTTCGTCCAAAATACCGCAGTGTCTGAAGAGCAAGGTCTTCGACCAATGTGTGTTGCCAGTGATGACATACAGAACAGAGACGTGTCCGTTAACAGTGGTCCTCATTGAGAGACTAGCTGTCGCCCAGAGAGCAATGGAGAGGGCTATGCTCGGAGTGTCACTTCGTGATCGAATCCGCAATGAAGAAATTCGAAGGAGAACCCGCGTCTCCGACATAGCCGAAAGAATCGCTCGACTTAAGTGGCAGTGGGCGGGCCATATTGCTCGTAGAGATGACGGCCGATGGGGCAAAAAGGTTCTCGAATGGCGGCCACGTACTGGAAAACGAAAAGTGGGTAGGCCTCCCGCAAGATGGTCAGACGATTTGGTGAAGTTTGCGGGACCCTGCTGGTTGCGAAAGACAAAAGTTCGAACGTTGTGGCGATAATTGGGGGAGGCCTATGCCCAGCAGTGGGCCTCAAACGGGCTGAGATGAAGATGATGATGACCTATAGGGTACTTCCGGTTGACCTAGAATTGTCAATTTTGGTTAGAATCAAGGCCTTATAGCAAAGTAAAGGTAAAAATCCGAAAAATAAAATAGTTGACAATTAAGATAAATTATGAGAAAATCGATAGTGACACACGGACAGATAGACAGCAGAAAAAGTGATCTTATAAGGTTCAGATTTTTCCTTTTGTGGTACGGAACCCTAAAAACAACACCCCGAAAAGAGGCTTTGAGATTTTTTGTCTGAATATCAATTTAGACTTACATACAAAGCTGAAGAGTTTGTTTCCTTGGTTGAATTGATAAGGTTCGTATTGAAAAAAAAAATCTAAAATATCGAGGATGATGATCAATCTTCCCTGGAGAACAGAGCTCGGGATCACAGGGGTGCAACGGGGGTTCACAGGTGAAGCCGCGGGAGTAAGCTAGTAATTTT
This sequence comes from Thumatha senex, assembly GCA_948477245.1. Lineage (NCBI taxonomy): Eukaryota > Metazoa > Arthropoda > Insecta > Lepidoptera > Erebidae > Thumatha > Thumatha senex. The sequence goes on from OX419724.1 coordinate 1,185,536, forward strand.
ATATTATCACTTAAGGAAGTCCGCGGCTCTGCCCGTGTGGTGGAGCTTTTTCGTACCCGTAACAAACATATACACGCATAAAATTTCCTAGATGGGTATCAGTGACAAAACGCATTGTTGACATCACAATACGTTTATTTGCTTTAGAAGACACGTTAAGACGGAAAATTTTGAAAGTGTGAAATAAATTCACGATAGAAACATACAAACTGATAATTATTCCCAAATCCACATGAAAATCGGTTCAGCAATTTAGTCTTCACAAACAAACTCACTATCACATACATTAACATATAACATTAAGGATAAGAATCAGAATACATAATTAAATTCGTACCTGCAAACGTAAATACTACCGCACTAATTATAATTATGTGATTCGCAAATGTAATCTTAAGGTCCGCCATGTCTCACAGTTATCCCAATTACTGTTTGAGACATCACAGCCTAAACACTGAATAATTGGACCTTGAGTCAATCCACAATAATAGAAAAACAAAACATAACTATCCAGTATAATAATAGTGTGTTTCATCTATTCAATAAGAAGAATAGCTTGGTGTCAATATAAAATTCATTGTCTGTTTTCATACGATTTCAAATCAATGAGGATAACTCGATGGCCGGTATACAACTCTGGGAGTGTTTTTGCTAGAACTGAACGAAACCGCAGGTCGTTTTCATATCGCACCTTAAAGATTTGGAATACTCTCCTCTTACAATACTGGGTATTTTAGATGACGCTTGAAAAAACATTTATGGGCCGTCAATATTGAAGCTGCTATCTGAGATCTGCTGGCCATGGCGGCCATCATTCACGGGTCGTAGTCTCAGTTTTCCACCAGGTGGGCGGCGCCATAAAAAGGAACTCACAGCCAGCACTCACAGAAGATGAAGATTGTTTTTGGATTTGTAGGGCCTACTATATTGTGTTCAGTGTCAGTGATCTGCTGAGGGAAATCGGTCTCCCGCGAAATCTTCGGGTCAGGAGTGCACCTGCTTCGATTGCTCCGAACGATCTCATGGAGAAGACAAGTAAAACTAAAGACTACCTGTCTGACCAGAGTGCTACAGTAAAACCCATCAAATTCCTAAAATAATGTCTTACACTATGTTATACAGAAAATTCAGAGAGTTCTATCCAGCATTGAATAGAATTCGTGTAGTACTTATTCTAATTTATGCTGGGCTGGGTACAGGCGCACAAGGCGTCTGCTGCTGTAGGAGAAGGTTGTTCAGACCTTCACCTGCTTCGGGGATATTTTTTCCAAGAGCTCACTGGGTACATCCGGTCAAAACAGTAAATCGAGCTAATATGTCTGTATAAAAACGATTTAGAAGAATTTTACAGGGTATACAGCGCGAGTGTGACAAATCTAACATTGAAACAATTTATAAGATACAATCTTATCTGCCTATTCTGTCCTCTCAACTCCGTAAGGCTCCGTTAGGCGTAAGGTGCTGCTAGCATATTTGTTCGCTTGGGCCTTGTAAGTCTCGGTGGAGTCCCTGTACAGATACTTTATTCATAGAACAGTAACCACATGTATTACACGGATGCATGCTTTCAAAAAAATTGCTTAGAACCGCACGAGTTGATAAATGGCGTATCATATAATAACTAAGTAAAAAGAGGACAAAGATTGTCTTAATTCCGGTTTATGCACTCATTATTCCATCTTGCGCTGCATCCGTCTCAAGAGCATTCTTCATACTCATTACAATGTTGTACTCTTGTTTCTAGGCTAACTGAATCAGTAAGAAAAACAAGGGCACATGACTTTTAAAACATTCTACACTAATATAATAAAGCTGATTAGTTTGTTTCTTTGGTTGATAATCTCGAGATAATTTCAGGAACTACTAAACCGAATTTGAAATTGAATAAATATTTTTATGTATGATAGCCCATTTATCAAGGAAGACTATAACTTAAATCATCACGCTACTGCCCAGGAGAGCGAAGAAGTAATCATAAATATTATCAAATTTGGTAAAATTTCAAACGTTATTATACAATTAATATACAACGGGATTAAAAGATAAAATAAGCCGCGGGGCTCAGATTCTTATAAGCTCAAAGATTATTAACCGAATGCCACTTATTTCTCAGATTCAATTTCCATTGGAGTATAATTTTCTAAATAACAAATTTTTGGTCTCAGATATTCCAAGAGCCGTTTTGGTTTCTTTAAGCAAACTGCGTTGCCCGAGAAACAGCGGGAAGTCAATTTTCTAGCTAAATAGAATCGGTATTACGGCTGACAGAAAGGAAGGCAGCCTCTTCTCGTTTGATCATCGGTACTGAGTGGACGTGTTGTTGTAGTGTGATTATTTTTGAGCATATAATTTGAAATATCGTATACTTTGGAAATCGCTTTAAACTCGGATCCTCCTGTTTCATCTTGGGAAAGATCCCATTGCACCCGGCGGCCATATTGCTTTGTGTCGGATGTCTCGTTTTTGCAAGACATGTGGTATGAATCATAGCGGCGCCTCGAACAAGTGGTGAGTGCAAGATAAACTTCAATAGAAATACCACAAAGTTGCTGCGAGACGACTGGGATTTGAACGCCCGCCCTTCTAGGCGAGAATCGTAGCAGACATCATCTGAGCCAGATCAACATTAACGTCATCGTGTAAAATAACAAGCCTATTTTAACATCGTAGCATATGGTGCAAAATAAGCTACGCGGTCGCAAGGAGTGCTACGAGACCCGCCGAATAAAACTTGCTACGCGTGTTGCTTCTCGGCGGCTACGCCACGTACCTTTCGTTATAAATATTTTTTCTGTTTGTAACAACAGACCATGCCTAGGGTTAAAAGGACGCCGCCTTCTACACCGACTTTAGAGGTACAGCGCGCTCATTCAAACCCAAATATTACTGAATCGACGAATACTGCTGAGCCCGACTTTTTATGCACAAAGCAAAGAAATAAGCGTTCCAGATTGGAGGTTAGTCCTACAAATGATTTCGAGGAGTTTAAGGAGGAAATACGACAAATGCTCGTGACATGGACCACAAATCAGGAGACATTGTTACAAAATTTTACATCAAAGATTACAATGGAGTTAGCGGAGTTGAAAGTGCAAAACGAAAATTGCAAAACATTAAAACCGACATTGAAGAATCGGCACAACTTATAAATTCGAAATATGAAGAAATTAAATCTAAAATTTCTGACCTAGAAAGTGAGTGTTCTGTACAGCGTAAATATATAACTAAACTAGAGCACCAATTAAACGAATTGCAGGGGAATTATAGATCTGCTAAAATTGAACTGCGAAACGTTGCTCAAAAAGAGAAAGAGGACAATGGGGATTTGATTGAAATTGTTATGAAGATGTGCGGTTCGTTGCAGTTACAGGTAAAAAAACAGGACATTCGAGATATCTTTCGAGTACAGGCTAACCAAGGACAGCCGAAACCAATCATAGTGGAGTTCCAATCAGTTGTAATGAAAAATACAGTACTTCGAGCTGTGCGAGATTTCAACAAAGGAAAACTATCAGTTGACAAATTGAACACTAAACACATAGGCCGGACAGAAGAGCATAAACCGGTATATATTGCTGATCGGCTTTCAGCATCGTCTAGAAGTCTATTTTATGAAGCCCGTAAGTTTGCAAAATCACAGGGATTTCAGTACTGCTGGATATCCAATGGTAAAATTCTCATGCGAAAGAGGGAAGGAGAAAAACCGATACATATTCTTTCAGATGCCACTCTTCAGAGTCTATTGCAGAAAAATGTTTAATAGTTTACATAGTTTATTACCGGTTTTAGTCTTATATGTTCTTTTAATTTTTTTAAAATTTTAAACCTTATTTATTAGGTTTATACATACTATCTACTAAATATACTACACAAATATATCACACACTTAAAAAATGCAACAAATGATGTTGACAAACAAAACTCAAATCAAGACAAATAGGAACAATACGAATACTTTATATGCTATTAGAAAATATTATGTTGACATATTTCATCAGGAAAATCACTACAAATGGTTTTTTCTGATGTGCCACTGCCGCAGTCAATTGTAAGATTAATCATAGTATCAATAACTCTGTGTAAAATGATTATTAACTAACTAACTAACTATCTTCACGCTGTATCCCTGACGGGGTAGTCAGAGAGGACAGATCGCCAGGCTTCGCGATCCATGCATACTTCTTTCGCTTCTTCGAGATTCATCAATCGCTTCATACACGCACGTCTGGGTATCCGAGTACTTTTGACCTTTCCGTTTTTGAGCAATCTGCTCACGTGGTCTTCATATGTAAGTCTCGGCCTTCCCTGACTCCTTCTACCCTCTACTTTTGAACAATATATATTCTTCGTCAATCGTTCCTCACTCATTCGTTGGACGTGTCCAAACCAACGGAGCACGCCCTTTTCCAGCTTAACGCTGACACTTTCATTCAAACCTGCCATATTGCGTATCACTTCGTTACGTATTCGGTCGGCCAAGGTAACGCCGCACAATTTTCGAAGTGATCGCATCTCCACAGCATTCAATTTACTTTCATGCATCTGCTGACATACCCAGGTTTCACTACCGTAAAGCAAAGTTGGCACTAGCACTGCTTTATGAATCGCCATTCGTGCTTCTTTTACGATGCTTTGTCGCTTTACTAACTGGGACAAAGTACCGTTAACTTTGTTTCCGGCAGCTACTCGCCGTTCTACATCCGAATCACATCTTCCATCCGCGCTAAACATACTTCCTAAATACACAATTTCATTCACTTGCTCTAGACGTTCCTGGTTTAAATGATTATTAAAAATGAACAATGTAAATGAAATTATAAGTAGGTTAGATTCGTACGGTTCTTACGAATATCACAACTGTGCCCCCTGGGAATGTCATCAATTACTAAAAGACAATCACTTTAATATAAAAATTGTATACTTAAATATACGCAGCATACATAAAAACTTTGATAAATTCTTGGTACTACTATCCTCTATGCAAGTGAGTTGTGACGTTATTATTTTAACAGAATGTTGGCTAAACGAAAGTAAAAACATTCCAACACTTCAAGACTACTCTGGCTACATGACAACAAAAGACATTAACCAGAATGACGGTGTCGTTGTATACGTACGAACCGATTTGCATCACACTATCATTGAACCAAGCTTTAGAGATTCAAGTTGTCTAGTATGCAAACTCACTGACGTCGTAATTGTGGCGATTTACAGGTCACCATCCTTTTCAGAAATAGACAACTTTTTGAATAGCCTCGATTCCGTATTAACTTCAATAGCTTCTTATAGTAACACGTTTCTGGTAGGAGACATGAATATAAATATCATGCAAAACAATTAAGATAAACATTTTAATGAGTACATTAATCTAACAGCTTCACATGGTTTACTTCCCGCGTACATCTCTCCAACCAGAGACTGAAGATGTATTGACCATGCTCTGGTTAACGTGATAAAGCCAGTAGTCTCATTTATAATAAATAGTCATATTACTGATCACATTCCCGTACTTGTATGCCTTAGTAATACTAGACTGCAAAAAACAACAAAAATTATCTCTAAAACAGACCTGGACCAGGTTGTTCTGGACCTCTCAAAGGCGGACTTTAGTCCAGTCCTCCTTTCAGACGATCCTAATTATGCTACTAATTATTTGATAGACTTAATGAGAAAAATAATTGACAAAAATACAAAAAAAAAATGTGTCCCATCAAAGGCCAGAATAATCAAGCCTTGGATTACTCCAGGTCTGCTTAGGTGTATCAGAAATAGAGATAATATGCATATGAAATGTAAAAGAGAACCAGATAATTATATTTTAAAAATAACATATATACGTTACCCGCAATTTTTGTAATAAACTATTACAAAAGCTTAAAACTAACCATGAAAAAAGCGAACTTTTACAGTCAAAAAATGATCCTAAAAAGACTTGGCAAGTAATAAATAATATAATAAATAAGCGTGTAGCGAAAACTCCCCCCACTGAATTACTATCTATCTATCTATATCTGGACTAGACTCTAAATCTTCATTGAATTTGGTAAATAATACATTTGTAAATATGGGACCTAGCGGCTAAAATAACAGACTTGGGTACAAAACATAAGCCATTTGTAAGGAATGACCGTCAGTTAAATTCAATTGTATTTCTTGAACCTGATTATACAGAAATTGAACGCGTTATAATGGGTTTACGGACGGACTCAAGTTCAGGTTGGGACGGAATTTCCCCAAAATTAATGAAAATGAGTCGTCATGTTCTGATTCCAGTAATCACTCATATATGCGTTTTGTGTTTAAATGAGGGTGTCTTTCCAAGGGCTTTAAAGAGGGCAGTTGTCCATCCTATTTTCAAGACAGGAGACAGAGATAATATAAGTAATTACAGACCTATATCAGTTCTTCCTGTGTTACCTAAGGTTCTTGAGAGGCTTCTCAACGATCGCCTGGTATCATTTTTGGAAACCCACAAGATTTTGTCTGATAACCAATATGGGTTCCGTAAAGGCAAATCATGTGAAAACGCAATCTCGGCCCTTATTGACGATGCTGTCGGGATATTGGATGCAAAGAATAAGTGTCTAGGCATATTTCTAGACCTATCCAAGGCCTTCGATACTGTCTACCAAATTACTGTGAGCAAAATACTGTTTACCAAATTCAATGAAGATTCGAGTCTAGTCCAGATATAGATAGTAATTCAGTGGGGGGAGTTTTCGCTACACGCTTATTTATTATATTATTTATTACTTGCCAAGTCTTTTTAGGATCATTTTTTGACTGTAAAAGTTCGCTTTTTTCATGGTTAGTTTTAAGCTTTTGTAATAGTTTATTACAAAAATTGCGGTAACGTATATATGTTATTTTCTAAAATTTCTAATTCTGTAAATAAAATAAAAATGACTTGGAACATCATTAACTCTGAATGCGGTAGATCTTTAGTGACTGAAAGGGATTTCCACTTAAAAGTAAATGGTTGCCATGTTACAGGGGACCTGGAAGTGGCTACGGAGTTTGAAAATTTTTTCAAAAATAACCTATATTGACAACAAAATCTCTCCAAGCATCTTCCAGTTCCGCTGATCTTTTATTAGAAGAATCTGTTCTTTGTTGCAGGGATGCATTTGTATTCACAGATATTTGTGCTCAGGACATTGTAAAAACATTTAAATGTATCGAAATTAAGAAAACCGCGGACATTTGGGGATTATCGGTCAAAACTGCATCATGTATAATTGAGGTAATTGCGCCCCATCTAGCAACTGTGTTTAATGACTGTGTTTCTAGTGGTACATTTCCTGATTTAATGAAACACAGCAAAGTCGTTCCCTTGTTCAAGGCTGGCAGCGCTACAGAGCCGTCTAATTTCCGACCAGTGTCAGTGCTGCCAACTTTGAGCAAAGTATTTGAAAAAATAATCTTGAATCAAATGCTATCCCATTTTAATAGTCATAAAATACTCCATGCGAATCAATTTGGGTTTACGAAAGGGCGCTCAACTTCCGATGCTGGTGTTGAGTTATTAAAATGTATTCATGAAGCTTGGGAAGACAAGCACGATGCATTAGGTATATTTTGCGATCTATCAAAGGCTTTTGATTGCGTTCAACATGAAACGCTGTGCAAAAAATTACACCACTATGGAATAAGAGGCAAAGCTCTCGACCTTCTGTCTTCATATTTGAACAATAGAATACAGAGGGTCGATATTAATGGTACACGTTCTGTAGGATCCATGGTTACAATGGGTGTGCCGCAAGGCTCGATACTTGGGCCATTCTTGTTCCTCATTTATATTAATGATTTACCATTTTATGTAGGGGACAGGAATAGGATTGTTTTGTTTGCAGATGACACCTCATTAATTTTTAAAATTAAAAGACAATTAGATAACTATGACGATGTAAACAATGCAATTGCAAGAGTAGTTCATTGGTTCAGCTCAAATAATCTTTGCCTTAATGAAAATAAAACTAAATGTATAAAATTTACTCTACCAAATGTAAAACAAGTTGCGGTCAATGTTCAACTGAATGGACAAGTGTTAGAGTTTGTAGAATCAACTGTGTTCCTAGGTATAACTATTGATGCCAATTTGCAGTGGGGCCCACACATAGAAAAGACAGCCTCTAGATTAAGTTCGGCTGCATACGCTGTAAAAAAGATCAGGACTCTAACAGATGTGGATACGGCTAGAATGGTTTACTTCAGCTATTTTCATAGTATTATGTCTTACGGTATTCTCCTTTGGGGGAGTGCTGCAGATTTAAATATTATTTTTGTTCTACAAAAGCGGGCTGTACGCGCTATTTATAATTTGGGCCCCAGAGTTTCTCTCCGAGAAAAATTCAAAGAAGTAAATATTCTAACCGTACCATCACAATACATTTTTGCCAATCTTATGTATGTCCAGAAAAATCTATCACAGTTTTCTAAACTCTGTGATAAACATAATATAAACACTAGAAATAAAAATAATCTTTCAGTCCACCACAGTCGACTACATAAGATTGGCGATTCTTTCCAGGGTAACTGTATACGCTTTTACAACAAGCTTCCCTGTGACCTGAGAAATTTACCTTTAATAAATTTAAAAAGTTTATTAAAAACAAGCTTTGTGAAAAAGGTTTTTACTCTGTTACAGACTATTTGCAGGACAGGGACGCCTAGAAATGATCTGCTGGCAAAGTGAAATAATATTAAATTGTAAATAGGCCATAAAAAAAAAAGCCTTCCTAAGTTTCTTGCCGGTTCTTCTCAGGTGGGCCGCGTTCCGAACCGGTGGTCGCTTTAAATATTTTAAATAGTGTATGACATTTTGTAAGCGCCGTTAAAATGGTCTATGCAAATTAAGGATATTTTTATTTTATTTTTTATTTATTTATTATTCTCTGTGTCTAAACTTTTGGAAAAAATGGAAAGGATTGGGATTAGGGGAACGCCCTTGAAAATTTTTAAAAGTTTCCTGTCGGAACGTACATAACAAGTGACGGTGGCGTCATGTGTGAGTGATGAGAGTACATTATCCTTTGGTGTCCCACAGGGCTCTATTCTTGGTCCAACTCTGTTTCTAATTTATGTAAACGGGTTATGTGACCTAAAACTCCCATATTGTAATGCATATACCTACGCGGATGACACGGCGCTTCTCATACATGCGGCGGATTGGGTTAAGGCCCATGAGAGAGCGGAGTCCGCTTTGGCTATTGTAAAATCCTGGCTTTCAGCAAACAGTGTAACACTAAATGAAACAAAAACTAAATTTCTAACCTTCACACTTACGGTCAGAACGCAACCAAGTGACTTATTTTGCATTAAAGTGCATGACTGTAGTCAACTTACAGACCAATGCTCTTGTCTTTCGTTGATGAGAACAACTAATATTAAGTATTTAGGAATTAAAATAGATAACCAAATAGCATGGAATGCTCAAATTAAGGAATTGTGCGGCAGAGTACGAAAACTGATTGCAATCTTTAAGAAGCTTCGATATAGTGCGGATTTCGATACCTTGAGGACAGTTTACCAATCTTTATGTCAGTCCATAATATCTTTCGGCATAGCAGTCTGGGGTGGAGCACCAAAGACTGCAATGATACAACTTGAAAGGGCGCAGAGGGCTGTCAAGGTGATGACATTTAAACACTATAGATTTAATACGACAGCATTGTATAGAAACTGCGAGGTAATGTCTGTGCGACAGTTATATTCCACATTGTATTCCACATTCTAGTGCATAAACATCAAAACCTCCAATTACATCCTGTACCCACCACAAGGCGCAGACGTACGAGAGTGTGTGACGTTGATAAACAAAAAACCAAACTGGCCGAAAGACAGTTCTCAATCGCTGCGAGTCGCATATACAATGCTGTTAACAAAGAATGTCAAATATACAATCTTAATAACTATGAACTTAAGGTGAAAATAAGTAAATGGATCATGAATCTTGACTACGAGAATATTGAAAAATTAGTGTCACAATGACTATCTAAATAGTCATTGTGACACATGTTCACACACATACGCACGCACGCACACACACGCACACACACACACATAAATCCAATAATATACATTGTGTCCAAACAAAAGACCCAATCGTCATAAGTAACAATATTGTTTTGGTTAAAGAAGATATTTTTATTTTTAAGTAAAATGTGCACGTAACAGAAAGTATGTTCATAAATGTCACACATGATGAGAGCCCTGATACCCATAACACAAGTTTATTCTTAGTTTGGGTGTCAGTAGCGAACTACTTCGTGTAACCCTACAATTAACATACTACTTAATTAAACACTGTGAACCTTATACTGTAACGAAAACCAATTGTAAAACAGGAAATAAAGATTATTATTATTATGTTTCTTCTTTTCACGGGTATCTTCTTTTTTTTTATGAAGATACCCGGGCTTTTGGTAGGCGTACATGGGGACATACTGGTCCAACACGCAGAGGCCCTTTGAGAGTTTTAATCTAAAAGGAAATGGGACCCTCACTGCAGACAGTCCACGCCCGCCTTATGTAGAAGAACGATAATGGACCACCTCCAATGGGAGTTAAACTATTGTAAAATATGCTTACTAAGAAATGGGCTATTGGGTTGGGGGTTTGATGAACTAGGTGATTATAACTATGGATGAAGGCGGCGTCTGCCATTTTAATATCTGATTATCAAAAATTTGGCAGACGGTGACTCGCCAACTCACTAGATGGGCCCCTATACAATCGCCATAGGCATGATAAGCCTGTAAGGCGACAGGAGGCAACACCGGTGTGAGCGGCTTGGGGTGTCGAGCGGTGCGGCGCCGGTTTCACCTTCGCGGGACAGGCCCGTAGCGGGCTTCCCCGTAGTTATTATTATTATTCTCTTTATTTATTTAGACAACATATCAATTACATTTTTAAATATATCTATAAAATAAAAAATACATTTAAAAATATAAAAAATAGTGACCCACCGGTATCGGGTACAGGGACCAAGCTACCGGTGGTTAGGGCTCCAGAGAAAGGAATTTCCTCACAATACGTGACGTGTCGAGAAGAACTGCTTTCTGTATCAGGCCCTTGATCCAGCTGTTTAACGCGAGCCTTTGTAGGTGTTGGTCAAAGCTCTTGGCTATAAGTCCATGGACAGATATGACTATCGGTACAATGATCGCTGAATCCACACCCCACACGTCGACAACCTCATGAGCCAAGTCTAAATATTTCTTTTGTTTGTCTACCTCGGCTTTCATGAGGTTTTCGTCGTGAGGTATGGTGATGTCAACAATAATTGCACGGCGTTCTAATCGATCTATTACCACTATGTCAGGCTTATTGGCGACAATAGTCCTGTCCGTGATAATAGATCGATCCCAGTATAATGTGACATGACCATTTTCGAGAACTGGGTCGGGCACATATCTATAGTATGGTACCTCTAAATCAACAAGATTGTACTTAAGAGCAAGTTGCTGGTGAATGATCTTGGCTACTTGGTTGTGTCGATGCAAATACTCACCGTTTGCAAGACTCGAACAACCAGAAATAATATGCCTAAGGGATTCTCCGGGACGATGACATGCCCGACAGATGTCCACCGTACCATCCTTCAGGATATACTTCCTGTAGTTCTTAGTCATTACAACTTCGTCAGTAATTGCAAAAACAAACCCTTCAGTCTCTCCAAAGAGATCACCAAATCGTAGCCAAGATACTGATGCATTGAAGTCTATATCAGGCCTGTGTAAGGCCTGATAAAAACGACCATGCAGCTCCTTACTCTTCCATACCTCCTTGCGATCAGTAACACCAAGTACTATAGGTTTATGCCAATTCTCTTTAGCCAACGTGAGCGGGGTATGCCCATTGTCCACTGCAACCACATCGCGATGCAACCTCGTGTCAGCATTGAGAAAATATTCTCTGAGGTTGCATATCTCACGGTTATGGAGGGTCTTGACATTTAAAAAGCCTCGACCTCCACACTTCCGAGGGATATACAACCTCATTACTGATGAACGAGGATGATGCATTCGAAATGTGGTCAACAAGGACCGCACTTTCCTATCCAGGGCATCTAATTCAGTCTGAGTCCATCTAAGTATACCGAAGGAATACATTAGGACCGGTATGACCCACCCATTGAAGGCACGCACCTTATTACCGCCTGATAAAAGACTTTTCAGTACTTTTTTCAGACGGCCAAAGAATCGCTCCTTCAATGTTTGTTTCACACCAGATTCGTTAATTCCTAATGCCTGCGATATACCCAGATACTTATAGGTCTCAGTGGCGGAGAGAGATCTGAGTATTATGGAATCTGAAAGCTCAACACCTTCAGGCTCCACAATCCCACCCTTCTTTACATGCATGACTGCACATTTGTCAACGCCAAATCCCATTCTAATAGAACTACTAAAGGATTTTGTTAACTTCAATAGTTCTATCAGTTCCAATTTGGTGGTGGCAAATAGCTTAAGGTCGTCCATGTAAAGCAAGTGGGATATAACTCGACCTTCTCTTCGCAACTGAAAGCCTAGCCCTGAACTCTCTAGTATAGTACTAAGAGGGTTCAGTGCTAGACAAAACCATAAAGGACTGAGACTGTCGCCCTGGAATATACCCCGCTCAATAAGCAAGCCATTTGTTACAGTCTGACGACATCCTGGATAGCAAAGGTCTGTTCTCCATTGCCTCATACATGACTGCAGGAAAGTACAAAGAGTTGCATCCACTTTGTACAGCTTCAGCACCCTCAGAAGCCACGTATGAGGCACAGAGTCAAAAGCTTTTTTATAATCAATCCAACATGTCGTCAGACTGCGACGATTACGGCGTACCTGTTGGTTAATGATCATGTCAATAATAAGGAGCTCTTTGGTGCCTCGGGTCCCACTTCTACATCCATTTTGAGACAAAGACAAGACTGAATTTTTATCTAAATGTGAAGTAATTTTGATTCTCAAAATGGATGTTAGAAGTTTATAGACTGTTGGTAAACATGTGATAGGTCTATAATTTTTGGGATCCAAGGCATCGCCAGATTTATAGAGAAGGTGGGTTATTCCAGTTGTTATAAAATCGGGCAGAGAGCCCGACTCTACACATGACTGGAATTGACCTGCTAAACGAGAATGTGAACTACGGAGCCACTTAAGCCAGAAATTATGCAGTCCGTCCGGTCCCGCTGATTTCCAGTTGGGCAAAGAACGGACTGCATTTGCTACATCCTGTTCTGATATATTAATTGACTCCATTGTCTGTATAGATTCACATTCCCGTTCAACATCTCTCATCCATTCACCTTCAATATGACTAACGGGCCTCGACCAAATACCACGCCAAAATGCATTTGTAATATCAGCATTTGGTCGCGGTCCGTTATCCACACCGGAATTAGGTTTTTCCCACCGTCGATAAACCCACCTCTCATCCTTTTGGAACATGCGGTTCTGGGTATATCGCTCTACGCGTTTCTTATAACGACGAATCCGGTTTGCCCATGCACAAACTTTCTGCTTCAGAAAGTCAATGCGCTCCGTGATACATGACGTTCCCACATATTCTTGAGGCGTGATGTTAGTGCCTGAAAACGCCTGCTTCACAAAGCGCATGACCCTCGGACGAGTGTTTCCCGATCTAAAGCAGATTAGCTTCCCAATGAGTGCCCTAGCCCGAGCGATACGACGCTCAATTCTACACTGCCAAGCTGGTACAGCAAGTTTAGGAGAAGAAGCAAGTTTCTTTTCAAAAAAACTTTACTTCAGCTACTCTACATGCTGCAACGGCCGCACAGTATAGGATCGAGTGCTTATCACCAAGGTTGAAGACCTATAGTCTATTATCCAAATAATCAGGTAATAGCGAATCTAGAGCACACACCAAGGCCATATTCCGTTTATGCATAGGCAAACGCGGTAGGCTAGGTCTACAGCCTGGACTCATAGATCGATATTCCAGAATCGCATCTTCCAATGCACTCCTTAAGTTATTATTACACTGGATACTTACGGATATAGCCTCAACTGCAACAACTTCATCATTGTGTGTTGTGTTTGTTACCGATGAATTTGTAACCTGTGATGAAGTTGGACAGTCAAGGCTATTTCGTACCTCAGAACGTAGCCGCTCAAGTACAGCACTATCCAACATGTTACAACGTTGAATAGCCCGCACCTGATCCGATAATCGTTGTGCCGAGACGTTAACAGCTGGTTCAAGACCCTGAAACACAGTTAACAGCCGATCACGGTATGCAGTAAGGTTAATTCCCCCCTCTGTAGCCACAAAATATGCCCGCATGACGTTCTCATTCATAGAATCAGTCCATCGCATGCGGCGCACATTACCACCGGTAGCGGGAGCCCTATTCGAAGCCGGTGGGCCTCGGGACTCCAAGCGTGTCGGTGGCCGGCCTCTTCCACGCCGCCGCGCTGGTGGTGGTGACGACGGCGGGGAGAAATATTCGCCGCTTGAGCTCGAGCTCAACGCCTCAACTGCAGTCGATGTAGCGGATATGCTCACCGTGGACTGCGAGGCGGAGCAATGCGGCGAATCCGGAGATGGATCTTGTGCATTCCTTTTAGCCCTGGATCTTGTAAGCATTTAGCAAAGATATCGTTTATGTTTCATGTTTGTGAAATTAATTCTGATATGTCACATGACATCTAATGTCACGCATATCCATAATTATAGTATCTTGTATATTTCCGTATATAAGGTTTTATTTGTTATTTCTTGATTTTCATATTTTAAATTCATTTTTCCTTTACTAGAAATACGGTTTATAAGCTTTCCGGCTATGGTAATATTATTTTAAATATTTTAAGATTATATAAACGACATTTGCTATGTAGTGTTGCCAAGTGTTGTTATTATTATATCATTATTTTATGAATATAGTAATATGGAGATAAAATATGCGTGGAGAAGTTTTCGAAAATACTCACGAAGAATGTGTTCTAATGGTGAAAGAATGTTTAAAATCGGTCCATTAGTTTCCGAGACTTATAACAAAAACGTACAAATCTTTCCTCTTTATAATATTAGTATTGATATTTATTTTCATACTAGTCGACGCCGGCGGCTTCGCACGCGTGGTGAAGTTTTCTTATTCCCGTTTCCCACAGGAACTTATTCCCAGAATAAAACCACCAATTTTTTTGCAATGTTTCATAAAAATCAATTCAGTAGATTTTGCGTGAAAGAGTAAAAAAACATCCTTCCATACCTACCAAACGTTCGCGTTTATAATATTAATAGTATAAGATTAATTGCCGCCAGAATGAAAAAGATTATATTAATAATGTTTTAAACTTACGTGACTTACAATATTTGAGATTTTAGGTTTTTTTTCTACAATGTTACGCGAAAAAGACCCGGAAACCATAATGAAAATATTATAATGTTTTTAATCAAGGGTAGTTGATGGTTTAAAATAAAAGGTCACAAAATAACACTTATGAAAGCCAGATTCGCAAGCCTATAGGTAAAACCTGAGGAAGAACCAGGCAAAAAAAGTCATGATCAATTCCTTTCTAATCGCCAGTAACTTTATAGTTAACATTTAAATGCCTTAATTGATGGCATAAAAATTTTATCATGAAGTAGTAAATAATAGCCCCTGTCCGTTTCAATAAGTGACAAAGGCTTCGTCTCATATTGTGTGGAACAAATATGACTGGTGAAATTTGGGTGGAAAATAAACCTCTGGCTTCGAGGAAAACGGTGTGTATGAATGGGTGTAACGGACCCTACTAAGATCTACGAGGCAATGACGCAGGTGCCTAGGATTGAGAGGTCGGACGGCAGTCGCTCCGAACAATGGCGAAAATTATCAGCCATATAAAATTGACCTGTTTTCAAATCAAGATAAGCTGTATAGGTCAGTCAGTCGCTTGCGCCACCAAGATTTCGTGGCCCAAGAGACTGACAAAACTTTATTACGGGTGTAAAGGCCTCATAATATAATTTTTCCACGAAGCGCTCGTGGCCCCGCGGACTCAGTGATCTGTAAACAATCACTGCGTTAAGCAAGTTTAACTGTAGCTGGTCACGGATGGGTAAACACTGTAAAATCTTTTGGCATTAACATTTGCGAACGTTTCCGTGCTTCGGAAGGCAAATTAAGCCGATGGTCCCGGTTGCCAGTAACATGGCAGTCGTTAAGCCCAGTTGATGGTCTTATGGGCGGCTTGAAAAATGTCAACAGCAGGTAGCTACAACCTGCGTTAGTCTATTTCAACACGGTAATAGGCTCACCGCCTATTGCGTGGGAAAGGAATACACCCGGTGAAAAGTGGGCATATAACATGCCTCTGCCACCCGTTCGGGGATAAGACGTGATAGATAAACATAAAGTTTTTTTCCATTTTAGGGTCGGCAGCGCGAGTGCTGCACCTCTGATGTTGCAAACGTCCATAGGCTACGGAGACCACTTTCCATCAGGTGGGCCGTATGCTTGTCTGCCACATCAGTGTATTACAAAAAAAAAGAGATTATGCCGAATCTTTCTACCTAAGTAGGTAATATGCAACGGTTTAATACATATATAAATATACATACCATGCAATACACTACAATTTCCTCGCGTCGTTGAAGGCTTTTACCGTAAATCCTTTGTGTTAAAGAAAAGATAATCTAGTCGGAGGGTGACAAGTGGCCCTTGAAGTCACTTCCGAACGTCGATAAAAGGATGAAGATTTGCCTCGAATGGGGGCCTGGAGTCCTCTCTGCGGTGAACTTACGTACCTACTATATTTTTCTTTGAGTAAAATTGTTTTATAACGAGCAGAAATATTTCCGAAATTGTTTCTTTTTATTTCTGATTTTGTTTGTTGAAATATTAGCTGTCTTGGTAATAATCATTTGTCATCAGTCACACCTTTATCTCCAAAGTGGTGTCAGAGGCATACTATACGCCCACATTGCACCGTAAGCATTTTTGTCCCACCTAATAGGAGGTGAGCCTATTGCCGTGTTATAATTGAAAGCCGCAGTTTGTGGTGAACTGCTGTTGAAAAATATTTCACGCATTGATAAGGTCTTTAGCTTGGCTTAACGACTGCCTTGTTACTGATGGCAACGAGGACCGATGGCTTAACGTGTATTATAAAGAACGAAAACGATCATAATTGAAAATGCCATAAAGCCGTTACCCATCTGAGAACCAGGTGGAATCTGAGAAGATAAAAAAATAAAAAAAATATCCATCACGCCTTATCCCCGAAGGGGTGGCAGAGGCATATTGTTACGCCGGCGGACTAGTGAACAACTTTAAACGTCATTTTCTGGGCCTTGGGAACGTTTTCAGCAGGCTGAAAAGCGGTTTCAGGCCGTTTCCGAGGAAGCTCTATCACATACCAAATTATCCAAATTTCACCCCAGTTGCAGTTGTTTTCAGGCGCCTGAAACATGTTTTCAGTTCGTTTCAGGCCACCCCCTATCGCATGCCATCATAACCTGAAAACCCTTTTTCAGGCGTTTTCAGGACCCCTTATGGGCCTTTGAAGCCCACTTCAGTAAATAGCGTAATTTCATGAAAGTGTGACAAGGATAG
Source organism: Thumatha senex (assembly GCA_948477245.1). NCBI lineage: Eukaryota > Metazoa > Arthropoda > Insecta > Lepidoptera > Erebidae > Thumatha > Thumatha senex. The sequence goes on from OX419724.1 coordinate 1,203,087, forward strand.
CAGTATTAGAAAGAGAGAGCTACATTCAGAATATTCCAGAGCTATTAGACAGGGATAGCACTATTAAAAAGAGATAGCTACACTAAGATCATTCTAGAACTATGTGATAGAGATATCACCAGAAGGGACAGCAATAGGTCGAGAACCTTCCGGCACATACCGAAGGAGCAACTAGTATCGTGTGGAACATTCTAGAGATGTACCCGATTGTAGGTACCGAACGAATTCTCCCGAATATTCCAGAACATTACTAGGCGTATATAAAGGGCCGAGCTCGCGGCTACAGGACAGTCTCCCTTGAAGAAGCGAACAGTGCGAATCGAAGTGATCGAAGAAGCTAAATAGTGCGATACAGTTACAGTGTGATTATCTTAGAGAAGAATTTGTGTTTAGTGTGTTTGGTGACGATTATTAGTTGTGGTTTTATTGTTTTCATTTAGAGTAATTAAAGTGTTTCTTTTAAATTTGTGGTATCAGTGCAACTCCTATAAGTACCCACCCTACGAACGTAACATTTGGTGTCAGAAGTGGGATAGGAAATGCCGATTATGCCACGTGAAACCGAGCCCAGGGGGGTTCAAACCCGAAGCCAAATGGGAGCCAGTGGAGAATCTACGCCTGTTGCTGGAACATCAGAGCCGCGGACCACACCCAAGCAAGAAGTGGACTTGAGCAGCATGCTAGTCCTATTAAAGGAGCTGGCTCGAAAACAGGACGAGCAGGCTCGAAAACAGGATGAGCAGGCTAGAAAACAGGACGAACAGGCTAGAAAACAGGACGAACAGGCTAGAAAACAGGACGAACAGTCTAGAAAACAGGAAGAACCGGTTATAGAACTATCAAGAAAATACGAAGAACAGGTCAGAGAACAATCTGGAATGCTGCGCGAGGTTCTCGAGAATACTGCAGCGTGGAAAAAAGAAATGCAAGAGGTCCAGGAGAAACTTACTGACATGGACGTCAAATTTGAGACTAGATTTCATGACGTGAATGAAAAGGTGGAGACGCACGAGAACCGCCTGCAGAAATTGGAGACCCAGGCAAAAACAGTCAACAGTTCCTGTGTGCATGAGACTACCATGTCGGGAGGTGGAAGATTCAAAGCACCTCCCTTTGATGGTACGTCGTCCTGGACTGCATATAAGTTGCAGTTCGAGTCCGTTTCCCAGGCTAACGGCTGGAGTAAGGAGCAAGCTAAGACAGCGTTAACGTTAGCCCTACGTGATGAGGCCCTCACCATCTTGGAGGCCCTGGGAGACGACAGGACGTACGACCGTCTTCTTGAAGCTCTGGAGGCGCGTTACGGCGATGGTCACCTGGAGCACGTGTATCGAGCACAACTGAAGGACCGAAGCCAGGGGCGTAATGAGTCCTTACAACAGTGGGCCTTAGAAATAGAGAAATTGGTCAGGAAGGCTTATCAACGAGCTTCAGCGTCTCTGGTGGACAGCATGCTGGTGCAAGCCTTTATTGACGGGATACGGGACCTTGAAATAAGAGCCGCAGTGCGATTGGGGCACCACGGAAGTTTTAAAGATGCAGTTGCCCATGCACTGGAAGTAGAGGCTGTACGGCAGGATTCTTCGAGGCCTTACAGGGTGCGGGAAGTATCTGCTAGGGAGCCAATTGCACCTCGCCGTGAGTTTGGACCACGATGCTACAATTGTGGCGAACGAGGGCACATACAGTCCGGTTGCCCCAAGAAGAAGATAGATGGTCGCGACCCAGCCCCGATGACAAGGACGTCATGCTCAGCCCCTGTGCCGCAGCAGGGAAACGAATAAAAGCCAGGACTACGGGACGAGTGCTGGCTGGTGGTCGAAATGTCCCAGTTATGATCTCACAGGCGAACGACGGGAATAGTCTGGTTGTTACAGGAGACATTGGTGGAATACCATGTCACCTCACCATCGACACCGGAGCTTCTCGGACAGTGATCAGTTCTCGGCTACTGAAGTACCTGCCCAGAGATCATCTAGTCCGACCTAAGCAACTCCAGCTGCTAACAGCTACCGGCCAGCATATTCCCATCCAAGGTGAGCGGGAGGTAGTGTTTGGAATTGGTGAAAAGAACTACCGGCATAAAGTCATCGTAGCTGACATTGTGGACGACTGCATTGTTGGACTAGATTTCATGAGAGGTTACGGCTGCAAGATCGACTTGAAAGTTGGCGTTCTGAAATTCGGATCCGACGAGGTGCCTATGGAAGGCGGAATTAATGGGAATGTGTACTGTGCACGAAGGACCATTCTCCAACCGAAGTCTCAAGGGCTGGTTCCAGTAAGTTTGCCATATCACGCAGAGCGCGGGGCCCACCGTTGTGTGTTGGTAGAGAAGATAAACGACGGAAGACCTTGGATCGTCGCTCGTACGATGGTAACGACATCACCTACCGCATTCGTAATGGTTCTAAATCCAAGCAGTACTAAACGTGTCCTCGGGAAAGGAACTCTTATTGGGTCGTGTGAGGAGATCTCTTGGATACGGAGCTGTCAAGGAGCGGACGAAATCGAGAAACCTGATGGTGCTGTACCGTCTGTGGATGTCGAGAGACTACTGGACGATTCCAAGAACGAGCTCACCCTGGAAGAACTTTCTAAGGCACACAAGTTACTACTGAGATACAAAGATGTCTTTTCTACACATGACAGTGATATTGGCAGAACTAGAGTAGTACAGCATGAAATCAATACTGGTGAAATAATGCCCATCCGACAGCGACCTCGGCGAGTTCCAATAGCTCGGGAGAAAGATGTAGACGATATGGTCGAAGAGATGAGAAGCAGTGGCGTTATTGAGCCATCAACTAGCCCATGGTGTTCTCCCGTAGTATTAGTTAAGAAGAAGGACGGAACCATGAGATTCTGCGTTTATTACCGCCGACTTAATGATAAGACCAAGAAGGACAGTTATCCTTTGCCACGAATTGACGATACTTTGGACACTTTAAATGGAATGAAATGGTTCTCTACATTGGATTTAAAAAGTGGGTATTGGCAAGTGGAAATCAAGGATAAAGATAAGGAGAAAACGGCTTTTTCAACCGGAAAGGGATTCTGGCAGTTTAATGTGATGCCGTTTGGTTTATGTAATGCACCGGCTACATTTGAGAGATTAATGGAACAAATACTTGCTGGTCTTCTTGGCGACACTTGCTTGGTCTATTTGGATGACATCATTATCGTTGAAAGAGACTTTGACGACCATCTCAGAAAACTGGAGCAGGTGTTATCTAAGTTGCGAGATGCAAATCTTAAATTGAGCCCAAAAAAATGCTCGCTATTCAAACGCAAAGTGAATTATCTAGGTCACGTGATCTCGGAGAACGGTATACAGACAGACCCTGAGAAAATAAGTGCCGTTAAGGACTGGCCCATACCGAGGGACAAGACTGCAGTACGCGCCTTTTTAGGACTTTGCTCATACTACAGACGATTGGTGAAGAATTTCTCTGATATAGCAAAGCCCTTGCATCAGCTAACGGAAGAAAAAAGAAAATTCGATTGGAACGAACAGTGTGCTGCAGCGTTCGAAGAACTTAAAAGAAGGCTTTGTGAAACACCCATTTTGGGTTATCCAGACCCGGAACTTGATTTTGTTGTGGACACGGATGCCAGCAATACTGGTATAGGTGGAGTCTTGTCACAAAAGAAGGGAGATCAGGAAGTCGTGATCGCATACTTTAGTAAGTCGCTATTAAAACCAGAAAGAAATTATTGCGTCACTCGAAGAGAATTACTGGCAGTTGTCAAGACGTTGCAGCACTTCAGTAAATATCTGCTCGGGCGAAGATTCCGTATCAGAACGGACCATGCTGCCTTGAAGTGGTTGTTGGAGTTTAAGAACCCCGAAGGACAGGTGGCACGGTGGATCGAACAGCTGCAGGAGTATAACTTCGTCATCGAACACCGTAGCGGGAAGTCACATGGAAATGCAGACGCTCTCTCTCGAAGACCTTGTCCTGACGACTGCAAACATTGCCTAAGGCAAGAAGACAAGGAATGTGTGAGAATTTTAAGGACCGACACCGTGAGCGAAGAGTGGAGCGATGAAGTCATGAAACAAGCGCAGCAAGAGGACCTAGATATCCAACCCATTTTCAATTGGATTAACGCAGGAATACCCAAACCGAGATGGTGTGAAGTAGCCCCGATGAGCACAGTAACAAAGAGCTATTGGGCACAATGGGATAGCTTGGTCATGCATAATGGCGTACTGTGCAGGAAATGGGAGTCTGCGAATGGGAAAGATGCTCACCTGCAGGTTGTTGTTCCAAAGATAAGAGTGAGAGATGTTTTGAAGTGTTTTCATGACGGAACTTCCGGCGGACATCTTGGAATGAAAAGGACGCTAATGAAAATTCGCCAGCGATTTTACTGGATTCACTGCCGTGAAGACGTTGAAGACTGGTGTAAAAAGTGTACTAGCTGTTCATCAGTCAAGGGTCCACATACCCGCAGTAGAGGAGCACTGAAGTTGTACAACGTTGGAGTACCTTGGGAAAGAATTGCTTTGGATGTTGCGGGCCCGTTTCCAACATCAGACTCCGGGAATAAGTACATTTTGGTGGTGATGGATTACTTCACCAAATGGCCTGAGGTATTTGCTATTCCCAACCAGGAAGCGACCACCATAGCGGAAAAATTAGTAAATGAGGTATTCTGTCGGTTTGGAGTGCCACTTGAAATTCATAGCGACCAGGGCAGGAACTTTGAGTCTATGGTCTTTCAAGAAACTTGCCGGATAATGGGTTTGCATAAAACGAGAACGACGGCATATCACCCACAATCGGATGGAATGGTCGAAAGATTTAACCAGACACTGGAAAGACACTTGGCCAAAGTTGTCGAGAGTCACCAGAAAGATTGGGACCGACACATTCCGCTCTTTTTGATGTCGTATAGGTCCGCAACTCATGAAAGCACAGCTGTTACCCCAGCATACGTGAATTTTGGGAGAGAACTTCGTCTACCTGCAGATCTTTTAACTGGGCGTCCTCCAGACTCACCTAGATCCATCACCGAGTACGCGAGCGAGTTGCGGGATCGGATCGACGATGTTCACAAACTTGTTCGTGAACACGGGCTTCAAGCTAGTGAGAGGATGAAAACTCGATATGATCGGAGATCAAACCAAGTTGGGTTTGATGAAGGCTCATTGGTGTGGTTACATAATCCTTTGCGGCGGAAAGGGAAGTCCCCAAAGCTATCCCCTAACTGGGAAGGACCGTATAGAGTGGTTACTAGAATCAATGACGTCACGTATCGAATACAGCGGAGTCCTCGTAGTCCCTGCAAGATAGTTCACGTTGACCGACTTGCCAGATATCATGGAGACAACGATGTTCGGGACGAGCATGTCTTAGGAGGGGGTAGTGTTACGCCGGCGGACTAGTGAACAACTTTCAACGTCATTTTCTGGGCCTTGGGAACGTTTTCAGCAGGCTGAAAAGCGGTTTCAGGCCGTTTCCGAGGAAGCTCTATCACATACCAAATTATCCAAATTTCACCCCAGTTGCCGTTGTTTTCAGGCGCCTGAAACATGTTTTCAGTTCGTTTCAGGCCACCCCCTATCGCATGCCATCATAACCTGAAAACCCTTTTTCAGGCGTTTTCAGGACCCCTTATGGGCCTTTGAAGCCCACTTCAGTAAATAGCGTAATTTCATGAAAGTGTGACAAGGATAGCAGTATTAGAAAGAGAGAGCTACATTCAGAATATTCCAGAGCTATTAGACAGGGATAGCACTATTAAAAAGAGATAGCTACACTAAGATCATTCTAGAACTATGTGATAGAGATATCACCAGAAGGGACAGCAATAGGTCGAGAACCTTCCGGCACATACCGAAGGAGCAACTAGTATCGTGTGGAACATTCTAGAGATGTACCCGATTGTAGGTACCGAACGAATTCTCCCGAATATTCCAGAACATTACTAGGCGTATATAAAGGGCCGAGCTCGCGGCTACAGGACAGTCTCCCTTGAGGAAGCGAACAGTGCGAATCGAAGTGATCGAAGAAGCTAAATAGTGCGATACAGTTACAGTGTGATTATCTTAGAGAAGAATTTGTGTTTAGTGTGTTTGGTGACGATTATTAGTTGTGGTTTTATTGTTTTCATTTAGAGTAATTAAAGTGTTTCTTTTAAATTTGTGGTATCAGTGCAACTCCTATAAGTACCCACCCTACGAACGTAACAATATTATATGCCCACTTTTCACCGTGTGGATTTCTGTCCCACGTAATAGGTGGTGAGCCCATTGCCGTGTTTAAATAGACAGACGCAGGTTGTGGCTACCTGCTGTTGAAATTTATTAAGCCTCCTATAAGGCCTTCAACCAGGCTTAACGACTGCCATTTTACTGGCAACCGGGACCAACGGCTTAACGTGCCTTCCGAAGCACGGAAACGCTCGCAAATGTAAATGCCACAAAGTGGTCACCCATCCGACGACCAGCCATAGTGAAAGTTGCGTACCTCAGTGATCGTTTACCGAACACTGAGACCGCGGGGCCACGAGCGCTTCTGAGAAGATGTTTGATATAATGATAATTTATCCATTACTAGTTGACGCCCGCGGCTCCGCACACGTGGTGATGTTTCCCCGTTCCCGTTTCCCACAGAAACTTATTCCCGGGAAAAAAAAGTAGCCTATGTGTCACTCTGATGTGTAAGCTATATTATTGTAAAGTTTCATCGAAATCCATTCAGTAGATTTTGCGTGAAAGAGTAACAAACACCTATCCGAACTCAAAAACTGTCGCGTTTATAATATTAGCAGGATATCAAAATATTCTGTAAATATCGATATTAGACAAAAGTATTCTCAATTAAAATTACTACTTATACTAGTAAATAAATATATAAATAAATATCCATCACGCCTTATCCCCGAAGGGGTGGCAGAAGCATATTATATGCTCACTTTTCACCGTGTGGATTCCTGTCCCACGTAATAGGTGGTGAGCCCATTGCCGTGTTGAAATAGACAGACGCAGGTTGTGGCTACCTGCTGTTGAAATTTTCAAGCCGCCCATAAGGCCACAACCAGGCTTAACGACTGCCATTTTACTGGCAACCGGGACCAACGTCTTAACGTGCCTTCCGAAGCACGGAAACGCTCGCAAATGTAAATGCCACAAAGTGGTCACCCATCCGAGGTCCAGCCATAGTGAAAGTTGCGTAACTCAGTGATCGTTTACAGAACACTGAGACCGCGAGGCCACGAGCGCTCCTGGTAGCTTATACTAGTACTTATACTTATTGCTGTACAAGTATTGTCTGTTAATAAAATATTAATAACATAGTAGTCGAAGCACCACTCAACTCAACTGCCGCCTCCACCCCCCTAGTGCCTGCTTCTTACGCCACCCACCTCTAAGTTATGCCGAATCTGTCGCGATGCTAAAAACGAAGCTAACTATAGATAGGGTTGTCAGCTGGCATAAAATTACAGATATTTCTCTAAGTTCGACTATAAATCGATGACTCAATCTTCTCATTATTCTTAGCGTATGTTCTGTTGCTCTTAAAGCTATCCTTTCCTGTTTTGAGTGTGTAAACCTTATGGTTGTACAGGACCCTACGGGAGATAAATAAAAGTAGAAGTTAGGAAAATAGTATATATTTCCCGATAGGGCCAAAAGTAGTTGTAGTCAGGGTCGCGGGTGTTGAATAAAGGTAGGCAACCGTAAGGTGGACTCTACCGCGAGAGGCCGCGGAATCTGGACTTATCTGAGGGAGGGCCAGGTGATCTTCCACGGGTCGGATGTTGATCCTCTCGCAGTCGTAGGGTTCTCCGGCTGGGCGACGGCTTCCACTCCCGGTCTAGGCGCGACCAGAAGGAGCCTCGGAGCAGCGCTCGGCCAACAAGTAGTAGGTATAGTGGTGAAACCGTCAAGGTTCACCCGTAACAAAGGACCCTGGAAGACAGAAGCCTGGGGTAAGAACCTCAGCCGGAAACCTAAAAGGCTTCCAGCCTCTCCTCAGGTCCAGGTTGGCTGGAGAGGCGGGAAGTCTTACATATAGGTTGTAGGTGGTAGGTACATAGAATAAAATTTAGTAAGGATTGGTTGGCACACTTGTGAAAATTATAGTTTTATACATATTCCTACCCACTTATAGCTATGGCTGAAAATTAGCGATTGTAATAGATTTAGAATTTATAAAAATAGCTGTTAATTGCGGTAATACATACGCTGAATAGGAAATAGGTAAGAACACTATAGATAGAATTAGATTTAAACACTCCTTCCTGTAGGAACAAAAGTTAGCAAGGATGATTGATTATAATTAGAACTTACCGGGATATTCCGGGTCCAATATTTTTTACAAATATTTTATATATTTAAATAGTTTTAGGAAAGTACTTTTGTATGGTAGTACACAGTATCGTAATAGACAAATATAGGTGGTTCTCGAAACTTCCTGTCAACTGTTTATATAGGGCCCAGTGGTGGATATAGGCGCGGGAGACGGGACCTCGAACTCCCCTCCACGCTTAAACGGGAGTAACTTCAATGCCGCATCAGTCCGATAGATGGCGTTAGTCGTATGATGGCGCGGCTCGACCACGCATTATTACATTGTCTGATAGTAATAACTTTGATTTATATTTGGTACCGCTTTTATATACCACTGAGGAGACAGGCAAGCGTACGGCCCACCTGATGGAAAGTGGTCACCGTAGTCTATGAACCTTTGCAACACCAGAGGTGCAGCATTTGCGCTGCCGACCCTTTATAAACCTTCTAAGACCCTTTTTGAAGAACCCCATACTGTAGATGTTCGGGAAAACCCAGGTTTGAAGCAAGAAAGGATAGAGGGTGGTTGTAAGGGGCTCTACCGAAATATCTGGGTCCCAAGTGACCTCACCTCCTAGCGGTGCATCTGCTGACTGACGAGGCAACCACGCGCTCAGGGTTGGGAGGTCATACGGCAATTGCTCCTAATAATGCCGAAATCAATAGCCAAACGATAGCTGCTACTGCAATTCCAAACACAGGTAGGGCTAACAAGCAACTGGGCATACACTAAGATGAAGAGGGAGATCGTTGAGAGCAACTGGTCGTCTGACCTCGTCCGCTTGGGCTACAGAGTTATTAATGGGGCACCCTACATGCCTGAATGTAGGACATGTGAATCATTTTACACTGAGACTACGAGTATTGTCAAACCAGTACATTTAAGAAAGCTGGTTGTTGAGAGCGGGTGGGCGCGCTTCAACAGTCAAACTCAATTGTCAATGTCAAGATTTAATCAAAATTGTCTTTGAGTATACTTCTTCAACCGAGCGAACATTGTACTTGTATTATCTTATTTATATTATTTGCGTATTTTCTGTACTTACATTGAAGAAATAACTGGAGTTTTAGTCCGTCTAAGAACTTCTTGCCACTTTTTTACACTGACACACCCTAAATGTAACTTCCAGTTTTAATACGAACCAAATTCTAATTCTTGGATCTGTTGGAAGAGATTCATATTTAGAAATCAAAAAAAAATGTATTCTTTAGCAGTGAAGTGTGCGGGTGGTTTGTGAGAACTGTGCGTTATTTATATAAGAAAAAATAAAAATGTCAGCTAAATCTATCGAAAACAGTGTGCGCGATCTTGCCAAAGTTGTGCTCGACCTTCAGAGTAAAGTGTCATCACTCGAACAGACCATATTAAATCAAAATAATCTGATTAATAAGTTGATTGGTGATACTTCAAATTCTAGTGTAACAAAAGTTAGTACAATTAATACACCAGAAGAGGGTAAAAAAAACTCACATCAGCGACAACAACCAATGCGCGAAGCTCGCGTTCGTGCGCAGTCGGCGCTGTCCGTATCTAATCGTGAGGCCAGAGGAGTAAAAGCCGTGCAACCCACTGCATCTAACTTGTTTGCGAAACCGGCCGAAAAGACCCGAGCGTCTACGAGTTACAGCGCGCCTCCTACTACCAGCCCGCGATCGCAATTCGAATTCCCACACAACCCTACGGCTACGGTAATAAAGTCGCCGGCAATGACGGTGACTCATGCGCTTAACGACGATGTGAATAACAGTGTCGGCACCGTTAATGACGTATGGACGGAGGTAAACAATCGTCGCCAGCGATCCCACCGAGTGCCGCCTGCAAATGTAACCCGTGGTACGGCCGCTCCAGGCTCAACTTCGTGTTTATTATCTGCTGCAGAACGAAAAAGTTATCTACATTTGTATTACGTTCAAGTTGGAACTACAGTTGAACAAGTAACTGCACATTTGCTACGTATTTGTACTACCGATAATTGCTCCGTTGAAAGCCTAATACCTCGAGGGGATTATGCATCTTTTAAATTAACAGTGCCTACTAAAAATATTGAAAAGTATATGTCATCTGAACATTGGCCCGAAGATGTTTGCATTAAGCGGTGGCGTAGTGCGTTTCGTAAGCCGCAAGAGGCCGTTACGAGTCCCTAAGAGTTTACAATATGCAGTAGTATATCAGAATGTTAGAGGACTTAGGACTAAGCTTGATCTATGCAAAACATCTATATTAGCAGGAGCGGCGGATATTTATGCGCTAACTGAGACATTTTTGATCAGCGACGTCGGTAATATGGAATTCTGCCCGCTTGGTTACACGGTGCTACGTCAAGATCGCGCTGGCAATGCGGGGTGGGGAGGAGTATTGTTGGCGGTTCGTAACGAGTACCCGGTTCACCATATTGTCGATATAGACGGTTATTCTGATGACGTTGAAATCGTAATAGGTGTAATTAGTTTTAAGTATAGAAAAGTTATAGTTTGTGTTTTTTACATTCCGCCCGGCTCTGATGACCTTAAATATTCAGCAAGTTTTACAGTAATAGAAAATGTTATAACCAAATATCCAAAATTAGAAACAATAGTATTAGGCGATTTTAACCTAAACTCTTGTAGTCAAAACACTCTTATGCAATTTGAATACATGTGTACTTATTGTAAATTTAAGCAATTTAATACTATCTATAATCAATCTGGTGTAATGTTGGACTTGGTGCTTAGCAATTTGGGCATTGAGTGCATTGAAGTGAATGGTGATTTGGAACCCGTAGTTAGTCCTGATGTTTTACATCCCCCACTGGCAGTAAGCGTCCGAATTGCCCGTCGTGCGGGCCCGAGGGACGGTGCCACCGACAGGGCGCGTGCGCGGTTCACACAGTCTGACTTTCTCCAGCAGCCGGCAGCTCAGTGGAATTTTCGCAAGGCCGATTTTCATGCCCTGTATTCCGCCCTGGCGTCTGCTGAATGGGATCGAGTATATTCTGCCACTGATGTTGATAACGCTGTCCATACCTTCTATTATATATTGGGAGGCTGTTTTGATAGCTGTGTTCCTTTAAAAAAACAAAAAACAGCACTTACTCGTAGCTCGCGTTATCAGTATCCAGGTTGGTATAACCCAGACATTATACGCAATATTAAGAATAAATATTTCCATTTGAAAAAATTTAGAATTAATCAATCAGAATTTAATCAAGAGATGTATAAATTTTATAGACTCCGGGTAAAAGAACTCATTTATCAGGCTTATAATAATTATATAAAAAATACAGAAGCAAATATCAAACACAATCCTAAAGCTTTTTGGAAGTTCGTAAAAGACCAGCGCGCGGTAGACCAGTGCGAACAGGAATTTGAATATGAAGGTACTACCGTCAAGGGAGGAGAGGCTGCAAATACCTTTGCGCGATACTTCAGCTCTGTGTTTTTGACAGACGATCCAATATTGTCTGCTAGAGATGCTGATAAACAAACACTGTCCTCTTTGTATTCTCTGCGAGTTGCGGTAGATGGGGTTACTTCTCATGACTTATTCTGTGCAGTCAAGAAGCTAAAAGCGCACTTATCAATAGGACCCGATGGCATACCTTCGTTCATTGTAAAAGATTGTTATGAAGCACTTAAGTTGCCACTACTATTTATATTTAATCTCGCTTTGCAAACCTGTACATATCCAGCTAAGTGGAAAATATCAAGGGTCACACCCATACCCAAAGACGGTCCCAGGTCGAAGGTACATAGCTATAGGCCTATAGCTGTTCTGTCTGCATTCGGCAAGGTGTTTGAGTCTGTATTAAACCGTGATATCACCCGGCAAATAAATACGCAACTTTCCGATTCGCAACACGGATTCAGAGCGGGTAGATCGACTGCTACTAACATTATAAATTTTTTAGATGACTCTGTTTTGGAAATGGATAGAGGCAAACAAGTGGACGTGGTATACCTAGATTTTAAAAAAGCATTTGACCGCGTTCAAAATAAAGTACTACTAAGGAAGTTTTCTGAAATTGGTTTTACACCAAATTTAATAAATTTTTTTGCCAGCTATTTTTCGAACCGTATACAATATGTACAGTTATCCGGATACCGTTCAGACCCATATGTGACTACTTCCGGAGCAAGCCAGGGAAGTATCCTGGGGCCAACCCAGTTCTTAATCATGGTGAATGACTTGCCGAATGTCGTCAGGTCAGCTAAGTGCCTTATGTTTGCCGATGACATAAAACTTTACTTGGGTGTGGAAAGTGTTGCGGACTGTGAGGCACTCCAAATGGATGTAAGGAGTGTGGTAGCTTGGAGCGAACTCAATCAACTTGAGCTCAATATCTCCAAATGCAAAACGTCAACATTTACCCGTCGTCGTACGCCGATAGTTCATCTCTATAATATCAATGGACAAGTTCTGGGGCGAGTCACGGATATCCGTGATCTTGGTGTGACTTTAGACACTAAATTAACTCTAAACGAACATATTATGAATCTGTGTGCTCGTGCATATAAGTGTCTCGGTTTTGTCATGAGACAGGCAAGGAGATTCAATGATCGCCATACGATCCTAAGCCTATATTACGCGTTTGTGAGAAGTAAATTGGAGTATAATTCAATAGTATGGGATCCTCACGAACCCAAATATATTGTCATGCTAGAAAAGGTGCAAAAGAAGTTCGCTCGGTTCTTATATCTAAAGATATATGGATATTATCCCTATCTATATCCGTCTCTTTTTGTAGGTGGCATGGTGGGAATTAACACATTAGAGGTTAGACGCAAGTGTTCGTTAATGATCCACTACTATTTGCTGCTAAATAATAAAATAGACAATCCTTCCGCACTGGCGCGCTGTGCGCTGCTCACGGTGGACAGAACGCGGCCGCGAGCCGCGCACGGGCCTCGCCGGCTGTTCGCGCTTCCAATGGCACGCACCAATACCGCCGAGTACGCGCCGACGAGACAAGCCTTGAATGTCCTCAATGCCTTGATTGCTTACGAACCTAGCATGGACGTGTTTTGTATTAGGCTTAGTTTGTACATTCACATTTGTATAGAATATTTTACCAACTATTTGTAATTGTGTACCTATCTAATAAAATACAATAACAAAACTGTAATAGCTTGATGTGCGACTTGGCTATGCTGTAAGCACATCAAGTACCTGCATTTAAATAAATAAATAAATAAATAAAATAAATAAATAAATAAATAAATAAGCAGACCCTTTGTACTTAATTTCTTTTACTTTATCACTGTGTTAGATACAATAAATAAATAAATAATTATCTAACTTATAACAACTCACGACATTGAAATAATAAAAAATCTTGCAGCAGGTACGAATGGTGAGGGGTAATGCATTACGTACGTCATTAAAATTAATGTTAGAATACATCTAAAATTAGTGTTAGAATACATCTAAAATTAAAATTAAATCGTGATTTTCGATTTTAGTTTGTAAATTAGTACTTATATTACGTGTATTTTTGCAGTAGTCTAAGGGCCGTATTTTAGAACGTTTCTCAATACTCAAGAAACACTTGAGAGCAGTATTTTAAGGCAAAAACTAGCCTCAAGCGTTTCTTGAGTATTGAGTAACGTTCTAAAATACGGTCCTAACATTTTGTGTGCTTTTTGGGTTATAGGAATTGATCTAACGGCTTTTAATTTCAGTTACGAAGTCATATTACAGTAGATTGAACTATTGACTACGCAGCAACTCTCACATAATAAAATAATGCAGTCGCATTATGAGCCTTTTCTACTCAGCACAGCCCTAAGACACAAATCATTAGTGACGTGAAAGCTTTCTGTCGATAGTTTATGTTTTCTATTTAACGACATCACGGACTCGATAGTGCTTCTGCGAGAAGTAAGGTAACAGTTTTATGGGTAGTTATGCGATGCACTACTATTTTTATTACGTTTTATACAATTTTGGTCACTAATAGCAGCTATTGTCTGTCAGGTTATTGAGATTTTATCAAGATCTTCGTAGTCTCTTTTGCTGACAATAGCAAAGGTCTCGTGTAGGTGTCCTTACAGAGCTGTAAGGGGCTAAGGGTCAAAGGGCAGTCACTCACAACTATGCTGAAAATAGGAAGTCCAAAGTAGGTACACCTAACGGTCAATAAACGCAGACACAGGTACCAAATCTAGGATTTGGAGCAAATAGCAAGACGCTAGAAGCAGCCATCGAGAAGTAAAATAAAGTTAGTGTAGTCTACCGTAGTCTACGTATATTTGCAAAGATTTATATTGTTTTACCAAGTAAGTAGAGGATACCCAGATGTGCATGTATGAAACGATTAATTTGACTACTCCGTTAGGTATACAGCGTAAAGATAGTCAGTTAGGAAGCTATATTAGAAAAAAGTGTGTGTGTAGACTTAGGTATGTACACGCCTTTGAACGTATACTTCTTTAGTCTAATAAGATTTCATGACATATACCAAAACTCTTTGTTTGTAACAGAAATGATAAATTAGTGAGAAAAAAAATCATTAAAAGAATGAAAACTACTTTGAACGTGGTTATAAGTTGTCATTATGGAGGGTAGAGGTAAGGAGGACTATCTTATATGGGGGACAAGTTGAAAAAGTGTCCAGCTGTAAGCTGTAAGTAACAGTTCAAAAACCTTCCAGAATGGCGCTGGCGTAGCAGCAGTGTACGGTATGAATGTAGCAGTTGTAGACAGAAGTGAAGTGTGCTGAGTAAATAAATTTATTATTTTTGTTGACTAAAGTAGTTAGTAACAGTACAGATACAAACCTTCAACTATTTACGTAGTCCAAAATAATTTTGTAAGCAGCGGAAGTTGTTCTTTCCTTGTTTATTTTTCTATCTTACTCTAATAACTTTTGGCGTGGTTTTTAAAATTTACACTGATGCGATTGTAGCGCCACCCTAATTTTACGCATTTCGACGGACACTTTTTCATACACAGAGATAGTCCTCCTTACCTCTACCCTCCATAGTTGTCATAAAAACACTTATCAGCTAAGTTCATGATGACGGTTTTCCGTGACGGTCTGCGCGCGCATCGTAAGAAGTTACCCTCATCATTTTTCCCTAACACGCCAAAAGAAATATAACTTCAAACAAAGTTTAATATACTCTATGAAACTTTTAAGGCATAAAATATCCTTATCTTAGAGATCAGGGTTTGTTGTGATTGATTGCTGCCAGTAGCTGTGATTTGTTTATATTTACGACATTACTACGACTTTTTTAAATGTGCGAAACTCTCATCAAGGGTTTTACATCGGTCGAGCTATCAGAGTCGAGCCGAACTCGTAACGACTAAACCACATAATGTCTTTCTGGCTGAGTGCTCGAAGACGTTTACTTTCTTGAAATATTTCTTCAGGACTCTAAAGGTATGGTGATCTAGTCATAGTAGACAAAACGCCAGGCTTCGCGATTTATACATACTCGTATTTCTTTCGCTCTCTACAGATTCAGAGATAGTTTTATATAATTATTTGTAACATACACGTCTGGGTATAAATACACGTATAATATAATTAACAACAGACTTATCTGTGTTAT
Organism: Thumatha senex; assembly: GCA_948477245.1. Taxonomy (NCBI): domain Eukaryota; kingdom Metazoa; phylum Arthropoda; class Insecta; order Lepidoptera; family Erebidae; genus Thumatha; species Thumatha senex. The sequence goes on from OX419724.1 coordinate 1,218,928, forward strand.
AAAGACTGTTTTTGACCTTTCCGTTATTGAGCAATTTGCTCAAGATTGAAGATTGTTGAAGATCCTGATTTCTTCACCCTCTACTTTCGCACAATAGATATCTAATCTTTGTCAATAGTTTCTTACTCATTCGTTGAACGTGTCCAGATCCGCCAAATTATAGACATTCTCAGATTGTACTCATAAAATCATACCCAGTTTACGTCATACAGATATTAGATATTCATACATCATTCAGAACCAGAGCGGAGTATTCAGCGATATGCAAACTAGTTGTGTTCGTCCACACAGTTGTATAAGTACGACCGTGTGTTACACCGTCGTGTAATTTGAGTGTAGAATGAACGAGTTTGATGTACACCTGCTGAGTGATAGATCAGATCATGGTTCTCTGAGGTCAAGGGCTACGAATGTCAGATGCTAGTGGTTTCCATAAATGTGAAAAAAGATAAATTACTGTTATTTCTACTAATAACACTAGTAAAAGCTAATAATAGCGGCTTCAGCGTGAGATGTTGGAACCATGTTGCAAACGGGATTTTACGCTCAGTTTAAAATGGAGTACGGAAGGAATACATCTGGTACTCTAAACCATTTACGTCTATTTTGACACATTTAATATTGTGAGGTCTGGAACGCAGCCAGTTATTCTTTATCTCGATCACTCATTCGTGCCTCCCTCTCGCGGGTATTCACAATGTAACTATCACCATGTGTTTGGTATAATTAAGTGTTTATCTACGATACCACAAATACTATTAGAAAATTAGTATGAACATACTTTGCCACAACTCTAGCATACGGCAATAGGCTAACCATCCATTACTTGTTACATAAATGCATACGGTGAAATATGGACGTTGATAGTATGCCTCTGCCTATCCCTTCAGGGAGATAAAGGCTACACAACTATATGTATGTATAGTTGTGTAGCCTATAAAAGGTGAATTAAAACGTTATTGATTTTTCCTAGAAGTATAATAGTGTAGCTTAACATCTACTCTGTGTTCCATAGGATGTATATATTGTAAACGATATACCTATACCTAGTTGCCTTCCAAGCAAAGCGCTCGTGGCCCCGCGGTCTCAGTGTTCTGTAAACGATCACTGAGTTACGCAACTTTCACTATGGCTGGTCCTCGGATGGGTAAAACTTTGTGGCATTTACATTTGCGAGCGTTTTCGTGAATCGGAAGGCACGTTAAGCCGTTGGTCTCGGTTGCCAATAATATGGCAGTCGTTAAGTCAAGTTGAAGGCCGTTTATGGGCGGCTTGAAAAATTTCAACAGCAGGTAGCCACAACCTGCGTGTGTCTATTTCAACACGGCAATGGACACACAGGAATACACATGGTGAAAAGTGGGCATATAATATGCCTCTGCCACCCCTAAGGGGGATAAGGCGTGATAGGTAAATAATAGTTACCTTCCAGGTGTCCCGTTTTGCAAAGATGGAAAGGGGGAGGTAGAGTTACGATCCCTCTAACTCACTAAATTCATATTCTGAAAAATTCGGGATGCGGGTTCCAAGACATGCTACGACATTCTCTCCTGTGACTACCTATAGCGAGTTCGACCTCTGTGTAACTTATTCGTCAGTGCTGTAGGTTGGTTTACAGAATTAAAATTGTTTTAAAAATAATCTTACAACAAATGTTCCTACATTATAAAATAGGTGAACTTAGACTAAGATACATTACCTTTGAGGATCTATACTTATAAGATTGTGTAACGCTTCTAATAGGCTAGTTGCATTATATAATATACATCTATTTATAAACAAAATTGTTTATCTCATTTTAGGTGAACTTAGTTCTTATGAGACATAGAGTTCGTTAAACCTTAATTGCGAATGGGATAAGTCACATTAAAGAAATAACTATAAGTAAAGTTTGTCAATTCGGAAATATCAGAAATCATTATACCGCATTTTGTCAATTTTTTAAATCTGTATATATAGTTATATATAGATGGTCTAAGATCAGTATAGATAGATATATTAATTATGAGAAAATGTAAACTTTTATTATCATCGTTACGTTACGGTGTAAACAGATTGGTACAAACTGTGTTTTAAGATTCCGCAGGACAGCTTAAAACTTTGTCGGTAATGTTTGAAGGAGACGAAAAATGTATTCCTAAAGAAACGTAGCTGTTTAGAATGATCTAATACATGCAGGAAGATAAATAAATTTAGTTATATTGCATATTATTTAACATTGTTATTAATAATTTTGAAGCGATCTTGGCCCCACGATCTCAGTGTTCTGTAAACGATCACTGAGTTACGCAACTTTCACTATGGCTGATCCTCGGATAAGCCCAGTTTGTGCCATTTACATTTGCGAGTGTTTCCGTGCTTCGGAAGGCACGTTAAGCCCGGTAGGTCTAGTAGTCGGTAGTAGGTCCCGGTTGCCAGTAATATGGCAGTCGCTAAATTTCAACAGCAGGTAGCCACAACCTGTGTCTGTCTATTTCAACATGGCAATGTTCTCACCACCTGTTACGTGATATTGTAATGTAACATTTTTTACTTACTTTTTAAATTAAATGTTTTATTATACGTTCTCTCCAGTTTATCTGCATGGCCATTATCTGTAACATTCCTAGGCCTTTATATTTCGAAATACTTAGATTTCCTAGTTCTCTCATAATGTTTGTTTACCTTTTGTAATTTTTAATGTCAGTTAATGACAAGCCTAGATTTTATTTTTAATTTATTGTTAGAGCTGCCAGTAGGTTAGGTTGTATAGATATTAGACCTTGTTATAAATTTATATTCTTAAATTATGTTTATTCTAAATTTGTTTAAATTTTGAAATGCTCTGTAAAAGAAGGGAACCGGGGCCGTGAGATCAGTCTACTTTTGGTGCTCACCTTGTCAGGAGGTGCTGATGAATAAGTGCTGAGTGAGAGGGTTGTGCCCTCCAATAATAATAAAGTGGTTGTCTGCAGTGGCATGTGACGCCGACAGCTCGTTATTTTCAGCCCTCTGCCTGCCTGGATTTACCGCGACCTGCTTCTCCGAGGTAGGTGACGTGGAGGCCTTGAGGGGACTTGAGGCCCCCTTCTTAGCGACGTGGAGGCCTTACTTGAGGCCCCTTCCTAGCAACGTGGAGGCCTACTCGAAGCCCCTTCTAAGCGGCGTGTGCTGTTAACTTGGCCCCTTCTTAGCGGCGTGTGCTGTTAACCGGCTCTGTTAAAGGAAGAATCAAGACCTTAATTTACCCCCGGTTTTCCCTGGTTTTATTTTTAACTTACTTTTAACTAATATTAAATTAACTTTACCTTTTTGTCCTTTTCTTTTACTTTTCCTTTTAAGTCAGGACTCCTCCAGTCCTGGTGATAGTTATTCTCCTAAACTTTACTTTTTCCCCTCCCGGAAAATAGTAACGTTACAATATACATAGTGAAAAGTGGGCATACAACACTTATACCTCTGCCACCCCTTCGGGGATAAGGTGTGAAAGATAAATAAATAAATAATATTGAAACCCAAAATTAAATTAACGTAATTAAAGCAGAATATTTACCCTAAAAGAAGGGTACTGTTGGTTGGTTGGTCAAGTTACTCGATAATACCACGCGCTCCCGTGATCATCGGTCGTGACAGACAGACGGACGCACGGCATGACCAAATAGTGATCCTATGAGAATTTCAATTTTCCTTTTGAAGTACGGTTCCTGAAAGGAAAAAAGGTCGTTGTGATTAGCTGAAAGTCTTTGTCATTTTCAGCACCGTTGGAATGACAACTGTCTCCTAGCCCATCTAAGCAGTGTTAGAGCCCCATCCGTTCGGTAGCTGGTATACCAACTTATAGGTAAACTTACTGATCAAGAGACGGCAAATCAGGGTAGAGGGTTGTGCCAGATAGCTTCGCAGGCGTCATGCAGGGGTCGCTGCAAGTGACCTGAGTGTGTAGTCTAGGAGGGGCGCAGTTTTAGCCTTACTCAGTATGAGACGGAGTGAGATGGAATTGCATACCGGTCAGGATTTAGTCACCCCAGGACATCGAGCAAGGCAGAGAGGAGTCCAAAAGCTGCTGATGTCTCTGTTGTTCCTCCTCTTGACCGAGGTAGGCCGCAGGGTTTAGTGGGCAGACCACACCTTTTCTGTAGTTGCAACAGAGGGAATAATACATTACATAGCAATCGTAAAATTAGGAAAAGTGGCTTGGCTGTACTTCCACGCGTCGCTGCAATATGCTCAACAAAAAATTACGTATCAACTTCGATTAAAACCTTCACTAGTCCTGGATTCGCGTACCATAGATATTATCTATGGCTTGCGAAGGTTTTTAAATCAGTTATTACCTAAGATAAAGAATAACTAGTAAGAATAACATCAAAACACTGTTTTTAAGCAAACTTCGCAGTGGAGCTCCAAAGAACACTCTTTATCCGACGCGCCGTTTGCGAATAATCTTGATTACATGTCGCAGCAACACACGAATGTTCCCGCATGCCATTTCTCCTGCTTTCATAATTTTTATGGTGTGTTATTTAGGCTACCGAAAGTTCAAATCACACCGATCTTACTCTATCTGTAAACATTTAAGCAACGAGAAAGCTATTTATTATTAGTTAACAAGTCACGTAGTAAGATTAAATTCAATATAAACCAACAGCTGACATCGCAATTTGTATTCCACAGGAACCTTCTAGGATAAAGATATAAGAGTACCTCCTCGTACGTGGGTGTTATATTCACATTTATGTATGGATTGGAATCTATACTAGAATAATGACTTTCGAGAGCGATGTTCATTATTACCACAGATAATATAAAATATTTTTTTTTATATTAATACTAAATAAACGGTTTTACTCACGTGTACGCCACGTCGGAAATGAGTGCCAGCGCAGCTTCAGACCTAGCTTGCGCTCCTCTTGAAAAGGATCTCTGTTAGGTCCGAAACTAGTCGGGCTATCCCGAAATTTACACGTGAGTTTTTTTACGAACCGTTTATTTACGAATCTATACTAATTATATAAAGCTGAAGAGACTTTTGGTTGAACACGCTAATCTCAGGAACTAATGATTGAAACTGAAAAAAATATTTTTGTGGTAATTAGCCCATATATTGAGGCAGGCTATAGGCTTTAAATCGTCACACTACAACCCAGAACAGCGGAGTTTCGACGTGATTATATGGGTGCCACGGAGGGTTTTTTTTAAATAATAATAATTTATTTCCTATGTTGTAAATAAATTTCACATACTTGGTGGGAGGTAACTAGCAAATAGTAATTACAACATTTGGCACAAGTACAAACACAAGAAATGACATAATATGCTAGAAATTATATTTGCGTAGATCACTGTACTTGGCAACTTTCTTAGTGCATATAATTTGAACTCTGACCCTTGAACTAGGTGAACCTGGGTTTCAAAAATTAAGGTTTGTCGTACATCAGAGGTGAAATCGTCCTGTTCAACTAGTATACAGAAAAATGCTTGAAACTATTCGTAGCAAGTATACGTAGCAGCTTGTAGAGGTGCGCGTAGCAAGGTAATATATAAAATTGTAGTTTGGACTTGGAGAGTGTAATTTCGAGATTTTATTCAAAAGAGAAGGCTTAAGTGAGAGTCTTTTATGTCTCTCTCTAGTTTACGATTAATTACCAGTTAAACACGTACTTTAAAGCCATTTTAAGCCGAGGTTTACCATACGCTACCATTTGATTAGTTGTATTTTGACCCACATAACATATTAATCTAGGTTACATCATTCAGCTGTTGAAACTTTTTAAACCTGCTCATAAATCCTTCAACTTGCCTTAACGACTTTACTGGCAACCGGGATTAACTGAAGATTTATGTATTTTTCAGAAGTCCAGATCCCATAGCACAAGCTTACATTCAAAATGGCGCATAAGCATATACTCAATAGTGGACAAATAAACTCTAAATGGATTTGTAGCCTATGGTCCAAATTTTTATTTTTGAACTATTTATACCGACCTCTTACCAAATAACTATTTAATTCACCAGTCGTACAATTCTATAACAAAGAAAAATCGAGTGCCTGATGTCCACAATTGGAATGGCAGAGGCGAATAAATAACTCGGTTGGATCATTGAACTCGCAGATGGAGCGCGCAGTCCACTCTAGAACAGTCCATATTTTAGGTGGTCTACAAGTCATAGGAGATAGCGTTTTAAAGGTACTAATTTACTTAATATTTTGAGTGTTGACGAGTAGAACAGAGAAAACTAGGTTTTTTTTTTAATTTCTACTAACTTACTATCTTCACGCTGTATCCTTAACGGGGGTAGTCAAAGAGGACAGATTGCCAGGCTTCGCGATCCTTGCATATTAACTTAAATTTTAACTTTCCAAAATGACCTCACCTGCCTGATGGAATACCATGTTGTACTACCTACTATGAGTGATCATTCTAAGAGGATCCAATGGATACATTTTTAAAACAATTAGTATGCTATATTACCGTTTACTTAGTAATAGTAATAATTAGTATGCTACCCTTCATATATTTTATTATTAAAGTAAGAAATAGAAAACTTGGTTTAGGGCGGGGCTTGAACCAGTAACCTTTGCCTAACCAGGGCAATGTTCTAGCCATTGAGCTACCCGAACCGTGCCGAAACAAGTTGAAATTCTTCAGTATATTCATAGAATCATAGATAGCCAAGTACAAGCCAAGTGCAATAATAAACCCACTCATAGCGGCGTTGTGCAGGATTAAAGCCTATTATAATTTGTATCTAACCAATAACACACAAAGAAAACACAATAGCATATGTTACATCATGTAATTACCTATAATCACAACGTATTTTTACATTTTTGATTGCTACATCGAATATTCTATTCTAACCTTATATTGGTACACTGATTATAACAAAATAATGCAACTTACATCACACAGGACTGTTCAGATGTGTACTCCTTGACGAACTGTAATAGAATGCCCGACTTTTTGGTGCAACAACACTTAGGGCCGTATTTTAGAACGTTACTCAATACTCAAGAAACACAACACAACGAAAAAAGTATTGTAAGGCAAAAACTAGCCTCAAGCGTTTCTTGAGTATTGAGGAACGTTCTAAAATACGGCCCTTAATCTTCGATGGTGGGTCCACGACTGATTCGTATCTGACCCATATGTTATCAGCACGATAGTATTTATATAATACACATCTAAAGTTTATGATACATCGATGAGACGAATAAATCACTCTCTTATGACTTAAAGTAACGCCCGGTGTTGTTCGTTTCGTATTATGATTTTACCCGATTGTACTTATTGAGTGGATCACTATCTCCACGCTTCGCTACATTGCTGTGACCGACAGCAAATAAATTGTAAAAAAATTTGAAAAGCAATTAGTATGCTAACTTTTTCTAAATATAAATTTTAAAGTGGAATTTTTTTTCAGGCAGGACTCGAACCAGCGTCTTCTGGTTCAACGCACCAGACGCGTTTACCAACTACACCACGGTGACCTGCTCGAAACTGACGGATTAATCCACCTCTTTACGTCTGAAGGCAAATTAAAATTTTAAAATTTAAATACATTACTCAAATGATTCCTTCTCTTTTCCTCCAAACCTTACCTAGGTTTGGAGTCTGGGGTACATTTTTACTATGCTGCTAGGAACAGTTTCGTTTTGTTTTTCGGCTTTGTTAGAAACAACTGCCGTCAGACCTCGCAACAAGGTAAGGGCGCCGCGTACTTGCCTCGTCCTTAAATTAGCAGGTACACCGCTAGATATCCTATTCATCTTCATTAAGAAACCCTTATCACCGTCATATTTTATTAGATAATTTTTTGTCTGTTAATATTGTTTTTTTTACTATCGCTACAAAGTTGTTGTAACACAGCAAGCATCAGGAATTAGATCTCCTTTATGTGAATCGCCGATGTCTAGTAGCAACCTGCGCTATTGGTTACATTGGGACACTTTGTAAGGAATCCTTAGCACAGGCAAGGGCTGCCAGGTACACAATTTTATGGGTTAAACAGGCGCTACAGGGTTCTAAGTAGGTATGTCACAAGCTAAATCGTGGGGCACAGCTAGTTATATATAGAGACCAGGTTAAAGTGGGTATGTTCACAGGCTGTTCTGTCAGTATATACCTATGGGACGAGATATTTTATACCTATTGGACGAGATAGTTTAAAAGATAATGTCCACTTACAATGGATCGTAAAATTACATTAAAGGATGGTTAATACGGGTGATTTTTTTAAGTGGACGCTGCTTGAACAATTTCAAAACCATGATCGATGTGAAATAGCGAAAGGTATTCAAGGGAAGAAAAACTAAATAAAAAAAAAGTACTTCATGTTATTTTTAAACTTTCGCGGTGTTTACGCATGTTTTATATACTACTCGGGACATCACTTCAGGAGTGAACTGCCATGAAAGATGAACTGATTTAAATAATTAAAGGCGAGTATTGCGCGATTTTTGTGAAGACTTAGACTTTGAATAAACTATATGAAAAAATCTGTAAAGCAATTTTAAGAGTTCATTTTTAACAAAACGCCATTTTAATTTAAATCGATTCTGAAACTACTTTGAGATAGTGTCGTTTTTTTTATACCACTTAGGTGGCAGACAAGCGTACGGCCCACCTGATGGAAAGTAGTCTCCGTAGCCTATGGACGTTTGCAACACCAGATGTGCAGCTGCCGACCCTTTATAAACTTTCTAAGATCCCTTTCGTTATTCTCCAAAGAAATATTTATTTTAAATTAGGCATTGCACGTCTAGTTAAAAAAATCACCATTTTTATAAACACCAGCCTCATCTGAATGTGGTGCACCTGCTGATTAACTGTCGAGGTCATGGCAAAGAGAAGGAAACACAACCCTCTACCAACCCGCATGGTCAATGTGGTACAGTAAGGTCACGCACCCCCCAAAATGATTGATAGAATCCCGGACTGTTAAAGACACATTAAATTTTGATTGCATAAGAATGCAGTAATTTGACTGATTAAGATTTGACTTTACCGCCAAAAATGAATTCTCGAAAGTCTAACAATACTTTGTATTAAACGCTTACAAGTTTAAAGTCGTCGAACAAAGGTCGAAGAAAGGTGAACAAACTTGGGGGCACTCAACAACTCTACTACAGTGCAAGTTTAGTGGAGTTATCTGATGCCTGAACACAAGATCGGCACGTTTTGATGCTAGATAATGGCTCGTCTGCGAATATAAGGAGTCTATGTTATAAACTTACTGTCAGGAACAAATGATTCTCTATCTATCTATACCTACCCTGTATCTCTGACGCGTAGGTATATTAGAATCAATTTTGAAAAGCAATTAGTATGATAACATTTTCTAAATTTTAATTTTGAAGTGGAGAAAAATTATCAGTCCCGAGCTGAATTCGAACCAGCGTCTTCTGGTTCAACGCACCAACTACACCACCGTGACCTGATCGAAACTGACGAATTAATTCATCTCTTAACGTCTTAAGGCTACGTAAGGCGCCATCGACCGGCACTTAGCAAAGTTGCACCAGACGACTTTCGGTTTGGTTCGAGTCCAGCTCGTAACTGTAAAATTTATCCACTTTATAATTAAAGGGTAGGGATATTACTAAAACGAGATATTACTTTTCTGACCCGGAAAACATGATTCCACCATATAACTAACCTAAACTATCGAACGTTATTAGTATTTATTATCACTCACGCCTTTTTCCCTAAAGTGGTAGCAGAGACATAGGTACTATATATACACCACATAACTTCTAACACTAATAAAAATGCTACAGTGAAATGGAGATCAAGACTAGTTTAAGACTGCAGACGATGAACAGGCGCAGACTGTGGCGACCTGGTATTGAAATTTTTCAAACGGCCCATTAGACTTTTAATTTGATTTAACGAGTGCCATGTTACTGGTAACCGGGATCAATAACGGCTTAACGTGCCTTCCGAAGCACGGAAACGCTCGTGAATAGAATTACTACTGAAATATGAGACTTGCATAACATCGCAAAAGAAAACAATTTATAAAACAATAAACAAACATAAATAATTATTATATAACATATAAATATTTATAAATAAATACAAGATACTTAATTATAACCAGAGATTGTTTACTTTGATTCTAAAGTAACAACATTTAGTTATTCTAAGAAAGTCGATTGTAGTTAAATACAACTACTGAGATAAATTTATACAAAGTTGAATAAAATTTTACAAAGCTTGAAAGAAATACAGGAAAGTTTTAACTTGAAGTATAATAAGTTTTTTATACAATACTAGTACTACTAATTCTAGAGTAGATTTAGGGTATAAAAATATCCCACAATCAAAACATCGTAGAATAATCATATTTACCAAAAATCATATTTACTAAACAATTTTATAAAAATCGTTAAAGCTGTTTTAGAGGAGTTCAATAACAATCCGCAAGAGATTTTTATATTTAGATATAGGGAGCTATAGCATTTTTTGTAAAAGTTAAAAATAATTGTTTTTTTTTCAAGTTTTTGTTCAATATTTGCAAATGAGAACGTTTTGTGTGATTATTGTTTTTATATGTGCAAAGGAATGTATTGGTAAGTATCCTATCTGGACCTATCCTATCGAAAATCTATTTGTCGCTTCCTTGTCTAAATGACTTATTGATTAACAGATGATGTTCGTTCTTGTGGCACAGACAACTCGCCTTCAGAAACAGTAGGTGAAGGAACAGCCAATATAGAATGGTATCCATGGATGGGACTTCTAGTATACCCTATTGGTAAGTCATTTAGACAAAAGTACCACGAGACCTAACTTCTTTTCGAACTGACTGGAGCTATTCCCTGTCTGTTTGTTCTAATCATATTTGTTACATTTATCAATGAACAGGATAATCATACCTTTTCTGAAGTGAAACTTCTTTATCGACGTTTAGAGAAATTTTATAGCTGAAAAAAATCGTTACGTTTTTCGGTTAGGCGCCATGTTGTTTTGAAGTGAAACTTCTTTATCATAAGTGAAACTTCTTTATCGACGTACCTATGAGATAAATTTTATAGCTGTAAAAAAGAAATATCGTAAAGAAGTTTCAATACTTACCTGTGTACTCTGATAAAAACACTTTTTTTTTAATGTAAGAATACAATTGTAACATCCGTATTGCCTGATATTCCTATTTAAGGAGTAAATTACCGTAGTTAGTGTAATGGCCGTGTATCGAACTCAGGCCACAAGAACGCAAGTTCGACACCCTAATCAACTAAAATTGTGTAGTTTAAGTTGGTTATATCAATATTAAGCAACTCTCCATTTATCTCCAGCTTCCAACACGTACAGAAATGAAGGTATTAAATTATTACACATTTTTGGGTTCCAAATAGATGCACGGGATGATAAGCCGCAGACGACCACGGTGGTGTTGATAACCAGGCAACTGGCGTTAGCGACTGCCTTGGAAGTTGATAAATTTTCAAAGACCGATTTCAGGTGAGTTATGAAGGTAGGACAAACACGGAGAAAACGCCATGCAAACCCCTCGACATTTTTTTATATTTCTCTTTGTCTTCGGTTCTTTTTCTTACAAAAGTCATGCATTCATCCCAGAACGGGTAACATAAGTATACTAGGTAAATGCCCAAAATTCACCGTCTGAATTTATGTCCCACCTAACAGATGGTGAGGTGAGCCCATGGCCTTGAAGTCGCTTGAGCCCCGAAGATTTTGGTGGGTTCCCTTACACCTGTACCCAACCCTAGTAGTAGTGTAGTTACCTATCTTAGTATATTTGTTCGAAGCTTTTACTCTATCAGTAATTTAGATATGCAATCTCCATTTTTTGCGCCTTACGTCTGTAATATCTTGACTGCTTAGACCATTTAACTAGAAAAAGTGGAACCCACTAAAGTAGAGGGTCTCACCAAGACCTTAGGGGCCCAAGCGACTTCACCAGATAAAAGGTTCATCTGCTGACTAACGGGTGAAGCAACGACGCAGGCTACGAGGTTGGGAGGTCAGACGGCAATCAGCATGCAACTTTTCAAACTAATAAAGGCCTCTACACACTAACTTCTTTTAGTATCCGCATTCGGCGACTTAGTAGCTTTGTGGAAGCCAGATACGGCGACCGAGCGCGGCACTGTCGACACAGTCTCAAAGACGCCTGTTGCGGATACTAAAAGAAGGCAGTGAACGGTGGCTCTAAAGGTTACGATAAGAGTGATTAATGCTGCCACTAATTTCACAGTTACAAACTCCAAGGTACGATTAGAAGAGGCGGTGATAAACCTTAGAAAAAAATTGCATATGGTCAGATATTAGTTTTTGCTTAGTTTAAGCTTTAGTTGAGTGAAGAATTTAACTAAAATTATCACTCTGCATCTCATAGGTCAGAGTGGACAGATCGCCAGGCTTTACGATCCATGCATACTTCTTTCGTTTTCTGCAGAGTCATTAATCGTTTCTTCATTCGACGTGCATGTACGTCTGGGTATCCGAGTACTTTTGACTTTTACCTTTTTTGAGCAATTTGCTCACGGAGTCTTGTCCTACCCTGACTCCTTCTGCCCTCGACTCTCACACAATACTTATATATTATATATTATTTGTCAATTGTTCCCCAATCATTCGTTGGACGTGTCTAAACCAACGGAACATGCCCTTTTTCAGGTTAACGCTGACACTTTCATTTAAACCTGCCACATTGCGTATCACTTCAGAATTTAGATTGCGTCGCATTAAATGCTGCCCCTAGCTCCAATTCCAGAAAGGGTTTGGAAGCAACTGGGAAAATACCCTAAGGAGAAAAAGGCACTTAAAATAATTATGGCATCGATTTTTCTAAACGGCTCTGCTATTTTTTTTAGCACAGAATATATAATAAATAGGTACCTATTATTTTAATATTATTCTGTGGATTTTAGTCTCAATCTCAACCAAATTTAAATCGTCAGTTAAGCGTTCAGGTTAAGCAATCAATTCAGTTGTAAGCTTTTATAGAAAAATAAATAACAAAAATTTTGTTTTAGGGAGAAGTCTCGCGTAATCTTTGGCTACAATTGTAGCTCAGCGCCCCTACTCCATGTCCTGGAATATATCTTTCATCCAGACTACAAGCAGAATTACTACAGTGCTTTGGCTATGATTCAGATTAAGGAGACCGTACAACAAGGTGAGACTTCATTAATGGTACGCCGTCGTCGTCAGCTCAGTTGAAGGTCTTTATGGACGACTTTTCTCTCGACGTTGAAAAGGTCGAGGTTTAACTACGCCCTCTCTCTCCGTCCGGTAATAGGCTTACCTCTTATTTCGCGGGACCAAATACATCTGTATGAAATGTGACTTACTTTATGTATGCTATGCCGAACTATTCTATTGAGAATGGTCTAATAGAAGCGTGTGGCTGGACCTCTAACACTCTACCCACTGTAGCCGTATAACAAAGCATGTACACAGGAACCAGTTTGTCTTATTACCTGGAAACATTAAATCTAATCTAATGAAGCGCTCGTGGCCCCGCGGTCTCAGTGTTCGGTAAACGATCACTGAGGTACGCAACTTTCACTATGGCTGGTCGTCGGATGGGTGACCACTTTGTGGCATTTACATTTGCGAGCGTTTCCGTGCTTCGGAAGGCACGTTAAGCCGTTGGTCCCGGTTGCCAGTAAAATGGCGGTCGTTAAGCCTGGTTGAAGGCCTTATAGGCGGCTTAAAAAATTTCAACAGCAGGTAGCCACAACCTGCGTCTGTCTATTTCAACACGGCAATGGGCTCACCACCTATTACGTGGGACAGGAATCCACACGGTGAAAAGTGGGCATATAATATGCCTCTGCCACCCCTTCGGGGATAAGGCGTGATGGATATTTATTTTTAACATTAAATCTAAATATATGTATTCTACGAATTCCTTCTAATGGCTAGTCATAAAGTAAGAAATTGAAATAAGGTTGCAAACTTATGAATGTTTATTATAGGAAGATTTTTGCTTCAAAAGGTCTTACCTATTATAATATTTATTTTATCTTTTAGCATAGGGTGATAATAATTTCGGTTAAAAGTTAAAGCCTAAATAAAAAAGTGTAAGCATGTAAATCCAAAATGGCGGAACATCTAAGATGGCGGACTTAGTAATTTTAATACATTTCTACAAAATGGAAATCAAATGAAAGTACTTGTTTATAATTATTTTTAGCGCATATATAGAAAAGCATGTTCTTAAAAAGTGAAATTTATGCCGCTGCTACATTTTCTGTGATAAAAGGCGGACTGAATTGATTTCTATAATATTATTTATTTGCTTGCAGAACTTATGCCTCTCTGTTCTCCTCCAAAGAGTTTTGAAGAACCGGACATATATGCTATGACTTTGAAACATGGTAATTGTCGGTAATTGTTTAATCACCTTACTATAATTATAATATTGAACCTATAACGTGGAATTAAATATAACTAAAGATTTGAGGAGTATAGTATGAATATGTAGAAGGTGTAAGATCCCTACAAAGATCTCCCGGGTAAAAGGGACCTTACCCGCTGGCGCTGCTAACAGTTAACGGCAATTGCTTATTATGAGATCAGACGGCAATTGCTCCCAACAATGGTAAACATAAAAAAGTAAAACTGCTTCAAGTCCAGCTAGGGTTTTGTAGCAACAGAGAATACACTTAAGTAGAAGCAGAAGAAAATGAAGAGAAGTATGTATGCAGGTCAAGGAAAACCTTGAGTGTTTAAGGGAGTAGTAGTACCAAACAAAACAATCGTTTCTTGTGCTGCATTTTAGTGAGCCTACCGCGACGAGTCCCTATTCTAAAGAGCTTTGTTACTTATTCCCAGCACTGTTCAATGTGCACTGTGACCAACCCTGTAAAAGTATATTTCTTCTAACCCCTCCATTACCTTCATGATAACTTATCATCATCAGAGCCTTTGTCCCAGTAGCATCTCTCGACGCCAGGTGTCGTTTTTCCTACTTCTTCTTTTGATATCTATCATATTTATTTGATTCATCGGTCATTTATTATCATCGCTCGGATGATGATCCGAGCGTCTGTCCCAGTTGCGTCTCGGGACGCCCGGGGTCCGCTTTCCTACATTTTCTCCTCCACTTCGCACGGTCGTCGGCATCCCCTGTAGTAAGACCATTTATTTGAGTAGAAGGGTTTAAAGGGAGCGACTGCCCTCAGACCTTCCAACCCCAAATATGGAACCCGGTGCAGAGTCTCGTTCATTGTTCAGCAGGTGCATTAGGTCGCACGTGAGGTTGATTTTGGCCCCGAAGGTCTTGATAGTGCTTCGCCTCCTTTCATGAAACCTATGGTATTTTCTTTGCAGATTGCAAAAGTGGAGTGGTTCAGGTATATAAAATGGCCTATGTAGATTTAAACCAGTGCAAAGATTATTATCGACGGAATGATGTAAGTAATACTATTTTATTACAATTACAAAAATGGTTTAAACTAATAAAGCGGCAAACAAATTTACGGCCAACCTCATGAACGGTGATCACCATAGGGTACGGATATTTTGAATACCAGTGGTGTTACGATAGCATTGCCAACTTTTTAAAGTGATACTTCAAATCCCTGGAGGTGGTTTAAATCATATATAACAAACAGAACACAAAAGGTTGTCATCAATGAGTACGTATCGGAAAAGGTTGTTGCGTCATCTGGTGTGCCACAGGGGTCTATTCTCGGTCCCCTATTATTCATTTTGTTTATTAATGATGTGCATACCTGTTTTCATCATTGTAAAATTCTATTATATGCTGATGACCTTAAGATTTATCGAACGGTAAACACCGTTGATGATCAACATGAGTTTCAGGAGAACTTATACAGATTTTCCAATTATTGTGACACCAACAAATTGCAGCTCAGTCTTAATAAATGTAAAATTATCACCTTCACAAGAAAACGCTCATATAATACATATAGTTACTTAATAGGCGGTCATTGTCCCGAAAGAGTACAAGTTATTCGCGATCTTGGTGTTACGCTGGATTCCAAATTGACACTACATGCACTTGTCAATAATATTTGTAGTAGGGCTTACAGGATGTATGGTTTTGTTATGCGAGCCAGTAATGACTTTACTCGTCCAAGTACTTACTTTATTTATTTTATTTATTTATTTATTTAATTAAGGTCTACCAACGATTGTTAACATCAAAACTTACACTAAGTACATTTAGAATTACACTCTCAATGTTCCAATCACTTAGAGGCAAACACCGCACTCACAAATTAAAAGTCACAAGTAGTAAGCTTAAGCTATTAAAATAAAATGCAAAACATAACATCTATATTTAAATAATCTATGTAATCTATAATACATTCTACTCACTCAAAATCAGGCCCAGAACGATTGACTTAATCTTTGCCACAGAGTCAAAGTGAAGATCAATTTGATCACTATAACTATTAATTATCTTGCACAGCCTCGAACATGGCGAATTGGCACCCAAAACAGTTCGCCTTAGAGGTGGTACAAGTGGTGTAATTGAGTAACGCGGGATTCTAGCCGGCACTCGCAGCTTTATTAGACCCAGAACTTGTGAACAGTCCACCCTTGACGCAAAGACCTTGCTGGCAAACACAGCATCATTCAGAAGTCTACGATTAGTCAGAGACATTAAGCGGAAATATTTGAGGCGACTTCTGTACGAAGACATTTTCTTAGCCACGCCATTCGAATAAACTAAATGCCAAACAAAGCGTTTTTGTATTCGTTCAATGCGCAATGAGTGAGTGGCATAGTGCGGCCGCCAGACTACACTACAGTATTCTAGTATACTGCGAACAAGGTTATTAAATAGTAAGATTTTAGTTTTATTGTTCCTAAAAGATTTACAATTTCTTAATACAAAACCCGATAATCTAGACGCATTTTTAATAATGTTATCTAAATGAGGTACAAACGTCAACTGTGCATCGTATATCACACCTAAATCCCGAATGTGATTTACTTCATTTATTTTGTCATCCTTTATGTGGTAATCGTATAAAGTTAGGTAAATTTTCCGTGTAAATTTAAGATGGTAGCATTTTTTAGAATTAAGGTGCATGCCATTATTGGTGCACCACTGAATAAGTCTATTGATGTCGCTCTGCAGAAGTTCTGAGTCTTCTCGAGACTTGATTAATCTCACAAACTTCAGGTCGTCCGCAAACATAAAAATGTCAGAGTGTTGAAAGCAAGTTGAGATGTCGTTAATGAAGTAGTTGAATAGAACAGGCCCTAAATGGGAACCTTGAGGTACACCCGATATAATTTTTTGTAATCCAGATTCACCCGTTAACCACCACAAAAAACTGCCTATCATGTAGATATGAGCTCAACCAGTCAAGCAAAGACCCAGTTATACCGTGGGCACGTAGTTTGAAAATTAAGATACTATATGAAACTTTATCGAAAGCCTTACTAAAATCAGTATAGATAACATCGGATTGGAAACCCGCATCCACAGATTTAATTAATAATTCGGTGAATGGAACCAAATTCGATTCAGTCGATCTACGCTTGACAAATCCATGCTGGTGATCGCTTAAGTAAGTTTTGAGATGGTTTTGTATATATGGATATAATAGTGATTCAAAAACCTTAGAAAAGGTAGATAATATAGATATGGGCCTGTAATTAGATACAGTAGCATTGCAATCTGTTTTGTAAATAGGTACCACCTTGGCCACTTTCCATTTTAAAGGAAAGTTACTTGCACCTCTATATGCTGAATATGCTGTGTGTTTGGGACCCATTCTACGAGAAATATTGTGATGCTCTTGAAAGAGTACAGAAAAAGTTTCTGCGCTGTATGCATTATAAATGCTATCACAGCCGCCAATCTTACTTAAGACTATTACAAACCTACAATCTTTTGGACCTTAAGTCAAGAAGAATTCAATTACAAGCAATGTTTTTACATGATGTTTGCCACAACAGGTACGACTGTATTGACATTGACAAATGAGATCAACTACACAGTGCCACTCAGACTACACACACGAAGCTGTCGTACAACCCCACTTTTTTTCACCCAAACACCGCGCACTAACGCAGGCTTGCGCGCACCCCTTAGTCGCTTACTTGATTTATATAACAGTAACTTCAACCAATTAGACATCGTCAACTTAACTTAACTTAATATTAAATTAGACATATTTGCAAATAATACCTGTATTTACAGAAGGTTGGCAATCGAGAGACTCCATGATTTAAGGGCAACCCTTTAGTACTGGAGTCTCTCGATCCGTTATCTAATCTAGCACTACCTACTGTAATTTATTAATTTATATAACGGTTGTATTACTCTTAACCTTTAAGATTATTATGTATTTAATAGACTTGTGATAAACGTCATGGATGTCACAATTACTACTATGTTAAAACTTAACTATTTTAAGCATCTGCTATTGTGATGTTGTTTGTTTATCCAATAAAGAATAAAAAAAAAAAACTTCTTTTTCGACGTATGAGAGAAATTTTAAAGCTGTAAAAAAATCGTCACGTTTATTTTATATTTAGTTTTTTTTACGCGCCATTTTGCTTTAAAGTGAAACTTTTTGTCGACGTAACTGAAACTTCTTTATCGAAGTATGCGGAAGCCAGTATCTACGCAATTTTCGTGGAGTTGTAAATAGTGGAAAACGATGTCTTAAAGATGTTTCACTTCTTACCTGTGTACTCTGGTATCACACATTTATTTTTTATACCACTAAGATGGCAGACATACCATCTGATCGCAAGGTAACTATGATAGCATGTTAGCTGGTTTATCGATGATATGTACACCTGTTACGTAGGACAAAGATGGCCAAATACCCTCCGGGTTTAACAGCGTCACATTTTGAAAAATGTCCTACAAAATTAATTCCATCCTTATTTTCTGTTTCTGTTCTACACAGTTGCACGTGCAGAGTTTATGGCCAAAACACGTGTCGTGCGCCAAGAGTCTTAGCGGAGGGAACTGTTTGTGGAGAAGCGGGACCGTGCTTGTCACCAAACAAAGTGGCAGATGGAGATTGGTAAGTGTTGATACTTAAATCTTTAAGCCTTGTTCTATCATCACTTCAATGTAACAGATTATTTGGTCCAGTTTTCTTTGCGTGCGTACAACTTGCAGGTGGGGTAGGATCCCAGTCGAGCCTCATCGAACCTCTTAAAAAAACAGGCCTACTTTGCCTGCCTTGCACGTACTTACACTTATTTTCCACAAATCAAGAAATCAATATCACGCGGGCTCATCTAGAAGACGCCTTACTGGTTATAATTAACTAGGTGAACCCCGGCGTCGCCCGTGACATACTTCGAACTCCCTTTGCACCTATTTAATCCCGTCGCTTCGCTTATAAATTCTACAATAACGCATAAACAATTGCCCGATTTGTCCACATTTATGACTACTGCTCCGCTCTCCAGGGTAGTAGCGTGATTGTCGTTTTTGAAACTAAATAAAACACTACTACTGTTTTGACAAAATCAATTTATTAACACACTTAGAACTTTGTATTATTACAGTGAACAGCAAACACTATCTCGTTTAAAACCGCGCATAGCGCCATCTATCGACCTTACATGCACATAATATCCAACTTACAAATTATTTGATGGAGCGGTTTGATTTTGTAATTCTACATATTCGACTATTCTTTGATACTATTTAGACATCCCGCCCACCAAGGACTTCGTTCTTCAATAATAAAACTGCTATATAAAACAAGAAATACCGCCCACCGTGATAACACTCTTAAACAGTAGGTGACATGAATAAGAATGAAGTAAGGTCATTTCACAACTGCCTCGATAGTCAACAATTGTTCTGAACATCAGTATAAAACTAAAAGCTTAAACTCTAACATTTTTTTTTACTGTTGCTCCTACATCTATTAAAACTTGTTATATTAACATTATACAGTTCAGATTTGAAAAGATTTACAGATTAGAGCTAATCAGATTTAGGTAGAAAACATAACTTGTTACAAGAGAGTTTATACAATCCATGTTTAGTCTTTACAGTAACAACACGAGTAACATCATCCCTTCCCGTATGTTTTTCTACAATTTTGCCTAACAACCATTTAGCTGGTGGTAGATTATGGTCCTTCAGAATAACGATGTCGTCTATTTCGGGCTCTGATGTTTTTTTGTTCCACTTATATCGCTGATTCAACGAAACCAAATACTCATCAGACCATCTGCGCCAAAAGTCGTTGACCATTTTTTGAGTAAGTTTCCATCTCTCAAGACCCGCGATTTGATATTTTTCATATCTCATCTGGTATGACTATTAGAGGTTCTCCGACAATAAAATGACCAGGTGTTAGTGGTAAGGGATCATCTGGATTTGAATAAACACTTTTGCAGTAAATATAACTGGTGTTATCCATCCCATAGGATCGTATAATGTGGCTATATCCGAGAGCACTTTTCGCTTTGTTACGGCCGTGTTAATGGTAGGTAGCTGCAATTTATATTCAAAACTGTCAGTGGTCTTGTTCCACGATATCCCTAATACCTTAATAGTATCATTTGTCTTGAACGTGATAGAATTTTCCTCTCTCTGGGTTTCCTGTTTAATGTGTTCAAGCAATGTATTGTTGTTGCTGCACCCACTTCTGTAGAGAAAACCCACCAGCTTTCATAAGATCGCTCATCTGATCATGAATTTCGACTGCTTCAGTCTCTGTGTCACAGCCTGTCAGCAAGTCATCCATATAATAGTCTGTAAGGGTGATCTTGGCAGCAATGGGGTACTTAGATATTTCATCCTTAGCCAACTGTTGCAGAGACTTAACTGCCAGATAGGGCGCACAGGATGTCCCGAAAGTGAGCCGTAGTAGTCTGTAGTGCTCTATTGGCTGGTACGTGTTAGACCTCCATAATATTCTTTAATAGTCAGTGTACTGGTCAGCTACTCGTACTTGACGATACATTTACTGACCTACTAACAGATTGTCATTGAGAGGCACGTTATTCACTCCCTTACACGATGCGTCGAAAACAATTCGCACCTTAGTGGTTTCCTTATCTTCTCTGACAATGGCGTGGTGAGGTAGATAAACCACCTCTTTATCTTGTATCTCTACTGGATTTGTGATTAGTGCCATATGATTTTGATCAAGATAATCTCTTATTACTCTCTTGTACTCGTCAAACAATGTTTGATTCTTTTGAAATTTCTTTCCCAGAAGTTTAAATCTTCGTTGTAAGATTGTCCATGAACGCACTCCGGACTAGAGTTCATAAAAGGCAAGCGAACAACATAGCGTCCTTCAGCATCTCTTGTTGTATTTCTTTTGTAAATATCTTCACATCTCGTTTCTTGCTTTGTCAATTTCTTATTGATAATATCTGGTTCTCTTTCTATCTCCCAAAATTGTTTTAGGAGTTGATCTTCCTTGACTTGGACATGCAAGTTGATGATTCGTTGAGATAATTCAGGATAGTGGTTAGAAACTGTGCCAGATAAAATACATCATGTGTGTTTTGTGCGATTATACCGTGGCCAGATGGATGTATCTCCAAACCGTGACTTATAATCTCACTATAAACATCGACTCCTAAAATAAAATTTATTTTTCCAGGTGAACCATACCTAGGATCAGCCAAAGGTAGACTAATAAGATCTGACCAATCGGATAATGTTACTTTAGTTGAGGGAAGAAATGATGTTACGAGTAGTGTACTCAAAACAAAGGCATTACATTGAACAGAGAAGTTAGGATAACATAATGACTGTAAAGAAAATGATACCATACTTTTTGTCCTTGTTTGACCATCACCAATTCCCGATATGAGACCATTGATTGGGGCCCGTTCAAGGCCTAATAGTTGTGCAGTGGCTTCTGTCACAAAAGATGCTTCAGAACCTTGATCGATGAGAGCTCGTAACACTTGTGAGTAGCCCTTTGCGGATTTGATTCTGACCATAGCTGTAGCTAGTAACACCTTACTCTGATTATTCTCCATTGCAAAATGAGCCTTGTGTATGATTATATGTAGAATTTGATTTGGATTCAGAATTCGAAGACCCAGCGGTCTTGATTTTGACCTCGATCTAAATGTAGTAGTGTGTGATGTCTCCTACCGCACTTGCGGCAGCTTGTAGATTGATGACAATTTTTTACAGAATGTGTAGGTGCTAAACAATTGAAGCACAGCCGACTTGATTGGACATACTCGGATCTCTCATGAGGAGACTGTTTTCCAAATTGTTTGCACTGATACAGTAAGTGTGTGCCTGAGCAGAGGCCGCACAGAAAGGATGGTTTCTTTTCTTCGTGACTCAAAGCTGTATGAAATGATCTCTGTTTAGATACTAGTTTGTGATTTGAATTAGTGTGTGATATCCTTGACACGCTCTTGCCACCGTCCACCATCTCAAGTGTTCGAAATCTAGTCTCCAAGAATTTTATAAGTTGAGTCCAAGTCGGTAAGTTATCGGAATCTGTTTGACTTACATGTAATTCCCATTGTTTACGGGATTCTTGATCTAGCTTGGAAACGGTCAAGTAAATGATGATGGTGTTCCAATATTCAGTGTTGATCCCAAGATTTTGTAATGATTTGAGGCAGGCAGATGTCGTGTCTAAAAGATGTTTAATTGTGTCGGCTGATTCTGCATGCAAAACCTTTTGATTGAATAAACGCTTCATTATTATGTTGGCATTATATCTTTTATTATTATAGCGGTTAATCAATTGTGACCATGCCTCCGTATAGTTGGCCTCAGTTGTTGACAGGTTCTTAAGCAGTGTTCCTGGTTCTCCTGTTAAACTGCCCTTCAAATAATGCAGTTTTTGTACTGAACTCAAACTCCCATTTGCATGAATAAGCGAGACAAACATGTCATAAAACGTTTGCCATTCTTCATAGGCACCGGACAACGTAGGTAGTTGAATACGTGGTAGTTTCACCTCGCAGCTGGATGAGGTATCCTTCTCTTGCTTCTGGTAACTTGCTAAACCAGTATCTGACCGAGCCCTCATATCATCCTTCAGTTTTGCCTTATAATCAAAATAACTTTCCTCGACTGTAGTAAATATTTCTTCAGTAAAATAGTCTATGGTTGATCTTTCTTCTTTGGTACTGTCATTGATCATTAAATCATGGGTAGTCACAAACCTTTCCCATACTTTCTCAAGACTTTCCAATCGTGTTTCAATATATGAAAACGTTTTTCTATCTCGCGGAGACTTTTTATAATTAGTGTGTGCCTTACAGATTTGTTGATACAAATCTTGCTGTTTTGCCAAATGCAAATCCATCGTATAAACTCACAAGTAACTTCGATAATTTTCTAAGTTACAAGATTCGTAGCATCGACTAAGTCCTTTTTCTAAGTGTGTAATCCACGATTTTACTAAGTCTTTGGAATTGAGTTTAGTTTATTTAGAATTGTTTAGTTTATCACAAAACTTCCACACACGACGCGAGAGTGTAAGTTTAAATTATCGCGAAATAATCTAAGTCCTGAATACTCACAAATATTTTACAAGTCCTAGGTCACTTAACACTTTCACTGTTCACTTTACTTGATTTTTCTATGTTTATTTCACTTATTCCCGGGTTTCGGCACCAGATGTCGTTTTTGAAACTAAATAAAACACTACTACTGTTTTGACAAACTCAATTTATTAACTCACTTATAACTTTGTATTACTACAGTGAACAGCAAACACTATCTCGTTTAATACCGCGCATAGCGCCATCTACATGCACTTAATATCCAACTTACAAATTATTTGATGGAGCGGTTTAATTTTGTAATTCTACATATTCGACTATTCTTTGATACTATTTAGACAGTGGTGATATATAGCATATAGCCTTGTTCGATAAATGGGCTATCTAACACAATTTTTTTTTTAAATCCGACCAGTAGTTCCTGATATAGCGCGTTCGACTAAAGAAACAAACTCTTCAGTTTTATGATAATTTACACAACCAAACGTGTCAAGAGGAGTCACTCTTAATGAAAAACACCTATTATTAAAACCACATATACATGGACAGGACTGTGGGCACATAGTGTGACATATATTACATTCTAATTGACGCCCGCGGCTCTGCTTCATGGTGAAGTTTCCCCTTTCCCATTTCACAAAGGAACATAAAAGTAGCCTATGTGTTATTCTCATCTGTCAAAATCCATTTAGTAGATTTTACGTGAAAGACATCCATACTTACAAACTTTCGCGTTTATAATATTCGTAGGATACATTTATGTCGTTTGTATTTTGATTTTGGGCCTTGTTGGGAGCAACTGCCGTCTGATTTTCCACCCCTTAAGAACGCCTGCGTCGTTTGCCTCGTCTGCTGGTCAGTAGGTGCTCCGCTCTTTAGTTTGGGCCCTGGAGATCTGGGCTTACACCGAAACGGTACCATATAATTTAATAATTTATAATGAAGCGCTCGTGGCCCCGCGGTCTGTATTCGGTAAACGATCACTGAGGTACGCAACTTTCACTATGGCTGGTCGTCGGATGGGTGACCACTTTGTGGCATTTACATTTGCGAGCGTTTCCGTGCTTCGGAAGGCACGTTAAGCCGTTGGTCCCGGTTGCCAGTAAAATGGCAGTCGTTAAGCCTGGTTGAAGGCCTTATGGGCGGCTTAAAAAATTTCAACAGCAGGTAGCCACAGCCTGCGTCTGTCTATTTCAACACGGCAATGGGCTCACCACCTATTACGTGGGACAGGAATCCACACGGTGAAAAGTGGGCATATAATATGCCTCTGCCACCCCTTCGGGGATAAGGCGTGATGGATATTTATTTATTTATTTAATTTATAATAATTAATTAATGTATAATTTGATTAAACGTTTATATTACCGTATAATTTATCCATATAATTTATTTCCAGTTAGGGATTGGTGTATACGGACCTGGGTGTGAGGCCCCGGCGCGGTTTCTTGACTACGGCAAATATCACCACTGGGTACTACGGTCTATTGCGAGGGCTGGCAGAGTAGCTATCACCAGAATAGCGCCAGACTATTTGATACTACGGCGATGTAAGCTTATAATACACCTAACTAACTAACTATCTTCACACTGTATCCCTGACGGGGTAGTCAGAGAGGACAGATGTATGCATGGATCGCCAGGCTTCGCGATCCATGCATACTTCTTTCGCTTCTTGTAGATTCATCAATACCTTCATACACGCACGTCTGGGTATCAACCTATTATACACCTAATACGCAAAATTTTCCCGTTTACCATAGAACATTGTTCCCGGGATATATAGCCTATGTGTTAATCCAGGGTGTCAGTTATCCATGTTCAGTTCCAGAATCATCGACTTTTTTTACAAGTTTTTTCAACTTAAAATATATTTATGTTTGTTCGGGTGAAATGTTTCAACTTAATTTTGAAAACTTCAACAGATAGAGCTAAAATATTTGGATGATAAAACATGGTTAATTACATGTCATTCTATATCCAATATAGTGGCACGTCCAAGATGGCGAAAAGTTATTTAAAATGTATATATGGGTATCCAAATAAAAGAGTTAAATATAGTGGCTTTTCTATTATTAGGTGGGTATACGTAGGTATACCCACCTAATAATAGACAATCTATCATTTTGAGGAAAGCGTGATTATACATTGTTAGTAGATAGAAAACAGGACGATCGATGGAGCAAACGAGTTAGGGTGGAGACTGCGAGGCAATGTAAGATATGACGCCCTCCACCAGACGTATTTTCCGAACAACACGGGTGTGGCAAAGATGTTATCACACCATAAAAACGTGGAACTTCTCTCTCTTCCTCCCTAAATCCTTAGTCCTTTAAGAGAAGTGAAAAGGTATATAATGTCTGGGTCGTTTAACTGAGGAACGCTATCGAAGCCCTGCCAGCTGGGATAGCTGCCATCAATAACTGGTCGTTGTGACAGCTTTCCAAGAGTGATGGGCGGCTCCATTTTGACTTGTTAAAAATAAAATAAAATTACCATCGTCCTAGAGAAGGTCGCATGGAAAGACTGGATGCGAAAGGCGCAGGGCCGTGTGGTGTGGCGTAAATTAGAAGAGGCATACGTCCTGCAGTGGACTGTCACACACAAAAGTAAGATTTCAAGTATTGACATAACGTAACATTGGTTTCACAGCTACCCATCTTATTCAAAGATATGGCAGGTGTGACTTGGAAGAGGTCAGAGAAGAAATCTACAGCGAGATCACACACTATAATCCAAAACCCGAAGATAAGAACGGAACAGCAGGAAAAGCTCACTATAATGTAAGTGCTGTGCTACAAACCTACTTAAAAAGAATAACGTTATCTTTATAACCATTGAACATTTTTTAATGGTTCTCTTTTAATATTTTAGAGATGGTCAAGTCTAAGATGGCACCTGATCAAAAGTGATCACAGTTGCATATTTTTCTCATATTATCGATTACGAGTTGAAAAATTATGTGTAAATAACTACATATTAAAAAACATAGTCGCTTCCTGCTGTCTGTCCCTATGTATGCTTACATCTTTAAAACTGCGCAATGAATTTCGATGCGGTTTTTATTAATAGACTAGCCGACCCGCGCGGCTTCGCCTGTGAAATATTTTGAACTCCCGTCAGTTTATCACTCACGCCGTCACGCCTTTATTCCCGTCGCGTCGCAGCCATTTAATTTTAATCCCGTCGTTTATTAGGTACCTACTTTTACAATAATGTATAATTGTTTTTCCGATTTGTTGACATTTATGATTACTGCTCCTCTCTCCAGGTCAGTAGCGTGATGATATATAGGCTTCTATATACTATACCAAACTATAAGATATCGTAAAAACGCATTTGAAAGCAGAGTAGATGCCAGAACGCACAACCTTTCGGCAGTGCGCCGATGACGCGTCTGAGCGATATTTATTGGCCAGCGAGCGAGAGGCGACAACTATGCGCGGTCGCGCATGCGCTATACTCTTATCTCGCGCCATTATATTAGGTGAAAACAAAGTTGATTACAATAAAATGATTACAATGAGTTAACCTTAAAAGATAGCCATGTGCTGTCGCGGACTTTATTTTAGAACTTTTAAAGAGGAATTATTATGTAATACATTTTTTTTGCGTAACATTAATCGTTTAGGCAGCGTTCGTAACGGAAGCTTTCAAATAGAATATTTTTCTCCCGATTTTGCCACATTTATCATTGCTGCTACGCTCCTATTAGTTGTAGCGTGATGCTATATAGCCTATAGCCTTCCTCGATAAATGGACTATTCAACACAAAAATAATTTTTCAAATCGAGGCAGTAGTTTCTGAGATTAGCGCGTTCAACCAAACAAACAAACAAACTCTTCAGCTTTATAATATTAGTATAGATATCGTGATTCAAGAGAAAGGTTTTAGTATGTAATTTGTTAAGTTTTTGTATACATTGGTTAAAATATAACGATATTTGTTCGTGGTGTAGGAAAAAAATTAAGCCGTCTGAGAGCTTTCAACGATAACGCTGCCTGTGAACCCTTTAAGATACTTATAACAAAATAATGTAGTTCAGATATAAAAGAAGAGGTAGGTGGAGAAATGCTATACGCCTACCATGTTACTGGCAACCGGGACCAACGGCTTAATGTGGTTTTCAAAGCGCGGAAACCCACGTAAAACGCAAATACAACGAAGCGGTCACCCATCCGAGACCAGACTTGGTGAAAGATGCATATATCATGATCGTTTACAGAACACAGAGTTCACGGGGCTAACTCAGTGTAATGTAAGGAAGCCCTGTCTTGTCGTTTATTAATTTTTCAGTAATATTTGAATACTAGATGACCCCCACAGCTTCGCCCGTGGAATATTTCGACCTCCTGTCGCACCTATTTAATCCCGTCGCTTATAAATTCTACAATGATGCATAAATATTTGCCGGATTTGTCGACATTTATGACTACTGCTCTGCTCCCCAGTGTAGTAGCGTAATGATATATAGCCTATAGCCTTCCTCAATAAATGGGCTATCTAACACAAAAAGAATTTTTCAAATCCGACCAGTAGTAGTTCCTGAAATTAGCGCGTTCAACCAAACAAACAAACAAACTCTTCAGCTTTATAATATTAGTATAGATTGTTCGATTTGTTGACATTTACGATTGCTGCTTTGCTCTTCTTGGTAGTAGCGTAATGTTATATAGCCTTTACACTTCCTCGATCAATTAGCAATCTAAGTTAAAAATATTTTTTCAATGCGAATCAATAGTTCCTTAGAAACATTTTAGCTTTATAAAATTACGAGTAGTATAGACTTCATTCGATTTTTTCAGTTGACACTCATCTCAAGATCCGATTATTCGTGCATTGTCTTACGTTTATTGCACGGTAATATGGACTCGAAGGCATCGCTGAAGCTCTACAGATGGTGTCAAACTCCTTACGCAATGTGCGGATCGGCAAACAATCTGGCAATATTTTTTCATGTTGAAATCACCTTCGAGAGAGAACTGGAGTATCACGTAAGAGTGTATGGCCGCGAGTTCAGATATATTGACGCAAAGAAAATGTTATATTATTTTAATCAGAAAAAGAAACACCCATTTGTGAAGTATGCTTATCCCCCAATATATTTTCTCTCACGCAAGTCGATACAGAGCAGCAAAGAAGGGGAGAATTGAAAGATTGACTGCCTCTGTAGCGCGGTGGGAGTGCATCCGACTGCTACGCAAGAGGTCGTGGGTTCGATTCCCACCCAGGATAAAACTTTGTGTGATGAGCACGATGGTTTATTCTGCGTCTGGGTGTTATTTATCTATAATATGTATGTATTTAGAAATATATAAGTATGTTTATCAGTTATCTGGTTACCATAGTACAAGCTCTGCTTAGTATGGAATCAGATGGCGTTATATGAGTTGTCCCAACAATTTTATTTATTTATATTTATTTATTAATGCTTGATGTGGGAGTCAAGAGAGAAGGAAAGTGCCTCTACCAAGTAACCAGTC
Source organism: Thumatha senex (assembly GCA_948477245.1). NCBI lineage: Eukaryota > Metazoa > Arthropoda > Insecta > Lepidoptera > Erebidae > Thumatha > Thumatha senex. Next base: position 1,247,835 of record OX419724.1, read on the forward strand.
CATATAGTCAAGATGACTGGAAGTACCATGGTTTTGTGAGGGAACAAATCAATATGGTTCTAATTTCTAATGATGAAATTTTTTTATATTTATAATATTAGAATAACATATATATGGAATAAGTAGTCGACGCCGGCGCGCGATATCACACTCGTGGTGAAGTTTTCCCGTTCCTGTTTCCCACAAGAACTTGTTCCGGGGATAAAAAATAGTCAATGTGTTACTCTGAAGTGTAAGCTATATTATTGTAAAGTTTCATCATAATCAATTCAGAAGACTTTGGGTAATAATAATATATTTATTTCACCAGATATTGCATACAAATTTTAACAATAGTTTTTTTTGGGACAATTAAAGAATAACATACTCCATCTATACTTACAAACTTTTGCGTTTATAAAGGGGTTGTGTGACTGCCTACATAAATTTCAAATATAAATTTCAGATTGTAAAAAATAATAATATTTTGATTGCTTTTACTAGTCAGCACTATATTTTTATTTTATAAACTACTCGGGGCTTTACGCGAAACAATTTTGTACTTACATTCACCGACGTTTCGAGCGCGTTGCAGCATTAAGTTAATGGTGAGAACTGATGGTTCCTTGGCCCTTACTGTGTACCGGAAACCCACTCACACAACAGATACTTGCACGCCTCATCGCATCATCACCCACTTCACCTAAAATCAGTAAGCGCCACGCTCATCAAGAGAGCCAATGACCTCTGCGACCCTGAGCATCTACAGCAGGAGTTGGAGCATGTTCAGGAGATACTTAGGATGAATGGGTATGATACGAGTAGCAGGAAGACACGACGTGTACCGAGGAAGATGAAACCGGGTGTTGACCGTCAACCGGCTTATATGCCGTATGTGAAAGGTATAACGGACAAGATTGGATCGTGTTTACGGCAGTTCTCCATTCGTACAATATACAAACCGATAGACAAAGTAGCGAAGTATGTGCGAACACCAAAGGACGTCATCCCTCTGCAAACACCAGGTGTCTACAAATCGTTCATATATAGGCCAAACAAAACGAACCATCGCAGAAAGGGTCAAAGAACACATCCCAGCTGTGAAAAACCGTCAGTTCAACAAATCGGCGATAGCGGAACACCTCGAGTCGGGCAGTAATCACTGGATCGAACTCCATCATCCCAAAGTCCTCTCCACTGATCGCCACTATTATCCTCGTGTTGTGCGTGAAGCTATTGAAATTAGAAGATACAATAATTTCAATAGGGAAGATAGATTCAAGCTATCCGGGATGTGGAATTCAGTGATGAAAAAACTTGACCGTAGAAAACCTGTGCCAAACAAAACTGACGTAGTGAGTGCAGTGTGTCGCTGGCCTTATCCTGCATTATAATAATGGAGGGTAGCTACAAACAAAAGTAACTCCATGCATACTCTCGGCCCTCACCATCAGTCCAGCCGCGACCACGGGCGCTGCAACGCGCTCGAAACGTCGGTGAATGTAAGTACAAAATTGTTTCGCGTGAAGCCCCGAGTAGTTTATAAAATATGAGTATAAACTGCGAAAGTTTACAAATAACATTAGCACTATATTTTATTCGTCTTGCTTGAATTTATGTGGTAATAGCTATTAACGGGGCATTGTAGTTAAAATATTTTAATGATTAACTAAGTTTCATGAAGATTGATACTCGTAGTACCAGTATTATGTTTGATCACTTAAAATCTGACCTTACTGATTGTATATTGAATTTTGTGTTTTTTAATTATACTGTGTACCTATAGTTATTTGCATGCCGTAAGGTAGAATGTAACATACTCTATTTTTTGTAAAACATCTGTACTGTGTTACCTGCATTCATAGCAATAAAAGTATTGAGTATAATAGTTTTATCTGTTATGTTAACATTCTGTGATATTATCCATATAAATATCAGTCCCGCCTATCCTAAGGGTAACAGAGGCATATTACATACATGTTTCACGGTATGCAGTTTTGTCCCACGTGACAGGTAGAGAGCCCATTGCCGTGTTGAAATTGACAAGCAGAGGTTGTGGCGACTTGCTGTTGAGAGTTTTCAAGCCGCCCATAATGCCTTGGACTTGGCTTAACGTTTGCCATGTTCATGGCAACCGGTACCAACGCCTTAACGTGACGTCCAAAGTACGGTAACGCTCCCAAATTA